>CM022396.1:4258900-6667063 GCA_011833715.1 Carcinoscorpius rotundicauda
AATATTTCGTAAAAGCGTTTCATTTACGAATATATTTTTTTAACTTGAAAAAACGCTCACGAATTATTCCTCAACCCAATAGAACTATAAAGTAGAGTTATAACACATTAAATACAAGTATTAAGTAAAATTATACTAAATAGAACTATAAAGTAAAATTATAACATATCAAATAAAACTACAAAGTATAACTATAATATATTAAATAGAACTAATTAAAATATATATTAAATAGAACTATAAAGTAAAACTCTAAGATATTAAACAGAACTTTAAGTAAAACTATAATATATTAAATAGAACTATAAAATAAAATTATAACATATCAAATAAAACTACAAAGTATAACTATAATATATTAAATAGAACTATAAAGTACAACTATAAGATGTTAAACAGAACTATGAAATATTAAATAGACCTGAAAGGAGAACTATAACACATTAAATAAAACTACAAAGTACTAAATAGAACTATTAAGTAGAACTATAACCTATTAAATACCAGTATTAAAAAAATTATAAGACACTAAATAGAACTACAAGGTAAAACTATAAAATATGATATTTAACTATAAAGTAAAACTCTAAGATATTAAACAGAACTTTAAGTAAAACTATACGAAATTATATAGAACCATAAGATATTAAATAGGACTCTATAACATTAATTGAAACTATGAAATATTAAATTGTACTATAAAGTAGAACAATAAGATAATACAACAATAAAGTAAAAGTAAAGATATTATATAGAAGTATAGAGTAGAATCATAAAATATTAAATGTAATTATAAACTAGAACTGTAGGGTATTAAATAGAACAATAAAGTAAAACTATAAAATGTTAAATAGATCTAACTAAAACAATAAGATATTAAAGAGATCTATAAAATGTTAAATATATTTATAACATATTAAATACAACTATAAAATATTGAATAAAACTGTCAAGTAGAACTATAAGATATTAAATACAACTATAAAATATTAAATAAAACAATTAAGTAGAACTATAAACTAAAACTGTAAGATATAATTTAGAACTACAGTATATTAAATAGAATTATAAATTGAAACTGTAAGATATTAAATACAAAAATAAAGTGTGATTATAAAATATCATATACAACTATAAGATATTAAATAGAACTATAAAATATTAAACAGAACTAAATAAAACTGTAAGATATTAAATTCAACCTTTTAAATAGAACTATAAAGTAGAACCAAAAGATATTAAATAGAATTATAAACTAGAACTACAAGATATTAACCACAAAATAAAATAAAACTATAAGATATTAAACAGAACTATAAAATAATTAATAGAACTGTAAAGTAGAAGAATCGGCTATTAATTAGAAATACAAATTAAAACTCCGAGATATTAAATAGAACAATAGAATATTTAATAGAGCTATAAAATATTAGATAGCACTATAAAATATTAAATAAAACTTTAAAGATTAATTATAAATAAATAAATGGAATTATAAGCTAGAACTATAAGATTAAATAAAACAATAAAGTAAAAATATAAGACATTATATAGAACTATAAGATATTTAATAGGACTATAAGATATTAAATTACCCTATAAAATATTAAATGTAATTATAAGATATTAAATAAAATTATAAAGTAGAACTATTAAATTTGAAATAGAACTATAAAGTAGAACTATAACCTATTAAATATAACTATTAAATAGAATTATAAGTTACTAAATAGAACTGTAGGGTAAGACTATAAAATATGAAGGTTGATTAAGGTTGTTTTGAATTAAGCACAAAGCTACACACCTGGCTATCTGTGCTCTGCCCACCACGGGTATCGAAACCCGGATTTTAGTGTGTAAGTCCGCAGACATACCGCTGAGCCACTGGGGGGCATAAAATATGAAATAGAACCATAAATTAGAACTATAAGATATTAAACAACTGTAAGACATTAATTCGAACTCTGAAATATTAAATGGTACTGTTAAGTACAATTACAAGATATTAAATAAAACAATAAAGTAAAGCTATAAAGTATCAAATAGAGTTATAAAATATTAAATAGGACTATAAGACATTAAAAAGAACTATAAAATATTAAATAACACTATAAAATAGAAGTATAAGATATTATAGAGAACTGAGTAAAATTACAAAATATTAAATATAATTAAATAAGATATTAAATAGAACTATAAAGTAGAATTATAAGGCAATAAATGGAACTATTAAGTAGAATTATAAAATATTAAATACAACTATAAAGTAAAACTATAAAATATTAAATAAAACTATGAAGTAGAACTATAAGATATTAAATGGAACTAACTGAAACAGTAAGATATTAAATAGAACTATAAAGTTGAATAGACATTAAATACAACAGTTAAGTAGAATTATAAGATACTATCTAGAACCATAAAATATTAAATATAACGATGAAGTAGAACTATAAGATATTAAATGGAACTATAAAATATTAAATAGATTTACAAGATATTAAGTAGAACAATAAAATATTAAATAAAACTGTTTAATAGAACTATAAGATATTAAATAGAACTATAGGATATTAAATATAACTATAAAGTAGAACTGTAAGATATTAGACATAACTATAAAATATGAAATAAAAGTATAAGATATTAAATTGAACTACGAGCTTTTAAATGGAACTATAAAGTAGTACTATAAAATATTAAACAGAAGTGTAAAGTAGAACTATAGGATATTAAACAGAAGTGTAAAGTAGAACTATAGGATATTAAACAGAAGTGTAAAGTAGTACTATAAAATATTAAACAGAAGTGTAAAGTAGAACTATAGGATATTAAACAGAAGTGTAAAGTAGTACTATAAAATATTAAACAGAAGTGTAAAGTAGAACTTTCGGATATTAAACAGAAGTGTAAAGTAGAACTATAGGATATTAAACAGAAGTGTAAAGTAGAACTTTCGGATATTAAACAGAAGTGTAAAGTAGAACTATAGGATATTAAACAGAAGTGTAAAGTAGAACTTCGGATATTAACAGAAGTGTTAAAGTAGTACTATAACATATTAAACAGAAGTGTAAAGTAGAACTATAGGATATTAAACAGAAGTGTAAAGTAGTACTATAAAATATAAACAGAAGTGTAAAGTAGAACTTTCGGATATAAACAGAAGTGTAAAGTAGAACTTTCGGATATTAAACAGAAGTGTAAAGTAGAACTATAGGATATTAAACAGAAGTGTAAAGTAGAACTTTCGGATATTAAACAGAAGTGTAAAGTAGTACTATAAAATATTAAACAGAAGTGTAAAGTAGTACTATAAAATATTAAACAGAAGTGTAAAGTAGTACTATAAAATATTAAACAGAAGTGTAAAGTAGAACTTTCGGATATTAAACAGACGTGTAAAGTAGAAACTATCGGATATTAAACAGAAGTGTAAAGTAGAATATAGGATATAAACAGAAGTTAAAGTAGTACTATAAAATATTAAACAGAAGTGTAAAGTAGAACTATAGGATATTAAACAGAAGTGTAAAGTAGTACTATAAAATATTAAACAGAAGTGTAAAGTAGAACTTTCGGATATTAAACAGAAGTGTAAAGTAGAACTATAGGATATTAAACAGAAGTGTAAAGTAGAACTATAGGATATTAAACAGAAGTGTAAAGTAGTACTATAAAATATTAAACAGAAGTGTAAAGTAGAACTATAGGATATTAAACAGAAGTGTAAAGTAGTACTATAAAATATTAAACAGAAGTGTAAAGTAGTACTATAAAATATTAAACAGAAGTGTAAAGTAGAACTATAAAATATTAAACAGAAGTGTAAAGTAGAACTATAGGATATTAAACAGAAGTGTAAAGTAGTACTATAAAATATTAAACAGAAGTGTAAAGTAGTACTATAAAATATTAAACAGAAGTGTAAAGTAGAACTATAAAATATTAAACAGAAGTGTAAAGTAGAACTATAGGATATTAAACAGAAGTGTAAAGTAGAACTATAGGATATTAAACAGAAGTGTAAAGTAGAACTATAGGATATTAAATAGAACTATAAAATGTTAAATATAATTACAAGATATTAAATCGAACTATAAAACTATAAAGTAGAACTTAAGGTATTAAATAGACCTATAAAATATTAAAGAGAATTATAAAATATTAAATAGAATTATAAAGCAGAACTATAATATATTAAATGGAACTATAAAGTAGAACTATAAAATTCTAAACAGAATTATAAGATATGAAACAGAATTAAAATTCTTATCGTTAATTCTTACAATTAACGTTATTATTTTCTACTTACTCCTAAACTCTCCTCTTTCTATTAAACATTTATTAAAATAGAACACGAGAATGCTGAAAGATGCCTTGCTATTTATGGTTAATCTTTCCGTTTCAGTGTGCTGAGTAAAATTATTTTAAACATATAGTAATTAGTTACTTATAAATCAAAATAACTATCCCCCACTTTATTTTATTTTTATAAACTACTTTCTTTACTCGATTGTTTAGTTTCTAAAATATTATTGTAAATATATCTCACGAATCAAACAATCACGAAACCATATACTGCTGTATACCATATATTCCTGACATCAGCAAACAAATAACCAACATTTGGCAAAAACTAGTAACAGAATATGACATTCCAGTTAATACCAAATTTATTCAAAAACCAGGCACAAAACTGAGGTCTATACTATGTATAAACTATACTGACAAACACCACACCAACATTATTTATAAAATACAATGTGATAACTGCCACGACTTCTATATTAGAGAAACAAGTAGAAAAATGGAAACCAGATTCAAAGAACATAAAAAGTCACCTTCACACGTTTTAGAACACTGCAAGTCAAATAAGCACAACATAACCATAGAAAAAACTCAAATACTAAATAAAAAAACAAACATAAACAAACGCAAAATTAGAGAAGCCTTACTTATACAACAACTTAAACCCAAAATAAACCAATACAAACGAACACCTTTATACCTTTATTAATATTATAGATAAAATTATATATTAAAACATGTAACTCCGCCCTCTACATTCCGACACTCAGTTACACAACCCCTTTCAAACGTGGTCAGCTTCCGTTCAGTTACCTCTTTCTTTCTTTGTGAACCTGACGATGACCGAAGAAGGTCGAAACGTTGTTCGCTCCTTTACGTAAAATATTTTCTCAACCCAAACGAGCCGTTTTGACATGAATATAGGGATTGACAGTCATATTATAACGACCTCACGGCTGAAAGGGTGAACATCTTTGGTGTGACGGGGATTCGAACTCGCGATTTTCGGATTACGAGTCGAGTGCCTTAACCGCCTGGCCATGCTGGGCTTACAAGTTGTTGTTGTTGTTTTGAATTAAGCACAAAGCTACACAATGGGCCATCTGTGCTCTGCCCACCACGGGTATCGAAACCCGGATTTTAGCGTGTAAGTCCGCAGACATACCGCTGAGCCACTGGGGGGCCTGGGCTTACAAAGGGTCAGCAATATTTCATCACTTCTCATTAAATACTTTCATGACCCTATATGTGACTTACACGTTCGGGTTATCGGCAGTTCATAACTGGCAGAAAAACTTCTTTAAATCCTAAAAGTAACTTTTAAGTCGCTGAATAAGTAACTGTAAAATAAAGCGTATTTAAACAAATATTAATATAAATATTATCATATATTTAAATACACAGTTGTATCTTTTTACTTTAAACAGCCTTGTGCTTGAAGTAAACCAATCATCAAATTCCAATCAATTTAAACCACAGTAGCTAAATGTTAATAAAAAATTAGAAAACAAAATTAAAGTGCTTCTTGTACAGTAATGAAAATTTCTATGACCAAACAAATTTAAATTATCTATAGAATGGATTAACAAATTCATTTCGAGATTAAATATTACAGTATTTCCTGCAATACAAATAAAGCTTTAAACGCAGTCGTGAAATACAGTTAAAAATCCATATTTCTTAAATTTGTTTAAAACCGATTTCTCATAAAAAAAAGGCTTAACATTATTCCCAACCCCTATATTTTATAACAACCAAATTAGTCCTTAAGACATTAAAATTGGATCCCCAGACATTTGCACAATAAGTCATTTAATAGTAGCACGTGGTGTGATAAATTTGATAAAGGAATCTAAGTGGGTAAAATACCTCTCGCAACAGAATCATAATATAGACTGTTCTGGATGGTTTTCTTTAAGTTACTTTTAATATACTCACCCAATTTGATACTAATCTGAATAATTACTCCAAGAACTTTATTGAATCAACTCTGGATAGCATATTTCTTTTATAACAACATTTACCTGTTCCATTAATATGATCATATAACGTGATTTAACACTATTTTAAAACTAACCAATTATCGACATGTCAGGTATATAATGAAAGAAACTTACTGTTTATCGTTTTAAAACAGTTAGCAAGATAATTTATCTCTATACTAAGAGTAACGTCATTAGCATACAGATTTTATATATCTTTCGAGCATTTTGAAATTAAATGATTAACATAAATAATAAAAATACGAGGGGACCAAGGATTGAACCTTGAAGTGCCCAGAATGGAGTGAAATGAGAATTTATAAAACTAATTGAGGTATAACCGTGCCTATCTGGTAACTATGCTTAATAAATATCCTAAATATTACCACATAGACAGAAATGAACAGACATATAAAGGAAAACTGTTAGATTAACACTATCAAACGTATTGGCTAGATTAAGGGCACGGATAAAAACAAGTTATTTTAGCCCTATAGTTCTTAATAAATTTCGCTGTAACAGCTAATAAAGACTTTTCCGTGAATTTGTGCTTATTGAAATCAAATTGTGAATTACTTAAAATCTTATTTTCTCAAGATACACAATATTTATATTGTAAAATATAAGCTCAACAATTCGAGTGAATGTAGATAAGATGGAATTAGGATGATAATTTTCCACACGATCAGGATACCCACCCCTGTAGAGGGGAATAGTCTTAGCAATTTGAGAGGTATCGAGAAATGTACCAGTTGTACATATTTTATTTACCAGTACAGTTAAGGGTTCAATGATTTGATCACTATTAAATATAAACACTGATGATAGAACATCATTCCATTCAGCTGTTGAAAATATATAGAGAGTGTCTTTGTGGCAGTTACGGGTGCAGGTTAAATAGTTTGTGTTATAGGCTTATCTTGACACCTAATGTAGAATAACTAAAAATACTGGTAATACCAACAGGGTCAGTAACACAAGAACTTGTATTGTTATAGATAGGTGTTATTTTTCCAATACGTTCTTTACTCCTATCTAGTTTCTTGTTAATGGTTCTTCATATTTAACGAGAGACATTACTCTGAAAACATTTGTTAAGGTACTTAGTTTAACGATCAACAACCTGACACTGAACAAGAGCCTTAAATCCTAAATATTTATTGTATGTCCATATGTCACTTATATTTATAAACAGTGTTAGAGTCTTTGCTTAGTCTAATCATGCGTAATAAAGTTAGGGTCATTCAGGGCAAATATCTGGCATTATTCAATTTAGTAGCTTGAACAAATAGAAAACAAAAATCACATAGTTTATAATAATTTTCTACAAAAAAAAGGTTTGAATTTGAATTTCGCGCAAAGCTACTCGAGGACTATCTGCTCTAGCCGTTCCTAATTTTTCAGTGTAAGACTAGAGGGAAGGCAGCTAGTCATCACCACCCACTGCCAACTTTTGGGCTACTCTTTTACCAACGAATAGTGGGATTGACTGTAACATTATAACGCCCTCACGACTGAAAAGGCGAGCATATTTGGTGCGACGGAGATACGAACCCACGACCCACAGATTACAAGTCGCATGCCTTAACCCACCTGGCCATGCCGGGCCTACAAAAAAAGGAAAACACTGAATCAACACTTAGTTCTAGAACTATAATAAAGTTTCAGTTAACAAATTTTAAAACAAGGTTAAAAATGATCAGTGTGCTATCGTTTATAAGTTCTCTTTATTTTATAATAAACTTTGGTGGAATTAACAAAACAGCATAGGATGGTGTTAACGCATAATGATGTGAAATATCACAACAAATTACGCCAGGAACTACATTACAGCAATGTTAAAAATATTATCAGGTCTCCTTATAGCAACCACTATGATTGGCAAATACAATAATATGTATTAATGACAAACATTAAACAATTAAAATCAAGCACATGGCTATGATCAGTAAGAGTTTGAGTATAGTGAAACAAAATTCACATTAAAAGCATCTGAAAGGCACACAGATTTATCTAAATTGATATTATCGACAGATGATTTTAATGTATTTATAAACTTGCTCTATGTACCAGAATGTGAACGGTAAATGCTAAACATCAAAGTGTGGAATTCTTTAATAGTTAAACTACATAACTGAATATAATCATATAATAAGTCGTAATGACAAAATTAAAATTAAATTTGTACTTTAAGCCAGAACTTGTAAATATGTAACAATTTCAACAGCATATTCGTTCGCTCTGCTGATAAAATTCACATCATAATTTAGTAAACTGGTGAAGTTAGATTACGTCTTGGATAGAAAACAATATGTGACAATTATATTTTCTGGCCAAAATCCTGGAGAAAATAGTTTTGTCGCTGTTTCAGAAGACTCAAACTCAGCACAAAACGAAGTTTATCTTGTCATCTTTTCAAAAGTGATATAATATGAGTAAAATCGTTTCTTTCCAAAAATGACTGTGTCTCTTATCGTGATGTCAGGTGCACATCAACCAATAAACAGCCTCTTGCTTCCACCATTCGCCGATTTCAAATAATCATCTTTATTTTCTTGTTTAACACCTCGAGTTACAGCAATCGAGTACCGTAATTGTTTCCTTCCACGCAAGACTAAAAGAAAATCACCGTCAGGCTCTGCGTTTACTTCACTTTCAAAAACAGATATAACTGAATTATCCAACCGGGAGGTACTCTTTCCAAAAGTATCTTTAATAGACCTTTTTGATTCAATATCCATTAAGTTAATCGTATTAATTATCTGAAACTCAGTTTTAAGTGCATTAGCAGAAGGTTTAGAAGTGTTAGGTTTCGTAGGGTCAACTTCCATGTTTATCTTATTTTCTGGAATCAAAGCTACGACTACATCAGGGTCATGAGGGGCCAGTTGTTCTTCCCTACATTTATTTTCTCATTTCGAAATAATTTGAACTCGTTCCTCAAACTGGTGTTTTTTTGTCGTAACAAGTTCCAGCTTACTTTCAGTTCTACTGGAAAATTCTCCTCAAGCGAGACATCTACTGACGTCATTAGTTAATATTCGCGCAATGTTCAGTCGATTACTTGTTCCCCACCTTCCATTTTAGCTTCAGAATCAAATTTCCAAAGTTCTTCGACGTTCTTAACGTTGGTTTCAGCCATATTGATAAATAATTTACGATAATTGCATTCATATTTTCACCGTCACACCAAACATATTCACCCCTTTCAGTCGTGGGGGCGTTATAATGTTTCTGTCAATCCCACTATTTATTGGTAAAAGAGTAGCCTAAGAATTTGCAGTGAGTGGTGATGACTAGCTGCCTTCACTCTAGTTTTACATTGTTAAATTAGGGACGGCTGGCACAGATAACCTCGTGTAGTTTTGCGCGAAATTCAAACCAAACGAATCCTTTACATTGAGAACACTTCCATTTTACTCCAATTCACGCGTAACGTTAAAATCTTCACACGTTATATTTACACATTTAATGTGAATCTTCAGTTGACACATGTAACAAGAAATGACAGAATTATAACCATTCTAAGGCTTATCCCGCGCATCTTATGAAAAGTATATTTCGCATATGTCAACACAAGTCGACATCTCAATATAAATTGATTCACGTGGGGTATTTAAGTATTTTTCTGGATATTAGCTGTTGATATATGTCAGCCTCTGAAGCATACGGAAGATAAAAGCAGTGGTTTACACTTTATTTACAAGATTATTGTAGAACACTATCGAGAATAACTGTATGTGGTCCTCAAGTCTTGCGTATAATATCTTAAAGTTGCATTGATATGGTTTTCTAGCCATTGGCTAAACGGATGCAATAAGGATTAGATCCGTTAGAGCTGCTGATCAGAAGGAATACAACGAGTTTTAAACAAAAAGTGGAACTGACTCTCATTTTGTTTAGCCATCCTCAGCTATCAAAGTTAAGAGGTAACTATTAACTCTGATCTTTCGACTGATAGCACAATATATTAACTATTAGCCATGCTTATCTCAACTAATCACTCAAACACTACTCAGATTTGTAATAGTACTAAAATAACACGGTATTAAGGACATTCAACAATGTAGAAACATGAAACCGATTCCGATAGCTTTGCACGGTATTAAGGACATTCAACAATGTAGAAACATGAAACCGATTTCGATAGCTTTGCACGGTATTAAGGACATTCAACAATGTAGAAACATGAAACCGATTCCGATAGCTTTGCACGGTATTAAGGACATTCAACAATGTAGACACATGAAACCGATTCCGATAGTTTTGCACCTAATACAATTTTTATTTAGTGTATAAGAAAACATACGTATGAAGAGGTAGTTTTGTAGCTAAAATTAAAATTAAATCAAGTATTTTCGTAAATTATAAAACCTGAAAATAATTTGGCATTTTGTATTTAAAAAACAGTAAAAGCTAGCAATCAGTGATGTCGAGAAACCCACTTGTTGAGAATTTTATATGCAAAAACGGCTCGTTTTGGGTTCAGGAAATATTTTAAATAGAAGAGCGAACTACGTTTCGACCTTCTTCGGTCATCGTCAGGCTCACAAAGAAAGAGGTAACTGACCGGAAGCTGACCACTTGTTTGGAAGGGGTTGTATAACTGAGTGTCGCAATGTAGAGGGCGCGGTTAGATGTTTGAATATATAATAATCTATAATATTAATATAGGTATAATGTCGTTCCTTTATATTGGTTTATTTTGGGTTTAAGTTGTTGTATAAGTAAGGCTTCTTTAATTTTTCGTTTGTTTATGTTTGTTTCTTTATTTAGTATTTTAGTGTTTTCTATGGTTATGTTGTGTCCATTTGACTTGCAGTGTTCGAAAACGTGTGAAGGTGACTTTTTATGTTCTTTGAATCTGGTTTCCATTTTTCTACTTGTTTCTCCTATATAGAAGTTGTGGCAGTTATCACATTGTATTTTATAAATAATGTTGGTGTGGTGTTTGTCAGTGTAGTTCTTACATAGTATAGACCTTAGTTTTGTGCCTGGTTTTTGAATAAATTTAGTGTTAACTGGAATGTTATATTTTGTTACTAGTTTTTGCCAAATGTTGGTTATTTGTTTGCTGATGTCAGGAATATATGGTATACAGCAGTATGTGGTTTCGTGATTTTTTGATTCGTGAGATATATTCACTTTTGTTGGTTGATTTTGCTTTCTGTCTAGGTGTGTGCGTATAATGTTTTCTACGGTTTGTGGAGGAAACTTATTGATGTTGATGAAGTATTGTTTTATTTTGTCTAATTCATCGTTAATTTTATCTGGTGAGCACAGTTTTATGGCTGTGTTTTTTTGGTTTCTTAGTATGTTGAGTTTTTGTTTTGTTTCATGTGCTGAGTCCCAAGGAATGTATAGTCCAGTATGGGTGATTTTTCGGTGGATTTCTGTTTTGAATTGTGTGTCGGTTCTTATAATTTTGAGGTTAAGAAATGATATTTGATTGCTTTCTTCCTGTTCACATGTGAAGTTAATGTTGGGATGTATAGAGTTAATGTGAGTGAAAAAATTAAGTGTGTGTTCTGTAGATTTGAATCCCGCAACCGTGTCATCTACATATCTGTACCAGTATAGTGGTGGATGTAATGCAGTATTAATTGCTTGTGTTTCAATTTGTGTCATAAAAATATTGGCTAGAACTGGTGATACTGGGTTGCCCATGCTTATTAACACTAAATTTATTCAAAAACCAGGCACAAAACTAAGGTCTATACTATGTAAGAACTACACTGACAAACACCACACCAACATTATTTATAAAATACAATGTGATAACTGCCACGACTTCTATATAGGAGAAACAAGTAGAAAAATGGAAACCAGATTCAAAGAACATAAAAAGTCACCTTCACACGTTTTCGAACACTGCAAGTCAAATGGACACAACATAACCATAGAAAACACTAAAATACTAAATAAAGAAACAAACATAAACAAACGAAAAATTAAAGAAGCCTTACTTATAGAACAACTTAAACCCAAAATAAACCAATATAAAGGAACGACATTATACCTATATTAATATTATAGATTATTATATATTCAAACATCTAACCGCGCCCTCTACATTGCGACACTCAGTTATACAACCCCTTCCAAACAAGTGGTCAGCTTCCGGTCAGTTACCTCTTTCTTTGTGAGCCTGACGATGACCGAAGAAGGTCGAAACGTAGTTCGCTCTTCTATTTAAAATATTTCCTGAACCCAAAACGAGCCGTTTTTGCATATAAAATTCAGTAAAAGCTAGGTTTTGATACCCGTGGTGTTTAACTACAGAGTGTGTAGCTTTTTTCTTAACAGGAAAAGAAATATCAAATTTCCTATAAAATTTAAAGCAAAAGTGAAATATAAGTAAGTAGTCCATTGTATGATTTTGACTGAACAAAGCGCTGTTGGTTTGATTCTTTTTAGGAATTTTGCACAAAAGTGCGCGAGGGCTATCTGCGCTATCCGTCCCTAACTTAGCAGTGTAAGGCTAGAGCGAACCCACCGCCAACTCTTGGGCTACTCTTGTACCAACGTCAATGGAATTGACCACCACAATTATAACGCCCCCCACGGCTAAAAGGGAGAACATGTTTGGTGAGACGGGTATTCAAACCCTTAACCATTTGGCCATGTCGGGCCCTAAATAAAGCATAAAAGTAATTAAGTTTTGATAAGTTATTTAATTTTTTCAAAACATTGCTCTTAACAAAGATAGCAGTCCTTGTAGTTTTGCACGAAATTCCCGATAACAATCAAACAAACCTAATTGGGGTAGATTGTTGGAGACTCTATGACCCTAATCAGTGTGATGTTACACGTAATGTAATGTTATATTTTTCAAAGGAGAGTAGAAATGGTGGTAAGTAAATACGTTCAAGTTTAATATCCCGAAAGTTCATTTGTAATCTTTAAAGGCAAGCTCTAAGATAATCATTATCAAGAAGGATTTCCGTCTGAGAAGGCGGCATAAGTCACGTGTACACTAATAACTTTCGTGACACACTAGCTCGACCTTCAACATGCCTAAAATAGCTGGGTGAAGAAAGTGTACAAGACACACTGTTCGAGTTACTAGACCCAGCACTTGTGGATTCCTGTGCAATCGGATTGTTGAGACAAACGTTGGAAAAAATGTAACCGTCGGAAACTTGTTGTTGTTTTGTTGTTTTGAATTAAGCACAAAGCTACACAATGGGCTATCTGTGCTCTGCCCACCACGGGTATCGAAACCCGGATTTTAGCGTGTAAGTCCGCAGACATACCGGTGAGCCACTGGAGGGGGGCCGTCGGAAACTAAATGTATTATTAGGACAGGCAGGGAGCAATGGTATGCTTTGGACGTGACAACTTTACAACAAAGCTTTTTATAAGAAAAACTGCTCTGCCAGACTATTGTTGAAATGCATGATATTGACATAGGTCTCGCCGGATGTGACGACATGAACTACATAGTGAGGCGCCAGAATCGTTGTCGTACACTGTACTAAACTTCTACCTAATGCTATATAGTTTGTCATCATAGATTGTTTGTAAAACTTTAAAATTGCATACGTTTCTAACACAATTTAATTATGTGGCTTCCTTGCATCATTAATATTCCCGTCATTTTGGAATTTCCAGATTGTTTTAGCTACTCCTAACATGGAACGTCATTCGCCTCTCACACTGTTACATTGCTTAGATTCCTGGCATAATTAAATTCAATGGTTTTCTAACGTTAATAAATTCTTTTGTACTCTGGTTTAGCGATGTGTGTTATTCTGTTACCATTAAAGTGTATGTATTTGTTACATCACTGAATTATACAAGTTTCTTGCACTAAGAAATTGTATGGATTCCTGGCACCATTAAACTCATTAGGTTTGTCATTATCAAATTATTGGGGTTGGGGGGAGCACATTACAATATTAAAAAATCTTGCACGATAAATTGTCTTCTATTGTATTCTTATTAAACTGTATGAGTTTTTACATCACTGAAATGTACGAATGCTATACGAATATGGATATCTTTGTTTCTGAAACCAAGTGAGAGTGTTAAAATTTTGGGACAATCTTGTATTTTTGACTTTAGATGCCCTAGCATTTTTATTTCGTTCAGTTAAGCTCACAAAAATACTTGTTTTTGTGCTTGTTTGTATTCATATTTATTATACAGCTGATGTGTTTAGTAGAGTTGGAGGAAATTACCAGTTCAATTTCATATTTCATCATATTTTCCATGACTACTGTTACCTCTGGCAAAATACACACAAGGAACTGCATAATGTTCAACGAACTTTGATACCTTACACTGTAAGTACAGGAAAAGTGCTATTGCAGATGTCTAGTGATCGTCTGTTTACATAAGAGATAGAAACAACGAAGATTCTGGGGACATTGTTCCTGTGTCACTTGACTTTAAGTCGCAAAAGCATGTAGTACCACATTCACCAAGAATAAACAAATAACATATCTGCAAAACTTAGTACCTCAGACAGACACATGCATACACACCAAAATTGTATTTAGAATTTGTTTTAAATTTCGTGCAAAGCTACACGAGGGCTATCTGCGCTAGTTGTTCTTAATGTAATACTCGAGGAAAGGCAGCTAGTCGCCACCACTCAGCGCCAACTCTTAGGCTACTCTTTTACCAACGAATAATGGCACCTTCACACGTTTTCGAACACTGCAAGTCAAATAAATACAGCATAACCATAGAAAACACTCAAATACTAACTAAGAAACAAACATAAACAAACGCAAAATTAAAGAAGCCTTACTTGTACAACAGCTCAAGCCCAAAATAAACCAATACAAAGGAACACCTTTATAACTATATTAAAAATAATACAATAAATAATATAAAATTATATATTCAAACATTGAAGCACGCCCTCTGCATCCCGACACTCAGTTACACAACCCATTTGAAACATGTGGTCAGCTTCCGGTCAGTTACTTCTTTCTTTGTGAACCTGACGATGGCCGAAGAAGATAAAACGTTGTTCGCACCTTTACATAAAAAAATTTCTCAGCCCAAACGAGCCGTTTCTACATATATATTTCTCAACAAGTGGGTTTCTCGATATCACTGATTATTATTTCATCACGGTGATTGTACAAGAAGTGTAAGTCTTTGTGTTTTCTCAGTGTATTTGTTCTTACCTGTTACCATTATGTCTGAACTAACATACCTTACACCCCTATTGCCAGTATACGCTCATACGATCGTTAAGAAACTAAGAAATTTAAACCAAAGAATTATCAATAGAAGAAATGACATCTATTTTATTCAAAAATGTAGAAAGGTACAACTAACCCCTAATTCTATAAAGGTAAAACTATCAAAAATTTAAACAAATACACAAACGTTATCCAAAATTTACAGAAAAAAAACTACTTAAAGCCATGTTGAACACAAAATACAAAGAACTACATGACTTACAGAAACAAAAAATGAACCTAGACCATCAACTAGCATGCTGCATTAAACCAGAGATTTACGGACTTATACAACGAAACATAAACCAAATCAATGCTAAGAACGACAGAGACAAAAAGATCTGCCACAACAAAAAAACTAGAAAAATTAAGATGCAAAAAACAGAAAAGATACCAACACAACAAATCGTTGACTAACCTTATAACTAACAGATCCGACCGACAATTAAACACAGACGAGATACATCTACTTAACAAAGGACTCAACAATAGCACTTAAGTACATTCCAACCTAAGAAATCAAAACATGTTTAGAAGATCTAGCCAGGAGACTTGTGATACTTTCTACAAAAAACAAAAGCAAGGAAACAACCAATAGAAAGAAGACAACTTTGAAATTTTATTGACATCCAACAGCCAAACTTCCCAGAAAAAAATTAAAAATTTAAATTTTCCAGAAACACCTAAAAACATTATCTTAAACGATTTTTTCAATGAATTTTCTCACAAAATCATCAACATAATTTCACAAAACAGAAAGCTAAAAAACAATCTTACAAAAAGAGACATTAATTCCATTAAAAACCAAAAACAAGACAAAAACATAAAAATTCTGAAAGCAGATAAAGGAAACGCTACAGTCATAATGAACACGAATGAATACATCCAAAAAATGAAGAACATCTTATCAGACACTAACAAATTTAAACCAATACACAAATCTAACAAAGACACACGAAACGCAACTAAACAGAATTCTACTAAAAATGGAAAAAGCTAACAGAATTTCACAAACACTTTATACCTACCTACGCAAAACCGACTCGCGCACACCACAAATATACGGCACCACCAAACCTCATAAACCAGATTGTGCACAACGACCACTAATGTCCACATATGAATCGTTTAATTACAATTTTGGTAAATACATAGCATGGGCTTCCTCTAAATATGTAGCATCAGCCAGCTCATTCATCAAAGACTTTTAATTTCAAGGTTAATCTTAATCAACTTAATCATAAAGCCTTAATGGCCAGTTTCAATGTTATATCCCTCTTTACAGAAGTTTCAATTGCTGAGGCCTGCAAGATAGCCTTATAACTGTATATCCAAGACCCTAAATCATCTATAGACAACCAATTAGCAACCCTCATAGAATTCACCACGATGAAGACAAACTTCATGTTCAACAACCACAACTATATGCAAACAAATTGCCTAAGCATGGGCAACCCAGTATCACCAGTTCTAACCAATATTTTTATAACACAAGTTGAAACACAAGCAATTAACGCAACATTATATCAACCACTATACTGGTACAGATATGTAGATGACACAGTTGCGGGATTCACATTTACAGAACACACACTAATTTTTTTTCAATCACATTAACTCTATACATCCCAACATTAACTTCGCATGTAAACAGGAAGAAAGCAATAAAATATAATTTCTTTACCTCAAAATTATAAGAACCGACACACAATTCAAAACAGAAATCCACCGAAAAAATCACTCATATTGGACTATACATATCTTGGGACTCAGCACTTGGAACAAAACAAAAACTCAACATACTAAGAAACCAAAAAAAACACAGCCATAAAATTGTGCTCACCAGATAAAATTAACGATGAATTAGACAAAATAAAACAACACTTCATCAACATCAATAAGTTTCCTCCACAAACCGTAGAAAACATTATACGTACACACCTAGACAGAAAACAAAATCAACCAACAAAAGTGAATATATCTCACGAATAAAAAAAATCACGAAACCATACACTGCTGTATACCATATATTCCTGACATCAGCAAACAAATAACCAACATTTGGCAAAAACTGGTAACAAAATATAACATTCCAGTTAAAACCAAATTTATTCAAAAACCAGGCACAAAACTGAGGTCTATACTATGTAAAAACTACACTGACAAAATCACACCAACATTATTTATAAAATACAACGTGATAACTGCCACGACTTCTATATTGGAGAACTGAGCAGAAAAATCGAACATAAAGTCACCTTCACATGTTTTCGAACACTGCAAGTCAAATAAACACAGCATAACCATAAAAAACACTCAAATACTAAAGAAACAAACATAACAAACGCAAAATTAAAGAAGCCTTACTTATACAGCTCAAGCCAAAATAAACCAATACAAAGGAACATCTTTATGCCTATATTAAAAATAATATAATAAATAATAATAATAAATAAATAATATAAAATTATATATTCAAACATCTAACTCCGCCCTCTACACTCCGACATTCAGTGACACAACCCCTTTCAAACATGTGGTCAGCTTCCGGTCAGTTACCTCTCTTTCTTTATGAACCTGACGATGGCCGAAGAAGGTAAAAACGTTGTTTGCTACTTTACGTAAAAAAATTTCTCAGCCCAAACGAGCCGTTTCTACATATAATTTTCTCTACAAGTGGGTTTTCTCGACATCACTGAGAATTGTGATTGACCGTCACATTATAATGTCCCTACAGCTGAAAGGGCTAGAATATTTAGTGTGACAGAGATTCGAATTCGCGACCCTCAGATTACGAGTCGAACGCCTTAGCCACCTGGCCATGCATTTAGAGTCGGTAAGTAAGCTCACGAGCTAACCAAACGTAAGACACTGAATTTAAATAGCAAAACGTGATTAAAAATACCCGAAAATTCCTGTAATACGTATCTTGCTTGTTTATATAGCGCAGTTCTTTCAAGAGAAAGCTGGTTTTCCATTAAAGTGGTCTTGCATGTCATACAATAAATGAATGAACGCACATTTAAAACACTGTTCTTTCATTGAATCACGAACTAGAAACCGCTAAAGCATCATGTCATGGACAAAAAGAAATGTTATTTCGGTTTATCACGCTATAGCTACCGAAACAAGTGTATTTCCTTCAAACATATTGTTCAAAAAGTAATATTTTACACTCGTTTATGTCGCTAAGTCTCTCAGAACATTCATATACTGTATGACTCTTGTCAGGCCATTCATATACTGTATGACTAATGTCAGAACTTTCATATAATGTATAACTCTTGTCAGAACATTCATATTCTGTATGACTCTTGTCAAACCATTCATATACTGTATGACTCTTGTCAGAACATTCATGTACTATATGATTCTTGTCAGAACATTCATGTACTATATGATTCTTGTCAGAACATTCATATTCTGTATGACTCTTGTCAAACCATTCATATACTGTATGACTCTTGTCAGAACATTCATGTACTATATGATTCTTGTCAGAACATTCATATACTGTATGATTCTTGTCAGAACATTCATATACTGTGTGACTCTTGGTTTCCTTTTTAAATAAAAAAATCTTAAACGAGTGATTTATGTGAACGAATATGACAGTGGAAGAGAGTGGTTGGTGAATAAAAATCGAACATTAAATCATCTTTGTATGCTTCCCTACAGAGGTCATAGGATTAGAAAGTGAAAGTCATATCATGTTTCATTTTATTTATGAATTAGTTTATTTTATTACATTAACAGGAACTCGTGTATCCAAACAAAATTACTAGTATCTAAAGTTATGATTTCATTACAGTATTAAATGTATAAGGAGTTTCTGGAAACGGACGCTACTTTGATGCTAAACTCGCCAATTGTCAGAGTTCCACTCGCTAGAAGGCTTATATCGTGGAAACAATCAATTTAAATGGGTTAACGTTAGAGCTCGAACCCACAGACGAACTGACGACGTCGAATACGTCGCTATTTTAAGGAATCGTCTTCAACTTCTGGCGTAAAACACATTAAAGCACTTAGTTGCTGAGACAGTTTTCATTGCATATTAAAAACACTTATATAATATTTTGTAAAGCTTTTACTTTTCAAGCTAATGTATTATTGTTTAAGTATACATAGCCCCCCCCTTTCCTTATTATTTAATATCGACGGATATTTATTACGGTTGTAGAAATAATACAAAAAGTCAGTTTGGTTTGGTTTGGTTAGAATTTCTCGCAAAGCTACTCGAGAGCTATCTGCGCTAGCCGTTCCTAATTTAGCAGTGCAAGACTAGAGAAAAGACATCTAGTCATCACCACCCGCCGCCAACTCTTGAGCTAATATTTTATCAACGAATAGCTGGATTAACCGTCACATTATAACCCCCCCTCACATCTGAAAGGGGCGAGAATATTTGGTGTGATGGGAATTCTAACCAGCGACCCTCGGATTACGAATCGAGTGCCTTAATCGCCTGGCCATGCTGAGCCAACAAAGAATCAGAAAGATTCCATCACTTCTCATTAAATTCTTATAATAGCCCTAAATGTGACTTATATGTTCGGGTTATCGCGAATTCATACGAGACTAACAGAAAAAAACTTTAAATCCTGAAAGTAACTTCTTAATCACAGAAAATCAGTTGCCAGAATATCTTCAAGGATCAAATAGTTATGTACTAACAAAGGTCGAATGTTCGTTTATCTTCAAAGGTTAAACTTTATTGCATTAGTAAAATAAATACTGCAAGTGTATTTTAAAAGACCAGTTAGTGATATATTAGCAATGGCCAAACGTTATCGTATCAAGAAAAGTGAAATGTAAGTTTACTAAGACAGGTGATACGTTGGTTGAGCTACAGAGATCTATTGCCAACTTACCAGCAAAGATCGAATGTTGATGCATTTTACAAAGGTAAAGTATCACTAACTTAGTAAAATGAAAGTCAAAGTTTCATGTAACTATTATGTTTGATTGCATACAGACTGACCACTGGTGTTTAAAATGCATTGTCTCTCTCTGTTTTTTGTTTTTTATTGTTGCTATTGTTTAGATTTGATCTCAAGTCTTTTATTAACTTATTCAAAGCTTCCTTTTTCATGGTTAGGGGGCGCTTGACTCGCAATCTGAGGATCGCAGTTTCGAATCCGCGTCCCACTAAACATGCTCGCCTTTTTAGCCTTTGAAACATTATAATGTGCAATCACTCCCACCACTCATTGGTAAAAGAATAGCTGAAGAGTTGGCAGTGGGTGCTGAAGACTATCTGCCTTCCTATAGTCTATCACTGCTAAATTACGGACGACTAGGACATATAACCCTTGTGTAGCTTTGCGCGAATTTCAAACCAAACCATTCGTCGATGTTTAGGCAAGTTTTTGCATTACACACCAAGTGACTTGTTTGTTTTTATCTTTCAGAGTTCTGTGAAAATATATGAAAGCTCTATGCACATTCCTAGCTTTGAACTGATAGACTTGGAAAAAGGTCAATATTATCTATCGCCTACTCTTGAGTTCGTCTTATCCATTCAAATAATGGGATTTAATAGTCTCTCTTATAACTCATCGTACGAGATTGTTTTCGTAATCGGGTTGCTAGGCTTGAATTATTGAATCCACATCCTAACACACTAGCTACTGTGCCATGACTGGTACCCAGAGCGACTTAAGGGATTTAACTCTTGCAGAGTATATCAGTTCTTTTCGTCTTTTCTTTGTGAATTTTATATTTCTAGTTCTATAAACTTTTGTCTGAAAACCATCTTGTTTCTCTTAGCGAATATTACACCCTTTGCGTTTTTTTCTCTATTCTCAAAAAACATCTATTATACGTTCTCTAGAATTCTACCTTTGTCTGTCTGTAGTAGCTCTACATTTCTTTATTTTAATCCATATTTTGCTTAGTATTCATTTCGTGGACAAGTTGACACCAGCTGTAATTATTTCTATAATTCTCCCCCTCAGTTACGACGAGTATCGCTAATCCAATCCACCAACTGTTAGACCGAAATGTTGTTCTTTTGGGTCACTAGTGTGCGTTATGTTTAATATTATAGCTTTCTATTGTACCAAACTTATATCCAGTTTTATTTAAGGTGGTTAGGGCGCTTGACTCATAATCTAAAGATTGTGGGTTCAGATCCTTATCGCACCAAACATGCTTACCCTTTCAGCCGTGTAGGCTTTATGATGTGATTGATCATCACATTATAACGTCCCCACGGTTGAAAGCGCGAGCATGTTTGGTGCGACGGGGATTCGAACCCATGACTTTCCAATTACGAGTCAAACGCCTTAACTCACTTGGCCATTCCGGGCCACACAACTGTTTTTCTGAAGACTTATAGCGCTAAAAACAGGGTTTTGATACCCATGATGGGTAAAACAGATGTAGCTCTTCATATATCTTTGTACTTGACTGCAAACAACAACAACAACTAATTATATATAGGAATTTAAATTCAAGTAAGATAATTTGTTTGTTTGTTTTGGAATTTCGCACAAAGCTACTCGAGGGCTATCTGTGCCAGCCGTCCCTAATTTCGCAGTGTAAGACTAGAGGGAAGGCAGCTCGTCATCACCACCCACCGCCAACTCTTGGGCTACTCTTTTACCAACGAAAAGTGGGATTGACCGTCACATTATAACGCCCCCACGGCTGGGAGGGCGGGCATGTTTGGCGCGACGCAGGTAAGATAAACCTAGATATTTCTTTCAGCTTACTTTGAAGTGTATCAAGTCACACATGTTTCTATATTAATTACTCTGTAATTATAAAGACATTTGAGCAGATCATCAACATCGCTTGAAGCAAAACGTGATGAGTCCCCTGTTGGGACAGCGGTAAGTTTACGGATTTAAAATACTAAATTCAGGGGTTAGAATAAAGAGACAAGTTGACGAGACTAATGTATTATCAGCTTCACACAACAATTACTGAACGTCATTAAGTAAATCTAGTCCTTGTAAGATAAAATGCCAGATGTTCTACTTTTAGATCAAACGAGTTTATGTTTTACTACCAACTTTCTTTTAAGTGCTATATTTTGTTCAGTTAGAGACCGTCCATATGAACAAATGTGACCGGGGAAGAGTGAAAACGTAGATGATGTGTGATATATTTTTTTATGAACCGACCCTGACAAAACAGTCCTACTTCAACATTGTCAAGAGTTGGCAATTTTATTGTGAGATGATGATTCGTTAATGACTTAATGGCTAATGAAGGAAATAATTTATTTTTATAAGAAAACACAGCTTTTCAATAATTGACTCATTAGAGCTAAGCTGTTGTTAGCGTGCCATGAAGTAACTGGAAAATAAAAGCCGTTTAATTAATAAACATAGTTTATATATATTTATATTGACACGAAAATGACAAATTCCTGTGAAATTCGATACCAGTGACTCGAGAGAAAATTCACTTTTTAATATTAGCTGTCATCCACTCAATTTTGAGGGTGATTTTTCTTTTTCATTACAAATTATGAAAAGGATATTTATGTAATGTACGATGTTATTTGCTTTAATAATTTATGTTTAAAAAGAAAGCTTGTAAAGTTCTTTATGATACAACGAAAGCGTGTTTCTTATAAAAGATCACACATTGGAGTTTAGCGTAACTACGAAGAGGAGTTATTGCAATGCATATTAAAGAGGTTGAAATATTCTTTCTGGAAGTTTGTTTGTTTTGAATTTCACGCAAAGCTGCACGAGGATTATCTGCGCTTGCCGTCCCTAATTTAGCGGTGTAACACTAGAAGGAAGGCAGCTAGTCCTCATTACCTACCGCCAACTCTTTTTACCAAAGAATAGTGGGATTGACCGTAACGTTATGACGCCCGCACAGCCGAAAGGGCAAGCACGTTTGGTACAACGGGAATTCGAACCCGCGACTCTCAGATTATGAGTCGAACGCCTTACCCCAAGTGGCCATGCCGGGAGTAGGTAAAGGAGTATTAAATGTTTTATTTAAAAATAATTAATTACCAAGAAGACATTGGTAGGCTATAATGATTCTTTTTCAAGGTGTCGATGGTTGCGGGTTCGAATCCCGCTCTAACCAAACATGCTTGCCCTTTCAGCCGTGGAGGCGTTATAATGTTACGGTCAATCTCACTATTCTTTGGTAAAAAGAGCTGGCGGGGGGGGGGGGTGATGGCTAGCTGCCTTCCCTCTAGTCTTATACTGCTAAATTAGGAACGGCTAGCATAGATAGCCCTCGTGTAGCTTTGCGCAAAATTCAAAAACAAACAAACAGGCGATGTTGAGAGTAACAGAACCTCGTGACCTTCAAATGGATCCGTTTCTCTTATTTTACTTTTGTCGGTCGATACTTTCCTGCTGTTGTTAGAAATAGCCAAGTAAAAACAAGAAGAAAACAATTGCCCATCTGCTATTACTGTCATCGATGTTGTGTTTTTGCGTATATAACAAAATGCAAAGGGTTTTTGCCTTAAGAATTATTTTAAAAAATCACAAACAGCAGATTATAAACTTACATTCACATCGCAGAGTAAATAAAAAAAATTTTTTTCGGAAAAGGTTTAGAAAGGGGAAATTTAAAATTAATGCTTTTTATTAACCTTTTTATTGACTTATTTTTGTCACAAGAAATTTTCTTCACCACTGTGGTATTCTCAGAAGAAATGATTTTCCCACACATGTCCAACAATAACAGTAGATTCGACCAGGAAATATGCAAAGTACTACATTTAATAACTTGATTGTGCTTTTGTATAAGTAGCCAAGTAAAATCAAGAAGAAAACAATAGCTCACGTAGTATTACTGTCATCGGTGTTGTGTTTTTACGTATATAACAAAATATAAAGGGCCATTGCCTTAAGATTTAGTTTTAAAGATCACAAACAGGATTTAGTTTAAATTTCGCGCAAAACTACCCGAGGGCTATCTGCTCTAGCCGTCCATAACTTAGCAGTGTAAGACTAAATGGAGTGAAGCTAGTCATCACTACCCACCGCCAACCCTTGCGCTACTATTTTACCAAGAAACATTTGGATTGACCATCAGTGATGTCGAGAAACCCACTTGTTGAGAATTTTATATGCAAAAAACGGCTCTTTTGGGCTCAGGTGTGAACCTGACGATGACCGAAGAAGGTCGAAACGTTGTTCGCTCTTCTATTTGAAGTGTTTTCTGAGCCCAAAAGAGCCGTTTTTTGCATATAAAATTTGGATTGATCGTCAAATTATGAGGCTCTTACGGCTGAAAGGAAGAGCATGTTTGGAGTGACGAGGCTTCGAACCCGTAACCCTCAGATTACGAGTCGAGTGCCTTTAACACTTGGCCATGTCGGGCCATGAAATAATGGGGATTGAACATGCGTGAAGAAGTTAACAACCTATTTGTTTCTATATTAAAACAAAAAAGATAATAATGCATAACGAGCATATTTGCGTTGAAGGAATGTTGTTATGTATTATATTTTATTATGTTACGTGTTGCGATTTCAAATAGCCTGAAACTGGATTAAATGATAATTTAAATTTAAAAGTTAATTAAACGTCAATGTGTATAAAATTAATTATATTTGCCATCAAGATTAACACACAGGATTTTCTTTCGAAACACAAATATATTTTAATATACAAACAATAATACAATTTCTGATAACGGTTATTGCAAATAATGCTTTATATAAAAAAGTTTTATAAACTTACAAACAATATTAAGTCTTCTATCTTATCTTAAAATTCCTTGATATTCAATCGAGGGTCACGATAAGTAAATCAACTTTAAGTTTATATTGACACAGTTCACTTAATGATGAGCTACCTCGCTCTTTGCTTACTACGTGTAAGTTTTTTACAGCTGAAGTTATATGATGTCTTCCAAAAAATATTATCATCCAATGTTAATCTACTGAAGTTAAACTGTTTGTAATGTTTGAAATATATAAACGTTCCTGGTCAAAAATCTGAAGTTCCGACCAAAAAGCATTAATCACAGTTTCAGTTTCCTAGCTTTAAAATATACCAACTGTAGCAAACCAATAATATATAACGTCCTCTGGCGCATTGCGTTGTTTACCTTTTATAAGCGTTTGGCAAGATTCTAAAAATTTCATCTTGCGCAACAATACTGGAATCTACATACACATATACACTGTTAATTCTTACACTCAGTAATCTTCTACAACTTTAGTGACGAGGCATGAATTTCGAAATACGGATATAACAGTATAAGTTACATGCATTTCTAAACATATATTTAACTGAAAAAGAAACACTGATATTAAAATAAATTTATAGCAGCAAATCCGTCACAATATCACTTCTACTATACTATGTTTAGTCACACAGCTTACACTCTCTCAAAACACAATTATCTCAAAAAGCTATTTACTAGTGGAACTGTTACAAGAAATCTCTCTTCAATTCTACAGGTAAACTCAATTTGTTCATCCAGTAGTTAGCATCACTTCTTGCTCTTTCACAGCATTGGTTGGCTATAACATAAAGACATTTTCAATTCGGCCAGCAAAGAATATTACACTCATTGACCTTTTAACATGCAATATAATGTGCAGAATAGACATTATCTAATGTAAAGAAGAAAGAAATACAGCAAATAGAATGAGGCGAGCTCAAGATTTTTTAGACCATTTGGTGCAGCTGTGTTAAATTGTATACAAACTAAAGAAGTGAATACTTTAGTAAGACACAAACTGTTATCTTTAATAAACATAAATTTCAAATAACACTGTGTACATCTTTAGTAAAAACGCAGTGAAATAAATACTAAAACAACTCTTTGATATGAAATTTCTTCGATAAAACATACTAAACAGTGATAAAATTAAAACTTTTGATGAAGAAAAATGCTGCAAATATGTACTCACAATTATGAAAACTAAAGCAAAGCAAAAAATAAAAGAAAAATTGTTTGTTATGAATTTCGTGCAAAGTTATTCAAGGGCTATCTGTGCTAGCCGTCCCTAATTCAGCAGTGTAAAACTAGAGAAAAAGCAACTAGTTATCATCACCCACCGCTAACATTTTTGCTATTCTTTTACCAACGAATAGTGGGATAGACCGTACCATTATAACACCTCCATGGCTGAAGGAGCGATCATGTTTGACAATAATAAGAAAGAAATACATTTAAAATATGATCGCCAAAATATGCATGCACACATTATATACAAGAAAGAAAACAAACATATGCATTTATAAAATGGAAAAACCATCTTCTACATACACTCTTTCGAATGAAATACAGATGTTCCTTGCTGAAGTAAACGGAATGCAAGACATACAAAATAAATTACTATAATTTAATTGCATACAAAAAGTTCACTCACCCCAAAGAATAGTCAATATTTCATTCTGCTCATCTTAACCTAACCAGTAAAGCTACTTCTATAATTGTTGTCTTTCAGTTGACAACTTTGGGCACCTCGTTTGATGCTTAAGCTCTCTCATGGTTTCATTTAGTTTTGATTAACCTTATCTGAAGACACTGGAACTTCTTTCCATACTTCGATGGAGGAGTGACCGTTTGTCTCAGCTAATCATCTTCCCAGTTCTAGAGTGCCCAATCCTCTATCCGGTCAACTGCCATCTTCTGACAATGGTTCTTGAATACTGGATTTCTCAAGAGTAGGTTGGTCTGTAGTGGTTTTTTAGGGATCCTGCTTTTATCCCATTCTAAAGTATCTCTTGTGATCACTTCATTGATGGTACCTCGGTTGCCACAACTTTGTACATCCTTTGATATAGCACAGTTGATGGCAATGAGGTTGGGACACCTAAATTAAGGGTAAGAACCATTAGATGAGCCTATTTGCTATTCTGTACTTTCATTACCTATTTCTTTTAAAATGACATTAAAGTCTTGCTGTAGTTTGCTTGACTTCACACTTCCTAACACGTTTTGGGACATGTTTACCACTGGAAAGCTTTGGCTTCAAGACTTAATGCTCCCATCAGAGAGTTGAGCACATCTGTGATTTTCCTCTCACAGTAATGACATACCCAATGATGGTACATGTCACCAAGTCCTGTCGTTCCTCAGGTTTAACATCGTTAAATGGTGGTTTACATTAAATGCTGTTTAAGCAGCTTTTACCCCAGCTATAAAGCTACTTATAAATCTGGCTCTTTCAGTTAAGATGGTGTTTAGCTCACCAATTTAATATGACCCAGAAGATCAAAATCTTCATAAATAATTTCTGGTGACTCAGCCCCAAAAGTCGTCAACACCAACCTGCTCACTCACCTAACAAGCTCTATAACATCAGATGCACCAGAAAGTAGTAAGACAAGTAAAGAATACACACCGGGTACCACCAGAAAGTAGTAAGACAAGTAAAGAATACACACTGGGTAATCAACGAAAGAGAGATTAACTGTAACTAAAACGTGATTTTAAATATTGAAATTTCTGATTAAAATACAAGGTTGACTGAATTCCAATTTAGGAAAAGGTCCATACAGGTAAATTAAGGGAGATTGTATTGTACTACATGGTCAAAATCACGAACTCTGACAACATAGGTACTGTTCAAGCAACACAGCTACAGATCTAACGGGTAGTCATGTCAAACCTCAGTTGTATAACGTGTGTTTAGAGAATCTGAAAATTTTCCAAATTCAGATCTTTCAAGAATTTACACTTGATTAGCTGTCTTTTAGTTATATGCTCACTGTCAAACCTGCTGGAACACACACGCTTTACAACGTAATTTTCTTCCTGTCATATAGACAGTATGTAGTTTCGGTAGGAGGGAAGGGGGTAGAAATTAAAATGTTTTTACATAATTCAGCTGACTCAGACCAGGTGATGCTAACTTAATCCTTCACTGTCATCAGTTTTTAATGTTTTTATTGTTATGTGTAATGGAGTAACTATCATACGTCTATTTTAATATCGATGTTTGTTTATGTCAAATTTATATTTAGAAATGTGCATGTGTGTAAAAATCAACACTGTTTGTATATGTGAACCCTAATGTATCATCAATATTGTTGTGCAGGCTAAACTTTCTAGAAAGTCTCCTTACATCTATAAAAGTAACCAGTGCTATTCATCAGCAGACAATATATATTATTGGTTTGCTATAATTGGTATACTATAAATGTTGGAAGTTATAACTATCATTAATATTCACTAATTGCAAATTTCAGATATTTGACCAGGAACGTTTATGGATTTCAAACATTACAAACAATTTAATTTTAGTAGACTCACGTCAAACATTAATTGTTTACAAAAACGTTATATAACTTTATTGAAGAAAAATTTGAAAGTGTGACCAGCAAAGATAGAAGAATACAAAGTTAGCTAGCTCCCTGCGAAGTGAAATGTATCAACTATAAATTAACACTCTCATCGTGAACCCTCGATAGTGCATCAAGGAAGTTCTAGACCAAAAAGAAAACTCGTTATTGTTTACAAGTTTATAAACTTTTGTTTATGGGAGGTCATGTAAGTCAACAAAATTGTGAAATATTTCTTTTAATCAAAAATTAAGCAAGACTTTTTTCTCAGTTTTGTAAAACTTATACGTGTCAGTTGGTCAGAAATCGTAATCAGAAAATTTCTCTTGCTTCTTTAGAACCTGTCTCAGCTTTCGAAGAACCCTTCAGTCGTGTAAAAATTGATTGTGAATTATCTAGCCTTTACCAACAAGAAAGGTTTGAAAAGACTTTTGGAAATGACTGGTTATTATAGAAAGTTTTGTAGACGTCACTGTATCATTAACAAACCTATTGAAGAAAAAATAAAAATTGATGTAGTCTGAAACATATCAACCTGCTTTTGAAAAAGTCAAATATTTATTGTTCACTTTCCCTGTACTGATGACACCTGACTTTTGATAAATCTTTCGCATTTGCTGTTGACGCCAACAGTCGTAGTGCTCGTGCTATTCTGTTACGATCAGGCAACAAGGGTATTGAACACTCTGTTTGTTATTTTTCTAAAAAGTTTAATTGTCACCAAAATAATTATTTTACTATGATAAAAAAACATTGGTTTTAGTGTTAGTTTCAGAACATTTTAATGTGTATGCATCTGTCTCAGCGTTGACGGTTTTGAGCCAAATGAAGGACAAAAAACAGAGCACTACTAAATTAGATTTGAAGATAATTCATATAAAAATGGTTGATAACACTTGTGCTAATGCACTTTCACGTGGTATGTAATTTTATGATATAAGGTCATTTGTAGCGATTGTGTTATATACTATCATGATTATTGAAGTTGCACAGTTCTTTGAAAATGTATGATATTTAAATTATTATTGTCTAACGCCAATTTTTAATTATCTGAGGATGAAAGTGCAACGGATTTATTGTAATATGTGTGTTTTAATGATGATGTTTGTTTAATTTAAATTTATGTGTAGAAATGTGTATAACTTATACTGATAAGTCTCTTTTGCAAATTACAGCGTAGTCATTCAAATTGTAAAGGATTTTCGAATGTACGAATGAACAATGTATATATACTTGTACATAAGTACTAGTGTATTGTTAGCATCGTTTTGCAGGCTGAAATTTCTAGAAACGTTCCTTATGCCTATAAATGTTAACGTGACGCGTCAAGAGAGACGTACTACTAATGATTTCACCTACTCGTGAATATTTGAACACAGTCGAGTTTATATGTATTTTGTACTATACTTATGGGAAACACCAGATGAAACTATGTTTTATGTCTCTAATTATAGCATGACTGTCTTTGTTAATTTTATTTCATCCACGAGAAATTCACCACCTATCAATTTTTTCAGTGTCAAAACCGAAACATTATTTTATTGGTATTAACAAAAACGATGAAAGCAGTGTATTTTCCAAGAACAGTTTTATGTTCATTTATTGCAGTTCAGTTCATAACCATCAACTGTTTGTGTTGAAATCAAACTGCCTGTCTTGTAACCTTCTTGATTTATTCTAGTTATTACTCTACACAATGTGATTGTTTCAATTTTGTTAATTTTCCAAAAACAACACATTGAGTAATGTTTTCACAGTGCGTGATACCACATGAATCACTCCGGTAGCGCCTAACCTGCCTGTCAAAATAACAGCTACAGCATATAGGTGACGTCAAACTCGTTTATATTTCATGCCTCATGAATCAAATGATCACTGTCGAAATTCAAGAAGATTAATGCTTTTTAAAATTCAAGTTCTCAAGGTTAAAGTTCGTGCTTTGACTACTATTCTTCAATACACGTTCCGAGAAAGCTAAATTCCCTCATAAGTTACAGACTTAACTTATTTCCTACAAAGATGAATGAAAAATGAACCAAATACTAGGAAATACTCTACAGAGGTTTTACCACACGACTACATTCTCGAAACACTTTATAATGTTTTGCATCAGAAATCACTCAGTACTTGTACATAATAGTTTTAATGTTCCATCAATCATTCACTTATCAGTTACACAATAACCGAGAGATACAAATACTTCTGCAACTTAGTACATACATCTTACCTCAGTAAGATATGCCAACTATTTCAAGTGACTGAGCGTAATAATTGCATACAGAGCCCCTTATCATTTGTGGCTACTTGGCCTGACCAACGTCTCTAAGCTGTTTATTATTATAGCTATTATTATTTATTACTGCTATACATTGCTCACTTATGAATGTGTTTTGTGTATTTAATAAATAAATTTAAAAAAAATATTTTTAAATTATGTCTTTTATTTAGTTTAGAGTAACAAACATACTGGTAAAGCAACATTGAACATGCACAAACAGTAAACAGAAAAAGCCTTTCTTTAGGGACTAGTTTATATCATGTTTATGACACTTACTGTAATAGTTTTGCAGCTTTAACAGCTTTTGCTTTCTGTGTCTGGATGGTTGGTAGTTATAACAAAATTGTCCATTTAACTGCATACACATCTTGTGTTATAATACTTCTCAATACTAAGGTTCTCATGTTTGGTCTGAACTTGCTTTTGTTTTCAGTCACTAAACTAAATATCCTTTTACTGTCAGCATTAGAATGGAAGACTGTAAGAATTCCAAGCATAACCCTACACAGAATGTCATACTTCTGGTTGCCATTTCCATCCTTAACAGTAGACAGCTGAACCCAAAACTTGTCAACATTCAACTGAAGGGCAGTTTTTGAAAAAGTATCAGTTTGATAGTTCAAATATTGCTATTCCAACTTGTCAATAATGTCGTGCTCATGTGTATTGACAAGGACAGGATACCTGTCTGTGGAGAAACGCAAAGAAGAAATAATCTTTGCTGAATTTCAGTTTTGGATCAGCAACCTTTGCGTGAATCAGAAGTTCATCATTCAGAGAGAAATGTTTCATCATGTAATTTGTAGTTACAATATAGTATTTCTTGATGTTTCATCATGTAATCTGTAGCTACAATATAGTATTTCTTGATGTTTCATCATGTAATTTGTAGCTACAATATAGGATTTCTTGATGTTTCATCATGTAATTTGTAGCTACAATATAGTATTTCTTGATGTTTCATCATGTAATCTGTAGCTACAATACAGTATTTCTTGATGTTTCATCATGTAATTTGTAGTTACAATATAGTATTTCTTGACCATGGTGTAGATGCTGACCAGGTCCAGGTCCTTTTTATATTTAACAATGTATTCCTTGGCAGCATTTCCAATAGAAACTGCCTCATCAGATTTGTGTAAGGATTCATTGTTGTAGTCAAGTTCAGTGATGTTGCCTTCAAGATATTCAGGATTGATGTATCTGACAAGTATATTTTTAACTTGTGTAATCAGAGTTCTATGCATAATGTGTATGCAAGGTTCTTCTCTTTGCAATATCAAATTGGCTTGTTTAAATAGAGGAATTGCAGGCTGAAGAAAAAGACAAAATAAGTTCATTTTGTTGTCCAAGAAAACTGTTAACTTATCTAACTTGCTCTACGTATAACTTTTCTTGGTTACTTCCTTGCTAGGTTTCGTTTTATTCTCTTTTTTTCATTGATTGTCTCTTCTTTAGTTAAAGGTCAGACTGCCTAAACATATATTGTAATATCAAATGTTTCTTTTTCTGCTTTTGGAGATTGTTGTCTTGTGTCCCTGTGTGGCTGAGAGGATGTCTTGACTATATCCTTGTGTGGCTGGGAGGGTGTCTTGACTATATCCTTGTGTGGCTGGGAGGGTGTCTTGACTATATCCCTGTGTGGCTGAGAGAATGTCTTGACTATATCCTTGTGTGGCTGGGAGGGTGCCTTGACTATATCCTTGTGTGGCTGGGAGGGTGTCTTGGCTATATCCCTGTGCGGCTAAGAGGATATATTGACTGTTAAAGTCTTGCTGTCTTACTGAGCTACATGTTTAGATTTTTTTTAATTTAGTTTTTCATTTTCACAGTGAAATTACTTCTTCAATGGCTTCCACATGTCTAATATTCGGCTGAGGCATACCCCAAGTGATAGCCATCTTGTGGTAACAAGTTATGTAATTTGTCTTGTTTCTTTGTCACACAATCCTTAAAATATTCTGAAATGTTGTTTTCTCCCAGCACTTTTGTCCAGAAAATAGTAGATATATATCAATATATCAGAAATTGGGCAAGGCAGTTCTCTGGAAGCTTTCTGGGCAGCAATATTCATGGGGTGACAGGTACAGCCCATGAAGTAAATGCTAAGCTGTCGTCTTGAGATGTGTCCCATCACACCTTTACCTATACCAGACATAACTAAGGCATAGTTTGAAGAAAAACTAAGACAGTTTTCCCATGGAATTTTCTTCTTTGTAGTCCAAAAGCTTGAAAATATTCTCTCCTGTTGAAGCTTCTTTCCATTCCGTCATTGTCAAAAGAGAACAAACAATTTTTTCAAGCAAAGGGTCAGGATATTGTACAACCACTGGATACAGTTTTGAGTCATCCATGTCTGTGGATCCATCCGTGGCTAAACTGTAAACACTGTTAGTAAGTATGCTTGAAATCATTTTGTCATCTTCAAAACCCAACATTTGTACAATGGCTGTAGTTTTGGTTCTAGGACAGCCATATTATTTCGCTATATCAGAGTCTAGGAACATTTTTCTTAATGGATGTTCTTCCTAGCTACAGCTAGGGTTAAATTATGAATAAAGAAGAATTGCATGAACATCATATCTGCACTTATGGTTTCATATTCTGAATTCTTACTCATAAATGTCGTTATCTGCATCGTTTTTTCTTCACCTCAGCCTTTTGTTGGTGAGATGCCGATTTTGTATGTCTGGGACAATCATTTATCCCGCCATGTGCCACAGAAAAATCGATGTGACAAACTATACAAAACGCATGACTGTCGCTGACTTTTGATGCAATAATCAGATATTTTGCACTATGCTCTTTCCTGCCCCCCGCTAGTACAGCGGTATGTCTCCGGATTTACAACGCTAAAATCAGGGGTTCGATTCCCCTCGGTGGTCTGAGCAGATAGCCCTTTGTGGCTTTGCTATACAAAAAACACAAACTCTTTCCTAAACTTTTAATTCACAGTTTTAGTCTTTTTTAATTTGCCAAAAACAAGATAATCTGGTGAACGAGGTCACTTTTTTTTTGTCCAACTTGTGAACGATCGCATTCTATGCTGCTTAGAAGGCGAGAAATACCCATCTACGCGAGCGCTGATTGGCTGACAAGCTCTGATGACGTAACTATGGATTCCCCCATTTACCCAGTATGGAGAAGCACCGCACTCAAACTATTGGTAGATGTCGGAAATACAAATATTTTTTTTATTATTTCAAGCACAAACATGATTGTCGCAAGTGGCCATTTGTACTATGTCTTTTATTTATTATAAAAAATTAGTTGTATCTCACTAGAATTTTCTCTTCACCTCTTTCAAGCCCTGGGGGAACAATTTATCACTTTATTGTATAGACTTATATAATATATAATAAGTTGGGAGTTTCAACAAGTCGTAATTTCATAAACCAAATCGTAATGGTTGGCATCTTTGCTTATGAATCAAGAAATGTTACTTTCTTTTAATCCATGATCAGAAAGAATAGTGATTGCCCTAACAGTCAATGACTGAGTAGCGGCCACCAAATGTAAGTAATAAATTCTGCTTTACTTTATTAACCATGGTTCAGAAAACAAGAAGTGTTAATTCATTTATGTTATTAATTACTCAAACCAATGATTGTCTTAGCTTTTACCTGAATGGTGAATGTACAAAGTGGTATATACACTGTTCCACGTGCCACCATGTGGGAGCTGAGAAAGTAAAAAGCTGTGACATCTTTTCAGTGAAAAGTCTTTCATCTGCTTGACTATCATAGCTTTTGATCAAGTGGAAATCATGTAATCACAATGCATTGCATACATTACAGTGTGCGTCACTTAGCAGCTTGAGAAGCAATAAATACAACTTTCAATCATCATGTGCTCGACCTTATAACCGTTCTAGTCTCGATAATTAATCTCATATGGAATGCTGACATTAAAGTTATGTTCACTATTTAGGGCTAGTATTCACAAACCTAGAAGATGTTTATATTGTTCAAAAAGTGACAGGTAGATTTGACACTATACATAACTCAATGAATAGATGGCTATTGAAATTATCTCTCTGATCCCTGTGAATTTGTTCCATTGCTTAAAGTTGGTTGTGCTTTCTAGTTCTTGGCTAACACATTCATAGTGATCTGTGTCAACATATGAACCAATGAATAGGTGATATCTAACAGTCTCTAGTACTATTCTCTCCAGTGGAATTCAATAATTCTCTGTTGAGGTCCACCCTGTTATGGGAAGTTTTCTTTTGTGCAGCAAACACTGTATAATTTCAACACGAACACTGAATAGTTATCCTCATCTTGATGGAAAATGCTGCCACTGAATGTTAGCAGAAATGTAAGTTACACTTTGGTGCTGTCCAATTTTTGTATCGTGTATAGTTCAAGGTATTTCATCCTTCGTATCTCTTGGTATCAGTAGCTACAACACTATAAGGGTACTGCCTTTCTGTTTAATAGCAGGGTACAGCTTGGTATCAGTAGCTACAACACTATAAGGGTACTGCCTTTCTGTTTAATAGCAGGGTACAGCTTGGTATCAGTAGCTACAACACTATAAGGGTACTGCCTTTCTGTTTAATAGCAGGGTACAGCACATCTTTAAACACTCGTGACTGCTTGTAGAGGTATCACAAATTTTGTGTATCCGTTTTACGATCTTACATTAGCACTTGATCACGCTTGATAGCAAGGAGCATCCATGTTAGGTCAGAAACCCTTAGTGACCTGTTACAATGTTCCTGAAGTTTTAACTTTGACATCCATCTGATCTTGGACTTTTATATTTTCATACTTCGCAAGGATTGGTGACAATCGATTCAGCTATAAGCGGAAACACACACAAAATTTTTATCAAGTTACTGTTAGCATGACCAACAATTTTATTTATAGAGAAACCGAATGTCAAACTTAAATTCTGAAATACGTCTGTGATAATTGGAATATGGTTGTCCTATTGATGTCTTTATCGTTCAGTGACAAAATTTTGTACTTATACGAATATTTTCTCACTTTCATTAATTAAACTAATGACTTTCGAATGTCCTACCTCAGTGCATGTCTTACTTTGGCATTAATGCAACATTTTCTGCAAATTACATTTAAATTTGGGGCTACTTATCTATTAAAAAAAAAGAGTTACATTAGCTCCAAGGTTCGGTTTGGTTTGAATTTCGCGCAAAGCTACACAAGGACTATGTGCGCTAACCGTCCCTAATTTACCAGTGTAAGACTAGAGGAAAGGCAGCTAGTCATCACCACCCACCGCCAACTCTTGAGCTACTCTTTTACCAACGAAAAGTGGGATTGACCGTCACTTTATAACGCCCTCACGGCTAAAAGGGGCGAGCATGTTTGGTGTGACGAGGATTCGAACCCTCCACCCTCGGATTACGAGTAGCTCCAGGGAAACCAAACCCTTTGTTCTTGTCCAAAACAACCAAAACTCTTACGTTACCTAAACTATGGTGAAAAATGTAAATAACTTCAATGAGTGCTGATTGTTTTAACCCAAATTGTATAATTATACAACATTCTGAAATTCAGCATTTTACTAAAGAGATCAAACGGTCTTGTGAAAATGTTTTCCTTATAATATTCATGTTTGCATTCTTTTTTTAGAAAATACTTTTATAGCTTTTTCATAACAAACTATACTCTAACTAAACTCCCATAGAAATTAATTGTAGCTACCTTTAAAAGACTTTATCTGGATATTGCTATAATATATTTTATACCAGCTTATCGTTGGAGTGGGAAAGTGAATTGTATAATATAGAATACTTTAGAAGTATCATTAGCTACAACAAATGGTAACTAAAAGGTGAATGATGACCCAATGGAGAGCAGTTTAAGCATCACGTAACATACTACACAGACTATTTTTTATAGCGATACAAAATTATGATACACCTTGCTACTTCACTGTCATAGTTTTTCTTTCAATTATAGGTTAGCATATAAGATACGAATTTCTTGCATGTATCATTCATCTATTTCTCTGAAACTTTCGCTCAATCTTAAAAATTTTACCATGTGAATTTTTTTACTGTAACGCTTTGGTAAGTAAGATGAAAATTAAAATCAGTTTTTTTTAATATAATAACTCAATTCTAGCGAGCACAGTCTCAGAAAACTTATTTCGTTTAATTACAGAACATTCCATTGCTGTTTCATCCCACTGTAAATTAATTTTTATATAGAAAACGTAACCTTTTAATATTTTATTTTCTTTTACACCAACATTAAGACTAAATTATAAACTCCAGTCCAAATGTATTCAGATGCAAACGTGTTTTTAGTATAGCAAAACCACATCGGGCTATCTGCTCTGCTGTGTCCATCAAGGATAATCGAGCCCCTAATTGTAACGTTTTAAAATCGTAGTTATCGCTGTTCCAGTTTGGAAAATTCAAATGCAAGAGATAATATGGCACCTATGTAGGGAATACAAAGGAAAACAAGAAAAATAAACACAAAATTACTGTTTAAAAAAACTGACATCTTAAAACCCTGCAAAAGTATTTTGCACAAGATTTCAGTTTGTTTTCAATCTCAGAATGTCAGTTATGAATGGAAGATAAAACCCTTATAAGCCAAAATGGAGGCCCAATTATCTTCAAACTTTTTGTTCTCAAAAATAAATTCGTTAAGGAAAGGTTACAGCAACAATTTGTAAGTGAAGTATTATCAGTATAATTTGTTATTAAAAATTTGTGCGGTATTTTTACAGGAATTAACATACCATTAGTTAAAATCCGAAGACTTCTTCTCCAAAGAGCAATTATAAAATAGGTCTAATTACAACAGTTATGGGGGCTACATCTTGAACACTAGCTTACTGAAAATAGGAGAACCTGGTGATAAAACATTTGCTTGGTGATTAATATCAATATGTCAGGATGTATGTTCAATATAAATACAGCGTCATTGAATATTCTTTACATCTTAGTCGCAAGATGCATGTTTTTACGTAACCAAGTGGAATAAAGTGAGGTATCAGAATACTGAAATCCTTTCCATTACGTGCTTTTTCCTGTAGATAAAAAGCAAGTAAAACATACTAACATCGCTTTATAAAGAAACACTACTGTTTGGGGATTTAATTTCGCTGTTAACAGGAAACTCCATTCACAAATATACAACTTTATGAAAAGATTTATTCAATGAATAACTCCAGCTATGAGAGTGCAATTAATTTCGTCTTTCAGACCCAGAAAGTAAAATAATATTTAAAAACCAGAAGGATCTGAAGAACGCTGATAGCAGGGAGAAAAAAAATCGACAAACATTCGATAATTACTTCTCTTCCAACGCAGCTCTAAATGGGAAAATCTTTTCTGTCTATATCATTTTATCCTGGCTAGATGCAGTGAACTATAGTTGGTTGGTTGTATGAAATATACTGCCTGCTGCTGAAAACAGTAGAAGCAAAGAAAGCAGATATATTACCGTGCTGTATTTTTACTAAGTAAGCAATTATCAATGCGAATGTTCTTTAGATAAAATAAACTTAGCTTGTTTGTTTTTACTGTTGTTTGTTGTGAGGTTTCTTTTAGAGATGAAAATTTACAGATTAAAAATGGTTATATATAAACTTAACAACATTAAAATATTTTCAGAGTGATAGGTTTTACTGCTACGTTCGTTCGTTTTTATCAAAAATAGAGTTCTTAAAATTAATGCCCCCCAGTGACTCAGCGGTATGTCTGCGAACTTACACGCTAAAATCTGAGTTTCGATACCCGTGGTGGGCAGAGCACAGATAGCCTATTGTGTACCTTTGTGCTTAATTCAAAACAACAACAATAATCTTAAAATTAAAAGCGTGTGTTTTTCTTATAGTAAAACCACATCGGGCTATCTGCTGAGCCCACCAAGGGGAATCGAAACCCTGATCTTAACGTTGTAAATCCGTAGACTTATCCCTGTACTAACGGGGTACAGTTTACAAAAGAGATGAAATTAGAGTAAAGAACGACTAAACAGCACATTTGTAAATCACTTATTTACTTAATCAAAACGTTCTGAAACAACCTCACCATCAGCGTATACTCGTGAACTCAAACTATATTTTTCAAAATGTATGTTCACATTTTTAATGAAATTTCTTAATAAAAATTGAGGTCTTCAAAACGTGTGCTGAAAATTTCATGAAGATGTACAATAACATCTCACTTTCGAATGACGATAATACTTATTAACTATTTGTTTGAATGATTTGGATATACGCGTAAAGCTAAAGCAGGGCTATCTGTGTTAGTCAGCACTAATATTGAACCGATATGCTAAGAGGAAACAGCTTAGGCTACACTAATGGAATAGTGAGGTTTGATCCTTACTCTTAAAAAAGCATATCCCAGCATGGCCAGGTGCTTAAAATGCTCAAATCGTAATCTGAGGGTCGCGAGTTCGATTCCCTGTCACACCAAACGTGCTTGTCCGATCAGCCGTGGGTACGTTATAATGGTCCGATCAATTCCACTATTCGTTGGTGAAAGAGTAGACCAAGAGTTGACGGTGGGTGGTGCTGACTAGCTGTCCTCCATCTAGTCTCACACTGCTAAACTAGGGACGGCTAGCTCTCTTGTAGCTTTGTACGAAATTTAAAAACAAACAAACTTATAAAACACTTTCGGCTGCAGACAGAGAAGCCAACAGGACACGGGTCATGAGCCCTTTGGATTAGATTTACGGTACACTAACCATTTGGCTACATTCAGCCCAATGGTGCAATACATATTTTGATATTTTATTTTAGTTAAAAAACTTGTTCCATGAAATCATGACCGATCACAACGACCTGCTTTAAATGATTGATAGAATTAAATGTCTACAACCTAATTCTTAGTTTCAGACATGGCTGTTCGTACTGTGTTCTCGTAAGTCACGCGAACATAAACTTAAATTATTCAACCACAATCACTGTTAGTTGGTTTCTGACGACATTCACCAGGAGACTTGATATAATGAGCTTCGTTTTTGTTTTTCTGGGCCCGGCATGGCCAAGCGTGTTAAGGCTTACAACCATAAATCTACGGTTCAAGAAACTTAGATTCCAGTTTCTATACATGAAAAACAATGGAAGTCACAATAGTTAACTTGTGTCTTCTTGATATGTCTTCTTGTAATGTAATCCACTCTTATTTGCTCTGATATGTCTTTTTGTAATGTAATCCACACTTATTTGCTCTGATATGTCTTCTTGTAATGTAATCCACTCTTATTTGCTAGGTGGTTAAGGCGTTCGACTCGTAGTCTGAGGATCGCGAGTTCGAATCCCCGTCATACCAAACATGTGGAGGCATTATAATATGACACTCAATCCCATTATTTGTTGGTAAATGAATAATAGCCAAAGAATTGGCAGTGGGAGGTGATGACTAGTTGTCTGCCTTCTAATATTACACTGCTAAATTAGGGACGGCTAGCGCAGGTAGCCCTCGAGTAGCTTTGCGCGAAATTTTAAAACAAACAAACGCTCTTATGTATCATAAACCATTATCTATTGCTTTAGTTATCAAATATATATCGTATCAAAATGTGTCGAGATAAAATCACAGATCATGTCACTCTACTTTTTGTTATTGATTATACATTGTCATGATTATACACAGGTTAAATATAATAATAATAGTAAGCACAGCAATAAAAACTCGTTTTCGGTTAAGTATAGTAACGTTGAAACAAGAGAAGTGTTCTGTGTTGTAACAATATGATGGTTTTGTAATCCTGTCCTTTTTCAGACAGCTGTGATGAGGAAACTGATGAACATAACGTTCATTCAGAGACTGGGAGGAGAACGATTTGACTAGATAAGTCCTTTTTCAGACAGCTGTGATGAGGAAACTGATGACCATAACGTTCATTCAGAGACTGGGAGGAGAACGATTTGACTATATAAGTCCTTTCTCAGACAGCTGTGATGAGGAAACTGATGAACATAACATTCATTCAGAGACTGGGAGGAGAACAGTTTGACTTTATATGTCCTTTTTCAGACAGCTGTGATGAGGAAACTGATGAACATAACGTTCATTCAGAGACTGGGAGGAGAACGATTTGACTATATAAGTCCTTTCTCAGACAGCTGTGATGAGGAAACTGATGAACATAACATTCATTCAGAGACTGGGAGGAGAACAGTTTGACTATATAAGTCCTTTTTCAGACAGCTGTGATGAGGAAACTGATGAACATAACGTTCATTCAGAGACTGGGAGGAGAACAATTTGACTATATAAGTCCTTTCTCAGACAGCTGTGATGAGGAAACTGATGAACATAACATTCATTCCGAGACTGGGAGGAGAACAGTTTGACTAGATAAGTCCTTTTTCAGACAGCTGTGATGAGGAAACTGATGAACATAACATTCATTCAGAGACTGGGAGGAGAACGATTTGACTATATAAGTCCTTTCTCAGACAGCTGTGATGAGGAAACTGATGAACATAACATTCATTCAGAGACTGGGAGGAGAACAGTTTGACTATATAAGTCCTTTTTCAGACAGCTGTGATGAGGAAACTGATGAACATAACGTTCATTCAGAGACTGGGAGGAGAACAATTTGACTATATAAGTCCTTTCTCAGACAGCTGTGATGAGGAAACTGATGAACATAACATTCATTCCGAGACTGGGAGGAGAACAGTTTGACTAGATAAGTCCTTTTTCAGACAGCTGTGATGAGGAAACTGATGAACATAACATTCATTCAGAGACTGGGAGGAGAACAGTTTGACTATATAAGTCCTTTTTCAGACAGCTGTGATGAGGAAACTGATGAACATAACATTCATTCAGAGACTGGGAGGAGAACAATTTGACTATATAAGTCCTTTTTCAGACAGCTGTGATGAGGAAACTGATGACCATAACGTTCATTCAGAGACTGGGAGGAGAACAATTTGACTAGATAAGTCCTTTTTCAGACAGCTGTGATGAGGAAACTGATGAACATAACGTTCATTCAGAGACTGGGAGGAGAACAATTTGACTAGATAAGTCCTTTTTCAGACAGCTGTGATGAGGAAACTGATGACCATAACGTTCATTCAGAGACTGGGAGGAGAACAATTTGACTATATATGTCCTTTTTCAGACAGCTCTGATGAGGAAACTGATGAACATAACATTCATTCAGAGACTGGGAGGAGAACAATTTGACTATATAAGTCCTTTTTCAGACAGCTGTGATGAGGAAACTGATGAACATAACATTCATTCAGAGACTGGGAGGAGAACAATTTGACTATATATGTCCTTTTTCAGACAGCTGTGATGAGGAAACTGATGAACATAACATTCATTCAGAGACTGGGAGGAGAACAATTTGACTATATAAAAGAAAACGCACACGTTGCAGCGACTTGTTCAAAACTGTTTGAATATAAATCTGGACGATGGATAGCGTGTATCGTGACCATAATAATCATGGTATAGCATCCCTACATGACTCTGTACGTATACAATTAGTCTGGTGAGTAGAAGAGATGACTTCTAAAAGTCCCCCGCTGAGACGGCGGTAAGTCTTTTTGGATTTACAACGCTAATTTCCGGTGTTCGATTCCCATCATTGGACACAATAAATACCCAAATGTGGCTTTGCGATAACAAAAACACGCACAAAGAGAGACTTCTAAAACGGTCAGTATATGCTGGTCAAAATCCATTTGCTTGTCACGTGGTCACTGACTTATTAGTTGACCTTAAAAACAAGAAATCCGTCAAAACACTTGTTGAAATTTAACATAAAATTAATGTTATCAATCAAAGTCAAAATTCTAAGATAGTCTGTGTGTTAACTTTATTGTACACGCAAAAAAGGAAGAGGGAATCCTTTATAGCCGCGACTGTAATTAGATCCATATTGGTCAAGAAATGGCAGTATGAGCTAAAAGCTTGTTTTTTGAAAGGTAAAATAACTCCCAGCTTTTATGCTGCATTTAAATAATAAATATTTAGAAAAACGAATTGTAAATATGCACTTAAAGAAAGGTTGCAATATATATACTAAAAGATTGTAACATAAACTAGTTTTATTAGGCTATGAACCACGCGAATATGAGGTTCGCTACAGACAACTCGAAGTTATAAAGAATTCTACAATGTGAGACAATGTTAATGTTTCTTTTTTTAAGTTTCATTTCGCGTTTTCTACAAAGTTATTATTTTAATTTCTTCACGTAAGGAAATGGCAAAACTGGAGGAGTAAATCATGTGTAGGATGACATGCTAAAATAAGACTTCTATATAATATTACAGTGTTGTACAAACACTTTTATTTCAAAGTTAGCTGTTTCAGACAACACATACGCTATTTGCTCATACGTTTCATGTGTAAGTTTCCCGAAAGAATCTTAACGGATTATTTATGTAATAAAAGCTATGTAGTGAAATTAAGCGCTTTGAAATCTAGAAAAAAAGCAACAAAAGCGTTTATATAAATAAATAATTTTCATTTAAAATCTTTGTTTTTACACATTTTTTTCTAATGGTGCCGAACTGTATACGTAGGAAGTCCATTCTCTCGTGCTTGTTGCTCTGTTTACAACACAGTGTACTGTAAATGTATCCACCACAAAATCCGTCCTCTCATTTCTTTGTTTTCTTCTGTACGTTGTTGGGATGAAAAGGATATGTAAAAGAGAAGGTTTCCATGGCAACAACTATCGGGTAAATCAGTTAAAAGCAACAGACCAATGGTAACTGCGTAATCTCTTTTTTGAGAGTACTTCTGGTCATCATACTGTAAGTGATGGAGAGCCTGTCTTTGGGGATTATCTAATACTGCTTGAAATCCCCATAAAACTGAAAGTCGCCACGACCGATTGATTGATAACACAGAACTAGATGAAAGATATTTATATCAGAATCCAGTTCTAGCTTTCCACATGCCTTCCTCGTGATCCATTATCCATTAAAGAGTGTGAACGTTCAGGTAGCAGCATTAACTGAAAAGTATTTAACCCATTAAAAAGTATTCTCGTTTCACAAAATTATAATTTGTTTACACTGTTAACCCTATGAGGAAAAACGAAAATTTTCATAACGTGACTATATTTAGATTAGAGATATGTTAATAAGTAGTTTTGGCTCGTGTTTTAACCTGAAATGTTCTTTCTTCCTCAAAACTATGAAACATGTTTGTGATTGAGTAAGCAGGATGTTTTAATTTTGAAAATACCCAACTTAGAGCGCACGTCGACTCAGCAGGCTAACAAAGCTAAAACCGGGATAGCAATCAAAATAGAAAACACCGAAATATATGTACATAAAAACACAAGCCAAATTGTATATTTCTTCACACATTGACCACCATACACCAAACTTGGCATGGTGACTCCTGCGGTCCTCAGAAGAAACACGAAAAGATCAAAGTTTTCATCAGATTTCCCACAAACAACTCTCACAGTTGATCTTGCCAGCTAACTTGCAACATTTAATATATTTCTTTTCTTTACTATAATATTGTAACACCGACTGTTTCCTTTCTATAAATCGTGGGAAATTCTACTGTAAAATAAACCTTCAAAGCTCAAATTATTGTAACAGAACTGCTTTTCCAGTTTAATTTTGCTACGGATCAAATATGTCTTACTTTTTGTTACGTTTTTGTTTATGTTTTATGTTTTTCGTAGACTAAACGCAACAGAAAGACACAGATAACAGCTTGTATAATTTATTACACTAAACTATTAACAGATATAACATGAATTATATAATAACAATGACAGATATTAAGTTTAAACCTTCAAAGTTAATTACAAAACAAATAGTATTAGTTTCAACCTTCAAAATTAATCACAATACAAAATGGTACTGACCTGTATCTAATATAATGATCTAAAATGAAAGTCTCAAATTCCAGTCTAGGGTGTGAATTTGGTCCCACGAAGAAATTCCGAAGTTTAAATGAAGAAGTTCAGAAACAATTCACAGTTCAATAAATTCGACGAAGTTCTTTTCACGGTGCCTCCGATGAACGTCACAAACACGCCGACTCTCAGCACAACCACTAATTCGAAAGAATCGTAAAGATTGACGAAAAAAAAATCACAGCTTCCGTAGATCTAACTTCAGTCACAAATCCAAGTTGAATAATCACAGCAAACACTTAATCTTTCTCAAATAGCTGACTCTCTTCTTTTGAAATAAAACTAATGTCCGACTCTCTTCTCTCTTTTTTTCTTCGAATAAAAACTAATGTCTGAATCTCTTTTATTCCTCGCATCTTCGTCTGTTTATATATTGTAGGCCTAGACTCCTTGAAAAACCGCGACACTTCTACAGATCTCCAAAGCAATTCGCGCATGTCCGTTCTTGCACGAGACTAAACGTCTAGACATGAAGTCGCTAGCATTTCATTTACAAACATATGATTGGTCTACTTAATTCAAGAAAATTCTAAATGTTACCCTAAATGAATAACAACATATTTTATTAGTTTAAACTTCGAAACAATAATATAAATATGGAAATGAAAATTTAAACACAACACGACATGTTGTCGCTTACAAAATATTTACATAACACTCTCCACCTTAAAAGTAAAAAAAAGTTTGAACTTGTGAAAACTTGTTTTTGTTTTGTTTATTTGTTTTTTTAAACCAACTTAAAAGGGTTAAATCCAGTAGAGTCTGAAATAACCTCACGAACTGCAAACAATAACAAGGGAACACCCTCATCCCAGTTTTTGAGTGTTTGTGGCAGTAATTTGGTGGAAATGATCAAAAATACCTTGTGACTCAGGATGGTATGCACTGGATAAAACTTGATGGATATTTAGTTCACGCATGGCTTGTTGAAATAGCTTGGACATAAAATTTGATCCTTGATCTGATTGCACAACTTTTGGAATCCCGAACATGGTAAAGAATTTAACAAAAGCCTTGACAATGTTGGGAGCAGTGATTTTTCTCAAAGGGATTGCCTCAGGGAAACGTGTAGAAGCACACATGATCGTCAAGAGGTATTCATTTCCTGCTTTGCTTTTTGGCATTGGGCCAACATAGTCGATAATGACCCTTGAGAACAGTTCTTCAAAGGCAGGAATAGGCTGCAGTGGTGCTTTGGGAATCCCCTGATTTGGTTTTCCAGTCATTTGGCAGGAATGGCATGTCTTACAAAAGTCAACAACATCTTGGCGCATCTTTGGCCGATAGAAATGTCGTCGGATACGATCTAGGGTCTTTCTTACACCTAAGTGTCCCGACAATACATGGTCATGAGCAAGACTAAGAATATCATTCCGATAGCATTTTGGAATGACGATTTGGTGAATAACATTCCACTCTTCATCAGCAGCAACGTCAGGAGGTCTGTATTTTCTCATTAGCACACCTGACTTCTGGTAGTAACAAATAGGGAAATTCCTATTTCATTTTCATCAACGGCCAGTTGTAGAAGAGAACGAGTTTCAGGATCATTGTCCTGTTCCTCAACAAGTTTGTTTCGATGAAGAGAGTTGAAAAATGACTTGGAGTCATCAGTAGAACTCGAAGTTGAGTCAGAAATCTCATCGATGTGAGACATGAACGTATCAGATAAAGAGAAATCCTCTTTGGACTCCTGAGAACGTGTTTGAAAACGAGTAACAGCACAGGCGGGGAAGACATCAGGAAATTCTTCGACGAGTTGTTCTGTACTGGGAGTAACAACAGGTGCTTCAACAACACGAACTTCTGGTACCACCTTACTACCAGCCAAATCATTCCCCAAAAGCATAGACACACCTTCAACAGGCAATGAAGCTTTAATACCCACAGTCACTGGGCCTGAAACTAAGTCCGAATGTAAATCTAATCTATGAAGAGGAATAGAAACGACGCCACCTTCTACACCAGAAATGAGCACACTGGCCCCAACGGATGACTTTTCAGAAAACGGAAGTACACTTTCCAAAATCAAACTCTGAAAAGCTCCAGTATCCCGCAGGATGTTAATTGGTTGTAGATATGAATCGCCAACAAAAGAAACAAAACCTTCAGTGATGAGAGGCTTAAATTTGTCCTCAACAAGATTTTCAGGTACATCAATAATATTGCACTTGGAATCCACAGTAAACTGGACAGGGTCAAAATCATTGGGAACCAATAATGTATCCAACGAGGGCGAAATGAAACTATGGGATGATGGCTTTTTCTTTCTTATAGTACTCAGAAATCAGATGGCCAGGTTTCTTACAATAAGCACATGTTTTGGATGAGAATAACACGTTTTTGGTATATGACGAGCTTTGAGAATAAGATGAAGTATTTGTTTGAGAATCAGCAGTTTGCTCTTTTTTGTCTTTGTCGTCATTGGCATGATGTTTGAATAAGTCATTGGGTTTCTTTGCTGTGTGATTTGTTTTGCTTTTATATGAGAAATCTTTGTGAGTCAAAGCATACTCGTCTGCCAAAACAGCAGCATCATGAATTTTGGAAGCTTTTTGTTCGTCAATGAAAGTTTTTAGCTCTACAGGAATACATCTTTTAAACTCTTCAGCTAACATGAGTTCTCTGAGTTTTGTATAATTCTCTTTGATTTCTTTGGAATCACACCACCTGTCAAAAAGAGTTTCTTTTTCACGAGCAAATTCGACATAAGTTTGGCTGTCAAACTTTTTGTAACCACGAAATTTTTGTCTGTATGCCTCTGGCACCAATTCATAAGCATTCAAAATGCATTTTTTGACGTGCTCGTAATCATAACTTTGCTCGGCTGTGAGTTTGGAAAATACTTCCTGGGCTTTACCCTTGAGAACACTCTGAAATAATACTATCCAATATTCGGTAGGCCATTTTAGCCTAAGGGCCAATTTTTCAAATTGCTGAAAATATTTATCTACAGCGTTTTCATTGAATGGAGGCACTAAACGAATTTGTTTGGAAGCATCAAAATTATCCAACCGCATTTGGGCAACCTTTTCTTCTGTCTGTGCCTTTCTCATACTGATTTCTTTATCCGCTTTAATGCGTTCTATTTGTATTTCGGCATCAAGAACAAGGCGTTTGTTTTCTTGTTCTGCCTCAAACGTTTATTTTCTTGTTCTGCCTCAAGAACAAGGCGTCTATTTTCCTGTTCTGCCTCAATACGTTTTTGTTCTGCCTCAAGTCGTTTGGTTTCTTTTTCTAAACGAAATTTCATTTCCATTTCCATTTTTTTTAATTCGAAATCTGGGTCAAAATGAGCGACAGGCAATTGTTGTGCAACTTTTTGAGGTAAAACTTTTTGGCTGACCAAATGTTCAACAATAATTCGTTTAGTATCTGCTTTCTTCATTGCTTGCTTCACTTCCAAATTAAAATGTTTACCAACATCAAGCAATTCAGATTTTTTTAATTCACTGATCAATTCGAAAGAGGGATTCTGATTAAATTTGTTTATAAAATCTTCAAGTTGGAATGCCATTTTGAATATACAAGCTGTCTATCTGTATAGAATATAAATCTAATTTTTGAATAGAATTAAATTGTTTGTTCAGATCCCGGACGGGCCCCCAATTTTCTGTTACGTTTTTGTTTATGTTTTATGTTTTTCGTAGACTAAACGCAACAGAAAGACACAGATAACAGCTTGTATAATTTTTACACTAAACTATTAACAGATATAACATGAATTATATAATAACAATGACAGATATTAAGTTTAAACCTTCAAAGTTAATTACAAAACAAAATAGTATTAGTTTCAACCTTCAAAATTAATCACAATACAAAATGGTACTGACCTGTATCTAATATAATGATCTAAAATGAAAGTCTCAAATTCCAGTCTAGGGTGTGAATTTAGTCCCACGAAGAAATTCCGAAGTTTAAATGAAGAAGTTCAGAAACAATTCACAGTTCAGTAAATTCGACGAAGTTCTTTTCACGATGCCTCCGATGAACGTCACAAACTCGCCGACTCTCAGCACAACCAGTAATTCGAAAGAATCGTAGAGATTGACGAAATAAAATCACAGCTTCCGTAGATCTAACTTTAGTCACAAATCCAAGTTGAATAATCACAGCAAACAAATCTTTTTCAAATAACTGACTCTTTTCTCTCTTTTTTTCTTCGAATAAAAACTAATGTCTGAATCTCTTTTCTTCCTCGCATTATCGTCTGTTTATATATTGTAGGCCTAGACTACTCGAAAAACCTCGAAACTTCTACAGATCTCCAAAGCAATCCGCGCATGTCCGTTCTTGCACGAGACTAAACGTCTAGACACGAAGTCGCCAGCATTTCATTTACAAACATATGATTGATCTACTTAATTCAAGAAAATTCTAAATGTTACCCTAAATGAATAACAACATATTTTATTAGTTTAAACTTCGAAACAATAATATAAATATGGAAATGAAAATTTAAACACAATACGACATGTTGTTGCTTACAAAATATTTACACGACATTTACATAACATTTTCAATATGGGATTGAATATACAACTCACTTTACTGAGGTGTTTTCGGGTTTATCTTTAAAATATAATTATAATCACATCCACAGACCTTTTAACCCTTAAATGGAGGTGTGGTACTTATCAAAAAGTATTCCTTAAATTTTAAGGTTTATGTTGAGTCTGCTATCAGAACAAGGAATTAGTTTGTGTTTAAACATTGAATGAGTAGGACGAATTGCTCAACCTTCATTTACACCTATGAGTGCTCTAGGTTTTAAAAAGACTAGTAAATAGAATTTCGCTACAGTTTTAGAATAACGTAGGTGGTTGATGAAATTAAAATAAATGTATATAAATAAACTGTCTGCAGAAAGAAAGGTTTACAAAACACGTGTCTCTCCTGAGGACCTAATATCTGTTGAAGACCTTCGGTTAAAAAAAACAAAAACTATAAAATAAAAGTTTTGGAAGAAAAATCTCTGTAGTGGAAAGATAACGTTTTCCTATCTGTTATATTAACTTTATTGATAACGTTTTCCTATCTGTTATATTAACTTTATTGATAACGTTTTCCTATCTGTTGTATTAACTTTATTGATAACGTTTTCCTATCTGTTGTATTAACTTTATTGATAACGTTTTCCTATCTGTTGTATTAACTTTATTGATAACGTTTTCCTATCTGTTATATTAACTTTATTGATAACGTTTTCCTATCTGTTATATTAACTTTATTGATAACGTTTTCCTATCTGTTATATTAACTTTATTGATAACGTTTTCCTATCTGTTATATTAACTTTATTGATAACGTTTTTCTATCTGTTATATTAACTTTATTGATAACGTTTTCCTATCTGTTATATTAACTTTATTGATAACGTTTTCCTATCTGTTATATTAACTTTATTGATAACGTTTTCCTATCTGTTATATTAACTTTATTGATAACGTTTTCTATCTGTTATATTAACTTTATTGATAACGTTTTCCTATCTGTTATATTAACTTTATTGATAACGTTTTCCTATCTGTTATATTAACTTTATTGATAACGTTTTCCTATCTGTTATATTAACTTTATTGATAACGTTTTCCTATCTGTTATATTAACTTTATTGATAACGTTTTCCTATCTGTTATATTAACTTTATTGATAACGTTTTCCTATCTGTTATATTAACTTTATTGATAACGTTTTCCTATCTGTTATATTAACTTTATTGATAACGTTTTCCTATCTGTTATATTAACTTTATTGATAACGTTTTCCTATCTGTTGTATTAACTTTATTGATAACGTTTTCCTATCTGTTGTATTAACTTTATTACTCGGCTCTTTTTCTCTTCTCAGTATTTTGTTTTCAAAGAGTTGTTTACATTTGTTATCATGACCTTAAGTTCAATCAATAATATTTCTAATTTTTGTTTATAAGTTAAAATCTACAGCTTAAACCATTGTTTTAAACAGGATATTATAATGTGACAGTAAATCTCACTATTATCTGTTGAAAGAGTAGCCTAAGAATTGGCAGTGGGAGGTGAACGTGGATACAACATTCAAACAATATCCTGACTAGAATCTGGAAAAGAGCAAATTATGCAAGAAGCCTATCGGGTAAAAATCAAGGCACATCACCTGATAATATAATAAAAATCTACTAAACATACACTAAACCTATAATAGAATACGCATGTCCAGCCTGGATAAACATAACACAAACATAATTATACAAACTACAAAAAATACAAAATTCAATCCTAGCTTCAGCTTATAAAGTACCACGCAGTACCACTCAGCTCATTTAAGAACTGTGATCGTTAAAGTAAAAATAGTGAACGAGTGTTGGTTTAAAACAAGAATGCTAGATTGACAAACGATTACGTGTTTCAAGTGTTCGTGAAATATTTATGACTCGAAATAATTCATTCCAAGAAGTTAAAGAACCATTTATTCATTGTAAACTAATTAATAAATTGTTTTATTCTGCCTTAAGGCTATATGGAGTTTCGGGAGTGAATTAGTTAATTAAACTTTTAAATCAAACCCTGAATAAGTTTCCTGATAACTAAGTTTCCGAACTTGCAGTATACATCACCTTAAGCGGTTATTCCTGTGTAGCAGGATTAACTGTCTCTCTTTGCACACGTCCTCAGATCGGCCCCACTCGTATTAACAGTTAAGACACTCTTGGGACAACATGAACGTAATTTTGCTTTCAGTTCAGTGCTGGTTAATGAGCTCTTTCCACCTCGTAAAATGTTAGTTTGGAACTTGACAAGATAGATTTCGACGGTATCCATTTTTTGAAGGATTGCCTTACAAAAATATTTTTGAATAATTTTTTTAGAACTATATTAGCTCTTTCTCGATATAAGGCATTCATAAAGAGAGAACAAGCTTGTACATCTTGTACGTAAAACCTGTCTCAGTTATTACGCCACAAATGGTGTTTATAAAAAATGGGATTTGTTTGAATTATTTTAAAGCTACATAAAATGTTTAACACTTATTTAGTAGAGAACGTTTACAAAATTAACGTACTGAATATACCTCAATGTCTAAGAACGAAGCAATTAAGAACAGGATTACCATGGTAACGAAAAAAGTTTTTAATCTATGGGTTTACTTATAGAGTGCGCCACCATTCTCTTCGTAGGAATTACATTAAAGCAATACAAAAGTCTCCTAGGACTTTTTTTTTACAGTACGTCAAGAGATGGAACATGAAGATACCTGGCACATTCGTTATACCTTCAGTGTATTTGTCTCTTTGCAGATATTCAGAGAGTCCCAAAATCAAAAACAGATGAATAGCAAAAACCGAGATTTTTCTTTCATCATCATCTCTCAACAGGCCTGGCGACTAACTAATTCTAGCAGTAAGCATAAACTTATCATTTCATAGAGCAAGACGAGCTACCTATTTTTGTTTTGTTATTGTAAGAAAAAAATATTAGCTATAATCTAAAAGATGTTACTGTCTCTTCTTTTGTTTTGAATTTCGCGTAAAGCTACCAGAGAGCTATATGTGCTATCCGTCACTAATTTGGGCTAATTTTTTACCAACGAATAGTGAGATTGATTGTCAAATTATTACGCCTCCACGGCTGAAAGGACGAGCATGTTTGGTGGGACGGGTATTCGAATTCACGTTCCTCAGGTTTCGAGTCCAGAGCCATGACCACCTGGTAATTGCCACCTTAGAATTAGCATTTTTACAGAAATCTAGGATTTAAAAATCCGAAGTAGATGTTGAAATAGATCAACAGTCATGAGAAGTTTTGTTTTTAATTTCGCGCAGAGCTGCACGAGGGCGATATGACTAGCCGTCCCTAATTTAGCGGTGTAAGACCAGAGACAAGGCAGTTAGTCATCAGCACCGACTGCCAACTCTTGGGCTACTCTTTTGCCAACGAATAGCGGGATTAATCGTCACATTATAACGTTCTCACGGCTGAAAGAGTGAACATATTTGGTGCGACAGGATTTGAATCCGAGACTCTCAGGTTAATAGTCCAACGTCTTAATCCACCTGGCCATGCCAGGCTTTCATTTAAGAGAAGATGAACAATAGCTGACTGTACCGTGTATAATACTCAATGCTTTGTACACTATACAATTGGTGAGTCCAGGGAACCAACCCTTACATCATATATGAGGTGGAGGATTAAAAATATAAAAATCAATAAGCATACAGATCACTAGAAGCTACGTATGAAGAGGTACTTAGCATAATCACGTTATCTCTTGTGTATATGATGCTTTTCAGTTATCCATAGCATCCCAAAATGTAAAACAGGCGAACAGCAAGGCTGAATTTACTTATTTTCGTTTATCATGATGTTTTTTCAATACGCCTAGCGCCTACCTAATTCTAGCTGTGGCTATAATTTATCATGATTTGATAAAGCAAAACAGCATCCGTAATATTTCACTGCCTATTTGATTAGTATTTATATTATTAAATGGAAATTTATAAAGCTGTAGCATACACCGTATAACCAACTGTCATCTTGTAAATAGCTAAATAAAAGTTATGTAAGGCTGGCTGTAGAACCTGAAAAATTATCCACACGAAGTAAGGACTGAAGTGGAAATTTCGCTTGATAATGAACACATAGCTTCGTCACTAGCAAAACAAATAAAACCAAAGATTCCAATCGTAAAATATTACTCTCTTGTAAGAATCATAAAAGTAGTATTTCAATGTTAATTCAAGGAAAATGTAGTGATAAACAGGAATTATATCTAAACAAGAAGCTTTCGTTATACAAAATGTGGAAGCCAGTAATATGGGGATTTTATTGTTGATGTAAAGTAAAGATGGTTTAGTTTTCTTCGTGGTCATCAGCCGGATTTATGTAGACATCCACTTCTTTCTTACTTGGATACTTTATTTCTTCCAACTTTAATATCCAGTCAATATAGCTCTTTCATTTAGCGACAATTTATTCATAATACTCATATAAATGTTTGTTTGTTTTGATTTTCGCACAAAGCTACTCGAGAGCTATCTGTGCTAGCCGTCCCTGATTTAACAGTGTAAGACTAGAGAGAAGGCAGCTGGTCATCACCACCAACCGCCAACTTTTGGGCTATTCTTTATCGACGAATAGTGGGATTGACCGTCACATTATAACGTCCTCACGATTGAAAGAGCGAGCATGTTTGACACGACGGGGATGCAAACTCGCGACCCTCGAATTACGAGTGGCACGCCTTAACACGCTACGTGAGAAGACTTTAGCTCGCTGATGAAGGAACTTGTACATTCCGTAAAGCCTAAAGCTTAAAGATCTTGTAGCTTCGTCACTAGCAAAACAAATAAAACCAAAGATTCCAATCGTAAAATATTACTCTCTTGTAAGAATCATAAAAGTAGTATTTCAATGTTAATTCAAGGAAAATGTAGTGATAAACAGGAATTATATCTAAACAAGAAGCTTTCGTTATACAAAATGTGGAAGCCAGTAATATGGGGATTTTATTGTTAATGTAAAGTAAAGATGGTTTAGTTTTCTTCGTGGTCATCAGCCGGATTTATGTAGACATCCACTTCTTTCTTACTTGGATACTTTATTTCTTCCAACTTTAATATCCAGTCAATATAGCTCTTTCATTTAGCTTTTACAGCAGTGATCCTGATTTTAATATCTGAAGATCCATTTCTTAAATATTTTAGATCGCCGACTAGCAGTTTTCATAAAGTTTTGTAATACTTCACTTCTTGAATTTTCTGCATTTAAAATCAGTGTTTATAAAGCTTGTTTCTTTGTTTAAAAGTTAGCAATATATTTTATGTTACATTTAAATCATTCTCCTGTTGTATCTTAACACCATCATATTTTTATGTTACATTTAAGTCATTGTCTTTTTGTATCTTAACTCCATCATATTTTTATGTTACATTTAAATCATTGTCTTTTTGTATCTTAACTCCATCATATTTTTATGTTACATTTAAATCATTCTCTTGTTGTATCTTAACTCCATCATATTCTTATGTTACATTTAAATCATTCTCTTGTTGTATCTTAACTCCATCACATTCTTATGTTACATTTTGGCCTGGCATGGCCGAGCGCGTTAAGGCGTAAACTCGTAATCCGAGGGTCGCGGGTTCGCGCCCGCGTCGCGCTAAACATGCTCGCCCTCCCAGCCGTGGGGGTGTATAATGTGACGGTCAATTCCACTATTCGTTGGTAAAAGAGTAGCCCAAGAGTTTGCGGTGGGTGGTGATGATTAGCTGCCTTCTCTCTAGTCTTACACTGCAAAATTAGGGACGGCTAGCACAGATAGCCATCGAGTAGCTTTATGCAAAATTCCAAAACAAATGTTACATTTAAATAATTATCTTGTTGTATCTTAACTCCATCATCCTCCTCGCTTTTCCTTGCTTAGTTTTTAAAAAAATTTTCAGGTTCTTTTCGTTAATATTTCAGGCATTCTCTGCATGGCTGAGAATAGAAACTTTAGTCTACGATACCAGTTTCATAGATATTGTAGCACAGTAATGTATTAATAACGAGTGGTTTTAATGCATAATGTCGAGTGGAAAAGCGAGAAGGCCAGATTGGTTCAGAGAATATTATAGCTCAGGACTTATCTCGTGTTTCATTTTCTTTTAAATATTTGATAAATCTACAAGTCAATGCTTTTATAACGAATGACATATTCATGTTATTATTTGCTATTACACGTGACATTTTTCTCTTCTGTGTATAGAAAAGTGACAAAATTGGGGATAACACCATTGGGTTTTCTCGTGGAATAAATGAGTAAGGACAACAAAAACCTTCTTACAACATAAACCATAAACGTAACACACAAGTTTCAAACCTTGAATAGAATATTTTAATAATTATATGTGATGACCTACAACCTAACATGAATGTTCTTGATATATTAAAATACTTTGTGCAATTTTTTTTATTAAGTTACAACTAAAAGTCTTTAATACATTTGTTGTTTTGTTATAATCCTTCGCACTGTTATAGTGCATCATTTCTCAGCATACTGCTTTAACTACGTTATTAATAAACGTTATATATATCAATATCTGTCACATCTGTTGTTGTCATGTGTCTTTTAACACATGGAACATGTCACTCCATGCTTATCTTGATGACACCAGGAAGAATCTCGGCAATTTTAGCAACTTAGGTTTCTTTTATCATTACACATGGCTAGTCAGAATTGAAGTACAGAGTAAGCTGACGATAGATGATTCTCTTACATGTTACTGAATACAAACTTGTAACTGGTAATGCAATGTGTTTGGATATTTGATCAAATGTAATAATGTCTAAATACACCAGTAACCAAACTGATCAGTGACCACTAATAAGTTATGATACCTGAATTTAAAGTCCTAATTAGATTCATTCTAAGCATATTTTCGTCCCTTCTATTAACAAAGTTATTATATTTGTCACATAAAAAATAATAATAGTAAATCAGTTCAAAATCTGCCAAACAAAATACATCATTAGGGTGGGGGATGAGTGAGAAACAAGTGAAGAGTAAACAATACACAAAACCTTGGGCATGCGCAATAATCAGTTGTATACATTCATTTGGGATTCAAGTTTATAAAACGTTAGATAGAAAGAAATGGTCACATTTGTGCATAAATAGCTATCGGTGAAAGAAATATCTTATTGAAAATGATGAAGTCTGACAAATATTAAGTAGAAGAAAACAAGATTTTTAGATAAATTGGCTTTTATTGAATAAATAAAATAAAATACCCTTTGATGGCGCGCCTGAATTTATCCAAAAGATGTTTTTTCGTATAGCAAAGCCACAAAGGGTTTCCTGCTCAGCCCACCGAGGGGAATCGAACTCCTAATTTTAGCGTTGTAAGTCCGGTGGCATACCGCTGTACTAGCGGGGTGCTATCCAAAAGATCAAATCTTTGTTACCAAAAGGCATAAGTGGTACACATTACTCAAGTAAAACGTTTTCGGCCCGGCATGGCCAAGTGGGTTAAGGCGTGCGGCTCGTAATCTGAGGGTTGCAGATCCGCATCCCCGTCACACCAAACATGTTCGCCCTTTCAGCCATGGGGGCGTTATAATGTGACGGTCAATCCTACCATTTGTTGGTGTTTAAAGAGTAGCCCAAGAGTTGGCGGTGGGTGGTGATGACTAGCTGCCTTCACTCTATTCTTATACTACTAAATTAGGGACAGCTAGCAAAGATAACCCTCCAGTAGCTTTGCGCGAAATTTAAAAAAACAAAAAACAACAAACAAAAACGGTTTTATCTAATTTACAAGGTTAAGTGCGAGCATACCCAGTTATGAAATCATTAAATTAAAAAAATTGTACAAATATTACCTTGCTGATTTGGTTAGCTGCTTCGATTCAGGTGCAGTTTAAGCCGAAACGAAATGCAATGAATCGGTAAGTAACTTCTTCTTGATGTTAACATAAAGATGGCTTGAAAAGGTGAAAACGTTGTTCTCTGCTTGTCGTTGTTGTTTTGAATTAAGCACAAAGCTACGCAATGGGCTATCTATGCTCTGCCCACCACGGGTATCGAAACTCGGATTTTAGCGTGTAAGTCCGCAGACATACCGCTGAGCCACTGGGAGGCCCTCTGCTTGTCACTAAGAGTTAATACTTACACCAGCCGTTCTGAGATAAGGTTAATAGCTTATTATAGGATACGAAATAACAAACATTTTATAATGTAGTCGTACGTTGATGCAAAATATTAGTAAAGCTTTAATTATAACATATCACAGCGGCTATGCCAAAAAGGAAAAAAAAATCGAGTTAATATTTGTTCTAATTGTAGTAAATAAAAATCAGTCCATTTTTTCTGTGTTTAACACATTATTTTTTTCACGTGACGTATTTAGTTTTTCATTTTTACATATTCTTTTATTTGTGTCTTTGTATAGTATATTTTATTTTCGTTGGGTTTATACATGTAAATATTGGTCCGACACTCATTTTTTGACAAGTAATTTATTCGAGCAAAGCTAGTCGTCCCTAATTTTGAAGTGTTAGACTAGAGAAAAATTAACTAGTCAACGTCCCTCTCCGTCAGCTCTTGAGCAAACTGTTACAAATGAACAGCGGGATACATCTAACATCATAACACCCCAACGGCTAAAATGCCAAGTGCGTTTAGAATTGGATGTAAGTCACGCAACTCTCAGACTGCGAGTCAGGCATTTTGACCACTAGACCGTTACACTTCGTGAAACAGCAGTATATAGCTTAGTATGAAACTTGTATCCTATACATAGAAACTAAGTGTGTTTTTTTCTCTATTCGTGAGTTCTGTTGGACAAACTGCAAACTTTTTATGCTTACAAATGATAAATGTGCTTCAGACAAAATGCTTTTTTTTTATCATACGTCTTTTTATTCGGTAAAACTCTTTTCCAAATCGAACCATCTTTATATTTGTCTTGATAAAAAACATGTTTATGCTATCGGGTCGTCCAATAAGTAATGGCCGAAAATTTAATACAGAAAGTGTATCAATTCTGTCTTTATAAGGCTTTAATGACTAAAATATGTGTTAGGACGTGTATAACAATGTTCAGACAAATAAAAGAAACTAACCCAACTCCACTTTTTCTGATCATTAATCAAATAAGCCCTTATGAAGGTGTGTGTGTCTGAAGAGCACATTACACATTTAATGCTTAATGAGTTTGAAAAATGCAATGGTGCTGCAGACACTACACGAAACATTCAAGGTGTTTATGGTGCAGAGTTTCTCAGAGAAAGAAAATGTCGAAAGTTGTTTCAGAAGTTCAGATCAGATGACTACAGTTCAAGTGATGCACTACGTTCAGGTCGTCCTGTTGAGTTTAATGATGACTTACTGTTGGCTACATTTAATAAAGATTGTGCTGTAACAGTTGAAGAACTAGCACAAAAGCTTAATTCAACCTATTTAACAGTTCGCCGTCATCTGCAACAACTTGGAAAGGTGTTAAAACTTGAAAATGGGTCCCCCATGATTTGACAGAAGCCAACCTTAGAGCAAGAGTGGACATTTGCACTTCTCTGCAGTCTCGTGAACGTAACTCACCTTTTTTGAACAGGTTAGTGACTGGAAATAAAAAATGGATATTTTATAAAAATGTTAAGAGCCGCAGACAATGGATTAGTGCAGGTAAACTGGCTAAAGCACAGCCCAAAATGGATCTCCACCCTAGGAAAGTCTTGTTAAGTGGTTGGTAAAATATTGTTGGTGTGATTCACTTTCAATTATTACCACTCAATGTAACAATTATATCAGACTTCTACTGTCAACAGTTAGAGCACTTGAATGTTACACTGAAAGAAAAGAGGCCTGATTTGATCAACCTTAAAGGTGCTGTGTTACACCACGATAATGCACGGCCTCATACAGCAAGGATCATATCTGCAAAGACTGAAAAGCTAGACTGGGAAAAACTTCCACATCTTCCTTATTCTTCAAACCTTGTCCCATCTGATTATCATCTATTCCGAGGTTTGCAGAACTATCATAATGGAAAAGAGCTTGGAACACATGAAGAACTCAAAACTACTCTCTCTCCATTCTTTTCCTTCAAATTCCAATAATTTTATAGAAGTGACATTCAGAAGCTTGTGAATCATTGGCAGGAAGTAATTAATAATAATGGAACATACATTATTAATGAAATAACATTAAAAGCGTTTGAAATCCTTTCTTTTTTTCTGAACTTAAAATCGGACATTACTTAAGGGATGATCTGATACATCAATTCATTTAACCATTCCGACTTTCACACTGGAAACATCACGAAGACAAACTAAAAACAACAGTGTTTACACTAACTCTGTTGAAATCCTCATTCATATCATTGTACACTTTAGTGTTTTAAGATCCTTATTAAAGTAAACCTCTCTTTCCCTTGTTATTACATTTATTCTCGCCAACAAGAAGAACAATTATCTTAACATTGTTTCCCTCTGCTTATTTTTCTTCATTTAAACTGGATACGACGCGACCTATATGTAACGTAAAAGTATTTAGATATATTCAGAAATATAACAGTAATGGCGTAACAATAATTCTGGTTTCACGCCAAATCTGAATAAAAAGTCAGTTTTGTTTATATCCAACCTGGCTAAAGCCATTACTATGTCTCTAGATTCTACAATGAAATATTTCGGATATAAGATTTAAATTTGACATCTTGTAATATTTTTCATCGAACACGACTTTAACTTTTTCACATTTTCCATAATCTCATCACACGTTAGTTTCCATTTTGAACTACTGTTCCCTGCGGTTGATTGGTTTTATCTACTGGAGTTTGGAAAGGTGAAATTATTACTTAAAAATTTCTTTGTTTAATAAATCAAGTCTGGGTCTCGTACTTACATTCAACGAAATTTTACAATGCGATTCTTGCCTGATGTCTTCGGATATTATTTGAAAAAGCTACGGAGATTTGACATTCCGACATATAGAATGAAGAAACCAGGTTGATTCATTATTGGATAAATTTTCAGAGCTGTCGTTTTTCCTGCTGAGGATGGCAAAGACTTTATATTTGTATAATATTTGTTTGTCCCATAAAATAAAACATTGGTCACTTGTAAAACATTAAAGGTGAAATTTTCGATCCCACTTCAACCAGACAGCATCTGATCAAAATATAACACATTTTATTGTGTTTTTTTTTATTTTGCACAAAGCTACATGAGAGCTATCTGCGCTAGCTGTCTCTCATTTAGCAGTGTAAGACTAGAAGGAAGACATCTTGTAATCACCGCCAGTTCTTGGGCTACTCTTTTAACAAAGAATAATGGTAATAACTCTCACATTATAACGCCCCCAAGACTGAAAGGTGAGCATGTTTAGTGTGACGGAGATTCGAGCCTATGACCCTCAGATCAAGACACGATCGTCCTGACCACCTGGCCATGCCGGATCAACACATTTGGTAAAGAAGAACTCCGTCTTTAGTTGTTTATTAAGCAGAAAGCTACACAAAGGGCTATCTGTGCTCTGCCCGCCACGGGTATCGAAATCCGGTTTCTTAAAGTATAAGCCCGTAGACATACCACTGTCCCACTAGAGACCCTTTTCCTTCACAATATTGTAACATTTGAAACAGCATCACCACCTCTCCAGTTAAGTTAAGTACAATACCATCACCTGTTATTAAACTCTAGCAAAATCTTAAATATCTTTGCAATACATTATTTTATTCTACGATGGTAAATATTAAGGTTTAGAACCATAAAATTTACAATGCAGATAACCTACGTGCAGCTTTGCGCTCAAAATAAATGAGCGAATTTCTTTGTTATTAAATTGTCTTTAATCTTGATGATAACGTATTAAAATACTACAAAGTTGTCATGATGAACAGGAAAAGTATTCACTTTAGGAGTTAGAAAAACATTCTGTAAAAAAAATCTTTAGTTTTAACTTAATCCTTCAGAAAAGATATAAAAACAGTACAGTCACGTAATTCTTTAGAGAAAATGACAGTGGATGAGTTATCTGTCTCTCTTCGTGATGGCAGTTATCATCCTCCTGCAGAGGAAAACATTAACAGAAATGGAGGCTAAGCTGTCGTTTACTTCATCAAAGTGTTCCCATACGTCATCGTTAAGGACCGAGGAACCCCTAGTGAACAAAAAGGGAACATCTTAAAAATATACTTTGGACTAAATGAACAAATTCATCAGAGGTAAACTATATAAAGGTGATAGAAAATCAATAACTTTTTTCAGTAATTTATTTCATACAGTTACAAGGAGTTACACCAAAAATCAAGTTGGCTTACCCTGCAGTGTACGTATCTTACTTTAGCTTATTCAACGGTGAGCGTTTTCTTATAGCAAAGCTACATTGGAATACCTGTTAAGCCCACCGAGGGGAATTAAACCCTTGATTTTAGGCTTGTAAATCCGGAAACATACCGCTGTACTAGCATGGGGAAAGTTGCATAAACACTTGTATCTCGTCACAAAAAGTTGCTTAAGAAGTTAAAGAGCAAAAACAACATTCATTATTTTATTTTTTAAACCGTAGCAAAAAAGTCTCTAGCGAGGTATTAAAGCGTAGATTTGTGTTACGAAACGCTTATCACACGCTATCCTTTGGAATAATTCAACCGGACCGATTAAAGTTTAGGTTTAAAATGTCAGATACTTTCATGTTTTATTCCATGTGTTCTCCCAGTTACAGCTAAGTAAAACGATACTCAACATGTTCTAAATTTTATTCAAGGTTTTAAGAAGTTCCACAAATATACATGAAATTTAATGTTGTTGCACATCTATATTTTCTCTTTTTGTAAACACCAGACGAGAAAGATTATCCGCTTATATGTTGAAGTAATTGGAAATTGTAATATTTATGATCGAACGATACGTTATGCGCATGCGCTCTAAACGGCTAGATCACAGACCGCTAAGATTTAGTCGTATAATCGCTTTTAATTTCAAGCTTTAGACCAGAGGAGAGACAAATATCAGCTTCCGCCATCGCAAGGCTTAGTTTAATTCCTATGAACGGACAAATGAGACTGATTGTCACTTCTATAACTCATTCACAATTAAACTTTCAGAGTTGGTTCAGGAGTGCCATTTCATAAATGTGGGATTCTAATATCCATAGCCCGACATTCTAAACATTAGGCAGTGTCCATATGGCAAGTGTACATAATACACAAAGAAGAAATTTGCTAAAAATATGTTATTTACGCCAGTATTTTAAAGAGGGAAATGAAAGTATAGAGTGAAAACAACACGAGAAACTTTCACTCACAACTTACAACCAGTTGCTCTCAGTTTCGAAATTCAGGTAATTTTTTCTTAGCACGGTATTATACCAAACCATGAGCTAGAATGAACGTAGAAGACGATAAGATTTGTATTGCATTTTTAAAATATGATAAAATAAACCCGGAAGTATTTTACACTAAATAATAAGGCTTGGCATTCCTTGATAATTAGGACGCTCGGATCGTAAGATACGAGTCGCGATTTCGAATTTCATTGTAAAATCTGTCCATCCCTTCATCAATAAAACTTTTCGTTGGTTAGAAAAAAAAAAAAGTGGCACAAGAGTTATCAGCAGGTGGTGTTAAATATCCGCTTTCCCTCTAGTCTATCACTGTAAAATCCAAGACTGCTGGCTCAAATAACTTTCGAATAGCTTCACGCGAAATTCAAAAACAAAAAAATACAATGAAGAATATGTGTCCATTCGATTTGATACCAACCAATATAGGTCTGTGAATCTAATTAAATATGCTGGATTTGAGTACAGGACTTGTGATTTGTCATTTACTTATATATTGATTAATAAATCTGGCCACTGTCAAAAATTGTATGTCTGTTCCAATGATATACTATAATGAACACAGAATTGCTTTTAAACATCTAACAGTGTCATCTACCGATAAAATATTATATATTAATATACTGTAAATCATTACGAGTAATAACTGTTTATAGAGTTAGTGTGAAATAATTAACTAACAATTATAAGATTCAATTGGTGACACTAGGATTTATTTAACAAAACTGGATCAGAGGAACTGATTTTTGAGGATTTTTACTTTGAACAACGTGTAAACTGTACTCTGATTTGGATCACTATTTGACGGCAAAATTCCTAAGTAAAACGTGTTCTGTTTTTCAGACATGTTGAAGTTTTTGTATTCTTTATTCGAATGTAATGCTGCGCGGTTCATTTGATTCACATACAAGAAAGAGTAACAAGAAGCGGTGTTTTTAAAACTCATAAAAAGTTTTGGGTTTATCTGGTTTGTTTTCATCGTCAACCATGTGTCAGAATTTGAAAAACAACCAGGAATGAAGTATTTTAAAAGCAAAATACGAATGCCATTAAAGTAAAGGGAAATGAAAATAAAGCAGGTCCATAAATTCGATTTTCTATAAAAGTGATCGTGTAATAAAGTTACAGTTAGGGGAAATCGAGCTACATTTATTAATAACATTTTCAATGAGCCAAAGAAAATTTGTTAACTATGAATATTAGAAACGTGTTTTTATTATTTGTTTATGTTCGTGGTTGATTGGTTACATAGAAAACATTTTGTGCTTTTACAAGATCTCTGTGTATCAGTTTTGGGCCCGGCATGGCCAAGCGCGTAAGGCGCGCGACTCGTAATCCGAAGGTCGCGGGTTCGCGCTCGCGTCGCACCAAACATGCTCGCCCTCCCTGCCGTGGGGGACGTTATAATGTGACTATTCGTTGGTAAAAGAGTAGCCCAAGAGTTGGCGGTGGGTGGTGATGACTAGCTGCCTTCCCTCTAGTCTTACACTACTAAATTAGGGACGGCTAGCGCAGATAGCCCTCGAATTGCTTTGTGCAAAATTCCAAAACAAACAAACAGTATCAGTTGTGGTCAGCATTAAGGTTCAGATCCGCCCATTTAGATTATAAATATACGTATGCGACCGTATATGCGTACGTGATCAACGCTACGTGACTCTTGATGACGAGAAATCCACTTAAAATAATAATTTATCTCAGAAAGGCTACGTTATTGTTGTTGTTTCTAACACAATAAATTATCATTATAAAGAAATGTAATTTTACTACTTTATAAATCATGCAACAATTAAGAGTCATATAAAACTGACTGAAACAATTATAAAGAAATTTATATCCTTTATATTTTAACACAGTGGCTCCTGTTTATTGATTAATCTGCCATCTATTGGAAAATATTAGCTGCATTTCGAAAATTAGAATTATATATTTACTTTTAAGATAGTGTCATCTAGTGAGTGTTGTGAACATTAACCACCAACTTTTGACAGTAAAATAAAATCCTAAGTAAGCGCACACAAGTCGAATGTATCTCAAGTCAGAAATAGAACCATAAAACATTTTTGAGATGCTGAACAGTGAATGTGTTCATTAGTTTCAGAGAAGTTGAACTGAATTTTAAAAATATATTTTCTTGAATAAAATATTTTAGAATATTATATGTTTATTGTTTGTTTGTTTGTTTTGGAATTTCGCACAAAGCTACTCGAGGGCTATCTGTGCTAGCCGTCCCTAATTTAGCAGTGTAAGACTAGAGGGAAGGCAGCTAGTCATCACCACCCACCGCCAACTCTTGGGCTACTCTTTTACCAACGAATAGTGGGATTGACCGTCACATTATACACCCCCACGGCTGGGAGGGCGAGCATGTTTAGCGCGACGCGGACGCGAACCCGCGACCCTCGGATTACGAGAGCACGCCTTAACGCGCTCGGCCATGCCAGGCCATTATATGTTTAATGATTTTCTTAATACATAAAACTGTTGAAACAGTAAAGTTGTTTATCGTAAATCTGAAACTACCGAATACACTTGAATATAACACTACATATTGTACTCTGCTAGCTTATTTTAAACTGTCTCTTGATGAGTCAGCGAATAATTTATAGCAATATAACCTGAATTGTATTTAAATAAATCAAAATTACATTTTATTTTTATATACCAAAAATACATAAAACAATTAAGCCAAACTTTTCCATTACACAAGACAATAAATTTACAACTCGCACTGATGTAATTAATGTTGAAGTTTCAATAATTAGTTACAAATGCCCAGTATATTAAATTAAATAATTACATCCAAGTGAAGCCAAGTAAGTACACAAAATCACGAGGAAGGATTACGTTAAAAACAGCAAATTCTAACTTCTGATTAATTGTATGATAACCATCATTTTTGAGCCATAAACAAAACACATTAAAATTAAACAAACTGCGCTGCGTATTTTTAAAAAAAAACCTCGGGTACAAAATATAAGCTAAAATAATAAAAATAAAAATTTGAAAAATAAATAAATAAAATAAAAAATATGAAAAGTAAATAAATAAAATAAAAATATGAAAAATAAATAAATAAAATAAAAATAAAAAATAACCCCGAATAACCCTTAATTTTTTCTTATTTTTATTTGCATATTTTATTTTATTTTTTTTATTTTTCATCTTTTTATGCTAATCTTTTTCTTGGGAGAGCAGTCACCTTCCCATAACTGTCTGTCGGCAGTGAAGGGTGATACAGAGATGGGACGTTGTAAGCTTGAGCACCCACATCTCGTTCTCCTAATTTCTAAATTTCTAATATTCTTACGTGAAACTAGCAAATTGTAGGTTAAGAATCATAGAGATGGTGTATCCCCACAGCAATGTGGGTCTTACTTCCGCAGTCACCTCCAAAACCTAGGATTCATTTTATAATCTCACGTCGTAGCTTGTACCCGAGAATCTTTCTAAATATATACAGCATAATTTGTTCAATTTTAACGTGTTTTGTTTATGTCTGAAAAAGTTATGGTTATATTATATATATATATGTACATATACATGCATCTTGTACATTGTCTTACTGTATAAAAACAACTACTGACATTCTCAAATATTTAAACTCGAATCTACACACCATTTTGGAAATTTACTAAAAAGTTGCGTCAAGAAAAGATCTGTGTGCTAAAACTTTCTCCTCTTTGATTTTTTTTTCTGATAATCTTATTTGCTGAAAACGGAAACAGATGTATTTGTTGAGTTTGTGGTAACTTTTGTTGTTGTTGTTGTAATCTGGAGACCTCCTATTAACGACTGTTCTAATTCTGACCGTCGCGGGTTCCCATTCCCAAATATGCCAAACATGCTCGCCCTTTCAGTCGTGGGGCGTTATAATGTGACGCTCAATCTCACTATTCGTTGGTTTAAGAGTAGCCCAAGAGTTGGCGGTGGGTGGTGATGACTATGACTACCTGCCTTCCCTCAAGTCTTACACTGCTAAATTAGAGACGGCTACCACAGATAGCCCTCGAGTAGCTTTGTGCAAATTCAAACCGTCTATAAACGACTGAATTAGAATAGATTAGAATGTGTCAGACAGGATGAGCTAACTAAGCTGAGAGTTGGTGGTAGATATCCAATATGTCGGATTAGGTGAAAATCTGCTAAATTCACAACACATAATTTGATAAATGTGTCAGATTAGGTGAACCTACTAACTTAATAACACACGATCGAATATTCATATATCAGACTGGGTAATACTAGTAATTCCTGAACATAATATAAATAAGTTTAATCAGTTTGTACTCTATTATTTTTTACACCAAAATATATTATTCCTAAAACATCTCACAGTCAATCAACCCTTCTGTCTGCCAAAGTAAAATATTTCGTCTTTGATCCGTTCTGTATTATAAAAATCAAAAACTGTACAACAAAATCAGATGATAAATAATTGTAACTTGGAGTATAAAAGTACAGAATTTCTAGAACACGTCAAACAAATCGTATACCAAGTTTTTTGAAAAGAACACTATTCACGAGCGTTAATCTTTTCCGCCGGTGTAACATAAAATTCGTGTTCGATATTTTGGTTTCGCAGTTGTACGAAATTTTAAACCTGAGATTGTTAAAAAAAGAAAAAGAAAAAAAAAAGTCCTGAAAAAGAAAGTCCTCTTCACATATTTTGGTTACTAATGGTATAGTCTTGTTGTGTGAAATACGATGCTTATGAAACATAGCTCATCCATTATGAAAGAAAGAGTAAATCTCGAATTAATTAATGCTGTTTAAAACCCGTCTTGTAATACTGGTACCAAATTGTATTGTGTCTTTAATTGGTGCTAAATTTGTAAATACGGATTTTTTAATCAGTATATCAGTATTATGATACCAAAAACGAGACAATAATATTTTCACAATAAAGAAGTGAACGTTTTAATCTTTTGTTTCGATATTTCTTCTTTAATTTCTCTATGTTAGGCTTGCCGTTGCATAGCGGTATGTCTGTGGACTAACAACCCCAGATACCGCGTTTCGATTTCTGCGGAAGAAAGAAGGCCTATCATAATGCCCAAAGTTGAACAAAAAGTGCGGTCTAGCTAACTAATTAATGAATGTTTGCTGTAAAACGTTATAAGTGTAGTTACCAGTTTGGCCACCAGTTTTCATTTCATTCCTTTAAGTCGCACACTCAATCCTGTTTTGACCGTACCTTCTTCTTCCTCACATAAGATGTTTTTCATTTGATACAAATCACCAAATACATTCACTGTCGTACTACGTTCTTCACTAAGATGGATTTGTTTGCTTGTTTTTGGATTTTCGCACAAAGATACTCGAGGGCTATCTGTGCTAGCCGTCCCTAATTTTGCAGTGTAAGACTAGAGGGAAGGCAGCTAGTCATCACCACCCACCGCCAACTCTTGGGCTACTCTTTTACCAACGAATAGTGGGATTGACCGTCACATTATATACCCCCACGGCTGGGAGGGCGAGCATGTTTAGCGCGACCCTCGGATTACGAGTGCACGCCTTAACGCGCTCGGCCATGGATTGCGATGATGGACTACACCTGTGGTAAGTTAACCAACTGAAAAACTGTCGAACTTCACACTTGTAGGAATTATTAAATACACATATTAATAAGCATGTGTGCAATTCTCATCCTGTTTGAATAAATAAACACATTTCGTATTAATTTGTTAGCATTTTGTCCGATTCTTATCAAAATCATAAAATCGCTAACGTACATACTTTCATCAGGGATGACCCTGGGCATAACGTCATAAACCCGTGGTGGGCTTTGTGCAATTAGTTCATCGTTTACAGAGACGACATTAGGGTTAAGAGGACCCAAGGAAAGAATTCATTTTAGGGGCCCTTTCAACAGTTTTATATATATATATACTTTTTTTGTATAGTACGATACTAGTCACACAATCTACTTTGCTCAAATGTCATAGTTTGTAGGGGTTTTTTTCAGAGATCTAAGTAGGGTAAAGAAAATGTAAAAACCAATATACAATATTATTTATTATAATGTTTTTTCATCTGAATATTGAATCTGTATACATGGATAGAATACAATGAAAACATAATATGTAAGAAAACCAACAGACAACGCCAAACAAAGAGGGCCAATCCAAAACAAACCTAAAATACCAGACTGAAAAACAACGGAATTCATAGACTTAAAGTTTTCATCTAATTTTTATTGGATACATTTTTTTGTGTGTTTTATTCTGTCTGCTTTTATTTATATGTTTATTGTAATTTTGTTTTATTTTTATTTTAAGTTTCTTGGAGGCCTCAAGCAGCTGTCCTGTTTATTGTGCCTTTATTTGGACCTTGATTGTGGAGTTTTGCAATTAAAACACCCCCCCCCCCCAAGCAGCACAGTGGCATGTTTGTGAACTCACACCGCTAAAGACCAGGTTTCGATACCCGTGGTGCACAGAGCACTAATAGCCATTGTGTAGCTTAAACGCACCCTTACGGTACACTCGCAAGTTGTACAGTTTATCTTATATATACGTGTGTTTTCGGATTTCCTGTTTCACAATGATGTGTCTGCGGAAACATTACAATACTCTGCCCATTGTGTTGGTATGTGTTTTAACTTGAAACAAACAATTTTCATCTTTACTAAATTACAAAAATATCTGCTACATATTTAAATAAAAATATTGTTGTTTTGTTATCATAAATAAATTTCAAAAAAGTCATTGTGCATTGCTTATAAATTGTGAACTTTATTTTTGAAATTTAGTTTTCAGTCTTAAAAATCAAAATTCCTAGGTGCCGCTGCATTCTTATTTTACAGCCCCTATCTACATAAAATATAATATTTTTCCACGTTTCTTTTTATATTCATGGTTTCACAAATAATTTCTTTTACAAAATTATTGGAAACCTTTCCTCTTACGTTACGAGTATGCACTCGGGACAAAATCTGTGATTGGGGTTGTGTGTACATGTATGTTTGTGTTTTTCTCATAAAAAAGCCACATCGAGCTATCTGCCGTGTTCACAAAGAAGAATCGAATAATAAGTTGGCATATAACAACTTATGAGCATAATAAGGATATTTATTTTATTTGGGGTAAAGAGGGATATACTACATGTTTCGACAGAACATTAGTCTATCTTCTTTTGCTCAAACGTTTTGTATGTTCTCCAAAAAAATTAAATTAGTGTTCGCACCCCTGCGTCCCGAGTAGTTTTTCGCTCATAACTTAAAAAAATATCACGATAAGGCTAATAGAGGTAAAATATATGATAAATATTATACTAACACACATCTACATATTTTTTATGTAAATTAAACGACAAATAAACTATTTATAAATAAATAACCAGAAATAGGAGAAACAAAAAGTGTTCGTACAGTTCAGAACGTGTGAAAAAAACTGATATTCACGTAACAATTTTGTTTACTTTGACAAATAAACTATATTAAACCATTCCAGAACTGGACACTGGGTTCATAATTATTGGAATTTAGCCAGCAAAAAATTTGCTTCTGGCAATTTAGCGCCGTCTCCGTCATTATCTGCTTGGTCATCATGGCGAACATAAAACAACTGTCCAGTGATTTAAAAACCAAGTTATTATAAAATACAAGTGTCGTGTGTCTCTTTCCGGTATTGCTACACAACTTAATGCGCCGAAATCTACTTTTCAAAGCATGATTGCCAAGTTTAAGCTTACAGGATAAACTGCCAACGTCCCTCGTTCCGGACGCCCCACCAAAATTCCAGAGAGAACCAAGAGGAAGGTTCTCATAGAATTTAGTAGGAACCCTCGTTTAATAAGTAATGACTTAGAGAAACTGGTAAGGGAAACTAGGGTTGATGTAAGCACCTCTACAGTTACAGTTACGAACATGTTACGCTCTTCTGGGTTTAAAGCATGCCGTCCTCGTAGAACTCCATTTTTAAAGCTTGTTCATTTAGAAGCACGATTGAGATATGCAAGAAAGCATGTAGATAAACACTTTACCTATTGGAAAAGTATTTTTAGTCAGACGAGACTAAAATCGAGCTTTTTGGTCACAATGATGTTCGCTCTATTTTCCGTAAGAAGAGGGAACGAAATCTACCAAAAAATACCGTCCATACAGTTAAACACGGAGGTGGCTCGATCATGCTATTGGTTCCTTCAGCTCTTCTGGTGTAGGCAGCCTTCACCGCGTCAATGGAATAATGAAAAAAGAAGAATACGTTAATATATTAGGCACTTATACCAAGAATGATGCTCGGAATGTGCAGTTTGGGCGTCGTTGGATCTTCTAGCACGACAATGACCCTAAGCACACATCGAAATATGTGCAATCCTGGTTGCAGAGGAACCATATAAGCGTTCTGAAGTGGCCATTGCAGTCACCCGATCTCAACCCAATTGAAAACGTCTGCATGAGTTGAAGACCAGGATTCATCAGCTTCATCCGAAAAGCTTCCAAGAGTTGGAGGTCTTCTGTAAAGAAGAATGGAACAAAATACTAGTCGAGTACTGTCAAACGATCATGGAGAGCTATGAGGGGAGACTGCGCCAAGTAATTCACCTGAAAGACTTCACAACTGTTTATAAACAGTTTATTTGTCGTTCAATTTACATAAAAAAATTATGTAGATGCGAGTTAATATACTATTTATAATATACTCTACTTTCATTATTCTAATCGTGATAATTTTTATGTTATGAGGAAAAAACTACTCATGACGTAGGGGTACGAACACTTTCTGTCGTAACTGTAGTTTACAAATCGTCGTTTACCAACTTATTATTATATTAACATAATTTACGTCCTCACTGGAGTAATTACAACTCACGTTGATTAAAGGATAATCTATTTACCCTAACAATGTATTTAACAAAATACGTAACAGATAGATGCAAAGGGAGTGAATATACAATTTTCTAGATGTGTCCCCTATATTACCACTTCACACCACTAAATAAGTAATTATTACTATTAACAACACCAAAAGTAAAGGAGTGATAATCTTTGATTTGGAAAGCTAACAAATTAAAGTTTAACACTTTGATTTTCTCGATTTACTTATCCATGAATTAAATTTTAATGACTTCGTTAAGATTTTTATCAAACTGTTTTTCTTTTGTGAAACGTTTCAACGTTTGAAGATTCCATCTTTCTTCTCACTGCATTCTTTTGTCCACTAATGAAAAAATTGTTTTTCTCTGGTCACTGTTTTTATATATTTTTTTCAGAACGTGACCAAGGTAAAGAAAAGTCGTCGACACAACATATCACTGTTATATGTAAGAAATAAATCAATATTTTAGTTTTGATATACGACGCTTGTTTGTTTGTTTTTTTGGAATTTCGCACAAAGCTACTCGAGGGCTATCTGTGCTAGCCGTCCCTAATTTTGCAGTGTAAGACTAGAGGGAAGGCAGCTAGTCATCACTACCCACCGCCAACTCTTGGGCTACTCTTTTACAAACGAATAGTGGGATTGACCGTTACATTATACACCCCCACGGCTAGGAGGGCGAGCATGTTTAGCGCGACCCTCGGATTACGAGCGCGCGCCTTAACCCGCTCGGCCATGCCAGGCCGATATACGACGCAGTTTAGTCAAGACAAAGAACTTTTCTTAGCTTTCATTAAACAGTAATCTTTTTTCTCTAGGCCCAACATTGCCAGGTGGTTAAGGCACTTGACTCGTAATCTGAGAGTCGCTGGTTCGATTCTCCGTCACACCAAACATGCTTGCCCTTTCAGCCGTTGGAACGTTATAATTTCACGGTCAGTCCCACTCTTCGTTAGTAAAAGAGTATTCTAAAAGTTGGCGGTGGGTGGTGATGACTAGCTGCCTTTCCTCTAGTCTCACACTGCTAAATTATGGACAGCTAACGCAGATGGTCCTCGTGTAGCTTTGCGCGAAATTGAAAACAAACAAACAAACAATGCTCTTTGCGGTCTGAAATGTATAGAATTTGTTTTTCTTTTAACGTAAGTATAGCGTTTTACAGTCTCAAATATCTTCGTATTTGCAAATGATACAGATTTTTACATATGACGCTGGTGTAGACTTTAACTCGATTAAATACACGCTTTGTATCTTTACTACAACAACAGTGTACAGAAAGCAATTGAATTTTGTTCTCCAATGTTCTAAAACGCCCACCTTCGTATAGTCAATATTCGAAATGTGATTGGTTGAGAGATTAACCTTTGAAATTAGAAATTAGAGGAAAAAATCTTTTGTTTGTTTCGGTGCAAAACCGTACAATAGGCTGGGTTTTGTCCATTACATGAATAAACATCAGTTATTTACATTGTAAGTCTATAAACTTACCAAAACTAAGCCTTGGGTATTAGCATTGTAATGTCACAATACTGTGAATCTTATCAGAGAATGTTAGAGGAGCAGGTTCTATTTTGAGTGTTAACTTTTGGAGGACCTGTAATAAGTACATTACGGTATTATTGTTAACTTTTAAAGAACCCTGGATAAGTACATTACATTTTTAGTGTTAGCTTCATAGGACGTCAGATGATAAGACATTGGATGAACAAGTAACATTTTTAGTGTTATTTTTAAAGGATATTGGATGAGAAAGTTCATTTTTAGCGCTAGCTTTTAGAAGAGTGGGATAATCAGGTTACATTTTTTAGCGCTAGTTTTTAGATGGCGTAATTAGAACGCTCTATTTTCAGTGTTCATTTGCAAATTAATGTATTAAAGAAAGTAATTTCCTTTATTAGTCGGTAAAATGTTATGCTGCCAATGCAAGATATATTAGAAAAATAAACAACACGTTATAATGAAAACCATAATGTCAAAATGATACAAGTATTGAAAATACTTTGAAATAGCGAATTAACATTTAACGAGAATCACGCAAAGTTGAAAGTAAAGAAGGTAAGTAAAAAGCAACGGTAGCTGAAAATAAGGTAAGAGATACATCATTATTGAAATTCCCATTGTTTAAAAAGGGGAGGACCGGCACAACCAGGTATGTTAAGGCGTGCGACTCGCAATCTGAGGGTCACGGGTTCGCATCCCCGTCGCGCCAAACATGCTCGCCCTTTCAGCCGTGGGTGTGTTATAATGTTACAGTCAATCCCACTATTCTTTGATAAAAGAGTAACCCAAGAGTTGGCGGTGGATGGTAATAACTAGCTGCCTTCCTCTAGTCTTACATTGCTGAATTAGGGGACGACCAGGGCAGATAGCTCTCGAGTAGCTTTGCGCGAAATTCAAAAAACAAACAAACGATCAAAAAGGGAAAACTAAAAACTAGTTATATGATATACATTAGAGTTGTAAAGTGAACAGGTGAATTGTGTGATGCCAGAAGTATGTAAGTGACTATTATCCATCAATAAAGCAAAGAATGTTGAAAAAATGGAGACATCTGAAAATGATAATCGAAACACCTCTGTAAAAGCAAAACTCTAAATAGAACTTAAAGCTAAAGCATTAAAAATTGATGATAGGATAGAATTACAGGATTAATGGAGGATTACATTTATAGATACCCTTTCTGGAGATGATGAAGTGATTGCAACCACAAAGATCACAACATTACATTCAAGTTTGGCTAGTAAACAGGGTATGGATACTGACAATGAAGTACCACAAGCTGATGTATCTTAGCCAAATAACATAAGTGTACAAATTTCAACAAGCACTAGTGAAGTGGTTACTGTTATGAGCCCACAGCGTATACTATAGAAACACATGTTTATTGTTTAAGATCAGAAAGTCAGGTAACAGAAAAGACATGGACACAAATCCAACCGAAACATGTAAAGTAAATAGTTTACTCTGCTTTAAGTATAACAGTGTGTTTTATCTGACTAATACTGTTTCATTACTGTACTATATACCTTGTGTAAGGGTATTTCAACTAAACCTTGTTGAAGTAAAGATGCTTTTGTTGAAAATACTTTAGTATCGCCACCTAAAAGATATATTAAAGTTAACAAACCTAATATTACAAGGCCCGGCATAACCAGGTGGGTTAAGGAGTTTGATTCGTAATCTGAGGGTCGTGGGTTCGAATCCACATCACACCACACATGCTTGCCCTTTCAGCCGTGGGGGAGTTATAATATGACGGTCAATACCACTATTCATTGGTAAAAAAGTAGTCCAAGAGTTGACGGTGGGTGGTGATGACTAGCTACCTTCCTTCTAGTCTTACACTGCTAAATTAGGGACGTTTAGAGCAGATAGTCCTCTTGTAGCTTTGCGCCAAAATCAAAATAAATAAACCTTTGCACATAATCATGGGATTGACAATCCCTGTTATAACACACCCACAACTAAACACGCACAGTGTGGTTAGCAGCATAGCCATTAGACCACGAGAGGGCTAAATAATTAAATTGCTACATCTTACGAAATATATGTTTTAAGTTAGCAAGGTAAAGCTACTTTTCATCACAGAAATGACTAATGCTAAATATAGTTCAGATGCATTTATTATTTTAATTTGCTGTTTATTATAACATAACTTTAGTTTAAAATAAAATATAAGTGACAAAAATAGTTTTAACTTATATTTCGCTAAGACCGATGAGAAAATAATGAAACATTATATAATATTAGATTTGTTTGTTTTTCAATTTCGCGCAAAGCTGTCTACGCTAGCCGTCTCCAATTTAGCAGTGTAAGACTAGAGGGAAGGCAACTAGTCATTACTGACTACCAGCTACTATTTTACCAACGAATGGTGTGATTAGTCGTAACATTAAAACGCCTGCATGGCTGGAAGGAATTTGAGTCAGCAACCGTCAGATTAGGACTGAGAGCATCCTTACCGCCTGATCATGTCGGACCAGACTCAAAGGACTGAGCACAGTACTCCTTCTGCCGACTGACTGCCATCCTATTTGGTCAGTAGTTCAAAGGTATAGCGGGCTATACGTGAATCCTAGAAATCTAAGACTTGTGGCCATTTTGCCCAAGTGTATATAAAATGACAAATTCAAAATTGCGACGTGAGTTAATCCTGCCCTCCCCAGAGGAAGAGTGGTATGTCTGCCATTAATTCAAACGAGCCATCTAATTCTTGAAAACCTTGGAAATGTGTCTTTTTTTTATCACACTTATACCCTTAAAACCGACTTAGAAAAAACTGACATGGATGTAAAAAAAATTATTGATATTTAAAATAATTTATAACACATAAAGCGATTTTAACATGATTTTCAATCTCTGTAAACGCTGTTTAGAATGAAAGGTTATTTAGCGAGGGCTCTGGTGCATACATCTGGTGATTGGTTTGATTTGTTTTAAATTTCGCGAAAGCTACTCTAAAGCTATCTGTGCTAGCCGTCCCTAATTTAGCAGTGTAAGACTAGAGGGAAGGCAGCTAGTCATCACCACCCACCGCCAACTCTTGGGCTACTCTTGGGCGAATAGTGGGAATAACGCCTCCTCAGCTGAAAGGGCAAAGATGTCTGGTGTGACGGGGATTCGAACCCGCGATCCTCAGATTACGAGTCGAACGCCTAAACCCACCTGGTCATGGCGGGTCTGTATTTGGTGAAATCAGACAAAGGGCTGGGAATGATCTAATCTAACACGAAAAACTTCTGCTGATTTAGTAATTTGACCAGCCAACAGTCACGAACTTTCACGATGTTCAACAGTGTAGTTCATACTTTATTCACTCTAAGTTGATTTTATCGTTTATTTATAATACTCAATTTGAATTTAAAATTTAACATATAGCATTGTTTGTTGTCAGTAGATGTCGCTATAATAATGAAAACTGAATGTTGGTAAAAACCGTATTTGGAGTATTTATTTCAAATTAAAATCTTATTCAACTGTTAATAAAATTTAAAATAGTTTTAAGTTTCTTAGTTATCTTATGTTTTTTCACGTGAGTAGGTATATTTGTAAAAACTTTGTTTTCTTGTTATGTTTTTAACAGCGAAATCTATATCTGTTTTGATGACGCGAAATCCACTTCAAGTGTATGTGTGTTTTCTTGTAGCAAAGCCACATCTGTCTACCTGCTGCGTTCACCGAAGGGAATCGAACATCTGATTTTAACGTCGTAAATACGTAGTGTTACCGCTGTACTAGCGGGGAACCCCACTTGAAGTAAAAATGTTTCTCAGAACGGCTGGTAATTAAGTAGAGAACAACGTTTCGATCTTCCTAGGTCATCTTCAGGTTATAGGAAGGTCGAAACGTTGTTCTCTGCTTTATTAATAAAAGTATTAATACCCATACCAGCCGTATAGAAAATATATGTTTATTTGTCATGTGTTGATAAATATTTCGATTCATAAAATACACACTAATTTACTGAAGAGCACACACAAACTGTTTCAAATTTCCGGATGCCAAAGAGAGAAGTTTTTCAAACCAATGTTTAGACAGTCAAATTTGATTCAACTTTTTCCCTTTCGATGCTTTCACTGATATTATTAACAGTTATCAGGTGATGTTTGCAAGTGTTTTTTTTTTCATTAAAAAGAAAAACGCTAACAAAAGATCATTTCTAAAATATCAACAACTTAAAAACCCGATACCTGTTTAGAAATATGTTTGCAAATACTTGAATTTTAGTTAAAAGCCTCAGTGGCACAGCGGACTTAAAACGGTAAAAAATGGGTTTCAATATGCGTGTTAGGCCCATCGCGTAGCTTTTTGCTTAAAATGCAAGCAAACCTATTTGTCAAAAATGATTAATAACATTTATATTCGCATGTTATTATACATTTCAAAGAAGGTGGTCTTAACTACGTGTAAACAATTCGAGGTGGTTTAAAATTCAACTTAAGTTAGAATAGGTTATTCAACTCTTAATATCACTACACAGTTTTATTTCAAAATATTATCTGTGTTGTTACGTCAGCTACAGTTTTAAAATGAGTTTACACTTTATCTTTTACGCTGAGATACGATATTCATACACGATAAAATATCTCGTTATTAAGCGCGAAGTTACACAATAAGCGTCGTTGTATCCATCAAGAATATTGGAACCTAACATTTCGCGATACAAATACTCAGAATTACCGCTGACTTACAAATTTAAAAATTTTACAGATGTGCATCGGTAGGAATCGAAGGCTAAATTTTCACGTTGTAAGTCTAAGTTTTTCACTGACCCACTGGAGGATAAATTAATAGTATCGGTGTTGTTGTTTTTATCGTAAAACTACACAACTGACCATTTGTGGTCTGTCTACCACAAAGCATTGAATCCCAGATTTTGAAGTCATGAGTTCATAAATTTACTGTCGACCTACTGGGAAAACACATTGAATCCCAGATTTTGAAGTCATGAGTTCATAAATTTACTGTTGACCTACTGGGGAACAATAATATATTATCAGTATAGAAATGGCTGCCATGGTTATTACTTTCTCTCTTAATAAAGTGAATAACTTGATGTTTTTGTTTGTTTTGGAGGCAAAAATATGTGTAATTAATGAGGCTTTCATTGTAATAACATTATTTTCTTTTGTGTCTGTGTGGTAAATACCCGTGAAGAACATTCTACAGACAATGTTATATTTTGCTGCTTGTATATTGCAGAAATGGAAAACAATGAGTGACAACTGAACGTAACTAAATCAAGCATTTTAATCAATTTTAGAGAAAAGGAAATCTGAGGTTTACTTAACAATTCTTACTCTAAACACGAAATGAGACACATTGGATTTAATAATGTATGAAAGCAACTGTAAGAAATTCGCGAAGTTGGGTTTTGTCCTTCTCAAAAATACCGCCCGGAATGTTCAACTGGTTAAAAGGCTTGACTCGTAATCAAAGGGTCGCAGGTTCGAATTCCTGTAACACCAAACACTCTCGCCCTTTCAGCCGTGAGGGCGTTATAATGTAAATCAATCACACTATTCGTTGGAAAAAGAGTCACCTAAGAGCTGACAGTGAGTGATGTTAACTAATTGCCTTCCCTCTAGTCTCACACTGCTAAATTAGGGAGTGTGTGTGTGTATGTGATTAATATGTGTATGTTTTTTTTTATAGCAAAGCCTCATCGGGCTATTTGCCGAGTCCACCGAGAGGAACCTAGCGTTGTAAATCCGCATACTTACTGTTGTACAAGCGGGGGACGCTAAATTAGGGACGGCTAGCGTAGATAGCCCTCATGTAGCTTTGCGTGAAATTCAAAAAACAAACAAACCTTCTAAAAATATTGTCCCATTGAGTGTCTCACACCTGAAACACAGTTTACAACAACTGACATTGTTTTATTATTATTATTTTTCACGTTTAATATTGAATTTGAATGTGTGAAATATCTGTTTATCAATAACTTCAGTATAACAAACATGTTACAAACACCTTTTTAATCTTCCTTAAATCCATTCACTATCACAACAGCAATTCCAAAGACCACTTCAAATATCTTGAAAGTTACGTACGTCTAGTTACAACTCAGGTAGTTCGTTTTTCAGTTGAACGAAACAGTTGGCAAAGAGCTCAAATTATTATACGATTCAAATCGCAACATATCAAACATAGTTTAATAGTGTACATTTCTTACAGATTTTGTTATCTGCACATCTCTTAGGGTCCCACTCAAAGAAGTAAGGTCTGTTTACCTACTCATATTATTCCAAATATTTTACTTGTCTCACTTATACTGTGAACTGCGAATAAGTTACCAAATATTCGACCGAGAGGTACCCCTGAAATGAAACTGAATGTTTAGAATTTCGCCTTCATATTTTCATCTTTAGAACGCCCTGTCTTCTTTTTTTTTCTACGCCCGCGCACTGGTATTTAGATCTTTAGACTCATAGTCAGGCAAACTCATACGGAAAAATGTAATAATAGAACCCTCTGGCTTGAAGGACGTGGATTATTAATGAGATGTGGGTTATACCTCCTACATAATTAGTGGGTGACGCATTATAATGATGTAAACAAAAATGCACTTCACTCGCTGCGTTACACCCATGTTTAAAAATCTTCCCGTGATATTCGTGCCAGGCCTACCAATGAGTGTAAAAGTAAATATCTTAAAAGTTGGTGTGATCCAACGTCCCATCGTAAAAATGTTTAATGAGAAACGATTAAAAACATGTAAAACAAATTTTAGTGGAACGTCACTAGACGTAAACTCGTTGATGTTTTAATCTTCATAAATTGCCTTTCAGAAACGTAATATATGGACAACAAGGGACCATTTGAATGAGAGAAAATAAGAAATTCTTATTGACTTAGTATGGGTCATATTTTTAACTGTAATTCTGTGTGTCGTCTTGTTAATTTTTTTTTTAAATCTAAGTCCACCAAGTCCATATCCTTCTCATTCCCAACTACCAAGTAACACGCTTGAAAAACAGATTAAAATTAGTTACGCAAGGTTTTTCTTGTGGTGAATATTTTATTGGCTTGCATTTATATACTCGTATTTCACTAGGTTACTTTTGTTAAGTTTCATTTATCAGATACTTTATAGAAGTAACTCTGATTGACCTTTATTGTCAAGATGACATTTAACATATTTCAAAAGAGGGGTAACAGTAGTAACTCTACAATCCCCGAGCACCTGCTCATTGTATATTAATGTACGAAGAATTTAGGCTAAAGAGTTGCATATCAGATCTATAAAATTATTTAAAACACTGAAGAAATATTTTCCGGTCTTGTCGTGTTATCTATTTTGATTTATCGATTTTCATTATTAGTAGTAGTATTATTACTTTTTTCTTAACAACAAGGAATTGTTATATCAAAACAATTTTGAAGCCTCACCATGTCGTTCCAGTCCGTGTTGCCACGTCTGGTCATACTCTTGGAGACATCTAGACAATAGCTCTGAAGCATAGTTGTGACTAGAAAAGGCTTCATAGTTTGGCTGTTTTATCCCAAATCTCTCCAGTTCTCCTGGTTTGCTTACTATAATTGATCAAGTCGACGAGGACAACAGTTTCCAAGCGCCTTTTTTATAGTCTGATCACAGAGAAATCAACAAATAGTACACCTTGAGACAAGACCGATGTGTCTTCGTATGGATAACAATGAATACCTACTTAGTTCTTCAGCTGCATGAAGTATGTGACGTTTCAACAAATAAGTAGGTGAAGCAATTTGTGTACATGCGACTTGTGGCGTTTTTTCAAACGAAGACATTTTTATCACATTAAACACTGTTGGTAAGGGCAACAGAACGCCTTTTGCCACAGATCTTTGCGTTCGCGAATTCTCGTGTGTTTAGAAGACTTTGTTTACCTTGGCTGGAGTAAGATTTGTTGCACGTCACTTTTTGGCTAGATTGAGTTATATGTCCCATATATGAATATATCTTTATGATATAAGCGTGTGGATATGTTTCGTCGGAAAAGGTTGTTTAGTACCCTTCCCAAAAGCTACCAGATTTTAATGGCTTCACACAACCTAGAAAGTAGCAATAATTTCAAATTGTGGTTCTAATTCGTGCCGTTATACAGACTGTTGTCGCCATGTCATTTGTCTTGCTGATTAACACGTTTGAATAACGTAATCTCTTCTCTCGTACACGATTAAGGTCAAATGCAATACTTTCCAAAGAATGCTCAGGGTCTCGAATATTACTAATGTCTTCTCTCGTGAAAACAACAACAAAATAAACAAGGAAACATTTAAAAATTCAGCCATATTATAATCTTCTCCACCCACGTCGTTTTCACCAACTACGTTGCTGTCAGTATCCTTTCAAATCCGACCTCTCATTTTTTAAAACGTTTACATATTAAAACAAAAAACGTGTTAGATAAAACACAATCTTTTTTAAAAAATTTTTTTTTATTTTCTACATTATTTTCTAACCAAACACTATAGCTTTTCAATAGTTCTGTAAGTCTTCCGACCTATTTGTCAATTAAGAACAAAATTCTTGAATTTATAACTCTAATCCGTGATATTTTGTTTGTTTGTTTTATTTAAGCACAAAGCAGCACAACGTGCTCTAAGCGCTGTGTCCACTAGAAAAGATCGACTTTCGATTTTTTAGCAATGTAAACCCTCAAGCTTACAGCTGAGCCCGAACTTTATTATTACGAACTTAGTGGACAATTAGGTTTGAACTTCTCTATTAACCTTTTCTAATACACGTTCTTTATTTTCTGTTTACGGTAAATCCCAATATTCATTGGTAAAAGAGCAGCCCAATAGCTGGCATTGGGTTGTGATGGCTAGCTGCCTTCCCTCTTGTCTTTTCTTGCAAAATTAAGGACGGTTAGCGCAGATAGCCCTCGTGTAGCTTTGTGCGAAATTCAAAAGAAACGAAACCAAAACAGTTGTCTAATTAATCATTTAAGATCTTCTAGACCTGCGTAGAAGATAATTCGTTTTTCTACATTATTTGATTCTATCAGCTCAGAATACCAATACAACTATTTGATTCAAGAATATAAGCTTGAGACTTACAATTGTATATTATCTCATTGACGTTACTTAGTAGGGGCGATTAATCATTGTTATTAATTAGAAGGCTTCATTAGGATGTTTTAATAACCCTTAAAAATAATGAAACGTCTTAACTGCGTTTCCAAAGTGTTTTTTAATCTTAAAACGTTTCAGGGAGAGTTTCAGTATTAATATCTCAGGTTGATCGATAAATGATTGTTTTTGTTTTTGAACTTTGCACAAAGCTACTCGAGGACTATCTGTCCCTAATTTAATAGTATAAGACTAAAGGGAAGACAGCTAGTCATCACCACCCACCGCCAACTCCTGGGCTACTCTTTTACCAACGAATATTGGGATTGTCACATTATAACGCTCCCAGGGCTGAAAGGGCGAGCATGTTTGGGGCGAAGTGGATGCGAACCCGCGACCCTCAAATTATGAGTCGCACGCCTTAACACGCTTGGCCATGCTGGGCCTCGATCAATCATATAAGAATAAAACTAGTTTTTACTTACTACAATCTTCCGCTAGTACAGCGGTAATTCTACGGATTTATAACGTTAAAATCAGGGATTCGATTGCCCTCAGTTGGCTCAGCAGATAGCCAGATGTGGCTTTGCTTAAAGAAAATACACTTACCACAAACTAACTTTCGATTATTAAAATATTTTGAAACATGTATTTGTTTTCACAGTGGTTTTGTAAGAAAAAAAGCTATAATATACATATCGCACTAAATTAAGGTCGATATTTTTGTTGTTTGTGTACATATAAGCGATTGTTTGTTTTGTTTTTCATTTCGCGCAAAGCCACAGGAGGGCTATATGCGCTAGCCGTCCCTAATTTATCATTGTAAGACTAGAGGGGAGACAGCTATTTATCACTACCCACCGCTAACTCTTGGACTACAACGAATAGTGGGATTAACCGTAATATTATAACGCCCCCACGGCTGAAAGGGTGAACATGTTTGGTGCGACGGGAATCGAAAGCCCTAACTCCCTCGCCATGCCAGGTCCCCATACAAACGAAATCATAAGAGATGTGTTACAGAATAGAAGTTAAAAAGTTTATTTGAAATATTTAGTTTTCAAATATGAAATGTATAGTTTTTATTTTAATTATACTTAGTGTTAAAAACCATTTCTTTGTTTTCAAACGTGAAAACAGAAAACATTTTCTTATACATAAACGACTCCTCTGATGGACCAGTGGTGAGCTTCATGCTTCTAAGACTAACATTTGAGGTTCGATTTCGTACAATGGATCCAGAGAATGTGCACCGTAGCTTTACGCTTAAGAACATCATCAAAAATACGACATCTAGTAGCCAGTATCAGAACAAATTGTACCATGTTAGGAAAACAGTTTTTGTAAACAAAGGACGAAAAAGACACCTAGCTTACCTTCTCTCAAGCCAGTCAATAATTTATTTAATTAATGTTATATTTTCCATGAAAAAACGTTTTATTTCTCTGATGTTCCTCATCAAAGGTCGATTGTTTTCGATTAAGCACAAAGCTACACAATGGGCTATCTGTGCTCTGCCCACCACGGGTATTGAAACCCGGATTTTAGCGTGTAAGTCCGCAGACATACCGCTGAGCCACTGGGGGGCATCAAAGGTCGAACAATGTAAACTTTCCATCGCAGATATGCTACTACACAGATATAAGTATCTTTAAACTGTAGATTCATAAGTTCTAATGTACAAAAATAACCTGACTCTAACCAGGATTCTACATCACAATAAATGTTTGGATTGGTTAAAAAATAACACCAAAAATTAAAATATTACATTATACGTTTACCGCCATTATAAAACAACACAGACCGGAAAGAAGAGATTCATCAGATTGAATGAACAATATTAGCGCAACACCACTGAATCCTGACAAATTCAAAAGCTTTCGGCTATATGACACTGTAATAGTTGCACGAACTGTGCAGGTCATTTACGTAGGAATCGGTAACTGCCGACAAGGCAGAAGTAAACGCTCTGTATAATACCCTAGAGACGGAATATCTTGTCAAAGCAACAATTAAACAAAGATGTATTTACATTTGTTTTTTGACGGTAGATGTCGCATGTGTAGGTAGAAGAATTGAATATATTAAGGTTGACTTATCCAGTTAATCGCATCGTCCTTGTCCTTTAAACAAACATTTTGTTCATGTCACTAAAATATTATCAAAGTTCGTCATAATCGTGTAAACTTTCGGCAAAATAAATATTTATTTATCAAGAGAGGAAATATACAAACATAACTAATCTCTGGAAAACAATTTTATTTTGCTTTGAACTTCTAACAGACACTGCGAGTTTTCTGTGTATTTTATGACACATCTATAATATACATCTTCATGGTGGCTTTGATTTACTGTAACCAACTTCTGACAAATATTATAACTTTTTCGGGTATTTTATGATACATCTATAATATACATCTTCATGGTGGCTTTGATTTACTGTAACCAACTTCTGACAAATATTATAACTTTTTCGGGTATTTTATGATACATCTATAATATACATCTTCATGGTGGCTTTGATTTACTGTAACCAACTTCTGACAAATATTATAACTTTTTCGGGTATTTTATGATACATCTATAATATACATCTTCATGGTGGCTTTGATTTACTGTAACCAACTTCTGACAAATATTATAACTTTTTCGTATATTTTATGATACATTTAAATTACAAATCCTCATAGTGGCTTTTATTAACTGTAATTAACTTCTGGCAAATATTATAAGTTTTCGTGTATTTTGTGATACACCTATGTTATACGTCTCCAATAACAGAATTTAAGAGTTTTGTTTGTATTTTCCTCATTCGGTTTTATGCATACAAATTACAGGCATTGCGATCTTAACAACGAAAACAACTGCTTATCTAATATTCAAACGTGTGTCGTTGCTCATTGACGTCATTACGTGACGTGCTAAAGGCTGAACGTCATTCTACCTAAGCGTGTAACTGTAAATATGCGATCTTTCTTTTCCTTTTCATTTTTTTAATGAATACTAATGTTGTGTTTTCATGTTAATTCTTATTTGCGTTTTCTTTATTCCTAATATGCTAATATGTTTACTTGCCTCACCAGCCTAAAGTACGTGACCTACAGACAAACACATATTACCTTAAACTGCAGCCGTCTTAATCTCCAGACATGTTGTTTACTTTGCTTCGCTTGGCTGTAACGTCAACAAGCCAGTATCACTGTTACCAGTGTAGAATTACAAGGTCATATTAGCTCCGGGAAAACGAATACATGTATGAAGTTAAAATGTTACAAAACACCTTAGAGAATGTAACGTGAAGTGTGCAATATCTCTGTTATTGCCTGTTTAACTTATTTACTAAAAAGACCAAGAAAAGTCGAAGTAATTTTATTCGTATTATATTATTTTGTTCGATTAATCGACATAATGTTTATTTATTGATGTCCTAAAATCGAAGCTGTATCGGGTGTTAAAAATTGAATTGAAAAAGTTATTGTTTTAGAGTCGTTGAAAATCTAAAATATTTCGATAATTAGTTTGAGATTGCTGTTGTTGTTTTGAATTAAGCACAAAGCTACACAATGGGCTATCTGTGCTCTGCCCACCACGGGTATCGAAACCCGGATTTTAGCGTGCAAGTCCGCAGACATACCGCTGAGCCACTGGGAGGCGTTAGTTTGAGAAGTAAGCGAAGTTCATGAGAAAGGAATAACAGTGCCTTGAGTAATATATTTGTGATAAATTATGTGCCATATTGCGAAACGTATCATACACCAAGTTTTACACATATGTATATTGCCCAAAGATCAAACTTTAACTTAAAATTAACAAAATACCAGATAGATGTTATAAGGTGAGCAGTCTAGTCTTAGCAGCTTACAGAGTTAAATGTAAGGATAACATAAACAGATAAAGTTAAATGTTTAAAATTTTAAAGTTATAAAGCTTAATGTATTATTTGTAAGAAGTAATAAATAACCCAAACTACTGTTACATTTCGTTAGCAGTAACGGAGAATATGGTGCTATCCAACTTTTGGTAGCCATAAAATGAACATTGTCAGTTTTACGTAGTCATAATATTAAAATTATTCTTTTGAATTTGGTACAAAGCTACTCAAGGGTTATCTGCGCTACTGTTATGTAAATGTGTAAATATTTTGTAAGCGACAACATGTCGTGTTGTGTTTAAATTTTCATTTCTATTATTCATTTTTCCATATTGATATTATTGTTTCGAAGTTCAAACTAATATTTTGTTATTCATTTAGGGTAACATTTAGAATTTTCTTGAATTAAGTAGACCAATCATATGTTTGTAAATGAAGTGCTGGTGACTACGTGTCTAGACGTGTAGTCTCGGGCAAGAACGGACATGCGTGGATTGCTCTGGAGACCTGTAGAATTTTCGCGGGCTTTCGGGGAGTTTAGGCCTACAATACATAAACAGACGAAGATGCGAGAGACAGAAGTGAGATTCAGACATCAGTTTTATTTCAAAAGAAGAGAGTCAGTTATTTGAGAAAGATTAAGTGTTTGCTGTGATTATTCAACTTGGATTTGTGACTGAAGTTAGATCTACGGAAGCTGTGATTTTATTTCGTCAATCTCTACGATTCATCTGAATTACTGCTTGTGCTGAGAGTCGGCGAATTTATTGAACTGTGAACTGTTCCTGAACTTCTTCATTTAAGCTTCGGAATTTCTTCGTGGGACCAAATTCACACCCTAGACTGGAATTTGAGACTTTCATTTTAGATCATTATATTAGATACAGGCCAGTACCATTTTGTATTGTGATTAATTTTAAAGTTTGAAACTAGTATTATTTTGTTTTGTAATCAATTTCGAATGTTATAACTTAATATCTGTCACTGTTACTATATAATTTATGTTATATCTGTTATATTTGTTAATAGTTTAGTGTAATAAATTATACAAGCTGTTATCTGTGTTTTTCTGTTGCGTTTAGTCTACGAAGAACATAAAACATTAAAAAATACGTAACAGCTACCCATCCATAATTTAGCAGTGTGAGACCAGAGGGAATGCAGCTAGTCATCACCACCCACCACCAACTCTTAGGCTACTCTTTTACCAAAGAACAGTGGGATTGACCGACACATTATAATGTCTCCAGTGCTGAAAAGGCGAGTATGTTTGGTGTAACGGGGATTCGAATCCACGACCTTCGGATTACGAGTCAAGTGTCTTAACCATCTGGCCACGCCGGGCCCAAACATAAAATCAACACTGTGAAGTGTAATTAGCACTAATGATGTTTATATTATTTACTGTAAGAAGTCATAATGTTAATATACGAGCTTTGAATCATTATCAAATTATACTCTCAACCGCAGACACCAACAGCGCATCGTTTCTGCAGGATCTTTCACGACCTGAAAACACAACCTGTGACCGACCACTTCTTGTTTTTATTGTTTTTCATCTGAAAGCGAAAGTCTTGTAATTGGTTGCATATCAATTAATATTTAATTGACGTACTCAACTCCATCACAACACAGCATCGTCAAGAATTATAAAGCTCAAAATTTCTCCCGTTTACTTTTAAACTGTTTTTTTTAAATAAATTACGCACTGACTGTAATTAGTCAATAAGTCATTACTATCGATTGTAATTCATTATGAAGTTATTATTGTTAATTATAACTGGTTATGAAGAGATCAGTAGGGCTGATTTTGTTTTATAAAATTATAAACACGAAGATTTAGAATCAAAACATTTAGTAAGAGTTTTGCTGTTGTTACTGTTCGTACAAAGAACATGTTTTACAGTTGTCACTGTTCATACAAAATACGACTAAATCACTCTCAGATAGACGAATTAATTTGTAAGATAAATCTCTATTGAGTATGTCTGCTTCTAAATAGTCGAAATAAATAATTTCAACTCTTACAGAAATTCAGGCTTGTAACTTTTTAAGATACAAGACAATTATGTGAGAATTGGCGGGAAATAGAATCTTTACTGAATGGCGTCATATCCGGTTGGCCACCAACCTGTTCTACTACTCTGGAGAAGACCTGAATTCACGAGCCATATTCTGGAGATTAAAATGTTTATCTAATAGAATACTTCATACCGGCAGCTACCGTGACAGAAACAAAAATTATATTTGATTAACAATGACTGAAAAACCGAAATACAAATTACCTCATAGCTAAAAATCAGTACTGAGTGGTTATAATACAGAAAATATAGGGGAATAAGTTATTGCTTCTGAGTGAAATGTGGTGAATTTTATCAAAACAAGACCTAGTCTTGTGTACATAAATCTTGAAAAACTAGGCCAAAAGTGTTAAAGGAAATGGTATAGTTTATTTTGATAACAGATGTGTATCACTTATTTTTTTCAATCAGGTAATGATAAATGACGCATAATATATCAGCTTACTCATGAGAAAGCTGCGTAATATATCGCGAAAAGAAGGAAAGTGATAACTTAATTCTCAGTAAAGCTTGTAAAGTTGAAACAATGACATACATGGGTTGTTTTAAAGTTATCCTTACCCGTTCTAAGCTGTTTTGTTGCCAGGAAACATGACATCAGTTGTGAATCATCTCAACAATGTTCAAAAACGTACGATAAAAAGAACGTTGAAACCTTGCCAACCGAGAGAGGGCGCTGTCTTCTAGGGCAGATGACCTTAAAGGTATATGATACAGTTTGACGTCTTAGTACTTTGTCTGCAATAGCATTATATCCTCTCTTGTATTTATCGTTTCATTGACACGCAGCATGTGACTGATAACTTATCTACCAATCATGGGCTTTCATTTATTGTCTCTAACCTGAGATTTGTCATCATTTAAAATAAATTCTGTAAAAAAAAAAAATAATAACCATACTTTCAAATGTTTCTTTTACAAGGTATGACACATAAATATATGATTTTTTTTTTTACTATTCGTGCGAAGTAGATTTATTTGGACCAATATTTGATAAGTTTAGTTTCAAAAGTATGTAGCATTTTGTCATACCATTACTGACGATGTTATCACATATAAATAATTTCAGTGTTTGAAAAATAAAGTGAGAAAATAACCCACGTATAAAAACACAGCTGTAAATACATCAATGCATTCTAATAAAGTTGATAAACAAATAATGATCACCACTGACAGATTTTCGTCACGTGGCTTTTTATAATTTCTGAACAAATGATATCGATTTTAAATTTCAAGCGATTTATTTGCTAGAAAATGCACTCATTTGTATACACTTCTCGAAAATATGTAATTATGAGATAAAGTTAAATATCTATTTTTCTTGTCTTCCTTCTTTTGTTTTTTGTTTGTTGGTGTTTACTTATTCGAAACGTAAGGCAAATAATTTGAATGAATTAAGTTGTATTTTTAATTCTATATTTTGTACGTGAAAAGGTATCATACACACACACAGCAACAGTATTGGAGCTTAAGTGTTTTGTATATATAAACAGTTAATCCAAATGCTTTAACTTCTTTGTGATGCCCCCCAATGGCTCAGCGATAGGTCTGCGAACTTACAGAGCTAAACACCTGGTTTCGATACCCGTGGTGGGCAGAGCACAGATAGCCCATTGTGTAGCTTTGTGCTTAATTCAAAACAACAGCTCTGTGATGAGTCGCGGGTTGCTTGCCAAATCATTGTGTTTAAATTTTATTGAACTATTTTGATTTGGAATAAAAATTTTAAATTTGGAATAAAATTCTAGACTATAAATGTTTTTAGATTTTAAAAAAAATTAGAGGCAGGTTCTCGTGTTTCAACATATTATATCGCATGGAAATTTCGAAGAGAAAAACACCTGATAGAAACAAAAGTGAAAATAAAGATACTGAAACGTCTGATATTTCACATTATACAGTTCAATGTTTATAAAGTTATCGATTTTATTTGGAAAGAGACGTCAACTTAGATCTGATAAACAGTTTTAAACGTTGAGTTGCCTTATAAAAAATAAAAAAATCCACAACATTTAATGTCAAAGAAAGACAACAATAATGAGGAAAGACTTGAAGATCTATGCCCATTTATTTACCGTTAAGCAGCTTACAACGTAGTGGTCTTCTTGTGTTGTGTTGTGTTGTGGAATTAAAATTCTTCAAATTTACGGCTGAGCTATCGTGAGGCATTAAAGTTACGAAACATACAAATGGAGATTACGCCACTCTTTATAAACTTGTTACTGGGTGTACATATACACTGTTTGTTTGTTTTAGAATTTCGCGCAAAGCTACACGAGGACTATCTGCGCTATCCTTCCCTAATTTAGCAGTGTAAAATTAGAGGGAAGGCACCTAGTTATCACCACCCACCGCCAACTCTTGCCCTACATTTTAACCAACGAATAGTAGGATTGACCGTCACATTATAATGCCTCAACGACTGAAAAAGCAAGCATGTTTGGTGCGACGTGGATATGTACCCTCGCGTCTTAAGTTAGCTTTATAATTTTTTATACGAACAAACACTGTTGTTTTCTTAAAATTCAAAACGAAGCTCAATTAATGTGTGAAAAAAAATTCTTACATTAAACACTTTATATTTGTCGTGATATCGACGTAAAACTAAATTTTTAATTTTTCTTTTTCGTCTTTGTTTTTATGTATTTTGTGTTTCACCAATAAACAATAATTCTATGGCCACATGAGCTACTTGGTTTACAAAGTTGATGTTTATTATGTTTTAAAATGATGCGATATAGATTATCGTAACGCATGTACAAAATAACTGCTAAAGTTAATTTATGGCTTTATTTGAGCACCTGATAATCATTATCGAGTATTTTACAGTTTATGATACTAGCAGCATTATAGTGTTATTAAAGTGGAGAACTGAAAAGTTTTCATCTCTTCTCTATGCTAGCAAGAAAGGTGTGAAATTTTCACAGTTGCTTTAATACGACAGAAAATAATTTTAAGAACAGACATTAAACAGGATAGTGCTTAGTATAAACATAAAAACTTCATAATTATAGTGTTTTGTTTGTTTTGTAATTTCGCACAAAGCTACTCGAGGGCTATCTGTGCTAGCCGTCCCTAATTTAGCAGTGTAAGACTAGAGGGAAGGCAGCTAGTCATCACCACCCACCGCCAACTCTTGGGCTACTCTTTTACCAACGAATAGTGGGATTGACCGTAACATTATACAACCCCACGGCTGGGAGGGCGAGCATGTTTAGCGCGACGCGGGCACAAACCCGCGACCCTCGGATTACGAGTGCACGCCTTAACGCGCTCGGCCATGCCAGGCCTTAATTATAGTGTAAACGATGTTATGATTACCCCCTTTGAAGGTAGCTTTTTCACAGAAATCTGGATTTTCTTTAAAGATCTTAAATTCAGGGTGAAACAATATTTACCAGCTACTAACAGATGAACATTAGATGTCTGTAACACGTAGAATACTGAATGCTTTGTACACTATACAATCGATGTCTCTAGTGAGCCAATCCCTGTACTATGTAATATTAAATGTTATTATACATACTGACAGCATACACTAACTTTCAATCAGGTGAAAAATGTCACAAAATAAGTAAGAAAAGAGCCAACAGTAAATATAAAATGATGTACAGATGGCAGTGCTGAGGCGTTAGTTAGTTGTTTTAAGATTTACTTACAAAGATCACAAATAGGAGTTAGTTTGAATTTTGCACAAAACTACACGAGGACTATCTGCGCTAGCCGTCTCTAATTTAGCAGTGTAAGACTAGAGGGAAGGCAACTAGTCATCGCCTCCCACCGTCAACTCTTGAGCTATTCTTTAAAAACCAACGAATAGTGGGATTGATCGTAACATTATAACGCCCCCACGGCGGAAAGGACAATCATGTTTGGTGTGACGGGGATTTGAACCCGTTACCCTCAGACTACGAGTCGAACGCTTTAACCCACCTGGGCATGCCGGGCCGTGCGTCAAAAAGAATGCAAACACGAATAAAGGGATGATGCAGCTATAAATTTATCATATATTCTTTCCTTACGGAAGGTTCATCAAAATTAGTCGTGAGAAGTCAAGATTATGACCAATGATGTTTAATAATCTACTGTAGCCAATTCCGAGGTCATTCTACAAGTGCAATGAGTAAAGTGTTAAAGGCTGGTACAATATTAACAGTTTATATTACCAGTGAATAGTGAAAAAAATTGATAAAACGTTCACTTATCAACCTACTAATAAAAGTGTTAAAAATGAAGGGTAAACAAAAAATAATAAAAAATTGCAAATATTAAGTATGATGTAAGGGTAACAATACCAAAACATACACCAAACCATACAAAAATCACTACAGAAGTAACCAAATATTTTCAATGATAGCTTTTATGCGAAATGTTGAATTCCTATCAGTTGCATTGATTCAGGTTTGAATAAAAGCATTTAAACTAAACAGTCTTAAATTGATAACAACGGTAACTTGTATGATTGGTTCAGTTTGTGTTTGTGTGCAATGTCAAGTGATGTAAATGAAATAAGAAAAAGAAACGTTTAGAATCTTATGTATGTGTTTATGTTACAGTGTAAATGAAGAAGAAACTGACGCCTAGTTTATTGACTAATAAGAATAAATAATTCGGCTGAAATAATAACACATAAGTAATATGAGTATGGAACGTGAAACGTAATTTTAAATATATTTTTTTAAATGTATTAAGGCCAGATTAAATAGACGCTAGAGGGCAGAAGTAACTGCTTCTTTAAAGTCAGTAAAAACTGTTACTTAGGTTTACAGAAAACACACTGCAGTAAGAGATGTGAAATTATAGAATATAAATAAATTCCATTGCTGTAACAATAATATTGATAAGAGAAGATATAATTAAGACAGTATTTTAATTTAGAAAGGAAAGTATATTGGATAAACTTTGACTAATTTATTTATTTTTGAAGATTACTATTACAATTCATTAGTACACGAGAGTGTATTGTATGTTGATACGTTTGGGAAGTATGTTTATTTAATTTACAGTATTTAAGTTTGGTTGAAAAACGGTATTTGAATGTTTTTATTATAGATTATCAGTAAAATGTATGTTCTAAAGAGTGATATTTGAAGTCACGAAACCGGTAGAAGAAATTAATAAGGAAGAGAAATTAATATAGGCTGATATTTTAATGTTTTCTGAACTTCTGAAGTGTTTTCTACAATTAAATAAATATACTCAGGACATGTAACTGTTTAATCAATACCAACAAATATATTTTAAGAATTGTCTGTTTATATTATTATTAATATATTGACCACTTTAGTATATATATGTTTATGCTAAACTTGCTGTTTTCTACTTAAAATGAAAGAAAATCCATGTTACTTTTCTATTACAGTAATACCTAGCCTCACATTTGTCCTGAAAATGTGCAGCACCTTACTGTATAAACAAACGCGCATATGCTCTTTATTTCCACTGACGTAAACAAAAGTCGGATGTAAATATACTTTACTAGACATTTCGTACAACAACACATTAATAGCTTGTCAAAATTTTAAAAAGACCGTACTCAAGAAAAGCTTAACTAATGTTAGACTTAAGACAAGTGGATTTGTAGATATCAACTGTAATTATTTTGTATTGTTCTAGAAATCCTGTATTGAACGAATTAATGTTGACTTCTGATGTTTATCAGGTCTTTTTTAGTTTAACATAATTCTTCTAATATATGACTCTAAATTTTTTGTTTCCTTAAAGTAACATTTTGTGATTAACGAATTTTTCAATTTTAATTTTGTGTTGCATTAATTAATTATCTGATTTAAATCTTTCAAAAAAATTCCTTATGTGTGGACATTTCACCAATAAATTAATATGACATTTCTTAAGCCTATTTTCACAATAATGATCTGTTTTTAATTTGTTAATATTTTTTATTTTCTCCTCTAAGAATAATTTACGCCATTGGATACACTGTGAAAAACCGAAACTGTTTACAGCTTAAATTAACTAAAGATGTAATGTCAAAAATAATACATACAATATTTCTTCACGTAAACAATATTTTCAGTAGTATGTGGCCAAAGAAAGCTGCTAATAGAGATCAAAAGTAAAATTAATTCTAATAAATAATTCAGGAAATTTAGTTTTTTGTGCTTTTTTTTTACCTTAGATTATCAGTAACCGGTCAGATAAATTATTATTGGATGGAAAATATAGAATAGCCTCATATTCCAGTATTTTGTTACGCAAAGAAAATTCAGGGTGGTCGCTAGAAAAGCGGAAAATTTGAGGGTCAGATGAGATCATGAATAAAATGCGTGATTTTAATATCATAAAATGCATTTTGAGCATCTATGAGTGTAATATAACATATGCCTTTAAAAACCTTTGTAAAAGTTATTCTTTATAAAAATAAATAGCTGTTTGACAAATTTTCCGCTTTTCTAGCGACCACCCTGTATATTAATAGCCAGTCAACTACGAAAGTTATCCTTCTAAGCTGTAGAAACACTCGATAATGGCAGTTAGGTGCTCAAATAAGGTTGTAAGTCAGTCTTATCAGTTATTTGTAATAGACTGAATACGGCAGTCATTTTTACTCGGACCATCCTTAACGTACTAAATATGCCTCTGCTTAGTGATATAGTTAGAAAATTCAACAGGCAACCAAAGTAAACAGTTTAGGAACCATCGTATTCACATGTTGACCCGAAGTCTCAAGTGAAAGCATGTACAAAATGTAGATTTTCTCTTGCGGTTGGCAGCATATTGAAACTTATATTCACAGTATTTTCACTGAACACACTATAATACTTGTCCATATTGGTAATCTAAACAGTGTATCGGCTTCAATAACCAAGGGAAGACAACTTATTTAGGCGATACACAAACAGAGTGATCAACAGTTGTGGCTTCGCTTAGCCAGATGGGTTACTCGTAGTCTGAGGGTCGAGGGTTTGAATCCCGGTCGCACCAAACATGCTCGTCCTCTCAGCCGTGGGAGAATTATAATGTGACGGTCAATCCCATTATTCGTTGGTAAAAGAATAGCCAAAGAGTTGGCGATGATTGGTGATGACTAGTTTCTTTCCCTCTAGTCTCACACTGCTAAATTAGGGATGGCTAGCGCAGATAGCCCTCGTGTAGCTTTGCGTAAAGTTTAAAACAAACAAACAATAGCTGTGACAAATGCAGTCATACCACACAAAGTTTTTCTTTATATTGCAATTGAGCTTTGCCTTTACAGGTTTCAGTGTTTACATGTAAAAGTATTCATGAAAATTAAGTAATATTTGTTTCTTTTTTTTTCTTATTTGTAATTGACGTATTCATTTTTTAAATTCTTTTTATTTTCTAAAATGTATCATCTATCATTATCTAAGTTATAAAACAAGAACTAATGTATTGAAATGAGTTATCTGACTTATTTATACACTTATACTGTTCCCAAATGGCACAGCGGCATGCCTGCGGATTTACAACTTTATAAATCGAGCTTCGATACTCGTGATGGGCAGAGTAGAAATATCCCACTTTGTTTAACTAAAAACAAACAAATTCTCTGTACGTTTTAAGTTCATTTTAAATATTTGCTTAATGAATTATCGGAAACAAGTACGTCACTTCAAATAACTTTACATAAAGAGCGGCCCCCCAGTGGCTCAGCGGTATGTCTTCGGACTTACACGTTAAAATCCGGGTTTCGATACCCGTGGTGAGCAGAGCACAGATAGCCCATTGTGTAGCTTTGTGCTTAATTCAAAACAACAACAACATAAAGAGCGTCTGAGTACCCTGGTGTTTAGAATTTTTGTTAAATACTTCATTTTATGGACTGACACGATTTGAGCTGTTTTTCTTTTAAAGATTTTATAAATTTAGTATGATTGCATGTTATACCGTAATTAATTCCATGGTATATATAAATTATTTTATTGAAATAAATTTAGTTGAGTTTCACCTCGACCATTAGATACTGAAGGCCCCCCAGTGGCTCAGCGGTATGTCTGCGGACTTACACGCTAAAATCCGGGTTTCGATACCTGTGGTGGGCAGAGCACAGATAGCCCATTGTGTAGCTTTGTGCTTAATTCAAAACAAAAACTAAAGATACTCAAGATAATTCATGAGCAACTGCACGCACACACACACACACATATATATTTAAACAGTTAAATGAGATAAAAATTAATTTAAATGCCATATTCAATTCATTTATATTCTTGTGAGCCTGGGAAAATATTTCAGTTTAATAATCCTTATTTTGAAGAATGACGGGTTAGAATTACCATTAACAAACACGCTCACCCTTTCAACCGTGGAGGCGTTACATTGTTACAGTCAATCCCAGTATTCGTTGGTAAAATATTAGCTCAAGAGTTGACTGTGTGTGGTGTTGACTAACAACCTTCCCTCTAATCTATCACTTTTGAATTAAAGACGATTTGCGAAGATAGCCCTCGTATAGCTTTGTACAAAATTCACCAGAAACCAAATACAAATTAGAATAAGAAATCTAAAAGGTAGTCCGAAACTCAGGTACAACAAAGCAGTTCTTAACCTCATCTGTTTCAGGTTGATGTGAGATCGTATGAACACTAAATGAGTTCAGCACACAAACTGAAAAAAACCCGATACATTTTGATGCATAACTAAAATGTTAGCTAGAAAAAAGTGAACTACGTATAATCTTTAATGGTAATTTCGTTAACCGTATTTATTACAATATGTAATATAAAGAAAAATGTGAGGTAAGACGGTCCCCTTTCAAAAACAGCCATTTTTATATACATTAATTAAGGTGTGCTGCCATCTAGAGTAAATTATATGTAATATTGTGCACATGAGTCCTCGTATCAGACAGGCGATGGTACTGCCTAAGTAAATACGGTTTGACTGTTCATTGAAATGGTATTTTTAAATATCTCCTCAACAGATCATTACAACTTTACACTACCATACAGTGTTTCATTGTGTTACAATATCCATGTAATAATTGAATTAAATGTTCAGGGGACGTTTGTAAAATATCATCGTAAAAAGTTTGGATTTTTTGTTCTTTTTCTTCTGTTTATTTTTTATTATATGATAACTTGAAAATCTAAATAGCAGTGTCAACCAGTTTCACTGAGATTGCATGATTACAAACGAAGCATCCGCTTATATAAGTATTGTTAATTAGTTGTAATTATTTTAAACAATCATAATTCTAGTACAGACCATGTTATCATTGCCCCTTGAAGTTAACTGTTTTATAAAAATTTGATGTTAATGTAAAAAATTAAGTACAGAGTGAGACGTGAATTACCAGTCAATAATAGATAAACGATAAATATTACAGTTGGGATTTCATTGTATTAGAACTTGATTATAAATACAGTCTTCCTATGTCTAATGAAACACTGATTTAAAAAATTAAACAAACAAGTTAAGAATAACATTTCAAATATTGGAGTAAATATAGGGATGGCTAATTTCACTCCTTGAAAAACAATACAGACAAGATAACAGGACTGACTAATTGACCTAGAGTAACCCAAGAGTTGGCAGTAATGACTAGCTGTCTTTCCCTCCAGTATTTCACTGCTAAATTAGGGACAGCCGCAAATAGCCCTCGTATAGCTTTGCGCAAAATTCGAAATAAGCAAACTCATTCTATATTAAATTCCTTTTGTGAAGAGATTGTTCTTTCTTTACTTGTAAACATACTAATAGATGGACACAAATGTGGATTATTTATGCCTGAATTTTGTTTTGTTGGTTTTGAACGACACTGATCTATGGAAAATACATTAAAGGGATTTCATTTTGATGGTTATAAACAAAGAAGAATTACAGGCAGCCGAACATGCCGTAAAGGAAACACATTTCAAGTTTACTGATGTTTTTATAAGATGCGATCGCTTTACGCCGAGTGGCTGAGGGTAAGACAGCTGTCTCACCCAACACTAGTACTCGCGTTTTTTTTACGCTATTATCCTATATCATGAACAATTTGCGCACGGCCTTCCTTTTCCCCGCCAGCCGTATTTAAGTTAAGATCTGAGTAATTTAAATGCAGTTACTAACAGCAAACATTTTGAATCGAAGTTATTATAAGCTAACCCCATTCTTAGGATCATTTTTATTCACCTTTATATGTAAAAGACAGCACCTAACAACGAGAAGTATATTTTTTCAATATAAAAGAGAAGCTTTGTGGACAATTTTGTAAACTAAAACGGCATTTATAATAAACATGGGTTTATTGTAGGATCTTTTTCACGACGTTCATCCTTATTGGTGAAAACCGCATTCAAAATACAGGTAGCCACCTCGATTCCAATACATGTACCACTTTATTGTACAAATATATATTTATATTTTATTTTTATTAGGATAGTTGTATTACAGTATCATCCTTGTGCATGTATACATATGTAAGACTAATGTAATTCTTCTAAAATGTTCAAATATGGTGGGATAGAAATGGAATCATGGACGAAAATATCAGTGAGGTCGAGAGTGTCAAGACCCTGCACGGCCAGATGGTTAAGACTGCTCTCGTGCAGCTTTGCACGAAATTTAAACCAGAACTAGAGTGTTAAACTGATAAATCAGTGCGTTCTGATCACTTTAAATTTTTGTTTTATGACATTTTGCTTCTTCCCAATTAAACCTTGTTAAAAGTGTGTTTATTATTTATTGAGATAGATTTTGCTTCCAATCTATATTCGTAGCTTTCTTTGAAAAAACATTATATATTATGTTGTTGTTTGTTGATGTTTTGGAATTTCGCACAAAGCTACTCGAGGGCTATCTGTGCTAGCCGTCCCTAATTTAGCAGTGTAAGACTAGAGGGAAGGCAGCTAGTCATCACCACCCACCGCCAACTTTTGGGTTACTCTTTTACCAACGAATAGTGGGATTGACCGTCACGTTATACACCCCCACGGCTGGGAGGGCGAGCATGTTTAGCGCGAAGCGGGCATTATATATTATGTAAAGATATATTGTGTATATTATTTTTGGCATTACATCTTTGTATATAAGTTGCAATTCAAATTAACCCTGAAAGCTATTGTAATATTAGAAACCATTAGGCTTAAAATTCCTAAAAAAGTTAGAGAAACTGCAGATTTTTTTACATTTTTCTTATTTTTTCTAATTCCTATTCGAAATCCAAGTGGTAAAAAAAAAAACACAGCTTATTGTCCAGAAGACCTTTCGTACAAGGACGATACTCATTACTGAAATTGAACAATGGAGGACATAAGGTTATCTGAAACGTTATTCATACTTACATAACAAGCGGTTTAAACTTATAAAGCTGGTGAAGTATGAGAAACCACTAGCTTGAAATGTATGATAAGGATATCATAAACTGTAGCTGTTTTGTTGATTATGGGTTTTTTTTTATTCTCACAGTCCATCCCAAGGCCCGGTATGGCCAGGAGGTTTAAGGCGCTTGACACATAATAATAGAGTCGCGGGTTCGAACTGAAGTCACACTAAACATGCCCGCCATTTCAACCTTGGTGGCTTTATAATATGAAAGTCAATCTCAATAATTGTTGGTAAAAGAGTAGCTCAAGAGTTGGCGGTGAGTGGTGATGACTAGTTGCCTTCCCTCTAGTCTTACACTTCTAACTTAGAGATGGATAGTGTAGCTTTGCGTGAAATTCAAAAACAAACTGAAAAACAAATAGTTCATCCTAATTAGGAGCTCTCGTGGTATAAAATGTATCTGGGACGGTAATTTGTGGGAAGAGAGATAGATCTGAAATGTTATTTTTACACTTTTCTGAATTAAAATACGAAATGGACATACTAAGGGGAATGTGAAAAAAAAACCCATCATGTAGGTAATAGCCTTCCTTCAGTAAAAACTGCTGACCATAGGTTTGACGATTTGCCAACAATGCTAGGCACTACCGCAGTTACTTTTAACCATGAAACTTAACTGTTAGAACCATAACTTCGTCATACCTGAAAGAGCCGAGCACATTCAGTGGCATATCGCGATTAGAACCATGAACCAACTCAACTTGCTATCTTGTACGTTAAAAATGATGTCACGTCTGATATATATTTTGAAACTGTACAATAGTTTTAAAAGCTATAATTCGACAACCTACAAACAGTTTTATTGTGAGTAAGTGCTTAGAAGTAACCTTCTATGTAAAGATAAATTAATATTTTTAAAATAATGAATTCGTCTCAAGTTAGTGAGGGAGTCCTCAGGACGAGTTTGTTCATCACCTAGTGAGTATTCAGAGAATTATTTTGTCTCTTACTGCCATCGCTTTTCAATTATTTGGTACAATGCTGTGTTTATTGAATTTGTTGTTGTTTTTTTTGAAGAAGAAATGTAGAAACAAAATTAACAATTTAGTGAAATGTTTGTTAGTTTTAGACGTAGCCTATTTGGAAAGCTAGAACTAACGGCGAATTTTGGTTGCGTAAAACGTAAAAAGAAATATAACTTATTTTTGTTATAGTTTAATGGGCCAAACTTCAAATTATTCTTTTTACCCAATAATCAAATAGGAACCACGGAGCAGTGTAAACGATCACAAAGAATGACATCAGGATTATTCTGGTAGAATGAGTTATAATTTTGACTCAACTTCAAGATGACGCCTGCTCGAAGCTAGTGTGAGAATTCAACTGAAATAATAAAACAGTGGTAAAAATGAAGAATTTGTAGAAAATTAAAAGAAATTTGAGGTGATTAGGAGATAGAGAGAGAAATTTAAGAGAATAATTGTGAGAACGAGACATAAAACTTACAGTAAAATTACGAACAAAAATCGACTTGAGCAAAGACAAGAGTTAAGAAGGTAAAATAAAAACTGCAAAAAAATTATAACAACAAAATTGAAAATGTGAAAAAGGACATCGACGAAGCACAAAATTGAATGTTCTAGAAGTACATTAATGAGGTACACAAAATTATAAAATCAAGTTCGAAGAAGTCATGAGATATATAAACTGTACATAAAGCAGCTGTAAGGTACACCTCATTCTGCATCTGCCCAATCATTTCAATCTAAAATACCATTAACTATGGAGTATGGAATAGGAGAACCAATCTTCTACCCTCACTGTTTTACTGTCTGTAATTTCAGAACTTTTCTAGATTACTCCTATTACAAGGCTACCTTATCAAGTTTAGAGTTTAGACTCAGTTCGTCAACAACAAAACAAAACAGGACAACAGACTATGATGGAAAGGTATCAGACTCAGAAGATGTAGGAAGCACAATTTAAAGTATTTCCTAAAACAAACAGATTTAAAATGAACAAAAGAATAGCACCCCAGCAAGAAATATCGTGAAACTCAACAGCTTCTATTTTTTATTTATCATTTGCTGATGAAATGTAAGATTTTTACCATTATATTTCGATTAAATGGAACCACGCAAGGAACTGTGGGATTTATGGTAAATCAAAGTAGGCGTATATATTTCAGGGAACTGTTCAATTAGTGATGAAACTAAAATCAGTGGTGCAGATAAGCAGCTAAAAACACTACCGAGGAATTATGAGATGGTCGAATCAAATAATGGGAAACACCAATTCCCTCCTATTCAGGTCTAGAAGATCTGAAATTATTAATTAGACAATCGTTTTGATTTGTTTTGAATTTCGCGCAAAGCTACACAAGGGCTATTTGCGGTAGCCGTCCCTAATTTAGCAATGTAAGAATAGAGAGAAGGCAACTAGTCATCACCACCCACCGCCAACTCTTGGGCTACTCTTTTACCAACGAATAGTGGGATTAACCGCCACATTGTAACGTCCTCACGGCTGAAAGTGCGAGAATGTTTGGTGTGACGAAGATTCGAACCTGCTACCCTAGGAACATGAGTTGAATGCCTCAGCCACCTGGCCATGCAAAGCATAGACAACTGTTAACCTAGAATAAAAAAAAAACCCATCAGACAGAAGTTGTTTCAATTGTAACTTAAAAAGACATGTTCTCAAGGGCTATAGGCAAAAGCATATAGGAACACAAAATTCTCATGGAGAAATAGAGGAACAGAAAACTCCAAAAAGTTTAGAAAGTACAGTTGTTACCCTCGTGACTATAAGGAAAAGTCATTAATAAAAAAACCAACATAGAACATATTCTGGCGGCAATGTTCGTTTTGCCACATTTGGCGCATTATTTATTCATGTAACATATTGATTGACACTGGTTCTACAGCTGCGATATTCTGGCTTGATTTGATATTGAAAGTTGGGAAATTACTTCTGCAGATGAAGCACGAGAACTATCGATGTAAACATCAAGCGGCCATAAAGCTTCAGAAAATGGAAAGCTAGTAATCACTCTTACTTTGAGAAATTTTGTTACATAACATGATACGCGGGTAATTAACATTGAGGAAAAATAGAACGTATATTTCATGGAAACACGACAAAAGTTAAATTACCTTCAAATGTCGTAGTTTGATAACCTATGACTAAACAGTTCATGTTCGCTAATCAATAATTACATTATTAAAAGATCGAACTTCCATTGGGAACAAAGCATTTAGCACAAGATGGCAAAGACGATCAACCTGAGCTGCTACAGAGTAGAATCCAGAAAAACAAAACGAAAACTATTCACTGTGGCTGTCTTCAATGTGAGACCAGTCAGTTGGTTAGTTTCTGATATAATTTCACCAGAGGTTCGAACGCTCAAGATTTTTGTTGAGGTACATCTCATATGTATTATCACTTACAATGGATTTACCAGCATGATGATAAAGAACCAAAAACCATCCTATCTGTGTACTACTAACCATAGAAAATAAAACCACCAAGAAATATTTGAAGACCAGACAGTATTGAGGACAACAAATAAGCAAACAAGAAGTTGTTGTTGTTTTGAATTAAGCACAAAGCTACACAATGGGCTATCTGTGCTCTGCCCACCACGGGTATCGAAACCCGGATTTTAGCGTGGAAGTCCGCAGACATACCGCTGAGCCACTGGGGGGCTGCAATGGCGAAACGTATATCTTATCTCATGGAGCATCACTTCTATATAAGAAAACAATCAGGCTTGTTTTTCTTTTATTAGATCCGGCATAGCGAAGTGGTTAGGGCACTTTACTCATAATCTGAGGGGCGGGAGTTTGAATCCCTGTTGCACCAAACATGCTCATCCTTTCTGCCGTGTGTCGTTGTAATGTTACGGTCAATCTCACTATTCGTTGGTAAGAGTAGCCCAAGAGTTGGCGGTGGGTGGTGATTGTTAGCTGCCTTCCCTTTAGTCTTACACTTTTAAATTAGAAACGGCGAGTGCAGTGTTAAAATCCGTGGTTCAGATATTCGTGGTCAAGAAAGTTGTAGATAGCCCATTGTTCAACTTTGTACAAAGAAAAGGAAATAAATAACTTTTACAAATATGATATTAATATTCCTAATACAGAAATAAATGTTAATTTGCACAAAATGACGCTTATATAATCAAGATTTTTAACTCAAGAAAGGTTGCTATAAAATAAAAATAATTAGAGGGAATAAAATTCTAGTGATTTCTAGAACATTGTTAGTTGTTTATTTAACAGCTTGAAAGCTTTACAAAACAGCTACATGCTGGAAACGGAGGGAAAAAAAGCATTAATCCAATTGACACTCTTGTTCTTTGTGTGGGTTTATGACGAAGTCGAAGTTCGCGGCAAAGTGTTGATTTTCCGGAACATAAATGTCCGACTAGCCAATCAACGATCTTGTGACGAGGGACTCCATTACTGATATTTTACCCAATCATAGGCTCGTTTTCTAATGTCACGTGACAACGCCTCCGTCACACATGGACGTGTGAGCGGGGGCTTCCGTGGTTCCTTGTTTCGTTGGAAAATGAGGAATATATGAGGACAGAAGTTAGAAGATATTTGCTCATAGTGGAATAGATTGTTTTCAGAGAAGGATAATGGCTCAACAGTTAATTTTACACAGTCCTGCCGGCTCAGAGCCGGCTATATACCGTTGGCCTTTGTCATCGTCAGTAAGTATCTTCTTAACCAAACCGTTTATTATGGCCCTTTTATACGCGTGCTCTCTTGCCAAGAGTCTTGGCGTTAGGCATAGTTTCGAGCTCGAGGAAATGTCCTTAATCGCGTGTGTGGATGTGTAGTTGTTAAGTCCTATCCGTAGAAGTACTTAAGTTTCTGTTATTTTATAAATTTTAGACTTTTCACTTATTTCAATTCGATAAAATTCGTTTATCTTAGTAATTTTTCAAATTTTCTTATCCTTTAGGACAAGAATGATGGAGGTGTTGAGATTGTGGAAACTATTAGGTGAGTAGTTAACTAAGCTGTTATCCCGTAACACAATTTATCAATTTTATTTGAGAAACAAACACACGTGATCCGGATGAGGCTACCAACAAAACCTGAATAATATAAGCCTTCAGCCTTAATAATATAACAACTCCTGAGAGCTTTATTTGTCGCGTATGCCCATCGAAAATTACTAAATGTAATGAAATCACAATCATGTCAGGTTTTACCTAATTACGCCACTAAAATACGGCATAAGATGTAATGAAGTACGTTATTAAACCTGATTTTTTTTTTCACAGTCATAAAATAATATTTGCTAGATTATTTATTTTCCAAATGAAAAAAATATTTATATTTTTTCTGTCAAATAATTTACCGCACTGATTTAAAAAAAACAAAACATAGTGATCACTTTAGTACTTATTAAAATATTGTTTTATCAGTGACGTACATGTTTAGCATAAATAATCTGTTAAATCTTGTGTGGCCCCCCAGTGGCTCAGCGGTATGTATTTTAGCGGACTTCCACGCTAAAATCCGGGTTTCGATACCCGTGGTGGGCAGAGCACAGATTGTGTAGCTTTGTGCTTAATTGAAAACAACAACAAATCTTGTGTGAGTATACGTAAAGTGTACAACGGTATGATAAGTCAGGAAATTTGATTTGTTTGAATAACTTGTTATAGGGTTGTCTCTTGCTGTTGTAATGCAAGTGACACATCAAATGTTTTATCATACCTGTGACAAAATTGTCTAGTTACTACATTTCTATATTTATAAGCTTTTCTGTTATCACTGGTTCAAAATTGAATTCTTATCTCCCAGTTACAAGTGTTTTAGAAAAAATCACCAGTTTTAGTTTATTGTTTTCACATTTATGTAATTAAAGGTCAAAATAAAGTAATCGTAGGATTTTTTATTCAAGATTCACTGCTAAAATATTAAACTTGCACATACTTAAATGAATCGTACTACTATGGTGAACTCATAATAACTTGGCTCAAATTATGATAAACTTTTTTATTTATAAAAATAAATAATGTTTGTTTGTTTGTTATTCTTGAAGCGCTAACATATGAGACTGAAGTCTACTTTTAAGAAAACTTAAGTCAGTTCTCAAGACAAGCTAGAGCTGTGAGAAAAAATGAATGGTATTCATGGTTAACCCTATATATATATACATAACAAAAAACATTTATACGAATAGGTAATATCCGTTTCCATTTTAAATTGGTGTTATCATTGATAGTAATGAGTCATAGGTAAAAGGGGTATATTGATTTAATTCACTCTCTTTTGGCCTGGTACCTATAATTTGTTAAAATATACAGTAATATGTTAAAGGAATTTGGGAGTTTATGGTTAAACCCAAATATATGAATTAGCGCATGCGTTATCCATTCATAGTAAAGTTACAAGACGTAATATACAAGCTATTATTGAAGGTGCCTTTTTTTCGTCTGTTTCGTAGTGTTTGATGGAAGGGGGGGGAGTTTGTTTAAATTTTATTATCAAATAGATGTTTATTCACCAATCAAGTCACGCTGCAAAAACTAGGTTAATTCAATTGATCCAAGGCCATGTTAGTGTATACAATCCATTTGACGCATAGTATACATTCTCTGCGACTTTCTGGGAAATCCCGTAAATGGATATCCCCAGGGAAAAGAATTTTTAAAAGGCTTAGTAATCAGGATGATGTTCATTATAGTTAAAATGACGTAAATCGAGTTTGTGTGCGCGTGTGAACATATAAAATAGTGTAGGTGGATGTTGAAAGAAAACGATCTTATACCGCTATCTTTTCGATGCCTGCTGGTGACTCAACCCTTTAGGCAAGTCTAGCGTAAGCTGCCATCTTTAGGGGGCGTGGCGGCGTGTGCCTCTGAGAGTCGATGTCATTGTTACGCCAAGAGTGACGTTTCTGTTTGAGGCGTGACAGACCTGGTTTGAAAACTGAGGCATCATGTGTTAGAATAAATTTAGAAACATGCATCAGTAACCACTTGAGTAAGTTTGTAGAAGTATCTCTCTGAATTTTAAATATTTTTATTTGAAGCTAGATAAATCTGTATAATACGCTCACTAGAGCAGGCCTTGTGAAGTTGTTTCTGAACAAATAAAATTATAGATGCTGTTGCTAGGGTAATTTGTAGTGTATCTGATTAATTCCAATTAACATTATTGTTAATGACAAATTTTAGAATGCTTAGGACCAAGAGTTTCATATATGAAGAATGCAACTTGAAAGTGGAGATTTTTCTCACTGTTGCCAGTTTTTATGTCAAGGTTCTATAAAAATAGAAGTCCTCGTTTGTAAAAGTGAATACACCGTCTCGTTTTTTTGCTTCATGTCAAAAAGTTAAATATTGCATACAACTGTCGAGTGCATTATTTTATCACATTTTTGACGTATTTTACGGCCTTCTTAAACAAAAGATTCTGAATAGTTTATTTTCGTAGATGTTTTTCTGACTTTTTATATTAGACTAAGTCACTAACGATTAGCTATTAGCAGTTTTTATAATACGTCATTTTAGGCGTTGTATTCAATACCATAAGTTAATCACTTCGAATATTCATTTCGATATCTTGCTACGACGGTAACAAATTTTGTTTCAAGACTTGTTATTTACTTTAGACTAAAAAAATGAATGTTATTTTAAGTCACTTGGGTATAAAGCATGATATTGTTCTTAAAAAAAATATATAAAAATTTTCCAGCGTTTTTGTTAATTATTTTCAAGGTTTGTTCTCGAGTCATAAAATATTAATTAATTATGGCGTTAGAAAATAAATTTATACATTTGGTTTTTTACATATTGTTAAATAAAGAGTTGCGTTTCGTATCTGATTGTAAACGTTTCAGCTGGCTAAGTTATTAAAATTCTTAAGTTGGAAATAGTTAATCTTTCGTCTAGCATCTTTACTCGTTGTACGCAATGTTTATTTTGGTACCAATAAAATTAATGTTTTTCATTAACATTGCTGATACAATAACACTTAGACCATTACTGTGTTGTTTTCAAGCCAGTCTGATGATACATGGTATCGTGCGAAAAGCCTCTTCGATATTTAATATGGCGTACGTAATGTGGTTTATATTGCAGCACATTATTCTTTACTTTCTCATAAATTCGTAGAATTGTATCGTAACTAGGTGCTTGGGTCTAATACATACTCGATAATACATTGTGTGGAGATGAAATTCGTTACGGAGTCAGAGTTTATTATACATACATTCACTGCTAGAGAGAAAGATAATTACAGGTCTTGGAAAAGATAATGGGTGACCGAGAGAATCCGATTTTGGGTCCTTTAATAATATTACACACACACTTGAAATATGTTGGTAGGGGTCTGAAATTTTTGCTATGCAGGTGATCAACATCAGTCCTTAAGTTTTGTTCATTATGTAGACCACGTGACCAGACGCTCCGGCGCCGTTCTGTAGCACCGCTGATAATAGCTGGTGTACAGTGCTGGCTTTACTATGTTGATGTGTGTGTTTGTGTGTATACACACACACACACACACACATATAAAAGTATATATATGTTAAGGTCATTAACCTCCCCACCATTCCTTTACTGATATGTAACTGGCATGTGTGTCGAAAAGTTTGTTTATTTATTGGCAATTTAATCTGTTGTCAGCTGACCTCAGAACTACTGGGCCTAACGGGTATCGTACGTGGTATAGGTCGGGTAACATTCATGTGATTTATATGTTAACGTTCGTTTTAGAACCCCCTAACAGTTATGAATATATGTCCGAATCGAGCGCATTTTTCAGCATTTCAGAAAAAACAGATCTAAGATAGTATTCATACTACAGTAGCAGCTGGTGTATAACAGTAACATTTGTATCATGAACTAAGCCTGTTAATCGAGATCGTAGTATCTGTATTACATATTGCAGTGTTTGCCTCGTTATTACTTCCTAAGTATTAACATAGGTTATAAAAATTTTCCAGCGTTTTTGTTAATTATTTTCAAGGTTTGTTCTCGAGTCATAAAATATTAATTAATTATGGCGTTAGAAAATAAATTTATACATTTGGTTTTTTACATATTGTTAAATAAAGAGTTGCGTTTCGTATCTGATTGTAAACGTTTCAGCTGGCTAAGTTATTAAAATTCTTAAGTTGGAAATAGTTAATCTTTCGTCTAGCATCTTTACTCGTTGTACGCAATGTTTATTTTGGTACCAATAAAATTAATGTTTTTCATTAACATTGCTGATACAATAACACTTAGACCATTACTGTGTTGTTTTCAAGCCAGTCTGATGATACATGGTATCGTGCGAAAAGCCTCTTCGATATTTAATATGGCGTACGTAATGTGGTTTATATTGCAGCACATTATTCTTTACTTTCTCATAAATTCGTAGAATTGTATCGTAACTAGGTGCTTGGGTCTAATACATACTCGATAATACATTGTGTGGAGATGAAATTCGTTACGGAGTCAGAGTTTATTATACATACATTCACTGCTAGAGAGAAAGATAATTACAGGTCTTGGAAAAGATAATGGGTGACCGAGAGAATCCGATTTTGGGTCCTTTAATAATATTACACACACACTTGAAATATGTTGGTAGGGGTCTGAAATTTTTGCTATGCAGGTGATCAACATCAGTCCTTAAGTTTTGTTCATTATGTAGACCACGTGACCAGACGCTCCGGCGCCGTTCTGTAGCACCGCTGATAATAGCTGGTGTACAGTGCTGGCTTTACTATGTTGATGTGTGTGTTTGTGTGTATACACACACACACACACACACATATAAAAGTATATATATGTTAAGGTCATTAACCTCCCCACCATTCCTTTACTGATATGTAACTGGCATGTGTGTCGAAAAGTTTGTTTATTTATTGGCAATTTAATCTGTTGTCAGCTGACCTCAGAACTACTGGGCCTAACGGGTATCGTACGTGGTATAGGTCGGGTAACATTCATGTGATTTATATGTTAACGTTCGTTTTAGAACCCCCTAACAGTTATGAATATATGTCCGAATCGAGCGCATTTTTCAGCATTTCAGAAAAAACAGATCTAAGATAGTATTCATACTACAGTAGCAGCTGGTGTATAACAGTAACATTTGTATCATGAACTAAGCCTGTTAATCGAGATCGTAGTATCTGTATTACATATTGCAGTGTTTGCCTCGTTATTACTTCCTAAGTATTAACATAGGTTATCATTACAACGCAGTATTAAAATTTAAAAGAGGTACTCTCGTTAGGTAGTGTAATCGCGAAATATATTGAATTAAACCCAAATTATCTGAAATGTTTTAAAATAAGGGGGGAACGAAACATAGTATTACTAACTACTGTTATTGGGATTCAGTTCTCCAACTTACGGAAAAATGTTCCTATCATAAATCGGAATAAGTGAAACTGTTTAATGCATCACGAAACAGACATTAAGTAAAAGAATGATGTAGTTAATTGTTAATCAGTTAATCACAGCGAAAGTTAGTACCAGTGTTGACGCTGTCCTCGAGTTAGTCTGTATTTATGATTGCTAGGGATGAATATCCGTAAATGGTGAAATGAAAACGTTTAAAATGCAAACTTTTGGAAGACTACATGGAGAGTTGTTCGTAGGCTTGTGTTAATTATCAATTATTTTAACGTTGGATTAATATATGTAAGGGCAATTAGAGGGGGGCCAGGAGGATCATTTGGTCCTGGTCTCAGGCTCAAAAGTGACCTCATATTTATGCTTTTTTAAAATTAAGTTTCTTTATGTTACTGCCAGCCTATAACTGAAAATTGTATGTACTAATTAAATATTAAAATTATACTTAACTTTTCCTTTGGGCTACTGATTGTCTTATTTTGTTTTATTTTATTTTATTTATACCCACAGAAGTTTTCTAGGCCTCTAAACCTCAGAGAGGGCCTGGGTATATATGTATATAATTGATTATATTTATACTGGTTAAAAAAACAAATGAAACTGTTGAATATTATTTCATCTTTGAAACAGTGAATGATATTGATGGGTCGAATAAGATGTTTACATATATTTAATTTCCTGAATTGATATCTGTGTCTCAATTCATTAAGATTTTTAAATTATAATTTCATGATGTAAATATCTTCAAACTGAAAAAAAACAAAAAACGAATAACCTAAAAAATTTGGAATATGTCGTTTGTTTATCAGACTTACAAGACTGTTTTTCTTCTGTTGAGAACATGCCACTCACAGCCTCGTTCTCAGACAGTTTACAGCTCGCATTCTAGTGTCTGTGAAAAAGGTGAATAACCAGAAATAAACTTTCGAAACAAAAGAATATAACTGAAAATGCTAAATTGGTCGTAGAAGAAACTGTTTATTTATACTATGCACAATAAGCACAGTGAACGGGATTATCACAGACTCTTCACTGAAAGATTTGCTAGACGATTTGTGTATGTGGAATAATGTGCAGTGTGTTGGTTTCAACCGGAAGTACCACCATTTGGGCCAAGGCTGCTGTGAGGAGTTTATGTTGATTTGTATGTGCATGAGATATGCAGGCTACGGGGCCACTTCACTTTTGAGATCAATACTTACCCAACTATGTATAATTAATAATATTATAAACTATGTGAGTAAGATAGATTTCGTATTGCACTGCCATTGACGACCTAAGTTTTAAGAAATCGTTAAAATTTGTGGATTTCACTGTGTCTGTTAACCAACTGCAGTTAACCCTTGTTTTAGGCTTTATAATGAGCATGCAAACTTACGACACGTTTATATTTATTCGCTATTATTTTTTATTGTTTAAATCATTGTTTATAACATTTTTCAAACGACATTTGAGCTAGGCGTAGCTTGGTGATTAGCGTGCTTAGACTGGGATATACAAATGTGCTTGGCACTAGAGGCCGTCGTACAATGTAAGTGTAACAGAGCCAGACAACAGTTGACAGTGAATTCTATTAACCAGTTACGTTCTATCATGGCTGCCAATATCGGTTAAAAATTAGGGATGCTTATGTGTAGCTTTTTGAAAAATTCTGAAACAACTGACAGAATGAAATACGTTATGGGATTGTTTCTCATAGCAGCAGTATCTTTGACGAAAATTTAAAATAATCGTACCTTTTTTTCAAAATTATTAATGGTTTGGAGATTTTATTACTATCGCATGTATTAAATATAGATTTGTTGCGTACATTTCTAACACTCGAGCTCGTGAAACACCATAATGAACGTCAAAAGACTTATGGTCTTCCTCATATTTGAATTATTTTGTGAAATTATCTGATAGCTGTCCGCATTGGACCTTTCACAGTTAGGTGCATTGCTCAAATACAGTTGTAATATAGCAACTATTGTAATCTCAACAATTGTCTCTTTCTCCCTTACTAATTTTCTTATTGTCTTGATTGTTTGTACTCATACGTTCTCAACAGTGTGGAAAGTGAATGTATTACGTCTCGAAGGAATTTATTATTTCTTCTGTAAAGGAAGTAACATGAAACACATCTTACTTGATTAAAAACGATGTGGAACTGCTAATAATCTACTGTGTGAAGAGTTAGAATTTATTTTGAAGGGTATTTCTAAACAAGTCGCAGTATCCGACAGTGACTTCAGTCTTTATCGGAAACCTTCTTTATATGTGCTTGAAAGACAGTACCTGGATTCATAAACAGATCGCCTTCCTTGATAGGAACACGTCTTGAAACGTAGTTTTGTTCGTATGGCTTCGGCAGCGTTATATTCCTCTGGAAGTTGGTTGGTCTTTCTGAAATGCCTCTCCTCTGTATATATATAAAAACTTAGGTGAGGTCTCTAAAAGCACGGCTTCGTGGTAACGCTTTACGTTGTGATATGAATGTTGGTAACCTTGAAGGGGTTGGGGTCGTAGACCTACCCCACATACCAGTGTGCTTAGATCCGTCAGTCGAGTTTTTCTCCACATTAAACGTGTACTGTCAACAGAAGTTACTGCCCCTTTGCTTTGTAATTTGCTACGCGAAAAACTTGCAGGTACTGATTCCTGGTTGTTTTATTATTGGATAATGTTCTGCTGCCTAATCAAATTAATTGTTCTTCGTGAGAAATACAAACTTGTAATTAAAACTTTTTTGGACTAGTCTGGAACTTATAAACATTATACAAGAGCAGGATGTTTTTATTATTTTATAAAACTGCCTTTCGTGGATATTTCAATCGTATTTTCGATTTTTAGTGCTCTGTATAGTCGTTGGTTAAAATGTACTTATTAAGATCTTATTACGAAGAGACTTAAGTTAACTTTAGGATGTTGTTTATACATCAGTGATACCATTCTGCATAAGTATATGATGTTATATATGATATAAAGAAAGCCGAAATAAAACCAATCATTATTGTACTGAATCGAATCGTCAGTTCTGTAACCCTAGCTGTTAACGATATTTCCAGCCCAAATCCAAATATCTCACAAGTGTTAGCCATGCAGCTGTAAGAAATTTAGGTTAGCCCTAAATCCATGTACTAAACCATTAATGTCATAAAACTTGCACTTCATCAGCTTAATCTAGTTCACACCAAATACAGTTGTTCACATAAACCGATAATATAAATAGTGGCTGAACTGTTACTGTGTCAATTGTATCCCAGCTGGTTTGATGAGTTCTGGTATTGTGCTAAAGGCTTCGTTAACGTAGGATACAGCAGGATATAGTGTCGTTGTCTTATTGTTATACATTAATTTCACTTTCAATCATAAGCTCTTAGAATTCGCAAATGAGAAATTTAATTATGAACATGTTCAAAAATTATATTGAACATTATAACCCAATGCATAAATGAAACTGGTTATAACGAAAAAAATGGAGATGGTAGTTATTAACAGAACATAATAACAGTTGTTGCTTCTCGCATCGCTTACCAATATAGAAAAACAAGATGCCTCTTAGTGTTCTCGTATTGAGAAAAACAGTGAACAAAAATAACACGAAATCACGTAGAAGCTAAAAATAATAAATTATGTAAATTTTAAAAAAGGGGGACTGGAAAAATTAACTGTTTTTAAGGGGGAGGAGTAACTGATTATCCCAGTATGTCCGTAAACGTGTACAGGGTGGCCCTAAGTCCCTACCCATCCATATGTTATCATGCTATATTTAGTTACGCATGTATTATAAATTTGTTTTTTTATTTTTCAGAGAAATATGACCAATGTAAGCCCGTTTACACTAGAAGAGCGTATTGTGACAAGTACGTGGGTACACGAGCGCAGCGAGAATGAGGGACACCACACAGATATACTGGATACATAAGATATTTGGATGGGTAGGGACTTACGGGCCACTCTGTATATCTAATTGTTTTCCTTTTACAAGTATCTCTAATGTGGTACAGTTTTAATGGATCCAAGTTTTTTCACATCAAAAGTTATTATCTAGAAAAGAAGAAAAAAATAAAATAAAATTGGAAAAAAGAGTTCCACACTGTTACATGAAAACAACAACAACCTTGGTTCATGTTTGTACGATAACCATTTAGCGATACGTTAGACATGGTTAACATTAATGTGTATTAATCATCTATCATTCTGTCTCTCTCTCTTTTTGTCCTCAATTATCATTCATTATAAATACTGTTATCCTTTTTCTTTCTTTCCCCAACTGTACAGGTTTCGATACTCGTAGTGGACAGAGTACATACTACCCGTTGTGTTGTTTGACTTCAAACGACCCACTTTATGTAAAGTGTAATTTTTGGTTTATTATATACATACATTTGAGAGGTTAAAATTAGTATAACTCTTTTGTTTATATACATGTGTATTAATATTTTGTTTTTGTATCCGGAAATCCCCCTACCCCTAATATTTTATGAAGAGTATATTCTCACAGATAACGACAGGCACACTGGGCAAGCAGTAATTAACAACATGACCAACTTCCTGGTTTTAAAGACTGCATATGATACCTGGTGGTCTTAATTCTCTCACGGGTGTCTTTAGTCAGTGTGGAGAAATGTGTGGTGAGTTTGTACCGGTAATACAAACTCATTCTAAAGCCCCCAGGACTGAGTGTGAATAGCATGATAATGATGGTGCATTTGGATTACATAAAGAAAAGCTAAAGAACTCTATTCTGAACAGTCAGGACTGATTCCGTATATTTTGCTTAACCTGTCTTTTTTACCATTTCTGTGCTATACAGCAATGACGAATAAGTTTAAACACTGACCTCTCAGTGAAGAATTAGTGCCGATTGGTTGACGCATAATCGTTGGTTCGTACGTCAAGACTATATTAGGCACTTCGCGCATGTGCAGTTAATCATTTGGTGTTAGAAATAACCTTGCATCTAAAAATTTTAAATATAAGGTTTAGTAATTGAAAAAAAAAAATCCATTTTAGGTTGCGAGTTATCAGCTGACATTTTTGTGTTGTTCGTGACGTCACATGCCACTTCGCTCTTATTTTAGTGACGTGTTTAATTTTCGTTATTTATCCGTGTTAGTTTATATTTTGAAACGTTTGATAGAATGTTGATATAACTTAAGGTTGGTGATTATTTCCTAAGTCAGTTTTCTTGAGTTGTTATGCGCGACTATTATATTTTTATTTTGTTTAAATTATTTTATTAGAAGTATAAACGTGGGGAGATGAGATATTAAAAATCAACTCCAAATTTAGAAGCCTCTACAATTTATAGATTGTTGTGTATAACATAACTGCTATTTTAGTAGTTACTAACGTCAAGAGAAAGGACAGTGTATAACTCCATTTTGAAGCTCTTTTCTACCCGTGCACGTGTAAATAAAAGCAAATCCTGAAGCGATCAGTGCTGGTTAGAGTTATGTATTCTTATACATCAGTAATATTCTATAAACGGAAACATTTCCAAACATGGCTCAGTGAAAGGCTTGAGTGCTTGTAGTGTTAAACTTCGGAGCTCTGTCCTAGTGGTAGGCATAACACTGATAGCTTCACATGTTTATTGTTCCGTAAGCCTAGCTTCCCACGTACGTTCTAAGTGGCAAATATTTTTAAATTAGTAACAGTTTGTGATATTTTAACAAGAAATTTTGACGTTCTTGATTTGTGTAGAATTAAATTATTACGGCTGTTGTGATATAACATGGAGATTGTGTAATGTTTTGTTTTATAAACTAGATTCCATGTTTTTCACGTTAAACATGTATCGTTCATGAACGAAAGAGTCGAGAGATGATTTTAATAATATTATCAGTTATTGGTTCTGGGCCTAACCTAGTTAGTTGTTTATAGCAATTGTAGGCTTCCCCACATCCTGTTTGTGGACCGGAAGTGGCCAACCGGAAACGGTTATATAGTTTGTCTGCCAAGAAAATAAAAGCTTAAAACAGAAGTTAAACGAAATTCAACATGATACTTTTTTGTTGTAACGTTTCCCCTCGTTTTGTACACAGTTCGCGTTTGTTTGTTTTTTCGCGTTGATGAATAACTAATTGCACTTCAGTACCTTTATTCGGTGTTAAGGCTTACGACTCGTACTCTGAAAGTCGCGGGTTCACATCCCCGTCACCCCAAACATGCTCGCCCTTTCAGTCATGGGGGTCGTTATAAAGTTACGATTAATCCCACTATTCGTTGGTAAAAGAGTAGCCTAAGAGTTGGCGGTAGGTGGTGATGGCTAGCTGCCTTCCCTCTAGTCTTACACCGCTAAATTAGGTACGACTAGCATAGATAGCCCTTGAGTAACTTTGCGCGAAATTCACAAACAAACAAATCCTTTTATTCAGAGACCTCGATACGCTGTTCAGTGGTTCTTGTAAGCCCAGTATTTACAATTATTGATCAGAAGGTTTTCATGTAAAGATAATTTTTGTGTGGTATTCGATAACAGTCATATATACAAACACAGAGAGGTATTTATCTTTATTGTTTAACAACTTGACGCTCGGGCAAATGAGAATCGTCACGAGCTTACGTAAAACATAATTGGAACTCGTGAGAGTGGGTTTCGATTTCACCAACATTACCTTGTCTTCTGTCGTATGGGTAGAATTGACTAATGAGCCAATGTACGTCAGTCTCTTCAATACTGCCTTTGTGCGTGACGCAAATCGACGGGACTTAGAATTTGTGCGCGAACTGTTGGACGCAATGAAACGAGCGTGTGTACAGTACACGTATACACTGTGGTTAGTAGAAGCAATGCCCGCTTGTCATATTATTCCTTACGAGCTGTCTGTGTGTACAAATGCTGACAGGCCTGAACACCCGCAAAGCTGTGTCAAACAAGACAGGAAAGACGGTTATAATTATTTATATGTTTTGCGGACGTTTATCTTTCTTGTTTATAAACAAATGCGCGATTCTTGTGTTTTTTTTTAATATTTATTATATTTGAAAACCAAAACATCCAAGTGAATGACATGTTTTCACTGATAATTATTTTACTGGGATAATCTCTTGCATACACTTATTTAGCGTTGTCGTGTAAAATTGTATTATTTAAAAAAAACAAAAACGAGATGTCGTGGGAATTGCAATTCATTTTACCTCTCCGGAAGTTTCATAGTAAATAGAAATAAACGTAACTTACAAATGGACCGATGTTGGTTTGTTTGATATACTTTCAAATTAGGAATAATAGGGCTAATAATAATAGGTACTAGGAAATATATTCTATATATTTCTGTTGAAATTTTGAGAACAAAATCCTGAGTACGATATTTATCGAGATTATTATTGCTCTATCTGACCCCCTAGTGGCATATCTGTAGAGTTAAAACACAAAAACTCGGGTTTTGATGCCTGTGGTGAGCAGAGCACAGTTTGTATGTGGGACTAAGATAGGTTTATGTATGATTGGGAGAGACTTCACTATTATTACTTGGGTGATTAATTGCTTAGGGTTATGAAAGTACTTATTACAGTTTATGTGCAGTTAGATTTGTAAACATATTACGCTTCTTGTTTCTCCTTTCAGAAGTGTGTGAATGATCCGACTAGTATGTTTGTTTTTTCATGTTGAAATTTTTAAACTGCCTTAAAGTTACAGAGTAACAGTCTTTGGATTTTCCAACGCATCTGTACGTGAGTTTGTGCGTGTACGTCTGCACGCTGCAGGCCACGAGCGGTTAAGTATTTTGCATGGAGGTTCCGGGTGCCACAACCGATATACACAAGATCGGCATGCACGTGAGAAACACGCAGTAATGCGTTGTTCAGTTACACCTAGGTGTATGTCCTTAAGAGACATAATTATTTTGATATGTGTAACGTCAGTATTCTTTATCGTAGAGCTGGCGAGCGAAGCGTCTTAAAACTTCGTAAATTAGTTCGCTTACATTGTGGCGTATGTTGTATTATGCCTCTAAGAATCCATCTATTTGTTTTTTGACGAGCGAGGAATAACGAATATTAATTGTTATAAAATTAAGAAACCAACCTTGCAACAACAATTTTTTTTAAAAATTTTAATTATTAGTGTAATCAATTTGAGAGTAAGGCTAGGTAACGGTGAGACTGTTGACTTTGAATTATAAATTACCAGGGGGGGAAACCGGGAGGCTTCTGTTCATTTCCCTGGCCTTATTGATAAGTAGTTTTGGTTGGACGGGGAATGGAGAAAACTGATATTGGTCTATTGTGTTGACATCAGGGAAAAGCCAACCACTGCAGGTGTTTGGCGGGAATAGATGATTTTTTTTTTTTTTTTTTACAGTTTCGTGCAAAACTAAACGAGAGGTACCTGCGTCACACACTTACCGTCAACTTTTGAGCAACTCTTTTATAAACGAATAGTTGGATTGACGATAACATTATAATGCTTCCGCAACTGAAAGGGTGAGCATGTTTGGTCGGACGGGGTTTCGAACATGTAACCCTCAGATTTTGAGTCGAGCCTCCTAACCACCTAGCCATGGGGATAAGAAAAACCTGAGTACGATATTTATCAAGATTATTATTGCTCTAACTTTCACCCCCAGTGGCATATCTGCAGAGTTACAACACGATAATACATTTCACGATATTATTCATGAAAAATGTATTTTCTGTAAGGAAATGAGGCGTGCGCCTCATTCGCGCACAAGAAAAGAAAGAAAGAAAAAAACAAACGGACATTTATCTTCAATTTAGAAATATTTGGTTTTACTTTTGAGGGGGGTTTTTCTTGTAAGTAATTTTATAGGACATTGCTATAAAAGTTGAAATGTGTATTGGAATTTGGTTTAGAATATTTATCGATATCCAACTTGTATGGTTTCCGCTTTTATTTCTTTCAAGTCAACAGGCCTGCTTCCATCAGTTGGAAGTAATTTGTGTTCATTGTGTGTCACTAAATATATGTTGTACAATGTAGCGTTTAAACGTTTTATTTGGTAACGATGGCATTATACACTTCATTAGACAACATTCTGAGACGATTTTATCCAGTTTTGACTTTTAATGTAATTAACTGGTCATTGTTATGTCCTTTTTCTATCGAACATGTAAAACAGAAGCAAAGTTCACCAATACGAAATATCCTTCTCTTAATGGTAAAACTGTCCAGACAGCCTGTCTCAGTCCTGTTTACATATTAGTGACTATCGTCTAGACATAACTAGATTTATGTAGACGCTATTTTTAAAAATTGTTTAGTCTTCTGCAAATCTGAGACCTAGATGTATTAAATATGTTAATATGGTTTTTAGGTTCTGCAATTCGAATTTTAATCCTTTGGTTCTAGAGGGTTTGCGTGTCATTAGTTGGGTCAGTTTCTCTGTGTGTGACCTAATATGTATTCAAAAATACATTTGTATTAATGGTTCTTAAAAGATTAACATTGGCGTTTTGTCATTGCAACTGTGATTTTAACATTCCTAGTGTGGTTATAACAGTTATAGTATATACTTCAGAAACATTTGTTTCAGGGATATTTGATATTTGTTTTTGCAAAATTTATGTAATAAAAAATATTGTGACACACACACACACACTCACACAGATAGAGGGTCGGTGCGCGTTCTCAGCCTTTTGAAGGGCTGGTCGAAAGTCACGTGACAGTTTTTCTTGAACCGATCTGCGCTCTGGTGCTTTTGACTTGGTGGCCAAGCCTCTTATTTTCAGGTGTTCGCCTGTTGTGGCGTGAGAACGTGCTACTGACGCTTTAGTATTAGTTATAGCAATGAATGGATGATGTTGGTTACAAGTTCGTATGTACACCGTTACCTGATTTAAGGCATGTTGTTGAGCGAAGAATAAATGCACTGTACTTTCAGGGCGAGACCGTGTTGAATTAATGGAACAGAATTTTTTGCAAACACTGGCATTGGCATGTCTGTTAAGATATGTTGGAAAATACACACTAGACTGTATTTTTACTTTATTCTCACCAGAGGGAGAGAGGGGACATGCGAAGAATACGGCTATTATTGTTTCTTAAGAAAGAAAAAAAATTCGTGTTAAAATGTCATATATTTATACTTTAATGCCGTAGACAAATATTTGAATGGCAATAAATTATAAACGTTGATAACTTTTCAACAGTTAGTATATGCAGGTTTATTTTATCGTGCAGCGATCTTTGTTTACAGAATACGTAACAAAAATAAATGTAGGTGGAGACTTGTATATTAATTCGGACGCCGGCATCGTTTGTACACCTGCTTATTCGCAGCGAATTTTGCAAACGCAGGTGGTTATCAACTCTGTTTCTATGTACGCTATTTTTTTAGCATTTTCAGTCAGGCAGCTTTTTCTTCTTTTTTTTTTCTTCTGAGGTTAGCGTCTGGTATGACAAAAAGAACATTTTCAAGTTTTGTTCTAAGACTTGAGCGTGAGGATAAGCAAATGTAGCCCCTTGCAGACAGTTTTTGGAAATAACATGTTTGAGAGAAGATGAAAAAAAAAGTCTGAAAACAAGCGGGGACGGTCTTATTACCATAGCAACTTTTCAGCTTGAACACGTTTTGTCTTCTACCTTGAAGGTTGCCTGTCTGCCTTCTGGCTGCCCGTCTTCTGGGCTATCTCTTTCTTTGTGTTGTCGTGAGGCACGAGAATACAGAATCTTCACTTTTTTCTCCCTCCTTCGTCCCCTCGGGCTTGGGGCGCTTGGCCGCTTAAACTCGCTGAAACTCAAGGCCATAATCTGGCGTGCCTCCCGATCAGGTCTTTCAACTCGTCCGTGAAGCACGCGACGCGAGGGAAGTTGCACGTGGGCTGGTGTGGGTCAGATGGGAGATAAAAGATTTGATGCCTCTTTCAGGTGGCTTTAAAAATAAGCAAGGAAACTCTTGAAATATCATTGTAAGAGAGAATTGCGTGTAGTGAAACCAATAGTTCAATTTTTGTCTGAACATTAAAGTATTGGTCATATTTTAATTTCAGTGTTCATAAAAACATTATTAATTGATGTACACGATTTGTATTTTTGAAGCTTGACACAATCTGTGAGAGCTAATGTAAAAGAAAGATACTAGAGTTATCCTCTAGCATGTTTTTTGTTTTTTTTCAGTTAAACGACCTCATTTCATGAGTAATATGTAGTTTGATTACCAGTTCATATGTTGTTACACCGACTCTGCTTGGCCTGAACTATTTTCAGTTTTTTAAAGTAAAATTTCATTTCATATGAAATATATAGCTGTTAGTGTTGGAACTTAAAATCAATAAGTGAAGCCTAAAATTATCTATAATTATGAAATGGTGTTGCAGAATTATATATTTACATGTCTAAGCAGTAAATTCATTCTTTTAACATAACTTTAGAAGTTAAAAATCGAGATATTGGACACTTTAAACTTTAACAGTCATTTTTCTAATACAACGAAATTCTTACACCACTGATTTTTTTTGCTTTCTTTTGTCAAGTCACTTGTCAAATTCTAATTTTTGAAATTTTAAGATACGTAATTGTGTTTATAGTTAGATTTATGTTTGATGTTTTACAGGGCAAAGTACAAAAGCTAGTCTTTTAACAGTAGTGGATAGTAAATTTAGTTGTAAAGAGCCATTAGGTAGCCCTTCCTCACAAATAACTGCCCTGTTCTCAGCTGGAGCTGCAACTGATGGGGCTGATGGTTATATAAGATTGTGTGGCCTTCTTTTCAGAGTTCTGAATTACTCTAGCTAGATATTTACCTAGTGGGCTTCTCGTTCACTATATGGAGCACTAGCCAGTTAATTGAGACAGCTTACTACTTCCATTTAAAGTTGAGGGTTATTTTATTTACAGCCTGCTGTAAAACCATTTAAAAAAAAAGCAGATGTCCCTTTTCTTCTAAACTATAAATAGTGTTTAGGGTATTTGAAGGTGTGGTCAATAGAAGTAGTGTAAAAGAGTCACCTTCATTTGGTAAAAGAAGACCAGATGGGAGAGATAAGACACAGAAACCTTGGCCAACAGTACAATTTAGTACTTGTTTCTTTACCCCTGATTGAAGCAGTAAATAAAGATACAATAAAGTGTAAGAATAGCAGGTGGATATGAGTGTGCATTCTTAATCACTATGGAGTAGTAAGTAATACATCCTTGAGTTTCTACTTCATTATGAAGGACAGCAAAAACTACATTTAGTCTTTCAACTAGATAAAGTAAGTGTGTTATACTGAGACAAAAGTAACTTAATATTTTTAATTAAATGAATAACTATTGTTTTAATATTTGGACCAGTTGAACTGGTACATATAGAATGACTGTTGACCATTCCTAAAAATAAGAATAAATTATTGTTTTATAAAAAAAAACAAAAACTTTTCAACTTTTTCATGAATGACATTAAAAGTAAAATGAGTTTCACGATATAGGTTTTTGCAAGGATATTTTTATAGCTTTAATGGGATAAAAATTAAAATAAACACACATACACACATAACTATATGTATTTAAGACTAAAAAGTATTTTAAAGTCCATTATTTATGTAGTTTCTAAAATATTAATAAAATTCTTACTTTTGTCTGATGTCAGGTAACTAGTTAAATCTTAGGTGATTTTCTGGTTTCTTTTAGGTGGGTTTGTGAGGACTTTCCTGAGTTGAAGTCAGTTATAAAGAATCATGTACTGAATGATTATGATACAAGAAGGTAAGTTCCATATGACATCTTTTAGGGTGTTTTCAAATCAAGTTGATTGAAAAATAAAGTAATAAGGTATTAGTGACTTGTAGTTTTTTTAAAAACTGTATATTAATTAGATATAATTGCACATTGTACTTGAGTTATGACACATTTAGGTGTTGTTATTTTGCAATATGTGTTATTCCCAGGCTAGAAATTTAAAAAAAATGTGTAGCAACATCTTAATACATTTCATATTATTACTCCCCAGTGGTATGTCTGCAGACTAGCACTGCTAAAAACCCAGGTTTTGATACCCGTGGTGTGCAGACACAGATAGCTCATTGTGTAGCTTTGTGCTCAGTTTCAAACAAACTGTTGTTACTGAAATGTCAATAAATAATTTCCTTGAATTTTCAAGAAGTCAGAAGTTTTTTTAAAAGATGTAAATTTTGGAATTTGAGGGTTTTCATGAACATGTACCATTGAGTGAACAAATTAATTTAAGGAGGCCAACATTTGTAGGTGAATGCAACATATCTTTACCACACAGTTGCAACTTGGCCAACTTGGCCCAGAAGAACCACAAAAAACATAGAAAAATTGTAAACTCTGTTTAACACTGCTTGTAAAAATAAACAAAAAGTATCTTTGTACCAACTTCCATGTAAATTGGCTGAAATTTTAAAATGATAATTGTCAATAAACTTAAAATTGTGCTTGTTGTGGAATTGGGACTATCTCTAAAAACTATAGTTTTAAGAAATGGCTAAGTTTAAAATTTTTGTTTGTGTGGGATCACTTGAAGAGTAAGTTTGTACCTAAATCCCACGTAAGTTGGTCAACATGTGGCCAACTAATGGACAAAAATATCTCAAATATGCTTTTTAAAGCTCTAATGCACCCTTAAAAAGACTGAAAATAGTTAGATCCAACATATTTATTTGCCAGTGCATTGAATGCATGAACATTTTATATTATGACTGTAGAAGACCCCAAAATATATTTTTTTGGGTTGTTTGTTCTTTTACCTCATAAAATCTTTAATAGGTCCTAAATTACAAAAAGAAAAAGGTGTTTGAGAATATTGAAGTTAGGTATTACCTTACAAAGGTTGAGGTCATTAATCCGAGAAGTGAAGAAATAGTAATTGATTGAAAAGTGTTTAGAAGAAGAAAAAATAGAAAAAACGTCTCTATGCAACAACAAAAAATTTGGAAATTGTAGCAGATAACAGTAAAATATTTTAAGCAAAAATTGTTGTATCTTTTAATTTATACCCTTCAGCTCCTTCTTATCTTCAACTTTATTTTCAATCGTATTGTTCGGTTTAATAAAAATTTTCCATACTTACTTCTGTAAGTTAGGTAATTTTTAAAACACTAAAAATATGCTTCATAATTTTTTTAAAAATATAAGACAATAATGTGAAGGTGGAAATATATTTGAGTATAAGAATTTCAACATTGAATATATTTCTGTATTAAAGTATGTTCAATTTAAAAGGAATAGAGTAATGTTTTAAAAATATTACAATCAGTATACTTTATAAACAATTTATTTTTTCAGATTAAAATGACTTGTGTAAATGTATTGCAAAACAGTGTGTAAATTTAATTTGTACGCTTGCCTCAGCTATTCAAACAAGCTTTGAGAACATGTTTATAAAAAGAACAGCAGGCTTAATAACTGAATATCAACATCGCAAAATATGTATTGCTGCTATCACTTCAACCACAACAAACACTATTATTCAGATAGCAACTTCCACTAGTACAATACTTGGGTTAAGAGAGGAGTTTAACAAATTTTGAACATAACTGTTCTTTATAACTTCCTGTGCCTTAGGCAGTAAGCATACAAGGTCAAATGGCAGGTGGACCTTCTCATGTACTCTGCAATAGCCACCTGGTGTTGGTGTGATAAATTAATGGGCTAGACAGGAAGTCTATCTATTATTGTATTATGTTAGTTATACAACAATGGTTTATTTTAGTTGGCATGGTTTTTAAAGGTGCTGTTTATTATATGGCTAGTTTTTCATAGTACTCTATGCTGCTTTGTGTACACTTAAGCAAAATATTTGACACTGTAAGGCTTTTGTGGTACTAATACAGATGTGATTTATTAGCTCAAATAATACTTAAAACTTCAGATGTAGAGTCTGAATTCTTATGATGTACTGTGTTTTCTAAACGATCAAGTACAAGTAAAGAACACATATGGCAAGTAGATTTAAATCAACATTTTTAACCCACTAATGTTTTTTTGAACAAGGCACTTTTATGTGACTTTGAGTAAAAATTTATTGGTATGGTGACACAAGTATTGCAAGAATATTTGAAATGTTCTTTCACAATGACACATTAAACATTTTGGTGAACTTTGTGGGTGGCAATTTTGATATTTTCCTTGCTTATTATTTAAATTTGTAGTTCAAATATTTGTCTGTAATACCACTCTAACCCTTTTAATGTTAGATACTCTTTTTTTAAATTATTATATATTATGATAAACATTTTGCTTTGAGTATTAACATATACTTTTAAAATCCATTTAGTTGGCATTTTGATCTTGGCTATTGTTTTTCTAATGTTTTAAATACAATAACTGGTTATAAAAAAAATGTATTAATGAGTTTAACTGCTATTCTGCTTTTTAATCTGATAAAAACCCATTCATAAGTCAAAAGACAACAACAAAAATTGTTCATGATGATGAGAAAAGCCACTCATGTAGAAAATTATATCTGTAAAAAAATGACCGGTACAGGTAGAGAAAACACTAGTAGAGGAACAAACAACGTTTTGACCTTCTTTGGTTGGTCCTCCACACAGTTCTTTCACTACTCATACCAGCCGTTTTTTTAAGTCTATAAAAAATTGCTCAGTCACAGTCATGAAAACCAGTTTACCTTAAAATACAGTCATGAAAACCAGTTTACCTAAAAATACAGTCATGAAAACCAGTTTACCTTAAAATAAATTCTCATCATCTGAATGAAAATAAATATTAATAAAATTGGATATTTTATGTGGAGATGGTGTAATAATAAAAGCATATGAATTTCAAATAAATTACTCATTTTCTACTAAAATATTGTGAGTTATAATAAGGATCTGTGTGAGTGTGCATATATCTGACAAATTTTGATAATTTATATTTCTGTATGAAATTTCTTGGCTATGATTAAATAGCTGCTACTTTTGTTTTAGGATAGAAGGCAAAAACATGAATCCATTTTTAATATAAAGGATTTATTTTTACTTTTATTTTGCAGCTACAAAAGCATGAAAGCTCTGTGTGATTTATACAACCATGCTATTCACAGTGCACTACAACTGGTGAGTTTTTTATTGTTTTGTACAACAGTTAAATGTAATTGTTTGATGTAAATACATTTATTAACAACATCTGAAATCACCTGTGAACTTTCTTTTCCAAGTCTAACAGTTTTTGAAACTTCAGTGTAAAGACTACTCCAGCTACAGACAAGTTTTCCAGTCTAAGACAATTCAGTGATTATTAGAATATTATGTTGTAAAGAACAGCGATAAATCTGGAAAATTAAACCACACATATTGAAAATATCAAACGCTTTTGTGGATTAAAATGTTTAAATATATTAATAATCATTTAGATGGGAACTTGACAAGAAGTAATGGTTTTAAAATAAGGTTATGACCTTACTTTGTAAGTACTCTAAACATTTCACTCGTTCATGAATTTCACTTAGTGCAGCTTGTAAGTTTCTTAAGAATCCCATTTTGGTTTTAGCGTAAAGGATCTTCTAGCCCATCTGTTGTTGACAGCCAAGCAACAACAGGATTGTTGAGACATATCATTCAGCAGGTGTACAACCACTCAGTCACTGACCCTGAAAGGTTAAACCAGTATGAACCTTTTTCCCCAGAGGTGAGTGATTAATCATAGGTTTGTTTTGGTTCATTAACAACATTATTGTTTTTCTCAATACAGGTAATATTTTTGATAAATTTTATAGACAGTGCTGAAAGAATTTGAGTGTGACCGTTGACGGACATGTCTGGTTGCTGATAGTATAAATGAGTATGGGATTGTAGGGGGCATTGCAGGCTGATGTTAGGTTATTAATTAGTATAATGTAGGTAAGTTCAAGCATAATGGAGTTTTAAAACAGATAATGCAGTACACAAAGAAACACGAAAGACTTGCACTTCTCATATAATTGCTATGGTGAAGTAATTCTTAATGATGAGAAACTCACTTGTAATAAAAATGTATCTCAGAATGACTGTTATGGGTATTAACACTTTTATTGATAAGAAGAGAACGACATTTCTTTTTTTTCTTAACCTGAGGAAGATTGAAACAGTGCTAAAAGTTAGTTTATTGTATTATCATAATAATAAAGTTTAATATGCTGCAGTTTGAAAACTTGAATCTTACAAAAACATTTTCCTGTGTATTAAGATATATAAAGTAACACATAACAGAAATTAGCATGGTGGGTTGTGTGTTTATTACCTAGTAAGAATTTATCTTTGTCATTTATATTTTTTTCTTTTTTGCTTGTAATTTTAATTGGTTGGTTATGTTATTGAAGTATGTTTGTTAGAGGGTTATATTTTCACAGTTGTGGTATGACTGAAGACTTGTGTATGAACTGACAGTGTTTTTTTTTATCAAAAACTTTTAAAGAATTATATTTGGCTCAAAAAATGCACAATAAGCTTTCCATTATTAAAATGTAAATGAGTCTCCTATTTCATACAGTTTTCTACATGTAACAAATGTTTTATCTTGTGGGTGAATGATACTTCGTGGTTCTTGTGTTTAAATATATATTCCGTATGTTAAATATATATACAGAAAATGACTGTGGTATTGGCAATATGTTGTTGCACAGTATTTATTGTGGCATTATTATTTACATGTGATCTTTGAATATTTTATGGCAAACTATGTTTAAGCAGAAATTACTTCAATTTCAGCATGAAGGAGTGGTAAAACTATGTTTGCAATATAGAAAATTAAAGGCAAAGATATAATTAGTTTTTGACATTTTTTTACTCATTTCTAAATTGTTACAGTTTAACATTATTCATAGTAAATTAAAGTTTTGATTTAATTCTAACTGTTTTGCAGGTGTATGGGGAAACATCCTACGAGTTTGTGGGTCAGATGATCCAAGAAATTGACATCAGTGAAGATGATGTGTTTATTGATCTAGGAAGTGGTAAGTAGTATTTATATAGATATTGAAAATTTGCATAATTTTTTTCTGTTTGATTCCAAGGTGTACAAATTATTTTTATGTTACGATTGAAGGTTATCGTACCTTAATGCTAACAATGTAGTGCAATAAGTGATTAATTCCAAGTAGAATCACACTTAAAAATCGGTGCACACAGTTCATGGGCATGAAGAGTTATGTGGTAAAACAAAGGCAATTTTAATATCCAAATCATGTAACACATGTATATATATATTTTCAGGTAAACCTAAATACCAGCCACTAAGGTTAAAGAATCTGATGTACCAAACTAAATCCTTGAACAGGTTCATATGAACCATGAATCTGATGTACCAAACTAAATCCTTGAACAGGTTTATATGAACCATGATGTACCAAACTAAATCCTTGAACAGGTTTATATGAAACATGAATCTGATGTACCAAACTAAATCCTTGAACAGGTTTATATGAACCATGAATCTGAAAAGTATCTAGATACCGGTGCCTGAAAGTTTTAACACTTTTATGTGTACTTACATTCACATAGAAATTAGCCAGATAGAAAAATGAATAACATGTGGGAAAAAATAAATTAAATACACTTCCTTAGTATTGTATTTTGGACAACTTTGTTTTTATCTTGTCTGTATTCGGATACCATCCTGATTATTCTGTGTTCTGATACCAACTTGTTTCATCTGTTTTTTTTAGGAGTTGGACAAGTTGTTCTCCAGCTGGCTGCTATGTCACCATGTAAGATGTGCATTGGTATTGAAAAAGCTGACGTGCCTTCACATTATGCCAAGGTAGTGAAATCATCCATCGTATTCCAGCTTGTACTTGAGATAGTAGAGATTAAATTCATGCTAGGATATTGAATTTGTCCATTTATATTCACACTGTAAAAAATATCTTACAAATAGTATTTGTGATAGTGATTTCATAGGTAGAAAAAATAAAATTATATTCAGGAATTTTAACTCAGATTATTTCAATTGCAACTTGTATGCCCATTAAACACGTTCTTATGTCCTTAGTTCACATGTTGTTTGTGTAATTAGTTTGTGTGTATTTAAACTGTTATTAGGCAATGGATCATAACTTCAAATTTTGGATGAAGTGGTATGGGAAGAAGTATGGGGAATACAAGCTTTTTAAAGGGGATTTCCTCACTGAGGAGCACAGAGACACAATTGTTAATGCTTCGTAAGTACTTCATTACTGTCATAATTTTATATTTCTGCCTGTTGTAAAAGGTTGTGTAAAGTTTGTTTTTGTACCAGATGTAAAATATTCATCCAGTGTTTAAGAACATTGCTGATCAGTATAAAGCTAGGCTCACAATTTTATGTCTGTTTATCAAAACATGTTTAGTATAGGTTATTTTGTAATTTCACAGTAGAATCAAAACTAATAAACATTCTAATCAAACTAACACATCCCTTAACTTAAATCATACAATAAAATTTTATCAAAAGGACATCAAGAGTTGTTGGACTTTTTCCACATCTTTTAGTGGTGATCTACACAGTCATCATCCAGACTAGCAAGATGTTAGAATAGCTTATGTACCTGAATTGATGTGAATATATACAAGACTTTAAGTAATTTCACAACAAGCTGATAGTGTTGTGGCATGTTTTTGTTTAACATTGATACCACCATTGCATTTATTATTAAAAATTATCCTAACTATTCATAAACTATTAAACTTGTTCTGGTCTTAACTGTGGTTATACAAAATGTGAATGTTAGTAAGCAGTAACTAAGCAGTTTAGAGATACTTCTTTCAATAAAATGCATAATTTTTAATATTTTTGTATTCAATATCTTTTAATTGTATTTTATAAGGCGAGTAGAAGTTCAAGGTTTATAACCCTTAATGAACAAATATCGTAATATGAATTTTAATCTGATAATGCTTCCAGCTTATAATTTTCTCTATATATTTTAGAAGAAGTAAATGTCCGTATGGTTTAATTTTCTGTAAACGTTTTCCTAGAAATAAATGTCAGTATGATACAGGTTTATTACATTTGTTTTATGTTCAAATTTATGATGTGATTAGGAGAAGTCTTTTAAATTAATACTTTCTGTACTTGTCTACATATGCTTACAAACTAATTAATAACATTCACTTTTACAGATTAGTGTTTGTGAATAATTTTGCTTTTGGCCCTACAGTAGATCACATGGTATGTACCATTTTAGATTATTTGTTACTGATATTTTTAAGTTAGAACTAAACTGCATTATTTATTTTTTGTTGTAGTTTCAGTATAAAAGAAAACTGATTTATAAATTTCAATTTTGTAAATTACAGTATTTCTATTTTGTATATCAAAGAAATGTTCTTACATAACTATTGAATTTGTCACATGGCTTTTGTTAGAGAGTCAAAAACTGACAAATCCATCCAATGCTGCTTCCGAGAGACGTGCCAGATTTGGCAAATATTGGGCTAGAAGTTAACCAATTATGAGCATAAAAATATATTGTTTTGAAATAATGGTTTACGTTATAAAGTTTTATTCATGTGACATCTAGTGTTTACCATCTGAAAATGACCTGGCATTACCAAGTATGTTAAGGTGTTTGACTCAAAATCTGAGGGTTGTGGGTTCAAATCCCTGTTGTACCAAATTGGCTCACCATTTAAGCCGTGGGGGCATTATAATGTATGATCAATCCCACTATTCATTGGTAAAAGAATAGCCCAAGAGTTGACAGTGGATGGTGATGACTAGCTGCCTTCCTTCTAGTCTTACATTGTTAAATTAGGGATGGCTAGTGAACATAGTCCTCGTGTAGCTTTGTGCAAAAAGCTTCATGGATGGTGCAGTGAAACAATGAACTGTTTTTATAAATAAAATTTTTTTCCAAGCTCAAAATTTTGTACATTTTTTTATTTTAAACATATTATTTAGTTTATTTTTACATTTTTTTTAGTGATTGTGTTCAAATTTTATGACAGCAATTTTTTTGTTTGCATTTAACTGTAATCAGTTGATACTACTGTTATAGAAAGGGTGATATGGGGTAATTACTGGGCCAGAAATTTCTTCACTTTTGTTCTTGTGACCACTAACTAAGATCTTATCAATCATAACTTACTGTCCAGAATTTTTACATTGATACTTTAAGATTTGTTTCTAGTGCTCTGTTTTTGTTCTTACAAGTAACTTAAATATTTGTTTCATTGAAGTTCTTGTATATTAAACTTGTGAATTTTGTCTTTACAGCTAAAAGAAAGGTTCGCTGATATGAGAGATGGTGCTAGGATAGTATCATCAAAAGAATTCTGTCCTCTAAACTTTCGCATTACAGACAGGACCATGAGTGGTATGTAAGGAATGAACCATAAAATTATGTGTTTCTAAAAGGGATGCAATACACAAAAAGGAAGTAAAATTTAGATGAAAATTACTTTCCTTAAGAATAGGAAAAGTTATTCAATAACACCACACCACTTTTTTAGTTTTCGTATTTTCTATTTAGCTCATTTATAGATTATTTTTTAAATCTTCACTGTTTATAAAAGTAATTGTTTAAACTGAAATTAAAAAACAACAACTCATTTTGCCTTAAAATTCACAGAGATCATGTCTTAATTATATTATAAAAGAAAGGGTATGTTGAAACAATTAATTCAGCAGTATCTTTGGTATATGTATTTAATTTCACTTGGGTGTCTTACTAGTAGGACATTTTACTCGTGTGAAAAGAGTTAGTTGTTTTTACACTTTTTTCATTTTGCATACATGGTAATCCTAAATAATGAAAACTGTTATCTTTATTACAAAATGTGAACAGTTCAAAGCTAATAACTAGTTTCAAATGGCTTAAGTTTTCCAATATAAGAATAACAATTATCTTTCATGTAATCAAACTCAAGAAAGTGTTACTTTTGTTTGCATGGTGTTTAAAAATGTTGTAAAGCTGTGCGTTATGTACAATTTTTGATTAATTTCGAAAATACAGTTTTGAAATGCATTATACACAATTTTAAATATGTTATCTTGTAATCTTTACTTCTAGAAGATTAACACATATTTTTGCTTTCAGATATTGGAACCATTATGCACGTGAAAGAAATTACGCCCCTTAAAGGTTCAGTTTCATGGACCGGGAAACCTGTGTCTTACTTTGTGCACACAATAGATCGAACTAAGGTAAACATTTAAAATTGATATTATTTTGTTTGTATGAAACCGTTAATATAAATAAAGTCACACAATGTTTTTATTCATAATGTCTTTGTGTTCTGTTAAATACTGGGTATATTTGTGTACAATTGCTATTTGGAAACAATCCCTACCTAGCGTGTTTAACTGTATGGGATCAAGGTACATTAAGTTGATGTGCATGTGTTTTGTATTGCACTGTTTAATGAAATTCTGCAACTAGACTTTATATCTGATATTTTTATGAATTCAGCTTTAAAATTTCAGAAAGATTTTTGTTTTTCCAGAAAACGTTATGGCATGTTTATTACAGACTTTAATTTCTATCGTTTTGTTTTTATGCATTCTTTTAACATTTATCGCCTTAATCTGTTTTTGTTTGGTAAAACTATAAATTTTATTTTTGTTTTAATATTTTGAGTTGAAATGCAACGCATGCAGTTTTGCTGTGTACAAACACTGCCATACAATAAAAATAACTTTTATATTTGTTGGCAGTATTATGATTGATATAAAAAAGGTTATTCTTGTTTTGTTTTCAGTTAGAGCACTACTTTCAGAAGCTGAAGAATCCAAAACTCAGGGTAAGAATTAAAATATTGTACAATTATTAATTAATGTTAGGAAATCTTAGAGCAGGATTTTTCAACTGATGAACTGTAATCTGTTCCTCGACTATAAAACCACTTAATCTGTGCTATGCAGTCATTTACTGCATAGTTTCATATGTACTTCTCAAATAACAAAATTAAACTTTATAGTAGCATTGTTGGTTAGACCATAATGATGGTATACTGAGAAATTAACCCTTATTCATGTATGAAATTTATATTTTTATTTCTGTTTGTAGGATGAGGAAGTTGGTAACACTCGTGCTAGAAAATGTAAAAACACTGCCAATAACCACTTCCTCATAGACTCTTCGTCTAACGACTCCAAGGATTTGAATAAAGAGGAAACAATTATTTTTGGACCAACTACAAGAAAAGCCTGGACTGCTTGGTGCAACAGTCAAAATAAATCAATAGCTAGTAACACTAGTGGACAAGACAGCAATGAAGAAAATGGCATGTGTTTTTGTTCCTATTTACATTGGAGAAAAATGTGAATTATGTTCTCTCTATAATTTGTGACAAAAGTAATGACATGATTCTTTAGTGAACAATATTTGAGATTACCATAAGCAGTTACACTATATATATGTTGCTAAGTTGAGTGAATGTAAATTTTTTGTTCTTGAGAGTGACTTGTAGCAGATTAATAATTGTAAATTGTTTTATTCTTACTAAAGGTGGAAATTGGTGGCTGTTGGTTGCCATATTGATGATTACACACTTAAGGGTTATTTCTATTGAACAATTAAATGCAAGGAATATTCTTATGAAAATATAAAATGGTATTTTTGTTTTTTTTAAACTAACTTTTCACAGTAGAATGTTTAGACCTCAGTGAGCTATGTGTGGATATAGTTTATAATTTGTATTCTTCTTTTTACTTTTCTTTTACTGTGTTTACCTGGTTCATACTATTCTACATGCCATTATTTTGACATCATCTATGGCTAAGATGTAGATTTGTATATTTTGTGTTAGTTCTGTATCGGCATACAATGGAAGTACAATACATTTTTTACCACATTATTTTATTACCAAGATTCCTCTCATTCTTCAGATGTTAAGAAACTAAATTTGTTCTACTCGTGTATAACAAAAGGATGTCACAGGTATATTTTAGATATGATGCTACTCTGGAGTTGAAGTAATTGATGTCATACATACACACAACATAGTTTTACTCTGAAATACATTATTCTGAAGATTATGATATCTTACTTGTCTCTGTAATGTTATTTCCTATACTATAGTTGCTAATAAGGTGTTCTTATCTCATAGAACCGCTTAAAAGACCTACAGGAAGGCCTGCAGTGAGACAGAGGCAACAGAGGTTAGTAAAGATGAAAGAACAAAAGAAAAAACCTGGACGGCCTAAAAAGGGCATGGTCAAGACTAAGCTTCGCAAAGCTTTAACATTCAGTGGATTGGACCTTCTTCACACACAGACTGTTCTAAGCACATCAAACAAAGGTAAAAAGTAATTTGTAGATATTGTCTCATATGTATTAATTCTGAATAACATAAAGTTTTAAATGTCTAAGAGTCATTCAATCTTTTGTTCTTTGAAATTTGCTGAAATTTATCATTTTATTGTGGTCACATGGTAATGAATCAATCACAGACTATCAGTGTCTTGTATAAAATGTAAAATGTAAGCAATTTTAATATAAAAATGTGAATTGTCTCTAAATTTTTAATTATTTCTATGGTTTAAAGCAAAAAAAAAATTTATCGTAAGATTAATTTTTGACTGTTTTTATTTACAGTTAAGAAAATATATGCCAGATATAAGCAACAAAGCATACATGTAGAAGCACATTCACACAGACATATAATATATATGTATTTATTATTTCTCTGTATTCAGCAAGTGAACGGTCTGAACCTGCTCCTGGCTGTATTGACCAAAAACTGGACACTTTGACTGTGAATTCAGCTAACACTGCCATTACTTCAGAAATACCTTCTGGTCTGCAAGAACTTCTTGACTTGTATAAGACTCAACTTTTACACTTTATTCAAAAAATGAAAACTTCCCAGTATAAAGAGAACTTAAAAAGTCTGATTGAAAAAGAAAAGGTAAAATAACTCCAGATACTCAACTATTTATCTGAAGTTTTGTCTGTTTTCAGCATCATTGGGAAATACTTAACACACAAAATATTAAAGGTTTAAACCTTCAACTGAAAGTTGAGTATGTTGTCGACATATGATGTAGTAAACTGATTGAATTACTCTTTGTTTTATCCAATCTGCAAATAAAGGAATATGAAGCAACTTGAAAACCTTATTTTTGTGTAACATAAAATTTTCTTTGTTTTGTTAATTTAAAAAAATAGGCATTGTATAACTATTTATTTTCAGGCTTTCTTGAATGTATTAGGCTAAAATTACAATTTTCTGTAAAATCAGAATCTTAGAAGCCTTTTTTTTCCTCAGACAAAAATTCAAAAATTTCATCGTTCTTGATTTCTTCTTTGGAAATATTTACGTTCAGTAATGTTTAGTGAAAGAGCATTGTCTTGGTTACTGACCCCTAGACTACAGTAATTGATTTTTAATAGCAAATGAGAATTCATAAACAGTTTATTCAGAAAGTTTTGAAGTAACAGCTTTGAATGTGAAGTGAAAATTTTGTGTAAACAAAAAAAATAAAATTCTTGTTATTTCTCCCATAGCTGAGAAAGGCTAAACTTAGTTCAAGTGCTTCCCAGTTAGAAAAACAGATTCAAACACTCAGCCAAGATGGTGTATCACTCCTAAAAGCTCGCATGGCAGAAATGGGTATTCATGCAAACTTACCATCAGATCTGCTCAAGAAGGTAAGTAAAATGGTTATTTGAAATAATGAATAATCATGCAAGCTAAATATTACAGTTAGCAACACTGATTGCTTATTGATATTAATTGAAACCATGTTATTATATTTTTACTGGGATCAACCATTTCACCTCTAAAGAAAACAATTCTTTAGCCCCAGGTTGTTTGTTCAGTGATCCTTGAGATTATTTACTTATCTTTATTTTGATCTTTGATCACATTTATTAACTCTTCATGCTAATTATTGTTCATAAACTCTGAAAATAAATTATATGAGTGATTTGTAAAGAAGGTAATGGTTATTTGTACTCAACTGTGATGATATTTTTTTCCTTCTAAGTATTCAAAAGTGTATGAAATTTATGTAACTGTTCAGTAAATCTTTATTCTCTGAAACATTCCATCTCATTCTAACTACCCTAAAGGTATCACATTATCATGTGTAATTCTTTGAGGGAATTTTAGGAAGCAGCTAATAATGCTATAATTTTAATTTTTCTTTTCTTTTTGATTAATAAAGTTTTCTAATTTTCCTCAAATTTACATTAGACCAAAGAAATTGTTTTGAAACACAAGGAATTACAAACCAAAGCTTCATTGTTGCAATATCAAATTTCGTCGCTGGAGTCAGAAAATAATTTTTTGCTTGCTACACAAAACAATAAGATGAACTTACCTTTGGAGTCTATTGGCTTAGCAAAGGTAAGCTTTAGAAATATACTGTTATTTGTACTAGATAATGTGACAGTTTTTCCATCAAACAAAGTTTAGTCTGTCACATTCCTTTTCTTATGCTGTGAAACAAATATTTTGTTTCAACACACTAAATTTCACTCTGAACATTTTGTGTGGAGATTATTTTTAGAGAGAAAAGAAAAGCCCAGTATTCAAATGTTGTTAAAATGAGTAAATGATTTTTTACTATGATAATAGAAATTGTATTAAATGTTGATCATAAAACTGAGTTTGAAACTTTGCAGTTGTTTTAGTTTGTGTGTATTTTGTCATTAGCATTTCCTAGAAAAAATGCTTTGTGTATCCATAGTAGTTTGGCTAATATTAGTGTTATATTTCATTAAAAAAAACAAAAAAACTTGTATTTAATATGAAATAATTATTTTCAGTGGGTTTACATATTTCTGTGACTATTTCTTAACAAAATTACTGCTATTTATGTAATATAAAACTTAAGACTAACTAAATCAATAAATCCTTAATATTTATTGTTTTTCATATTTTATATAATGATGCAACTGCTTTGTGTTCACACACATATAACATCAGAAGTTGAAAGTTTCACAGTTTCATTGTAGTCAGAGAACATGCATATAAATGTCTTTGTTTAATTCCCAATGAATAGTTTGTCTATATGAATTTTCATATAACTGCTTGCATCTTGGTGGGTTTTTTTTATGTTACTGAATTGTATTATGTGTCATGATGTTTATTTTGAACATGATATTCAAATTGAATATGATAATTAAGTTAAAATAAACAATGAAACTGAAGTTATAATATTAAATGCAGTGCAGCATTGTTACTTGATTGTATCATTTTAATTGTTTTTTTTTTATAATTTCTCATTCTCTCAAACTATTGTTTGTCCCTCTCATGCGAGTAATGTATTGGAGATGGGATGATTTATAATGAACTTAAAACTTTTTGTAGATCTAATTACTAGATTTCTTATATTATTTTTTAGAATGTGGAAAATTCTCCTGTGATGCAAGATCACATCTTGAAAGAGATTTCCTCCACTCTTACCCAACGGAATGTTCTGCACAGTAAGGTACAAAAGCTGGAAAATGAGGTTTACTCCCTTGAAAAAGTATCCGTCACAAAACAAAAGCTACATCATTGTAAAGATAATGTGGAACAAAAGACTAATTTTAGTGTTCCCAGTAGCTTTGTTGGCCCTAATGTGATGAAAGAACAGTTGCTTCCAAAATCGGAAAAACAAGAACATGAAAACTACTCTCTTTCTGTTACAACGTCTTCAGTCATTGTATCCCAGGATTCAAAATTTTCTGGTAGAATTAAGGAAAGAGATGCAGAAGCTCCTTCATCAAATTTTAATGGCTGCAGAGAACAGGAATTGAAAGGAAGATTGGAAATGACCAGTTCTGACTGTTTTGTGTCCACCAGTAGCAATGGTAATATTGAAGATGCATCTCTAAAGCACCAAAGTGTAATAAAGTCAACCCTTTCTTCTACAACCAGCACACATTCCAACAACAATAGTAGTTTCCCAGATGATCTTTTAGATACAATGCCGTACTCTCCAATAAGCCCAAGCAGAAGCCCATTCTCTCAAAACTTTGTTTCAGGGCCTCAATATGAACCTGTATCACCCTTACCACCATCTCTATCTAAGTCTGATACACCAGTTCTTGACCAGGAAGGAATTGGCACTACAAATTTTTCTACATCAACTGATATTCCATCACTTTGTGGAGTTCTAACCTCCTCAGAAGTTCAGAATAGTCATAAAACTTCTGACAAAACTATACCACCACTCCAAGTAAGTAGAGAACCTCATTTATCCTGTAGTTTAAAATCAGAACCATTGAAGGAAAGTAAAACGTGGAAAAAAAGTCATCGTCAACATTGTGGGTCAAAATCACGGAGACAACGTTCAAACATAAAATCATATCAGCAAGACATACAGGAAGAATCTCCAAATCCAAAAGTCATGAATGGCTTAGTACTAAACTTAGGAAGTCTTTTGGCTTCCAAAAGTCCTAAAGGTAGTCCCAAACATGATGAGTTAAAGCTTAAAAGACAGAAGAGAAAGCACAACTCTGCTTCCAGTTACTGTGGAACTAGTCCATCAAAAAAACGTAGTTATTCACCTCTTAGTCGTGCTTCTGACTCTGGCATTGAAAGTCTAGGGTCTGTTTCCCACAGTAGTGGACCCCCTAGTGCTGGCAGTGTTTCAGCAGCAGATGCATCTCCTAAGGCAAATGGTACCTGTGCAACTACAGAAAGATTGGATGCAAACAGGGTCTCACCAACCAAAGTTGTGGAAAAGTTGGAAAACCTGGCTAGATCTGAAGGTTAGTTTGTGTTTTTTGTTGTGTTTTTTTTTAAAAAGATTCTGATAATTTGTTAATACTGTACTGTGTGGCTAGGAGAAAGCAGTGAAGCTTTTTGAGGTTGTTGTTATTTTTTCTTTGTGTGTGTGTGTGTGAATTAATTTTTTTGTAAAGTTGTTTTATAGATCACAGAATTATGCCAGTACTCATGAATTCAATTTTTATTTATAACCAAGGATTTTTCAACACCTTGTTCTATTTTGCATCAACCTGTAAATAGATCAGAATTTAGTACATCATTGCATTTCAAAACCTGCTTCATGCATTGTTTTCTAGATTTAATTGCCTACACATTCCCTGCTGGTACAGCAGTAAGTCTATGGATTTACAATGCTAAAAGCAGGTTCAGTTTTTCTTGGTGGACTCACCCTGATGTGCTTTTGCTATAACCCCCCCCAAAAAAAAACTATTTCCATATTTTTTTTTTACTTTCTTGCTTACAATGTTAGAATGTACTATACAATTTAGCAGATGAACAGTTTTTATATCATAATTGATATTGTGTTTTAGGTATTTCATAGTTATTTTATCCAGTATTGTAATAAACATATAATGCTGTTATGTTTTGTACAATTAGATACAACTGTGTACATTATCATTACAGTCATACCAGACCTGACAAAGACAGAGAATGGTATGAGTAAACATGCAGATCAGACAAAGGGAAGACATTGGCAAGCTAAAATCTGTAGTGGTTTTGACAAATTGTTGGCTTTAGCTACAAATCCTTGTGACAGCCAAAGGAAAGAATTGTTCAAGCCAGAAAAACGGGGAACTGTTTACAGTGGCTCCCGAAAGAACACCACCAAAGTAACAGCATCTCACCAAGAATCTAAAAAATGGGTGGTAGACAGCATCAAACATGGTGATCACAAATCCAGCTCTCAGGACAACTCTGTTTTTATAACCTTTAAGGCTGTGAGTCCATCAACTCAAGCAAAAACTTTGAGCCATCGTACTCGAGACCACTATCACCGAGGGTCTCCTCCAAATAGATTAAGACACAGCAAAGCCACCTCTCTACAGTTACCAAGAAAGGGCCCAAGGACTCCTCCAAACACACCACCAAGTACACCATCAGAATCCCCTGAACGTATTATAGGATTGAGCACAACTGGTTCCTCACACCATTGCCATAGTCCAATTAGCAGTGTTGACAGCCCATGTAGTAGAAGAAGTCGGAGTAGATCAGTGAGTCCACCTTGTTATGATCACGAACAAGGACATCGTCATTTACGTGACCACTCCCGATCTTGTTCTGAGTCAGCTAGCAGTTCAGATTCTACCAGTAGTCGTGAAAGTGGAAGGTATTCAAAGTCTCGGAGACACCATCATCACTGTACAAATGTAGGAAAATCTCAAAGCAAGAAGAAATCTACTGAGAGGAGTAAGTGTGGAAGCATTGCAATAGCTCCCCCAAGGAAAGATAACAAAACTAATGGTGTAGGAGTAGAAACTTCCTTGTCTCAGCCAGTTTCATGTACAGCCATGATGACCCATCCAGCTTATGTAGGAGGACTTCCTATCATCTCTGTGGGAAACCTTCATTCTCAGAGTATTCAGTACACTGGTCAGTTTGTGTTTCATCATTCTTCTGCAGTTAGCCAAGGAACAGTTAATATTGGTGAAGCAACCAACCTGCCACCACCTTCTGTTCCACCTTCTCAACATCCTCCATCAACGCTTTCTTCATCTTCTGATCCTTCTGCAGGAGCTTTTGCCTTTGCAGTGGGACCTGCACAGTCATCAACCTTAGTGCCTCAAGTAAATTTGGCAACTTTTCCACTGGCAACAGGTACTGCTCAACCAGTGATTCCCTTTATGGTTGACTTTTCTGTCCCCCCACCAAGTTTCAATATGCCTCCTCCTACTTCTTCTGCCAATATGCTACCACCACAAGCACTGCCAGATTTCAGTGTTCCCCCACCTAATATAGGATCAGCTCCTGTTACTGGTAATCTTCAACTGAAATCCTTAGTTAACTGTACTGTGAATGTTAGTACTCCAAGTGTTCAGCCTCAACCAGTTACTCCTGACCAGTTGCTCCCTGGACTTCAGTCAAATATTTCACTCTCTCCTTTAGTGCCGGTGAATAACCAAATGAATCAGCCTCAAACACCTTCTCAAAACACAACAGTGTTACCTAAAGCACAAGCCAGTGGGAAAAATCTCACACCAACACCATCTCTTTGTATCAATGGCTACAGTCAGAAGCAAGTGCACCCAACTGTTTCTCACTCAGCTCTGTCCCAGCTAATGGATACTGAGCCACCCAAGGATTCAGTGTACATGTCCCCAGCCAACATAAACTTGATCAACCCAACTAGGTCTATAGCAAGTCGTAAGTCAGGACATCACTCCAGTATTCGAAGAAGCAACACTAGCTGTATTCAACATCTCCCAGGTAACCTCATCTATACAAACAGTTCGAAATAACTATCTAAAGCGTGATAAAATTATAGGTTACAAAATATTGTAACCCATTTTGCATTTCTGACTTTATGTTCAGTTAGGTCAAGATTTGAAAAGTCTTCAGGATTTCATTTCATCTGTGTTAATACCTTAATCTGCCGGACTCTTTGAAATGACCAACAAAAACAATAAGAAAAAATATATATTTTTTAATTGCTTAAAATGACGTTTAAGATGTATAATTCTAATTAGATTAAAACTAAACTAAAGTGAAATACAGTTTCTTTTAACAAGCTAAGTGATAAAACAAGTTTTTTTTTTTTTAAAACTGTGATATTGGTTAATGTGTAAAACATAATAGGCAATAATATGATGAGTTATGTTCACTTTTATTTATGTTCTATATGTAATTTAAGAATAATTTTAGCATTAGTCACTCTGAACTTTTCCAATTAACTTGCATTTAGGCTTTTATTAACTTAGTGTGTTTTATCTTAAATTGTTGTAATTTAAGTCCCAGAAACAACGTGGGAAGGCGTACAAGTTTTTTTTCTTTTTATAATTATCAATTCAATGAAGTATTTTTTCTAGATAATAATTATTCTTTACCCTCTTAGAATCTGATTTACTGACCATTGTATCTTAAATTTCAGGTCTTACTCAGTTTGTCTCTTAAACTTCCAGCATCAGTTGAGAGTGACGAGGTCATTGTTGGAAAGGTAGCTACCTCAGCCAAACCATGCAACTCTTGACTTTGTAACAACTTGCTCCAGAATGTAACGTGGATATGTTTTTTTCATGCTCGCCATTGTTACATGACTGGCAGTTGAAATCCTTGGTTTATTCAAAAAGAGAGCCACATTTAGTACCCATAATTGAATTTTTTTAACAGTGTTTTTATGAAGGCTATGTATAGGTACAGTTAACGTAATGGTTGTGTTCCTTTCAAGATGTCAGAGTACCTCACCAAGCTAAGAAACTGTTTTTGTACTTGAGAAATGCAAGTTTTATGTATTTTAACTGTAGTTTGAAACCTAGAGATTCTTTTGTGGAAAATGTAGTCAGATGTTTGAGTCTTGTGTCTTCATTTTAAAATCTTAATTTAAGTTTTTTTATACATATATTTTTTTTTCTTTTTACCAAAACAACGTAAGTACAAAAGACAATTTTCTTCATGTAATCTGATCATTTAAAACTTTCAATAAATAAAATATAAAAATTGCTCATAATAACTTGCTTATGAACAATTTCCCTGTGATTTAAGGCTGTGGGATTTTCTTAAAAGAAGGTATAGTTCATGACCTTCCATTCTGAACTTAACAGTTTGTAGCTGAAGTTTATATATCAGGTTTAAAAATGAAAAATTCTTCCTTGCTCACTGATTCATATCCCGTCCTTTCATTACATTTTTTAAATTTTTTTCTCTATTTTCATACATCATCTTGAGAAGCACACCAATCATTCACCAATTTTAACTTTTTATTCAGACCATTCAATCATAACCCATTAATATCCGATCCAACTGCGAAGGCAAGCCATCTTAATAAGCTGGCAGATTTTTCCTTCTGCATTGTTATAGACTTAAATATCTTTATCAACTCTTCTTTTGAAAACTTTTTTAACCATCGATAATTTCATTGGTAATTTTAATTTGTTTATTCTATTGGAAATCGTTTTATTGAAAACTCAGATTTATCTCTTGATATTGGAATTTGTACAGTTCACTTTGGAACTTTTATAGTGTTTCTAGTTTAAGTCATATTTTTACTTTGATAGCTGTGAAAGTTGTCTACTATAAATGTATTCATACAGATGTGATGAACCTAGATAGTCTTAGAAGTAAATATACAAGTACAAGAAGCTTGAGTTTGATTGATGTAATTTCTCGAGATAATGGGAAATGCACCAAATGAAAACATTTTTTTGGCTCTACTTTAGAAGTTTAAAAGCAATTTGCTTTAAAGATAGTATCTTATTATTTTTAAATATTTATCTTTTATCTTGAATAAACTGTTTGGTAATGTGTTGTCATGATCTTAATTTTATGTTTGAAAATATAGCTTTGGTATATTGTGGGCATTAGTACTGCAAATTCACAAGTAGTTAATGTTTACGTTAGAGAGGATTTTTGGAATGAGATTAGTAAGATTTGATTTCAGTATTTTGTTTAATAAAGAAGTCCCAGTTCAAAAAGGTTGAGTGAAGTTAGATAAGTGTTTATAGAATGTAATAATGCAAAGAATTACTTAGTGAAGGATGAAAACTGGTAAAGAATAATTTTATTAAACTTATTAAGTATGATAATGCTTTGTGGAAATAGTGTTATGGTGTTTTAATATACATTAAATTGTCATTCATATATATATTAGTACTGTAACATGTTTTGTACTGTATCATGTATTGAGTAGTAGGTTAGACTGAGTGATATATTCTAGTGACGATCATAGCCTGATCAATTATAAACTTGTTTTTGTCCCGCTAATAAATGAATTATTCAATTTAAAACTCCAACAACTTGAATATTGACTAAGATTATATTTTGTACCATAATATAAAAAAATTGGATTTTTTTTTTCCAGAATGTGTCTAAAGACAAAATATCAAATTCAGTTGAGAAAGTTTTAAAGGTGCTACAGTATGATTTTTTATCAATATCATTTGAACTTGCAAGCATATGTTTGGTATCCAGATGGGCATATCTGTTCCTGTCACTTGTACAAACAAAGAAAATTAATAAGAGTAGTGTTCCCAACCTTGAATAAATTGTAAATTGAATAGTTCTAAAGTAAGGGATAAAATGTGAAATCAGTACAAAAGGCTTACGTTTGCAAGGAAAGCTTTCATGTTTTACCATGGTAATTTGTTTAAACACTGCCAAGTACTTGATGAACATGTGGTTGAGCACTAAAACAGTGATAAGTCTTTAGCTTGTTCTATCACTGCCATTTTTTTACTGTTACAGTAAGAAAGTATGTACAGTGTCTGTTATTGACATAAGTTTATAAATTCATTATTTTGTGTTCTGCCACACCATGAACTTAAGTTAGTTGTATTCTGTAAAATGTTTTTTGTTTATTCTTGTGGTTCAATTTCCCCCTGGTGAGGGGCTTGACTGAGGGTTCCAGTTTTTCGTTATTTTAGTATAAATTAATTGTATAATTAAGTCAATTTCCTTTTTTTTTGTTTTTCAAGCTTTTCAATTTATGAAGGAAGATTAAAAAAGAACCTAAGTAATTTATTTGAGTGTTTAAAGAAAAAATGCAAGAGAAGTTTGTCATCAAGTTTTACTTCAGCTTACATAAATCATTTTTCCATGAGATGGAAAGATTTTAGGATTTTTTTTTTGTATGTGTGTGTATGTTTGCGTGATGTCTCAGGGTCTTCTCGTCAGATATTTTCATAAGTAACAATGATATGAATAGTCACCTATAGACGAGAGAAACTTGTGTTAATGAACTGTAATTTAAGATTACTTTTTTATCTTGTTCAGGAGATAAAAAAAACCTGTGAAACATGTTTGCTCAACCCATTATTAAGCCATACAGACAGAAAACAAATGCTGTTGATTGCTTCGAACAACCAAAGGTTTATGTCTATTGTCTGATTCGATGTGATACTGTTACATAAGTATCAAATAAATGAAATTGTATTATGTTAAAATTAATATAATAATTACCCTCCTTTTTAGTGTTCATAAAATAAAAAGTTACCATATCTTTGACTGTAGTTAACTTTTAGTGCATTTGATGTATTTTCCTTGATAATATGTAAAAGTAACAACATAAAATTGATTTCTCTCTGTATAATCTAAAAAATTTTGCTTTTCTTATTTGTAATTTTTATCTTTGTAGTAATAACTTGTACTAACACTGTGCAAGTGCTCTTGTATGTAATTATCTAAAATTATAAACCTACAAGAAAATTCCTTCTTAGGTCTATTTGTATCTTAATGTATTTTAAATTTTCATGGTTTAAAATTTTGATCATGGTGGACATGTTTGTAACAAAACGTCTGTTTTACGGTTATGAGGTAATGAAACTGTGCCTTTAAAATTTAAAAATATACACGAAGATCTTCAAAGGTTTTAAAATAAAACAAAAACCATCACCAGTATAAGTAAAATATAGATTTTGTTTTTTCTTACAAATCCAGCGTCTGTACTATTCACGTTACCTTTAACTTAAAAGGAGACCATATTGTTGTCTACTGTTTGATATTCTATTTTAAAACAACAAAATGGTTGAATATTTAAGCTATTAATTTATCTGGTAGTGTTTTGCCACATATCAACAAACCTGCCGACAAAACTTTCATCTGGTGATCTCAATGTTTTTGGTTTTAAGTATCGTTCAAGTGAAACTTCAGTTTAAGTTACCACTCGATGGCCATCATAAGTTTCGTATATATATATACATATATACAAGTGTGTGACGTCACTTTTGGTGCCCTTTAGTGAGAAGCGCTGTGTATGTATATTGTGTAGGAATTGTAATAAAGAATTTGAAAAATATATAGTTCTGTACTTTGAAATCATTTTTATGTCTTGTTTGTTTTTCTTTTTTTGCTCTATTTTACTAGCAATTGGAGCTAGCAATGTAGTATTTTATTAAAATCTGATTTTAAGACCATGGAAAATACCACAAACTATTTGTGTGTGTGTGTTTCGATTGGAAAACGTACGCCACGTTTTAAAATTATAATTAATATTTTCACATATTAACATTTACCATTAATATTCGATTTCATTTTAAAACAACTGTTTGTAAGTACGATTTGAGAAGGAAGATGTTGATGTTTTTCGCAAAGCCTTCCGTGTCTGTTATCTATTTCTGTAACAAACAACCCACTATCAGTGATGTCGAGAAACCCACTTGTTGAGAATTTTTATATGCAAAAACGGCTCTTCTGGGCCCAGAAAACACTTCAAATAGAAGAGCGAACAACGTTTCGACCTTCTTCGGTCATCGTCAGGTTCACAAAGAAAGGGTTACGTTGTTCGCTCTTCTATTTGAAGTGTTTTCTGGGCCCAGAAGAGCCGTTTTTGCATATAAAGCCAGTAACCCTTTCTTTGTGAACCTGACGATGACCGAAGAAGGTCGAAACGTTGTTCGCTCTTCTATTTGAAGTGTTTTCTGGGCCCAGAAGAGCCGTTTTTGCATATAAAAAAACAACCCACTAGTGGCACAGTGTATATCTGCTGGCCTAAACGTTAGAAACCGGGTTTCAATACCGTGATAGGCAGAGCACAGATAGCCTTGTGGTTAACTACAAACTAACTATAAGAAACGCTTGTATGCTCTCGTGTTCCAATAATAGTGCAGGATGGAAAGATTAAGCCCTCAAATTACATGTAAAAACTCATAGTATGAAATTAAGTTTTGTGCTTTTCGTTAAAGATGACCGAAAAAAATGTGCAATTCTAAATAAGCATGGTGTGGGGGTGGAAAATTTCTTCAAAATTAAAAATCGTACAAGTACGATTATTTGGAATATAAAGACTAATAGGCAAAGATAATTTCATTTTTGTTGGATTTCGCGCAAAGCTACACGAGGACTGTATGGAGTGGCCATCCCAAATTTTAAAGTAATTAATTGTATTGAATGCACTTCCAATTAGCTTTAGACTGTTTATTGTCAGACCAATTAACAATCGTCCTTTTAACGTACCCACGGTCCTAAAGTGTGGAATGCAATTTTCAGTAACGAAATGCAAACTGTGTAACTTTAGATCTACAGGCCGCGTTAAATGTAAGGCCCGGCTCAATACCCAAACGTAAAGGAAATATTAAAAAATTGAACTGATGGCGGGAGAGGGAGTACATTCTTTCCCCGCGTGTGGAATATTTTTTTCTTGAACTGGTTTATTTGCTTAGAGTCCAGCACAAAGCTACAGAATTGGCAATCTGTGATCTGCTCACCACTGGTATCGAAACTGGTTTCATGCGTTGTAAGTCCGCAGACATGCTCCTATGCCCTTGACAGGTTGTTTCTCCAACTGGAAACATTATTAGAAAATATTTGTACTTTAGACTTATTTCTAATGCTTCTCCAATTGATTTAATAAATGTTATATTTTAAAGAAAAATTCTAGGCCTTTCGGATTCTAAAGTTACGATCCATACTAGGCCATGTGTTTGAAGCTATTTTCGTAATCGCAAATTGTTAATTTTATGAAAGCATCGCAATCATAAAATTAATTTTGAAAAAAAATGAAAGTTGTTAGTAACACCTGTAATTTCGGGCTCTTTATAAATCTGTCGCTATTTGGGTTTTAAGTTTTTTTTTCGTAGTGAAAGCGGGTTGACCTTGTGATATAAAACTATTATAAAAGTGACAGTTACTCCCTTAAGTAGATCGTGAGTACCTTGATTCGGATGATCAGACATCCCACTTTTATTTGGTATTTTGTCCTGGTGTTCTAATAAAAGTTCTCGAGACGCACAAAATGTTCCGCTTTCGTGGTAAAGACGTCAGACAATCAGCCACATCGAATAGCAGACTTAATAGGCCTCAACTTGACTTGTTCATTCTTATGTGTAGTTTCCCATGCCGTCAAATTCTTTCGAAATTCAGTCCGAGCGTGGAAAGAAACCCAGTCTGAATGTGTAAATAGTTAAGGCATTGTTAATCGCCAAATCAAGTTTTACGCAGTCGTATAACGAATTTTATAACTACTCAATAAAAACATAACATCTACGTTCCATTAATTCTTCAAAAAGTTATATCTACAAAGTAATGCTAAAACGTAAAAGTAGTATGTTTGAAACTGTTGTGAATTCTTAAATAAAATCAGGTATGAAGTCGCCTGTTTTAAGAGAAATAAGAGAAATTGAAATGAATGATCACAAATTTCTTGGGTGTACAACTCGACTCTTTTTTTTTTTTTTTTGCTCGTTTGTTTCGTGTCTATCTCCTAAAAAGAAATAGTTGCAATTGTTTCAGAAACAATGCCAATGTTAATATATTTAGAAATAAATTTGAAGTAAATTAATCAGAAAGTGAATTATTTTAAATTTGTAAGAACCGTTTTGAAATTAGGGCCAAGAACTTGTTTTTCCTTATTTTTCAATTTGGAAATTTGGTCACCCTAACCTTTTCTATAATCAGTTGTTGTTGTTGTTTTGAATTAAGCACAAAGCTACACAATGGGCTATCTGTGCTCTGCCCACCACGGGTATCGAAACCAGGATTTTAGCGTGTAAGTCCGCAGACATACCGCTGAGCCACTGGGGGGCTTTCTATAATCAGAAGCTCAACATCAGAAAGCTTTCAATTTCTTCTTTTAACTACAGATATTTTTTGTAGTATCGCCCAGTTATCCATGATGCTTTGCACCATAACACTCTATACAGCCAGTATAGTACAAAAAATTGGCCAGGTGGTTAAGGCACTCAACTTATAATTTGAGGATCGCGGGTTCGAATCTCTGCCAAACCAAATATGCTCGTTCTTTCAGCCGTAGGGGCGTTATAATGTGAGGATCAATATAGTTGGTAAAAAAAGTAGTCCAAGAATTGGTTGTGGGTGGTGATGACTAGTTAGTTGCCTTCCCTCTAGTCTCACATTTCTAAATTAAGATGGCTAGCGCCGATAGCCCGAGTGTAGCTTTGTGCGAAATTCAAAACAAAACAAACAAAAATAAGACTTGAATATCTTATGTCAGCCCGGCATGTCTAGGTGGATTAAGGCGTTCGATTCGTAATCTGAGGGTCACGGTTCGAATCCCCGTCGCACCAAACATGCTTGAACTTTCAGCTGTGTAGGCGTTATAATGTGACGGTCAATTCCACTATTCGTTGGTAAAAGAGTAACCCAAGAGTTGGCGGTGGGGGTGATGACTAGCTTCCTCCATCTAGTTTTACACTGGCTGTTAAACTAGGGACGACTAGAGCAGATAGCTTTCGTGTAGTTTTGCGCGAAATTCAAAAACAAATAAAATCTGTCATTATAAAAATATAAATGTTCTTTTTGAGATACGAAGGGAAGAAAGAACTCTTAAAAATGAAATGCAGGTGTCACTTTACAGCTGCTTAAATAATTCAAACGGACAAAGCATGACCTTTTTATTTAAGGTTTATCGACATTCGCCATTTCAGACCATCTGTTCAGCTGTAGTATACGTTATAGTTCGGAAAGACATGTCAAGTTTTATACGAAACTTGTTAATTCCTTGTATGTACTTAAAATCAAAGTTCTACCTCACTGAATGCAGATTACCATTCACTTGATAATTTTTAAAACTCTGATTGGGGTATATATATATATAATTTTACGACTTTTAGATACAGTTCAAAGAAAGGCAATATTCGCCAATAAGAAAAGGCTAAGCAAACAAAACTCACTGCTGGATGAAAAAGGACAGAATCGTTTTTATTTTTCTCACAAATTATTATATTTCAGCACAACCCTATACACTATAAAATAAATGGTTTATAGAAATAAAACAGAAAGGTAGACGCGAATAGTGCAGAGATATCAAAACAGTAAATTGACATATTAAATATCTACTGATAATAAAGACTGTTGATAGAATATTTGTAACCAACTACTGTGTGCAAGTAAGAAACAACAACAAAAATTATAATGTTCTCTTACCAATGTCTTGATTTCTTCCTTATTTATAAAAACTGTGCTAAAATAATATATGCTAAAATAGTGTAAAATCATTGCTAATTACAACCTTTAGGTTTTAATTATGTAAAGAAATATCAAAACCACCAAGAAGCCTACTTCATTCAAGTCATCCAGCAATATAATAATCATGTAACATACGGAAAAATAACTGTAAAAAAATTAACATAATCATTAACCATTAAAAATTGATTTATTATATAAATTGCTGTTACAGTAAAATAATGCATATTGAGGGACTTTTCATTTTAATATTCTGTATAAACAGGATTATTCCGTATAGTAAGCTAGTTCCTATATATTAGGTTTCTGTATAGAAACAGTAGATGGCGCAAAAACCTAATCGATGCAAGTGGTCTATAAACAATAAATTAAAGCTGCACTGTTCAATTGTGTCATTGTTTTGCATAAAAGTAATAAATTTTAACACAGAATGATTGAAAATATATATTGCTTTGCAGAACGCTTTTCTGTTTTATTTTTGTTTTGTTTCTTGGCAAGATACAAATTCAAATACACTGACTTTAAGTAATTACATTAGCCTTTAAGAAAATAACTAAAAAGATACTTAATTACACTAGCCTTTAAGAGAATAACTAGAAAAAAGATACTTGATTACATTAGCCTTTAAGAGAATAACTAGAAAAAGATACTTAAGAGAAAAGTGTCGTAAACAAAAGTTTTAAATTTCAGGGTGGAACAGAAACAAATATTAAACTAACAAATGTCCTTCTGGTCCTTAAGATCGAAAACATATATTATGCAACATAAGTTTCTATCTTCTTTCTTTTTTTAAGTTAAGATTTTTTCTTTTATCTGTATTCTATTCCGAAATTGGTGTAGGGTTTTAAACCTGTAGAATAAAAAAAAAAACCTACCAATATTTGATAGCTATTATAGTTCTCAGCTGGAAAATTACTGCCCCTCAGTGGCTCAGCGGTATGTCTGCGGACTTACACGCTAAAATCCGGGTTTCGATACCCGTGGTGGGCAGAGCACAGATAGCCCATTGTGTAGCTTTGTGCTTAATTCAAAAAACAAACAAACAATGGAAGATGACTAAATGTTTTTAAAGGTGGTCGTTTTAAATGAGCAGCAAGATAAATATCTTGGTATACATTATTTCATCTGTTAAAAGTGAGCCGAATATTCTCTCATGGTACTTTTCTGTCATAATCTGTTGGTTTCTCAATTGGGCTCTCTTCTTGAATTAGCCAGTTAAATTTTCATAGTGGATTTGATAGTGACCCAGTTAATGTTATTCAGGAAAGTCATGCAATAACAAATGACACAGTTGTAATGGTAATAAGTGCAGATAAATAAATTTTCAAATTCCATACTTTGTAAAAAACCTTGTTTTCAGTTGGAATTCTGGAGCAGATGCAGAAAATGATATGACTTGTTTAATTTCAGCAATTATCTATTCGTTTTCCAGATTCGTTTTGTACTTCTATGATTTTGTCATTGCAGTCTGTCTGCACTTCTTTAATTTTGTTTTTGTAACCTCTCTGCAGGTCTCTAATAGTTTCGTCAACCTTATCCTCAATAAGGCATATATTTTAGCTTAATTATTCTTTAAATATTTTGTCTCTTTCAAACTTCTCCATTAAATTCCTTCTCGTTCTTTTCATTTTTTATCTCTTTATTCTTAATCTTAATTTAATTGTATGTTTCTTTCTTTTTCAACTTATGATATTTACCTTTCACATTCTGTCTTCATTTTTTTTACATTTTCTATCGTTTTATTCTGAACCTTTATTTGAATATTTCATCAGTTCAAGCGAGATAGAAATCTTGCTTCTTGCCTGTTTTGTCGTTATCCTAAACAATTCAAGTTCAAATTTGATCAATGTTGTATTTTAGTTTCATAAATATACTTTTGAAACTTATTTTATTGAACGTGTTATTTTGAATAATCTGGTCAAATAATATTAAATCTTGTTCATGTAACAAAATGAAATTCTTCTATTTCTTCCCTAACATTTTACAGCTATTTTAACTTGTAGGCCTAAGTGCCGAAACAATTGTTGAACAAAAAATACGTGACTAATGACAAGCACACCTCATTCACAAACATACTTACAAAATTTCTTCACTAATAATTAGAATAGCTAAATAAACTCAAGAAATTTCATTTCTAATACTGAACTGTGAACATATTTTCTGATACTGGTAGTTGTTAAGCTTAAAGTGACTTTATGAGTTGTTGAAAGTAGGCTTGTTTTTGATTAAGCAACTTATTCGTTTTATATAGTTATCTATTTTTTTATAAAAATATTGTTGATTTCTGCTCAGTTTGATGGCCATAATCACACAATTATGGAAAATGATATGGACAGTTTTTGAAGTATACCCTCATGGTGTTATCTCCTGTGTCTACCACCGGGAAACGAACATTAAATTTCCGTGTTGTAAATTCGTATACTTACCGTTGTCACTCTGGAGTATGCTATACTATCCATCGGGAACAACTGAAAATAATATAAAGTAATTAATCAATTGTTTTATTAGAAGAAAATTTAGTTTGCAACATTTCTGATCATTTTCACACTATTAGTATAAATGGTAAAGAAAAAGATTACTGTGAAGAGCAGACGATATTTTTTTGTTATACTAAATAGTATTTAATATTTGAAACATTACCTCCATTCTCAGGTGTTAAGATGTGGGTCTCAAAATATAAGGTATTTTTGTTCTTTATATATGTACTTTTGGGTTTAAAAAGATGTATCTGGGGTTCATATTTGATGTAGAAGTTACGTACTCAGTTAATTTCACAAGGCTACTTATTATCCTATTAAAGCAATATAGTTACAAAATGTTTGCGTATTTTGTTTCTTAGATTTATATAGGTATGAATATGGCTTGGTTTAGTTTGAATTTCGCGCAAAGCTACACAAGGGTTATCTACGCTGTATGAATATGTCTGAGGGATAGGGATAAATTCCATCACATTAGTAATTAACACAATGCGAAAAACAACGAATTGTGGTTTTTTATTTATTGCAATCTTTCTCACTGAAAATTAATTTAGTTTAAGCAGTTGGACGTTATTTTTTAAAGATTTTCTTCACATATTTCAACTCAGATATGCGTTCCTATATAACATAACTCATGAATTTATTTTCCAAACTTTCACTATATTTTAAGCTGAGTATGTTATAAGACTGGGTATTGTACAAAAAAAAAAAGTTTGCCAATGATCTGCATAAACAATAGGATAAAATATTATAAAGTGTTTGATATATGTCCCATTTATTTTGCTAGGCCTTATCTAATATACGAAAGGTTCATGCAAGATTAATATTAAACATAGAGAAATTATGTGTCTGAAACGCAGCCTTTAATGTTCACTATATGTTTCTTTAAAATCGAAACTGCAATTTAATGGAAAATACTCTAACGCTCAAGTTAGTCCAAGGAAATGTTCACGAATTCATTTTCCATTGTCAATTATTTCCTATTGTCCTATTTCTTGCCATTTTATTTCTCTCTCTCTTTCTTTTTTGTTCTTTCTCGTCACTAATTTCAAACTCTACCTTGAGTAAGCGGATACTGAGATACATAGAGCGTTTTCCAGATCGTTTTCTTCAGATACTGACAATAGTATAAGTAGCCAAATCTCCATAGATTTAGAATCCACTATTCTCCAAACGGATCAGTTCCGTTTGCCACTCGCAGTGGTTCAACGAAAAAGCAGACGAATGTTAGCTACAGTGGCTAAAACATAAGAAAAACATAAACCTTATCGTTATATTAACGGAAAAAAACACACCTTACATTTCACAGTATTTCATGGCGTTTGTGACCAAATGAACTCTTTATTGACTGAAAATTAATCAGTTACTTAAGAACACACATACACTGCTTTGAAAATTGGTCGCAATAAAGTTTCAAGCTGAATCAAATTTTTTTATCCTTCAGAATGTTTTCTTGGTAGCATGAGTCAACTACATATGGCAATAAGGACTGGATTGATGATAGTTTTCTCGTATTGTTAGTAGATATCCTACCAATCTTTAACAAGTGAAATAATTTGGCTTGCTTTTTTATGCGTTGTTGTGGTGCAATAAATTCTTTCTTGATGTCAGAGAACGTAGTTGTACTTGTTTCTGTTCTTCTAGCTGATTGGATTACAGACTGAAAGAGTTGGATGAATTTTATTTTTCATACTCGTCTTCAATAAGTATGGGTCTTTTATGATAACTACAGTCATACTCATCTTCAATAAGTATGGGTCTTTTATGATAACTACAGTCATACTCATCTTCAATAAGTATGGGTCTTTTATGATAACGACAGTCATACTCATCCTCAATAAGTATGGGTCTTTTATGATAACTACAGTCATACTCATCTTCAATAAGTATGGGTCTTTTATGATAACTACAGTCATACTCATCTTCAATAAGTATGGGTCTTTTATGATAACTACAGTCATACTCATCTTCAATAAGTATGGGTCTTTTATGATAACTACAGTCATACTCATCTTCAATAAGTATGGGTCTTTTATTATAACTACAGTCATACTCATCTTCAATAAGTATGGATCTTTTATGATAACTTCAGTCATACTCATCTTCAATAAGTATGGATCTTTTATGATAACTACAGCAAACTGCCTCTACTGAGGCCGCTCAATGCAAAGTGTGGAAACTGTTGATGTACTTTGTCTTAATTGATAGGTGTAGTATCTCATAATGGCTGTTGACACTCGTTTGTTTTTATATGATTTGAAGACTTTTATTTATCAGCTGCGCATAGGCGAAAGGAAATTTTCTAAATCACCTAAGTACACTTGCATTGTTAGAACTAAGCACCCAAGTTCAGACGATTTTCATTATTTCTCTAAACAGAAGGACACGTATAAACATAATTTGCTTTTGAAATTATAAACACCCCCTTTAAAATATTTCGTCAGCAATTAGTTTCCTAAACCAGTCTTCACTTTCTGAACGATATCTTTACTTGGATTCACTTGGAATGTGCTTTCAGTTATCGTTACTGCTCTAAAAATTCTATTACTTGAAGTTTTACATTTTTGTCAAGAACAGTGAAAGATGTTGCTTTGAAAACGTTTCGTATTTGCTTTCTACATCCAGTTATTTATCATTCACGCATATAATAAAACAAAAATAAGACAAGAAATGTAATTCCGATGTTTTAGTCTCCGTCTCTATAAATCCCAAGGTAGTTACTAAGAGTGAAAAAGATATTATGATAACTTTGAAAGACAGGTCAAGTGTTATGTCTATTTGATAAAAGATTTTAACACGCCATGTAAATTCATTTTCTTTTATCAGTATAACTGTGCCTTATACAAACATAGGCGAGGGTTTCAACCAAAATAAACTGTAATGAAGGAGTGGCACGAAAGAGATGTTCGAACATATCAAAAATGTCCATTTCAGGTCAACGAGTACATCACGATTTTAATGTTTTATTGGTTTATGTCACAGCATTAAGGTCAACGTTAAGTATATCGTACTGAGTAAGGTAGAAATGAATTTACACACATACACGTACAATAGATACGCGAATGTAAGTAGAATGAAAAAAAAAATTTGTTTTTAATTTAGCGCAAAGCTACACGCTAACCACACTGCACGTTTTTAGTTTTGGGTATGTTTTAACAGGGATTGTCAATCCCATGATTAGGAGCAAAGGGTTTTTTTACATTGATTTTGGCGCAAAGCTATTCGAGGGCTATTTGCAGTGTAAGACTAGAGGGAAGGCAGCTAGTCATCACATCCCACCGCGAGCTGTCGGGCTACTATTTTATTAACGAATAGGGGGATTGACCATCACATTATAATGTCCTCAAGGCTAAAAGGGCGAGCATATTTGGTATGACAGGTAATCAAACCCGCGAGCCCCAGATGACTGGTCGAATGCCTTAACACACCTAGCCATGCCGGGCCGGAATCGTTTGATTTTTTGTTTCCTTATCGTGAAGCCACATTGGGTTATCTGTTGAGTCCACCGAAAAATAATACAAGTTTTATCCTCTGGACAGAAATATTAAAACACAACGATATATTGTATCTTATTTATTTTGTCTTCTTTATTTCTTGTGACCTCTGAAATCAGTCCTTACGATTCACTTTTTTGAAAACAATCTAAACGCTTTCAGATGTTAAACGGTAAAAATACGTAAAATTAATTAAGCATATATTTCAAAAACGTAAATGTAAGATAAAAGTTAAATCATGTCTTCATACAAACTTAGTAAGTTAAGATATGTTAAGATATAAATTTGTTTAAACTTATAATATGCCTGTTCATTATCTCTAGATTCATATTTTTACTCAATTACAATTACTTCCAATACAGTATGGTACAAAAACCACTTATTTCCACAATCTTTAACAGTTCAGTTACAATATTTCTTCACTGTTCTTCCTGCAATTTCCGGCAAAATTTGTGATTAACCTCACTGAACCATAGTTAATTTTATTCTCTTCTTACCTACTTAAAATGTCCCCAAAAACATTCACATATTTTGAAAACATAATATTTTAAGTTTTGTATTACATATAAAAGAGAGTTTGTTTGTTTCATTTCGCGCATAGCTACATGAGAGCTACTGTCTACTCAAGGCGTCCCTAATTTAGCAGTGTGAGACTAGACAGAAGGAAGCTAGTCATCACCACCCACCGCCAATTCTTAGGCTACTCTTTTAAAAACGAATAGTGGAAATTACCGTCACAATATAATCTCCCCACGGCTGAATTGTTGAGCATGTTTGGTGCGATGGGGATTCGAATCCGCGTCCATCAAATTATGAGTCAAACGCCTTAACCCACCTGGCCATATAAAAGAGAGAAATCATAAAAATATTGATTTTTCAGAATTTTTATTTTTATTTTTCATAATACTTTCGTTAACGCTTTGTGCCATTCGGTAGGTTTTTTTTTTGGGGGGGGGATTTGGTATGCAGTTTAATCCTTAATCTTAAATAATCTGCTTCACCTGCATTGAATTCACCACAGTTTGTGAAAGATGTAACGTCTATAAAACAAGAAATGATTAATTGATGTTTGAAAAATCTAGTATTTATGGAATACCAACTGTAGAATGTAATTATAAAGCCAAACCATCTTTTAATATATCTTTTGAATGTACTACAAAAACCTTTCTTTATCTCATATTCGCCTTCCTCTAGTACAACGGTAAGTCTACGGGTTTACAACGCTAAAATCAAGGGTTCGATTTACCTCGTTGGGTTTAGTCGATAGCTTGATGAAGCTTTGGTATAAGAAAAACTCATATCTCACATTCCAAATATTGTTTTGGAAAAAAGAAATAAGTAACCTTAGAAAGAAGATTGTATATTTTGTAACGACTGATTGTTATTTGTTAATACACAATTTATAAAGACGTATTTTAACTATTAAAAAAATGTAAGCTTTACGTGACATAGGTAATATTAAAACTACAAAAGCTTTGGATAAAAATCGTGGAAACGTTTTATTTTTGTTTCTTAAATTTTATATTTTAGAAAATCTTATATTTGTTTTAAAATTAGTAAACTGTGATAAATTCCACATTAGTAAGTAAAATATGGACGAATTTATACGTTTGATGTTAGAATTCTCGAGAAAAAACCCTGCTATATCTGCTATGTGCTATATATTTGCAAACATTTTAATAAAGATATTATGAACAGATTTTAAATTTTGAAGGAACTGTGTTCACTTGTTACGTTTTTCAACCGGTAATGTAAGTCATGTTAGCTTGAATTCTTCTAGCCTCAACGTCAATTGTTTGTCATGATTGTCTTAGAATGCATCATATGGCACGAAACACTTTAAAATGTCTTGAAAGTTAAAACAATTTTTTTTTTCAAAGTTGTCCAGTTGCCAAATAATCATGACGTCGTAGCAGAAAGTTGCAGACGATTTTTTTTCAGCACAGTGAAAACACGCTGATTTATTGAGGCCTAGTTTACAAACAGTTTTAAGGGCGGTAATCTCACAAGCATTGTAGAAAAAAATTGTGTTGAAATTAGACAGGTACATATTTTATGTTTATTGATATGATTGTATGATGTGGACTGTTATATCTTTATAAATCAAACAGTTTCTAAATATTACTGATTTGTTATTTGTTGTCAAAAAGTTCGATGAAATGTTTAATTTTCAGATTTGCATGCCGATCAGAAGATGGAGGCTGTATGTACCATATGACAGAACTAATTAATTAGATTTTTAAGTAAAACTGAAAACAAAAGAAGAGGTAATTAATAAAATATTTTATGACTTGTGATTTCAGGCAATGGTTCACTATTTGCTTCATAACTGGTCAATAATGTTTTGTTTGCAGCAGTTGTAAGATTATTAGAAATCACAAAAAGAACAGTAAAGAGAAATCTCATTAAAGATACTAAAGATTCATTATGGAAATAAAGTGATTATGCATAATATGAAAGGAAAGCGTTATTGAAGTAAACTTCCAATCTCAATGAAAACCATGGAATATGAAATAATACAAACAATATTTTACAAGTTTAAATCATTTGACATTTTAAATTATTTATTTGTATAAAGTTTTTATTTTATTTGTGGATATTGTTTAAAAATATGTACTTTATTTTCGCTGGGAAACTTTGTTTAGAAGCTGTTGTTTTTTAGGTTCCGTTTAAATGAGATGTGATCTCCGAAGTTACGAAACCGGGGAAACGAAAAAGAATGAAGGTGAAAGGTAGAGGCTTTAAAATATTAATATTTTTGTATTTATCTTTAAATCAATATAGAGGCCCTCACAGTCGAATATATGGTATAATTATATTATTTGTTTATGAGAGTTTGATGTTTGTGTTGTAAACTGAAGAGTTCAGTTTATTGTTGAAAATAAATAAAACACGATCCGTTGTTCTAAAAACCATAACTAATTTGATTTAATTACTTAAGAACATGTATTGATGTGTCATTTATTAATATACAATTTCTAAAGGGGCAATTTTAATTGTGAAAAAATAAATTGGTTTTTGTGTAATATAGGTTATGTTAAAACTATAAAAAACAATGGATAAAAATAATACTTTAATGGGATATACAAAATTCGTGCTAACCGTTTCTGGACTTATGCAACGATTGTTTATTTGATGAACTGCACTCAAAGTTACCCGAGAGATAACTGCTCTAGCCTTCCCTAATTTTAAACTAATAGACTAGAGGAAATGTAGCTACGCCAAACATGCTCGCCCTCTCAGCCGTGGGGGCGTTATAATGTTACGGTCAATCCCACTATTCGTTGGTAAAAGAGTAGCCCAAGAATTGGCGGTGGGTGGTGATGACTAGCTGCCTTCCCTGTAGTCTTACACTACTAAATTAGGGACGGCTAGCACAGATAGCCCTCGAGTAGCTTTGTGCGAAATTCCAAAACAAACAATCAAACAAACTACGTACCTTCCACCACTAATAATTAACAGGGTGACCGCAACGTTATAACGTCCTTACAGGTGAAAAGACGAGCCTCCTGTTCGATAGCGAGGTTGGATCCTACGACCTGCAGACTGTGAACGAAATGCCCTAATCATTACGTCATGTCAAGACATATATGTTGAAATTACGACGTGATTACGTGTACAAGCACGAGGAAGAATTACTTAGTGTTAAGTAAGAATTTATCACGTGTGTTTCAAGTGCTTCTTTCGTTTGTAGTTTCTTAAATGCAAGCATAAAATTTCAATATAAGAAATTAGTTTTTAATAACAGACTAGTAATTAGGACAAACGAAGAGTTTAATTTCACGAAATTTGGAATTTGTTTCGGTCACAATTTTCCCAGTTACAAAACTTGGTTAAAAGTTCTGGTAAGCCTTTTATCATACAAAACTGTTTGTAAAATCACTAGTTTTGAAATACAACAATGCATAAACGATCGCCTAAAATGCAGAGGACGTCCCCATAAATTAGTAAGCGTTACAGTTCGAGGGTGAATAATGATAAAAAATAATTACGATTTTTGCTCTTTTTCACCCCCTTTTAATTCAGCTTTCACTTGTAATCTATTAAAAATACAGAACTGAGAGTGTGTATGTGTGTGAGAGGGGGGAGATCATACATGAAGATCGAGGTTAAGTCACGTATCAACCCGTTTTATATACGTACAAAGTCCCTTGTGTTAGCTTGCTTCAAACTGCTGCTTGACTAACGATACTGATAACGTTGTTTGTTTAGCTCTCCACTTAGTTTCACATGTATTGAAACAGATGGCGGTGTATATGTTTACGGAAAAATAAAATAAAAGTTTGAATTTATTTTGTTAATTCTTTTTATTTCAGTTCCCCTCTATCTCTGCAAGAATTAATTACTCATTATATATTATAATTTGTTTGAACGAGCATAGAAATTAAGTAATAACGTGTAAACTTTGTAGAGAACCTAACTCTAATAATGCCTCATCCCCAATCGAATTTTAGATAATGTGAGTGATGCAAAGATAAGAAGTGTAATAAGCCCCCTGTAAACAATGCCATATGCTATTCATTGGCTTATAGGACAGAGGGTACTTTTCCTAGCTTATCTGAAAGAAGTCTAGATTCCGGATGTATACCCCTTACTGCAACACGACGCCTCGTTATTTCTGTAAGATTCCGTCAGAACATCACTGTAGATGATGCAATTCAGGTAACCATCTTTGACGAAAAGATTGAGGAGTAACGCAGCTCTAGCCATCAGTAAGAGTTTTTATGTGTGTGTTTGAGCTGGAAGTAGGGGTCTTGACATGAGAGTTATCTAAAGATGTCAGATCTAACTCTTCCAGCTTACTCATGTGCAAAACAGTCGTCAGAAAATAGTCAGTTCATTATCCAAAGATGTCAGATCTAACTCTTCCAGCTTACTCATGTGCAAAACAGTCGTCAGAAAATAGTCAGTTCATTATCCAAAGATGTCAGATCTAACTCTTCCAGCTTACTCATGTGCAAAACAGTCGTCAGAAAATAGTCAGTTCAAAAAAATAACTAGAGAAACACGGGAAAAGACACGCGCTGAAAGAACAAAGAATGATTGAAGTCCAGGTGTTGATTGTACGAAGAAGAACACGCGCTTAAGAAAATGTCACTATAATTCTTGTTCAGCTTTTACTTGTGGACGGCAGCAGACCAGAAGAGATTATGAATTATTTAACAAGCATCTAGGAAATACAACAATACAAGAGAAATATTTTTATTACTCGGTATTCATTTGGAAGAAGACAAGAATGCAGCACAAAATCTCAGATTGTTCAGGACAGCATATTGAGGACTTTGGTATGGAAATGAACTTTCGTTCTACAGTGTATGTACGGAATTAGGTTGTTAATTTCATAACATTAATTATATATTAGAATTGGTATGATACGAATTTTCAGAAAAGTAAGCTATTTTGCTATTTTTTTCTTTCCTGTAACAAAATAATTGTGTTTAGTATTCTAGGTTTCAAGCAAGTTCCGAGAGGTTTATGTTCCAGAATAATCCGATAAGGTAAAGTAAGAACAGAAGAAAAAAAACACCATCAGGGCTGTGGGGTGAGCTAAAAGTGGAGGGGTAGTCTCTTCACTTGGTTAATATAGTGAGATTCAACTCCTCCAACTTGTAGCCTGTCTCACGAACCAACACTGCTTCCAATAAAGAGATAACCTATTTCACCGGATGTTTATCTCACAAACAAGAATGGATTGGTGAAATAACGTAATTAAAAGCAAAATATGCCAATCACCAAATACTTATATACATAGAAGAAACTCTGTCTGTCCAGTCCCCCGCTGGTACAGAGGTACGTCTACGGATTTACAACGCTGAAATCCTGGAACCAATTCCCCTTGGTTGACTCACCAGATAGCCAGATGTGATTAAACATACTTTCCATTAAACAAGAAAATTTTCAGGGAAAGTTGAATTAAGGAAAAAAAACAGCCTTCTTCACTGAGAAAGTTCAGTTTCATCATAAGAGTTTAATACACTTTTCAATTACATTTTCTCCCAAGATTTTCAGGTATTATTAACAGAAGTATATTTACCAATAGTACAAAAATTAAGGGAGAAACAGTATGCTTGCAGAAGAAATAACCATACTTAAATCAGCTTCACTAAGTACATCACTATAAAGTATTAAAACCATTATATATATATATATATATATTGCTGTAATGAATTAGAACAATTGTTACATACCAACTCCAATTAGTGTAATGTGTCGAAAATATTTGGTCCTAAATTGAACGATAATGCAAGATGAGACTTTCTGGTGTAAGTCTGAGCGTCATAGACGAATCCGGTTTATAAGTAAATAAAATAAACTTTGTGTGTGACAAAATAAAAAAGGCAGTGTTTTAGGATTTTCAGTCAATAACACCAATAAATACAATTTAATATGCCTGGAAGTCTTAATCTTGGAATAAAGATGTTGTTTAAACGTTAATATTTCTTATAAAGATTTTCATTTTTACCTGTGAAACGTACACAAGAACACACACACATATTTAAGGTTTTAATATTCTGATTTTTTTTTTATATTTCGCGCAAAGCTACACGAGGGCAATCTGTGCTAGCCGTCCCTAATTTAGCAGTGTAAGACTAGAGGGAAGGCAGCTTGTCATCACCAGCCACCGCCAGTTCTTGGGCTACTCTTTTATCAACGAACAGTGGGATTGAACGAACATTATAACGCAACCACGGCCGAAGAGGCGAGCATGTTTGGTGCAACAGGGATTTGAGACTGCGACCTTCAGATTACGAGTCGAACGCCTTAAACCACCTGGTTTACAGGGTCTTTTAATGTTCTGATTTTTTTCATGAGCTGCAAGGGAATTATTTATGATTAATTGTATGGCATTGTATAGTTTATTAATCAATTCGTATATACATTTATCAGCGTATCTGATGAAGTATATGTTATAGATCTGATACGTAACATCCGTTTATAACGGAACTACTCTTTAAGTAAACACTGAAGTATAGAACTTTAATTTAGAGAAACATAAAATACAGATTTTCTAAAGTTATTAGATTTCAACATGCATCAGAAGGCACAGAATGCTAGGAACTACTTTAAAACGTACGATTTTTTTAATGATGTAAATTGTTAATTAATTAAGTACGATGAATATATTTCTTTTGCGTGACGTTGGTTTTAGTCTTTATGTACATAACCTAATAATAGAAATAATCCCGCAAAGAAAATAGTTGAATAATAAAAATAAACACAGCGTCAGAGACGATGAAAAAATTATAGTTCGATGCAAGTTAAAACGACTTGTGCTGGGAGTGGCCTCGCGCTCAATAATCTGCACGAACTGTGAGTCATAGGATTTATAACACGATGTAACACAAATTTTGTTCCTGGATAGTATGTGTTATTTCTTAACTGCTTATGTTGTAAAAGTACAGAAAATGGCCAGTATTCCCTTCAAACTTTGCTTTTGTGATAATTTAGAAATTATCCTATTTTCAATGTAAAAACGGGCAAATTTGTACATTTTCATTTGCATAAGGTTTGAATAAAACAACATATGAATCAAGATTTACATGTATTTATACTAAAGTTGTACAAAATATTTAGAAGTGAGTAGTTTTTCGAGATTTGTGACTGTAATGTAAATCACTTTCACGTATCAGCCCCAAGATATCGGCATTCGACTTTGTTAGACCAAAATCTTTGATCAAGTCATTGAAGTCTCTTTGGTTGAGGGTAGTATGGGTTTCTCTCACCAGCTGAACCTCTGAAATCGTAATCTGGAACTTCAACGTCTACCTCCTCTTCTGATTTGCTGCTCTCTTCTGAGGATGGCTGCTTTCTCTCTGACGGAGTGGGTACAGGTAGCTCAGGGCATTGTGGAGTTGGATCGATGGATGATGGAAGATCCGGATACATAACAGCAGATGCATTCTTGTCAGCCCAACGTTTCAAAGGGTCCACCACGCAGAAGTAGCAATTACTTGAGTGGTCAGTGGGTTCATGCCAAATTTTGGAATAGCGAACATCATGGCTCTCTTTTCCCCTTTGTACCATCCTGAAAAATAGCAAAATAATATTGTAATTATGAAGAATAAATTTATTTCACTCACAACTGATGTGTAAGAGGTTCATGCAAAATATTTTATTTGTGATATTTTTTCTATGTTATTGAAAATTAAAAAAATAAATTAAAAGATATTTAAATTTTAAAAGGTCTAAAGTTTGTATAATATATAATGTTACTATTCAAGCAAGCGAAAATTGTCCGTCTTACTCCAAAAATGGAGTGTTCACAGGTAAAACGATGTGTCCAGGACTTGTCTTAATCCCCGATAAGCATGCCTAAATACATCTTGTAGGCTTCACACCTTTTAGCAGATGCTGTCACAGAGTACTTTTTTACTCTTATCTTGATAAACTGACCACTTGCACAGCAGAATGCGTCTGGAGAATGGTTTTAGCTTCTTGATGTCATCTCTGATAAAATCAGATAGGTCTATGTGTTCACTTAGACAGCTAGAACTAAACTGAAGTGATGAGCATCTGTGTATACATTACTATGGAAAGTTAGAGAAAGTTCTCTTTCAGCTACTCAGCAATGAATCTACCTGGAATGTTCAGGAAAATGGGTAAATTTCAAAATTTCATTATCCAGGTCACAAAAACAGAGTTTGAAGAGAAAAATATGTATTTTCCATTTACTTTAAACATAAGAAATTGGGAAATAACATTTTCTGCCCAGAAACAAGAAAAAGTAAAAATTTTATTACATGGTGTTATTCGCGTCCCTTTACCACAAAAACACTCAAAACATTGAAACCTGGACGTGCTATAAATAAGATTGCCAACTCTTACTACTCCGGCTATTAAGAGTAACCAAAGAGTTGACGGCAAGTGCTTTTAACAAGCTGTCTGGTATACCAGTTACAGGTTAGGGACAACTATATACTTTTGTGGATGTTAACGAGTTTAAAACATCAGCAACAAGAATGTGTTATCCAATGTATAGTCAAACAAGCAGTAGCACCTTAACTTTAGGTGTACTTCACCTCTTTCTTCCAATAAATTCCACACTTTTAATTAAAAACACGTATGAAAGGCGAGTTTTAGTTAAGTCTTACATCTTTGTGGAAAGAAAGTTAGGTCGAGGCTAGTGTAGTTAGGGTATAGCAGATTTGGTAAAATGCTAACTTTATGCTCCTTAACATAATGGATGAAATGCTAGTTGATATCAAAGAAAGTTAGGTTGAGAATAGTGTAATCAGAGTCTAGAGGTTTTGATAAAATGTTGACTCGATACCCCTTCACATGGTGGATGAAATGTTAGTTGGTTTGATTTGTTTGTTTTGAATTTCGCGGAAAACTACACGAGGGCTATCTGCGCTAGCGTCCTTAATTTAGCAGTGTAAGATTACAGGGATGGCAGCTAGTCATTATTACCCACCTCCAACTCTTGGGTTACTCTTTTACCAACGAATAGTAGATTAACCGTAACATTATAGCGCCCTCACGGCTGAAAGGGCGAGCATGTTTGGTGCGACGGGGATTCTAACCCGCGACCTTCGGATTACGAGTTGAGTGCCTTAACCACCTGGCCACGCCGATCCACGTTATTTGCTACCATTTGAGAAGATATTACGCTGGTCATCAAAAATGGATAGTTAGCGAAACACTGACTGGTATCATTCGCGGAAGCGTTTCTATATAGATGCAGTGTTATACGTATTTACTAGTATTACCATTTTCAGAAATCCGTATAAAGTGCAAATATTCATACAATCCAATTTAATGATTGATTATTGATGCACGCCAGATCTGACTGAGTTTATTTATGTTTGCCCTTCTCTGTGGTCGTGTAAAACGCTAGACAGGATGGTAAACCAATCACATATCTGATGGGTGAGTTTTGTTATAGCAAAGCCACGTCGAGGTATCCGATGAGTCCACCGAGGTGAATCGAATCCCCGATTTTGGCGTTGTAATCCCGTAGACTTACCGCCTATCTGAAGTATCGATATGCAAACATAATCAGTTAGTTAAGTAAAATTACAACAGTAAAGTATCGATGAATTTAGTTTTGAACATATGAATAACGTTGTCTATTTGAGGGAAGGAACATATACATTAAATACGTTTCGACGGGAGTACGTGGGAACGGTGAAGCTGTTAAATAGATATCACGTGCATTCGTAATTTACTTTGCTCACTTGTATTCTACGCAAAAATGAGCAGATGCACAAATAGTTGCATTTGCCACGTGTACTATTAATGATCAGAACAGTTTGTTTGTCGTAATGGCACAGTATTATTACTTTTGTGGATATATCACTACAATTGACATTTTCATTTTTGCAGGTCCAGAAAATAATCCATAGAAATTTATTCTAATTAATGCAATCAGTGAAGTTGCAAGCACTTATCAGATTTTACTTGACGTAGGTGCAAATACTTTTCAGAGTTTTCCAGAGAAAATCTCACAAAAAATGTGACTGTGAAATAGCTTTTTATATTGGTAAAGCAACAGAAGTATTCAGTAATGTCATAATTGTTTTAACAATAAAAGAATTCATGCGATGTCATCATTGTTGTCACAATAGAATTATCTAGTTATGTAATGACTGTTTTAACAATACAAGTATTCATGCGATGTCATCTTTGTTGTCACAATAGAAGTACCCATTAATGTTATCTTTGTTGTCACAATGGAAGTATCTATTAATGTCATGAATGTTGTAATAATAGAACTATCCTTGTGATTTCGTGATTGTTGTAGGAAGCTGCTCTGAAATTGTACAATAACAAACAGACGAAACATAATCCCCCCTGTGATGATTTTGTTCTCTGATATGCCATAGCGCAATAAACAGCCAAATCGGCACAATAGAACATATGTCATATGAGAAAGAACCATAGTCTACAGAGGTTCGAGTCTTATTTCCATTGTCGTTCCTTATTAGCTGGATCGCAAGGTACAGAAAATTCCAAACGCCTATAAAATATTCAGGGGACACAACTCCTCCCAATGAGGGTAATATTACGGCTGTGTAAACACTTATTATCATGTCTTCAAGAAACACATTTTTATTTATGTAATATTTCTAAAGCAACAACTTATTTAAGTTCAAAACATCATAAACTACAACACTTATATTTTTAGACCATGTTTGAGGCGATATGAATAAAGTGATAATTATGAATATTCTAAACACGCGTAAGTATTGATATCGAATACTTATGAAAAAACGTTTGAAATTAATTATTTTAAGTGTATTTTAGGGCGATAGTTGTATTCGATATATGCCATATTTTTGGCTAGATTTTATTTTTCGTATTTATAAAACTATTTTCCTTTGATTTATTCCAGTTATCTTCTGTTTCATCATAAATATCGCTAGACTTTAAAGTTCCCAGAATGGTCGCGTGCTTATAAGTGTTTTCTTTGCTTTCGTTCGTTTATTTACTCTTATTTCGTTTCACACAAAACATCTAAGTCTGTGATTGTTAATTAGTGCACATATCAAATTGTATACATTTGTCTGAGTTTTCAACTCTATCTTACAGCTACATTATTTATTACCAAGTAACATTTGTCTGAGTTTTCAACTCTATCTTACAGCTACATTATTTATTACCAAGTAACATTTGTCTGAGTTTTCAACTCTATCTTACAGCTACATTATTTATTACCAAGTAACATTTGTCTGAGTTTTCAACTCTATCTTACAGCTACATTATTTATTACCAAGTAACATTTGTCTGAGTTTTCAACTCTATCTTACAGCTACATTATTTATTACCAAGTAACATTTGTCTGAGTTTTCAACTCTATCTTACAGCTACATTATTTATTACCAAGTAACATTTGTCTGAGTTTTCAACTCTATCTTACAGCTACATTATTTATTACCAAGTCACATTTGTCTGAGTTTTCAACTCTATCTTACAGCTACATTATTTATTACCAAGTCACATTTGTCTGAGTTTTCAACTCTATCTTACAGCTACATTATTTATTACCAAGTAACATTTGTCTGAGTTTTCAACTCTATCTTACAGCTACATTATTTATTACCAAGTAACATTTGTCTGAGTTTTCAACTCTATCTTACAGCTACATTATTTATTACCAAGTAACATTTGTCTGAGTTTTCAACTCTATCTTACAGCTACATTATTTATTACCAAGTAACATTTGTCTGAGTTTTCAACTCTATCTTACAGCTACATTATTTATTACCAAGTAACATTTGTCTGAGTTTTCAACTCTATCTTACAGCTACATTATTTATTAGCAAGTAACATTATTTTAAATATTCAAATTATTGATTAATAAAATCTACAGACAGACGAAAATTTGGTAATTCATTTTATGCCTGAAAATAAGGAGAAACTTTTGCAGTACGACGTGCAGTTTTAAAGACAAGCTTTCAGAAATATATTTTATTAAAAAAAACATTACATGTCAAGGTGAACATATGAAAACTGCTGATCTTAGGGAAAACTAGTAACTTGATACTTATGAAATTAATATCGTACAAGTGGAAAAACAACTCCTATTCAGTACTGGTAAGCTTAATAACACTAGAAAATATTAACAGTGAACTTGGAGCTCAGCGCTACATTGATACTACTAATTCAACACCAGTGAGGCGAATGTAACACTGTTTAAAACTGCTAATTCAATTCTAGAGAAGTGAAATTAATACGACCAGAAACTGCTACTTCAATACCAAAGAAGTGAAATTAATACGACCAGAAACTGCTACTTTAACACCAAAGAAGTGAAATTAATACGACCAGAAACTGCTACTTCAATACTAAAGAAGTGAGATTAATACTACTGGAAACTGCTAATTTAACGCTAAAAAGTGAGATTAATACTGCTGGAAACTACTAATTTAACATTCAAGAAGTGAGATTAAATGCTACTGGAAACTACTAATTTAACATTAAAGAAGTGAGATTAAATGCTACTGGAAACTACTAATTTAACATTAAAGAAGTGAGATTAAATGCTATTGGAAACTGCTTATTTAACGCGAAAGAAGTGAGATTAATTCTATTGAAAACTACTAATTTAACATTAAAAAAGTGAGATTAAATGCTATTGGAAACTGCTAATTTAACACTAAAGAAGTGAAATTAATACTATTGGAAACTGCCAATTTAATACTAAAGAAGTGAGATTAATACTACTGGAAACTGCTAATTTAACACTAAAGAAGTGAGATTAATACTATCGAAAACTGCTAATTTAATACTAAAGAAGTGTGAGGTTAATACTACTGGAAACTACTAATTTAACACTAAAGAAGTGAAATTAATACTATCGAAAACTGCTAATTTAATACTAAAGAAGTGTGAGGTTAATACTACTGGAAACTACTAATTTAACATTCAAGAAGTGAGATTAATACTCCTGGAAACTAGTAATTTAACACTAAAGAAGTGAGATTAAATACAACTGAAAACCGCTAATTTAACACTAAAGAAGTGAAATTAATACTACTGGAAACTACTAATTTAACACTAAAGAAGTGAGATTAATACTCCTGGAAACTAGTAATTTAACACTAAAGAAGTGAGATTAAATACAACTGAAAACCGCTAATTTAACACTAAAGAAGTGAAATTAATACTACTGGAAACTACTAATTTAACACTAAAGAAGTGTGGTTAATACTACAGGAAACTACTAATTTAACACTAAAGAAGTGAGGTTAATACTACTGGAAACTATTAATTTAACACTAAAGAAGTGTGGTTAATACTACTGGAAACTACTAATTTAACACTAAAGAAGTGAGGTTAATACAACTGGAAACCGCTACTTCAATGCCAGAGAAGTGAAATTAATGCTATCGGAAACAACTACTACAATACTAGAAAGGTGAGATTAATTCTATTGGAAACTGCCAATTTAATACTAAAGAAATGCAATTAATAGTACTGGAAAACGTTTAATTCAGTAATAAATCTATATTGAATTTTCGAAACATAAGACTAAACTTGTTCTCTAGATAACTCTACAGGAATACTGGAAAACGATTTCAGATACACACACATTAAAACATGATTATTCTGTGTTTGGGTTTAGCATGGTCTGATGGTTAAGACACTCGACTCGTAATCCGAGGTTCACAGGTTCGAATTCTTGTCATACCAAGAATGCTCGCCCTTTTAGCCGTGGAGGCGGAATAATGTGACGGTCAATCTCACTATGCAGTTCTGAAAATGTAGCCTAAGAGTTGGCGGTGAGTGGTGATGACTAGCCGTCTTCACTCTATTCTTAAACTGGTAAATTAGGGATGGTTTACGCAGATAGCCTTCCTTTACCTTTGGGCAAAATTCAAAAAACAAATGTAGTGTTTGTTACAAGTTCGCCAAAGCATTATATAGCGTTTGTTAGCTACGAGTAGATTAAAGCAGTATTATAAAGCAGAGTGTTTGTTAGTTATAAGCACGCTAAAACATGATTACATAATGTTTTGTTAGTTACAGTAAAACGTTATTACGTAGTGTTCTTTTAGTTACAGGCACGTTAAAGCGCGATTACATATAGTTTGATTTTTTCACTGTAAAATACATTCTGACTGGATGCTACGATTTGGTTGCGATCAAGTGATTCTGAGAGCTTAATCACCTGCTAGTATTAATGTTATCAGCTTATTTCAATACCAGTTTTTTCTTCTTCTATGTATATGAAATACGCCCTCTATTTTCATACATGCAAAAATGAAGTTTGATATATACTAATAAAAATGAAAAATGCTTAATTTCTTCTCAGTTACTCGCACCAATGACTTATTATTTGTTGAAAGGTAAAGATGACAAGGAAACCAAATTGTATTGTACAATAGTTCTTATGGAAAGACGTAAATAGTGCTTTTAAATTAAACTGGCATTTTAACAATACATTAATCCTTTTTTTCTGTTCCCTCTCCTCTGTAGCACAGATATAGGTCTAAAGACTTATAACACCAAAATCCGGATTTCGATACCAGTGGTGGGCACAGCACCGTCAGTCTGTTGTGGCGTAGCTTTATGCTTAACTAGCTGCAAACAAACTATAATGCTCTGAATAATACAGTATCAATGAATACAAGAAAACGGTGTCAAAAGTTAAATATAAAAATGAGAGAATGCTGACGTATTTCCAGAGAAACTGAACACTCAGTAGTCTGATACCATTAGAAACAATATTGTATTATTAACATTATGTTTTTTTTTCCATACCTTACCAAATAATGCTTCCTAGGTCAAGAGCAAGAGAACACTTAACAAATATTAAGTATACGTGCATGATCATATTCCAACAGTATTTAAGTTTCTTATCTAGTCAGCAATGTGGAATCACATTTGGAGTCAACTGTACAAAACAACAAAGATTCAGTAAGTATTAGCTTGGTCGTTAGGGTGCAAGTCGTGGGTTTTAATCTCCATATTGAATGTATTCGTTATTTCAGCTGTGGTTTATCATAACGAAAACGTCGATCGCATATTAATGAGTTACCTTTCATATCGTCTACCTTTTATGCATTTGCGACGGCCGGCGGAGATAGCATTCGAAGTTCAAAAAACAAAGAATTAAAAAAGAATAGTTAAAATGACTTTCACGTGATATTAACATATCACATATAAATTAAAATATATAAATGTGAACGTTTTCTTTGCGAACATGACGATGACCGAAGAAGGTCGAAACGTTGTTCATTTCTCAACCCAAATGAGCCGTTTTTACATATATATAATACATAAGTGTGTTTTTAAAGAACAACAACAAAAGAAAAGCCTCTGGATTCCAAACACTGACATTCATCTCTTATATTTCTGACTAAATGAGAGTATTTTGTATGAAACAAGTTAGACTAATGATTCTGTTACGTTTTATGAACATTGTCATCAAATATACGAACATTTATTTCCTTTTCATTCAACAGAAGCACCGACTACCTTAAATCAAACTGTTTGTGTTTAAGATTACTGGAAGAAACGAGAAAACAATATTCGATTACTATATGTATATCATATATGTATATGATTTCGCAATACCCGTTGACATATTTTATTGAAGTCTGATTATGTTACTTCTTAGTAGAAGCTGTCGATTATCTGTTATTCTTTATGGGAAATGTCAACTCACACCTGTGTGGACTGACTAAAGATTTCGCCAAGTTACAAAGGTCTTTGCAATATCTATTAATTATCAGTACAAATAAGACCTTCGTTACGTCGGCTCTTTGGGATTAAGAAAGTTTTATCTTGCAGGTAAAACACATAATAAAATAGAAAAAAAAAGAACGCCAGTGAAAGAGAGAGAAGCTTGAATATATATTCAATAGGTATTTTGAAAAGTAGCAGTTAATGATAGCATAGAAAAAATAATAGTCCAAGTACATTTAAAATGTATTGTTTTATACGAATGATTTCTATCAAATGGCTGGACATGAATTTTTAGGTAAATTTCTCGATTTTAGACAACATGTAAATCAATGTTCTTCCTTTTTTAATTGTTCCTTAGCATATTTTCAAATTAGAATATGAAAACCTTTAACCAAGTGTCTCCTGGTGTAACAGCGGAGAGTCTAATAACTTTGCTAAAACCCAAGGATCGATTCCCTGCCATGGAAATAACAAATAGTCCATTGCGAGTTTGCCGTAAAACAAACTTTAACCATTCTTTTAGAAAAGTGAGTCCTTTATTATTTTGCTTGTAGGAAAGTTTTTAATTTTCAAGTTAATGTATATAATAAACGTACAGTATGAGAGTATGATAACCTATGAATCGAAACGTTTTACACAAATAAAACTACACGAAACAATAAAACTAGATTAAATCTTTGGGCAAGCTCTAAATTTCAATTTCTAAAGTGGTTTTGCTGTTGTTTTTTGGGTTTCAGTTTTCACGCAAAACTAGACAAATGGATATCTATGTATAGCCATATCTGATTTTGAACAAATAGTCTAGATGAAACGTAGCTGGATAATCTTATCCATCGCCAACTCCTGCTGTCAAATGGAAATGAATAATTAAATTTAACCAAGTTGTGGAATGTTTTGCTGTTTTTTTATAGCAAGAGGCACAAAGAAACAACAGAAACTCTCAAATTCATAAACCTGGATGTGTTTTTCTTATAGCAAAGCCACATAAAGCTATCTTCTGTGTCCACCGAGAGGAATCGAACCCCTGCTTGTAAATCGGAAGACTTACCGCTGTTCCAGAAGGCCCGACACGGCCAAGCGTATTAAGGCGTTCGACTCGTAATCTGAGGGTCGCGGGTTCACAACCCCGTCGCGCAAAACATGCTTGTCCTTTCAGCCGTGGGGGCGTTATAATGTGACGGTCATTCCCACTATTCGTTGATAAAAGAGTAACCCAAGAGTTGGCGGTGGATGGTGATAACTAGCTGCCTTCCACCTAGTCTTACACTGCTAAATTGGGGACGGCTAGCAAAGATAGCCCTCGAGTAGTTTTGTGCGAAATTCTAAAACAAACAAACAATCAAACTGTCCCAGAAGAGTATCATACTCCAGAGACACCTGATCTAGTAGAAATAAGTCACGTTACTAAGGATATTTCTATGTAAGAACACCTTTAGGTCGAATAAATAAATAAAACAAGTATTTGAAGTTGAAAATAATTATTTAGTTTGCTATTTGATTTGAATGAAAAATTAGTCAAGTCTATGATCAAAATTACGTATTATATTATCTCATTCTTCTTGAGAAATGGTAAGAGACTAAATAAACATTTCAGAGTTGAGAAAAAGATAAAATAGGCCTAATATTAATGTCTTATAACATGAATAGGCACAAGTACACATTATTGTTGGGTTTGCTAATAAAAATAGTTCTACAACCATCTGTATAACTATTACTAATTAATGGAATAACAACATATGTAACGTCGTGTTCGTGCTTTTGTTATATTTACTGTTTGAAAGCGTATTTCTGTTACAAATGCCTATATTAATTTGCAACTGCAGTTAAAGGAGGAAAAATGTATTTCAAACTTCAAAGTGTTCTATTTTCAATTAAAAACCGTGAACGTACGTGTACAAGTCTATGTATAACAATTTGCTTAAATACGTCCGTAATGACACCAGCATGGCCAGGTGGGTTAAGACGTTCGACTCGTAATCTGAGGGTCGTGGTTTTGAATCCTCGTTGCACCAAACATGTACGCCTTTTTAGGCGTGGGGACGTTATAATGTGACGCTCAATCCCATTATTTGTTGGTAAAAAGAGTAGCCCAAGAGTTGGCGGTGGGTGGTGATGACTAACTGATTTCCCTCTAATCTTACACTTTTAAATCAGGGAGGGTTAACGTAGGTAGCCCTTGTGTAGCTTTGCGCGAAATTCAAAAACAAACAAACCTTCCTCTTGAAAAAAAAACAGCACACTTAACAGTTTAAATCCATGATATCACTAGGTGAAACTGCAGACTTCTGGGTCAGTGTGTTAATTACTATTATGGTGTATTAATTAGAAACTATTTTTTATTTTGTTAAGATATCTTAAAAATACACCTTTGATACACTTTCTTTTGCTCCTCAGTGTTACAAGTAGGCGTAACAAAATTTAATCTGAAATTGAAACAGCGCAATAAGAAAAGTGACACTTAATTTTAAAGTTTAGTTTATGGTTTTAATCGGATGTACCTCAGCATTGGTTTATATATGGTGTACTTGGCTGTCAATATATTGATCCAGGCTAGCTTTACATTTTTTAATGTTTAGAAATTATTAACTTTTTCTTAAGGAAGCATCTTATTATTTTCGTAATAACAACCACGTCATGTTTACACTAACAGAGGCCACTACAATTACTGCCAGTATTGTTTGTTTGATTAGAATTAAGCACAAAACTACGCAATGGGCTATCCGTACTTTGCCTACCATCGAAACCCGGCTAGCTGCGTGAGCCCGCAGACATACAAAAAACAAAAGAAAAGGTTGAATTCCAGACAGCTTGAATGGAATTTGTTAAACAGTAGTTAAATTAAAACCGCCAAAGCAGGGTTCCTGTGAACTAAAAAGTGAATACGTGATCCTCCACTCGCCTTTATAGAAGATAAAGATATATTATCAGTCTCTTTGCAAAGCATTCTTCGGCTTTCAAGGACTTCTCATTGTAAATCTCAAGTAGCGACCATAGAATATAAATATCTTAACTGTTGAATGATAATGGCTAATTTATTCACTCCCTGAGGGCTATAATGGTCTATGTTAAGCCTTTTTTTGAAGAGGACTTTGGACATGCACTTCAAAGTTGTTTTTTCATTGTCTTAACAGTTAATTGAGAAGAATTTGATTAAAAAAAGGAGAATGAATAGAAACTCTACGACAAACCAGATAAATAAAATAAAAATCATTAATTTTTTTGTTCAAACAACGAATTTTGGATAAAAAAACTGGAACTACATTTCGACCACTGTTTTACTACGTACCCTCTCACTCTGAAAAAATAAATAATTTCAGGTTTAAAGAAAATGGTCTAAAAATTGAAACTTTTTTCGTTTGTCATACGTACTTTGCAGTCTCGAAATTATAATTTATATTTTACAACTGGATAACCTATATTTTTGAGGTTCTATTTTGCACTAGGGCTGTATATATCACACTTGAGAATGTTTCTAAGATACTATAATTTCTTAATAAGTGTCAGATCTGAGATCGCAATATGGCGTTTCTATCTGTTCGATTTGTTTGTTTGTTTTTTTGGAATTTCGCACAAAGCTACTCGAGGGCTATCTGTGCTAGCCGTCCCTAATTTTGCAGTGTAAGACTAGAGGGAAGGCAGCTAGTCATCACCACCCACCGCCAACTCTTGGGCTACTCTTTTACCAACGAATAGTGGGATTGACCGCAACATTATACACCCCCACGGCTGGGAGGGCGAGCATGTTTAGCGTGACACGAGCGCGAACTCGCGACCCTCGGATTACGAGTGCACGCCTTAACGCGCTCGGCCATGCCAGGCCCTATCTGTTCGAAAAAATAAAACCCCAAGACTTAAATGATAGTAGGCTAACCTTGTTAGTGATTCCTATTGAGCAGTCCCCAGTGGCATAACGGATTTCCATACCTCTGGTGGGCAGAGCCTAAGTAGCCCATTGTGGAGCTGTGTGCTTGACCTTAAACAAACCTATTGAGTAACACGAAATATTTTCATCTAAGGTCCTGCCATCTAGGTATCATAAACTCTATTATAAAGTAGGTATTATACACATGGCCATAAAAACCATAAAGACAAAAATCTTTGTTTCCATCATGACTCTATAAAAACATACAACGTATTTGTTTTAGTGTTTGGTGACATTTAGTAATATTGCACTAAATATCTGTAAATCAAATTCAAATTGTTTATTATATGTTTTCAAACCAAATCGTCATTTATTTATTACTCAGTATTGCCATCTATCCGTGTATTATTACACTAATGAACATATGAACATTTGGTTTGTTTTGAATTTCGCGCAAAGCTACACGAGGGCTATCTGCGTTGGCCGTCCCTAAGTTAGCACTGTAAGACTAGAGGGAAGGCAGCTAGTCATCGCTGCCCACCGCCAACTCTTTTTTATTTACTGATTTCTCTTTTATTAACAAATACTATGATTGACCGTCACTTTATAACACCCCTACGACTGAAAAGGTGATTCGAACCTGCGACCCTCAGATTACGAGTCGAATACCTTAACCATCTTGTCATGCTTGGTCAAAGAAACAAGTCACCAAAATAAATCATCTCACCTTTATTTTAGCATCTAAATAAGGTTTGATTATTTCAGTAATAAACCTTTGGATGAAGTACAACAATATTTCAAAAAAGTCCTTATTATCATAAAGCTTTTGATCAGCTTTGGTTAATTGATTAATAGATGAAATGACTTTCTTATTTTGACAAATAAATTACTTTTAAACTTGTTCATTATCTTCTATTCCATAATATAATAATTTAGTTAGTTTGAAGTCATCAAAGATGACTTTGAGATACTTCAAAGAAATACTTTCATTTTCTCAGTACAGTAGTGTTATAATGTCGTGATTCAAGTAAGTATTCATACATTTCTGCAGAGATTAGCAAACAGTCCCTCAGTGGCACACCGGTGTGTCTACAGACGTATACTGCTAGTAATGGGTTTCAATACCCATGGTGGTCACAGTACCGATAGCTTTTTCTGTAGCATTGAGCTTAATAATAAACAACACTAACGTTAATAAAATATAGTCAGCAAAGCTTGTTTTATTTGGAATATTGAAGTAAAAATACAAAACGGTTAATGAATTTCATTTGTTTGATAACGCCATAACTTTATAAATTTAGATCATAAATATGTTATTAATCAAATCTTTTATAGCTGGCGTTTTTTTGTTTCTTTTTTAGTATCTTCAAAAGTAGAAAGTAAAATACCAGACAGTTTTTAATTTGTCATCCAGTGGAGAGGGTTATGTCTGCGGATTTATATTGTTAGAAACCGCGGCTAGATACTTGAGGTGGGCAGAACACAGACAGCCCTTTGTATAGTGTATTTAATATTTTAGTTCAAACTTTCTTAACTCAAGATAGTAGAATAATAATACTGCTTTCAACATCGATATGAGCAAACCCGATACCCTGAAATGAACCACTGTTATTAACATGAAACCACAGGTTGAATCTTTTCTTTATGATTCGTTTTTAGCATCGAGGAAGATAAATGCTGTTGTTAAAACTGGACGACATCATAACACATTATAACATTAGATTCTCTTGTAATCACTATTCAAAGTTATTTTACTGTAACAAAATTTCGTAACTACAAAATTAATCATTCCATGTTCCTATAGAAGGGACACATCATAACACATTATAACATTAGATTCTCTTGTAATCACTATTCAAAGTTATTTTACTGTAACAAAATTTCATAACTACAAGCATTAATCATTCCATGTTCCTATAGAAGGGACACATCATAACACATTATAACATTAGATTCTCTTGTAATCACTATTCAAAGTTATTTTACTGTAACAAAATTTCATAACTACAAGCATTAATCATTCCAAGTTCCTATAGAAGGGACACATCATAACACATTATAACATCAGATTCTCTTGTAATCACTATTCAAAGTTATTTTACTGTGACAAAATTTCATAACTACAAGCATTAATCATTCCATGTTCCTATAGAAGGGACACTTAATATTTTATACAACAGCTGAAGTAACACAACATTCATAATATGCAAAACTAAAATATTGAACAATAGAGGAAACTTCAATTAGTTGTAAAGTTTTCAGTAATTTAACTTCGTAAAGAAAAACGTGAATATTTATTTACTGTGCATAAATAATCACGTGGCTACTCACCACATACAGCTACTTATTTACTTCACATATGTATATATATATATTTATAGAGTCACGTTGTTACTTACTTCATATACTCACGTGGGTCAAAATATGGAAGAGGGAACCAAACACAGACTTAAGAACTTGGGACATTTATAATGTTAACATAAAAAACAAAATGTTATATTTTTATACACCAGTATTTGCTTAAGTATACGCAAACGAACATTAAGTAATAGTTCAAATGATAAACTGTTTTTATAAGTCCTAAAACAACAGGAAAATGACATACGGAAACCACTGAGCGAATGCGTGCTTTCGTGATCAGTACAAACTATTTTAGAAATCACAGAAACTACAGAAACAAAGCACTTTTTGACTCATTACACATTTCAAGCGATGTTCAATTGAATAATAGGGGTAATTTCTCGTGTATATAAATATATATACACACGAACAATTTTTCCTGGCAAGCACCTATGGCTATTTGTATCTGGATTCTGCTATCAGATTATCATTTTGACAACAATGTATCTAGTTTTCGTTTTAATGTATTTCTTCTTTATCGTTGGACCAAAACGAAATCATCAGAAACAGTTTAATTATAAATTTGTTATCGGAAAATCTTTTTTTTTTTCCAAACAAGAATGTTTTACAGGGAAGCAAAGTGCGTGGAACAATTATACTTGGTATTTTGAATGTGTGAACTTTATTTTCGTCGTGATACGGAAATGTTTCACACTTATACTAACAGGTTTTCAATTTTTTAATTAATTTATTTTTTCTTCTTGTATTTGGGAAAACAATGGATAACGTAATAATTCTAGATGTTTAAAAATAAGGTTTTCGAAGCAACTTGGCGCGCAAAAAAAGACGAAACAATGATCAAGACAGAAACGTTGAAGAAAGTAGCTCGTCTATTTTACGAAGAGGATATGCTGTCAGTTGTGTGAAGAATGTAGTTAATCCATTAAACTGAGCTGATGTACTTCTATTCTATTGGAAAATGTGCTGATTGATTTCATTCATATGGTGTATTCACAAACTATTGAAGGATACTGTTCACTGATTTCATTCATATGGTGTATTCACAAACTATTGAAGGATACTGTTCACTGATTTCATTCATATGGTGTATTCACAAACTATTGAAGGATACTGTTCACTGATTTCATTCATATGGTGTATTCACAAACTATTGAAGGATACTCTTCACTAATTTAATTCATATGGTGTATTCACAAACGATTGAAGGATACTCTTCACTGATTTAATTCAGATGATTTACTCCAAATGTATTGAAGAATGCAATTTACCGATTTCATGCAACTGTGTATCCTAGATCTATTGGTGGAAATGTCCAATGATTTCATTCCGATGGTGTTGCACCAACCTTTTGAAGGATGTAGTTAAATTATTTCGTTCAGATGGTGTTGCACCAACCTTTTGAAGGATGTAGTTAAATGATTTCGTTCAGATGGTGTGCTTCAAAGCTGTGAAAGATGTGGCTCACTGGTCTCATTAAGAGAGTGTGCGTGGAAAATTAAAAGCCATATAATAACACTTTATTTCCATACTTAGAGTACCTCATAAAAAATCAAAGTTATCATGATATTGCTAAGATTCCTGCACTGCTCCAGCCTCCAGTGTTATGGATATCCCCATCAAAAGTTTAGTATAGGTAGGTAGAACATATATAGATTTCGTTGTTGGCTCTTCTAATACTCACTCAGCATTGCAGTTCGTAAGCCAAAAAGTAACATTGCAACTTTTAAGCGATAGATGGAGCTCAGGCCAGGTTCGTTGACCGTTAAGATCTCCCCTAGGCTTCCTGCATCTTCTGTTCCCATTGAGCGATGAGCACACTTCGTTTTCTTTGACCACTGAGAATCGAAGGCTGGTAAAGAAATAAAAGAGTTCATTACCAAGAAATAAGTTTCACGTGGGTTTTAGTTTTGTACAATACCATAAACATTAATAAAAAGATAATTACCTTTACCATTTGCATTTATCAAACAGTATTGGTATTATACTGTGTCGAATTTTTATCCTTTTCAATAAAAACCTTTCTATAATCTAGGTAAAATCGCATTTTCTTCTACGAAAAATGACAAATTTGGAATGTATGGACTTAGTAGGCTGTAGTTAAGAGCAGCTCTATGCAGTGAGCTATCTTTGTTCTGCAATTTTCCAATGAGCTTCTGCGTGTGTGTGGGGAGGATTGTGGTGCAAAATAAGAAGTTTATTTATCCATCTAAAGGAATTAAATTTTCATTATAGTTCTGTTGTAAATGGGTTAATTCAGCTATTTTTACGAGTTATTTTTAAATTTCTTAACTGTCAATACAACAGTTAAGGTTAACTCTGGAAAGGCGAACTACAATGTACATATGAGATCACAAATCTGTGTTATTTTTATTTATAAAATATGCTGAAACAAGGGTGATAATTCCAGCGATGTTCGAGCTTAAATTTCAAGTAGCTTTTATACGACTTAAAATATAATATGATAATTAAAAAAATATCCGGATTTATTAGGTGTAGATTATAGACAAGTTCTGGAACAAGTGGATTTTTAAATAAGTGTTTTTAAAATATTCACACACAAAATGTGTTTGCTTGTTACGAATTCTTAATATCATATGAGTCACATAAACCACAAGTATTGGTTTCAATTTCAATAGTGGGCAGAGCACGGATAGCCCATGGTATTGATTTATACTTAATTCCAATCAATCAACCGTCAATTGACGCTGACCCACTGAGGACTTTAGGGTAAGAACTGATGTTACAGTATAATCCGTATATGTATGGTTAGCATCAATTATTTATCCACGACTTTACTATGATTCAGAAGAACTGAGGTACCAGTTTCTTGTTCCCAGATCTGGTCCAGGAACCTCAGCATTAGCGGAAGAAAACTATATTAATTATTCTAGGAACTTACGAGTGAAACATGTAATTTAACGCGACTTCTTTCTCCTATTTATCGCAATGTTGTACACATACTTTATTTAAAACAAGTTATACAAACGTACCTTTGGTTGCACGTGACTTTCTAAAACACCATTTTCGGATAGGTCAGGGTTGCTGTTTGATCTCTCTGGATCAAAAGGTTCAAGATAATCGTCGTTCTCCAAGTTGTGGAGATTGGGCTGAGAACTTGCGAGAAGGTGCGCCCTTTGAAGTCTAAAAGGACAGAATCCAAAGAGATTCAAATACATTGAAGATTAATAGAAAGCAAACCACATTGGATCAATAAAACTTCAACGAAGTCCACTCGGATGTTGAAGAGAATATAACGAACGAAATGTTTAACAAAATATGAACATTGTTTTATTATTTGTAACTTGTTTCATGATCAAACGTAAGCAAGCTAGTTCATAAATAAAAGAGCTTTACAATATGAGACACAAAAGTTGACACAATTAAAATACATCAGCTTTGAGTAACATTAGCAGCCTTCGATTTAATTATATAAAACGTTTACTTAGTATAAACGTCGGTGTAAGTTTAAGATAAAACTAATTACACGTTACATTTCGAGTTGGTTGTTTCACAAAATTAACCGAATTAAAATAATCTCTGAAAATGAACCCAAGAGGTCCTGAAAACATGAGATTAAGCTATCATTAAACATATTTCGATTGAAAATACCTCATTTAAAAAGAAATAAAATAACAACATCAAACACTCATATGCTGCAAACAATTGAAAAGTCTATTATATAGTAATGGAAAAAACCGAGGAAAAATCACGTATTATAATTATGGTGTGTGTGTGTGTGTTGTGTGAGTTTACGTGTGCTGACGCGTATATTACTTTTTGGTTCAGACGAAATATATAGGTGAGTTTTCTTGATAATAGCAACTTTTTAGTACGTTTTCTCTGAACAAAATGAATACCTTTCACAAAATACTACAATGCCACGTGTAATCATAGGGTTCTATATAGAAATTACTATAGAAAGTTACAAGAAGAAAAATTAGCACGGATGCTGAGAAAGAAGCACTTATTATTCTCAGATTAGGCACAAACTTGTTTTACTAGTTTTAAGACATTCGTGTAATAAAGCAACAAGAGAAGTATAATAAAACATAGCTCCTAAACTTGGGTAAAATAACTACATATAACTAGTTTATCGTTCCACAAATTATATTGGAACTGTTTATGTAACTATGTCTGTTTCTTGATATGGCACACTTTTCACGTTATTTATTTATATTAATATTTCTCTACAGGTTGCACTTTGAGTAATGAGCCATAAGTTCTCAGAATGAACGTGATATAATCAAATTTCAAGTGAAATTACGTAACACTCCACCTATTTTTCGCTAATGTTTTGTTCGACGATTACGTCTATTACAAAGAGCTATTTTTCATGGAAATCTATACACGTGTTTCATTCTAAACACGTGTATAGCAATTAGTTGAGCAAGAGTCCTTTTAGTATGATTTGTTTGGGCCCGGCATGGCCAGGTGGTTAAGGCGTTCGATTCATAATTTAAGGGTCGCAAGCTCGAATTTCAGTCGCACCAAACATGCTCGCCTTTCAGCCGTGGAGGCGTTGTAATGTGAAGGTAAATCCCACTATTCATTGGTTAAAGTAACCCAAGAGTTTGTGGTGGGTGGTGATTACGAGCTGCCTTCCCTCTAGTCTCACACCGCTAAATTAGGGACGGCTAGCGAAGATAGCCATCGAGTTGCTTTGGATGATACATTATAACTCTCCCAGGGCTGAAAGGGATTCGAACTCACGGCCATCAGATTACGAGTCAAGTGCCTTAACCACCTGGCCATGCGGGCTTTTTACAAAGAAAAATTGTTTTAAAAAAAATAAATTTGACTTTGAAAGCCACAGTTTTCATTAACATTGAGATTAACATAAATACGACACGCACAATAATTTCCGAACCAAATGAAAGAAAAACATAACATTCAATGAAAACACTGTTGTCTGATGACATTTATAACTGTGTATTTTGAAAGATCTCGCATTTTCAAATAGATAAAACTTTTAAATATCCCCTCCCCAATAAAAAACAAAACAGACTACAACAACAAAGAGTAAATGTGTTCTTGAAATGCAAATATTTTTAATGTAAACTTAATGAGGATCTACAGATTAAGCAACAGACAAACTGGTATCTAACATCTAAGTTGCTAACACTACTTTTAAATGTAATACAAATCTGAATTCTTACTTCAGTTCCTCTTCTCGATCTTTCAGGTGCTTTAATTCCTCTTGAATTTTTGATTCTACAGATGGAAGAAACTTTTTATTAAACATAGGTGTTTTTTCTTCCTTAATGTCTTTACTTGTAACCACAGGAGGCAAGGTGTTGAAATGATCGTTTGTGTGTTTTGTTGGCTCAACAACTGAAAAACTTCGAACTGGAAAAGATTGTGCGAGGCGTTCTTTGTAATTCGTTGGGTTGCCGGTAGGGGGACATTTCGAGCTAGATAAAGCACGAATTTCCTTTCCCCGACTAGCAATAAACCTATGCATACTTATTCCTCGATTTCCTGTTGGATTTTGAATGAAAATTCGTCCTGGCAAGATTATGTTATTAGAAGAACCAGTGGAGTTAGGAGGGGAAGAAATATTTCTGGGTTCTTTTTGATAAATAAAATCATTCTTGAGAGAAGTTGATTTGACTGGTAATGGAGCATTGTCCACTGGTACACCACGAATCTGAGAAGGCATTTGCAACAAAGCATTATCAGAGCACATGTTACGCGATTGAACTGATAATAAATGTGATGATGGGGTAATGCTGCATGGGGGTTCTTTCTGCTGGGATAATAATGAAGTTATACAATTATTTTGTTGTGGTTCTAGAGTTTCTGAAGGTACTTTTTCTTGTATAATAATATCACCTTCACCTAACCGGGTAACTTTGGAATCAGTTCTTTCTTGAGATATTGTTTGAATGTGACCATCAGCTCGAAGCGCCATCTCACGTTGTGTCTGTTCATCTATTTCCTTCTGGATTCTAGATGAGGCAAGCATTTTCTGAGTGTTACCACTAAAAGTCGAAGATGTAAGTGATGTTAATTGTGGCATGTTGTTTGAGACAGGACTTTGAGGATGAAGTTTCCGTGCTTTACCTACTGTGGTTAACAAACTTCGCTCTTTCCTTATAGCATCTTCCCTTTCTTTAGATAAACGAATTTCTCTTTCTACGGGGGTTTCATTTAATGTTTTACAAAAATGTCCTGTTTTCTCATTCTCCTGGTCAAAAAGTGGACGAACTTTTACGTTCTCTTTCCGTCTATTTGCGAAAGCAGATTCCAAATCGTAATGTTGACCACCATATAAACCATTGAATGAAATGGTCAAAGTGACATTATTTTCAGGCTGGATAGAACTTGTGAGTGGAATCTGACGTTCAGAACACGACTTGTCATCAAAGGAGCTTTCATACTTTGGAGAACATTCAGGCTGGGAATTTCCAGTGTAAATACCATTATTTCCATTGTTTGGCAATATTTCATTGCCAAGATGTGGCTGAGCTTGTTCTCGCAGTTGCCTGAGCTCATACTCCCGTTCTTTGAAGTCTCGAATTTCCATGGCAATCTTCATATTGGTGTCGTGACCATTGTAAATATTTTGTGTCTTTTGGTGCATGGGTGGAGGAGAAGATAACACTCTTATTGGATGCTGAGATACCAGAATTTTATCTACTGTTGTTGAAGGGTTATTGCTAGTAAACAGCTGATTTATAGCACTCGGAAAAATGTTTTGTCTTTCTTTAACAATCATGTCTTCCCTTTCCTTTTGGACTCGAATTTCTCGCTCAATAAAATTTTCCTCCATTTCAAAAGACTGTACAGCTTTCTTTGCGTGAAATGCTGGCTCGATTGTTTTGTTATCATAGTGATTTCGGTGATCAGTATTAACATCGGAAGTCGGAAAATTATCTTCTGCTTCACCAACTTTAACATTTTCATCCGAGAGTTTGTCTGCTAAATAGTCACTCCGCAACGAAGAATCTTGAAAACAGTGAAGTAGTCTCGTCAAAGTCTCACCACTTCTTTTTTGTCTGTGCTCAGTTTCAAGGTTGTCCAGTGCTAGGGTGCCAGAAACAGTATTTACAGTGGTATCTAATGGAGCATCATTGTAATCGCTCAGTTTGAAAAGAGTGTCTTCCTTATAAGAAGTGTCACCGTTTGATTTGGACATTGTGTTATATTTCTTGTGTTCGTTCTCATCAGTCAGCTTCTCTCTGCAGACCAAGCTTGGGTTGTTAACCTCAGTTCGTGAATAAACAGTAGAAACTACTTTTGAACTATCAAAATTCTGATGAGCCATTCTCACTGTTTTCCAATATTTCGTGGTGTTTAGAGGCAGGGAACTCGAATCTATATGTTGAAAAAAATTAAAACCATTTAAAATCTGTCAAATGATCGGCGGTTTACCTCAACATTCTTATTGCTTTAGATGTTATTCAATATTTACCACATCATTAAATTTTGATCCAAGTAAGGCTTAGTGTGGTCAATTCGCTCACTTACAAAGCTAAGTACACGTTTCTGTTGCTTACGTTCTCTCTGGAGTACAGTTTACGACTTTAAATAAATTAAATTATATTGTTTTGCTAAACTATAAACAATACCAAAGCTTTCAAGCCAAATTTTGCTTGTTTGTTCGTTTAGAATTAAGCACAAAACTACAGAATGGGCTATCTCTGTTCTCCCCACTACGAAACCCGTTTGTAGAAGTTTGAGTTTGCAGACATACCGCTCTGCTACTAGGGGGCGTTAAGCCAAATACATGTTTAGTTTTGCTGCAAAACGTTCAGACATCTAATTTTTTTCTTATTTTTTTTTGTTTTGAAGTTAAGCATAGAGCTACACAATTGGATATCTGTACTCTATCCGCCACGGGTATCGAAACCGGTTTCTAGCGTTTTGAGTCCTCAGACATACCGCTATGCCATGAAATAAAAAAGGTTTCTTATAATATTTATACAAAATTCTGTAGTTGAGTATCAAAACGTTGTTCATAAAGCCCTTATTGTTTATGTTAAACACGAGTCATTACCTGTTCAACAAAGCAAACTCTCTTTATAGGTCAGATGGATCAATGGTATCTGGGTACTTTGCCCTGGAGGGTCAGGTTCTCTTTGACCTCTTCCTCCTTCCTGAACTTATTTTCCCTAACTGTTTACAGGTCAGAACTGTTTGTTTTGTTTGTTTTTTTAATTTCGCGCGAGCCGTCCCTAATTTAGCAGTATAAGACTAGAGGAAAGGCAGCTAGTCATCACCACCCATCGCCAACTCATGGGCTAATCTTTTTAACAACGAGTAGTAGGATTGACCATCACGTAATAACGTATCCACGGCCGAAGGGCGACCATGTTTGGTGCGACCGGGATTTGAACCCGCGACCTTCGGATTACGAGTCAAACGCCTTAACACACTTGGCCATGTCGGGCCCAGGTCAGAACTAAACAGAGCTAAATTGAAATGCCGTTTCTATTTGTAATGATCCCAACAAGTTTAATTTTTCAGTCGTAAGAATAACATCTGACGTGGTTTAACCATGTTAGTCCTAAATCTACATGTTAAGACAGCAGTGCAAAATAATCTAAAAGATGAAACATATATAATAACAAATAAAAAAACAATAGAATAAATTATATATATATATATATATGAAACAATGTAGCCAAACTTTTAAAGAAAAGACGGAGTAAAACGTAACTTAGTGATAAATCGAGCACCACATGAAACTTACTTATGGAGACAATCCTACAAAAAGTAGCCAGGTCTCTCCAAATGAAAGTTTTGAAAATATTCACAAAATAAAAAAAAATATTGAATCAAAACTCACAAAAGTTAATTTTTGCATTCATCTCCATATTAAGGATAATTCTAAAATGTTAAAAAATACAACAACAAAAATAAATGTTTTGCACTGTCTAAATGATTTGAAATGACAATTGTATCTAGGTAGAAAATTATGAGGTAAAAAATCTGTTATAAAAAGACAATCGCCGAAACGTTGACTGCATAACATAATTTCTTTACCCAAAAGCTGGGTCCGGCATGGCCAGGTGTTTAAGGCGCTCGACTCATAATTTGGGGGTCGCGGGTTTGAATCCCCATCACACCAAATAAGCTCGCCCTTTCAGCCTTAGGGGCTTTATAATGTGACAGTCAATCCGACTATTCGTTGGTAAAATAGTAGTCCAACAGTTGGCGGTGGGTGATGATGACTAGCTGTCTTCTCTGTAGTTTTACACTTCTAAATTAGGAGCAGCTAGCGCAGATAGCCCTCGTGTAGCTTCGCGCGAAAGTCAGAAACAAACAAACAAACCTAAAAGCTGGCAACCCAGTGACACATGCTCAGGTATGCGGTCTTACAATAGCTTGTGTTTAATTTCAAACAACAACAACCTAACAATTTTTTTTAACCAATCAAACTGCAGTTGATTTCTGTTATCCATATATTTATGAGGTGGTTCAGTTTGTTTCCAAGTTTTACCTGTGGCATTAAAGAGCTACTTGAATCGAATAGTGAGATTTGATCATCACTTTTATAACCCACCTATAGACTTATAGTGCTGATATCCATGTCTCGAATCCTCGCGTTCCACTTCAAGATGGCTGTTCTCTAGTCCTAACAAATAAACTTCATAAGTTCTTTTTTCTTCCGCTCTTTTACTGTACCTCAAAAGTTTTCATATAATCAGACACTTATACACGTTCTAACCTAAGCCCATTTTGTTATATTTTTCGGTCCTCAATTGGCTTTGATTTCACTTCAGCGCAAATTTATTTCCAAAACGTTCAACACATCACTAATCCGATGAAGAGAAACAATCTTCGATTACTGCAAATTTTAGCTAAATCTGTCTGAGAAATTGTGCCCACAACATTCTATAACTTTCATCTGCTACACTTGATGGAAGGTGACTAATTAACAACATCTATTGTCATAACTTGGCTAACCAAGGTCAACAAATGAAATACATTTACATGTAACGTGTTTATTTTCGCATGTGAAATTGCCAAAAAACACTGCAACAATCTGTTCTTAAGTAACAACACCCCCTGAAGGCTCAGAGGTATATAAGATAATGCAAGAAGTTTCGATACCCGTGGTGGGCCTGACACAGATAACCCATGTGCAGCTTCGGGCTTAACCAGTGACAGTAATACCAGAAGGGAAAGTGTAACAATAATAACTGAATTTACCTACTTTTACCTCACGAGCAACATTATAAAAAATATTTTGCCCTGACAATTGTAAGGGTCTTGAACATTTACAAGTTCACCTTATTAACCATAAAACAAGAAATATAAAATTGTATTTAATGTTTTTGTTATATCTAAACTTACTTCAAAATTCTACAGATTGTACTATGCTCTTTGTTTGTTTTGCAGATAAGTACAAAGCAGCATAATAATCAGTACTGAAACCTGTTCTGTTTGTTTCTTTATTTAAAATTTCGCGCAAAACTACTCGAGGGCTATCCGCGCTAGCTGTCTCGAATTTAGTAGTGTAAGATTAGAGGGAAGACAGCTATTCATCACTACCCCCCGCCATCTCTTGGGCTACTCTTTTTAGCAACGAATAGTGGGATTGATCGTCACATAATAATGCCCCCACGGCTGAAAGGGCGAGCATCTTTGGTGTTACCGGGATTCGAACCCGCTACCCTCAGATTACAAGTCAAACGCTTGCCGGGGCGGAAACTAGGTCGTTATCATTATAAGTCCACCGACATGCGAAGAGTCATTGGCGAGAAACTATATTGAATGCTAACCCTGATGGCGGGTAGAATCCATTCAATACCACAGACTCGTAAATTTAAACTCCATAGATCAAATTATTGAACAGTGAACATTTTCTGTTATTATAATCATCGCAAATAATCAAGAGAAATCTATAGTCGGTGGCTGTTAGCATTTGAAGGGTTAAAAAACGTGATACTTTTTAAAGAAAACGATTCACTAATGTAAAACTACATATGAAGATTTGTGAAAAATGTGTATGTAGTAGAGAAAAATGGATATCGTTTTCAGATTCAGCGAACAGAAACTATTAACGAAGAAGTGTCAAGAAAGTAAAAACATCTCAGACCTTTGTTGTTAATACAGTTTATAGCTTTTTGAATACGCCCTCATGTACAACCTTTTTCTAGAGATTATCTAGTGCTATTAAACTAAACGATCATTGACCTTTTAACGTCAGAACTAAAGGTGAAATGTGCCTATAATTTGTTATTGAATTGGCCCGCCATGGCCAGGTGGGTTAAGGCATTTGACTCGTAATCTGAGGGTCGGGGCTTCGAATCCTAGACGCACCAAACATGCTCGTCATTTCAGCCGTGAGGGCGTTATAATGTTACGGTCAATCCCACTATTCGTTGGTAAAAGAGTAGCCCAAGAGTTGGCGGTGGGTGGTGATGGCTTTCCCTCTATTCTTACACTGCTACATTAGGGAAGGCTAGCGCAAAGAGTCTTCGTGTAGCTTTACGCAAAATTCAAAAACAGACAAAACACACGGTAGGAAAGACTGCAAGACGTGGAAAGATAATGGTTTGAATATCACGCAAAGTTACTCGAGGGCTACCTGCGCTAGCCCTCCCTAATTTAACAGTGTAAGAATAGCGGAAAGGCAGCTAGCCATCACCGCCAAATCTTGGGCTACTGTTTTACCAACGAATAGTGGGATTGAACGTCACATTATAACGCCATTATTGCTCAAAGGGCGAGCATGTTTGGTGTGACAGGGATTCGAACCCGCAACCTTCAAATTACGAGTAGATCGCCCTAATCACATGACAATGACGGGCCTTTGTGTGTTTAAATCTATAAAAACGAATCAGTTACTAAAATTTAACGTTGGTAAAAAACAATAACAGCAAACAAATAGAAAACAACACGAGTATCGTAAATTTATCGAATGTTAATTTTGTTAAGCTTTCAGTTTGTGCTGGGATTAATTAAAGTAGTATATGAACTTTTGAACCTTTCAACTTTGAACCTGTCGTTTGAATACTTGTAAATTTGAGCTTTAAAGACAAAGAGAAATGGCTCTAGGTTAAAAACAAAACACAATAGCGTTTGTTAAAAAAATCGAATATCTCAAACTGGAGTTGTAATTTCTCTGATTTTTCACGTAGTCAAGCTAACCGTTCATTTGAGCAACTGTGTCACAAGCTGAGCCGATCGCACGTAGTCAAGCTAACCGTTCATTTGAGCGACTGTGTCACAAACTGAGCCGATCGCCGTATTAGTAACGATTCTTCCTTGTTTTGAGTTTCGTTTTTAAAACCTGATTCATGATAGATGTAGTATTGAAAACTATCTAATTAGCTTTTAACCTATGCCCTAAAGTTGTTTAAAAATAAGTTCAAAGCGAGAAACAAATAAATAACATTGGGATGGGCAGCTAAGGTATTCAGCGAATGTATTACACCAGCCCTGAATGTATTACACCACGCTCTGAATGTATTACACCAGCCCCGAAATACACACGATAGTTTCAAGGTTATTATGATCTTTGTACGTCGAAGGTAAGCTAAGGTTTCTGAATCAACCCGAAGGATGTACAACAGCATTACATAGACCACGCGTAACTCAGTGGCAGTGTACACGGATTGTCAATTGCAGGGCTCGTGGCACGCAGCTCGTGATTCGTCTGTTTGGAGGCGAATGCTGTTTGCTTGTCGCCTTTGTTCTAGTTTATTAGTTACTTACGGTTTGACATATTTGTATCACGATATAGATACCAGTCAGTTAAGAAATCTCTGCTTTAGATACTTTATATTGTAAAGATTAAAGGACATCGACAAAACTTTCATTCTCATTGTTATTTTATTGAAGATCAAAGAATAACATTCTCAAAAATAATTAAATCTTTAATTTTATGATGTTATAAAAACACTTAGCTTCAAGAAGTCTAGACAGAAATGAATAAAAACCTTATGATCCGAGAGCTTTCGAAGGGTTGACTTCTCTTCTATTAAACCTTTAATTTATCATTGTTGCATTAAGTGTTTGCTTTGTAAGTTGAACCATAGCTAGAAGCATTTTTTTTAACAAGATACACTTCTTTGAAGAAGGGATTATATTTTGTTCACGTTTAAACACGTTAAACTAATTTACAGAAGGAATGAGACCTGAACACATTTTAACAAGATAACTTATCTGTAGAAGGAAGGACAGTTTTTTGAAAACGCCCTCTTCGCTTATTAGCTTACTTGTTTTGTGATTTATCTAAAGAATGAACGCTGATATCACGAATTAAACTAACATAATGACAGCCACTGAAATAAATTACAGACAAGACAGTCATATAAATATAAATACTGTTTGAACGAGTGGTATTTAATTAAGTATTAAGAATATGCGATATGAAAAACCTAATCTGCTAATTAATAAAACAAGAGAACAATATCTGATTTGTTTTACTGAGACACATCTGTATACATTTATGACTAAACTACTGATAAACATTTGATTTTGTGACAGTGTATGTATAACAGCTTTCAATGCTAGAAAAAGACCGAGTGACTATGCTGTGCCATTCTGATAAGCAGCGACATCTCATATTATTAAAGTTTGATTAACTTGAATGGCAATCTTGTAGGATAATAATTCAGCATAAAACATAGAAAAAAAAGTGAAATTGTCAACATATATACATATTTAGATTGATAAAGAAAGAAAATATGTACTTTTTGAGCTTTGATAGGCCTACATAATTACTGTTAGCATTTGTTTACCGCTTTTTTTGCAGTTCTTGTAGTTTTGTAAAAATGTTATACATAGCTATATACACGCTTATGTGTACACACATTCAGAATGAAAGAATACGAGAGAGATTAACTTATATGTTACGGGCGGGAAATTTACAGCATTAATTCTAACGCCCATTAATAAAACTTACCTTATTCTTTGTGACAAAACATTTCAACAACCAACTTAAATTCGAGGACTTACGCATTTATATCTGTCTATATGTTAGTTAATGTATATCTAAATCAAAACGCCGTAAGGATAGAAACTTCTGAGAATCCCTAAGTGATACGAAACAAGTAAGGTTCTTATTAAGGCCAGATGGTGTGCCGGAACAAAATATAACAGAAGCTCACCTGATTGGTCAGCCTAGTTAAATAAGAGTCACGAAGTACTTCAATTCAGAGTTTACGCTTAGTTAAGCATACGACTGGCGTTACTTGCTTTAAATCTTGAAAATGTAACCCCAGTAACAAATTGTAATTAACAATGTAATGGCTATTGCTACTTTCTCTCTCTTCTGTAAGGCTTAGTAAATCTAAACACTTGTAATGCACGACGAACTGAAATATTTTAACCATAGATTAACAGATTAGATCCAAAGTGGTTTCCATCAGAATTTTACGCACATTTTTTAAAAGTAATTCATGAAGAAGAGAAACCCACTTAAAGTAAAATGTATTCTAAAAACGACTGACACGGGTATTAAATCTTTAATTGAAATAAAGTTGAGGACAACGTTTCGACCTTCTTAGGTCATCTTCGGGTTAATTAAAGTTTTAAAACACATACCAGCCATCTTATGAATGCAGACTGCTTGTGGATTCATGACCTTGTTAGTTACAGGGTCCCTAATCACACATGAGTCATATAGTAAAAAGTTAAAATTACCATCTGTATTGAAATTATTCCCATCTGATATTACTGGGGCATTCTATGTGTATATTCCTGTGGTAAATAAATAAGTTTGTTCACTTTTGCCAGATCAGGTTTTTACAATAAATGCTGTTACAGGCAGACATAAAATTATCTGTAATGTACTATATGGACTCTTCCGTATAGTTAGATTTTGTGCTGGATTTTCTGTGTTGGAGAAGTAACACTGCTGCACATTAAGCTTTCATACGTTTACTTGTAATTATATCCTGCGGTACAGTTTGGATCAGTAGATCTGGTCACCAGAGATCATAAACCATAAGTTTGGATGTTGTTAAGCGCACTAGATTTCGAGTTGTCGGGAACCCGAGTTTAACGTTTGTAACTTTATCAAAGAAAACTCAATTCACCTGTGAACATGTTTACTTTGAACCCCTCATAAGACCTTATGTTCATTTAGAAACACGGCACGAATAGGCAGGTGAGTTGCCCTCGTTCCACATCTTGCACATTACTGGAAGTACAAGTTATCCTTTAGTGTTGTCACTGCTGTTGACGAAAAGGTAAAGTGACCTTTAAAACGAGATCCCATTGTCTAATATTACAATTGAAAATGAAAAGGTTCTGTATATATGTTAACTTGTAAGACAAGTTTTAACTAATTTCGATGAAAGGAATTCTTATAAATTCATTTTTATTTGCTGAGTACTCCATTATCGAGTACCAACGTGATCACGTTAATATAAAACTGTCTACAATTTATTTTAGCTTGCTGGAGCTTTGTTTCCTTCGTAATATTAGCACAGAGAGAGGAAACGATTTGACATGGACATTTTACTTTCAGGATAATAAATATGGGAAAAGCGAGAATGTTGTGCTTTTTTAGGTAGTAACTAAATGCAGCAAAAAAACAGCAACACAAGAAAACACAAACAGAGAACCAAACACAATATATCACTCTCGAGTTTAATGTTATTGTGATACAAGACAAGACGTTCTGAAATCACGGTGTCTTTAAATAACTATTGTATGAGCGGAAAGTTATAATAACAGGACGGACCTACTGCTGTCTTCGTTTAATATAGTGCATCGCTGGTAAGTCTACGGATTAACAACGCTAAAATTAAAGGTTCGATTTTCCTCGGTGGGATTCAGCTAATAGCCTGAAGTAGCTTTGCTTAACATATAATTTTCAGTGTCTGTGTGTGTGTCACGTAACCCATCTCAAACTGATGACCATACGGACTGTGTGTGTCACGTAACTCATCTCAAACCGATGGCCGTACGAACTGTGTGTGTCACGTAACTCATCTCAAACCGATGGCCGTACGGACTTCTCAGTGGAACCAAACGTATCGTCTCGGTTCTAGGGTTTACTGAGAGGTAAAAGGTTTCAATCCACTCCGTAGGAAATCCTCGGATTTCCCCAAACCCCTTGTCCTAACCTGCTAAACTCATTAAGTTCTAACATTTAAATGGTGCGAAATGAATTGTCTCGGATTGGAGGTTTTCATTCAACTCTTTAAAAAAATTCGGGTATTTCACGAAAACGCTTTCACGGGGATTCCCTGAAAACGAATTCCAAAATTGGCATTGATTTACGATAGACTACGTAAATAAGTAGGCCAATTTATGACTGTTCGTTACTCGGCTATTAAATTTGCATGAAAGCGGCCCTGTAAATGTGGGCCTCAGACTCATGGGTTCTCTGGTTACATGCATAAAGAGTGGTACTTATATCTCAGACTTGCAGAAACAACAGTGTTTTTGTATAATCATTAGTGCATATGAAGTGATAATTAGAATACAATTCTGTAAACCCAAAGAAAAATTCGTAGATGAATTAACATCTTGCATATAAGCTGACAACAGCATGCATTAGCCAGCCAAATCAAGGTTATTAACCCCCAACAGAAAATAATCAAGTCTCGTGGAAAGAAGCAAGATCTCGTGGTTAAGCAACACAAATATTTCGACTAAAGATCACAGTCAAGCATAATTTTAAATGTTTTCTTTTCGTCTCAAAATTTGACGCACGTGACAACGGATACGATGAAAGACTGGGATCGAACCAGTGAACCGAAAAGCTCGTGAAAATGTTTGCCATCTTAACGTGCGACGATCTCGTTTCTTATTTGATTTGTAAATACACAAATCTTTGTTGTGTTCAGTGTGTAGTCTTTTGTTGTGGAATTGTTTCACGGCTAGTGACCAGATTGTTTTATTTTAACTACATCCTGCAGTAGCTGCCTGAAAAGTAATCCACAGACTTACTTCTGCCTGTGTAGCCCTTGAAACGCTGTCGTTTCTATTGGAAAGGTCAAATTCAACAACGGATTCATTATTTCGTTTATTTGGTGTTTTTCGCAATAATTCATGTTTAGAAGGTTAATAAGGACTTCTATATTATTATATTTATGATTTTAGGTCATATAACAGGTAAAATAAATTTAGTAGAATCTGTTTGCAAAACAATCTTTAAAATTTTCATAACAATCAACTTTATGTAAATTCTACATTGTATAAACGCGAATTTCTCCTAATTATCAATGCAGGTTGTACGTAATATGCTTATTACGTATTTTTAAATTCCTCAGTACGATAACTTGAAAAAAAAACCCGATAAAATATACAGGCAAGTATTTTTCATAATTGACTAAGTTTTAACGAAACTGCAAACAGATATTTTCTTTTATGCGAGCTAGCTGTAAAAAAAAGGGTTATATAAAAATGGTCTGGGTGAAACATAACGGTTAATGTGTTGGGCTGCGCACCGTATGTTTGTTGTCAAGCGTCAAATTACAAAATTGGCTATATGTGTTGTGACCACAAGGGGTGTCGAAACAGGATTTTAAGAGTTATATGTCCGTATATTTACCGCTGAGCCGATGAGAATGTTTACAGACTAAACATTCTTCACAGTTTCAACTGTGGGAGTGTTTCAGAAGTGACAGTCAATACAATTATGTGTGTAATTTTTTTTTACGTCTTTGCTTCGTTCATAATATAAGTGCTGGCGCTCTAACGACACCGATTGTATGGTGTACAAAGCATTGAGTATTTATATGTTACAACAATCTAATTTTCGTTTATTATTGAGTGTTAATTCTGTTAAACCGTGCACTTAAATTTTTTAATCAGACACCAGATGCTTATAAGAAAGGAAATTCCAAAGAGAGAATGACAACATCATTTACACTAGAATTATGATTTTTCTTTTTAGCTTATGTGAAATATAGAAAAAAAAATCGTCTTTTCATTGCCTTTTCAGTACCTTATTTATTATTTCGTGACAGGTTTGGATGCCGTATACCAGCTTGTTTTTGTTGAAGGCTGGTGGCTCGGCATGGCCAAGCGTGTCAATGCGTTCAACTTGTAATCCGAGGGTCGCGGGTTCGAATCTCGGACGCACTAAACATGCTCGCCCTTTCAGCCGCTGGGGCATTATAATGTCACAGTCAATCCCACTATTCGTTGGTAAAAGAGTAGCCTAAGAGTTGGCAATGGATGGCCTTCCCTCCAGTCTTACACTGCTAAATTAGGGACGGCTAGCGCAGATAGCCCTTGAGTAGCTTTGCGCAAAATTCAAAAACAAACAAAAAAAATGCTGGCAAGAAAACAATAATAGGAATATTTAAAAATGGTCTGTTTCGAGCGGATTTTTTTCCTTGTAATAATAAAATGTGTACTTTTTGTGCATTTTAATATCTGTACGGCCTTTTTTAGTTGTCAATAGTAACGGTTTTGAAATGTTAATTGAACTTCATCTTTTCTGTTTAATGCTCTTTTGCCCGAACGGTTTGTTGAGATTTTAACCAATTCTTTGCGACCTCTATTATGAACCACTATTGTTGTTAGCGATATGTCATAAGTTTAACACTACTTACCTGATTACATTAAATTCGAAAATTGCTCATAAAAATACCAAACCCAAATTTTCTTATTACTGTAATTATTACTATTACTATTTATGCCATATAAGGAACTACCTATTTTCTATGTATTTTTCCAGTTTATTGACGAACTGTGACGTCAAAATACTGTTGATTGACGAGACAATCACCCAGCTGATGCGATGGGGTACGTACCGCGCTTTCCGCAACCAAAAGAAATCTATTTGGATTTCTTTGAAAACTAATTTTCTTTCTCTTCCAGCTTGTTAAGAGAAAAATAAGATAATATATAAATTGTGTATGGTACATAATACAATACGGTTTGTTTGTTTGTTTGTTTTGGAATTTCGCACAAAGCTACTCAAGGGCTATCTGTGCTAGCCGTCCCTAATTTTGCAGTGTAAGACTAGAGGGAAGGCAGCTAGTCATCACCATCCACCGCCAACTCTTGGGCTACTCTTTTACAAACGAATAGTGGGATTGACCACATTATACACCCCCACGGCTGGGAGGGCGAGCATATTCAGCGCGATGCGGGCGCGAACCCGCGACCCTCGGATTACGAGTGCACGCCTTAACGCGCTCGGCCATGCCAGGCCAATACAATACAGAGAAATTGAATAACAAAAATCCAGTTTTAACTTGTCTTTAAACAGTTTTTGTTTATTCATTAAAATAAGAAAAACTAAACCAGACATTTAGGACCATTGTTCTGGAACAAACAATCCAAAGATAGCAAAAAGGTAATAATAAAACTGTTTAAGTTTTAATTTTTATGTTTGCTCAGAACAAAAATAAAACTAATTATTATGTGACCTCAAAATATTACGAAAATAGTATATACGTGAGAATTATTACTTCATATTACTTGTCATTGGAATGTTTATAAATAAATAATTCACATACTTTATTGGTGGTAATATCCTTCTGGCACCGCAGACTGGGTGGAGGCACTAATTTAAAGAGAGATCTGAACAGTGCTAAAACTGGTTTGAACACGATTTCATGGTGGCGCTCATGTGATTCAGAGAGTTGTCTATGAAGTCTAAGCTTTATAAAACAAACTCGACCTCAAGGCCAAAGATTTAATTGTGATTTTGGTAAAATGTCTTTGATTTCTTAAAAGTATGCACGCAACTAATATTCGGCTTACAGCACTGGCTCATAAACATAACAATACTTCACTAAAATAACGAGAAACGTACCTCTGACTACAGGTTAAAATGGGTTTTAGTTTATCGACCTTCCAATCTTTAGTCTATTTCCTAGCTGAAACAAAACAGCTAAGCCTAGATAATGTTTTGTTTCTTTAATTAGTACTAACAAAATGAATTGAACCGGTACTTTTGATTGTTAGAGACATTATTTAGTTAAAATAAATATTGCTGGCAAAACCGAAGGTGAACAGGTGCACAAACAAGTCACCACTAGTAAGTAACTCACGAACAGTCAGCCTGGAAGACAAACACAACCCGTACTAACGAGCATGTAGAAAGCCTGTTTGTTTGTTTTTTTAATTTGGCACAAAGCTACTCGAGGGCTATCTGTGCTAGCTGCTTCTAATTCAGCAGTGTAAGACTAGAGGGAAGGCAGCTAGTCATCACCACCCACTCTTGGGCTAATCTTTTACCAAAGAACAATGGAATTGACCGTAACATTATAACACCCCCACGGCGCGACGGGAATGCTAACCCGCGACCCTCGGATTACGAGTCGCACCCCTTAACACGCTTGGCCATGCCGGGCCCGTGTAGAAAGCCACCTATTATAACGTAGAACTAACTCCGTGTAGAACAATCAAAAAGTATTATTTCTTCTAATGTTTGTTACTCCTTAATTTTTCTGGATTTTTCACTGTCTGCTTTTATATTCACCTACCAATCTATGTGTGTGTGTGTTTTTCTTATAGCAAAGCCACGTCGGGCTATCTGCTGGACCCAACGAGGGGAATCGAACCTTTGATTTTACCGTTGTAAATCCACAGACCTGCCGCTGTACTAGCAAGGGGCCTTATCTATGTAGGTAATTCTGTTTGCTATTTGAGGCCTTTCAGTATTAAGTATGACAATTTAACTTCATAGGCAAGTGTTTATTTAATATTCCTTAACTTAAATATAATGTAGTATTCTTTCAGAATTATTGTACTGTACAAGGAAAATATCACTTAAACTAGAATAATAGATTTGTATCTGTTTGTTTGTTTTTTGAGTTTCGCGCAAAGCTACACGAGGGCTATCTGCATTAGCCGTCCCAAATTTAACAGTGTAAGACTAGAGGGAAGGCAGCTAGTGATAACCACCCACTGCCAACTCTTAGGCTACTCTTTTACCAACGAAAAGTAGGATTTACTGTTACATTATAACGTCCCGATAGCTGAAGGGACGAGCATGTTTGGTGTGACGGGATTCAAACCTGCGACCGTCAGATAACGAATATTTGTATCTGAAAACATAAATATCACCTTCAAGTACTAAGTCAGAATATAAGAAACCTAGTAACGTGAGTGGTTAGATAAACTTGACGTGTTATAATTTAGGAAGGATAATAAATATTTGACCATTTATTACGAACATACACATTATAACATTATAACGTACTTAGCCATACTTCGTTAGGCTTCCTTGTTCCTCCTTTAAAACACCAATAACAAGTGCACTCTTCTCGATTTACAAATCCTCGTGGACTATGCAGAATTCCTAGAGCTAATAATACTCAGTAAAACTCGAGCAGATAAGAAGCAATGCATTACTTAGCCCAACTATACCTAATAGGCAAACCATATTTGTCTCTTATCAAAAAATCAGACCAACAGAGGGCACTTTTATCACTCATTTCATTTGGCAGCCAGCTGGAAAAGAAATAAACAAAAAATTGAACAATGATTTGTTTCACGTAATTACCGAGATTATTTCATTTTGGACTTCAAATGATGTAAAAAACCTTTTATTTTTGAGAACCGTAGACATATTGTACATGAGAGTTGCTGAGTTTATCCTGTTATTTAACGGGCTTTAATAAAACAAAGTTTTCCTCGAATCAAGTAAATTAAACACATAAACTAAAAAGAAGGAGGAAATTAACCCACATTTTCGACCTTCTAAAATAACACACGTGTGGACATAATAAAACTTGTAGTGCTGGTTAACGAATCCGTAATACTTTGGGAGCTAAAAGGAAGTGTTTTTCTAAGTAATTATTTTGTGCCAGACCAACTACATTGACTACAATATCCTGTTCCAAGATGATGTCAAATTTTAATTCATAAAAAAAAAAATTCTATTAGCCTTTCTACTTATTATTAATAAACATGAACAAGGAGATAAAAGCCACTTAATAAAATAGCATTTTACCTTCTATGGCTACATATTCAGAATAATAAATACGCTTAGTACTTTGAAAATTCTTAAATATATATAGAGTGTTTCAAGATTTCAGAAACTTGTAATAACGGGGTTTGAAACAAAGCTTTGTCGTTGAAAATTTCCCAAACTGAACGGTTCTCTTAAATCGTCACAGTTATAGCTTTGATCCATTCGAATATCTTATAAATTTTTAGTTTCAATTTCGCTCAGTTACATATTTGTATCTGAATATTTCATGCTGTATATATCACTTAAATACTAAGTCACAACATAAGAAACCTAGTAACGTGAGTAGTTAGATAAACCTGACGTCCTAAAACTTAGGAAGGAGAATAATTTAGCACTGAAGAACTAGAAGGAAGACAGCTAGTCATCAACACCCGCCAACTGTTAGGCTACTTTTTCACCAACTAATAATGGGAGTGACGGTTACATTATAACGTTTGTAAGAGCAAGCATGTTTGATGGAACGGGGATTCGAACTGCCCGTCGAGCCTAACATTTGTATGAAGTTAAGCACAAAGCCACACAATGGGCATTCTATGCTCTACTCATCACTATTGAAACTCGGTTTCTATAGTTATATGACTATAGACTTACAGCTGTGTCACTGGGGGCTTTATTAGGGACATGTCATTTAGCTTTTGTTTGTACAAGTACTGATGACGCCTCTTGGAATCTCAACTTGAGCGGTGATTTATACACATGTTAGCCAATTGCTTGAGTCAGAAAGATGGTCATCTAGCAGCACTCAGCGTCATAAAGAGAAGTACAAACTAGTGTGCCATAATTTAAAGTTTAATAATAGGGTAAAACTAATTACTTCATAAAATGCATTTTTATGGATACCACCACTAGAAATTACGGCATCGTTGGCTAATATCACTAGAAAATACGATATCATTGGTTAATATCACTAGAAAATACGGTATCGTTAGTTAATATCACTAGAAAATACGGCATCGTTAGTTAATATCACTAGAAAATACGGCATCGTTGGTTAATATCACTAGAAAATACGGTATCGTTAGTTAATATCACTAGAAAATACGGCATCGTTGGTTAATATCACTAGAAACAGGCACGCTTTACCCTTTCAGTGACTCAGCAGTGAGGTTGAAGGTTTAAAAATGGGTTTCGATACTTATAATGAAAACAGCACAGAAAGCCCATTCTGTAGCTTTGTGCTTAACAATAAAAGATCATCAGAAAATGTGCTATCTGTGACGTAAACATCCGCCTTTTGGATTTTACTGCAATCCACAAAATGGAGAGATAAATTCAGTCATGTGTTAACTCGCAAAAAAACAAACACAAACTAAAATGTTGTCAAGACAAAAGGTTAATGTTAGCTTATTGGTGATGTCACTGCTAAGTTTGTTGATTGACTGGTTATTAAAGGTGGAACGTACATCTTGAGGCTTTTGCGGTCAAACACTTCATAATAAGAAGAGGTCTATTTTAACGCGAAAATGTTAATTATATCTCTTCTCAATTACGAATTCGTTCAGAATGCTAGCCATTGAGTTATTTGTACAAATCATAAACAACATCAGGCTGGATATTTTGTTTTACTTGTTTATATGCAGGTTCCTAAATTTCGCATACACCAAGCAAATTCAACACCGTAGGTCCTGACGTGAATTTTATTTACAACACTGTTGATTTGTAAACTAGGAAATAACGGGTGGAATGAAGTTAAGAAATACATCCTTTGAAATTAACAGCTGATGATGGATCTGAGTGAAGAGGTCAGTAAGTTTTTAGAGTTTTAATGAAAATATTTTACTAAATAAGCAGTAAGGAAGTTTTGAATGGACATGCAGCTGGTGAATACATATTTGTAATTACATCTTTGTCAGCTAGTCACTATTTACTGGTTATGTTTGTCAAAGTGCTTGGGGATCGAGGAATCAAGAAAAATCACAATAAACTGAGAAACACATAAAAGTATTATTTTTAAAAGTACGCCCCCCCAGTGGCTCAGCGGTATGTGTGCGGACTTATAAACGCTGAAAATCCGGGTTTCGATACTCGTAGTGGGCAGAGCACAGATAGCCGACAGCTATCAAGCTTTGTGCTTAATTCAAAACAACAACATAAAAATACTCTTTTTTTTATATACGTTTAAGTGAGGAGTTTCTTTCATTTTACAAATAGACTTCGACTACCATTTTATTAGGCTTAGAAAAGTTGATTTACTAAATTTGAAATCGTTAAATATAAATCACCACCAGAAGGCAATGCCTTGTCAGATTGTTTGTCTATATTTTGAAATGAGTCTAGTCATCTAAGAGAAGAAAAAAAAATCAGTAGTTTTTGTGTTTATAAAATAATTCATAAGTGATTTACGAGCTACTTTCTGGTCTCTGTAAATACTAAACTTTTGATTGTTTAATCTGAGGTACATGGCATCGAGTAATAATAGAAAAGTGAAATGCTCAAGCATTCTGATTTTTTGGAAACCTGTTCTAAACAACACGTTTTTAATGAACATCTTAGTTTTGTGTTAATCATTGCAAACAACATTTTTTTAGGAAAATAATTAATTATTGCCTATTCTCACCTACACAGTTGAAATATCACAGACAAGTGAATCTACACATTGAAATTATTTATGTTATCCGTTTGCACACTCGAAATACCGACATATCAACGTATTCGTAAAAACGAATAAAGTTACGCAAGAACATTATTAATATTAGAAATAAGGACCTTATAACACCAAAATGCTGTTTTCATTTAATCAGACACTCCATGTCTCGTGTTACACAATCTTCAAGAACGTTCACTAAAACACGAACTAAAATTAACAGTACAAAGCTTCAGGTTGAAGAGCAGTGTCAAATTGTCATTGTGTTGTTTAAAACCACCATCAGCATCTGGTTAAACTGTCACTGTTTTATTTACAACATTGTCACCATTCGGCCATACTGTCACCGTGTTGTCTAAAACATTATTAACATTGGGTTGAACTGTCATTGTGTTGTCATTCAACAATCTAAGAACACTATTAACATCAGGTTGAAGTGTCACTGTATTGTCACTCAACAATCTAAGAACACTATTAACATCAGGTTGAAGTGTTGCTGTATCTAAGAACACTATTAACATCAGTTTGAAGTGTCACTGTATTGTCACTCAACAATCTAAGAACACTATTAACATCAGGTTGAAGTGTCACTGTATTGTCACTCAACAATCTAAGAACACTATTAACATCAGGTTGAAGTGTCACTGTATTGTCACTCAACAATCTAAGAACACTATTAACATCAGGTTGAAGTGTCACTGTATTGTCACTCAACAATCTAAGAACACTATTAACATCAGGTTGAAGTGTCACTGTATTGTCACTCAACAATCTAAGTACACTATTAACATCAGGTTGAAGTGTCACTGTATCTAAGAACACTATTAACATCAGGTTGAAGTGTCATTGTATCTAAGAACACTATTAACATCAGGTTGAAGTGTCACTGTATCTAAGAACACTATTAACATCAGGTTGAAGTGTCACTGTACAATTTTTGTTTAATATTCTACATCGTTATGCTGATTATGATTACGATGCTGAAATTTAGAAAGAACATGATTTACAATAATTTTCTACAAAACGTCTTCAAAATAAGATAAAGTAATAAAGTTTCTTATATTAATAGGTTACTAGGACATTCTGTGCTGATGAGTTAAGGTTTACATCCGTTGTGTGTTTGAAATTACATGATCTCAAACAACTTATAAAGATTTTAAGTAGTAAGTGGGAAATACCGGCGGTAAACCCATTATTCTTCAAGGTTTTAAATAAAGACACCGAATGTTGTTTAACACACTCAGTTCCGATAACCTGCAGGTTAAAAGTACCAGACTTTTTTATTTCCTTCACTCATTAAATAGCAGGGTTTATATAGAGTTTAAACTATTAAATACATTGAATTTTGACTTAAAATTTATAAACAATCCTCGTTGTATTCCCGGAGTGTTCTTATTTGGAACATATATTATATTCAAATGTTGTTTCTTATCAACTTACTATGTTTACAAGAAAAAGGTTTTTAATTTTTTAATGATAAATATTCACCTCAAATCATTACCTTTGGAGGTGGTTAAAACATTGTAAAAAGAAAAGAAAAAATAAGAATAAAAGATAAGAATTATAAATACGATAACTCTCTTATAGGGCTTTATATATCAAATTTACAAAAACATAGTGCGTTTTAGTACTATTTTTATTCATTTTAATCCGAAACAAAAAATATCGAAAATTTTGAGAACGTCTTCAGTTTAATACTTATTGAAGATAAGTTTCACACAATAGAACTCCGAGTACCAAATGAGAAAATGGCTAAATTGCAACAGTTTTTCGAACGTAGGGAGTTTCTTTCTTTGTTCTTTAAGCATATAGCTACACAATAGTTTATACGCGCTGTACTTATCACAAAAGTCGATCCAAAGACTCTAACAGCTGCTCAAAAAAATGTACTGGAAAGTTGTGATCAGAGGAGTTTGTGATCCTCGGGAGGGGAAGAAGCAGGTTAACCTCATTTAATAAAAATGTGTCCGACAAATATTTACAGAGTCGACATCCATTCGTATTTTTATGGGCTTTTTTCACACTTTGTTAAACGTTAAATTTACTTCAATGTTTCTTACACGGATTTGATGCACTTATCTTGGTACACAATACGCCTGTACACATATCGAAAAAGAAATATTATTTACTGCCTTAAATACTTCAAAAATGTTTTCTTTATTTATAGTATTTTTTAACTTTTACCCTGTGTTTTTTACCATTAAGAAAGTTGTGGCTGGTGAACTAATGATTTTTTGCAACTAGACATAAAATATGGATCTCAAAATGGCTGGTATGGGTTAACACTTTTATTGTTCTCTGCTAAGCAGTAAAAGTGTTAATACCCATACCAACTGTTCTGAGATATATTTTTATTTCAAGTGGATTTCTCGTCATCAAGAATAGACATACAATATTTACTATTTCTATTTATTTTAAGAGATATGCACATAGAAAAGCTGAGAATTTTTTTTTAGCAAGCTTGGATGGTGTGGTTAATTTCTTTGTTTCATTCTCGTCAAAGGTTTATATACTAACATGCAATATAAGTTTGCTTGTTTGCTTCATAATGCGACACAAAGATACATAAAGAGCTATCTGCACCTTGTGGTTCATAAAATTAAACTGATAGATTATAAAGAAGACAACTAGTCAGCAACACCTTCTATCAACTCTTGAGCTAGTTTTGTTTGAGCAAATGGTAGGATATGACTGTTACTTTTCACTTTTATAGCGTGCCCATAGCTACAAAATGACGAATGTGTTTTTGCAGTTACGAACCACAAACCACGAATCCTCAGGTTTATAGCAACAAAAAACACATTAATCACTAGGCCACACCCTGCCGTGGTGTGGTCAGATACTTATTTTGGTAATTTTAGCCCAAACATCATTATGATGTATGAACTGAAGGGGCAGATCGAATATTCTACAGATCCAGCCTCCTCCAGCATCTCAGTGATAAGGTTGAAGTCTTACAACTCTAAAATTCAGGTTTCGATAACCGTGGTGGGTTAAATAAAGATAATCCATTCTACAGCTTCGTGTTTAACAACAAACAATCGGACAATAAACCTAAGATTCAGAAAAAATTCCTAATTTACAAAGACTGACCATAAAGAATCAGACAACCGTACCCGCCACTTACTCATAGCCACAAATGATTGTCACAACTCTAACCTTTACCACATCTTGTAACATTCGTTTGAGTTTAGTTATCAGTGGTTAACTCAACGAATAATTTCTACTGAACTTGTTAATCCTTTCATACTCACGTGGGTGTTATTTAATGTTATTATTTGTGACTAACCCGAATGTCATCATCACATCACTTTTAATATATTAGTTTTATTATTATTTAAAATTTCAATATGGTAAACTCAACTTCCAAGTCAATAGAGTCATCGTACCATTGTTGACTATTGTAAGTTCATCCTAAATTACATGCAAAGATTCTTCGTTTAGTCTGTCACAAATAGTTTCAAACCAACAAAAACTTCCTAGCACTAGTTCTGTCGGGTTCTGCAGAACTGGTTGGCATAACGTCTCATTTCAACCCTGTTTCTAAAGGTGGATCACACCAACATATGCCCTACGTTCCATCCTCCACAGATTTCTTTGTTTCTGTTATGTAGAACAGCCATCTTCAACTAGTTATCACACGAACATTAACCTGTATACTTGGACAATTGCTATTTAAAAAGTCGACAGTCATTGTTGTGAAAACTGAGAGAAAAGAAAACAAAAAGCAACAATGTTCTTTACGAGACTCATGTACTTTGCTTCCTAATCAGGTCTGAAAAAATTATATATTATCCTCTGAACACAGTAAGTGATGACAAATAATGACGTATAAACTGTATTTCACGTGATACATTAGTTCCATGCTATGCCAAAGTCAAAAGAATATTGTTTGATACAATTCAAACAAGCTTTATAACGCCCCCGCGGCTGAAAGAGCAAACATCTTTGATGTAACGGAGATTTGGGCCCGCGGTCCAAAGATTAAGAGGCGAGTACCCTGATCGTGGAAGAACTTCCAAATTTGATGACTTGGTATCCTCGATTAACTCAAAATGGGCCGTACCGCTCAGAAACAACTTCTGAGATTATACGAACAAAGTTTTTAAGCCTAAACCTTGAGTTGTTTGTGATAAACCTGGCGGACCTCAGACCAACTTGATTTAAAAAAAAATGCGTTTTTAAGATTTTTATCTGACTTCTTCAAAATAATTAAGTCAATTAGTAAAAAAAATCTGATTTTGTTCTATTTATATACGATATTTTTAACCTGCTTAAACGCTTGTTTAGAAGAAGCAGTGAAATGGAACTTATAAGTTGCCACCCAACTTACATTAAAGATGAAATACGGATTCTGATTCACTTACTCCAAAGGAATGATAATACACGATCAGTTATTCCATTCAACGTATTAGAAAATACACATTCATCTAGTTCGCTCGCCTTACTTCAGTAAATAATGCATACCGTACACCAAAAGTACTTCGAAAAAAAACAAAAAACATTCATTCATTTTACAGCCCCCCCCAGTGACTCAGCGGTATATCTGTGGACTTACAACGCTAAAAACTGGGTTTCGATACCCGTAACGGGCAGAGCACGGATAGCTCATTGTGTAGCTTTGTGCTAAATTCAAAACAACAGCAACATTAAGTTCACTCGTATCACTCTGAAGAAAGAACTCGGCCCGGCATGACCAGGTGGTTAAGGTTCACGACTCGTAATCTGAGGGTCGCGGGCTCGAACCCTAGTCGCACCAAACATGCTCATCCTTTCAGCCGTGAGGGCGTTATAATGTGACAGTCAATCCCCCTATTTGTTGGTAAAGTAGCTTAAGAGTTGGCGGTGGGTGGTGATGACTAGCTGCCTTCCCTCTAGTCTTCTACTGCTAAATTAGGGACAGCTAGCGCAGGTAGCCCTCGTGTAAGTTTACGCGAAAATTAAAAAACAAAACAATTAAACAAAAGAAAGAACTCCAATACAATAAATAAATACGGTTAAGAATATTTCGTGTTTTATTAATCATTTTATTCAACATTCTTTAGCACCTTAATACTTTAATTATTTTGGTGTAACGAATTGTTATTCTTTTAATTTAAGAATGGTTAACATTTACTGTATGCTTTATTTTTGCTAGGCGACTCAGTAGTTTTGTTTGTCTGTTTCTCAATTTTGCGCAGAGACGCAAGAGGGCTACTTGCCCCAGCCGTCCCTAATATAACAGTGCACGATTGCACAATATTTCCCTATTTCTGTGGATTGTAGGGAAGACAACAAGTTATCACCCTTCACCGCCAAATCTTGGGCTACTCTTGTACCATTGAATAGTGGGATTAAATGTAATATTATAACGCTCCCACAGCTGAAAAGACGAGCATGTTTGGTGTGACGGGGGTTCAAACTTGTGAAACTGGTCAAACGCCCTTATCGATTGATCAAGGGAGAAATAAAAGATACCAAACAGACATAAATAAACAGAATTAAAATATATTCATCATTCCACATAAAAGCAATGAAATCCCTTCCATTATTTTACTTTTGGAGAACAAATTTCTCTTAAATGCATTTAAATTGTATAATTGTTGCCAAAACGAGCTCTCCAGCAGTAAGTTTGTTTTACTTGTTTGTTTGTTGTCAGGTACAAACCTACATAATCGCTGTTTGTGCGTTTTTAACCTATCAACCACCCATTGGAAACAACGAGTTTGGCTGTAAGTTTGTATTCTCAACCCATTGTTTTCTTCTGGAAACGTTTTATTTTTTTGTACATTTGAAACTGTGATTGGTACCATGACTGATAACTCATAAACCACAGTTTGTTCACGTTCTATGTTTCGTTTTAACTGACGATGTTAGGCCGGTTTGTTTGTTTTTTCCTTGTTTTACAGTCTGGATGTTGTTGTTTAAGTATAATTGTTTCAATAATTTAGTACAAATTAAAGAGGTGTTTCAAATGGTACCCGCAACATAATCCATGAGCAAATAGAAATAAAACGAGGTGGAAATAAATATAAAACGAATGTTAAATGTAAATACTGAGAATAATGAGATGAAAGGAGAACAATAAGTAAACTCACTGAGTCAAGGCGAACCAACTTTATAACAAAACTTGGTAACAAACAGTAAAAAATAACAGATAAACGTGTTTACCGATAAATTATTAATTAAATAAATTAATTTAATTACAGAAAGGAAGTGCGGATGTTGAAAATGTCACGGGAAAACCAAAAAAGAAACGAATTTGAAAACACATGTATATAATAAAACTAATAGTCTTTCCAGGTATGCCATGTAAGAAGCGAACAGATGATTTGTTGTTTGAATCGCCGCAAAGAAATAAAAAATACAGAAAATAAAATGTAATACCATATCTGTCTCCTGAGCAGACACCATGGAGTTTTCGAAAGAATACAAAGTTGGAAAAGAAGACCTCAGAATATTTTGAATGACTTTTACCTCACAGAACATGTTCTCGAGAGCAATGAACTCCACTCTAGATTAAATTTATAAATTACAGCAGATGTAGAGTTGAAAGGATAATTATATTTTATGGATAATTATTGATGGACTTCGTTGTTTATCTTAACGTCAGATGCAGGTAGGTGTTTTCCTATAGCTAAGCCACATCGGGTTTTGCCGATTTTAGAATTGTAAATTCGTGGATTTACCGCTGCACCAGCGAGGGACTTTTAACGTCAGCGAACTAACAATGAAGTCAGATGCGTGTGGCAAGTGGCCTGATGAGACAATGAGAGTTGAAAAACACGTTTGTATTCAAATAGTTGAATGTGGTAAAAGAACAAAATACCTTTGGAAGTCCAGTTTGGGAGAGAAAAAAAGAATAAAATAACAAAAATAATCGTGACATTAATTAAAGGGAATAGCTCGCGGTAGTTATCAAAGTGAATTTATGTAGGATGCTTAAAAAGTAATGGTAGACTTGTAAGTAATGAATCAACAAACGTGGAGTGAAAGAACAAAACAATATATATAGCGATCAAAGACACTTGAATGTCATTAAGAGGAGACTGCTACTGTAAAATAAGAGAAAAGTCGAAATATTAAAAGGGTCTGGTTGTTGCATTTGTTTGTTTAGAATTAACCACAAAGCTACATAATTGACTATTTATGTTTTGCCCATTACGGGCATCAAAACCCGGCATTTAGCGGTGTAAGCCCACAGACATACTGCTGTGCCTCTGGGGGGCAGTGTTAAGAGAAAGAAAGACATAACTAAAGAAATATAATGGGTAATAATGACTCAAATGGAGATAGTGAAAAGTATTGTGTATCTATATAGATATCTGATTAATGGAGTGAGCTAATAAATTCTGGGAAAATCGAAAAGAAAATACAACATAAAGCAGACAGCGGTCTGCTCATTTTGTTCAATTACAAAGCTGTAAAATGAGATATCTAATCTGTAGTTGTTATGAAGAACGATCTCTGATTTATTGTAATGTAAATTTTTCATGTTTCCCGTTAATTCATCGGAGAATATAAGAAGCTAAAGCAAAAATACCAAATAAAAAATATTAATGGAAAAGATGAAGTAACATTTGTTTAGAAATGGCATAAATCTCTAATAAGAGTTTGGTTGTCAACTGTGTGGATTCAAGGACTTCACAGCTCAAAAAGGTGACGCCGTTCAGACTAGGCCTTTTGTTTTCGACTAGAGATATCACCATGTTGGACGAAGAATTTTTATTTTGAAGAGAGGGCGTAACCGAACAAAACATTGTATTTGTTACATCTGGAGATTCAATACTGTTGATCTGTGAATTTGTGAAGCTGGTTTGTGTTTTTGAATGCTTGCTCGTGATAAGTTTATCGAACTCAGGAGACTGTAAAAGGGACACTTCCAATCGCACAAGTTAATGTTTTTATGGTATTTTGATGTAGCTCAACTGGGTGTGGTATATACTGGAAAAGGTGGGTGATAGATGCACTTCTGTCAAAGGTGGATAAAACAAACTGATAATATGGTGACTGATACATTAACAGAACCATTTGGTAATTTACGAACTTTGGATTTTAAGAATACTTGATTTGCACATAAAGTGGACAATTCGCCGTAGGAGCAACAGTAACTTGCTTGTTAAGGTCAACAAGGAGAGCGATGAGTTCAGGGAGCAGAAAGTTGAACCGTGACGGCACTAGTGTCACACTTTTAAGAATCAGCAAAGAGAGTACGTCAAGTAGTAGCCAGCTGAGCCACGGATGTAGAAGATGAAACTTGAACAATTATGTGGAGATTTCAGAAGCTACTGGGTTCTTTAAAAAAGGATAGCGTGAGTCACCTTATTTCATCTTAAGAATATTAAAAATAGATTAGTAAGATGACAGAAACATGGTCCTGTGTGATCATCTGTGTTATATATGATCTGCCAAATTGGCTAGGAGAGCTAGAGACATAGGGTCCTGTGTGATCATCTGTGTTATGTCTGATCTGCCAAATTGGCTAGGAAAGCTAGAGACATAGGGTCGTCTGTGATCATCTGTGTTATGTTTGATCTACGGGATGCATAGGAAAGCAACAGACAGCGGGTCGTGTGTGATCATCTGTGTTATATATAATCTGCACGACGGGCCGTAAACGTCTTTAAATAACTAGTCGTGTGTGATCATTTGTGTTACATATGATTTTCAGGACTGCCGCGTGGTCCACAATCGAATTAAAGTAAATACCCATGGCCAAATGGTTAGAGCGCTCAACTCGTAACCTGAGGGTTGCGGATTCGTATCCCAATTGTACGAAACGTGCTCGTTCCTTCAATCGTGGAGACATAAAATGTGACGGTTAATCCTACATTTCGTTAGTAAAGAGTTTTCTAAGAGTTGGAGGTGGGTGGTGATGAATATTTGCCTTTCCTCTAGTCTTACGCTACTAAATTAGGGAAAGCTAGCACAGATATCCCTTGTGTAGATTTTCGCGGCATTTAAAATAAGATGAATAACATACTATTATAAGTTCATAAAATCTTCATGATTCACCTTTGTGTTCAATCGTCATCTTATTAGGCCAATAAAGTTATTTTATAATGTGGCACTTTCACACTGACACTAAAAATAAGTTGGATTTATATTCATTGGTTTTTGGTTAAAGAGAACCATAATTCAAAAATGGAGGACAAAATCTTTTTAAAAAGGAAGGTTGTGCGTTTGGCATGTTATTTGTTTCGTATTTCTAACTTAAACGACACCTTGTGCAACACCTAGGCTTAACGGCGAGATGACAAGTCTCTACGGTTCAGGCAAAATGATCATTAATATAAAACTACCGACCAGAGATAAGGTAGCCAATCTGTAGCACATGCTTCTTGTCCGGAGGATAATCAGTAGAATATCGCATATTTGACTTTAAACCACCGACCACAGCTTGACATGTTAATCACCAGTCACCCCGAAATCATTTATAAAAATGAGTTAAAATGAACAAAACTGTATATTCAGATACTGTAAAGACAAAACTGCGTAAGTTCCAACTTTATAGACTGACATCTGATGCAGTGAACCAGTGAGTTTTTAATCAGATATGTAGTTCTAAACCTAAACAATTCAGAAATGTTTTTGTGAACTTTATCAGTCGTTTCAGTTCAAGTTATAAATGCTGATCGAAAGAGCATAGAAAGTTTTCTTGGATTGGAATGTTACTGCTGTAACTTGTTTTTCAATTAATATGAAATATAATATTTCGAACTTTAAAACTTGAAAAGGAAAGTGTTATTTAACCCTTGTAAGTTGATAAACCAGTAAATTAGACCTACGGTATTAGATCGCATTGCTTCATCAGTTGGCACTTTGCTGTTTATTGCATTTTTAGCTATAATTCTAGGAAATCTTACAATGATCTAGCACAGATAGCCCTCGAGTAGCTTTGGCGAAATTCCAAAACAAATACAATGATCGACTGACACAAGAGATTTAATTTGATTCTAAATATACACATTAATCATCAAGAAAAATAGTATTTATAATCATATTCAAGAAATATTATGTACAACTTACCTATATATATAACATATTTTGTATTTTGGAAAACTAGTTAACACAAACAATCATACGAATAATTTTATTATTTAAGAACTACATTACATGCAGGGTTAAGAAATAAAAAAATAACCAAATGAGAGACCAATTCTACATAACTTTTATGACGTTTTCAGCCAACTAGAGATTGTATAAAGTATTTAAAAACAATAAACTGCCAAAAAGTACATTTTATCAGCGACTCACCCTTAAAATAACAGTTTTTACAAAAAATAGGTAGTTATTCAGTACGTAAATATATGTAGGTTAGTATCGCCATCTAGTTTTCATAAGAACAACTGCATAGAGTTAATAGAATATGTGACAGATGTCAACCAATTTGTAAGCGGCAAGTTTACAGCCTTACAACGCTAAAATCTGAAGTTAGAATCTCCGTGGTGGAAAGAGCGAATATAGTATATTGTGTATCTTTGTGTTAAAAGAAACACGTGGCAAGTAGATTTACGTACTTGTTTATAATATAAATTGATAGCACGTTTTATTATTATGTCACGATTTCTAACATCATAATGTTTTATCTCACCGAAAATATTATCATACAATGATAATATATAATTTAGTCTCTAGTATTTTCACCAGACTATACTGAGGTCATTTTTTATGAGTAAAAACTGCTATTCACTTGGATTTAAGTTTGTGAAAATATCGTTCATGACGAAAAAGTTCAGAGCTAAACAAATTTTAAAATGTTTAGACATGCTTTCCACTAGATGCTGTTGCAATCGTAGTTTGTATTGACCCTAAATTAAGTAAGGAGCATTCATATAAAAAAGACCATATAATATGCATTTATTTTACACATGTTCACACTTTTTACATAGTACTTTAATTCCAATGGCCAAAATGCATTTTGTCATTTTTTCATGCATTTTTAAAAATATTTTAATATTCTTCAATGTTATGTTATAACCTCAAGAAAGTATCATTGTAACTTTGTAAACAGCGGCAAAATGTAAAAGAAGAACAAAATTTGGTTTTCATAACCAGACTTTGTAATGAAATAAATCACACTTTCTTCATTGATAGAGTATTTCACCTAATCATGGATCGTATAAAATTTCATCTTACCGATAGAATCAGTCTTATCTTCTATCTCAGATATGCATCTTGTATCGTGATGTTTCCGAAACTGATCAGTGATGTTTTTCTCCCGTTCTTTTTGCTTATCAAGCTTCTTCGTGCTTTCCTGGGAATTATTTGGTGAAGAACAAGGATTCTTGAGTGATGCCATATTGGTCAAGTTCCGAAGAATTCCCAGATTGTCCTCGTTAGTTTTGGACTCATCCATATCATCTTTCTGGTCTTTCAACGCCCACTGCTCGATTATCTTTTTCCTGATAACCTGCTTGTCGATTATTCGATGCCTTTCCATTTCTATCTCGTAAAGATTCAGTTCAGAATCTGAGTCTGTTGCATCTGAAACGTTTTGATGATTTGATGTCATATCATGAAGATTCTCTGATTTTGATATCATGTCTGAAATGTTCTGAGACTTTTCTGTTTCAAATGGAGCTTTCTGTGCATTTGATGCCACATCTGAAACGTTTTCCGGACTTAATATCAAATCTGGAAATATATGTTGCTTAAACAAATAGTCAGTTTCTCTTCTATTTCCCTTATTTTGTTGTTCAGTAGAAACATTTTCGTTCATATTAGTAATGAAAACCATCTTTGCTCCAACAATTCCATCTAAACTTACATTTTTGAAGTTTTCTGACTCCTCAGTTTCCATATTTCTCTGTGTTTTGACAGGTAGTCTTGTTCACGTTCAAGAATATGTTCTTTCCATTTATAGCTTGAAGTCACAAATATATTTGTAAAGTTAATGTATGTTTACTGAGATTTATTCAAGACACTCCTTGTAATCATCATTTTTATGGTCTTCAGCCTTTCGTTTGATTTAACGTTGTGTTCTCCATTAGTTTCTTTCTGATAAAGGCTAAAGCTTTCAATCCTGTGTTGGTTTCGTAGTCAATGTCTTTCTCAGTTAGTGGCATTAGTTTCACTTTTCGATGCTGTTCGATTGGCTAAAATACGTCACTAAGGATCTCAAGATAACACATATTCCAAGGGACAGGAAAAGTTTGGAATGTTTAAACTTTCACCCTAGATGCCTCATTATATCTAAACCCCCATTGTAGCATCTTGAGAGTTTCCAGTGATGGTAGATAATCTAAAAATATAAAATACAAGTTTTTTGACATGAATGTTCACCAAACACGTACATCACAATTTAGTTGTTTATTTAATTTGATGAAATCATCTTCGTGTACTTTTATATACTAAAGTCAATTAAAAATATCAACAAACAGCATATTACCATATTTTCTAAACTTCTCTACCCTTGCTTGAAGTATCAAGCTATAATAAATACATCACTCAACCACATACACACACACAAATTAGAATGAAAATTGCAAAAAACACAATTTTTGGAATTATGGAAAGCTTTAAATATTTTTCACAATGTCTCAAATGTCAAAGACATTCCAGAGATGATGTTACACTTTTAGTCCTTTATTATTATAATTGATGCAGTATATTTTTATATTTTTTTTATAATTTTATGTTGCAAACTTAAAGGTGTTCTTCCAGGGAGTATAGAGTTTTAAAGTACAATTTCGTTTCTGTATATCAAGACCTTATTGACGTTCGAAACACTTTCTTCGTGATTAGAGCTGTGCTTAATAATAAAAAACAATAACAAAACCTATTAGTGAAATTGTGACACAGTGGTATGTTTGCAGGTTTATAAATCTAGAAACCGGGTTTCGATACCAGTGGTGAGCAGAGTTAAGATAGCCCAGAATGTAGTTTTATGCTTTGACTGAAAATAAATTAGTCAAATTAATCTAACCATCTTAAAGTATTCCTTAACATGTTGACTCCCACACGACTCATTGGAAGAGGTCGTGCTCTATTTTCCTTTTGAAGGCCCACTTACTCGCTGGAACAAAATGGCTACATATACACTCTTTCTATAAAAAGTAACTGTAAAATGACTAGCAAGACCCAAGAACGTATCGACAAAATGGGCTTGGGAGTCAACGTGTTAATGATGATAATATTCATATATTAAATTATATAAGTAAAAGAAATATTTTAAAAAATGAAATTATAAGAATGAATCCACCAAAAAAGTAAGGAAACAAGGTAGGAATGGGCGTGGAACAATAAAACTTCCTCTGTGAAGGGAGCGTGTTTAGTCTCCAATCCATATCTATTTCGTTGATTCTTTCTATCCTGTAAACAAAAGTACGTATGAACTATATTTATGAAAACTTTGTTATATTTATCACACAAAGACAAAAGGCTTATGTGAAATGAATTATTGGAAGTGAAACACGTATTCTGAAGTCTGTTTATATGACAGCGGATGAATCAGATATTCGTGTGGACCCATAACTTAACAACTTGTCCTTCCTTTATCAATTGCACGAGAAACTAACAGGATTTAGTACACTAGCTATATAGGTGGATTAAGATACTAATATACAAAGGTAAAATTTTCAAAGAGGTTTATGTGTATCTGCGTCATAGATTCGTTACTGTATATAAAATCGTAGACACATTTCTGTACGAACCAGTAAATTTAATAAAAACATCATGAACGCCCCCATTTGGTGCCCCCATTTCACATCTTTAATTTTATTAAATATATTTCTGCTTTTTCATGTTTCCAAGCCTTTTTTTTTCACAAAGCCGATATAATCTTAAGAAGCAATGATTCATTTGTGTTGATATTATGTATGTATATTGTCAGTGTTTGTGTGCATCATATTATTAAGTTACGTATTAAATGATTCATGAATTCAAATTATATTTAATTTACAATACGTATTATGCATTTCTCGCAAAAGAGGATGGCTTATATTTTAGCCCAGAGAGTGAAGCTTTTCTCAAGACTCACCCAACGTTGATAAACCCAATACTTCTGCCAGTTTCCAGATCTTGTCACGCAGTTCTGTAAATCGAGAAGACCAGATTCCTTTCACTGTTTACATACCTATTTAGTGGACGGAGTGAGCAGTCTGACCCATGCACTTTAAAATGACATCACCGAATCACTTGATGTACGTCAAACAGCTCTTACTTTTGGCGATGTTTAGTGCATAAAAACGGAGTCCTTCTGCTATTTTTCTATTTGTTAAATCTGTTTGTTACAAACAGCTAGAATTAAAAACACCCATTCTGAGTACGGCTAAAATAAATCAAACAACAGCTAATAATGCATTTTGTTAGGTGAGGTTTTATTAAGAAGATGTTTGTTTTCATTTGTTTTTACGTGACAAACAAACCACATATAACATTACAAATCATAGAACCACTTGAAAAAGTCAGCGGAGCAGATACAAAATATTTACAAAAATATCGTGTTTTTTAAAAAAAGGTTCTGTTTCTTTGTTTTGAATTTGACGCAAAGCAACTAGAGGGCTATCTGCGCTACCCATTCATAATCTAGCAGTGTGAGTGAGACCAGAGGGAATGCAGCTAGTCATCATCACCCACCACCAACTATTGGGCTACTTTTTTTACCATCGAATAGTGGGATTAACCATCACATTATAACGTCCCCACGGCTGAAAGGGCGAGCATCTCTGGTGTGAGAGGAATTCAAACCCGCGATTCTCGGATAACGAGTCGAGTGCCTTAACCACCTGGTCATGCCGGGCCTTGTGTGAGGTGTGCTCGAAGTATTAGGTACTTTTTATAAAGACTAGATTTAACTTTATGAAGATTGTAGTTATCGAACAATGTATCTTTATAGTTTCTTCAGATAAAATAACATTTCTGATTTATGTAAGTTTGTTAAAAATAACTATAAGGTGCCATATCTTATAAGCTATCAATCAATAAAGAAGTATTAAACCTTTTTAAAAAATCACGTTTAGAATGACAAACCTTGTTTTAATCTCGCTACAAGAAACAAAACTTGAAGAAGGGAAACAAATGATCCTAAAAACATTAAACATGAAATCTGTTTAGCACAAATATACTTTCAATACTGTACTTGTATCTATACATATATATCAAAGAATAATGGGTTATTTTACAGAAACATACCTGATAAAAGCCTGATATGTAAAACAGATATGTAATTAAACACATGAAATAATTACAGTATGCCAAAAACTCGCAAAAAACACTCCCGTTTAATACAGATGTATGATCTCTATGTGTATTTATACATATACAGCAAAGAATAATATATTCTTTTATAGCTCATACATTATTAAAGCCGGCTATATAAAATAAAGCCCTGATTAAATATATAACTCTTAACGTTTTATACAGCGCAGATAGCCCTTGTGTATCTTTGCGCGAAATAAAAACAAAACAAAACATTTCATTGTTTTTCTATGAAGAAAGGAAGTGACAGTGATAAGGATCTTAAGTAAGAGGACATACGTTCATAAACGTTCTCATCGAACGTTTACCTTTACGTTCAGAAACAACACTCAGACTTTCTGTCACTGTCGATGGTTGGTCACATTATTTAGGGAGAGCAGCTATTAAATTTTATCTCTTTAGACAGACGAAGTGAAGTATAATAACGACATGTCTCCCACGTGAATACCCTACATCTCACTGACCACGTGAGAAGCGTGGTTGTTTGGGAAACAGTCCAGCAACTTTCATACTCTGGCCTTGAATATCTTAAGAATATTCAACATTGCTTGCTAAGATTGTTTGACATTGACTCGATAGGCTGGTAGTAATTAATCAACAGAGAGAAATAGGGTTAAGTTTAATTTTGGCCTCCTTAGGATATTCTCTGTAGTTCACAATGTTTACAAAGTAATTTTAGTTGAGATTGGCTTAATAGGTTCGGAGAAGTTAAGATTGGAAACCGAAATTTCGTCTTTATATATAGATATAGACGATTACATTATACACACTAGTCTGTACAAAAACTCAGTCTAGACTACATCGAAAGATAAACTACGCAAACTCAAAGAAATGCTATATTGACCCTATTCAAATGTTTTGAACTCAAGCCCTAAACATGAAATTAACGAAAACCAAACTATATTTAATTCCAATAATTATACGGTAAAGCATACAAGTAAATAGCTGTGGTACACTTCTGTATGTGAAATTCTTACGTCTTAACAAAACCTTTATCACAGTAAATAACTGATCAGAAAAATCAATAACATTAGATTCTTCAGCTGGAAATCTAAAATAAGTAAAAGTTATTAAATTCACATTATGAAATATTTTCTAACTTTACCTTTAACATTAAACCACCATATGTTAAAAGTTTTGTTTCTTTAGCTTCGAATGTTTGTAAGCTTTAGCTGAAAATACGAGGGCTGTTCAAAAAATACGCGGACTGACTTCATAAAACAAAATGTACTTTATTTAGAAGTTACAGGTTTGGGACCCCTTCAAAGTACTCTCCTCCCCAATGCACACACTCATCCCAACGGTGTTTCCACTTGTTGAAACAGTTCTGGTACGCTTCTTTTGTAATGTCCTCCAGCTCCTTCGTCGCATTTGCCTTAATCTCGGGAATCGTCTCAAATCTCCTTCCTCTCAAGGGTCTTTTGAGTTTGAGGAACAAGAAAAAAATCGCAAGGAGCAAGGTCAGGTGAGTAGGGGGAGAAGAACAGTGATCGAATGTTTGGCCAAAAACTCACGAGTTCTGAGACACAAATTTCGCAGCAACGCGGTGCATCTTCAATTTTTCGGTCAAAATCTCGTAACAAGATCCAACTGATATCTTACATTCTTCAGCAAACTCCCTGACAGTCAGACGTCGATTTGACCGCACTAGGGTGTTGGTTTTGTCGACGTGTGGGTTGTCAGTTGACGTGGAAGGACATCCGGGACGCTCATCATCTTCAATGGACTGTCGACCATCCTTAAAACATTCATGCCACTTGAAACATGCCGCACGCTTCATAGCAACATCACCGTAAGCCGTGTTAAGCATAGCAAAACTTTCAGTCGCAGATTTTCCAAGTTTAACACAAAATTTCACAGCAAGTCGTTGCTCCTTCAGGTCATTCATTCTGAAATCTGCGAAACGAAAAAATCGCACTTCACTTAAAACCGCGTAGCTAATACACAAATGAAGATATCTGCAATCGGGAAATGGCGTCGTAATCAGCTGATATGTGCAAACTTAGCGATACCAAGCGGATTTCCCTGGAACCAACTGGAGCCGCACAATTCAAACAGCCCGCGTATTTTTTGAACAGACCTCGTGAGTGATTGTTTATCGGCGAGATCAGTATTAATTTTGATCAGGAATTTACAATATAAAAATCAGAGGTTCGAGTCTCCTCGGCAGATAATCTGATTATTTCTGTAGGTGAGGGGAATAGCATGTCAGATCCGGAAATCCAGAAACTCTGAGTGCGACACATGACTGTTCAGAACATGTCTCGTGAATCATTATGCTGTTTTCTTTGATCCGAGTTGTCGTAGGTGTTTTTGTTTTTTGAATTAAGCACAAAGCTACACAATGGGCTATCTGTGCTGTGCCCACCACGGGTATCGAAACCCGGATTTTAGCGTGTAAGTCCGCAGACATACCGCTGAGCCACTGGGGGGCTCCAAGTTGTCGTTAAGATGTTTCTATCCTACCAGATTCAATCACTCACACGTTGTCGTCATCCAGCAAGGTTAGTACTCTTATCCTTGTAATAATCTTCTTAACTCAGAAAACACATTTCTGTACTTTCGTCCTCACCTGATCTGTCTTCTCTTTTTACTCTGGACCCAGTGTGAGGGTAAGTCACCGTCTATATTTGTAACGTTACTGCTCGTTAGTGTGTTTTCATTTAGCAAAGCCACCTCGGACCTATCTGCTGAGTCCACCGACGGGGATCGAACCCCTGATTGTAGCGTTGTAAATCCGTAAACTTACCGCTGTACTAGCGTACTGTTCCTTGGGCGCTTCACAGCATCCCCTCCTTCGAACAACTGGTGTGTCATCGTGAATCCATCCACACCTGCTACATTTATAACATTTCAGACATTTCGTTACATTTCAGTTGGCTTTGAATCCGACCTCGTTTCCATTTCGACGACAACAAACTCTTAGAGATTCTGACTTGTTGTCTCAGCAGTTTCTCACAAATTTCATATGCAGTTCAAGAACGTTGACTGTTTTACGGGTAACATGTTACATCAATGATATGATCCTTCCCTGAAGTAGGGTTAAAATTACCCAACTCTAATGACAAAATATAATTATAACTTTTTTGAATGCTATCCAGTTATAGATCAGCGTACGTCTCCAGATTTGTTATTGAAAAAAAAACACATTTCTGTAAATCCTCAGCCACCTACAAAAAAAAAAAAAATTAAATGCCGGATATGGCTCTAAAAAAGTGTTCTATGATGTCTGCAGCCGTTGAGTCGGAGATCATTTGTTGAACTGAGCACGAGATTACTTTTAACTTGAAAATTAACTGCATTGTTTGAAACTGGATTTGTAAATGGGAACAAAAATGTTCTTAGAGGTGTTCGACCTCAGTAACTCAAAATACTTTTATAAGAAAGAATATATGGAGTTCTTTCCAAAGAGTTACTAGTTAACCACAACCGTTCTCAAGTTAAAATGGTTTTTGATTTTGCTGAATAGAGGTATTTCGGCAACAGCAACAAATACTTAGCACGTGCAGTGAGGTGAAAATGTGGCCTTCCTTTCTTTCCCCCAGTTTCGTATTATACTTTATCTCGGACGAGTCTCCGATTCGTAATATTGCGTACGATATGTATTAGTATTTCAAATAATTTTAATTCAGAAGTTACTAACATGTTAATACGTAGAAAATTTACGATGTTTTTCCAACAAGATTAAAACGCACAATTTTCTGGTTGTTTTTTTTTTAACACAGATATATTTTAATATACACACACAAAATACAATTCATAATAACGGTTATTACTGATAGTTATAACAAATGATAGTTTGTCTACAACAGTTTACAGACTTACAAACAGTACTGATTCTTATATTCATTTTAGAACTGAATATTTTACTGACGATACAGGCCCATGACGAACAAATTACTTCTGAGTTGATATTGTTACGCCTCGCTTTAGCTAGCTAGTTTCACTGGTCTCATACCTTTTCAAGATAACTTTTACCGATGACAATATTTAATGTTCTCGTAGGAATACCAGCGTCCAAAGTAATTCACTGAAGTTAAACGGTTTGTAAAGTTCCACATCTCTAAACATTTTTAGTTAAACGCTGTAGTTTTTGGACTAAACCACAATCATAGTTTCCTAGGCACATTGATTGTATCTACCTAATAATATTCTTTTTCTGTTTCTCGCTTAACTGCTTTTATATGAATCATAGATTTTCTTAAAGTTTCAACAATGATCAAACATACCAGCGTTTTCGTAAAACGAGTGTTGATGATTCTTTCCACTAGGAGGATAGGCGGAACTTACTCAATGGACAGTCAACAATATACATCACATGTAAAACAACAAACTACACAGAAACAAACACTGAAATAAATGTAGAACAGTATATCTATTACAACTCCTACTTTTCAGTCTGAATCACAATTAGGAAAACTATTCTCCGAAAGAGCAAAAGAGTTCATAAAGTTTAATCGAAACCTAGGATCGTCCAGGGTTTTAAAGTAACCCCTGAATTCTGGTTGTAATGGGTGCGCATATGGGTGTATTCTTTCAAATAAACCTTTCAACTACGCCACTTTAATTTGCATCCTTTATTTTTGAGGTGTGAGAGACTATAGATGTTTAATATTTTGTTTGTTTGCTTGAAGTTAAGCACGAAGCTACACAAAGGGATATTTGTGCTCTGCCTACCAGAGGTATCGAAACCCGTTTTATAGCATTGTAAGTCTGCAGATATTCTACTGTGCCACTGGGGAAAGAGAAGAGACCGATGGCCAATAACATTCACCGCTAACTCTTGGGCTACTTTTATTAGCCCAAAGAATGAGAATTTACCGTCACTCTTATGATACATCTCGGTCTCAAAGTGCAAAACGCGTTTTCGTAGCAGTGGATCGTGAAGTCGAAATCCCCGGATGTACAGCTAGTCATTAGACCACACGCGATTCAGGCTAGAAGAAAACGAAACTGAAGACGAACAGGAAAGGTGATGTTGGTTTCAAGCAATTTGAGTGTTTTTTATTATAAGAACCGACACACAATTTAAAACAGAAATCCACCGAAAAATCACCATACTGGACTATACATTTCTTGAGACTCAGAGCATGAAACAAAACAAAAACTCAACATACTAAGAAACCAAATAAACACAGCCATAAAACTATGCTCACCAGATAAAATTAACGATGAATTAGACAAAATAAAACAATACTTCATCAACATCAATAAGTTTCCTCTACAAACCGTAGAAAATATTATACGCACACACCTAGACAGAAAGCAAAATCAACCAACAAAAGTAAATATATCTCACCAATCAAAAAATCACGAAACCATATACTGCTGTATACCATATATTCCTGACATCAGCAAACAAATAATAAACATTTGGCAAAAACTAGTAACAAAATATGACATTCCAGTTAATACTAAATTTATTCAAAAACCAGGCACAAAACTGAGGTCTATACTATGTAAAAACTACACTGACAAACACCACACCAACATTATTTATAAAATACAATGTGATAACTGCCATGACTTCTTTATTGGAGATACAAGTAGAAAAATGGAAATCAGATTCAAATAACATAAAAAGTCACCTTCACACGTATTTGAACACTGCAAGTCAAATAAACACAAAATAACCATAGAAAAAACTCAAATAATAAATAAAGAAACAAACATAAACAAACGCAAAATTAAAAAAGCCTTACTTATACAACAACTTAAACTCAAAATAAACCAATACAAAGGAACACCTTTATACCTATATTAAAAATAATAAAATAAGTAATACAAAATTATATATTCAAACATCTAATACCGTCCTCTATATTCCGACACTCAGTTACAAAACCACTTTCAAACATGTGGTCAGCTTCCGGTCAGCTACCTCTTTCTTTCTTTGTGAACCTGACGATGACTGGAGAAGGTCGAAACGTTGTTCGCTCCTCTACGTAAATTTTTTTCTCAACCAAAACGTTTTTACATTTTTTTTTTCTGATATCAATTTTAACTCTACACATCAAAAATGCGCGAAATTTAAAACAAACAAAGCTGCTGGAGTAAAATAAAATTAAAGTTGAAATAACTGTAATTTTTCTTTATGATCACAAATAATTCTTTTGTTTTGGAATTTAGCACAAAGCTACTCGAGGGCTATCTGTGTTAGCCGTCCCTAATTTAGCAGTGTGAGACTAGAGGGAAGACAGCTAGTCATCACCACCAACGGCCAACTCTAGGGCTACTCTTTCACCAACGAAAAGTGGGATTGACCGTCACATTATAACGCCCCCACGGCTGGGAGGGCGAGCATATTTGGCGCTACTCGGGCGCGAACCCGCGACCCTCGGATTACGAAGCGCACGCCTTAACGCGCTAGGCCATGCCAAGCCTATACAAATAATTGAATACGTATCAAAAATACATATTTATCTCCAATAATTTTGTTTTTAGAAATTCGCGTAATTTTCCATGAGCGCTATCTTTGGTGCCGTTCCTAGTTTATCAACGTTAGGCACTAGTCATCACCACTCACTTCCAACTCTTTTTATTACGTTTTTACTAATAATTAGTGGGATTGAGCGACACATTATAACGTCCCCATGGATGAAAGGACTAGCTCGTTTGGTTTGACGGGAAATTCGAACCCGCGACCCTCATATTAGAAGTCGAGCGCCCTAGCCACCTGGCGGTGTTATTACTTGACATGACCTGCACAGTGACATAATACATTTCGTTGATAAGCATACTTTCTTTGAAGGAACGTTGTTCACAAAACAAAGAGATAATAAGCCATTCGCGAGATAATGAGGTCAAAGATTAATGACGAAAAATTAGAAACTGGACCGAGTATCAAACTTAATTGATTATTTCTGGAACAAAATAAACAAGAAGTAAACAATACAATCTAAACAAGTAAAACAAATATTTCTCAACTTATTCATACAGTTATTGTCTCTCAAGCACCGCTGACCTTTAAAGATGTAAACATTTGTTTGTTTCTCCATTTCTGAAAGAAGAGGTGAGGTCAACTGCTGAATAAAGTGGATTGAAGATGATACTGGACAAAAGAATAATGGATTACTTGTAATTAATGCTACTACCGAACACTTCTCACTGGTGTCTGAGAGACTTAATTTAAGAAACTTTTCACATCCAAAACTTTCATTTCCTTTTATGATGTTAAGAACACATTTAGAGAGATATAAAACACACACAAACATATATACATATACTGTTTTACCAAAGGTTTGGAAATTTTTATTTCCTTTCATTCTCAAATATTTAATAACTTTCCTGTTTTGGTTTAAAGGATTGTTTCTCGGTATTAACCACAAAGCTACATAAAGAGCTATCAGTGCTCTGCCTATCACAGGTATCGAAACTCAATTTCTAGCAATATATGTTCACATACGTACCAGTGTGCTACTGAGGGGGGCATGCTTAAAGAAACTGGCAGCGTAATGGTATACACATAATATGCCAGTAAATGAGAAATAGAAGTTTCCCATTTGTTGTTTATTAATTTAAAATACTTCTTAAAAAGCGTGTGTGTTTTCTTTGAGCGAATCCACATCAGGCTATCTGCTGAGCCCACCGAGGGGAATCAAACCCCTGATTTTAGCGTTGTCTTAAAAAGCAAATTAATTTTAAACTTGGACTTTTGCAATGTATACACTTAAAATATGATTATCTATATACAGTTTTGTGGACACTGTTTCTTCTGTTGTCTTTGTCATTCAGAATCATAAAAATATTATGAGGAAAAAATATTTTGTTAGAAAACCGAAACGTTTATGCTTTTAAAAAGCTATAGTAAGATAGAACTTTCGAAGCACCATACACTGAAGTGCCACTTTTCCTAGTAATTAATCGTAATACCACCGAAACGTTTTGTTTTCTGTCAGTTTTCATCAAATAATTAATAACTTGTACTGAATAAACACTACAGTTTATTTTTTTTTATTTACACAATAGATATTTTTATTTGGTACTGATTCATAGATAACATTGTCTAACAATATACACTTTTCACAATATATATATATTTAAATGTTCCACAAATGTTCACGAAAAGAAATAATGTTGTCGGTTTCCAATTTCCTGTTTGATGAAAGTGGAACATTCAAACATTGTGGTAAAACTGTGGTTGTACAGTAGACAAATTCATAGTAAATGTGTTACCCTTGCAAAAGACATAAAATGCCCAACAAACACATGCTTATAAACTCGACTGAAATTGATGTGTTACAGCGTCGAAATGTGTTGAGTGTGATGGAGACTGCAGATCTGTCTCAAATAAAAACTTCGTTGTGTTGCAGATGTCTCAAATAAAAACTTCGTTGTGTTGCAGATGTCTCAAATAAAAACTTCGTTGTGTTGCAGATGTCTCAAATAAAAACTTCGTTGTGTTGCAGATGTCTCAAATAAAAACTTCGTTGTGTAAAAAGAGTGAAGTTGTAGTTTTTAACTGTAATAATTATTTGATTATAAATTTTTACATGTGTCGAAGAAGAATTTGAAGAGTCTTTATTGATTAAAAATCGAAACCATTAGGAGATTACAGTTGATAAACAAGAAAGATATAGGGTTAAATAAACTTCGATGTTCAGTTAAGAACTGGGGTGGGGGTGAACTTGACATTTCGAAATATTTAAAATTATCATGACTTATTTACTATTATCAGAGTAAACTACTTAACTTTCAAGTATTATCTTTTTAATCCTAAATAGTAAATGTTTATTCAAAGTTAAGTAGACAGTTACACAAATGGTTATCTGTGCTCCGCCTACCACAGTAATCGAAGTCAGAATTCTAGCTTTGTAAGCCTGGAGACACCACTGGGAGGTTCCAAATAATAAAAGCATTAATTTGTAATCTTATTACTGATTTTATTTGTATAAAATAAACTATAAAACGGATTATAAACTTTGGACACGTGACATTCACGTTCAGTCAGTTTGTTTACTTTTGAATTTCACACAAAGCTACACGAGGGCTATCTGTGCTAGCCGTCCCTAATTTAGCAGTGTAAGACTAAAGGGGAGACAGCTAGTTATCAACACCCACCGCCAACTCTGGGCCTGCTCTTTTACCAACGAATAGTGGGATTGACCGTCACATTACAACGCTCCCTCGGCTGAAAGGGCGAGCATGTTTGGCGCGACGGGGATGCGAACCCGCGACCCTCAGATTACGAGTCGCACGTCTTAACGCGTTTTGCCATTCCGGGCCGACGGTCAGTCAGGAACTATTCTTACTTTGCTTAATATACTGTAGCTACAAATGGTTAACTGTCTACTTTTCACACTTCATGTACAAGCAGCTTTCGCATTTGACTAACACAAATATTTTTGTTAAAATCCATCTTTGTCTACAAACTCAGAGCAAATATGCGAATAAATGTACGTCCAAAGAACGAGGTTTGCGGACATGAACATTGTTAAATTGGAAGCGGGAGACAACAAATACATGTCTTAAAAAGTATTGTCATAATTTAAACTTTAACAACAACGAAACATTCAAATGTCTAAGTAGCAACTTTCATTATCGTCAAATTCAGCGGGTTGTCGTGAATCAACAAGATGAGAAGTATGTTTTTGTGATCGTAGAAATCGAATCTGTGAAGTATATGTTTGAGATTTCGTGACTATTAACACCAGAATAAGGGTTACGTTATAGATTTTTCTCTCCAGGTTTACAGGAAAATATTCTTAGATGTGGCATTCCCAGCTTAATATATATATATATGTATATATATATGTGTATGTGTGAAAGATAGTTCTCTTTTGGCATCACTTCATTTGTCTGTGTCGTTTAATAACAAACCCAAGACCTAATATTCAAACATTCACAAGGATTGGTTTGAATTCTATTTTTCTTATCGTCTCACATTTTAGTTTGTACATAAATTTAGCTTCACGAAAACATTTCGAAGTCCTTAGAGAGCACTGAAAAGCCTCTAAGCTAGAGTTTAGTGAACATAATTTTTAAGTTGTAGTGAAGTTTATCAGTTTTATTACTACTTTTTATATAAAACATCTTTTTCTTTGGAGCAAATAAAACTATGAGACATTTTTTTTTTCCTTTTTATTAGCTACGTTTTGTGCGCTATCAATACCAAGCGTGGGGCGCGCCTGTATCAGGTTCACTCTTGTCACTTATCAGTATCTCTAATACCTTACCATCGAATTGAAATTATTTTATGAAAAATTAAAGCAGATTAATAGATAAGACCTTGGGCGCGGTCAAGTAGATCAATCTAAAGGAGTTGACCTTTAGACGGAGCTGTGAGCTAAAAGTTTGTACATGAAAAAAAACCCCTAAAAAAACAAACCAGAGTCGTTCCATGAGTCACTATGCTACGGCTAAAAATCCTGCATTACAATGATATTTTCGGATAAAATTCAATAATAGATATTGTCTCACTTTGCAGCACACGTTAGAATATAACATGAAATTTCACTATTTTTCTCCAACACTGCAAGGTGGCGCTACTCCCATGATACCACTGCTTGCTGCAAAATCTTTTTTTATCCGACATGACGACTGCCTACGATTTTGCAGAACAGGAAACTGAATAATTATATCGATTAAACTAAGTTCTCTACTTTCTAAAAAAAATGAAACTTCAGATATAATAATAACAATAAAATAAATAGTTAGATATAATAAATTAAAAAAAAAATATTAAGTTTAGATCGTAATAACAATACATACATGTTTTATACTTTTAATTTGACATCAATATTTTAAACATTTAAATTGATTTACACACACATACACAGATATATTTTAAGGTAAAAAGTTGGATATATTAAATGGGAGGTCGAGCGTAGTCCATTGATTGGTGGTTCGGACAAAGAATCCGTACTATGAGTCTGTGGTTACATTATAAGAGTAACTGTCAAGTTAAAATATGCGACCTTTAGAGAGCAGTCCAAAGGTCGCTGTTGAATAAGCTGCTGTCCATCTAGTCCGTATAACTCGAGAGTAATTTTGCACTAAATTGAATAAACATCAAAATTAAGTGCTATTAATAAAATATGTAATGAGAACTTTAACAAAATAAAGTGTTAAATTAAATGTCCTTCCGCACGGTCCCCGAAAATGTTCTATTTCACGACTAAATAAAAACCAAAAGTAAATATTTTTTACAAATATTTTTACTTTTGAAGTTTATATGTCATGCTGTGTTGTAGCTTACAGTGTATACAGTTCTTTTCGTGATTCTTGTTATGCGTGTGTTTTACTGAAGTCAGGACATTACAATATGCAACTTTAAGCGTTCTTTCTGTGGTGTCACTTCCATGTTTGTTTGTTTGTTTGATTTTGAATTTCGCGCAAAGCTACACGAGGATTATTTGCACTAGACGTTTCTAATTTAGCAGTTTTAGACTAGAGGAAAGGCAGCTAGTCATCACCACCACCGCTAACTCTTGGGCTATTCTTTTACCAACGAATAGTGGGATTGACCGTAACATTATAACGTTCCATTGGCTGAAAGGGCGAGCATGTTTGGTGTGACGTGGATTCGAACCCGCGAACCTCAGATTACGAGTCGAACGCCTTAACCCACCTGGCCATGCCAGGCCGTCACATTAGTGTCTATTGATTGACTGACAGAAACCACACTATACTGTTTATTGGTGCAGCTAGAAGGGAAGTTATTTGTAATATGCTTTCATCGGTTCTTTAAAGACAATATATACGTATATAAGTGACTCCAGTTAAAAGTTTTTCTCAGAACATCATAACATATGGAAAAGAAAGTTCTGATGAGTTAAAAAGTAAATAGCTCCAAAACATGTTAACCAGCAGTTTTTCAGAAGGGAAAAATAATTCAACCACCACTCTTTATGACAGTAATGGATAAAACACAAACAAAATTATGAACTGTCATAAAGTCTACTATTGAGTTAAATATATCAAGAACAAACTTTCACAGATGCCCATCCATTCTCTACTGATATTATAGTATAAAAATTATAAAGCTATCTGTATGTGTTTTTATTTCCATTAAACATGCCTTACCAAAGCCAGAAACCGCCTTACACGATTATAAGAAAACGAAGTAAGAGACGGTTTTTGTTTCTTTGGAATTTCACGCAGAGCTACACAAGGTCTGTGTGCGCTAGTCGTCCCTGATTTAGCAATGAAAGACTAAGGGGAAGGCAGCCAGCCCTCCCTAATATAGCAGTGAAAGACTAGACAGAAGGCAGCTAGTCTTCTCTAATTTAGTAGTGTAAAACTGGAGGGAATGCACCTAGTCGTCCCTAATTTAGTAACGTAACACTAGAGGGAAAGCAGATAGCTAGTCATCACCACTCACCACCGATTTTTGAGCTACTGTTTTACCAAGGAATAGTGCGATTGATCATCACGCCATAAGACCCCCACGGCTGAAAGGACGAGCATTTTGACGGAGTGGAGGATTCGAAAGCGCGATCATCAGATCACGAGGCGAGTATCCTAACCACCTGACCATGCCGTACCATTAAGAAAAGTGAGTGAGGTCTACATAATAACCGTATGTGTTAAACCTTTGTGTGTGATGTGATAATGAAAAAGAAAGCTCTTTATGTATTTCCTATTATATGTTTCATTTCTTAACGACGTAAAACCTAATAAATATTTAACTATCTCTGTAAAATTAGTATAAATGCGTTTCTTTTGTAATAGTATTATTTGTATTTTAATGTCTCTCATGTTTGATGAATGGAATATTCAAGTTATACTACAAAACGACCGCTCATTTTCTGGCTCATGTCCCTCCACCATGGTCAGGTGGTTAGGGCACTCGACTGAAAAATGGTTATTACCTTTCCGCAAGTGAGATGCTGGAATGTGTTCAGTGTAATATCACAGATAGAGATTTTTATCTTCCACAGCACGGAGTGATAAGAATCAGGTCAAGCCTGTTAATTTTTAATCCAATTTATATATTTCACTAACGTTAATTTAGCTATCAAGCTTGTTTGCGAAAACTGATGTTTTCACATTATACAAAACCGTACAATACATTCTCGAGTGGGTATTTATGAAACAGTAGAACAATAATTAATATGCACAAAACTGAGGGTTGCAGCTAGTCAGTAATGTTAATATTCCTCTTGCCAGATTAGGGTTGTCCTTACTAAAATTAGACACCAGTCTAAATTTCAAACCAGATTTTAATTTTTATTTTCCTTTGTTAAAACTTTTTGTTTAGTCTAATGATGACTTAACGATAAGATTGAGGACTTATGACACTAAACTTCTGGGCTTCATCTCCATGGCAGACATAGCACAAATAGCCCACTGTGTCTGTCTGGTCTTAGAGAAAATAAAAATAAATAAAAAGGCAGTTTTTCTCTGCGATTTTATCAGTATTTAGAGCTTTGCGTTTACACTCTTTACCCGTGTCTATGTACGAAAGATAGTAGGCTTGTTGTATGCTTTGAAGATCCACTAATATACGTGCTTCATGCTATACGTTTTGCTGTGTTAACTAATGTAGGAATTACTAGTAGAAGTGTTGTCTACAAGTATTTTTATAGAACTTTTATCCACTGTGGAAACCTCCAGTAGGTGTGTTCTATGCTCCAAAATTCTTAGCAGATAGATAATGTACTGTAAGTCTCCCTATTAGATGTATAATCTATTGTAAGAATCTTTGGTGGATATGTTGCTCACTGCACGAATTTCTGGTGATGCTTTAACGATTCTTGTTGTGTTACTGGTCGCAGTAAATGTATTTTTGCTTTTAAGGATTCTTATTAGATGTGTTTTTTCTTTGACTTTTTAATAGATGTGTTTTTGTTCTACGGATTCTTGGTAAATGCACATCTTACACTCTACAGACATTCTTAGTAAGTGTGTAATTTGTGCCCCAAGGATTCCTACTAGATGTGTTACCTGGTGTGAATTCTCTTTTCGAAGTTCATTGATTTCTATTGAAAGAACGAAGTAAAATAATGTACTCCTTTTTTCTACCCACAAAGTTTAACGGTTTCATTGCCCTCATTGGTAACTTATGACTTCAATTATGGAATTTTGAAACCATGCGATGGAGGACTGTATCATACACAAACTATATTTTTAATTAATTTCGCTCTCTAAATTAGAACTGATAGAGTCTGTAACTTTAAGATAAAAACTTTAAATACTGTCGATAAGTACAACTATTCATCTGTTTCACTAAAATTTAACCTTGACATTTAGATAGATGATAAATCAACATCAAAATTAAAAATAAAGGTCACTCAGCAACTGATGTATAAAACGTGTTTATCTTTGGAAAAAGAAGGTCACTAGTAACATGTTTCAGATAGATTAAATTAATTAACATATCACACAGTTAATGCACTTTTAGGTTTTTATCGCGATGTTAAAAGCATTTACACAGAATAGGTATGCATTTACTTCATATTTATTTCAATAAGGATGGTTCAAGATATATTCTTGTGTTTCTTTCAGCTTTAAGTTTCGTATTTTAATTGATTTATTACGCGTTGTTCTTGAAACTAGTTTGTTTTAACACACAGTTTGGGTTAAAGTTTGTTTTTCTGTTACTTTTTTAAACGACGTGTAGGTACCTCTCTTTTGCATAGATTGAAGTTATGGTGTTGGTTTTACCGATCACAAAATTTTAAGGCTCTTTAACACGAAATTATAAAGTAAAAATATGACGTAAACTTAATCATAACTTGTTTTGATAACTTTACTGGATACTTAAACGTAAAAAGAAAAAGATTATATTCACAAAGTCCATTAACAAAAAATCAATAATGTCTGACAATCGATAATCTATGAAGAAGCACAACTCGATAATGAAATCACATTTCATGCTGATATAAACTAAAACACGGCGCGTGATGTGGTAGTAAAAGCACATTTTTCTCTGAAATAAACTAAAACGATGACCTAATATTGTAATAAAAACTCCCTTCATCCTGATATTAACTAATTCGATGACGTAACATGGTAATAAAAACACACTTCACTCTAACAAAAACTAAAACAATGACTTGATATGGCAATGATAGTGGCAAAAACTAATTTGACGACCATTATTAATATGTTAACGAAAACACACTTCACCCTGGAAACAACTAAAAACCATGACCTAAAATTGTAATGAAAACATTTTACACTGGTATGCACTAAAATGAAACTAGTTGCTCAAAGCAACACACAGATAATCGACCCAAATATACTGCGATATATTTCTGATGTCTGCGAATACACTTAAAATAAATATTGAAACAAACTGGAACCAGCTTTTCTTTAAACTGTAGTTACTATTTTAATAGGGCTTATTTTATCTTTATCTCTGCAATAAGACGTAAAGAATAAAACATAATACCATTTAAGCTTCATCATACATCAATTGCTTTCTTTCCACATAATCTACAAATTTACCTCCAGTGTGAATTCAATTTATCAAAGTTCACACCTTCAGAGAAAGGCTCCAAAAACAAAAAGTCTCGTTTTCCTCATCTCCAAGATTGTTCATTCGTTTCCTCGTATTTCAAAACGCAATTCAGTTGTAACACTTAGTATGTTATACTTTTTCACACATAGCATTTGTTCACACCGTCAACTATATTCTCAAATTTCTGGCTTCCACAAGCTCAAGTAGAACAAAGACAGAGTTTCTTACATTTACAGCCCAGTGTTTTACAATCTTTTGTGCACTGACACGTGACGATCTCCCAGCAGCATCCATGAAACGGGACCTGTTTGGTACGTTTTGTTTCAGTATTTCATTAAAACTGAGGACAACAAAGTATCTTGTTTATACATTTAGCTCCATATTTCTGCCTTTGGTTTATTTGTCTTACTGTATCGTTTTGTGTCATACCTAACCCGAGGGTGCAGTTTACACCACTGTGAGCTGATAGAAAAAAATAAAAACCCGAAAACCCTAGCGGTTCGAAAGATGGACCTTACTTCTTCAGGCATAAATTGGGAATATATATAGTTTGTTACAACCAAAAATTTGTTTTTAGTTATATAACAAACTAACATTAGTCAGATGTTTTGATCTATTGTTTTTAACTCAGTCCTTCTTTTAGTTTTGTTTTATTTTCCCTAACTCTTCAGTATTAATATTCTATATATATATATACATGTGTGAAGGCAGTTTAGTGACGTCATAAAAATCATTCGATTTTCTCTATAGCTTTCATTATGCACGAAACTCCCTTTATGTGTACACATATATATATCACTCATTCAATTACACCACCATTCCCAATTTGGCCCTTGAAGTAAGACAGGTCCACCTTTCGAAAGCGCGCGGATTATCGGGTTTTTATTCACTTCTATCAGTACATCTTGAACAAACGTGTTTTTTAAACATCATACCTGTAAGCTGATATCATTCACTTGCCCTCGTGCTCAGCCTAGTTACAGTGCTTTGATGGAATCATTGAAACTCGTCATTGGTTACCAGTTGTGCGCTGTGCAACCATGAGAAAATCTACTAACCACAAGCTAATGTTCACAGTATTACTACTTTCAACGAGTAGAAATATACTGTTGTATTGTCTACAATTCAATAGTAGGTTGTCTCCAACAGGGTATGTCCCCATCAAAGTACAAGCCGAAACACCTACTTTATGAAATCCTCATACACTTTGTTGAGTCGTGATTCACATATTAAGATAGTTTAAGTGATTCATTTGTAAAATAATTAATTTAAGCTCATTTAAAGTGACACATTAGGTGAGTTAATGAGATTTGTTTCGGTATTATATCATCATTCAACGTCTATAATAAACGTATCTAGTAAACTATCGGTTTTAAACTTTAAATAAAAATTGGAAGTATTTAGAGGAGAAAATAAGCTAGACAACCTGGTTTTCATATTTATCAGATTTTTTCAAGTTCTTTTTTCTGGTTCCTGTATCAGGTATTAGACGAAAAAGTAAACACTAGGTTCAGTTTGTTTTATGATTTGGCAAATGATACTGAGATAAATCAGAGATTTCTACCTCTGATCAATAACAATGAAAAAGAGCAAATGTAAAAACCATATTTCTTACTTTTATTAAAATGAAAAATGATGGTGAACTGAAAAGTGACTTTAATGTTAGTTAGATACAGGATTTTGCTTTGAGAGTTGTCAGACAAGACGTGCTAACTCGATAGAACAATTTTCTTATCACGTGTCAGTGTTTGATAACATTATCCACATATTTACTGATAACGTTAAGTTATGTGTCATTTCAAGTTGTTAAATAGTCAACTTAAACATTTGTGTTAAATATAAAATGATAAAAAAGAGAATTTAATGGGATAGTTGTAACAGTCAGATACAAAATAAGCAGTGACGAACTTGAGAGCTTCGTGTATATTGGGTTCATTGCTACCCACGGTGGTCCTTATGATGCTAAAAAATGGGTTTCAATAACCATGGCAGTACAGATTGTGTAATTTTCTCCTCAGTAACAATAAATAAAATCGAAACCAACTTGCAATGATTTAAGAAAATGTAGATTTAACAAGCTAGAAGTAACCCAAACCTGTAATCTTTGATAACAAAGTAAGTGTTTCGGGTCTGCTGTGCATTGCTGTTTCTCAAACACCTTAAATCCTTGATGGTACAATGGACTATTACACAGAGAAAAACATTTAAGAAATGTTATTGTGAATTCCCTTTCTTTATGATGTCTTGCAAAAGGTTGAATATCACTTTGGTTATGTCATGTCCATGAAATCTGATTCATAAGTATTGTGTAGAGCACTATTTTGGTAGAATAAGTTACACGTGAAAATGTATTTGAAACAGCCATGTAATCATACAAAACGTGTATTTTCGCCAATATCTTTGTTAATCTGATCAATGGAAAACCTTGAAAAGAACAACTGAAGTTGGACCTCCTGGTCATATTTCAATAATAGTACCTCAAATCTAATAATAGTACCTCAAATCTACTTTTACATACCGTTATCTTGATATATCGTAAATTTGTTCTAACTTGCTATCATCTTAATGGTATTGTAAGGTTATTTACGCATACCATTATCCAACACAGGGCGGTCACCGCTGAAATTAGCAGTGACGCCGAATACAAAATTTGGTCAGGCCACCATTTTGCCTACGGCCAGCTCTGTGTTTCATTTCGCCAATGTGTGGCCCTCAGTACTGGACTGATTAGAGAGGAATAGTGAAAACGCGCTTATTAGAATTTACTTTGTTGTTTGTTATTAAGCACAGAGCTACACAAGTGGCTATCCGTATTCTGCTCACCATGGGTATCGAAACCCGGTTTCTAGTGGTATAAGTCTGCAGATATACCATTGCACCACTGAAATGCAAGCAGTATTTACTTTGTTGTAATAGCGCTGAAAATAATAACAGTTAGTTGTTAGTGAGTTGCGAAATAAAACACGAAAACTCTGAGATAACTTAAGAAATTGTAGGCCAGTAAAAACCAGACCACTTCCGTTGGTGGGCTCAGCAGACAGTTCGATGTGGCTTTGCTATAATGAATCACACACACCCACACCAGACCACTTATTGAAGTTCTGATTGCTTAAAAACCGCTCTTACCAAATCTGTAATTCGTCTGAGTAATACATGTATGTCTTTAAAGAAATCCATGTTTAGGCCTAGCTGGTTATAACGTTGTACGTTGTGTTAAAGCACTTGGAAAGTAAAGAAGTGATAAACTTCTCTTAGTGGTTTTTAGTTTGTTTTGTACACCAAGTAAGTAAAGTTAATTAAAGTGATTGTTTAATTAGTCTAAGCTGTTTCAAAGAACGTGATCAGCAGATGTCAATCTGAGAACATGGATTGAGTGCTCTGTGACAGAAAAACTTGGGGTTGCTAAGTTTAACAATCCACATTGTATCTTATCTTGAATAAGCTTGTTTACCTCTTTAATATGATTTGAGACATATCTTACGAGAAATTTTGCGTTATCACACAAAAATTATAAGAGAACAAATACGAGAAATATATTTTGTTTATCGTAGTAATCCTAAAAATAAAATTATTAATTGAAAAAATTTCGTTAAGTAAATATAAATATACAAGTACAAACGATATTTTATAGAAGTTGCTCCTTGGCCAATTATTCAGAATATTTTTGAAAATAAAACAGTTAAAATGGGATCTTTAAATTAAATGTGTAAAATAAGTTACCAAAAATACGAACTTTACCTGAATTGATATTGTTAAATAACAGTGGTTGAATACTATTCTGACATTTCTACCAATTGGACCAGTGGAATCCCTCTACTGTTGTTTTGAATCTGATAAGCCTGTCATAAATAGTTCATAGTGCTCGTTCAGAATTCTTTTGTAATTTCGCGCATCGAACATAACGTGCAAAGCATGTACGTCATATCAAGACAAACACTTCTAAATTTAAGAGTGGCTAGACTGTTAACAAGTCATATCAAGACAAACACATTTAAATTTAAGAGTGGCTAGACTGTTAACAAGTCATATCAAGACAAACACATTTAAATTTAAGAGTGGCTAGACTGTTAACAAGTCATATCAAGACAAACACATTTAAACTAAAGAGTGGCTAGACTGTTAACAACGTCTCTCTGTTGTCTGAGTCGTCCCATAGGTGGCAGAGACATAAATGCCTGAACCTTTCTTTATCTATGTGCTGAGAGTGGTCTCGATCCAAGTAGCTCTCTAGAGGAGCAAGAAAAAGATAGCTTCTTTTTCCTCTCGTTTCTTGATTGGTTATTCCGTGACCTTTAGTGCTACAAGTTAACTCTCATTATTCGCTGTTCTTCTTCACAATACGACAGTTTCGTGTTCACTTTTAGCTGTGAATGCGTCGTTGTCAGCCAAGCACGGCCAGGTGGGTTAAGGCGTTCGACTCATAATCTGAGAGTCGCGAATCAGAAGAGTTTAACTCTGAAAGTTCTTGCAGGTTTACTTGTTAAAAAATAGCAGTAAAAATGAAAATAATTGGGATATTAACAGTGCTATTTCCAGTCATATCTATTTATGTTTTGAATATCTGCGCTAGCCGTCCCTAATTTAGCAGTGTAAGACTGGAGGGAAGACAGCTACTCATTGAATAATGAACGATCACATGCAATAACTTAAGCCAGTTGAACACATGGTTTAAGTAAAACATCTGTATATGCTCTATAATTTACAGATATGACTAAATGTGTTTAACTACTGTTATAAAGAAAGTGACTAGTCAAGAGTTTAACTCAAAATGGGAAGATAGTGTGTGATAATATCTGTTTATAGTACTTTAGGGTTAAGTATAATCCACACTAGTTTTAATGATCCACAACAAACAAACAAACGAGGTATTTAATAGTGCTACATAGCGGGGCAAAATAAAAGGAAAACGTACTTTATATTTCAGTGAAACCTGTTTAGGGTGGAATCACACAGAACCAAGTGAAATGTCCGGCTTAAGCAGGTTTTCCGGCTTAGACAGTCAATATGCATTTCCTCAACCATGTGTAATTTTTGTGCGAAAAGTTATATTTGCTTGACTCAAGGGAAGTAAGGCGTTTGTGAATAAAGTTATTATACGGTTTATGCTGTGTTTACTGGAATAAGCACAAAATAGACACTCAACATATACATAAGTACAAAAAATCTGAATCATATTTATCTGAAGAAAGTTTTCAGTTTCAATAGTTTCGTTTTTTTCTCACGCGGTGAACGCCAATCCTACGGCCTTTTCACGAAGTTCATTTTCCCTCTATGTTTTTGCATACAATTTGATAGCGTTACTTACAACTTTACACTTGCGATAAAGTTGGAATTTCTATTTCCTCACTATCGTTTAAAATTAGGGAAGACAGGAATTTATTTTTTCCTGAGAATTATTTAAAGTTGTTGCTGTTGTTTTGAATTAAGCACCAATGATTACTGTAACATAATGTTTGAGATTTTATTAATATTTAAACAAATTATTAATCAAACAAGAATTTGTTAATATTTAAAGAAATAATTAATTAAATAAGAAATTGATATTTAATCAAAAACACGTTTTTCGCCTTACTCAAGTTCTAATCCTTCTTGTTGATAGATGAGGTAGGTGAAAGATAGTTTTCCGTTCCCGTTCCGCCACACAGAGGGCCTTTTATTAGAGAAATCTTAAGATAATGCTGCAAAAGTTTAATATTTCCGGCTTTTACAGGTTTCCGTTCTATGCAGTTTCAGGCTTAAACAGGTTTTACTGTATTATATTAAATTAAAGAAGTGACCAAAGTTATGATGTTTGCTCAACAGTTGTCAACTAATCACAGTTAATGGAGACCTTTCAATTTTAACACGTTTATAGAACAGGTGAGTACGTTGGGTTCATCCAATTTTATATAAAAGCAACAAACAATTATTCAGGTCCATGCTACCCTTAGACCAACAATAGCCCGACAAAACAAGGTATGTCAAAACAACACATTTAATTTCGATGTACCTACTTTCTCAAGGGGTTGAGCCCCCCTGTACTCACTCCATTGTTGCTCATGTCCAGACTGATTAACATGGTTACACATTATCGACTGACATGAAACCATAAATTTCACCGTAACAGTGTTATGTGAAACGACAATCACCTTTTTATCAATTGCATTTACTATATAAGATTTTATTTTAATTTTAATAAGTTTGTAAGCAGTTTTAGCATAAAGAAATGGTCTGAAAACTCGTTGAGGTTGTCTTACTTATTTATTCTCTGTGTTGGATCATCTCTATACGTGACCCAAAGAATATTTCAATAACATATGGCATTCAGGTTAAAATGATTAGAACTGTAATTTCATTGCTTGCCGAGTTGACGTTCTCTGAATGTAACATCTGACAAATGTTGTAAGAAAGTATAGATCATGAGGCTTCGGTGTCAACTGGACAAAGAAACTGAGTTCACCTTCTGAATTCAGGCTCGCTTTCTTAGTTCAGTTCTGCTAAAAGATCGTTCAGTAAAGTCTTACCTTTTGAATATCATGTTTATTTCTACATAGATTAATCAAAAAAGAGAAAGCTTTGGAGCTAAACTCACTCCAGTAGAAGCAAGTGTATTTTTACTTATTTGATAATAACAACCACAATAACTTTTACCAACTTGGTCCAGCCTCGTTATTTTGGTCACACACTAGAGAAAACCCAGGTAAGTTGTCGGATTTAGAATTTATCTTTTTATTTTCTGAGCAAATCTCTTTTTATTAGAAGGTTTATCGAAATTGGGAAGACAGTTTTACTTTAAAAATCCATACTACAAAGAAAGGCATGACTACTTTTAGAAAAGCTTTCCAAATACTTAGGTGTCGTCTTAAAAGACCATTTTGTAGTAGCACAAAAGCACATATGGACGAACATGATGTCTGTGATGCCAGTTTCTTTGTTACGGCTATCGTCAGTTTCAGGTTCATAGAATGATGACACATGCTCATTTTTACCACAATAGTTTGTCCAAGTTTACGGATTTTCTTTCGTAACCATATCTTTGGTTTTACGAATTATTGTTTCAGAATTTTGCGTAAAGCTACACGAAGGATATCTGCTCCAGCTGTCCCTAATTTAACATTATAAGACTAGAGAGAAGGCAGCTTATCGTCACCACCTACCGCCAACTTATGGGCTACTATTTTACTAACGAATAGTGGGATTGATCGTAACATTATAACGCCTCCACGGCTAAAAGGGCGAGCATCTTTAGTGTGATGGGGATTTGAACCCGGGACCCTCTGATTACGAGTCAACTGCCTTAACAACCTGGCCTTGTCGGGCCTTTTGCGAATGAAAGTTTTGATATTTATTAGCTTGAGGTGATAGTTTTAGAACTTGTTTCCGAAAACACTACTAATGATCAAAAGTGAAAAGGTATGTCTTTATAATGCTAAATCTCTGCTTCTTCGCTCATACGTCCACGATGTTGATGTGTTAGGTTTTAAACAATACTAATTACCTGTTTTGTTTTTTTTCTCAGTTCACTTGGAAGCCTCACATAAAGATACACCAGCAGCTAATTCGAGAACTGACGAATGGAGTTCAACTTCAGTTTCAGTTAAATTGAACATAAAAGCTTCGTGTTTTACGAGAGAATCAACATAAATTGTTGAGAAAATGAGATAGAGACGAGTTTACCGCTAGGTGGTGTCTAATTTGGTTATAAAAATAATTATTTAGTACTAAATCAACAACATCACGTTATTTTATTAATGTATAAACGCATTTATCAGAACATAAGTAACTGGTAGAATGAGTTGAAGACGAACGTACCGCTAGTTGGCGTCAACTTTGTTTGTAAAGGTAATTATTTGGCACAGAGTTAACAGTCTTTGTGTTATTCTATTAATAATTAAATGCGTTTATCAATAACAAAACGCTTGCAAAAGTGCTCGTGTTTGGATGGATAAAAACTACGTGTACAAACAATAAACTGGTTATACAATTCCCAGTGGTAATACACGAAATACACTATCACTTAACAAACAGTATAGTTACGTTTCTTGGCACTGTTACTCATGTTTCTCAAATCTGGTAAAATAATACGTTCGAAATGAGAAAAACAATGGTCAAATCACTTACCTAGTTAGAGTTTGAATCATTTTGGAATGAAACAATGCACGTGTATAAAAAGGGAATGTTTGAAAAACATTCTTATCTGATTAGCCCCGAGGACGATTGCAGGAACCGACTGCACAAATATAGTACCATAAAATAATGCGTTTACTACTCTTGGTAACTGAAGTTGTAATTTAAGACTAAGACTTACTTTTAAACTGATGCGAAATATCAAACGTCTACAACATTTTCGAACTGAGAAGAGATCAGTGACGTTTTCTGTGCATCATTTGATATTTACACCCTTGTGCAAATTAATTGAAACAAATGGTCATTTTACAATATTTAGAGCATGGCGGCCGGTGTAGGCTCATTGGGCCCGCTGATTTCATTTAATAGTCAGTTTTTCACATAGACGGGCATTAGTTGTGTTTTGCAGTACGATCGATCTATTTTTGGGATATATGACGAAATTACGTCATTCGAAATTGCGTTAGAAGGGCAAGGAGACCAGTCAAAAAACTCCTTACCAACTCAGTGAAGATAAAAACGGTATAAATGGGATCTGAAATACAAAAACTGGACGCGAAAACTATGGAGAAATGTATTATTCAGTGACTAGACTCATTTCTTCCTACAGGGTCAAAGAAGTCTGCATGTTCGCAGATCTCTAGGTGAGAAATCTCGAGAATCTCACATGAGTCAGTTCGTAAAACATCCCTTGAAGAAGATGTTTTGGGGCTTTTTCAGCTACTATGGCGTCGGAGGCTTACATAACGTAGAAGGTATGATGCGAGGACCACAGAACATCGAAGTTTTGCAGAGAAGAGTCGTTCCAGAATTGAAAAAGAGATTTCCAGGTGGATCTGACATTTTTCAGCAAGATCTGGCTCCGTGCCACACATCAAAACTTGTGAAGAATTTTATGACTACGAATAAAGGTGCTGGACTGGCCTGGAAACTCTTCAGACTTAAATCTTATTGAAAATTTTTGGACGATTTGTAAAGAAAAACTTCGGGGAAAAGATTGTACTACGAAAGATAAGCTAATTGAGGCCATAATTTAGGTGTTGTACTCGAACCAAAAATTAGTAAAGATTGCAGACAATTCGTGGACTCGATTCCAAAGCGGATTAATGATCTTCTGAAAAATAAAGACGGTCATATCACGTATTAATTTGTGAGTAATTTTTGGATTCTCAGAAATAAAACGAAAAAAATTGAAAAAAAAATCGTAATTTTCCGTCTTGTTTCAATTAATTTGCACAAGGGTGTAAATATCAATTTAGGTTGCAGTAATTATATTTCCTACCATTTATATAAGTTCAGAGTAGTGATAGATCGAAGTAGTGAAATGCAGAGCGACAAAGTAACGAGCAGTTGAGATATAATTATCTGTCAGTTGCTTAGCGGTACTTCGTATGCATAAGCCCCCCCCCGTGGTTCAGCGGTATGTCTGCGGACTTACACGCTAAAATCCGGGTTTCGATACCCGTGGTGGGCAGAGCACAGATAGCCCATTGTGTAGCTTTGTGCTTAATTCAAAACAACAACAACAACCTTTCTAGGTAGTTGCCCCTCCGTGGTTCAGCGGTATGTCTGCGGACTTACACGCTAAAATCCGGGTTTCGATACCCATGGTGGGCAGAGCACAGATAGCCCATTGTGTAGCTTTGTGCTTAATTCAAAACAACAACAACAATCGTATGCATAAAAAGAATTACAACACTAAGATTCGGAGTTCGATCAACCGAAGTGAGCAGACCGCAAATAGCCTGTTGTTCAGTTTTGTGATAATGAGTAATTAGTGAAATAATACTTGATTATTGTAAATCAATAGAATTTATTTATTCAAAAAATGTAATGTAAATATTTATCTAAATTACGTAATTATATTGTATTTTCGTAAACAAGTTAATTTGTTGGATTTAGCCATAAAACTTTATCTTCATTTATTCTCATGTTTCCAAACCACTTGAAAAAAATGTTTCATCTTTTAAAAAAAAAGTTTGAATTAAAATATGAAAAACAAAAAAATCTGATTTACATAAAATAAAAGTAAAGACGATTTTAATGGTCAAAAATTGACACCTAGTTAGAATTGCAGATAAGCCTTGTTTCTGTTATTTTACGTTGACATTTCAAAACTAAATATCGCATCAATTTGCTGGTTTAATTGTTGTATCAGAGGTTTCGAGAAAAGTTATACAAAAAAGCCCTCTGGATAAAACCTTTCGTAATTTTAAAATAATAAACTTAGGTAAGGCAGCTAATCAACAACACTTACTCCCATTACTAGGGTTTAACCGTTATTCTCACACACTTTCAACAGCCACAAACTGTGGAGAGCTCTTCTGCAACAACTGACCTCAAATCCTGAGCTCCATGATTTACTAAACGAGTATGATAACCACTAGGCTGATCCTGAGAACATAGCAGTTCTTACGATGCGCAGAACATTTTACATACAAGACGCCACTTGGACAGTTTGACATATGCAATGTTTAAATACAGCTCCTCTATACCGTTAGATGGCGTACAATAGTCTACTTGCAAAGGCTGTTGTTGTTTTGAATTAAGCACAAAGCTACACAATGGGCTATCTGTGCTCTGCCCACCACGGGTATCGAAACCCGGATTTTAGCGTGTAAGTCCGCAGACATACCGCTGAGCTACTGGGGGGCACTTGCAAAGGCAGAAATCCTATTACAATTGCAATTCAAATTATAATGACCCACATGAAAGACCTGGGTTAATGTGGGTTAATATAAGTAATTACTCGTAATTTTATTTACTAACACATAATTTCCATTTCCAAATAATTAATTTTATCAACTTTAAACATCTCAAATATTTTTATAGTCAATCAAACTTTTCTTACAAATACCTTAAACTTGGTTAAATTATTTTCACAAGATGAAGCATTCGTCTTATATCCGGAAGTACAAGAATATAATGTAAGTCTCGAACTGATAAATTAACAAATAATATGTTGTTGTTTTGAATTAAGCACAAAGCTACACAATGGGCTATCTGTGCTCTGCCCACCACGGGTATCGAAACCCGGATTTTAGCGTGTAAGTAAGTCCGCAGACATACCGCTGAGCCACTGGGGGGCAAATAATATGTAGTAATAGCCATTATGTACTTCACGCAATATTTGGTCTACACTAATGCCCCGGCATGGCCAGGTGGTTAAGGCACTCGACTCACAATCTGAGGGCAGTAGGTTCGAATTTCCGTCACACTAAACATGTTCGTCCTTTAAACAGTGAAAGCGTTATAATATAACAGTCAATCCCACTATTTGTTAGTAGAAGAGTAACCCAAGAGTTGTCTGTGGGTGGTGCTGACTAGCTGCTTTTCCTACAGTCTTACACTGCTAAATTATGGACGTCTAGCGCAGATAGTCCTCGAGTAGCTTTGCGCGAAATTTAAACTTTTACAGTAATGTTTTCACACCTAGTGTATTCCCCATGATATAAGTAGTATTACTTTTACCAGTCCCACTCTGCAGCCCCAGTGTTCGTTAATCATTGATGGAGCATATTAGAAGTTCTTGCTCTTTCTTCGTTCAAAATAAAGATACTTCTTGGTCATTCTACTTCTAAACACCTGACATATAATTATACATATGCATGTGTCTGTACAGTGTGATCTATGGATATATATCTTAATTATATCATGTTAGTCTTAACATCAACCATTACTCCCTCAGATATGTTATATTGTCTACCATCATAACGCAATTTATATCCAACTAAATGTTAGGAAATTATTTTATTTTTTATCCATATCTCAATCAGAACCAATTCACTTACTTTAATTTTCCAACTAGGCCGTGCACTCGTAATCCGAGGGTCGCGGGTTCGCGCCCGCGTCGCGCTAAACATGCTCACCCTCCCAGCCGTGGGGGTGTATAATGTGACGGTCAATCCCACTATTCGTTGGTAAAAGAGTAGCCCAATAGTTGGCGGTGGGTGGTGATGACTAGCTGCCTTCCCTCTAGTCTTACACTGCTAAATTAGGGACGGCTAGCACAGATAGCCCTCGAGTAGCTTTGTGCGAAATTCCAAAACAAACTTATACATTATTAATTTAGTTTGCTTTAAATTTATCCCCAGTACACCTTATATATTTTGATTCATTGTTTTTATAACAAAAAAACTTATTTCTATTTTACTTGAGAAAATCGCGGTCATTTTTATAACTTTTCTTCAAAATAACTCTGTATTTCATTCTGTCATTCTATTTGAATCAACTTCGTTTCTTATTCTCCATATTTTGTTTTTTTCTGACTTTCATATGAATGTTTTTTCCTTGTCTTTCCACTTGTTATATTTAAAATTATAGGTTCACATTTTAGTTATAATAATCAACAATGATGATATTTCAAAATATTAATTTAGTATTGATCTGTGTTAATGATGACAATTTAAAAAACTTCGTGCAACACGTTTTTATAAATGTTCTGGTAAACTTACGTATATGTTGAGAAATTTTACATTTAAAACATTTTTTATAAGTGTCAAACTTTTATTCTCGAAACGTAAGATATGATAAACTTTACAGTTAAGTTTATGATGATGACTAAATAACACAATATCAAGAATTGTGAAATGTTATTTAAAATATAAAAAATTATTTGAGAAGACGATTAAACTGAAATAATGCACTAACATTTTCTTCGAGAGATGGCGCATTAGTAGCTTCAGTTAAACATTATATATATATATATATGTATAAACTAAACCTATCTGAACTAATAAAACGAAACCTTTACATTTCTATGCGATTGGTTACCTAAAATGTTCCATACAACCTGATTTGATTATCAGAGGACGTAAGTGACTGACTTACTTTGAAATAATTTACAACATTTCCTAATCCTGAGAACAGATCACAGGTAAAAACTAAAATGAAATGAGTACAGCATGTTCGTTAAAAAATAGCAAATTTGCATTCAGACTTAAAGATTCAGAAAAAACGCAGTTTATGGAACTAGTGAATAATAATTATAAAAACACTCGGAAATTTGGAGTAGGAAAAAATACAGTAAAAAAAAAAGAAGTTTATCAGAACAAATCCTATAAAAAGAGTAATAGGCTTAGAAAATATACGTTAAAATTGCAACTTAATCAAAGAACGAACAAAATATGATAATAGTAAAAGAACCATTTAGCAACGTATGATTCTGGATAGGTTGGAATACTAAATGAAGAGGAACCCGCTTGTCATCTTTATATAAAGATGGAAAGCAGGGATGAAATATTAAATTTCCAAATGACAAATTAGTATTATGCTATTTAATATTTATATCTCTTTTAATTCGGTGATGTGACAAACGTTGATAAGTTGGTGTTGTACAAACTCAGGTGCTGGAAAGCTAGTTTTTCTGAGTAATATTTATAAGCACATAATATATTTAGCTTTGTGAGAGAGAAAAAAAGGTATGATCCTTAAAATACTGACTTCTCGTAATGGAGTCGGTGCGTTTTTTATTCAAAAAATAATAAATAATCTGCGTAAATGATATTGATTTGTTCGTATTTCAACATTCTTTGCATTACACGACTTATTATAACTGTCCATTCTTACTGCACTTCTTTACCTAACATCGTGATGTAACAAATTTCTAAACAAGGATGGCATTATTAACGTAACTGGCAGATACATCTGTAACCACGATCTCAAACATAAATAATCTTAAGTATATACCAACATGAATTACAAGTGGTAAAATCTGGTAGGCATATGGGAACATCATTATCAATGAAGCAGGAGGGCAAAAGTAATCCAGATAGGTCAATATTTAGTGCTTGACGCAACCAACTAGTGTAAAGTAATCCAGATAGGTCAATATTTAGTGCTTGACGCAACCAACTAGTGTAAAGTAATCCAGATAGGTCAATATTTAATACTTGACGCAACCAACTAGCGTAAAGTAATCCAGATAGGTCAATATTTAGTGCTTGACGCAATCAACTAGTGTAAAGTAATCAAGATAGGTCAATATTTAGTGCTTGACGCAACCAACTAGAGTAAAGGAAAAAAACTTTCTAATGCGAATTCAGTTATCTGTAACCATGGTAAAACAGATACATGCATAATTAATTCATTAACTCGAGCAACTGACTGATGAAAACAAACCAGGGATTCGGGAGGAGTTGTTACGAAAACCAGTTTGATCAGATTAATCAAGATTTACATTTTCTCGTCAAACGGACACGTGTATGTATACAGAAAACTACACTTAAAGTGTTCAGTTTCAACCCAAACACGTGCAAATTTCTTTTCGTTATAGGATAGACCTTGTCTTCATGTTAAGTACTTAGAACGTTTAACATTTTATGGCATTGGTCTTATGTTGATCTACGATAATTACATTGAAAAAAAAGTTAGAAACTAGTCGCTATGAAAACACATAGGAGATCAGAATGATCGTGTTGTGTATAAATTTTATATATCTAGTGATGCCGTTTTTCCAAATGAGTTTTTTGCTATATTGAGTCTTTCTGGATAAATGTTTTCAGTTTTATTCAGACTTTTGTATTTAAACTCATTATACAATAAAAATTATTATAGCAAGTAATCTGATTAGACGACATTATTTCATCTCACTAAAGTCATATTCTAAAAGTTAGTCGATCCTCCTTTACTATCAACCAGTCTGAACTAAACAACAACAACGAAAAAACTTGCCACCAACGACTGTTGCATAATTAGTGAAATAGACCACCACTCTGCTTGCAACACAACTCAAAATGGAAGGAAGTTTTGAATATATTCCTTCTGGTACTTACACCGTATTTTAAGATGTTTCAAAGCGATATTAATTACAGTAAGGGTTTTGTACTTGGTTAACACAGGTTGTTTTGCAGTCTGCCTTGGAGCATTATAATGTCTAAAGATATATGCTTCTTCTTAACACTGCAGAGGCCTGGCATGGCCGAGCGCGTTAAAGGCGTGCGCTCGTAATCCGAGGGTCGCGGGTTCGCGCCCGCGTCGCGCTAAACATGCTCGCCCTCCCAGCCGTGGGGGTGTATAATGTTACGGTCAATCCCACTATTCGTTGGTAAAAGAGTAGCCCAAGAGTTGGCGGTGGGTGGTGATGACTAGCTGCCTTCCCTCTAGTCTTACACTGCTAAATTAGGGACGGCTAGCACAGATAGCCCTGGAGTAGCTTTGTGCGAAATTACAAAACAAACAAACTTAACACTGCAGATAATGAAACATCACACTCAACACTACAATACATTCATGGATTTTCAAGCACTTCCAAAGGTGACTTAAAGGCTGTAATGAGTGGCTTATGCACTGTAATCCGTCAGTAAAATTAAACGGCATGGTAAATAAATACTTTACCATCATCTGAAATATGGCTGGAGGTGACGTCACAAAACTTGCACTCAAGGTACACGGTTTAAACTGTAAAAGGTGTAGATAGTTTTATTATGCATCCCTGAATTCTGAATAGTTTCTTGAATGATGGATTTAATATCAGGTGTAGGGTTTATTTTCACAAAACTGTTGAAATCATATATAATTCGAGGTTGTTATCTCTCACATTTCCTTCAACATACCTGTAATTTTTGTTCAGTGCATTATCAGGGTTACATCCAAAAATCATTTTTTATGATTCTGCAAACTTCTTTGCTTTTGAAAGCTTGACTCCAACTTGCTAATTGTCATTAGTATCTTTTAATCAACATATATTTTACGCAACAGTACGCCATTGGATTTACAATTAAAGCCAATACACTCAACTTATTGTTATTTAGAACGTAGTATCGTATTACTTGTGACAATATATACATGTATTCGGTCATTACATACGTCATTTGAAAAATGTCAATATATCACATTAAAAAAAAAAGATAAAACCTGGTGATTTTCACAGATTTAAGATTTGGTCATTGTTAAGTACAAACCTACACAATAATTTCGAAACCAAGTTTGTAGCGTTATAAATCTGAGCCACTGGGATAAGCCAGAGACAGAAAAAAATTTAGTGTGTGGCACCATCTATTGAGCAATATTTATACAGTGGTAAGTTTAATTGATTACTGTGTGATGGTTTAAAGTACAAATAAGAATATATAAGCACATGTTTAATGTCGCTTCAAACATGGTCCTACAATAAGTCTATATGATGGTTAGGATAGTTTTATAAAATGAATAATTAAGATGAGACTTAACAATTATTGGGATAATTATAGTACAAAAATATATAAAACGTTAATGATGTCACAAGAATACGTAAGGTCAATAAGTCATAAAATAAAACAATGAAAACCTTATCACTCGAGCCTTATAGCAGTTAAACCTCTTTTATTTTGAACGATTGCAGTCAACTTTATAGAGTTTCCATGTACAAGTTATAAAACAGTGATCGAAGTTTGGACAGTAAAGCTGTTAGGGTCATTTTTTGACAAATAAATGAATGAAACTATTTTAACAAAAGTGGCATGTGAATAAAACAGTCTTTATATGATCTATTCTACACACACGTATTTTTTGAAAAATAATAAGAAATTTTGTTATTATTCCACAACAAAGTATATCCAAGTTCTACCACAACTATTATTAAGACAAACAATATGAACCTTACTGACAAAGTACGTTAATTATTATTAACACTTACTCACTTGTGAGGTGTGTGTTTTCTTATAACAAAGCCACATCGGGCTATCTGCTGAGCCCACCGAGAGGAATCGAACCCCTGATTTTAGCGTTGTAAATCCGAAGACATACCGCTGTACTAGCTGGGGCGCAAAGAAGTGACCTCGTGAGCTCGAAAAACTTAATTTCATCTGCAGTGGTGTGTGTGTGTGTGTGTGTGTGTGTAATTTAAAACAATTGCCGTTTCAAGTTTTTTTCTGAAGTGCTAGGCTTAGTTGTACATACAAATACTGGTATCATACATAGGTGTTGTTGTTTTTTTAATTGGAAAAAGGCAGTCTCTAACAATATAGCACATCATTTACATTGCCAACCGAGAAAGCCCTTTTTTTCATATAGGAACAGTTCCATAAATTAATCTTCATGATAACTTTAAGGAAGTTTATGTTAAGGTTGCCGAAGAATCTGAGCAAATTCTTAAAATGTGAAATGTTTGTTCAGTTTCTACTTCCAAGTGGTTCTGTAGGTTCATTACGTTAAAAACCGGGTTTAAGAGACTTGTAGTAAAATGTTTGTTCAGTTTCTACCTCCAAGTGGTTCTGTAGGTTCATTATGTTAAAAACCGGGTTTAAGAGACTTGTAGTAAAATGTTTGTTCATTTCTACTTCCAAGTGGTTCTGTAGGTTCATTACGTTAAAAACCGGGTTTAAGAGACTTGTAGTAAAATGTTTGTTCAGTTTCTACTTCCAAGTGGTTCTGTAGGTTCCTTACGTTAAAAACCGGGTTTAAGAGACTTGTAGTAAAATGTTTGTTCAGTTTCTACTTCCAAGTGGTTCTGTAGGTTCCTTACGTTAAAAACCGGGTTTAAGAGACTTGTAGTAAAATGTTTGTTCAGTTTCTACCTCCAAGTGGTTCTGTAGGTTCCTTACGTTAAAAACCGGGTTTAAGAGACTTGTAGTAAAATGTTTGTTCAGTTTCTACTTCCAAGTGGTTCTGTAGGTTCCTTACGTTAAAAACCGGGTTTAAGAGACTTGTAGTAAAATGTTTGTTCAGTTTCTACTTCCAAGTGGTTCTGTAGGTTCATTACGTTAAAAACCGGGTTTAAGAGACTTGTAGTAAAATGTTTGTTCAGTTTCTACTTCCAAGTGGTTCTGTAGGTTCCTTACGTTAAAAACCGGGTTTAAGAGACTTGTAGTAAAATGTTTGTTCAGTTTCTACTTCCAAGTGGTTCTGTAGGTTCCTTACGTTAAAAACCGGGTTTAAGAGACTTGTAGTAAAATGTTTGTTCAGTTTCTACTTCCAAGTGGTTCTGTAGGTTCATTACGTTAAAAACCGGGTTTAAGAGACTTGTAGTAAGTTGAACACTTATAATCCATTATTTAGCTTTGATCTTAAGAAAGACAAACTTCGTTTTAATATATTTGCTTCAGAAATAAATACAAAAGCAAAAGACACAGAAAAGAAACTCAAAACCTCGTAAATGTTCCTAAGATCGATTATATAACGCAAATATTTGAAGCTGAATAAAGGTTCTTTAGCCAATCTTATCTAACCTTCGAACCCGTCCTAGCCAGGTGGTTAAGACATTTAACTCGTGATCCGAAGGTTGCAGGTTCGAGTCCCCATTACATCAAATATGCTCACCCGTTTTATGGCTTGGCTACAAGAAAAACACACAAAAACACACACTTACAATCTATAGAGAAATGCTATAGAATCGTGCATTTCTAAGCTTAAAATTATTGGGCTTAACTTCTTTTATAGTTTTTATTCAATTCATTGTAATTACTGTTATTATCGAGCAAATATTTCAAGAAAGCCTTCATATTTTCAAATTTAATGATATAAAAAAACAACTTTTAATCACGTGACATTTAACATTCAAAGCTTTCATAACTTGTACTGTTCTTTCTTTAGAAACAAATTCAAAGGAAATATATTACAACATGAATTTTTAATGCTATCCGCTTGTTAACAATACACTGTGATCTATAAATAAAAGTAAATGTTTTTCATATTTCACTCTCAAAGCAAAGCCTTCGTATAAAGTATTTATGAATTTAAACATTTTATTTTTATTTTACGCCACTAGATGTCGGTCATTTCCCTAACCGTCACCTGGTTATCTGGATGTTATTACGACTGATAACTACTTGACCACTCCTTTTCTCACATAACAGGTGTGTGATGATAATATACAAAGGTACAATTTTAAAATATAACAACCAGTTTATAAGTTTTTTTCAGATATATACGGGCTGATAAATAAATACATGTTACACAAAGATAAGTATATATGAATATACATAGTATTTTTGAACACTACAAACTGGGAGATGCCGAGCCATACAAGCCACACTACAGTAACGACGGTCTACAAGACACTGTATGTACGGTTTAAATCGATGTATTTGTTTTTTGTAGGAGCTCAGACCAGAATTTTGTGGAGTTATTTGATCTGATTCGACTTACATTGCTAGAAACCAGGTTTCGATGCCCGTGGTGGGCAGGGCAAAGAAAGCCCTTTGTGTAGCGTTGTGCTTAATAACATACAACAACTACATCTCCATGAGCGACTCATACCTTGACAACGTTGTTGATGTACAAGCGAAACGTTAAACGAATTAAATTAAATTATTTTCATATTCGTGATGCCATAAAAACTTATTTCATAGTTTATACAACGCGTAGGTTCAATAAGCCTTGATGGATTGTTTGTTTTTGAATTTTGCGTAAAGCTATACGAGGACTATCTGCGCTAGCCGTCCTTAATTTAGCAGTGTAAGACTATAGGAAAGGCAGCTAGTCATCACCACTCACCGCCAACTCTTGGGCTACTCTTTTACCAACGAATAGTGGGATTGACAGTCACATTATAAAGTCCCCACGGCTGATAGGGCAAGAATACTTGGTGTGACGGGGACTCAAATCCGTGACCCTCGAATTACGAGTCGAATGCCTTAACCATCTAGCCAAGCTGGGACGACTTGATAAAAATAATAAAATATAAAGCTATAGCCTGAACGTTTTCGAAAGATCCACCTTTCAAAAGTAGTAGGGTCAAACGATTTTCATTTTACTTCAGAACAGATCTCAGACCAATTTATACCGTGCTGGGCTGTGGCACTGATGTTTCTTAGTGTCATCCTCGTCACCACAGAATACTTCAGAACATTGACTCTGATGCGGTCCACTAACAACCTACCATCTAATTTATCACTTCATAATTAGGGATAGTTGACCTCGAGAGAAATTCAACAAATAAACAAAATAATGGAGTGTGTAAATATACAATATGAGGTTATTTAATCTATAAAAAAACTAAAGGTCCACTATTACTATATGGTATGTTTTTAAGGAAACGTTTCAACTTGTTTAACGGAGGGGTTCCATGGTACAAATAATTATGTTTGATCTTGTTTAACACAAGGATTACATAGCTCTGAATATGATAGTTAATCTCAAGTCTCACAAAAGCTCTATAGCTTTGAAAATCACGTTTCAATTTCTCTAAAGCAAGAACTGCACAGCTTTAAATCTCATCTTTTAACCAAAGTTTAGATTCTTAAACGGCGCTCACTTCCAAACGAGGCAGAACTTTCTGCGTTTTTTATAGTACCGATCATGGTTTTCAGTTCCGAGTTTTTAAGACACCAACTGAAGATTCGAGGTCCAAACCCCACGTGCTAGTGTCTAGCCGGTGCCTGTGTTTTATTTCGTACATCACCAGGACTGCAGGAATCTAAATTACTCACTGCAGCTTACATAACTCAACCAATCTTCTACACGACTCAATACATCACGGTTCAGTTCCCAAGATGTGCACAGGGCAGGTGTACCACTGTGTGAGTTTGTACTTAAATACAAACACACAAACAAATGAGCCTCGGTATCATGCTCAATCCTGTAGTTTGTGCACCACTTAGGAAGTGTGGTTCTGTAATATACAAGTTTTCTCATGTGATATGTGAGTAGCACAAGGCTGTAAACGTTGTAAAGAAAAGGCACGCATACAGAAATAAAGCAAAATAAAGTACTTTTTAAATGGTGAAACGTAGAACAAAGAAGCTTCGCGTATCTTGTCAGAAACAAGGTTAGCATACGAGTGTGTGTATTTTTTTCTCATAACAAAGCCACATCGTGCTGTCTACTGTGCCCAGCGAGGGGAATTGAATCCCTGACTTTAGCGTTGTAAATCCGAAGACTTACCGCTATCCCACCGGGAGACGTTAAGACATACGACTAGGAAAAAGTTACATTTACTAAACTTGATACATTCTCACAATGCTCATAATGCATGTCAACAAATGTATTATCCTTCCATCTATTATTTCAGGATATCAGTAAACCCCTGCTTCACAAAAAAAAAAACAAAAAAAAAACATCGATATGCGCAAGGCGGCGAGGTGGGGGTTAAATGTGTTCAGGTTCCCACCTTTATTCTCCATCAAAGCAAATTACCCAAAACTAACAAAAAATATGCCTGATTCTACACCCTACTTACTGCATAGGGCCCGGCATGGCCAAGCGTGTTAAGACATGCGACTCGTAATCCAAGGGCCGCGGATTTGAATCCCGGTCGCACCAAACATGTTCGCCCTCCCAGCCGTGGGAGCGTTATGATGTGACGGTCAATCCCACTATTCGTTGGTAAAAGAGTAGCCCAAGAGTTGATGGTGCGTGGTGATGACTATTTGCCTTCCCTCCAGTCTTACACTACTAAATTAGGGACGGCTAGTACAGATAGCCCTCGGGTAGCTTTGGGCGAAATTCAAAAAACAAAGTTACCGCAAATTAGGGGAAAATTAGCTTTGTAATGAATGGCATACAAAAATTAACAGTTTTTTATAGTAATATATATATATATATATATATATACATACATAATTGTAAGATGCTATTAAGTGGCCCCCCAGTGCCTCAGCGGTATGTCTAATGACTTACACGCTAAAATCCGGGTTTCGATATCCGTGGTGGGCAGAGCACTGATAGCCCATTGTGTAACTTTGTGCTTAATTCAAAACAACAACAGCTATAAAGTGTTAATAAATGAGAATTCGCTGTTTAGTTTTAAACATGTTTATAAGACCAATGACACATGAATGAAAGATGATCTGTTTGCTTCTTATTGTTTTTACCTTGTTTCTATCACAGGTAATCTACAGTCTCTCTAATCTCCCCCCCCCCAAAGTCTTGCCTTAATATAATTCAATGTGTTTCTGTATGATTGTGTTTTTCAATGAACCACTGCCTTTTTAATATTCTTGCAAGCTATTGAAAATCTGGATTGTTACACCCGTCAGATGATCCGAGGTCGTATCTGCGTAATCAGTTGCTGGCTTTCGTTCAATAAGAAAAATCTCCGAGGATCTAAAGATCTATTTATGAGCAGAATATTCAAGTGTTAAGTTTTGAAAATACCTTCACTACATTGAGAACACAAACAGTTGAAACTTCTGGTCAGTTTTCTAAGTGTTTACTCAGGATGTGTATTTTAATTTTATTAGTGTGGTTATTATTGATATAATCCGGTTGTTTCTTATGTCACAAATATTATAAAAGAAGGAAAGGAAAAGAAAAAGAGTTATAACCGACTAACTAATCCAAAATTTAAAACCATGAGCATTTATCTTTAGAGAATGCTCATAATCTCTCCCCGTTTCAAAGTAGGAGTTTAAGAACCCCGGTGTTTTGTTACAGCAGTTAAGCTAAGTACTGAAGCATCTGCCCCCTTGAGGTCAACGTTAAAATTAATCATGTGTGATACGTCTTAACTTTCTGGTTTCTTAAATCTGATCGCTTCAAAAGAAGCTACGGACACAAGGTTTACATGATAAAGTGCACGCGCAAGTCCTGAGCGTGTGACAGATGGAGACATCGCTGGTCTCCTGTGGTGACAAAGCTGTCGTGGGTTGACGTTTTTAAAAAAAATGCTCACACTAAGTGTTCGTTATACTTAGTAACACTGTCAGCACCTGGTTTAAGTTTTCTAAAGAGTGTTGCGGTTGGAGACAACATAAAAATGTGTGCGTAAAAACGTGTAGTTTTACAACACAAACATAGTAAGCAGCACTGGTCTCCTGCATGTACACATTAACCTTTGTCTCGTTTCTGGTAAATTAGCCTTTTTCAAGACGAACCTTTCTTAAAACTCATAACCCGTAGTTGAATTATTTACGTGAAATGGGGCCAAGTGAACCATTTCCATGGCAAAGAATCTCTCTTTTACTTTCTGACGCTTTATCATGTTTGGTAATTTCTAAATGTGTCCATTAAAGAGATGCCAAATATTTTCCTTTCAATGCGTTCCGGTTGTTCATTCTATGTTACTTTGTATTTTGCAGACATTTGTCAAAATGTTTTTAGGCGCACTTTAGAAATTTCTAGGAGTTACGAAAAAAAAGAAGAAAAACCATCATTAATAAATTTACACACATATCTATCTATCTTTTAGTAACTGTTTGTTATTAAGCACAAAGCTACACAAAGGGCTATCTCTGCTCTGCCCACCGCGGGTATGAAAATCATGTTTCCAGTAATATGATTCCGCATACATTATGTCAATGAGGGAATCTATCTAATACGGAAATAAAAATAATTATGTCCGCAGATAAGTCAATCATGCTTAAAATTGCGGTTCGATTCTGTCCGTGGACTCATATAGCCCATTGTGTAACTTTAAATTTCGACAACAATTACATGAAAGATTATAAAGCTCTTACTTTAATAAGAAAAGGAAAAAAAAATAATAACGTAACGTTATTTCTTCGATGTAATTACATTGGGAGAAATTATTACAATCTTAAAATTAAGCACAGTCGAATCTCATTTCCTGTTTGCTAAATATGTGTAAGAAGTAGAGATTCGCTTTCGAGCTGCTCATTAGAATGTAGCAAACAGCATTCACGATTTTATTCTTCGCTCTCTTTTGATATTAAAGCTGTCATTTTCTTTTGCAAAACAATCAAACACAAATACAAAAAAATCTCCCAAATATCAACGGCATGCGTTACAAATACTCTCTTTCTGATCTGTTCTTTTACTTCCTTTGGAGATTAAATGAGGAATTCAAATTCGTGGTCTGATTGTGGGAAACTTCAACACGAGATGAACTTCGAAAGATAAATAAGCTTTTAAATTAAACTAATTTAAAATTTTGATTCATTTTCGGAATAATTTATTCCAACTCTGTGCATTGATACAGGAAATTAAGTAAATAAATCATATCAAACCGACAAAATTCGTGACAGAGTTTAAAACTACGGTTTTAGTCTGTGATAATGCTAAGTGACGGCTTACAGAATCTAATTTAAGGTTCTTTTACGATTCAATTTGATTCTAAAAAAAATATCTTATATTGTATTTTCCGATTAGTGTCTTTTTCTTGGTATTACTTTATACAACTCCAGTGGTATTTCAACATAATTATTTTCTTATTTACCTACTGCACCCCCCTCATACCCTTTGTTTATTTTTTTGAATTTCGCGCAAAGCTACGAGAGGAATATCTGCGCTAGCCGTCCCTAGTTTTGCAATGTAAGACTAAAGGGAAGGCAGCTAGCCATTACCACCTATTGCCAACTCTTAGGCTACTCTTTTACCAACGAATAATGGGATTGACCGTAACTCTATAACGCCCCCACGACTGAAAGAGCGATCATGTTTGATATGATTGGGATTCGAACCTGCGACCCTCAGATTACGAGTCGAGTGTCTTTAACTACCTAGCCATGCTGAACCCTAAGACTGAGGGCATTTAATTTAGAAAACTGGATATCGATACTCGCGTTGGAAAGAGCAGAGTTAGCTGTTATGCATTTAGCTTTGCACTTAGAAATAAACAAATGTATTTGCCCGAACAGAATTATCATGCTATTGTTTTTATTATCTACTTCCTTGTATTTAGTACTCTGCTTTCCTATAAAGCATTATTTTTTAAGATTTATATTTCTAATAAGCTAGTCTTACCTTTTATCCTCCATCATAACAGGATGATATTTTTTTATTTTTTTACTTAACAGAAGATATTTAAGCAAAGTTTGTTTGTTTTTTGAATTTCGCACAAAGCTACTCGACGCCAAACATGGAATCCCTAGGTTACAACATGCTTATCAAAGAGTTGTACTTAGCCTCAATAACATGGAACTGATAAGTTTTATAGAACTAAGGTATTGTTGATGTATGTTTTAGAACAAAACCACATTGAACTGCCTGTTGGGTCCACCGTGTAGAATCAAACCATGGATTTTAGTGTTGTAAGTCCGAAGGACGTAGAACTAAGAATGTTTATCTGTGTAAGCAGAAATAACACGATGGGCGAGGTAATTTTAAATAAATCGCAAGCACGAAAAAAACACACAAGTAACAAATAAATAACGGCGTAAAGAACCTTGTTTATTATGATCAGGAAGGATATGTTTGATTTCGGACATTCGGGCAAAGCTATATAAGGGATATCTGCAAAACCGTCCCAAATGTTGAATCGAGAGACAAGAGGAAGGTATTTAGTTGTTCAAAAGCATCTACTGCCAACCATTGGGTTGCTGTAATCGAACAGTGTAATTTAGCCGTCGTTGTGATAACGATCTCACGAATCCAAAATATTGGATGTATCCTGGAATAACGCACAAAGAACCATCGTTTTCGCTGTCCAGCTCTCTAGTCATTAGGTCACAGGTTAAGAGGGAATTTTAAAGAATTATTACATCTATAAAACACGCTCATTTCTAACAAAAGTCAATAGGTTTTAAAATAGTATGGTATTTGGCAGTATATAAACATGATATATTTGTATATCAGAAATCAATTAATATTACAATGCGCTTTCCATGAAGTCGACAGAATATAGATACATACATAAAATGTGTGAAGTTTACGATTACGAGTCGAGTGCCTTATACACCTGACCGTGCCGGGCGATTCGAACCCGCGACTCTCAGATTACGAGTCGAGTGTCTTATCCACCTGACCATGCCGGGATATTGAAGAATGGAATTCCCTTTAAATTCTTTGCTATGTAAGACTTGAAACCTAACAGAGATTTAACAGCGCAGAAACCGATCAACGTAACTTCAACAAAAGAAGAATTTTAAATGATTTATTCGTTTATATTGTGATTTATTCATATTTAAGAAGTTCTGGTTTCAAAAATTTTAACTTGGTTGAAATAACTTTTATTTTAACTCTTTATATACAAAATTACAGTTACTTGTTTCGTGATACAGTATTTAAATAACAGATTTTTATTCAGCCAAGCATAATAACCTATCATTAATATATATGTACATTGGATTATTTGTAGAAATATTAACCAATCCAGAAATGTGTTTTAAGCTTATTTGTACGCGCACAAAATCATAAAACTTCGGTCATCGTCAGGTTCACAAAAAAAGAAAAGGTTACTGACCGGTAGCTGACCACATGTTTGAAGGCGGTTGTGTAATTGAGTGTAGGAATGTAGAGAGCGTGCTTAAATGTTAGATATATTTATTAATATAGGTACAAAGGTGTTCCTTTGTATTGGTTTATTTTGGGCTTGAGTTGTTGTATAAGTAAAGCTTTAATTTTGCATTTGTTTATGTTTGTTTATTTATTTAATATTTGGGTGTTTTCTATGGTTACGTTGTGTTTATTTGATTTGCAGTGTTCGAAAACGTGTGAAGGTGACGAAAAGTTATTCGCTCCTCTATTTGTGCCTTCTCTACTCGTACAAGCCGTTTCTAAATATATAATTTTCTCTACAAGTGGGTTTTCTCGTCATCACAGATTTCAGAGACTTTAAATACAGTGTGTATTATACTAGTATTTGTATGAAAATGTGAAATTAAAGAAATAATCTCCGTCATACAGATTATATTGAACATTAATCAACAAATACAAATGTTATTTTTTTCTCTCTGTGATATTAAAGAAAATAAAAATATAAAAAAATTACATCTCATGGCAGTTTTGGCATTTTGTTTTGATTAGATTGATAGCGCAGGATGCATATAAGAAAACAAAAGTTTAACCAACTGCATTATCGTTTCACAATAATTATACCGTAAAGAGATTGAGTGTACCTCAATAATATAATCTACCGACAGTTGAAACTAAACACAAAACCCATTCGCTTCACTACTTATCACTGTGTCATGATAGTTTATAAAGAATCATCCATCACTAAACATATCGAATGAAAACAAATGAAATAAAAAGAAACAATATTTGGTTTCTTATAGTGGTTCACCACACTTTATTTGTCTTGTGTTATTACTCATCTCTTGCTTACTTTAGTTAATCTATTTTATATAGGATTTGATGATACTTAATATTGATGTTATTAAATTATTTTTCTACATTACCAAGTAGAATTTACGTCTAGAGTACCAGAAACAAATCCAGTGCGTATTTCACAACCACTGGAGGCCTAGATTTGTTTGTTTGTTTTTCGATTTACCTTGGCTTAGGGTTAGTCACAAGCGGTGAAACAAATGAGTTTTTTTTATATTTTAAACACACTGTCTGCTGAATAATTAATTCAGAATAATACATTAATAGCATCAGCCCTGCATATTCTTCTGAACATATATGAATATAAGATCATTGTAATTAATTAAAAACACCACATATATAATTACAAACAAGTTATTAAACATTAGTATGATTGGAATATTGAAGAGGGCGTAACCTTCTGATGGCTCACTACCCCACTTTGGGTTGAAATGAAATGTCACATTAAAAACTAAGTATACATGTTTGTATGAGTGATTCTATTTTCCTAATGAACTAAAACTCATGAGATTCACGGTTTGAACTTAAAACTGTACAACAATAAAATCGGTTTTGTAAATACAGAAATTTCTGTTGTCACATATCATTTAAGTCACAATAATTGAACCGTTTAGTTATTATTTTATTTCTTTTTCTTATCAACAATGTTTTTTTCAGTTTGACATCATATTTATATTTTTTCTTCGTTTATTTTTTGCTGTTATTTTCGCCTTTTGGTCGAAAAAAGTGGTTGTAATGCTCTGATGGTCTGCCAGACCCAACGTGGCAGGTTCGGCATGGTCAAGTGTGTGAAGGCGTTTGACTCGTAGTCCGAGTCTCGCGGTTCGAATCCCAATCACACCAAACATGCTTGCCCTTTCAGCCGTGAGGGCGTTATAATGTTACGGTCAATCCCACTATTCGTTGGTGAAAAAGTAGAGCAAGAGTTAGCGGTGAGTGGTGATGACTAGCTGCCTACTCTGTAGTCTTACACTGCTAAATTAAGAACGGTTAGCGCAGATAACCCTCGAGTAGCTTTGCGCGAAATTCAAAACAAACAAATCCGACTTGGCTGGAATAAAACTATACAGAGGAAAACCTGTCTAAGGTAAAATCGCACGGGACGGAGTAAAATTTCGGCTTAAGCAGTTTTTCCGGCATAGACAGTGAATATGCAATTTTCAATTATATATAACTTTTGAGCGGAACGTTACACTTACTTGACTGAAGAAAAGTAAGACGCTTGTGATTAAAGTTATTATATTGTTTTTGCTATATTTATTGGAATAAGAACAAAAATAGACATTTTGATAGCGTTAATATAACTTGACACTTGCAATGAAGTAAGAATTTCTATTTCCTCACTATCTTTTTCATTTTGTTTATCTTCTGAATCTCTCACACTGTTATCATCTTGGAATTTTATTATAGATTTTAAATCAGTTTCAACAGTGTCTGTTAAAACATTCTTTTCAATGTTCACAAAACTTTCAGCGTTCACAAAATTATCTGAATCAATCTTTTCAGTCATAGTTTGGATTTCACTGGAATCACCATAAAAAAAACTTCTCCACAATATCCGCCATTTTCAAGAATAAATCCACAGTTTCCAAAGCACTTTATTACACAATCATTTTTTACGCATTTGATTGGATGATTGGTTGGTTGATTTGGTGTTTTATGGCACAAAGCAGGTAGGCTTAAAAAAAATTACCAAGATCGACAGTGTCACCATCACCAATAATACTATTTAATATCACGAACAATCTTTGGGACAGAACATGTTTAAAATGGTGCCGTTGTTGAGAGTTTAAACGATGGCAGGAGAGTAAAATGTGGCTTATTGTGACTTAAGTGCTACACAGCCTACACACTGATTTCCAGATTAAAGAAAACGATGAGTTAAAAATCTGTGATCAATACGTAGTCCAGTTAGAATAACTTCTTTCCGATCATTACGGAAACAAGACGGCCAAAGTCTAACATAAGTTTTATTTAGAAAGGCTTATTTTTGCGTTGCTCACTCCAAGTCAGTGCCAGTTGGCACGGAGCCAAGCCTTGAATACAGGTCCATACTCCATGAATGGTACAGGCACAGCGGTGATAGTGCCAGAGCAGATAGGTTTAACTGCAGTGTCGGCGAGCTCGTTCCCTCGAATACCAACGTGGCCCAGAAGAACTAGATAAAAGTAGATGTTAATGAGAAATGTGCCAGTCAGGTTTTGAATATCAGCGAGAACAGGATGTGAACTAACGTGAAGCTATTCCAGGGCCAGTATAAAACTAAGCCAGTCCATATAAATATTGCAGTTTGAATACTGTTTAGCTTCTATGTGACACAGAACAAGAGAAATGGCGTACAGTTTAGCAGTGAACACAGAAGCTGTAGAGGGGATTCTGCGCGCAACCACCAAACCCCAACAAATCATGGCAGAGCCAATATGTTGACCTGATTTTGAACCATTTGCATAAATAGGAATAAAAGGATTGATCTGAAGATGTTCAGTAAATAATAGACAGTATTTCCAATCGGGAGTGTCTACTTTTCTCAGATGACCTAAAAATAGGTTGCATTTGATGATTGTAAGAAGTCATAGTGGGATGAGCTTACCAGTGCATTCAGAAATGTTATCCAAGACAAACCCAATTCATCCAACTGTGCCTGGACATGAAAGCCAAAAGGAGCAATGGCAGATCATTTGTTCTGAAGTATGGCCCACCGAGGAAGGAAAACACAACCCCAGGTGGGATGCTTTGGCAAGGAACGAAGTTTCGAAGCATATAGTAAAAACAGTTGCAAACGGCAGAGGTGCAAAAAAGTGCATGAGACTCTACGTATAATCTCTGAACTGGAGAAGTGCAGAAAGTCCCAGTGCAGAGCCGAAGTCCTTGATGACGAATGAGGTCCAACATCTTTAATGGCGAAGTGCTGGTAGAGCCATAGACCAATGATCCATTGTCGACTTTTGATCGAATAAGAGCAAGATATATATTTAGCATAGAACATCGATTCGCTCCCATGTTGGTGGAAGAAAGGACATGGTGGATGTTCAGTGCTCTTGTACTTTTGACCAGTAGCTACAGAGCAACCTCTTCTATGAATATCAGCACTTTCCCAAAGGAAATGATGTCCATTAAAGTCTCCCCGGATTAAAAAGGGAGACGACAGCTGTTCAATGAGAGCATCAAAGTCTGATTGATCACAAGTCTCTCCAGGCAACAGGTAGATAACAAACAGTGATGGTATGACTCAAGGAAACACGGATGGCTACGGCTTTCAAGGGTGTTTTGAAAGGCAAAGCCAGGGTGGCCACACCTCTATGCACTTGTCTGTCACACAACATGTCATTTTTGTACAAAAACACCGCTGAAAGATGACTGTATTGGCAGGTTTCAGAAACGTTTCCTGTAAGAAAAGACATACAGGATGGTAGGAAGCAATCAGCATCGACAGTTCCATTTTATCAAGGTGGCCCGTTTTTATTTATGTATAGGCAAATTAGGTTAAGAACTCTTCTGATTATGACCACATCTTTTTTCTTTACTGTCTTTATTCGAGAGAGGTCAATCGACCTCCGTAGATCCTGCTCTGGGTCGATCAGGAAGGTCTTTACTGTTCGAAGGGGATTCCAGTGACTAAGTGATTTTTTTGCATCTTGAGGTGGGAGAAGAAGATGTATCCGAGGAAGTGCCTGTACCTGGAACTAAAAGATGTGGATCTTGGGATTTATTGGAACCTATGTAAAGGACAGAGATGGGTGTTGAAGTTGATTCATCAACTTTTTAACTTTGAAGGTCAAAAGACTTTTCATTTGCTTTAAGAACGATTCTGCAGAGATCTATCTGCACTCCCACTGTAGTTGTGAAACCAAGTGCAGCAGCATACGTTCGAAATAAAGTGATGGACAGCAATTTTCGAACCTTAGTATAAGTAATTTTATGAATCGTTTTAAAACTTTTTTCTTCCCACCATTTAGGGCAAGAACGAAACTTGGGCTGGTAAGAGTCATTGCAACTGACACAATGCGGGTCCGTTTCACACTCATAGGCATTATGGTTCTTGTCACTGCAACGAGCACACGTCAAAGAACCACGACATGACGTCTTTGAGTGACCGAACCGTTGAGACTGGAAACATTGGAAAGAGTTTGGAATATGTAGCTGCACTCTGCAATTAAGATAACCTGCCTTGATGGTAGCAGGCGGACATGGTGATGTGAATGTAAGAATGAGGACATTGGTCAGCGCCATAATTCAATTTTTGCGAGTGGAGATATGAATTACTACAGAAACTCCTGGAGTAGACAAACTAGCGAGAATATCTGACTCGGGGATGTTCTACAAATCCCTCTCAACAATAACTCCTCGTGATGAATTCAAAGTAGCATGAGGTGTAAATAGGTATATCCCCAATTGCCTTTGAATTCAAGAGGAGTTCACTGTGTTGAGATGTGATGTTTCCACCAATATATCAACAGATAGAAGCTTCTTTACTGACTTTGAGGAGCCAGAAAGTACCACAAGCTCCTTCTGAATTAAAAAGTGAGACATTTGCCCTAAAAGTTTGTCTGAAAGAGAATGTAGTTAAAAAAATGAGATACAACAAGTTTTAAAGATGTTGAAGATTGCTGCTCAGAATCTTCAAGACGTGGTCGTTTACCTGTGGACTGTTTATACACTATTTTATTTAAATTTGTATTTGGAAGATCCATTATAAAAACGGGAAATTTTGGTGCCCAGTGACCCCACTCACTATAAAATCCTATGAGGGGACGAACTACAATGTCAAACAAGGACATTGCATCAACGTCAGTGTTTCGTGAGCACAATACCCAAACATCAACATCAAATACAATGTCCACAACACCTGTTCAGAACATCCAACACTTATAATTTGGTGACCTTAGCCCAAGTGAACCAGCCGATTGACCCAAGGGGACCACCCCAAGGCCACCTGTCTACAGGAATTCGAGGTTAAAGTGGTGTGTTAGGGTTGTGCTTCTCAACCACCAGAATCCTTTCCTCCCCTTTACGGGTCGTCATGCACCGCAAACAAGGAGAAGGTAAACTGAAAGAACAGTACCTTCCCTGGGAAGTCCTTTTTAATTGAATGGATTAAAAGTGAAATTGGATCTAACACATCGATTTTCATGGTCGTTTCGGATGCTCTCTTACAGTCATCCATGTTTGCAAAAATAAAGTGAAATATCAAATTTCTGTATTTCAATTTTATACAGTGTATAATTCCATTATCTTGTAGCTGTAGAGCTGATGTTGTACGTGAAGAAGAAAGACTAAACAAACAGTTGAAAGTTAAACTTTCAGATGACAAGCTGCATTATCTAGATAAAGTAGAATATTCCTATTTTCTTGTTCCACTCTTTTGTTTAATTTGTTCAAAAAATCTCGAATATATCTCTTGTCTTCCACACTTTATTATTCACTTCCTATTCCACAGAAAGTTGATTCTTCCTTAAATTTTTTGAAATAGCACCGATTTTTACTTTTACCAATTACCCATGATTCTCTAGTGTTCCATCAGCAAATGCGACCAAAAGTACAGTCAATCGTTCTTTCGGATTGCGACTTCCGGAACAATGACGGCAAAAAAAAAAAGAACAGAATATATTTAACCAATACTGACTGTAAAAAATGTCCAAGAATTTATTAATATTTAAACAAATTATTAATGAAATAAGAAATTAATATTTAATCAAAAACATTTTTCCTTCTTACTCAAGTTCTCATCCTTCTTGTTAATAGATGAGGAAGGTGAAAGATAGTCTTCCATCCGCGTTTCGCAGGTTCTGCCATATAGAGGGCATTTCATAAGAAAAATATTAAGATAATTCTGCAAAAGTTTGATATTTCCGGCTTGTACCGGTTTCCGCCCTAATGTTGTTCCGGTTTAGACAGGTTTTACACACACACCACACATAGAGAGAGAGAGAAATCTTATTTATCATTTATTATCTACAACTTTTATTGTCACGTCTTCTGACTGAAGATAGAAGGTAATTTTCTAGTACCCTTCTCAGACTTATTAAATAGGGAATAGAAGAAAAAACATAATTGTAAGTCTTTATACATTGTATTTTTATTATCTTTTATGGAAGATGATTCAGTTAAACGATAAACATTTCAATTTATTTCGATTATTATCACCATCATTAACTTTGTAACTCACTTTAGGTTGTGATATCGTAAAGTGTGTAATAGTATTCAGATTTATATTGGCAATATATTTCTTTCCAATAATTATAATTTGTATAAAATAATTTTCGTGAGAAATCCAGACTATAGGATATGCAATCAGAAAACACCTCAGATGTAAGAGAATAAAAAATATGTGACAAAAAATGCTTGGTGTGACAGGGATTTGAACCCTAGACCCGCAGATTACGAGTCAAGTGCCTGAACTACCTGGTCATTACTACTTAAGTGAAGCTGTTGAAAAAATGTTAAACCAATATCTTAATTAATTTTTACGAAGGTGTGCGCAAAACATTTCATCAAATATGAACCGTTTTTGTTGAATAACTTTGCTCATGTAGTTTATTTTTTATACCAAATCTGATATCTAGTTTTATGCTATAAAAGTCTATTGGTGTACCAAATTTGAAAAGAATGAATAAAACTTAAGTATGTTTTTCGATCAAATGAATTTTTCGTACTTGCCTGTGATTTAAAAAAAAGAAAAAAACTAGTCAAATTGGAGGTTTTATCTCTCATGTATTCCCAACTATCACTCTTGTTAATAACACACAGAGTTTTCTGTATGTTGTTTCTTGACCGCAAAAAACCTACCGCGAATCTTGATATTATGTAAATACTTTACAGTAATACGAGCAAAGGAAACTTGGTGGCTATATAATAATAATAATAATAATAACCTATGTGTGAGGAGTCCCAGAAGTAAAGCTTCTTTAGCACAAACAAAATATGTAGCGTGTATGAATTTCCTACTTATTGAACTTACAGCCGTTTCAACCACATTTGTGGCTGACGATCTATGTATGAATCCTGTTTATGCGTGTGTTTCCTTGTAGTAAAGCCACATTAGGTTATCTGCAGTGTCCACCGAAGATTTACCGCTCTCCGACCATGGCAAGACATCCTGTCTGTAAAACGTAAAATCATTGTAACCACATTCGCAGATTAAGAGCTATTTATGATTAGCATATAATCAAACTTACAGTCGTCTGTACAGTGTCCTGAAAACAAACACGTGCTGGAAAGCACTTCAAATAACAGCTACAAATTAACTGAAGCACGCTAAACTCAAGCCAGTTTTCTTAATTAATTAATAGGAAAAATGTCTGTTTGTTTTGGGAATTCGCACAAAGCTACTCGAGGGCTATCTGTGCTAGCCGTCCCTAATTTTGCAGTGTAAGACTAGAGGGAAGGCAGCTAGTCATCACCACCCACCGCCAACTCTTGGGCTACTCTTTTACCAACGAAAAGTGGGATTGACCGTCACATTATACACCCCCACGGCTGGGAGGGCGAGCATGTTTAGCGCGATGCGGGCGCGAACCCGCGACCCTCGGATTACGAGTGCACGCCCTAACGCGCTCGGCCATGCCAGGCCTAAATAGGAAAAAGAAAACGGCCAAACATAGATTTAAACAATAATTAAAAACTAAAGGAATATATACAATCAATTAATTGAGAAACTATGATTTCTTTTCAGGAAAAATTTGTCCACGGTTATCATTACAAGAGAAATCAGTTAATTATACTGCTCTGCAAGTTTGTCCTACAAGGACAGAAATAGTAACGCTTAACGTACTTTGAGCGTGAAAGACCAGTTGTTTTAGTTACTTCTATAGTTGAGGAGTTATTTATGAACCTCCTTTCTGCCAAGCTTAGACGGTCTTTTCAAATACTTCCCAGTTGAGGAACTGCGTATTCCCGACGGATAAGACTATAAGCTGCCATAAAGGTTTTAAGAATATATATGTAAAGTATTAGAATAATCTAAGGGTTTAATATTAAACTCAGTGAAAGCACGAGGATTAAAGGTTAATTCTACTTCTAAGCATATTTTTTGTTAACGTTACAAATTTCAATGCCAATCCGCTTCTAAAATAATACTTATTGATTATATTCTAACAGTTATAAGTTTACAAAAATAACATTTTTACAACTAGAAGTTGTTGTTGTTTTGAATTAAGCACACAGCTACACAATGGGCTATCTGTGCTCTGCCCACCACGGGTATCGAAACCCGGATTTTAGCGTGTAAGTCCGCAGACATACCGTTGAGCCACTGGGGGGCTACAACTAGAAATAAAATCCAAAATACAATGCGTACCCTCAGTGGCTCAGCCATACGTCTGATGGATAATAACATTAAAAATCGAGTTTTGATACCTGTGAAGGGCACAACACAGATAGCTCATTGTGTAGTTTTGCGCATAGAATCAAATAAAAAAAGTAATATAAAAGAAAATCCCGGTTACTGCAATGCTTAGTGAACGTTGTAAACATTGTTTATTGATGGTCTGGTATGGCGCTCAACTCGTAATCTGAGGATCGCGAGTTCGAATCCTCGTCACACCAAACATGCTCGCCCTTTCAACCGTGGGGGCGTTATGATGTTTCAATCAATCCCACTATTCACTAGTAAAAGAGTAGTCCACAAGTTGGCCATGGGTGGTTTTTACTAGCTGCCTTCCGTCTAGTTTTACACTACTAACTTAGGGAAGTAGGGCTAGTGCAAATAGTCCTCGTGTAGCTTTGCGCGAAATTTAAATGAGCAGTTCTTCATTGATAAGCTTCCTAATGATAAAAAAATGTGAAATATAGTGTTACATAACAATTTTCTAAACAATTTATCATAACACAAAAAATAATAAAGCTTGCCAAATAATACTGCCGTGCTAAGCCTAACTTCTTATTGTTATAGGTGTAACGCTACATTTAAAATCTATTAAGTATAATTGCCTCTCGTATGTTATCACTCAGCTAAGAAATGCTATAACTGATGGAATAACTTTGGCTGGCGTTTGTTATTTTCAGTTTAAAACATAATTCCTTTTAAGTCTTCAAAAAATAACTGAGTATTGTTAAACAATTCTTGTAGCCTGAAGTCGTTTATTCGTGTTTTATACTTGGTTATTAGATATAAAAAAGTAATTTTATGGTTTGCAGAACTTGTGCATGACGTTGAAATGACTAGTTTCTTTCGAGCTCTTTCTTTTTTATAAATCAACCTTTGGCTATAAAACGACTAATAACTGATTTAATGGACTTTCCAGCAGGTGGTCGCTATGTGGCATGCCACGTGAATAAGCAACTCAAGCGTATGTCATCTGCATTCAGTTCACGGGTAACCATGCCAACAAATCAAATAATCCTATAAAATCAGTTCCTTAATCTCCAACTGAGCACTAAACAATAAATTCTAACAAGCAAAAGTCGACATTTTGAATGTTTTCAAACTCAGCACTTGGTTCCCTTTGTTTGTGTTAAATTATTTACCGCTCCGGGCTATAAATTATTTAAAATAATCAACGGGAGACCTGAGTTGATCAAAAGAAATTCAAGTTATGGTTGTCAGTAATTTATGTTGAATTTTGCCTAATTTCTTTACGCAATCAAACACGCGTGTAATTTTTAAAGTCCTTAAATAATGTATTACCAAAGAGATTTAAACGGCACAATACCTTTGCAGCTCACGTTATTATACGACAGTCGAGAGACAGTTGGCTGAAGATATCGTAAAATAGGAGACGACTTACATCTCGAGAAACATCGTTGCAAATATTACATTACTTATTTTATGACTAAAATATAGTACTTTGAATAGTATTTTTAAGACGCAATAAAGTAACTTTGTTGTTGTGTTATGGCTTACATCGACATTAGTTGAAGTGAGGGCAAGACATTAAGTTCTTCTGTTAGTTTGTTTGTTCATTTGTCTAGACTGCAGGCAGTAAGAAAATGCTTAACAAAATCGTTAATAAGTATCGCAAATTTACTTTTTCTTGAACATAAAGTCATATTTACAACAGTGAGTAAAATTTTGTGATTTCGCGAAATGGCTTCATGTATTACATTTATTACATTCAAGCCTTAAAATAGTTTGTTTTTCTTACATTTTACGATTTATTTTCAATGTATTGAATAAAACGTTTTTTAAGTTAAATAATGGTTTACTTTAGTTTCGTATTGAGTTACTTAATGATGAAGCATTACAATTTACATTTAGTTTCTCGAGCAGGTACGACGTTTTAGTCACTAGTGCAATCGTTATTGAGTACACAAGTGTTAAATACTAAACTTTTGTACTTAACAATGATCGCACCAGTGGTTAACATGTCGAACTTGTTTTAAAACTAATCTAACTTACTGTAAAAGCTGTAAACTGTAATGAAACAATGTACTTTTAACTGACTAATAATGCTATATAATAGAAACTTCCTAATTTTGTGTTTTAGCTTTTGCACGTAATGAACATTATTTAACCCTAACATTGTTCAACTCCGATAAAACTGACATTATTCTTTTTCTAAACGAAGAGAATTAGAGGGTTGTTTCACTAAGTAGATTTATAAGGCTAAGCCATGTAAACTACGAAACAGAGAACCCCGTGCTCTGTAAATGTCCAAGCCCATGTTTTACTTGAATGAGGGAAAACTCGCATATTTATAATTCCGTACAAAATGTATTAGTGACGTGTAACTGCTCTCCAAAAGCCAGTGCTTTGTAATTGTCTCTATTAATGAATTTGTTAAGAAAACGAGAGTAAACATAACGCTTGTAAGCAAACCTAAGCCTTCATTCTTTCTAGGACGTTCCAGACTTGAATCCAACTTGATCTCAAATTCCGAAAATCTTTAAGCTCGTGATATATTCCAGCGCAGCAGCTCTGATGTTTTTACATGTTTCCCCTCTCCCGGCTTTCTTTGATGATCAGTTGAGAGGTCAGTATTGGTAGTTCTGCTTATCTCCAGTTTCTTGCACCCTCGTTTTTGTCTGGGTGAGAACCGATACCAGGAACAGCTTGTTAAGCAGCGACTTATGTATAAAACCAGTGAGATTACGTTAAGCACCAAATACAGGTTGCCTGCTTATCTTTATCACAACATTGTATTAACTATAATCCAAGCCAAAACTTAACAGGATTTCTGGAAGATAATGAAGACGCCAAAATGTTGTTTTTAATCTCTTACATTTATTTAACGGCTTCAAAATATTGTGTGTGTTTTTTTAGAAACTAAAAGGGCGCTCGAAGTAGCTACTTTATGCATATAAGTAAAAAATAACAAAAACCGACGAATAGTGGGATTGATCGTACATTATAACGCCTTCACTACTGAAAGGTCGAGCATGTTTGGTGCGACAGGAATTCGAACGCTTTAACCCACTTGGCTATGTCACCAAGTGAAAATATAAAAACGATTAAAAGCACATTAAAAGAATGTGTAACTTGATTGGAAAGAAAGTTGTTTTTAAGACACACGAACAGTTACTTAATGTTGAGGGAGGGGTACGCCATTTGATGTACGCGCGTAGAACATTTCAGAATTACGTACAAAATTATACGTTGAAAACGAGTCAGCATTGTTTTGAGAAATTAGCATTGTTAACCGTCCTGCAGGTAATTTAAAACCGGTTTGATAAGGAAGGAGAGAAATCTTGCGACATACGTGTTGTAAAGACGTAGTCTTGTACACTTCCATCATCAAGCTTCACATGTTTATCAGTTACCAACATTTGTAAGCTAGCATTGATTATATAAAATTCAGTTTATAAAATACTAAGTGAGTGTGTGCATAACACCGTTCATTTAAACCTATGTGTGAATGTAACATAATCTATTTAAAGCTGTGTGTGTAACACCATTCATTTAAAGTTGTTTGTGTGTCACATTATTCATTTAAAACTCTGTATATGTGTGTATAACATGGTGACGAACGAAAACAAGAAATCACGGTTTTTGCTATTGTTTTCGACATTGAAAAGCGACACTTAACCAGATAGTTCTTTAAGCCTATCTTCTCATTACCCTTAGAGAAGAAAATCCAAATGTCTTCTGTACTTCTTTAATACGGGTGTTTGTGTTACCATAACTTATACATGGTTTCCAAGAAATATTTTACTATTAGCATTATTTAGGAATAGTCTTTCAATATATTTGTGATGCGTTTGCGGATTAACAACGCAAAAATCAGGATTTCGTCTATTCACAATGGATACGTCAGAGAGCCCAATGCAGCCTTGCGCGATAACAAACAAAGCCAGCCTTCGTGATTTACGAGTTATTTTTGAAATAACCGAGATCGTTCTTGATTAAGTGAGTTAATTTATTAAGTTAAGCTTTCTAAAGTACTTCTCTAAATAGAGGCACTTCTTTATCTATTAAATTATATTACAAACTAAAATATTTAGAGGGTCGCTTTTTGTCCTCATTCTTAATTCATTAGTCGCTCATAGGTAAGTCAGCGTATGAACATATGTATACGTACTTACCTGTGTGTTTCCCTACATGATGAAGTCTAAATGATCTAATTAGCTGTTAGCCATTTTCTATAATAAAATGCATTTTTTAAACCGTTTATTTAATTTGTAGTAACTAAATTTTTGGTTCTCTTGTTTATTCCCAAAAGTAGTGGAAGTTTCGTTACACTGTATGCAACTTTCCACTTTGTTACAGGTTTCAAATAAACGCTATAACATACTTGCAATAAATTGGTTTGCGACTAGTGTCATACATAAATATGTGCACTACATCAGCACTGTGAACCTGTCTCTGTAAAGCACTCTACATGGTGCATTGGTTCGAGCTTCGTGATTTTAGTAATAAAATGTTATACGTTTGTTAATTTTAACTTTTTAAAGAAATTGAAACCTATTACTAATATAGAGCTTTCTTGCCGTTTCTAATCGTGAATTGACAGGTTATAGGAAAAACAGGCAGTCAACAACACCCGCCGTTTACTCTTGGGCTTCACTTTACGAATGAATAGTGGGGTTAGCCGTCAAACCTGCGACCTGCAGATTGTGAATCGAGTGCCCTAACCACTAGATTATGCCACGTTTCTACAGTTCCTGGAAAAACTGAATATATAAAAACTCGTTTAGGAGACTGGTTTATTTGATTTATTTATTTATTTCTTTTGAATAAGTAAAATGTTGGATACTTTCTACCTGAGTAGTTTATTACTTGCACGTGAGTTACACCACCAGTCAAAGCCCCCTAGGGTTCAGTATAACCGTCCGTGATTTTGAATTATTATACGGATGGAAGATAGTCAGAAGACCTTTCGCAACAAGGCTTTGTTAAAACCGAGTATGGAGTTTGTTGCAACATTTGTAATACACCCACAGGTGAAAGAGCGAAACGTGCTCAGTGATGTAGCGACACGAACCTTGGATCTTGTTACACACAACACAAAACGCCAACCACTAGCTTATTGCCAGCACGAATAAACTCAGAAATAAACATTGTTTTCAGACCTTAAGTATTAACCTTGCTTTAACCGTCAGGTTTTTATATTTTCTTTTAGGGCCGAGTACGATCAGTGCTTCGTGGGGGAGATATACACCGTCATTGGTGCTTCTTTAGTTAATCCCTCAGTGGGGAAGATATATACCCTCCTTGGTGCTTCTTTAGTTAATCCCTCAGTGGGGGAGATATATACCCTCCTTGGTGCTTCTTTAGTTAATCCCCCAGTGGTGGAGGTATATACCCTCCTGGGCGCTTCTTTAGTTAATCCCTCAGTGGTGGAGGTATATACCCTCCTGGGTGCTTCTTTAGTTAATCCCCCAGTGGTGGAGGTATATACCCTCCTGGGTGCTTCTTTAGTTAATCCCCCAGTGGTGGAGGTATATACTCTCCTGGGTGTTTCTTTAGTTAATCCCCAGTGGTGGAGGTATATACTCTCCTGGGTGCTTCTTTAGTTAATCCCCTAGTGGCGGAGATATATACCCTCTTTGGTGCTTCTTTAGTTAATCCCCCAGTGGTGGAGGTATATACCCTCCTGGGCGCTTCTTTAGTTAATCCCCTAGTGGTGGAGGTATATACCCTCCTGGGTGCTTCTTTAGTTAATCCCCCAGTGGTGGAGGTATATACTCTCCTGGGTGCTTCTTTAGTTAATCCCCCAGTGGTGGAGGTATATACTCTCCTGGGTGTTTCTTTAGTTAATCCCCTAGTGGCGGAGATATATACCCTCTTTGGTGCTTCTTTAGTTAATCCCCCAGTGGTGGAGGTATATACCCTCCGGTGCTTCTTTAGTTAATCCCCAGTGGGGGGTATATACCCTCCTTGGTGCTTCTTTAGTTAATCCCCCAGTGGTGGAGGTATATACCCTCCTGGGTGCTTCTTTAGTTAATCCCCCAGTGGTGGAGGTATATACTCTCCTGGGTGCTTCTTTAGTTAATCCCCCAGTGGTGGAGGTATATACCCTCCTGGGTGCTTCTTTAGTTAATCCCCTAGTGGTGGAGTATATACCTCTGGTGCTTCTTTAGTTAATCCCCCAGTGGTGGAGGTATATACTCTCCTGGGTGCTTCTTTAGTTAATCCCCCAGTGGTGGAGGTATATACTCTCCTGGGTGTTTCTTCAGTTAATCCCTGAGTGTCACAGTGGAATGTCTGCAGAGTTATACTGCTAGAAATCGGCCTTACATAGCTGTGGTAGACAGAGCACACAGATCACTCTTTGTGTAGTTTTGTGCTTAATAACAAACAACAACAACCATTCAATTGTTTTTATTTTATTATCATGTCGGCCCGGCATAGCCAAGCGCGTAAGGCGCGCTACTCGTAAACCGAGGGTCGCGGGTTCGCGCCAAACATGCTCGCCCTCCCAGCCATGGGAGTGTTATAATGTGACGGTTAATCCCACTATTCGTTGGTAAAAGAGTAGCCCAAGAGTTGGCGGTGGGTGGTGACGACTAGCTCCCTTCCCTCTAGCCTTACACTGCTAAATTTAGGAACGGCTAGCACAGATAGCCCTCGAGTAGCTTTGTGCGAAATTTCAAAACAAACAAACAATTATTATATTGGATGAAAACAGAAATACTCCAATCAGGTTTCTGCACAGAAGAGAGCAACTCATTGTAATGGAAATTTACTCTGTGCTTAAAATTTGAAAATTTCTTGCAAAGTAATAACACGATGTTGGGCGATTTCGTAAAAAAGCCTTTCACGACTAGGACTTGGTACAAATATGTACATATACCTATATATACAAACAAGGTAAGTTTATTTTCCTCATCTCATTACAGTTCACGTTGCTACGACCGACCATGCTCTATTTGACGACCGTACATCTGAATAACAACTTTGCAGCGCAATGACTATTACAAGAGGCTCCATTGCATTTTCATGTTCAAAGCACATACCTTCGCTTTAAATGCTTTCGATAAGCCATCTAGTGAATGAGGCGGACAGTTTCGTTCGGACGCCTGTTTTAACAGTATTATCATAGATAAATACATTAGTGCCGCGTCTGGTAACTTCACCGATATGGAATAGTGTCAATACTATGTTAACTCTTCAGTTGCTTTAGACATGCAACAACTGGACACAAAGATCGTGGATTATAACTGTATAAACTTTACTTTTGTCACTTTTTCAGACAGGTTTTTTATTATGTTCCGTACTGGAGAAAGAGAGCAGCCATTAACGTTTCTGTTTGTGTTTGGATTTGGATCTATTACAAGTCATCGAGCTTGGAATACGAATTCTTTTAAAGCTCTTTCTGGATCGTTCTAGTTCCTCAAGGTGATCCATATTCCTGTGTTTTTCGATGCCATTAAAAAAAAGGTAAATCCCGTCTTGGAAAATCTAATTCCCTGACGTGAACATATCATCGGCTTCCTTTGTTATACATATATGAATATCTTGCGTAGGAATGAGCTTTTGAATACACATTTCCAAACCAAAAATTTTTTGATAGTAATACACTAGCTACGAAATATCTAATACTGTCAAAATGTTATTCTGATACATGGAGTTGCAACTCAGTTTTATATCAACAAAATGTGCTTTTCGTGGGACTTTCTGATTTGCATATTCAAACTCATTTCAATATAACGTACACAACCCTAATCTTTTCTGTGCTTCCACATCTATTTCATATCTGGTAATAAATGTTCACTTTCGGTATAAAATATATTGAGCATATCAATATCGAAAACCACACTAAAAGAGCCCCTCGTCAGAAAGTCATACTACGTATTAAATGTTAGGACATAAATATAATTTTTTACTAACTTAATACCATCAGATAAAACAAAGAGAGAATAAAATAATATTTGATAAGTGTGACGTCATTTCTGTTTTTAAAAGGTTTATGATGTATCATACTACTGTGACAAACATAAAATACAGTGACATGCTGTCCACGAAATCCAAATAAAAAAAAATTAGATATTTCTTAAACGTGTAACGACCAGTATAAAATTTGACGTCTACGTTTTTTAATAGTGAATAAAATCAGTAACTTTTAAAAATTTCCCAAAATAAACCCTTTGAAACACTAACTTCTAGGCCTAAGTGTGGCGTTTGTACTACTGTGTGTATGTTTTCTAAAAGCGAAGCCACATTGGGCTATCTTCCAAGTCCACCGAAAGAATCGAATCCTTAATTTTGGCGTTGCACGTTTGAAGCAGTAATATCAAATTAAGTTAAATAATACAATACGATTTCATTAGCTGCTTTTATTAATGCCACGATTAGCTCTGGACACGCCATTGCAATAGCTTTTAACACTTTAACAAGTTTTTAATACACTGAAAACAAGATGTTTTATTTAACTTTATTGTCAAACACAAATCTACACAATGAATTATCTATGCTGTGCCTACTACAGATCTCGCAAACCGATCTTTTAAGCGTTATAAGACGACAGATTTACAGCCGAGCCGTTAAGATGTGGACAGCTGGTTGTGTTGCTAAATAATGATAATTTGTTTTGTCTTTTTTGTTTTTTTGAATTAAGCACAAAGCTACACAATGGGCTATCTGTGCTCTGCCCACCACGGGTATCGAAACCCGGATTTTAGCGTGTAAGTCCGCAGACATACCGCTGAGCCACTGGGGGGCAAATAATGATAAACAGATACACTAAAACTATTTTTAGGGCTAAGCGTTTTGTTTACGTTGCTTACATAAAATCTTCGTTTCAATTACAGACACATCACGTGACACTACAATTTCCGAACAAAAGGACAACAGACAGAATCCTAAAGAACACAAGAAACACTTTTATTTACTTCCGATCCATAAAGTAAGTTCTGTCTTTATTTTTAGTTGCTGTTGTGCTGTACATGTTATATAAAAACGAAGAATTACATGATTAAGTCAGCTATATAGTTTGTTTGTTTTGGAAATTCGCACAAAGCTACTCGAGGGCTATCTGTGCTGGCCGTCTATAATTTTGCAGTGTAAGACTAGAGAGAAGGCAGCTAGTGATCACCACCCACCGCCAGCTCTTGGGCTACTCTTTCACCAACGAATAGTGGGATTGACCGTCACATTATACACCCCCACGGCTGGGAGGGCGAGCATGTTTAGCGCGACGCGGGCGCGAACCCGCGATCCTCGGAGTACGAGTGCACGCGTTAACGCGCTCGGCCATGCCAGGCCTCCAGCTATATAGTAAAACAATTAAAACGTTCATTTCAGGGTAATTTTACGTTACGAAGAATACCTAACAAATATAATATATTCTGTAATTGAGATCATTCTTTTAGGGTCGCGTAACTATGACCCCTTAATTGCAGGATGAAGGTACTAAAAACGAATGGTAATTCTAAAATTAGGGAGATAATAGACAAAAAGCCCAATTACTCTTCATGCAGGGGGGCGATTTTTGTAGCTACGTCACTGCTCTTTTACTTATTTTTCTTTTTACGCAGGATAATATGCAATTTTAAAATAGTCCTTGTATGTACAAAATAATGACAGTCCGTAACGTGCGCTTACGACAATAGTAACGACGTATTTTCATTTTAAGAGAGATTTTTTTTTCCCCCAATTTTCATGTAAATCCAGGAATTGAGATTTCTATAAAACGAAAATCCATGCATTCGGCCACATTCTCATCTTTACTTCATATTCAGTTTAACGGATTTTATTCACAACTAAATGTTCAAATGAGGATAAGTTAGTGTTTTAATGAATTTGATGAAAATTCCACAAATGTTAGTGAAGCCAAAAAAAAAGAACATAGAGAAAGATTATTGCATTCCATGGGTATTCTGAAAGCGTTGGTAAATTTCTTTGCTAAAGTTTGTCTTTTATATAAAAAACAAATCGCAAATATTTATAGGTATATCTTTAACTTTAAACTTTTTTTTCTTTTCTTCAATGTTTTGAAAAGTACAAAACCCGTTACATTTTCTTCTTTAGATTTTCTAACCTCTATAAATTCCTTTAGATGGCAGCACTATATTTATGCACGTTAAAACTAACATGAAAGGCTAGCTTTCCAGTATCTCTGCCAAAATATGATAAAAGTGAAAAGTTATTTCACTTAAAATACTTTGAAGGATAATCTTACAACATTAGGGTTGAATCAGGTTATTTTCCAAAAGCTTTGTTGTTTAGTTAGTTTGTTTTGAATTTTGCGAAAAGCTATACGAGGGCTATCTGCGCTAGTCGTCCCTGATTTTGCAGTGTAAGACTAGAGAGAAGGCAATTAGTCATCACCACCCCTGCCAACTCTGGGCTACTCTTTTACCAACGAATAGTTGGATTGACTGTCGTATTATAACGCCCAAACGGATAAAAGGACGAGCATGTTTGATGTGACGAGGATTCGAACCCGCGACCCACGGATTACATTTCGAATACCTTAACCCACCTGGCCATTCCGGGCCCTATTTAAAATATCGCGCAAAGCTACACGCATAATTTAGCAGTGTAAGACTGGAGGGAAGCCACCTAGTCATCACCACCCCCCGCATACTCTTAGACTACTCTTACCAACGAATAGTGGAATTGACTGTAACATTATAATGTCCCTAAAGCTGACAGGGCGAGCATATTTGGTGCGAGGGGGATTCGAACCCGCGACCTTTAGATTAAGAGTCGAGTGTATTAATTCAACTGTCCATGACAAGACCCTAAGATATCAGAATGATGAGTGAGAAGTATTGGACGTATAGGATAAGATCGGCTAAAATTATTTTAAATCCTAATAACATTACAAGGTTAATTCAAGGGTTTCATGCTCTGTTTATTTTGTAGTCGCAAAGTGTAGCCTAATTACCTGCAAAAATGTAATAATGACAATAATAAAAAGAGCTAAATAATTTAAGTTTATTTGTTGCTGAAAGATGTGACGTTACGGTTTATTATTATTACTTATTCTGATGAAGAACACACATCTTTGGAATATTTGAATAATAATAAGAAGAAAAATTAATTTCTGTAAAAATGTCTATTTAGATAACGCCTTCTTTACAATCAACCAATTTCTACCATCTTTACTTCACTTGTTAACCAACTAACCTTCAGTATTGCGCTGCACTCAGCTGTTAGTAATAATGCCATCTCCACGTTTCAATAAGGACAAATTATTTTAACCCTAAAGTAGACTTCCTTTCTATTCTCGCAACACTAACCTTCTCAACTGTTTTCTCAGGGGAAAAGTGACATCGTTCAACAATAAACGGAAGTAGATCTAATCTGTCCAAAGTGGACAGGTCCAAAAACTCATGTCCCACAACAACAGAGGAATCATGCACTATGAGCAAGCGACCTTTGGGTCGTTAAGTTTGTCCATGAATTCACAGAGGGACTATTACTGACGAACTTTGAGATACGTTAATTCCCTCGGTAGAGTGTAGATAAATGTAAACCTTATTAGTTGCTCATTATGGGCCTAAGTTCATTTTATTTACAGGATAAGCAATAGACACTTTTGTAACTTTTGTCTATTTTATTCGAATTCTCACACAATGTTATTATTAAAGACCAGGAAGACAGTTATAGGTACTCCATCAATATTGTGTGTAGAAGGCGTTCATGGCTGGCCATGTTGATATTACTAGGTATTACTTCTTATATAGAAAAGTTCGTGCATTTGAAAAAGCTGTCCTACTGTTATAGGAGAAACACGACCATTTACAGCTGCACTGTCCAGCTAGCAGCTGATAAACAGGTAAGACTGGACACTTTAAAATATTGCAAGGATGTATACAAATTAACTGCCTACTGTCTGTCACACATTAATTTTGTTTAATTAAGTTGTTGTGAAAAATATGCAACTTAAAATTATGCTTGAAATGAGAACATACTAATAATTCACATTTTAAGGGAGTTCTCGTGCTAAAAAAATATTACAAAAACGAATCTATAAGACATACTTTTCGTTGTTCAATATACAACAAGCCCTTCAGTCGTATGTCTACAGGCTTATAAAGCTAAAAATCAGGTTTCGATGCCCGTGGTGTGGTGGGGAAAGCACAGACAGTCCTTCATGTACCATTGTCCATAATTACTGTGAAACTATATGACAAAGTTCTGTATTTAGCAGAACCCTGTCTGAAATTTACCTTCATATATTATAGCCTGCGATTACTAATAAAACTCATTAAAATATATTTAACATCGGTTTAACAATCCATATGGATGATAGAATAAACTCCTGAAAGGTGTCAACTCCCTATTTTGCTTCTACAATTTCTATTACGAGCGTACACATCCTTTTAAGAAAATGCCCTTTTGGTAGTGTTTATTCAAAACTTTTCGAAATGTAATAACGTTTATGATTAAATTAGATTTTCTTATTCAAACAGCTATAAATGTGGTTTTAACCTTATTAACACCCCAACCTCGCTTTTTCTCAGACAAATCGGTTGTTTAGTTAACAGGATAGCACATCTTGAGTTTTCAATGCTTTTAAAGAATGATTCCACGGTTCTCACTGATACTGTACACAGCCTATATGGCCTTTTTTGTTTCCCGCCTATTTTGGAAAGTTTCTTTTTATTGTGAATGACACGATCGGAGTCAGCATTCTGTTCCCCGAGGAAAATGTAGAGGAGATTTGATTATTTTGCTATTCGTGTGCCAAGCGTTTGTTCTTTTGTCTCGTGAATCGACTGCTGTAAAAGTTAACATTGTTCTCACACAAGGAAGCGCGTTTTTTATCGCTTAGATTGTGTAGTGGCTAAGCAAAAAAAAAATGAAAAAAAATGAAAAACTGTACACGACCCTGAATTTATTATCAAAAGTGTCTTACGTACTTTTATTCCTGCGTAACATACCTACATAAAATAAATAACTTAATTGTTATTTTCAGAAAAAACCCACAAATTCATTTATTATTATTATGCACTTAACTGTAGCACCTTGTTGGAGTCTCCATGTGCCCAATAAAGTGATGATCACTTTAATCACTCCTACTTCTATTGCAGATTCTATAAAGACGTATATACAACGGCACGAGGAAACCTTCCAATAAAAAATGACAAAATTAAAAATAACTACACAAGACTTGTTGAGGATCTCGTGTTACAGCATATCTTATTCCTAGGTTTCTTATTTTCACATTGGTGTTATAGCATATCTTGTACCAAGGTTTCTTACTTTCACATTGGTGTTATAACATATCTTGTACCAAGGTTTCTTACTTTCACATTGGTGTTATAGCATATCTTGTACCAAGGTTTCTTACTTTCACATTGGTGTTATAACATATCTTGTACCAAGTTTTCTTACTTTCACATTGGTGTTATAACATATCTTGTACCTAGTTTTTTTACTTTCACATTGGTGTATAGCATATCTTGTACCAAGGTTTCTTACTTTCACATTGGTGTATAGCATATTGTAGTTACTTCACATTGGTGTATAACATATCTTGTACCTAGTTTTTTTACTTTCACATTGGTGTTATAGCATATCTTGTACCAAGGTTTCTTACTTTCACATTGGTGCTATAACATATCTTGTACCTAGTTTTTTTACTTTCACATTGGTGTATAGCATATCTTGTACCAAGGTTTCTTACTTTCACATTGGTGTATAGCATATCTTGTACATAGTTTTCTTACTTTCACATTGGTGTTATAACATATCTTGTACATAGTTTTCTTACTTTCACATTGGTGTTATAACATATCTTGTACATAGTTTTCTTACTTTCACATTGGTGTTATAACATATCTTGTACATAGTTTTCTTACTTTCACATTGGTGTTATAAACATCACAGATTAACTACCAGGTTAAAAACTACTTTTCACATATATGCAGACATAAGAATTTTTTTCCTGGACGAGAAATATTTTCTAACCTTCAAACTTTATATTTTATAATCATTTATATATGTGATTTGGGGACGGAAGAGAAAGAACTTTGTTTCTCTCTCTTCCCACTCTTGAGTCCAAGAACTATGGAATCGATATTCGTAAAACGGCTGGTGTGAATATCAAAACTTTAACTAAAGTAATGTACTCAACAACCTTCATAGGTCATCTTCAGGTTAACAAAAACGTATGATGGTAGGTTTCAATGAAAGTAGTTAAAAGTCATGTTTGTCGATGAGATAAAACGAAAGTGTTTGAAAATAAACTTTATCAGTATGATGGTAGGTTTCAATGAAAGTAGTTAAAAGTCATGTTTGTCGATGAGATAAAACGAAAGTGTTTGAAAATAAACTTTATCAGTATGATGGTAGGTTTCAATGAAAGTAGTTAAAAGTCATGTTTGTCAATTTTATTATGAGATAAGAAGAAAGTTTTTACAAATCAGCATTATAATAGGTTATAATGAAAGTTTCTAAAGGTCAATCAACGATCATTGTATAATGAAAGGATAGGAAGAAAATTATTAACGTCGACTTTATCAGTTTTATGTGCAGTTAGGACTAAAGTGTTCAAAGATCCAGGAAAAATGAACGTTTTAAAAGTCCAACTTGTAGGTATGATATGACGAAAGTGGATAATGTACGCTGTATTTGTTCATCTGCACACCATTATTTTTCATCTTTGTAAATCTATACTTGATATTGCAGCTTTATATCAATTGGGGTAAATATAAAATCAAATACGTTCCTCGATTTTATGACTTTAAAACATGTAAACTAAAGCACTTGTCGAAACCTAGCAAATTTCAATTTCAAACTTTCTTTTGTCAAGTTTACTTGAACAATAAAAACAAAACAGGAAACATAAATTATCTTAAATAAGCTAAATATGTGAGGACATAAAAGAAACTACGTTTTAATGTAACTGATTTTGTATAGTAAATTAACTGAACTAATTGATATCATTAATCAGTATAAACGAAAACTAAAAGTGTTTCAAGTGTGTAAAGCACCCTTGCTGTTAAGGGTGTTTTCGCTTAAACTCAGTAAAATATAACGAAGTTAGAAAGCTAAAGGAAAGCACAGAGGTAAAAAAAGAAGTAGAAAATGTGTAACATATAATGAATGGTTTGTTTATTTTGAATTTCTCACAAAGCTATCTGCACTAGCCGTTCCTAATTTAGCAATGTAAAAAAGACTAAAGAGAAGGCAGTTTGTTATCACCATCCACCGCCAACTATGAGGTTACTCTTTTACCAACGAATAGTGGGATTGCCCGTCACATTATAACGCCCCCACGGCCGAAAGGGTGAGCATGTTTGGTGCTATCGGGATTCGAACTCGCGACCCTAAAATTACGAGTCGAACCCTTAATCCATCTGGCCATGCTGGGCTTCAGCCGTAGCAGCTAATATTTTTTAAGGCAGAATTCAAATAGATTAACCTGTGATACTTTTATTTTCATTGTTATAATATTGTGCCCTAACAATAGCAAAAGTGGGGCGCTGGCACACCCGATTCAGTTTCTTATTCATCACGATCTCTATCAATTTATCCTCAAAGCGAAATTCTTTCAGGCACAATTAGTTACTTCATCTATAAGACATAGGGCATAGTCAAACATATCAATCGAAAATATTTGACCTTCTTAGTCTTAAACTTTAATTACATCTCAAAACGACCATGAGATGATGGAAAAACGTTTGTACTCGAAAAATAGAGCAAAAAAACAAACAATAAAACAAACTGAGAGTCGCTCTATTAGCCACTGTGCCACGACTGAAAAACAAAAATGAATGAAGTTCATTATATCAAGTCTCCTGGCGAATGTCGTCAGAAACCAACTAACAGTGATTGTGGTTGAATAATTTAAGTTTATGTTCGCGTGACTTACGAGAACACAGTACGAACAGCCATGTCTGAAACTAAGAATTAGGTTGTAGAAATTTAATTCTATTAATAATTTAAAGCAGGTCGTTGTGATCGGTCATGATTTCATGGAACAAGTTTTTTAACTAAGCTAAAATATCAAAATATGTATTGCACCATTGGGCTGAATGTAGCCAAATGGTTAGTGTACCGTAAATCTAATCCGAAGGGCTCGTGACCCGTGTCCTGTTGGCTTCTCTGTCTGCAGCCGAAAGTGTTTTATAAGTTTGTTTGTTTTTAAAATTCGTACAAAGCTACACGAGTGCTATCTGTGCTAGCCGTCTCTGATTTAGCAGTGTGAGACTAGAGGAAAGGCAACTCGTCAGCACTTCCTACCGCCAACTCGTGGGCTACTCTTTCACCAACGAATAGTGGGATTGACCGTCACATTATAACGCCCCCACGGCTAAAAGGGCAAGCATACTTGGTGCGACCGGGATTCGAACCCGCGACACTCAGATTACGAGTCGAACGCCTTAACACACTTGGCCATGCCGGGCCATAATGAAGGGTAATAGTTCCTTCCCAGGATTTAAGTTTCTCTAAGACTTGTAATTGAAATTACAGTAAGTTAACAAAGGTATAGTTATGAATTATATCAACAAGCTAAGAAAAGTATACTCATGACTGAAGCCAGTAAGCTAACAAAACTCTAGTTATTACTTACGCTATATTAAGCTAACATATAACTATAAATTAACGTATTAGTATCTAAGTTACAGCGAAACCACTGAGCTAATGAAATACCATTTATGGCTCAAACCACTATGTAAACGCCTTCATTTCCATATAAATATTGAATCTCTGGATAAATGCATTGGGAATTTGGTATGTTGTTGACATTAGGAAGTAAGGGTATTTATTCCCCTTTCAAACTTCCCAAAGTTTATGAGTTTCAACTTTCAGATAAGTTACAAAATATTAAAGTGTGTGTACTTTTGTTTTTATTGCTTTTCTTAACGAATAAAACTGATATTAGGGAAATTATTTGTCTATAAAAATGAGGATGAAAGTGTAGCTACGACTAAAATCACTAAGGTAAACATATGTGTAGTTATAACGAAAAACATTAATCTAAGCAAATGCATAATCATAACTGAATCCACCAAGTTAATAAATGTTTAATAATGGCTACAACTAATGTTATGAAAGTTGTAACTATAATTGAAATAACAAGTTAACAAACCTAATGTCATGAACAATGTCTTGCGAATACGTAAACGAGGCCTAATAAACCATTAAACTAAACAAGATTATACTTATAATGAATGCTAGTACTTTATGTAGCTGCAGGCATTTCAAAATATAATAAATACATCTTTCTAAATAATTTAATCTTCGGCCTTACACGTTTTAGTATAATTATGTATATAAAATTAAATCGGTAAATTTTTATTCGAATATTAACTTATCCTTAACTTTGTGTTACAAATAACTTCTTAAACACCGATGAAGTGGGACCTGGCATGGTCAAGCGCGTAAGGCGTGCGACTCGTAATCCGAGGGTCGCGGGTTCGTGCCCACGTCGCGCTAAACATGCTCCCCCTCCCAGCCGTGGGGGTGTTTAATTTAGCAGTGCAAGACTAGAGGGAAGGAAACTAGTCATCAACACCCACCGTCAACTCTTGGGCTACTCTATTACCAACGAATAGTAGGATTGACCGTCACATTATAAAAAAAACAACAGGCACTTTGGAGCAGAGCACTCTTGTACGTATTCCTTCCTCGAGCCATAAAGTTAGACAGATACAAAGCCTTTCTTTCTCTAGAAATATGCCCTTTGAAGCTGTATAAAAACAGTTGAAATTTGTAAGGTACTGACACGTATTGTGTTGTCATTAGCTAATAATCAGATAGATTTCTTCAAGTATTTCTTTCTCGTCATTTCATCTGTCATGCATATCACGTAATCTAATAATAACTTGTGTTCGTGATAGTTTGATGTCTGAGCTTTATTAAGAACTTTCAGAAAGAACCACAGCCGACGTCGTGTCGGAATGTTCAACTGATGAGATTAATAGTAAGTCTTTATCTTCTTTCACGTTAGCCAGTTTTTTTTTTCTCTATGTTATATAGACAAGTTACGTCATCTAAACAGTGCCTTGAGGAACCAATCATAACTTACTGTTAATAAATCAAACTGAAATACTGCCGGTTCCTTTTCTATAAAGACAAGCCGGTTCTGTAGCCTCTGGAAATAAATGCGCTGAGTTAGAAAGTGGGCTTATTTTAATAGCAACTACAAAAATGTTTGTCAGGGACAAATATGACCTAAAGCCTTCTAGTAGCGTATCGTTTCCAGAAAAATGGTGATTTGTTCGATGTCAGAGGTTCTATATAAATTATGCATTTCTAAACATATATATATATATATATATATATATATATAAAGACCAAATAAGCTCCGAACTAAGAACTTAGAAAGAAGGTCACGATTCGTAAGCTATTCAAGCAAGTACAAACCCTTATTAAAAAGCAACATGAATGTCTTTTCAATTTTAGACCATTTAAAACATTCTACGACATAGATGGTTAAGTCTGGACATAGATGTATTGTGTATTCGTAAAATCAAAGATAAATTGAAGTATAGACAAAAACAATGTTTGAAAAGAAATGTCTGAATTTTGATACATTAGCCAATCAGCGTGTATGTTATTATCTCTTTGGGTGTCGTAAGTAAGAATGTTAATCATGTAATTTGGTACTCAACAGTTTCGTTATAACATAATACTAGGTCTTGGTATAGTATTCGTATTCTCAATTTGAAAGACATTTTATGTGGCAAATAACAGTTGTCTTCCGTTCGCTGAGAAAGTGGTAAATATACAAATTTACAATGCTAAAATCATGGGTTCGACACAAGAGATAGCCAGATGTTGCTTTACCATCAGAAAAATACACCTAAGTTATACTTCCAAGTTAGAAACCTTTAAGGTTTAGCAAATCTCTTCTTAATTTCGTTTTGATAACCAGGGAAGATTAACCAGTTTGTAGCACCCACTGCCTTCCTGGCTACTTCTAGCCTAATAAATAAATTGCATGTCAAAAGCATAGTCTCACTACGACTGAATTTACCGAGTCTATTCAGCAGGAAATGACGGCTTTAACATCAAACCTGTAGATACAGAGCCGGACACACCAGCTACTTGGCCAAACTCTGACCAGTGTGAGAGTTGTGTATGAGACATCATGCTATTGAGAAAATGAGAAATAAAATTTGGATAGATATATAATGATAACGTATTAATAGTATTTTGTTTATTTGTTTTGAATTTCGCGTAGAGATACACGAGGCCTATCTGCGCTAGCCTTCCTTAATTTAGCAGTGTAAGACTAGAGAGAAGGCAGCTAGTCATCACCACCCACTCGTGAGCTACTCTTTTATCAACGAATAGTGAGATTGACCTTTACATTATAACGCCCCCACGGCTGAAAGGGCGAGCATGTTTGGCGCGACGGGGATGCAAACCCGCGTCCCTCAGATTACGAGTCGCGCGCCTTAACACGCTTGGCCATACCGAGCCTCATTAATAGTAGGTAATTTCTTATCACTAAGCGCAAAGCTTCACAAAGGGCCATCCGTGCTCTGCCAACCACGGGTATCGAAACACTGGTTCCAGGGTAATAAGACTGCAGGTATACCGCTTTGCCACTGCAGGGCAATGATAGTTAAACCAACATTAACTGAATTTCTAAAAGAACATTTAATTATGAAGTGCGTTATTTTTCAAAATAATTATCACCACTATAAGTAAACTGGTATAAGTATCTTCCACTACAAGTAAACTGGTATATGTATCTTCCACTATAAGTAAACTGTCATGTCTAGACAAGGTATATGCTGGTGTCGTTAATACATTTTATTTAATTAGTAACCATCAAACCGTTCATAATATCTATGCTGGCTAATAATGAAGATTTGATTTTCGGTTTCATTTCGATCTCGGGAGTTAAAACCTGGTTGAAAGTATGATGCCGCAGTGCTGTCTCTAAGCAACATTCTAAATCTTTATGTATGACCTTGGCTATCGCGAAGGTCAATACTTTTAATCTTTCATTCCTTTTACAGACAACATTTATTTAAACACCACCATCGTTGTCCATCATTTAGGCTTACGTTTGTTTCTTTTTCAGTAACCATAGCTCGAGCCACTGATGTCTTCGTTTACTGTTGTCAAGGTTGTAAAAGATGTTTGTATACGAACAGATGGCGCACAAGAGAAGCTCCATTTGTAGTCGAAAAAACGGTGATCATTCACTGTCTTTCGGGCCCATTTCTGTATTTCTGTAAACAAGACATACTCACATCTGTAGTTTAAGGTGAAGTAACTGATCTCAGTATCGATTTGTTTTTATTCGCTGTGTTCATTTGGGTTCACATATTTCATTAAATTGAATAACTTTATGTTATTTCTCGATCAGCGTAAAAACGTTGTCCAAAACCCTAATTTTTTACGTGAAATAAATCTCAAAAATAATTAACGGACTTTTCAAGTGTCGACAGTATTTTTATTTGTGATCCAAGTACGCTGTAATCAACCAATAAGAAGATTACTTTAGTAAATTGCTAAGAAAACCGAAATGATAGAATGACCTTCTACCTGACTTATAGTAGTTATGCTTTGTTTTGTTTTTAGCAAAGCTACATTGGAATCCTGTTTCCATTGCAAGGAATCGAACACCGAATTTTAGCATTGTAAATTCGTAGACTTAACGGGGTTCTATCCTGTTATTATTGTTTTTGCACAAGTGTATATATATATATATATATATATATATGATTTCAGTCACGAACTTTCAGGGTTATAAATATATTTGCATAAGTGTATATATAGGTTTATATATGTATCTGTGTGGGTGTGTGTGTATGTGATGTCAATCACGTATTTTTGGGTTGTGAATATACGATACGGGAATATTTAATTACAAAGTAGATACGTGAAATCCATAATAAAATGTGTCTAATGTGCCGAAGAATGGTATTATGATGTTTCACAAAGGTTTCTTTTTTTTTCTCTTTTTAGAAACATTTTACTTTAAAGTAGAAAAAAACCTCGAATCGCCTAAGCGTTCAATTTAATCGATGGTTTTATGAACTGGGTTTCTGAAAGACGATTTACATTTATCACTTGAGCGAGCGGTACATAACTTGTCATATAAAAATTTTTAATTACACATCACCTGCAGTATACCACACATCAACAAACACCTGTCATTCTTACGAGGAAAATTAGTGAAGTTTCAAAGAACTTTGTAAATGTTATTAAGGGTGAATGCCATTTATTCTTTTACGTCATCACTCCTTCACAATCTAGTGGCGATAACTCCTATAATTTCCTGTCTATCTTCAAAATATGTTTGATGATATATAACTTCTGGAAGTGTCTGACGAGCCGACTGTAATAATTTTTAACAAGTAATGTGTCCAAAGTAACCCATGAAACAAAGTGTTTAAGTTCTTTTTAAAGAGTGCATGAATATACAGTTCTCTCTGAGTGTTACGGACCTTTTATTCACTCATAAATAAAAAAATTGGTGTCATATATTACGCTATTTCTGCGGCTACATTATGCTGTTACCGTTTGTATTTTTTATTGCTGTTACAACTAATTTGAAGATAGCTTGAAACGTGTAAAAGTTTGTAAAAATAGAAACACGAACTGATGCATCATTTTGCTTAACCATGTTATTAAAGTGAGTTCTCTACGTGGAATCGTCTTTACCAGCTTATTTGAGAATTTTAGTACGATTTTCCAAGCTTCAGGTTTAAAGATATGAAAAACAAAACGAAAACGTAATTTGTCTTTAAAGCTTAAATTAATTTGTTTGTTTTTTTAATTTCACGCAAAGCCACACGAGGGCTATCTGTGCTAGCCCTCCCTAATTTAGCACTGTAAGACTAGATGGAAGGCAGCTAGTCATCACTACCCATCGCCAACTCTTGGGCTACTCTTTTACCAACGAATAGTGGGATTGACTGAACATCATGACGCCCTATAACGGCTGACATGGCGAGCATGTTTGATGCAAACCCGTGACCCTTAGATCACGATCACACATCTTAACCTACCTGGCCAGGCGAAATTAATTTCTTAACGGCAAAGTTTAAAATTGATTTAGCTGAAAAAAATCGCTTTTGAATTATACCTTAATCTTTTAGAGAGACAATACAAATGGATATTACGTTCTTAATCACTTTTAAAGGACATTAGAAATAGAATGTTATTTTTAGATAATCTTATTGCTTTCAACACCTAATTTTTGGTCCGGCATGGCCAGGAGGTTAAAACACTCGACTTGCAATTCGAGGGTAGCAAGTTCAAATCGTCGTCACACCAAACGTTCTTGCCCTTTGTATCATTGCGCGAAATTCAAAAGAAACCAAACAAACAATCCAAATTATATGGCGCAGAGTCTTGTTGCTTGGCGCCAATAAACGCCGAACAGTAACAAACCTAATTTGTGTAAGTTTCCATGTAACATATTTTATATTTGACATATTCTTCAGAAATACATAAAAATTTAATGTAACCTTTGCAAAAAAACTACTCAATTTGAAGAAATTAGCGGAGAATTGTGAACCAGAAATGGTTTTGGAAACTTATCTTTCAGCCACAACAGCTTAAATAAAGTCGAATAGATATAAGTCCTCTACTAGCTGGCGAACTGACCTGACTAACTTGGGCATAATAGCTTCTGTTTCGTATCTTTTTTCTCGTTTTGTCGAAGTGATAACGAACGAAAACATTTTGTACCCATAATGGGTCGTAATTTATTACATTTTCTTTTCACGTGAACCGTAGCTGTATAGCTTCTAAGCTCGTAAAAGTGTTACTAATAAGATTTATCAGGAACTTAAGGGTTTCAGATTTAATCCATTCAATGACAGCACGTTGCACATTCGGTTGAGAGATATTTGAAGTTATGATAGAGAAGTGGCTTTTCTTATATATTTAAAAACGATTGGTATGGATAGTGCCCTTTCTTGCCATGAGTACAATATGTGGTATTTTAGAATGTTACAAAGGGCTCGCTGTGGCCGAGTGGTTAAGGCGTTCGACTCGTAATCTAAGGGCCGGGGGTTCAAATCCCCGTCGCATCAAGTATTATCATTCTTTCAGCCCTGAGGACGTTATAATGGGATGATTAATCCCCTTATTCGTTGGTAAAAGAGTAAATCAAGAGTGAGTGGTGATGACTAGCTGCCTTTTCCCTAGTCTTACATTGCAAATTTAGGAACTCCTGGTGCAGGTAGCCCTTGTGGAGCTTTAGGCAATATTGCAAAAAAACTAATGAGTACAATAAGTATTTCTACCAAACTACCTTACAATACTCGCAAAAAATAAACTCAAACGTCCTATTTGTTAAACATTTGAAATTCTCTAGTTAACAAGCTTTATATACAGGGTGTCCCAGAAGTCGCGCACCATATAAATTTTTATGTTAATACATATGAATAACAATTTTATTGATAATAATCATAACAGATGCTCAAACTGTTCACCCTCTGCTTTGATACATTCATCAATTCTCTTTATAAAACTGTCTTTTACTTTGTTGAGGGTTGCAGTGCTAATCCTTTGACATTCAGTTGTTAACGCGCCCATCAAATCATCAAGAGTTTGTGGACGATTCTGGTAAACGACAGATTTAAGATGTAGTACCATTTTTTCCAAACATAAACACCAATGTTTCTTGTATTGTTAGTTTTTCACCCATATCTGGAACATAAAAAACAAATCATTATTATATGTACGTATGGCGCGCGACTTCTGGGACACCCTGTATATATATGAATATATATATTTGATGTTTTACTTTAGCAAGTATGTAAACCATTAAATATGTTACATGTATACTTTAGCTCAGTTATTTGAAGTTTGTTCTTTATAAATATTATCCAGTGATATTTGAGTATATATTTTTGGAATAAAAATGTGCGAGAAAATAGTTTAAAATATTTCAAACACCAACAGATGTGAGGTACAACCATATTCTTCCATTGTAATTCGCTCCTTTGAAATTCTAATCGAAAGGTCTAAGGTTGGTGCCCGTGAAAATTCATTGAACATGCTCCAAATTCCCGTCTGCAGTCGCATTATAAAAGTAATAGCCAATATTGTGGTTTGTTAACAGTGCTATAGTTCACTGGTTGGTTATTTGGCGTTTATTGGCGCAAAGTAACTGGACTATCTGAGTCAAACAACCAATAAAAAACGTAATACTAAAATCTTTGCAAAATGTGACATTAATCAAGCTAAAATTATTTAACATGAATTACTCTACATGTAATTATTCGTAGATAATAGGAATTAGTTGAAGCTTTAATGTCATCCAGATTAGAATGGAAGCAATAACAGTTCCATTGTATCAATGTTTTTTTTTTTTATTTAGGTTGAGGAGAACTGGATGGATAACCCTTTGGTTTACGACCACATCATTTTTCCTTATTAGAAAGAGGCTTGTTGACCTCCAAGAATCCTGCCATACATCTAGTGGGAATGTCTCTGTCAATAGATGTAGATTCCAGAGATTGGATGCGAGAGTGAATAATTGTTCAACATCTGGGGGCCAAAGTAAATGAAACCGAGCATGTGCCAGAAGCCGGTGCCAAAGGAAGTGCCTCGAGCAGTCACTGGAAAGACTGGTGGGAACAGAAACAGGAGTAGAAGAGGACTTTTTAAAACGTTTATCCAAAGAGAACAAAATACTTTATACACGGTTTGAAAACGACTCTAATGGAGGTGTGAAAAGATTTGTCCGCACTCCCACTGAAACAATGGCGACAATAGCTTTTGAGCCGCAGTGTAAAAAATATTGTGAACTACTTTCAAACGCTGTACCTCTTTCTCATCCACCATCTAAAGCAATAATACAAGTAAGAGTGGGCTAAAACCACTACAATTAACACAGTAAGGGTCTAGTTTGTACTCGTAGGCATCATGATATTTGCCACTGCAATGAGCACATGTCAAAGAGCCACAATATTATGTTTTAGAGTGGCCAAATTGCTGACATTAGAAACATTTGAGAGAGTTAGGAATATATGGTCGTGCCTTACAGTTCAGATAACCTGCCTTGACAGTGGCAGGTGGATGTGATGATGTAAACTTCAAACTTAGAACATTGGTAAGCAGCATAATTCCGTCCTTGCGAGTAGACAGATATTCGCCTCTCTGCAAAAACTCCTTGAGTGGAGAAACAAGCGAGAATCTCTTTCTCGGTGATTTCTTTTTCAAACCATTCTCAACAATAACTTCTTGTAACAAATGAACATTAGTATGGGGTGTAACCTCAATGGGTATATACCAATGACTTTTTGAATGCAAGATGACTTCACTCTGTTTTGGAGTGGATGTTTCCATCAAGATGTTGCCCTAACGATTTGTCTGATAAAGGATGCAGTATAAGAAAATGAGGTACATGTCAAAAAATGATAAAAACTGTTGTTTGGAATCTTCAAAACAGAGTCGTTTACTAATGAGATGATTTCATTTAGATTTGAGAATTCATAACAGAAAAAACAAGATTTACTGCTCGATAACCCCACCCACCATGAAACTACTACAAAGGGATGGACTGCAATGTCAACCAAGAACACTGCAGCAATGCCAAGGTATCGTAAGCACTATGCCCAAACATCAGCATCTGTCACAACGTTCTTAATACCCGTTGAGAACGTCTAACACTGGTACTCCGTTAATTCTCGTCAAGAGGTCGCCCATCCACAGGATTTCCAAAGCCAAAGTGGCGTGTTGTGGTTGGACCCTTCATCCACCACATTCTTCTCCTCACATTCACGGGTCACAACGCACAGTTAAGACGTGGATGTATGTTCAAATCCCAGAAAAAATAAACCGAAAATACAGAACCATCTTTGAGAGATCTCCTACCACGTACAGGAATCCACCTCGAGAGGAATAGCGGTATGGAGACAGACTAGTTGACATCATCAGAAGTTGGTGAACCCTACTTGTGTTGATCAACACCCATATTGTTCAATCTCTCGCATCATTGTAACTTTGACATCTCCGTTAGAGTTTTATTTATACTAACTGATAGAAAAAAATGATTTTATGCATATCATGAATAGATGTTATGTATAACACAGAATGAGTTATATGTTATCTATTCTTATTAGATTCGACACTTGAGATAGTAAATTTTGTAGCATCGACTTTTTCTTTTACAATTGTTGTTGTTGTTTTGAAATAAGCACAAAGCTACACAATGGGCTATCTGTGCTCTGCCCACCACGGGTATCGAAACCCGGATTTTAGCGTGTAAGTCCGCAGACATACCGCTGAGCCACTGGGGGGCTTTTTTTTACAAAGAGACCTACTTTACAGTCCATATTCGTATTAAGCACACCAAGTGGCTATTTTCAGAGTGATTTCATTGTATTATGATTGATAAGTTAAAAACCAATTGAATGTGCTTTGAAAGGCGAAAAAATGTTACGTCATGTGTTGGAGGATTGGTTTAATATATTGTGTGATAAAAAACATTAAATGTGATTTGTTCCAGGTTTGGTTTGAATTTGAGCACTACACGAGGGCTATCTCTTCTATCCTTCCCTACTTTTAGAAGTGTAAGACTTTAGAGAAGGCAGCTGGTCATTTCCATTCACCCAAAACTCTTGGACTACTCTTTTACCAATTAATACTGGGAGTAACTGTTACATTTTAGGTATGAAAAGGTGAACGGGTGTGTGTGGTGATTCGATCCCTAACCGCAATGTCTGTTTTATTCTTCAACTTTCTTTAATTTTGCTGTTTCACTGGGAGTGGAAACAAATCTAACAAACACCCAAGACCGTCATTTTATCGGATCACTAAAGTAATATTAGAAACAGTTTATGTGTTTATATATATATGTAAAAACGGCTCGTTTGGGTTGAGAAATTTTTTTACGTAGAGCAGCGAACAACGTTTTGACCTTCTTCGGTCTTCGTCAGATTCACAAAGAAAGGAAGAGGTAACTGACCGGAAGCTAACCACATGTTTGAAAGGGGTTGTAAAACTGAGTGTCGGAATGTAGAGGGCGTGCTTAGATGTTTGAATATATAATTTTATATTATTTATGTGTTTATCTTTAAAATGGTTTATAGAAGTTTCTTATTATCTTTTAAAAATTGTGAATCAGTTTACAAATATTCTTAATCACAAAATATTAGAGGTTCTAGTCATATTTATAATTTGAACCCAGTGAAACAGAAAATGTACAATTTACTACAAGCCATAAAAGGAACGTATAAATCGAAACGTAAAAGAAGGATTTTAACCTCCTCGGAAAAATATTAAACATGACTGTTTATAATGTTCAAAAGTATTAGATAAATAAATTATTATTTAACCCTTGAAATGTGGATGTCTTACCTATTTTCTACAATAAGTTGTAACAATAATGTTCTAAGTCTATATATACTCCTTAAAAGTAATAAATAATAACCTATCTTTCTACTAAACCAGATATTCACATATGAATTTTTAAAATATATGTTAAACTTAGCCGTGTTGACATTAAGAAAACAAATAATAGCATCTTTCTTTAATAGAAGCGTCATACAATTCACTGGATTTAATAGGTTTTCTTACACTCAGCAGAACTACACTGATTATCTAGATATAAATACAAGCTACTCATGTTTATCCAAGGATCTATTACGCCATTAAACACACCATACTCGTTAGTGCTGTGTGTTTAATATTTCTGGTCACAACCATCACTTGATAGTTCATACAATCATATGTAGCATCAATGGGCAAGATACGTACGGTACGTGACTTAATACTTTTCAGAAATGGATAAAATACGAGGTTTTGTTGACCAGACATACAGCAAGTACAGTTTATAAATGTCGGTATAATTTCTCAGTAAAAAGCATGTTTTATACTTGAAAAGTAATAACTAACGTGGTAATGGTCAAGTAGCAGAAGGACAACATGGGTTCTGAAGTAATATTTTAGAAACATTGATCTCGAGCTTATAAAAAGTTGTTTTTCAACGCCATCTATTTTATCATATTTTGTTAGATTAGTAGTTTCTTTAAAGTCTCAAGCTTACATAAAATTATTCTATGGTCATTTACAAAAATATTTGACAAAGGAAGTGTGATTAAAACAACAAAAATGTTCCTGTGTGTTTTTGTATCATGGAGATGCAAAAAAAATACAAAGAAAAATTGAAGTTGAATATCGTAATCGTATGTTTTGAGGGTCTCACAAAATGGGGATTGTTTATCTCGAAGCTCTCATTAAATTATCACTTTTCTCTTTGTCAGCAGTTTGACCGGCTATGACGTAGCGTACATGACATGTCCGCTTAGCTCGTGTATTGCCGTATAAAACGCTTCCAGGCCTAAAATACCGGAAACACTTCTAACTCCTTCGGTCCACATGGAATAAGGAAGTGGTTCCAATCTAGCGGGGTTCAATATTTTTGTAAAGAAAAAAAAGTAGAGACGAATATGTTTCTGAAATGTAAAAAAATCATCGTAGGAAATCTGTTTTAAGACGACCTGTTGGTGACGCGTTTTGTAAGGTTGACACGTGGATAACTCAAGCGGCAGTAAAAAGTTTTACTTTCCGAGATTTGTCTTCCTAGTGTCAGAGCTAGAAAACTTACTGAAGTATGCAAGTTGAATTTTATGATTGATTACGTCACTGGTTACTGATTAGAATAAGTATTTGCAGTATTGCCAGTCGACGTACCACACCTGTAGAGGGCAGAGCAGAGACAGCTCCTTGTGTACGTTTGCGCTAAATTTGAAGCAGACAAAACCTACTGAATGATATTTACTTTTTCAATGGTGAACTAAAATTTACCTAATAAATGAAAAATCACAACGACAACAAGTCATTTTATAAATAAATTACTGTTTGGTTGTGCTCAGCGGTATGTCTGCGGACTTACACGTTAAAATCCGGGTTTCGATACCCGTGGTGGGCAGAGTACAGATTGTGTAACTTTGTGCTTAATTCAAAACAACAACAATTTCATTAGATACTGAATATATATATATATATGTTAATAATTTCTCTACGTATAGAAATACCAGTTGGCGGTGGGTGGTGATGACTAGCTGCCTTCTCGCCAGTCTTACACTGTTAAATTAGGGACGGCTAGTGCAGATAGCCCTCGAGTAGCTTTGCGCGAAAATTCAAAACAAACAAACAAACTGATCTTATAGAGTTTATTAACGTGATCAGATGACGACACAACTAGAAAACCAGAATTACCCTTCCCTCTCTGCATTTTCTCTGGATAACATGTCGCTTCCAGGCATGAACTAAACTACCTATATAGCGACTCTTACGTTGATGGCTTGACATATAATTACAAGAGAATACAATCAATATGGAGACCCACCGTCTAATACTCATAAAATACTCCTAGAAGTAAAGCGCAATAACAGGAAATATATGTATGCACATAAAACGTATAACTACGTCATTGAATTACGTCAATGTTTACGTAATTGGACCTATTTTCGTATTTTAATTACAGATAGTGGAAAGAAAAAAAACTGTGGACTAGCTTAACTCATTGTTCGTCCCACAAAGTTGTTTTCCTGTTAGATTGTTTTATGGAAAGTAGCAACCATAAATACTTTCCCGTCTGCACTAGAGATGCCCACGTGAATATACATAGTATGTAAAAAACGCTATTTGAAATCATCTATGGCAATCAGAATCCTTAATTAAAAGTTAAAAGAACAAATAAAATAAAAGAGGAAAAGACACCAAAATGGTTTCCATATGAACGATAACAGGTAACATTTAACTGCCTAACTAACTTGTCAGGATTAAAATTCCAATTATCACCGTATAAAACAAATTCATACATCCATTCTGAGATAGGGGAGGGTAAATAAAAGCTAAGGGTTAGTAGATATTTTAAAGTTCCAGTGATAATCCATGATGATTTTACAGGGGCAGTATTAAAGCATTTTCAGGATTTTGTGCTTCAATCCCTCTAACAGATGCACGAACATACACAAGAGAATGCCTCTCCTTAGAACAGTGGTGAGTCTACGGATTTACAACCCTAAAATCAGCGGTACAATTCCACTCGGTGAACTCAGTAGATAGCCCGGTGTGGCTTTTCTATAAGAAAACACACACTCACTCGCAAGAGAATGCATTTTTTGCGACACCACTTACGTCGGGAAACGTAAATAACATAGAAAAATCAAACATACACATTAAGAGTTACTATACTTTGTATTTGTGTTTTAGTTTATGATGGTCCTGCAATATAATATTAACTTTCAAATATATTTTAATTACTATGTTTTGTATTACCCAACACTCTTTGCGAGGTTGTGATTACAGGCAACTAAACTTGCCCGGGATCTGAATTTAAAACAAAGCGAAGACCTTTAAGCTTTCCTGGATTTCTTTTCATGGATAATTTTATTAAATCATAACAAGCCCATCAACTAGCCGTGTTCTGTGTTTATTTCTTACTGTTAGGGAACACGATATTTGATTTAAATCGCCTATTAAACAGTGTGTTTTATTTCTTTCCATACATTTAAACGCTTTAGGAGATGGTTTCTGATTTGCAATATGCTCATACCATTAACGTCTTATTTAGTGCAAAATAGAACATTCTTATTGGAATAATGTCAAGCAGTCTTTAGCACGAGAAGTCTAGTCTAGCATACCCATAATTTGGTGAGTCCAGAATACGATTCAAGTGTAGGTATTTGTTGAGAGGAATAAATATGTTTAATATTCGATTTGAAATCATACACCTCACTAGATGGTTAGACAATCAACCAAACACACAGGTAGACACTTGTAAAATATAGCATGTTTAATACTTTATTGAAATGTGCTTGAGAATAGGCCTGGCATGGCCGAGCGCGTTAAGGCGTGGACTCGTAATCCGAGGGTCGTGGGTTCGCGACCGCGTAGCGCTAAACATGCTCGCCCTCCCAGCCGTGGGGGTGTATAATGTTACGGTCAATCCCACTATTCGTTGATAAAAGAGTAGCCCAAGAGTTGGCGGTGGGTGGTGATGACTAGCTGCCTTCCCTCTAGTCTTACACTGCAAAATTAGGGACGGCTAGCACAGATAGCCCTCGAGTAGCTTTGTGCGAATTTCCAAAAAACAAACAAACAAACAAGCTTGAGAATAAAGGTGTCTTTTCTTTTTCATTTTATTTCAAAAATAATTCTATTGGGATGAAGCCAACTCTTACGACTTTTATATGCAAAAACGGCTCGTTTGGGTTCAGAAAATATTTAACTCTTACGACTATTTTCCAGAGAGGAAGGACTTCCCCACTTTTGCCTGGGGGTGTGTGTGCTTCATAAAGCCAGCAGTTATAGTCATATTACCTTAATCATTCGAGCTTACTTCGGTTAATTCAGCATCACTGTTTGTAACCAGAAATAAAAGTTAAATTTTAGTGTTAACAATGGAGCTGAGAGTTCTTATGATGTTCTCTGTGAAAGGTAAGTCGATCTCGTGATTCAGTGTTGATTAAACCGTTGCGATGAATTAGTAGTTGGCGACTTCTTGTGTGATTATTTGTAGACCCTTGTGAACGATAGCAAAACATTTGTTTTGGATCCAAAGTAAGACATCTTGATACGGTTTGTTTTTTTTAAATAATATCATCCCATCCGTGATACACATTAATATTATTTTCAATAACAGTTGCGATATGACATTAAACCAAATTGACGTAAATTGTTTTAGTCATATTCATTTTGTTTTTGTCACTAACTAAATAATGATAATTAGCATTTTAAAGGCATTTTTACTTCTTACTTACTTTTGGTGGCGTTCTGTGAATACTTCAAAAAACTTGTAATGTAAACGTAAAAAAAAGTAATCAAGGAACGTGTAATAGCAAAGAAAATAAAAGGCCCGACATGGCCAGGTAGTTAAGGCACTCGACTCGTAATTCGAGATATTTAAGAATCATGAAATGTTGCGCACGAGTTTTATTCCTGTGCAAAAGCTTCTTTCTTAGTCAAATCAATGTGCGTGACTGACGTACACGTGTCAATCCGTGTATTTAGTACCGATGTTTCTTAATTACTTCACAACAACGAAACTGTTTTTCTAACTAAAATGTTTGTTTCTTACATTCTCTTTGAATCCACGGCAGGAAACACCATCAATTTGTGTTGTTTATCCTCCACATCGTTGGTTTATAGTTTGTCGAATCAGAGAGCATTAAATCTTCTTTCACGTCTTTAACCATGTGGAAAGTTGAAACTTCTGGTTCTTAAATCATGAGAAAGTATTGCTATTCTAGTTACACGGAAGGAATCAGATAACTAACACCCTATTATTCTGTTACAATCCCAATGACTTTCAAGTGATTTTTCTCGTTCAGACAAGATGAACAAGTTAAAATACTATAATTTACAGGAAAATGAAAGAAAGCCAGCCAGAAAGGCTTTCTGTTGCACTGAGTACTTGGTGTTTTCATTTACGTATGAAAATATCGTGACAAAACAGTCATACTTCTACCATATCTATAAGTATCCGTATCTTAACATTGTTTTTGCATCACCAGATTTCTCTTTCAATACTTGTAACACTTCTGATACTCATAAGCTTCTAAGAAATATCTCCATACCATTCACTTTATTTCGAGAAGAGTTTATTCATTCTTTGCTTCTTTTGATATTTGTAAATCTGAATCATACCTTATTTCAGCACGCGACCTAAATAGTCAGGTTATACACTGCTATGTTTTATGAATGGTCATTACTAATTTCGAGCCGCTGACCAGACGAAGAATGACAACTACTCGGTAATTTTTCACTGTCTATGTCGTTTCTACTGTTAATCAACAATCGGGAACAACTGCATATCGAGCGTCTTTTTCCGATTCGAAACTTTGAAATAATAGTCCACAGCTCAACACGCTATCTACTAAGTAACTCTCAGCCGTTTTCACTCTTTGGTTGTTGTTACATTGCTATTACATTCCGTGAAGTTTACCAATATAGATTGACTAAGGAGTCGCTTTTACGATACTAACAAAACTTACATCTTTTAAGTAAAATATAAATTTATCCAAGCCTGTTCCCTTGTCTGTAGTTTTGTTAGATAGTAGATAGAGACAGTGGGAATCTCGTAAATCCATTATGCACGTCACTAATTAGATGATGAGGCATTTGGCTACCTTAAGAGACTCATAGTATTAGTATTCTCCTATGGTCTGTCTTGCAAATAGTAAATATATTTCTTTACTTGCTTTTGTATTTTAATTACGTTATAGTCTCAAAGACATACGATTAACTCAGTATGAGACGACCACTAGCATTCGCTTTTACTTTTGAACTCTGTTTTAAATCTTGTGCACCAGACAGGCTCCAAAAGTTAATTATGTTTATAATTTATTCGTCGTCAGGTATTTCACAATGATGCACCTTAAAAAGGTTAGTCAAAGGAAGAACTGAGTTACTTCTTGCTCTGTGTGTCTCTATCTGTATAACTGTATAGTTCCTTTAATAACAGTAAAAACAAATCACTTATTACGTGCGTGAATAATGGTCAAAGTCAAGATTGGCTATAAGTAATATAGATGGGTGATGTTATTATTAGCACATCTGCTGTTAGTTTAAACTAACTTCTGCTAATCGAATATGATGGTTATCACATCTTCGAGTCAATTTTCGTTGTGCAAAATTAATGAATATTGTAGAAACATTGTTTTGGAAATTAATATTTATGGGTTGTATACAATGAGCAGCAACTGTCGTGTGCATTATAGGTGTTAATGTCTACAATAGTAAAATTTCGGATATATTTTAAGCATAAGTAAAAATTGATTCAAACCGCTTTCAGACAGTTACCATAAATTTTAAACAATCTCTTTACATTTTGTGGTAATTTTAGAAACCTAGAAATTCACTCATTCAGGCTATTCACACGATGTTCAGTCATACATATCTTTTTTTTTTGTGATACGTTGATGTGACTGGTGGAACTATATGGAAAAACATCTATACTTTTTCATACCTTTATATATTTCATATCTTCATATCTTTATCACATTTGTTCCAGTCACAAACAACATATATATATATATATATATATATATAGTTTTATTCGTTGTAAAGAGTTTTTTTGCATGTCACAATAAGTCAAACAGCAGAAAGCATAATATGTATGTAAAATTTGACATTTGTCTCTTAATTTCATGCAAGACCGAAACTTCAGTACTGTTTGGTTTGGTTTGAATTTCGCACAAAGCTACTCGAGGGCTATCTGTGCTAGCCGTCCATCATTTAGCAAAGTAAGACTAGAGAGAAGGCAGCTAGTCATCACCATCCACCGCCAACTCTTAGGCTACTTATTTACCAACTATTATAACGCCTTCACGGCTGGGAGGGCGAGCATGTTTGGTGCGACCGGGATTCGAGCCCGCGACCTTCAGATTACGAGTCGAACGCCTTAATACGCTTGGCCATGCCGAGACTTTAGAACTTGAAAATGTTCCTCACTCAGCACACTATCCATAGAGAAACTACGAATCTACTATTTTAGGTTTAACTTATCTTTTAGGATTTTTTCAGTAAGAATGCTACAATGATTAAACTTTTAAAGCAAACAAAGATCCTAGTCCTATGACGAAACTGGACCACACACCATTACGCCACCTCCAGAAGCTTGCACTCTCAGAACACTAAAAGCAACGTAACATCTTGTCAAATGCTTTTTATCTATATGTTTAATTATTTAACTGCAGAAAGGGACATATCAGACTACATTGCACGACACCTGGTGTTCACTGAAAGCGTTATGCACTGGAAACTCCATTCAAGCCCTATTTTATTATTTGTTTCTGAAATAAGTAGTTTATATCTGTTTTTTTTTATACCATATAAGAGTTTTTCCATTATCCGTAATTATTGTTAGTTTAATGTTGCTCAGTGTTGAATAACTCGGTCAAGCAACACAAAGTCTGATGTTTGCTGCTCATTGCAAGCCTATCTTGTTCTTTCATTTTTCGTTATGTCGACAACAGTTATGGCTAATGTTATCTTACTAGCAGGTTTATCTTCTTTTGTTTATGACACTCTCCATAGCTTGGCATCTATTAACATGACCTTTGAATGTAGGATAAATTCTTGTTCCTTCCCATAGTCTTGTAAGACAAATCATATTTTTGATACATTTATGTATTTATAACTAGACTATTTTGGATGTATAAAATATTTTTTTTTTGTTTTAACAATGTGTCCAAATGAGATGTTATCAGACTTTTGCATTAAAGTTAATTATTGATGTGCCAGCAAAATTATATGAAACATATTTTTTATTCTTATTTATTTCAGATGATGTCCCCTTGCTTCAAGTTGCAAGATAAACATCACAAGCGCCATCTTTTTTCAACCTTGTCCTGAGAATTTCAAGTATTTAGAAGTCCAGTATAAATGTACTTCAGATACGCTTTCTAATTACTTTATACGATTTTGTAAAAATAGAATAACAGAATGAATAAGCCATGGCCTAATATACAGCATATTTTTTATATAATATTTTAATCAGTACGAAGCAAAGTATAGTTTAAGAATACCTTCCTAAGAAATCCGTGTTTCTCAAGTTTGTAATGCAATCACACAATTTCAAAGATTTATTAATGCAACTAAGCATAAGATCAATCTACCAATAAAGACTGTTAGAAAGTTAGAGCATAAGCGGGTTAACTTGTGATTATGATAAAAGCTGTTTGAAAATACATTATACATACATTTTTATTTGTCACGTTACTCATTATAATTTATCTCGGATGAGTCTCCAGTTTATTATGTTACGTATGTTAATGTATTACGTTTTCAAATAGCTGGAAATTTTAGTTTTAATTTAGAAGTTAATTGAATGTCGATATATGATATTTGCCAACAAGGCTAATGCACACAATTTTCTTTCTTAACGTAAATATATTTTAACACATAGACAACAATACAGTTTATAATAACTGTTATTACAAATAACGTTTTATTTACAAAAGTTTTACACATTTACGGACAACACTAAGTCTTCTATCTGGTAGAACTGAATCTTTTATTGACAGCTCATGGAGAGCGAATTCATTGACCGCCAATGTTGTTGTTGTTTATGAATTAAGCACAAAGCTACACAATGGGCTATATGTGCTCTGCTCACCAGGGGTGTGGAAACCCTGTTTTTAACGTTCTAATTCCTCAGACACTCCGCTGTGCCGCTGGGGGACTTCACGTTCACATACAGGTAAACTCTCCTTGACGGAAAAGCTAAGTAGCTCTATTACTGGTTGGCCTCACGCGGTTTAAAGCTCACTTTTCATAGAGGAAGGCATCCGATGTCCTCGTAGAAATACTGACATCCGAAATTCATTCATCAAAGTTAAACGGTTTGTAATGTTCAAAATCTATAACGTTACTCGTCAGATATCTGTAGTTTTACGATTTATGATAGTTGTAGTTTCAGCGGTTTCTAGTATTCTGATTGTAGCAAACCAACAATATTATACATTTAAATGATCAAAGTCCTTAGACACATTTCTATGTTATTCGGCGAGTATGTAAATCACTACCAGAAATAAATGACCTATAAGGTCAAAATATTGTTTTTATTTAATTAAACACTCACAGTTTTGCTTGACAGCTTCTGCAAGAGCGTCCGCTGAAACACAGACCACAAGTGACGGGATAAAGTTTGATTTTAGGTGTTGTGAGTTCGTTTATTTCTAGCATTAACATGTCTTCTACACATCAACATGCAGAAGTTAAGTAATGAGCAGTTAACTGAACAGATAATTCTGAGCTTTTGTGATATCAATATACATATAGAAACTTAATACTGATAAAGTTAAGTAAACAAAATCAAAAGGGAAGACTGCATCAAAAACAGCAAATCCAAACCTCTGACTAATTATATTAGTTATAATCCAAAATGGCCTGGCATGGCCGAGCGCGTTAAGGCGTGCACTCGTAATCCGAGGGTCGCGGGTTCGCGCCCGCGTCGCGCTAAACATGCTCGCCCTCCCAGCCGTGGGGGTGTATAATGTTACGGTCAATCCCACTATTCGTTGGTAAAAGAGTAGCCCAAGAGTTGGCGGTGGGTGGTGATGACTAGCTGCCTTCCCTCTAGTCTTACACTGCTAAATTAGGGACGGCTAGCACAGATAGCCCTCGAGTAGCTTTGTGCGAAATTCCAAAACAAAAAAAAACATATAATCCAAAAACTAGCCGAAAGAAAAATAAGTTACAAAATAATAAACAAAAGCACTGCTCTAATTAAAAAGATTTTTACTGTTATATTTATTTTTCGATTACTTATTTTTTCTTTACTTTGGAGAGCAGTCACCTTCTCACAACTGTCTGCAGGTAGGAGGAGGGGCGATACAGACATGGGTCCTACTTAGATTACATTTCATATCCCGCATTATAGCTTGTACCCTGGGATATTTTAATTAATGCGCAATTTTTTTATTGTTTTCCATTTATTTTCGTTTCGGCTTGTTTTTAGGTTATGACAAACTTATATACATATATTTTAAAAGAGTGTTTAAAAGTTACTGATGTAAAACCAATCATATAAAATAATTAATTAACATTGCCATTTTTCAATATTTACCGGGTACGCAAGATGGCCCTGTGGTACAAAACCCTTACAATAGACATACAGGCTAGATTTTAGTGCCTTTCCTTCTTTATTAATTGACAATCTTGACCACAGAGTTAGTACATAAACCATAATACGTCTCACATTGATCATACAAGCGATAAAACAGCAAGATATGGTAAAAACCAATACTTTGAAGGTCTCACATCCGTAAGAACCCTAATTACAGATAGGATTTATTGGTTCTCATCATTTATCCAGTTAGAAGAGTTGTTATTATTTTAAAAGCTGAATGTGGGTTTCGTACATAGATTTGGTAATACAGTTTACATTATTATTATTATACATATATAATAATAATTATACAGTTTACGTAATAGTTATTATATATGTATATATTTTTTTCTATGTATATATCTTATTATGTGTCGCATCCTTTGGTATAGACTTTCCAATAGATTGAAGCTTTCAGGCTTAGGTTAAGCCTAATATTACGTTGCAATAATTGCGTAAAAAGTATTACCAATTCTAAATACTGTCATGTATTAGCTAAAACATCTGCTTGTTTTAAACTGACAAAACTCATTTTAGAACAAAGTGCTATAAAAGTAACTTCATTTTCGAATGTTTTCTTTTTCTTTCTGGCTAAGTGTAACTTTACTGACTAATGACACTGTAGAAACTCAAATAGGAAGGTTAAAAAAAAACGTAGTGAAAGGTTTTAATAATTCGGACAGAGTCAGTAGGCTTCGTAAAAATTACCGTGATGGACTTCTTTCAAAAAAGTGTTTTCGGAGCATGTGTAGGTCATAACCAGTATGCAGAATTGATTTTCAACGTTTATTTGTATTTATTTTACAGTTATATTTAAAGCCATCTTTTACGAGTAAATTTTGCCAAGACGATAAACTGATGTTTTTTTTTCTATTGTTTCCGATCAAAGCTGAAGAATCCATGCACGGAATATTACGGAATTTGTCCGATTCAATCCGAACAAAACCGATGTATGGTTGAGACGTACGACAATAGACGACTGCAGTGAAGAAACGTGTAGACAAATTGAAGAATAAGGTTCTAAAAACAAAAGATGAGAGCCATCGTTACAATACTGTGCAAGGCGTATTTTAGGTACTTTTTTAAATAAAAAATAATAAAAGTTTCTAAATGAGCAGCGAAAATGAAACATTTTCATGTTTAGTTTTCACCAAAATATAACCATTTTATAGTTTTTGAAAGTAAATGTGAACGTTGATAACTTAGTTAGTTTGCTATATTTAGAATCAAACAGTTAAAAAATGAAGCTATATTCAGTTCATAATAACGTCCTAAAGATTTGCTTCAATACCATATTTATCATCATGGCCAATAAAACTAGAATACTCAGTTATATAGAACAATATGGTCTGCTATTGTAATGAAAATATGAAAGATTCTCATTTATTTTAACAGTTCTTCATCATTTAGCAACTTAATATTTCAAATATATTGCAAAGTCTTTTTATTTTATAATTTTAGAATATCTTAGACGCCATCAGCATCTAAACTAAAGACGTATGACGCGACTCCTGGCTGGGTTTACCAGAACCAACAAAGCGCATAACGGCATCTTCGCTTATGAAATCTTCAGAAAGAATCACATAGATCTTAACAAATTCCACTCAGGCTCGGCATGGCCTGGTGGTTAAGGCGCTCGACTCCTAATGTGAGAGTCTTGGGTTCGAATCCTCGTTACATCAAACACGCTCACTTACTTTCAGCCTTACGGCTGTGACGGTCAGTCCCAGTATTCGTTGGTAAAGGAGTGGCCCCAAGAGTGGGCAATGGATAGTGATGACTAGCTGTCTTCCCTCTAGTCTTACACTGCTAAATTACGGACGGCTAGCGCTGATAACCCTATTGTAGTTTGCGCAAAATTCAAAAACAAACAAATTCCACTCCATTCGTCGACCAACTACCATGATTAAGAACAACGTTTGTACGTAAAGGCAAAATACAGGATGGTCGTTAGAAAAGCGGAAAATTTGTCAAACAGCTATTTATTTTTACAAAGAATAACTTTTACAAAGTTTTTAAAGGCATATGTTATATTACACTCATAGATGCTCAAAATTATTAAAATCATGCATTTTATTCATGATGTAAAGAAATCAAAATAGAAATGAGTAAGCACGCATTTTATTCATGATCTCATCTGACCCTCAAATTTTCCGCTTTTCTAGCGACAACCCTGTATTTTAACGTTATATGGTACGAATAACACATTTGATATCTTCTATAAATGAACAATCCTGACATAAGAAAGTATAAGCCATAAAGTAATTTAGAGAAAGTGAGCAGATGTCCATTAAAACATAGATCATATAAATATACGTACTGTGTATGTATACGCGAAAGACACAGAAAGAATAAATGTGCTCAAAATGCCTCGTACTTAATCATGAAAGTGTTTAGTTTATTATCTATTGATTTGTTCTTTTTAAAAAATCGATTTTTTAACTTAACTGCTACATATATTGTCAACACGTAAAAAGAGAAACTTGAAAATCACGCAATATAACCATTAGTGATTCATGACAAAACATACAAAATGAAGAACAAGTTTAATGGACAAACAGTTTATTTTATATGTATTTTTATAAATATTTACACCATTTAAAAACATGTGTATCATTTATTCTTTGTTTAATATATGTGTTAAAGATAAGGAATTGTAGGATTTTTACAATTTAGTTAGAAAAATATATCGAAGTAAAAGTTGAATGGAAACAAAACAGCAATTCTTGCAAGTTTTTTTATCTATTGTACCTATTAAAACCTTTGTGTCCCATTCGACGATGCCAGATAAACCTTGCGAATAAAAATATACAAAGGTTTTAATGAATCTCTCTATGAACCTATATAAATTCTAAAAAGATAGTTGTTTCTAACATTTAATTAAAAACGACAATTGTTCGCTTGTGACTTATCAACGAGTTCCAAAGTTTCTTTGTTAAAGCGAATGCAAGCAATATAATAATTGTTCGATTGAGATTTAGTAGCACAACGTAAACAAAAACACAATTTATCGATTATGATGTAGTAACGAATTTCAAGCTTCTTGGGTTTTTTTTTTTACCGCCAATCTTGATAATCTTACTTATAGCAGTGTAGTAACAAGTTTGTATCACATCGATATTTTACAGTTGTCTCGGTTCGCCAGGTTTACACTTGATCGATGTCAAAGGTTCGATTTTCGAGCCTGGATGACAAATGTGATCCTTTTTGGACTTAACAGAAAGATATGATAGAGCGTCCTCTGACAGCTTTACTTGATGGATCTAAAAACGGTGTGTAATCAAATACTTCTGTGTTTGAAAGTGCAAAGTGACAAAATAATGGGTAAAATATATGACTGTTGTGTAAACTGTGCATCCTACATCTTTGTCATTTGACAGAGGTTTGTAAGAACATATGAAGCACACATTTATAAACACACAAAGAGAAACACGGTTAATAAAAGCAATCATTCTAATTGATTAGTGAATGAACGAGTCCTGACATCAAAGTCACATTTATAACAGAAATTCTTAAGGACGTAACGTGATAAGCAAATACTGTTTAAAGATGTTATTTCAGCTCCCCCTATGGTCTTTTTCGGGAATAATTTCCACTTACGTTTTTATACACGTGTATCAGTTGTCAAAGGTAATGGTTCTCCCACTACATATGCGTTTATATTCAAATTTAAGTTTGTACCTTTAGAAATAATAGTTATTCACAAGCATTTATGTGAAACTAATAACTTATTTTTTATGATGTTTAGTTAACTATATATTCTTTATATGCTGTGGTAATCCAATCAACTAAGAAAAATCTTTAAACAGTTCATGTTTATAAGAGAACTGTGTATTCTTTTTCAACCTATCATGACCCTTCATAACTAGGTGGTTTGGGCGTTCGAATCACGATCTGAGGATCGCGGGTTAGAAATCTCGTTATACCAATCAAGATCTTCCTTTCATCCATGGAGGTGTTATAACGTCACGGTCTATCACACTATTCGTTGGTAAAAGAATAGCCCAAGAGATGAAGTGAGTGGTTATGACTAGTTGCCTAACCTCTAGTCTTACGTACAGTGCTAAATTAAGGACAACTAATACAAATAGCCTTCGTGTAGCCCACGCGTAGCTTTGCACGAAATTCGAACAAAACGTAAATAAAATTTTATTGTTATCTTTCAGTATGTAAAATATTAAACTAATGCTCAAAGAAATTACATAACATCTATTTCATCTTTTCAAACTCATACAGTATTATGGACAGCTAATGCAGGTAATCCTCGTGTGGTTTTGCATGAAATTTCGAATAATATATCTTATCATATACAAATTTAAAAGCATTTTGTACTAGCTAGAGTGTTTGTCTCCTGGACAGAAGTTAGGTAAATTCATAATTTACGAAAGGGTGTTTAAGGACATAAAAGTTGTTTTTCTTGCATACATTTAAAAAAAACGTCCTTAAAAACCGTGAAGCTGAAAATTTCTATTTTGTTATCCATCGATGAAATGAACCTTCAAATCTAATATGGTAAATAGTCATTCAAAAAAGGTGAAGTAGCGGTAAAAATACAAAAACACCCATTGATAGCTCAAAACTCAAAACGTGAAATGCAAAACTAGAATTTGTATGCATCCCTCCATAAACCTAAGGAATCCCCATGGCAATTTTGTTGAAAAACCATTTATACCGTGCGAAGTAGTCACTTGGACATATAACAGACAGTATTATTATTCTTATGGATACGCACATACTCAAGCCATCTAACACCACAACCAACATGACGTCATGATGGAACGGAATATATCAGAACTATATTTTGATATTGTTTGGCAGTTTCATAGGTTGTGTGATGCCGCAGAAAATCGATTCATAAGGGTGTGTAACATCCTCCTTTGACGCAAAATATGTGTATAATCAGGTGATAGAGGTATATTGAGTTCAAAGGTTTATTATCTATGATATAAAGATATTCATTGTACTTAAGGGCGTTGGAAAACAAAGAAACTTCAATTAAGTTGAGAAACCAGTGAAGAAAATGTGGCATCTTGTGAAAATCTACGAACTCAAAGATCAGTGAGAAAAGCCGTCTACATGCCCTAGGCAAAAGCACCCAACATAATCAAGAAAGATCTTGGTTACGGATACACATAGCTTTCATGATACAATTGTTTAATTGTTACGTAACTCACGCAACTGGAAAATAAAACGGTTATTCGTGCTATACCATACGAATGCATGCCGGTCAGGTCTTCGGATGCGTCTCGTGAGGATTTCTGTCTGATCGGACTATTGAAAAGTTCGAGAAAAACCATCTTCCTCCTATAAGAAATTGACCATGAAAGGACTGCAGGAAAGAATACTGTTATTCATGACAATCCTTAAGACGGAGCTTTTTGCATGGAAATTGCACTGCAGAGTTAGTGTCAAAATGCGCAGTCACATGACCGGACTTGATGCCATGTACTTCAGTGATGTACTGTGGCGCGAGAATTGTTTTAATATAACATACCTTACATTTGAGCTTTAATTTTAGAGTATCTTTACCTTATTGTATTTCTAGCTAAAGACGCAAGCCAGCGTGATAAACGTGAGTAAGAAATTTGGCGCGTTAAGTTACTTTCAAAAATCAAAATTTTTATCGTTTCCATGTCAACGGTATTATTGCGATCGTATAATCCATGTTATAACTAATACGATTTCTTAAGATAATTACCTATAAATTTCATTATTTTCGTCTATAATTCTTTTATTTTATTTTTAGTACAGATCTTTCTTGGTATAGCTTCAGTTTATCTGTTTGAGTATTATTTGTAACATAATTATATTTTTTATTCTGTCTCAGTCTGTGGTATGTGGATTATTCTCAGGGTTTTTGTTGCGATAAGACTTGCTCACAATAAGAAAACAACAATGAGTAGCAGAGGACATGGATTAACCCAAATCCCTAATGATCAACTTTCGTGTGCTATCGGCATCAATGAATCAATACGGAACCCAAAACCTAAACCTACCAGTGAAATTGACTTCTAGACATATCCAGGCGAGTTCGGTCATTACAAGTTGATTAATGCAAAACTCATTAATTCGAGACTTGAAGGCACAGTTAACTGGTCGATAAATTGTCTCTTTGCAATAACAAAGGTAAGTTTGCGTGAATTATGATAATTGTCGTTGTTCATGTGTTATTGACTGTATAAGAGAAGTAACTAAACTTGTGATTACCTACGTGTTAATGGGTTCCTTAAAACCAATAGCAATTTTCTAAACAAACATTGGAAAGTTGTATGCCTTATTGCCTGAGTGAGTAAGTGTGGAGTTTAGTAGACGGCTTAAAAATAGTTTAATTAAGTTTCGACAAAGAGGAATATAAATCATTGTAAAAAATGCCGCCAGGAAACACGTTGATGCAAGCACACATGTAAATATGTACCTGAATATTGTATATATCGCGAAGTGGGTTATTTAAATGGTTATTCAAAGTTGATAATTAACGTGTTGTTCGTACATTTACACGGGTATGTCTGCTTGTACTTCAAATGTAAATATATCTCATTTTACAATACGTATGCGCCAATGTGAAAAGTACGTTAAGTAGGGAATTATATATAATTTATTTGTTTGAAATTAAGCATAGCTTCACAATGAGTTACAGGTGTTTTGTTCACCACGGTTACCTAAAGCCGGTTTCTAGCGTCGTAAATCTGCAGGCATTCCACTCTGCCACTTGGGTACATTATATTTCACTGTTTTATTTTTGTTTTAACTCCTTGCAATATTGAACTAAATTTAAAATAATTACGCATTTATAAACTTGGAACTAATTAGATAATATTGCAGCTAATAGGATAAAACAAAAGTTTTCTAGAATTAAAATAGAAGACAAAATGTGTCTGTTTGTTTTGTTTGTTTTGGAAATTCGCACAAAGCTATTCGAGGGCTATCTGTGCTAGCCGTTCCTAATTTTGCAGTGTAAGACTAGAGGGAAGGCAGCTAGTCATCACCACCCACCGCCAACTCTTGGGCTACTCTTTTACCAAGGAATAGTGGGATTGACCGTTACATTATACGACCCCACGGCTGGGAGGGCGAGCACGTTTAGCGCGACGCGGGCGCGAACCCGCGACTCTCGGATTACGAGTGCACGCCTTAACGCGCTCGGCCATGCCAGGCCCAAAATGTGTCTATTTAAAACTCATTTCTGGTCTACGAAGTAAAACGAAAATTTGTGTAACTTAAATCAATGAAAATAGTCTTGAAATATAACCGCATCATTTAAGTCATTGTAATGGTGTGTACGATATTTAAAAGTCGATGATAAATGATTACAATTATATTTCTCCTACAAAATTAATATTAATTAGTTCCTATTATACGTTTTAAATACAAGATTCCTAATTTACTCTTTTAGGGATTTTCAAAAACCGGCCTGAAGAGTTCTGGATTTAGAGAAATGCGTCGTCGCCAATGGATGTGACAATGATAATGTTGTTGGAATAAAATATTTGTACATCTTATCATTTTTGAAAACTTCCTGAGGCACTAAATTAAGATTGCTGTGATCAGTAAATATGCTAGGTCTCAGACTAATGTGTTACGACATACAATTGTAATCATTCTTAGCCAACTTCTTAAACGCTTACACACCATAACAGTTTGTTGTGGTGTCAAATAGCTTATATAACTAGTATTTCCGAAGTATCGTGGGTTTGTTGTATCTCAACGAGCCCAAAAAACTGTAGATTGGATAAAATGCGTCGTTAATAATTAATATAACAAACATAGTGTGATGGATTATTGTTATATATTCTTCTGATTCTTGACCATACCTATGAGACTAAAATCAAAACGTACTGCTTTAAAATGTAAAGTATTAAGAGAAATATAATTAATTAAATCATGACAAATATATCATTATATTTCGAATAGACGAGACATAAGCATCCAAGGTTCGATTCCCGTGGTGTACAGTACTCACTGTATCATTTTTCGCAGAAACAAGCAGGCAATTAATTCTTTACAACGAATATAACGTAACGTAAGAATAATCCACAATGCAAAAACTTGACTTTTTATAGAAAACGAACGTCGTTTCGCCAGCAAAGGTTCTACAAAATTAACTTGATACATATCTTCGTGTTTCATGACAGCAGTAATGTCTATAATTAGTATTAAAACCTTGTTTACGAGCTTTTAGTTTTCAAAATGACGTGTTACTTCCTGAATGGGCCCGACATGGTCAAGCGTGTTCAGACGTTTGACTCGTAATCCGAGGGTGGCGGGTTCGAATCCCGGTCGCACCAAACATGTGTGCCATTTCAGGCGTGGGAAAGTTATAATGTGACAGTCAGTCCCACCATTCGTTGGTAAAAGAGTAGCCCAAGAGTTGGCGGTGATGACTAGCTGCCTTCCCTCTAGTCTTACACTGCTAAATTAGGAACGGCTAGCGCAGATAGCCCTCGGGTAGCTTTGCGCGAAATAAAAAAAACAACAACAACAAACAAACAAACTTCCTGAACTCTCTGTACTAATAGAAAAGTGATATGATTTACTTTCAGTGCAGTCCGATATGGTTGATATCTTAGTGCGTGTTTGTATCTCAATAGCACTTCTCATTTCTAATAATTTGAGCATTTTGGGATTTGTAAATATTTTTATGAATTTGGTTGATTTTCTTGACAAACATAATCATAATAGTGGCATTTTACTTTTAAAATGGCCTGGCATGGCCTAGCGCGTTAAGGCGTGCGCTTTGTGATTTGAGAGTGGCGGGCTAGCACAGACAGCCCTCGAGTAGCTTTATGCGAAATTCCAAAACAAACTTTTAAAATATTGATTCAGTTCTTTATATACTGATTTTATTTTAAAAAAACGCATATTTTAAAACGTTAAATTATCATAGAATGTTCTCTTTTTTTTATTTTTCGTGGTCTGTTTTAACCTCCAATGCAGTAACAAAAGGAACACAATGTTTTGATGACTAACCCTGGGATTGTGTTTGTTTGATTAGCTCAGTCTTGTTAAATGCATTTTTTGGTAAATTATTCTGTACAAATAATCCAATTTTCGAATTTAAAATAATCTGTTGTTGGTATTTTGGTCATCAGCTTTCTATCGTTTTACGTTCGATTTCAACAAAAATTTGACTTCTAATTTCTCAACTGGATGCCTCTAACTCAGGTTAAAGGCCAATTGAATTATGTGTCAATGGTAAAGAAAATATTCAGTATCTGGTATTTAATTACTGACACCTGGCTAAGGAAAGGGAGTATTGTTTCAGGATAATTAAATTTCATTTCAGCTGTCTCGTATTTAAGAATTGTTAGAAGATTCGTATGGTACAGTAAGCCTAGATCAAACGATATTTTTGAATTAGCACAATGCTCTGAGATTGGATAACCGTTATAGAGTATCACATGACGTACTGAAGTCTTTCTTTTTGAACCAATCACAGAAATCATTATCATTTAACAGAATCGTTGACCATTACTTTTCGTGGCCTCCCCATAGATTAGCGCACCAAGGCAATTTCAACTTAAACAACTGTAAGCCTTTATTAATACATCTACAGTTTACTTAGGCCTGAATTGTAACACTTTTTAATTTTTTCTCCGAGTATTCAATTAAAAACATGCTGCTCCGTTGAATGGATCGTTTTAATCACTGAAGCCGATTTGGTTTCAAAACACATTTTGATTTTATGTTTATTATTGTTATTCAATTAGTTAAGAAACAAAGATTTCTTGTATTGGTATTAACACGTTTCTGTTTCAATAAGAGGATAATGTGACAAACCTATGATGTGTGTTCAGAGACTTTTCATCGAGGTAAAAACCTTTTATACTTCGAAAAATTAATAATTAGTAATTTCATGTGAATAATTTTGAGTTTCAACTAATGTTTTTTTTTTCGTCAGAAATCCTGTGCTAGTGAGGACAACTAATGGCTGTCTTATTCCAAGCAATTTCATGGGGGAATCGGTAACGTAACTTAAAAAATAATATTAGTATTAAGTTGCAAAATGATTCTTATTGGCTCCTTATAAAAATTGTATTTGTTAAAACATTAGTTTTCTACACGAAAAGAGCGTTAAACTTCAAAGTATACTATATATATACTTCACACAACTCTTACGCAATTAATAAAATATAAAGTTTAATTACTGGGTACAACCAACAAATCTTTTTTTCATGTTATTACTTTAATTGGGTTTTATTGAAAAAGAAATTAATCTTAAAGACAGGATAATAAACGAAAAATTTAATTACGTTAAAATGGTTCCACGTTTAAAGCTTTTTTTTTGTGTAGGACTCAGTTTTCATTAAAATGCCCAAAGGGGTTTTAAAGTTTATTATTAATATGATGTCAAAACTCCAACTTAATTTTCGTTACACCTTTTGGCTTAGATTATAAAATAAATTCAGATAATTTGCTTTTGTTTAATTTGTATTAATTATCTTTTTTTCTCGTATAAAATCAGGTGTTTTTTTTAACTTTATTTCTAACTATACTTATTTTCTGAAGTTTATTTGTCTTTATTTATTGTATAGATGTTGTTAGATAGCACCTTACCTGTATTGGGTCAGATGTTTGCCTTATAAATGATAGAGAAAATAAAATAATTTAAGCCTAACCATAAAAGATCGGTTGGAGCCTGCAGATCGAAGGGATTAGAGCTTTAGACATAATTTTACTAACCAATCTGCATTTTTAGCTGTGGGAGCGTTATAAGGGCGAAAGTCAATACTTTTATTCTGATCAGACTCAGACAAGGCTTTTGTGACGGTCGGTGATGCTGGCTGTTGCGTTAAATACTCAAATATATTGTGATATAATATCTAAATATAGAAAATTACCAAATGGTTAGGCTATTGTGGTTACTTTCACGGAAAGTTTGCCTTTATTATTGAATAATCATAAATAAACAAAGGCATTATTTGTGTTAAAATATGCAAGCACCCTGGGATGAAGGAAGACAAGAAACACAAATCCGAGAATGAAACAGTAACTTTGATTTGCTCTTAACATGAAGTGTTCGTTAACATTCACAAACTTCCCTGACATCACAAGTTTCTTTCTGGATCTTGTAAGATTGAAGCTTTCACTCCTGATTGTTTGTCCCTTTTTTAGCCACCAGAAAAGTTCTCTTGGATTTTCAGTAATATTCTCTCAGTTTCGTGATCACGACAAACCAGGTATTTTCCAAACCAACAGCAATGATAATGTCGTAATTGTATTTGCTGCATTCTGTAATCTAGACTTGTAACTAACTTGTAGCTAAGGTATTTGAACTGCCGTAAGAAAATTGATTTTATTTAGAAGACTTTTGAACAGAAATTTGAAACCTTTTTTCCCTGTATTTATATAAAGTTCGCCGGAATATTGGAACTGATAGCTGTAGTGAAGTAATTCGTATTTAGCTCGTAAACGTGGAAAAATATATAAGAATTATTTAAAATAGAAATCTTTAGGATGAAAAAATATTTTAATAATGAGTTTTTTACACGTAAGTTGGTGGTGACTGTGTATAACCTTGGAGTGATTTAACGAGTTAAAATCTCGTAAGAACTCAAACGTGTTTCATTATGATGAGTACCTTGATTTAATATGGTTAATAGATTGAGCAAAAAGAAAAGTCACGTGCTGAAATATTTAAACAGATAGATAAAACAGGTGTTTTTTCGAAATGTGCCATCTGGTGTGTATATATTATATTAATTGGATGCTTAGCCATAACCTTAACCATCTTATTGCAGATCAGGTGAGAATAACATAGGTGAGTAAACGAGATGTCATAGATTAACGTAATAAGTCAAAACATTGCCAATGTACATAGATCAATATATATAAAACTTGTTTAGGTGTAAAGAAATGTAACAAAACTAAATGAATATCTGTCTAAAAACTTAGGACGCCAATAAGACGTTTTTGTGGTGATAATCAAAATACATCACTAATAAACTTCATGGACCTGACTGGACACTGTCCATTTATAACAGTCTGTCATGGCTGAGTTGGTACTGTGGAGCTAGTTGGGTGTTTCCCATTCTTATTATTGGAGAAGCCGCAGGTATCAATACTTCCGGTCATCTGAGTGGGAAATGTTGTATGCTGGCGGAGAGATATGTGAAATGTATTGTTGTTGTTACTTCTTCTGTAAGTAGTTTTCTAGTTCTATAGCATATGAAAGAAACATGACAAACCATCGTACATAGCACAAAGAGTGAAAACAAATACTGTGTTATTGCTGTTATTTTTTAACACAAGTATAAAACATGAAGGAGGTAAAAGTGAAGTGATATTTTCAGAAATGCTCCCCCTTGGAAAGTTTTTGTTTGTTTGATTTGTTTACATTTCGCGCAAAGCTACTCGAGGACTATCTGCGATAGCTGTCCCTAATTTAGCAGTGTAAAATTAGAGGAAAGGCAGTTAGTCATCACCACCCACCGCCAACTCTTGGATTACTCTTTTACCAACGAATAGTGGGTTTGACCATCATAATATAACGCTCTCACAGCTGAAAGGGGACGGGAATTCTAACCCGCGACCCTACAGTTACGAGTCGAACAACTTAACCCACCTGGCCATGCCCATCCTTTATGGGATAGACAAAAATGATAAATATTTTCAAAATCTGAGTAGCTGAATTGTGGAAAAAAGTGTTTAAAATTTAAAAAAAATATGAATTTTAAATTCGCAGGCCTGAATAATTGTAGGGGAAAATAACGTAGTAATCCGAGTGGTATCAGAGAAGATAGTTGATAAGAAGATAATCATTTACGTGTTATTCTGGTCTGCATAAATTATTTTGAGCAGTTGTTCATAAAACACACATGCACACCTGTTTTTTATGAAAGAGTATTCTTCACTGTATTTTTGTTCAGACAATTTCTTTGCACTTGGGGTAGATTTGTGCCTCATTCTGTGCAAGAACTGACTGGACGCTAATTTATTTGACTGTCCAAAAATATTGTGAAGGGAACAAACAATACCAGTTCAGTAGGGTATTTTCAGTTTACTGCATCCAGAATATAGAAATGTTATTGGACTACAGAAAACGCAGTCCCAGGAAGATCTACTTGTAGACCCTTAAAAACTACTGCACGAGACGACCGTGTTTTGATCAGGTTAGCATGTCGAGGTCAAAAGAAATGTTGTAGCACTTTACGATAAGAATGACGTAACACTCTCATTCCACGGTATCCAGAAGAACAATGAACGGAAGACTGTATAAACGAGGTTAGTTTGCAAGAACTACCTGTAAACTGAGATTAACGAGATAATTTACAACTCTCATCATGTTACTCAGACAAGACATTCTGCCAACGTAAGGACTTCAGGGACATGCCATATTTTTAGATAAGTCTTGTTTCCAGCTTCTTAAAACGTACGGAAGTATTCATGTTCTTCATTTGCTTGAAGCATAGATGAGGGAAGATCATTTTTCTCATAGGGAATACATATGAAGTGGTGCAGTGCTTGTTTGGACAGCCGTTTCACTATAGTAGAAAAAACTGTTCTTCTTATCCTCCAGGGAACCATCAATGGTGTCTCCTACAGGAATCACATAGAGAGTATATTTCTGCCATATGCTAGGACAAGACTTGTAATTTCGTGTTCCGGGATGATAATATCACTTTCCACAGTGCACGTATTGTAGAGAATTATCTCCCCAGGTAGACGTTAGAAGATTATCATGGCCAACAAAGTTCAGATTAAATCACAGTGTATTACTTCAATAACGTCATGGAAAACATTCCACTAATCCTTGCAGAGATTACTAGAAGTACGAGAAGGACCAACCAACTACTGAATGTTTAATATAAACTTACATAAGGTTATCGACGCTATTTATAATGATGTGATGATACATTTTGTCATTATATATATTTTGGTATAGTTTCTTGTGATAAATTAAATACTGAATTGTAAATCTTTATATAAATGTCTTATAAAATTCACCACTGTTTCAATAAATCATTCACACTGTCCAGAGAACATGTCTAATGATAAAAGTTACACATATAAATGTTTAATGTAACATACATTTCTCAGTTGACAGCACTAACTGTATTTGTATTGCGCTTTAATAATAATGATTTTATTAATTACAAAATATTCAAATATATTAATACAGAAAGAGAGAGAGAGATAAACGTAGTTTAAAATATCCATTTATTAGGAAAAACGGTAAGATAAAATACAACATTATACACATATATTCAACAAATTAAATACGTAACACGAGAAGCTGAATATAAAATACCATCTAATATATTTTAAAACTTGCATTGTTTTGTTTAACGTTTCAACTGTGAATGAACGCGTATGATACCGTTCGGTAAGATATTAATAGAAGGTAAAAATTGTGAGCTCTTAACCACTAAAAATGTAGACAAACTGCCCTTATTTTCTTAGGACTTTTACCCATACTTATTCTAGAAGTTTGTTTGCTTAAGCTGAAAGCCACATAACTGGTTATCTTCACCGTGTCAATTCTCAGGTGTCGAATCCAGGGTTTTAGCGTTATAAGTTCTCAAGTATACCACCGACTGACCGGAGAATGATAAATAAATAAAATATAAGTCATGATCAGAGTTCGAACCGTTTATCGGTATCAAGACACTTTCACCATGTCCAACCATGTAAATCTAAGTCGTTTTAAAGAAAATAAATTATGTCACATAAATACTGTACATGATAAAATTAGTATATTAAATATGTTATATATGTCACAGTAAGCATTTTCATCTTCACTAAAATCTGTTATTGTGATATTCTCGGATAAACTAGTTTCATACCGTATAGGATACGTTCTCTATAAACAGCAGGGTCAAAGATATTTTCTAAGTTTTCAATAACATGAGATATAAATGATTGGACACGTTTTAAAGGTAGTGAAAAAATCTTCATTACAAGCGCACAGAGAGAGACATAAAGATAGTGTGGATTATCACCTCTACTGTATCAGTGACTAAGTTTATTTATTTTTTCCCTCGATTTTAGGCTCGGCATGGCCAGGTGGGTTAAGGCGTTCGACTTGTAATCTGAGGGTCGCGGGTTCGAATCCCCGTCGCATGAAACATGCTCCACATTTCAGCCATGTGGGCGTTATAATGTAACGGTTAATCCCGCTATTCGTAGCCCAAGAGTTGGCGGCGGGTAGTGATTACTAGCTGCTTTCCCTCTAGTCTTACATTGCTAAATTAGTTACAGCTAGAGAAGATAGTCCATGTGTAGCTTTGCGCGAATTGAGTCCCGGTTGAACTAGTCGCAATGAGAATCAAGTAGAAAAACCAACAAAAATTAGGTTTCATGCTTGAACAAAACTATCTGTTTCTTTGTGTTTTGATTGTATCAACAAGCGACTTATAACTAATTCATAATATTCTCAATCTTATATATCTATATATATATATATCGTCTCCTCAACCAACGAAAGGACGTATTTACATGTTCCCAGACAGGGGAACTCAAACATAAAGAGAAAGACAAATAGCAAAAGCACACTCGAACCGCAATATTTCATTGATTCTTTGGGTAAGTGTTTTCTAGTCCAAATTGCACGGAAACAAGCCACGCGAAAAGTTCTGAATTACTAGAAAAGTCAATGATCTACTTGAATATCATACTAAACACAGGAACTACTTTTAAAATCATATATGAAAGTAAAGATGATTTAGTGGTCATACATGTCAAAGGCTCGTGCTCAATGATTTATATATATCCATTCGCTATTGGAAAGTTTGTTAGCACTTTCTACATAAGGTTGACGTGGACACCCAAATTAAAGCTAAAGAAACCTCTGCATCTTCTCATCGGAAGCTATATATGAAAAGCTCTAATGTATATGCCGCTTATCAGCCACCCAGAGCGTCAAAAAATCGAAAACAACGAATAACCAAGACCGAGAAATCTTATTTTCTTTCATTATCGTCTATCTTCAGCAGGCTTAGCGTCTATCTAGTTCTAGCAGTAACAATAATTTTGTCACCATTCGATAGAATAAAACGGTCTTCATTAACTTCAACTAGCGAATTTTATTACTATTCTGTACAATATTAAAAGGAAAAAAGCGTAATTCTCATATAAAGGATATCATTACCTCTTGAATTTGGTTTTTTTTATAAAACTTTAAAAATCGTAAATATGAGGTGAAACAGGAGTTATCAGCTACCAATAGATGACTGGAACATGTAGAAATCTCAATGCTTTGTATATTCTATAACTAGATTCTTTTGAAAGCCAATCTCTATAATGTATATGAAGTAACGAAGTGAAATAAAATTAATACATATGCAGGTCATTAGAAGCTAGATATGAATAATTAGGTAGCATAGTCGCTCTATTTACCGTGTATATACCGCTTATCAGCTATCCAGAGCGTCATAAAGTCGAAAACTGTTGAATAAGCATGAATCAAGACTTCTCTGTTTCATTCGTCATCTTTTTTCTTTAACAGTCCCAGCGCCTACTAATTCTAGCAGTATCTATAATTTACCTCTACTTAATAGAGTAAAAAAGTCTTCACGAGATCAGACTACCGATTTGATTACTATTAAGTGCAAAATTTATAAAACTTTAGAATATAGTTTATTATTCAATAACCCACGTATGCCATCTTGTGAAAAAAAGTTTCGCACAAAGTTACTCGAGGGCTATCTGCGCTAGCTGTCCTTAATTTAGCAGTGTAAGACTAAAGGGAAGGCAACTGGTCATCACACTCACCTCAAACTCTTGGGCTACTCTTTTACCAACGAATAGTGGGATTGACAGTCACATTATAGCGTACCAGCGGCTGAAATAGCGAGCATGTTTGGTGTGACGGGAACCGACTTCAAGATCCTCGGATTACGAGTCGAGTACCTTAACCACCTGATTTGTAAAAAACGAAACAAACATATATTAAGAAAAAGAGTTATGTAGGGCTGGCTACTACACTAGAAAACAAAGGAACCAAACAAGATAGGAATGAAAGTGGACACATCACTTGATCAGTTAATGGTCACCAAGACGACTGAACCATTTTAACTTTACGCGAATAATAACATTTAAGATTTATATTATATATTTATTTATACATTGCTACTGGAGTATTACTTTATTCTCCTGGTGTTTTTTTATTGTTTGTAGAATATTGAACACGATTCATAATTTTGATGTAATACGTTATTAATATTTGTCTCAGTGGACTTACTTTGGAATCCAGATTATAGTTCCGGGTCATTTTGCCAGGAAATCATTAAGGTTCGAAAATAGACACATAGACACCACTGTATAGTACAAATAAATCTATCAATAGGTTTTGCACAAGCTTTAAACATAAACAACAGCTGACATATTGAGTACCTAAAAATATAATAACTTAGAACATAGATTTGCTTGTTTGGTTGGTTTTTAAAGCAAAGACACACTGGACCATCAAATGCGTCGACCAATAGGAATCAAACTTTTGATATTAGTGTTGTAAGTCCGTAAACTTGGCGCTTTCCAACATCAGAACAATATAAAGGAAAAGTTACTTAAATGGATTACCTGTTATGACTAGGTGATCATTTTAAACATTTTTCAGTTTCATGAATCAATATTACGCGTATTGTTGACTGTCGCTATTTTGAGCGTCTTTGCACTCTTTGTTTATTGAGTTAATTCTCCTTTGAAAAGTCGTGACTACAATTTTCTTGTAAACAGTTTATAAAATTGTTAAGATGCTTGTATTTTTGCACCACGTTTTTAATAACCTCTCTTTTTTGCATTATTTTTAATACACTTGGAAAGATGGGAAATTTAAAGCTTCAAGAAACGAATAAATTAAAACTTAGTTAAGCAGTTGTTATTGTTTAGTTACCTCTAACTTATATTGTTGATAACACTGACAATTATCTGATATATATATTAAACTGTTATTCCTTTCCAGCATTTCTATTTTCGGCTCAACAGATACACAAACACCTAAGATATTAATGAGAAAGAACGATTCGTGAATTGCAGCCTCAAATATTTGTGTTCCTTGAATATTTACTGTCAAAGTGCAGACTGGTGTATTTCGGTTTAACTGATACTTTACATATTCGTCGTTTGTATCTTCTACAAGACTGGCTTCTTACATTAATAACTGTTATTAACTTAAATCAGAGCAAGCTATGTACTTAGAGCGAAACTAAAACTTTGTAATCGGTAGAACTAGATAAATACATTATTCTTATATCCAATAACAATGATTAGAACACGTTATCATTAAATATATTTGTCACAAGACACTGGTATCAGGCCTATTGTATTTTTAACACTTCATTCACCATCTAATCTTTGAGAAATTTTCAAGACTTAGAAGAAGGTATGGCTCGGCATGGCCAAGCATGTTAAGGCGTGCGACTCGTAGTCTAAGGGTCGCGGGTTCGAATCACGGTCACACCAAATATGCTCCCCCTCCCAGCAGTAAAGGCGTTATAATGTGACGGTCAATCCAACTATTTGTTGGTAAAAGAGTAGCCCAAGAGTTGGAGGTGAGTGATGATGACTAGCTGCCTTCCCTTTAGTCTTACACTGCTAAATTAGGGACGGCTATCGCAGATAGCCCTCGAGTAGCTTTGAGCGAAATTCAAAAACAAACAAACAATCTTCTTTCTGTGAATTGACTCCCCTAAAAGAAAGATTCGTAACAAACTAAAAAGTTTAAATTTTGAAAAAGGTTGCATACGCCAAATACAGCAACTCAGGTTTTAGTAACAAAAGAAACATTGTAAAAATCAGTAGTTTTCCAGTCGTAATACAGCGTAAGATGTATAACAAAATATGTATCCATTTAGTAATTCTTGAAATGCTAATGTGATTCATCATATATCGTATTTTTATATCCCGGGATGTATATAAACACACCATTAGCTGTTTCTAAATATAAGTAACAAGTTACAATGTTGTTTCATATTTCTGTTCATGAAACTTTTAAACGCGAATTTTACTGAGGAAAACACCCGATAGTATCTATCAAATAAACAAAGAAACGAGACAAACAGACACGATTATTCATTACAAACACTTCGTGGCCTGAGGAATATTCTCCACTGGTTTGATCTAGTAACACCTGATGACATCAAACCGGAAGCTACACATAAATCTTAACCCGCGTGCCCCACAAGAACAATTGACTGATTCATTTTTTTGAAAGAAGTGTTCATCATAATTATTCTGTCTATTTTTCCGTCATGTTCACAAGTTATCCAAACACAACGATTACCCCACTATTGTGTAAACACAGGCAATTCAAAACAACGATTATCCTACCTTTCTGTATCCATAGGTTATTAAAACACAACAAACATCTACCTTTCTGTATGTACAACTAATTCAAACACAACGTTTATCCTACGTTATGTGTGAAAAAAAGCCACATTTTCGCTATTCTTTACGATCTCTCGTAAAGTGCTAAAATTTTAGCAACATTTAAATTTCCTTGCTCGTTTTAACTGTGGTTTCTAGTTCTGAAATATTCATGCGATAGTGATGATAATCACCATGACGACAAGAGATATTTCTGAATTGCCTTCATGATAAATTACAAGTCATTGTTATTGATTCGGAATCACACTTGGCACGAGTACAGCACCTACTATAATTTCAAAGATAAAACATCGCCCATTGTTACGCTCAGTGACTATAGATCTCTCCTGATGTCAGGTCTTTGACGAGAAAGCGATTGACCATCTCCACTGATCAAAAGCAGGCCATTCTTTATTACCGTGGTTAAAGATAAGATGTCCACTTTCAACGAACATAATCGTCTATCCTGTGAAATATAGTAAGACTGACCGCCAACTGCTATCTTTCAAACAAGGTAGTTTTGCTTGGCTTGTTACAAGTAGTTATTCTTGACGAAATGGATACGTCATAAAATGCTGCATTGCCTATCTGAACAAAAGGCATGTCGTAAATTAAACCATCTATATTTACTAATGTTAGTGGATGATTCTGTTCGGAAATTCTTTGTTTACGAGATAATATTCAATAAAAACAGTAAAAGTCTTGTCATTATCAGTTTCAAACACTCTTTGGACACAAAGAATCAATTTCACTTCATGAGAAACATTTGTAAGTACTCAAGGAGCAGTGTATCGTTTATAATACGAACGGTGACGTCATTAGCAACATCTCTATCGCTTATACGTTTAATTTGTAATGAATTAAATACCAACGTATTCGATCGTGCAATAATGTCGTGAAGCTGGAGGCTTTTGTCGTATTTTTATGAAGAGGTATATTGTTTAACAAGCAAGGCTGTTAACCAATATCAAGCGAAAGGAGTATTCGATAGTACAAATGAAAACTCATAGCACGGCACAGGTAATGGCAACAAACTCAGAAACCACCCTTCTAGCTAAACCAAAAATTAGTTTCAATCTGCAAAATGATGGTTATGGTGAGAGAGAAGGACCCTTCAACCCAAAAGTCGTCGCAATAAAGCTGAGCATATTTCCTGGTCCTGTTAACAGGTTAAGAATCACAAAGTTGAAATTGAAGAAGGGTCAGAAGCCAAACATTCATCAGCTCAAAAGTAACAAACATTGAACTTAATAACTGAAAAGTCACGTGATGTGGCACCGATGGAATTTTGTGGGGGCCTGGCATGGCCAAGTAGTTGAGGTGCTCCACTCGAAATCTTCTTCACATCAAATATGCTTGCCCTTTTAGTTTTGAGGTCGTTATAATTTGACGGTCAATCCCACCATTTTTAGTAAAAGAGTAGCCCCAGAGTTGGTACGGGGTGGTGATGACTAGCTGCCTTTCCTGTAGTCTTATAATTTTAAATTAGGGACGGCTAGTACAAATAGTCCTCGTGTAACTTTGTGCGAAATTCACAAAACAAACACTTTTATGCCTTTGGTCCGGTCAAACATTCACGTAGAATATAAGCTTTAACCGATATTCACGTACAGTATAAGCTTTATCGAATGTTTTTCAAGATATGTGGTTTAAAATTGACTAAACCATCTTTCACGGAAGATTATTGCAATGGAAGTTGTGGTGTCGGACAATGGCGTTTTATCATGACTGGTCGTCTTTCCAATGACACAGCGGTATGACTGCGGACTCAGACAGCTAGAAACCGGGTTTCAATATCCATGGTGAGCAACGCATAGAAAGTACTTAAATCTAAATTAACAAATAATCATGACCACAAACCGGAGCACTATCGACGACGAAAGAAGTTATTTCGAGAGCGGTACCTGACCTGGAACCCTCTTTATATGAACTGTGATTGGTATTCTGCACACTGAAATAAACGAATGTATGACACTTTAACCAGTTTTAAAAATCTAATTTGCTTAAGAAAAGTCGTATAATGTGACTATTCTGTACTTCATTTATTACTCTTTTCAATTTCTCCAGAAGTGTCAGGACTTTCTTGTATTGTGATCGTTTATATTCAAGATAAAATACTTCAAGATAAACAAAAACAAGATTAGAGTTTTGTCGAACTTAATATATTGAATTTACCGTGTGAGAAATAAGTGCAACAAATATGACGATAAATACAGGACGTAATTTTAACTTATTGTGGGTGAAGTAAGGACAACAGATGTTAAGATAAATACAGGACGTAATTTTAACTTATTGTGGGTGAAGTAAGGACAACAGATGTTAAGATAAATACAGAATGTGATTTTAACTTATCGTCTGAGACGTAAAAACAACGGATGCTAAGTTAAACACAGAATGTAATATTAACTTACCGTGTAAGAAGTAAGAACAGCAGATATTAAGATAAATACAGAATGTGATTTTTAGACGCCATGTTTCTTTCCAGTAATCGTAACGACACAGTTAAATAGTCTCTTGGTTGTGACACGTTAGATTCAAACCCAAAATGCATACAATAAAGATATTTGTTTCTGTCAAACTGTAAAATAGTGTTTAAGTTTTCACGCATTTATTGACATTGCAGGTTATTCCAGAGAAGTAAAAATACTGTTTGTGTGAAATCACGTATTAGTTACTCTGTTTGCACCTGCACAAGGTTAATGATTTTGTTTTGCACACGAAATGCAGATACCCTCTTTAATGTTCTTATTTACAATACGGATTTCTAGTTTTGAAACAATTGTGCACGAATTGTGAACTGTTGTAGTAGTTGCATTAAAAGAGAAAAATATTTATTTAAACTTCATTATAACGACATTTAACTGCGACTTGAGTATTTTGATTATTGTTTTCAATCGATATTTTTAATTAGTGCTAAATAATATATTCACGTTTTTTTATTTGTAGGCCACCTATATACCGTCATGAATAGAAAACACCATTGGTGACAAACTGGCACTCGTAGCTTGTCTCATTTACGAACAAAAGAGTGCAGATATTCCTCGTGTAGGTTTGGACAAAATGAAAAACAAACGAACAAGAACAAAAGACGACGGAAACGTTGACGTAGACAACAAAGAGAGTTGTGAATACTGATGCTGGAAATAATGATCTTCTGGTTGTTGTTGTTTTGAATTAAGCACAAAGCTACACAACGGGCTATCTGTGCTCTGTCCACCACAAGGTATCGAAACCCGGTTTTTAGCGTTGTAAGTCCGCAGACATACCGCTGAGTTACTGGAGGGGAGCAAATTCATGTTCTAACGAAAATGTTTGAGATGCATACATCAAAGGCAACTAAAGCATCGGATACATTCCATATTCGCCCCCTCCCCCCCAAAAAAAAACAATCATATACGTCAATGACAATGGATTGCATCTAACATGCTTAGACGTATGCTTATGTAAAGATAATGTCCTCACCCTAACAAAATATGATCTAGATAAATATGCTATATAGCCAACGACACAAGGATAAAAAAGAGAAGCCCTGACACAGGTTCATGTTAAAAGAGCTATTTGTCTGTACCCTGAAGATCATAGAACTGCAGAAAAACTTCAGCCACTTAACTCTAATAATGTCGTGTCTATACCAATGACGACAAAGCCATAGAATGAAGCGACTATATTTAACGAGTACTGTGGACAGAAACATTTATTATACCTCTACGCCGTGACGTAGATAACGTCATGAAAGTGTATGTTATACTTGGATGCAGGGAAGTAGTTAAACCACAGAAATGTCTGGTTTACGTGCAACAAACACTTGTGCGTGTAAAAATGTGTTTAGCTTGCTCGAATCTTATGATGTAAGAATTACGAACGTGGAATGTTATTGAACAAAGTATTAAAGAAAAAAAAATCCTAAACAAGTACTGAAATGTGAAAAGAATGATTTTTTTTCTTTCTCTGTGAATATTTGGCCAGTAGTTAATCAAAACTTAAAAAGTTTATGAGGGTACATACACTGCTGGCCAAAATCCTATAGCATTTTACGTTGTTAGACTTGTTTTGAATTAAGCACAAAGCTACACAATGGGCTATCTGTGCTCTGCCCACCACGGGTATCGAAACCCGGATTTTAGCGTGTAAGTCCGCAGACATGCCGCTGAGTCACTGAAGGGCCGATGTTAGCCTAAACAACTTATTTGAGTAGAGTTTCGAAAGATGAAAATAGCAAAAGGAAAAATAAAAATAAAAAAAACTTTTTAGTATTTAATAGGGGAAATGTGAACACTATGAAATTAGCCTAAATACTAGCTGGTCAAAAGGTTAAGACCACACTGAAACGAAGCGTTGATCGGTAAACACGTAACGAAATTTAGTCATTTGTTTCAAGCATTAGCGTTGTCAACATTTCCCATTGACATCTCCTGTGTTACATTGAATAAAAACATGGCAAAGGCTAAAAAGTTGACAGAGTTTGAACGGGGCAGAATTGCCGAGGTGCCAAAGCAAGGTCTCTCTCAACGTGCCATCGTTGGTGAAACTGGGCGCAGTAAAACTGCTGTTGCAAATTTCTTAAAATACCCTGAGGGATACGGAACAAGAATTTCAAGTGGTTGGCCTAAGAAAATTTGCTAGCCTTGAGCAGGAGGATTCGACGGGTTGTTCGCCAAGACAACAGCCAATCGTTGAACCATATTAAAGCCCTTAGGGACGCAGAATGCCACGCCTCCTTCCACACCACGAAACAACTGGAATAAACTTTACTGAGAAACACCAAACATGGGACAAAGAAAAGTGGAAAAAGGTTTTGTTCTCGGATAAGAAAAAAAATAACCTAGATGGTCCAGATGGCTTCGTACGTTACTGGCATGATAAGGATATCTCACCGGAGACATTTTCTACACGACACAGTAGAGGAGGTTCCATCATAATCTGGGGTGCTTTCTCCTTCCATGTAACAATCAAGCTTCAGGTTATACAGGGGCGTCAAACAGCGGCTGCTACATTGGTATGTTGGAGAGAGCATCCTTATTGATTGAATGCCCTCGCTTGTGTGGAAATGACTGGATCTTTCGGCGGGACAACACTTCACCATTTTGTTCTTTTCAATCTCTTGAATATATAATCTTTTATTTTCAATTATAAAAATATATAAACATTATAGAAAAATTGTTTAATACCATGTTCACACTGAATGTAGCAAAAAATTTGAATTAAATAATGTACAGCTAGTACAGCGGTATGTCACTGGTCTTACAACGCTAAAATCAGGGGTTCGATTCCTCTCTGTGGGCTGCGCAGATAGCCCCTTGTGGCTTTGCTATACGAAAAACACAGTAATTAAAGCACGTATTAAATATTTTATCCACGAGAAACCAAAAGTAAGTCATAATTAAACTTGCTTAGGAAGAAAAACAACAACAAACGTTCGAAAGGAACGACTAAAATCGTTCACCATGTTATTCAGCAAAAAGTGATTTTCTAAATGCAAAATATTTTAAAATAACGTCCTCAACCCTAAAGCATTTTTACGCATGGGCGTTCGCAAGGAGTGTGGGGTAAGAGAGGGCACTTGATCCATTGGAAAATGAGAAATATAATTCTTTCTTTAGTCATGCAACATACTATTATGATTTTTTTTTCTCATTTCACGATTTCAAACTATTTAGCCCTCTATAGAAATTTTGCCCCTTCCTGGAAAAACTTGTGCTAGTATGTTGAGTTCTTAGTTATTTGACTGTTTCACAAAATATTAATTTTAAACAATAAATGACGACTTATTGCAATAGGTATTTATGAAAATGGAAACCGTTTTCTTTTTCATAATCAAATTGTTTGTAATTTTGTTCTTTTAATTTCTTTCGGATTCATACCTGCCCCCTAGTGGCCCAGCGGTATGTCTGCGGACTTACAACGCTAAAAACCGGGTTTCGATACCCCTGGTGAGCAGAGCACAGATAGCACATTATTTAGCTTTGTGCTTAATTCAAAACAACAACAACAATGGATTCAACAACGACCATCTAACGATAACATTGTGTAAACCATTTGAGCAAAATAAGCCCCAATGATTAACTTGAAATATTTAATTTATTATTAGTAGTTATAATTATCAAGCATTCAAGGCCTAACGTGTTTTCTATTGTTGTGTTTTCTTTTTGTTAGTTTCTTTCTTTCACGGGAAGCTTTATTAAGGTCCTTTCGTCAATTTTAAATTGAACTGCCCTTGAAGAATGATGCGTTGACAGCTACATGGTGGAATTTTAGGGTTAATTAGAATTTACATGAGAATACGTTGTCGTTAAGCCGAAGAAAAGTCAAGATATTGTTCATTCTGTTGTGGCGCTGTTGTCTAATTACGTATAATTAAAGGCAATGAAACCTGAAGAAAGTACTTGTTATTTTTAATTATAATCCATGTATAAAGTATGACCAGGGTAAGGAATGTGCACCATCAGTATAACATTAATTCAAACAGTTATAGTAATTGCCCAGGATTTGAAACTGTTGAATCATAATTTCTTTCAAATTGGCCACCGCCTTTTAAATCTTAGCATAATTATGTTATTCCAGCTAGTTTTATAACACTAGATAAAAAATAACAGTAATTACTATCTTATTCTTTTATAAGGTCAAGTTGAATGCATTGTGATTCATTTTTCTCCCTGTGTCGACATTGAAATCTACCTTAAATAGACCAGCACTGAAATCGTTTGTTTCATTCGGAGAACATCATCGTTAATAAGTGTTCTTAAAATTAGTGCCTTGACAAACAGACTGTTCGACAAATAGCAACAAACGTGACGTTATGAAAGTTTGGCATGGTCAGGTGGCTAAGGTGCTAGAGTCACAATCTGGTGGTTGTGGATTTTAATTTCCCCTCTCACCGTATGTCTTCGACCTCATCCGTGAGGTCGTTATATTGTTACGGTCAATCCCAGTATTTGTGAGTAAAAGAGTAGTCCAAGAGTTGGCGATGGGTGGTGATGACTAGCTTCCTTCCTTCTAGTCTTATACTGCTAAATTAGGGATGATTAATGCAGATAGCCATCATGTGGCTTTGCGCGAAATAAAAGAAAAATCATAACAGAACTTAACGTAGGTCCCAGATCCTGATCAAGCGTGTTCTTTCGAAAGTGTACCCGTTATCAGTTTTCTTGTTATCTAGTTAAATAAAGATTTTGCGTTCCTGGTAAGAAACTGATTGAGTGGAATACAAAAACATCAAGTGACGCAAAGTGATTATTCGCTGAAATTTACATAAAGCCTTTTTGTTAATTATTATTTATCAAAATATTTTGATATGTTGCATTAAATATGGGACTTAATCTTAACAAATCAAGTCTGTCGTTTGTATACGTACAGAATTTCATGCAAAGCTACACGAGGATTATCTGTGCTAGCCATCCCTAATTTAGCAGTGTAAGGATACAGCAAAGACAACTAGTCATCACGAGTTACCGCCAACTCTTGGGATACTCTTTTACCAAGAGAATAGTGGGATTGATTGTCACTTTATAACGTCCCTACGGCTGAAAGAGCGAACGTTTTGGTGAGACGAGGATTTGTTAGAGTGGAGTTGAATGACTTAACCTGCTGACCATGCTGGGCATATACAAATGTTAAAAGAACAACACGGAAATCAGTTATACTTTAAGAAAAAAATTGCTATAACAGAACAAATACAAACAAAAAAATACAGAACAATTGTTATTTTTCAAACAATAATATCTTCGATATTCTAAGATTAATTATGAATAAGTTGTTTGCATTTCGCGCAAAGCTATTCGAGGGCTATCTGTGATAGCCGTTCCTAATTTAGCAGTGTAAGACTAGAGGGAAGGCAGCTAGTCATTAACACCCACCGCCAACTCTTGGGTTACTCTTTTACCAACGAATAGTGGGATTGATAATAACATTATAACGCCCCCCACGGCTGGGAGGGCGAGAATTTTGGTGCGATCGGGATTCGAACCCGTGACCTTCAGTTTACGAGTCAAACGCCTTAACACGCTTGGCCATGCCGGGCTCCTTATGAATAAGAGCTTCGCTGTTTCATTTAAAAAATTATATATTATTTTGCTTCATCAGCCAGAAAAGGCGTTCCAATTTTTAAACAAATGAATTTGTACTGCAATGAAATATTGTTGAATTAACGATTTTTACCTAAATTTAAACGGTTTATAAAATGGATTTAAAAATTAAGGAAATTTTATTAAGTTCTCAAGTTTTACACATTTCTTGATATACTGCTTTAAAGCTATCACAAACTCAAATTACACTTCGTAATCAAGTCTTTACACGTTTTGTGTCTAAATGCTACTTAGAAAGACTACAATACTGAATAAATGTTAAAAGTTTAATTTGTATATGAGGCATTTGTTTGTTTACAGAATTGAGACAATATTGAATGCACAGTAAAGTTGTGATTGATCACTCATGGATCTATTAAAATATAGATGGAAAGTTCAAATGTACACCATTTTAAATTCCTTTATGTAGTTAACCCTTTCAATATAGAATCAGCCTTTAGTTATCTTTACTTGTTTGTCAAGAAAAGGTCTCAAACGTCCATATGGGGAACCCATGGTGTGAAAATTGTTAAACACAGCACAACGTAAACGTAACTTACTTCCGAATGTTTTTTGTTGTAGTTTATCACTTAAGGATTTTTATTGGAATATCTGGTAAACAGTGTTAATGTTTCCTTCTAGCAATATGCTCGGATTCCATTTTCTCCTTTTTTGCGTTAAATTATTGAAGAATAAATATGTTTATTAGATATAAAGAAAAAGCACATACCTAACTGCCAATTGCTTGTTTGTTTCAATTCAATATGGGCTATCCGCGCTGTTTCCATCACGGGTATCGCAGCCCAGTGTTTAGCGTTATAAGCTCACAGGCTTATCACTGAGTCATAGCAGAACATCGTTAAGTCAAAACAATAGATTGTCTGGCTACAGTCATCTTTTTAGAGTAACTAATATTTATATTTTTCCTCTGGTGTAAGGTATTAAACACACTAATAACATGTACACCCCGTCTTCACAAGGTGATTTAAGTAGTGACAAAGGAAAAAATGTCAAACATGAAAAACAACGAGGTTCTTTCATCACCACTTCTTTGGTTGATTCCGAATAATGAAACAACCATACAGGTACATAATGGGCTTCCTGTAGATATCAAAACCCACTTTCTAGACGTGTGAGTCCGCTGTGGTGCTGGGAGGGCAACCACTCATTAGGTGTATAATCTAATAACGAACATCGAAACGTACGGTACTGGGAAAAGGCGAAGAAACAAAAAGTGTAAAAAGCAATTACTATGGAAACATCATTCCTATTATAATACGTAAATAAAGTGCACCAGACTACAGTCTTCTGTTCATAGTTTGCATTGCGTTAAGTTATCATCTCACCAATAGAGTGCTACATCAGTATTGAAAACAACTACAGTCACTAGTATCATGGACTGGTAGTAATATCAGTGTAAATACAGTCACGACTCTGAAGACTGACACATGTCATGGTAAGTTAGGGTTGGCCATTGATATACAACAGTTCTTCTGAACAACGAACAGATAAATTAAAGAGTATATTAATTATTATTAAATGGTGTTAAAAATAATAGACAATGCATAATTAAAGCATAAAAATAGTGAAAATCACTCATATTCTGCATAAAATACATACAACAAAATTCATAAAATTAATGAAATCACACATATACTGTGTAAAATATGTACAACAAAATTCCTAAAAATAATGAAACCACACATATGCTGTGTAAAATACACAGAAATAAACTGGAAAAATAACCTTATTATTATACCTTTTTTTTTCTAATCCTTTTTTGTTTGTTTGCTTTAGAAACACTTTTCGAGAGTTATCAGAGGAAAGTTGTGGTTTGCTTTGTACTGGTAGACTAGAGGAAAAACAGATAGTCAAATTATCCGTCGCCAACTTTTAAGCTACAATTGTGTAGTTCAATGTCATTATGATTGCCCACTCACAGCAATGAAACTAAAACCATAAATTCTTGATTCAAAATCCAAGCACACTAACCACCCGTCTTCGTAACGCTGATTACTACGTTATCTCGGACCGTGCAGTCAAAGAAAGAAAAGTCAAGAAGCAGCAACCAGTAGATCAGAAAAAATGTGTTTACGTTTGTTTATTTTTGAATTTCGCACAAAGCTACTCGAGGGCTATCTGTGCTAGCCGTCCGCAGACATACCGCTGAGCCACTAGGGGGCGTAATTATTTGTCATTTGATGAAAAAAATGGAATTTACCAATTTTTCTTCCTTTTTCTAGTTATAAATGGAACAGAAACCAACAAAGTGAAAGATTTGAGACCAGGAATTTATGAATTACACAATCAAAGGTTTGTATTGAAAGTTTGCCTGTGAAAGACAAACCTGATTTTATCTACTATTGTTTGTTTAGGTACGACAAAAATAAAGATAATCTTAGGTTTCAAAGTGAAGACCTCCCATCCATGCATGATTCAATTATCGTATGATAAATCGTAAATTGTAAGATATGAAATATAATTTTGTTTATTTCTGTTTTGACATTCAAAAGAAACCAGATTTGACGGTAAGCTCTAAGTGGCTGATAGTCGTGTGCTAATCAACACATGGTCAATCAGGTTTGTTTGTTTGTTTATGAATTTTGCACAAAGCTACTCGAGAGCTATCTGTGCTAGCCGTCCCTAATTTAGCAGTGTAAGACTAGAGGGAAGGCAGTTAGTCATCACCACCCACTGCCAACTCTTGGGCTACCCTTTTACCAATGAATAGTGGGATTGACCGTAACATTATAACGTCCCCACGGCTGAAAGGGCGAGCATGTTTAGCGCGAGGGATGAGAACCCGCGACCCTCAGATTATGAGTCGCACGCCTTCACACGCTTGGCCATGCCGAGTCTGGTCAATCAGACGAAACTACATTTGAAAACGAATATATGTTAGAAGTGATATAGCTTCACGACAGTTATTGCATTATTATAAATGAACTATTGTATGTGTAATAGTTTATTTAATTTCACTAAAACTTTCATTGTTCTCTTTGTTTTAAAAATAATTTTTGAGATGCGGCTATCATATCTATAAAAAAAGGCTTTTTACACTCATTATAGCTCGCTTATGATACGTGGAAACGAAATCCACAACGAATGCAACAAAACTGTTGAATACTTATATTAGGCATTATATAATTTTACACGAAACACAGAGATCATTCATGGTGAAAATGATCTATTATGAGGAACAATTAACTGAAAAGTGTTTTAGTTAACATGAATATTAGAGGGTTTGTTTGTATTTAGCACGAACTCACAATGAACTGTCTGCATTCTGTTCAGTGAACCTCTGATTTTAGATTTGTTTGTCTGAGAATATACTTGACCCACCCAGGTAATATATATATACTTATGTGTGTGTGTATATATATATATATATATGCTTATATATAATTGATTTTAGTTTCATTTTTAATAAAATCAACTACGGCTGGCTTAAGAAAATAAAACTTTAGCTAACAGACGGCTCTTTACGCAATACCGAATTGTAATTACAAGATTATAAACATACTACATTGCAATTTGTCTACCAAGAAAGAAGATAAGATGTCCATAGAAAAAAATCAGCCAATTTTAATAACTTGAACTCAATCTAGACGACAACCATTAGTATAAACCAGATACGTCCAGGACAAATTACACATATTTTTATCTTATTATTACTTTTCTGCATATTAAATATTCAAGGTCACGCTCTAATCACGTTATTCTTTTGTGTCGACATTTCGTTAGCCTGTCATTGTCATCTTGCCTAACAAGCATCTTGAAAAATACACCATGTCATCAAGTGATTCTATTAAAACGTTCTTAACGTTTGCTAAATCAAACAATCCTAAAAATTCAATTGCTATCCGTAATTGACGAAGCCTTTGATGTCTCCATTGTCTTAGTTCTGATTTTTCATTTTACAAATCCTTATTGACATCGCCAAGGAAATGTTCTTTCCTTATTGTTTTTTCTTTCCTTTCAATGTTCAAACCTCCTTTTATTTCTTGATTATGATATCAAATTTTAATGCTTCTGCCATGTGTTTGAGGGTGTTTACCGTGTGTTGTGTTTGAGGCTGTTTACCGCGTGTTGTGTTTGAGGTCATTCAATTGCAGCTACACCATGAATTACCCAAAATATTGTTGATTCTGTTGTAATATTATTTCTTAATTTGATGCGTCATTTGTAATCATTATTTTTTGTTGTAATTGATAAGTAAAATTAAAAGTATCATGCAAGTTGAGAATGAGCATTTTTAGCAATGCTGTTTCCAAAATGAAATACTCAAAGACTAATGGAAGTTTTGTGTGTAGTTAGAAATAAAGAAACAAACAAAAACATTCTTTCCGTGCATTGCGTAATCGAACGCAACTAATATAGTTTGTATGTTTGTTTTTTTTAATTTCGCGCAAAGCTACTCGAGGGCTATCTGCGTTAGCTTTCCCTAATTTAGCAGTGTAAAACTACAGGGAAGGCAGCTAGTCATCACCGCCCACCGCCAACTCTTGGGTTACTCTTTTACCAACGAATAGTGGGATTGACCGTATCATTATAACGCACCCACGACTGAAAGGGTCGGGCATGTTTGGAGCGACGGGGATTCAAACCCGCGACCCTCGGATTATGAGTCGAACGCCTTAACACGCTTGGCTATGCTGGGCCAACTAATATACTTTTATAATGTAGTCCTTTTGTTTCTTTATTGGGCATCCATAGTTTGTGAGAAAGCTTTTAAGTATTGTGTTTCCAATGCATGAAAATCTCTGTGTTTGGATACAGCTAAATATATTTTCCCCTATTTTAGAAAATGCCATTTCGGGTGTCAAATATGTGCATTTAATTCTACATCAAATTTCGGGTCCCCCAGCACAGAGAGTAAATTGTGTAGCTCTTTGGGCTTAACTACAAAAAAAAATCAAATTTGTATATCATCTGATTATAGTCTGGAAGCGTGTGTTATCTAAAATTTAATTCTGTTGTAGTTTTACAATTTCAACGACTTATATTCATGTGAGAAATTATTTTGTTTGTTTTGAATTTCGCGCAAAGCTACACGAAGGCTAGCTGCACTAGTCATCCCTTATTTAGCAGGGTAAGAAAAGAGGGAAGGCAGCTAGACATCACCATCCACCTCCAACTCTTTGGCTACTCTTTTATCAACGAATGGTGGGATTGACCGTACATTATATAACGCCACCAGGGCTGGAAGAGCGAGCATATTTGTTGTAACGGGGGTTTGAACACGCGACCTTCGAACGACGAGTTCAGTGCCTTAATCACCTGGCGCCCCCCAGTGGCTCAGCGGTATGTCTGCGGACTTACACGCTAAAATCCGGGTTTCGATACCCGTGGTGGGCAGAGCACAGATAGCCCATTGTGTAGCTTTGTGCTTAATTCAAAACAACAAACAACAATAATCACCTGGCCACGTAGGGCCGTAAGAAAAAAAGTCCATTGTGTAACAGTACAACTTTAAACTGAAATTTGTTACAGCAATATATATAGTTGGTTCAAGGTCAAAGGACAACATTAGATATAAAACTTTAGCGTTCAGGCCTTCAATACATTTTTGTGAACAGTCCATTGTACAATGTAAGTTTATACAAATAAATTTAATTCTTATACTGGTTCGATACCTGAGGCTCAGATCATGCATCTTTAAGAAATACGAAACAAAAACCGATTAGAAATACATGCATTAAGCTCTCACAACAGTTTTCATACTTCGGTTAAAAATAGTACTAGGATTACGTCAAATATGAAAATACAAAAATATTTTAATTATAAATTATATTTTTAATTTAAAACTGAATATGTTTTTTTTTTCTCTTTGCTGTGTCGAAAACTAATATTTTTCATCATACATAGTGTTTAATACATTTGCAATTATTATTCTAGAGTTTGAATTATGCGCGGTATTATTTCATTTTAATAAATATAAACTTGACTGTCGAAGTGTGGAGCATAAGTTTAAATATTAAAAATTATTTTAGGTTTCTGGTAAACGATATCGCGTTATGACGAGTAAAGGCTACCAATGGTATAAACTGTAGCGCCCTCTCCTTTTTTTACGTCTTTCTGATAATTCATTATAAATTTAATTAATTATCTCGTTTTGAGCAAAAAAAAAGTAAGCAGAGTCGAAAACTAATGCTTAACATAGAACAGACGTTTTGTTTGAGGCGGTTAAACTGTTTGTAACTATCTTAAATTAATCTAAGTAGGAAAATCTCATTCCAGTAACACACATAAGCACCAAGTTACAGCTTTCCAACATTTCCATTTTCTACAGTCGACCCCTGGGAGGTAAAAGCTTGAATCAGAAAGATTCAAGAAGTTTATCACAGTTTCCATTATCAAAGATGTTTTAATATGTTCCAGAAAATAATAGATATTGCTTCAATGGTGTGGTTCGCTTCAAATATTCCGATTAATTTGTGCACTCAAGTATACGCACGTGAAGAACTACACCTTAGCTTTTTAACCCCAGGTGACTCAGTGGTAAGCTTAAGGCTTATAAAGTTAAACTTTGGGGTTCCTGTGAACAATTGTAATACCATATTATGCAGCTTTGGGTTTAATTAGAAGAAACAAAATCTTGTCTCTCGAGGCCCGACACGAACCTGTAATTAGTGCGCTCGACTCACAATCTGAAGTTCGTGGGTTCGAATTCTCGTTTCACCAAACATGCTCGCCCTTTCAGCCTCGATGGCCTTATAATCTAACGGTCAATCGCACTATTCATTGGCAAAAGAGCAGCCCCAGAATTGGCAGTGGGCGATGATGATGAGCTGGCTTTTTTCTATTCTGTCACTGCTAAAGTAGGAACGGCTAGCGCAGATAGCCCTCTCGTAGCTTTCTGTTGAAAATTCTTACGAAATAAACCCATAGCTTCTAAGGTAACAAACGATCAAAATATCAAAATATTTTCTGTGTGTCCTTCCATATAACACTCATGAAAATTGAAAGCTTTTAGTGGGAAACAAAATGCAACTTTCTGGCTTAATTCTTTTTGTTATTACTTATACTGTTTATATGTTACACTTACGAGAACCATCTTTACTTGTCAAATTCAGAAAATAATCGAATGAATCTTTAAAAAAGATTCTGAAATGTACTAAATGCCAGATGGGACTAGTTTGTTTGTTTCAAGTTAAGCAGAAAATTACTCAATGGGCTGTCTATACTCTGCCCACACGGTTATCAAAAATCGATTTCTAGCGTCGTAAGTTTACAGACATACCAGTGTGCCACTGGGGGCTCTTATTCTTGTTTGTTAATAAGCACAGAGCTACACAACGGGAGACAAAGTCTTTCTTATAAATATTATGTCAGAAATGTAAAAATGTGTTTATTTTTACAATAAATACTTAAGAAAATTCAAGTATCTTGAAATAGGTATTGAAGTGAGCACTACTTTGAAATTATGTTTCGCAAACCTGTTAATAAAACTAGACACGGAAACTTATGGGAAAAACTTTCTTAAATATACAATGTTTTTAATTTCAATGATATGTTAAGATTTGAAGTGGAGAGTTTTTATTTATTTTACAAAATCACAAAGAAAACGCACTGTTTTCAGTTGAGATAAAATGCTAACGTTTGAAATGAAACGCCATTTCTTATTGGTTCTTCAAGATCGAGTTTCTTTGGAACGTAGATATTAATTCCATAAACCATCGTTGCCTTAAACATTACCTCTACGGTTAAAGTTATTTTATTTTAAATCAGTATTGAGAAGCAAGAAATGAGTTTCGCGACCAGTATAAGTGAAAACAAATATATGCATATGGTAATACTAATGTGCTATAAAAATTAATATTAATTAGTGGTCAGGAAAATCCACCTACTTAGAGCAAAGCTAAAAGTAAATCTGGTAAATAAAATTTGATTAAGAAATATAAGTTTTTCACGTTATTAGTTATAAAAATTGTTATACAGTTGTTTCATGCGTTGGGTATCATTGCTGTTAACGACATTTTTGGTAATAAACCAAAGAATATCAGGAGAGTTTCGATTAGTTTAGAAAATCTAGAGTGATCTTAAATACGTGGGGACAGCGGAAAGTCTACGGATTTTACGACGCTAAAACCAGGGGTTCGATTTTTCTCGGTGGACTTTGCAGATAGCCCGATGTAGCTTTGCTAAAATAAAACAAACACATGCACTAATTCTAAATAAATTTATTAAATTAACAAATGAAAAACACTTCCTCTAATAAAAATATAATAATAAAATTAGATATGCTAAGCATTTTAATTAACACTATTATTGAAATTAACAATAAAGAAATAACAGAGTATATCTTACTTACAGAACACTTAATATTCGTTGAACAGTATAACATCGACATAACCGTATATAAACATAACCTTAAACAGTCCTCTCTAAAAGCATCTTATTGAAATAGAAATTCATCAAATCTCAGCTATCAACCTTTCAACCATGGATATTATATTCTATTGTGCAATTTGGGGATGGGAATATTGTCTTATGTGACTAACATGCATAAGGACAATGTCCTACCACTAGGTTATTTCTACTCTTGCTTATTTTATCACTGCAGTGGAAACACTATATTTCATCTTTAATATCCAATTCGATTCTTGTGTGACAACATCCATACCAACACTGGACCGATGACTAAACTGCAATGTTGATACTTGTTAGGCAACTATAGAAATCACGGCGGCCATCTTGACAAATAACATCCAGCAAATTATAGAATGCACCCATCTTTGTTTTTGCTTTGTAGTAAATATCACACCTGCTCAAGAAAATGATTTATTAGTGATGTGCCACCAACCACGATCCCTTGAAAAAAAAGAAAAGAAAATTGGAGTTCATTTAAAACGTGATTCAAAGAGATTTATCTGTGACTGCTCGTGGCGACCATCTAGTGAACTTTTTCAAAGTTTCACCTCTTTTAGTGTTCCAGCTTAATGCTGGTGTTTCAAGATAATGTGCATATTACGCAATGGATTGTAAAAATAGTCTTGTCAGTCCCAACGCATGCTTGTCAGAAGGTCATGCTGGACATAATTACCTTTTCAGTATTCTATTAGTAAATTATATCTGATGGCCCTGTGCCATTCTATCTTCTATCTTGTCTATGAAATAATTTTTCGAAAGGATAGATGTTATCAGGACCTGACCGTATTTTTTTTATGTCGTTTCAAAGACAAGTAAGTGACACTTTGCTTTTAACTTTTTGTTAAATCAGTCTCTACTGAAATCAAGGCTAGATCTACATAAGTTATGCACAATTTGTCTTGTAGATTAAGGTCTTTGGTTCTTTATGAGTGTACAACTAGAATGTTGAATAATGTCGATGAAAAGACGAAAATAGTTAAATGTCACCATGCAACTACGATTATTTCTACTAGTTGTGTTTACTTTAGTTTAAGTATTAAGCAAGCAATGAATAATTATCCGTGCTCTGCTCACCACGGCTATCCAAACCCGGATTCTAATGTTGTAAATCCGCAGACATACCGCAGTGCTACTGGGAGACAGATTTTAGTCAGCACTGGGAATTTCTAGTAGAAAACAATATTATATGTACAGGATGGATTGATTGTTTGAAATTAAGCACAAAGTTACACAATAGGCTATGTTTGCTTTGCCTACTACGGGTATCGAAACCCGATTTCTAGCGGTGTGAATCTGCAGAAATGTCGTTGTATCGCTGGGGAGCAACTGTTTGTTCAGTATATAATTTGATAACGAACGTCAAAACGTACGGTGTTGGAAAACGGTGAAGGAAAAAGGCGTAAAAAGCAAATGTTACTGAAATGTCATTCCGCTGTGCCAATGAACAAAGAAATAGAATGTACAGGAATATATATGTATAGAAGCTTACTATTGATTCCATTAATTATTATAAAATTGGTCTCATTCTAAACAAATAATTAGTTTTTGTCGACTTCTAATTTGTATATTGATGAGGTAAGTTTGATCATTTTGAGCTCTTCGTGAGTTGAGTATATGTTTTTTTTGGATAAACTTAATAATATGGTATTACATATATGTGTGTGTGTGTGTGGTTTCCTTCAGAACGTGTTTGTTGAGCATATGTTACATAGCTTTACCGACTTAATAACTGTACTTACCGTAGGTGTGTTTGGAGTTTGTTCTTGTAAAGGAAAAGTACGATCATCCTTTAACATCAATAAGATGTCGGTTTCTTGGTACGTGAACTGACCTTATCTTTGGCCAGGCTGTTCCAAAAAACAAGTCTAAAATATGATCTTCTTTTTACGACACGAGGGGTGCCAGAAAAGAAGCTGCGTTTGTTTCTGCAGTCACTGGTAAAAAAAAAAAAAGGTAGGTTCATTCCCACAATGTGACCTTCATTTCTAGAAATGACCAGCTTTACTATAGCAAAAGAGAAAACCTTTAACTTGTAAGATTCGACATCGAACAGAAAGACATAATATTCAATTAACTATAGGTCCAATGAAAAATGTTTTTATTCGTTGATTTGTTTCTTATTTAACACTTATTAGACATACATTAAAATTAAGTTGTGCGGTAGTTGGTTAATAGGTCTTGTTGGTGGTGTTTTTTTAACTTACCTCAGTTGTTGTTTGTAAATAATCACAGAGCTACACAATGAGCTACCGCAACCCGGATTATATCATTGTAAGTTCGCAGACATACCACTAGGGGAGGAGTATTTTAATAATCAAAAAGCATTATTGCTAGTAGTATATGCTTAAAGCTGCTGAATAGATTTATTATATATATTTAGCCCTCTTAGATTACTTTTTTATCAACGAATAGCGGGATTTACCGTTACATTATATTGCTCCCACGTCTGAAAGAGCAAGCATATTTGGTGTGAAGGGACTCGAACCGCGACCCTCCAGTTCAAACTTAAACTGTTAAAAATCACAAGGCAAAATAGAATTTTTCAACCTGAATGCACTTTATGCGCAAGTGTGCAATGTGGTCAGAGTAGAGGTACCAAGTGGCAACTCTATTGAACAAATGGATTTGACGGTCATTCTTATAACGTGTTTGTTTCTGCAACATATGAATTTTGACAAGACGCGAGCCATGAATCCTCAGACACTCTGTAACTTACGGTTCTCGTACTTTTTTTACTGCACAAGATTTCTAAAATAACCACTTCCCAGTGACATAGCAGTATACTGGGCAGAGCACAGATAGCTCATTGTGTTTGTTTATTTGGAATCAAGTACAAAGACACATATTGGACTACCTGAGCTCTGATCATCACGAGTATCAAAACATGGTTTCGAGCAGTGTGAGTCCGCAGACATACCGCTGTGACGCTGGGCGGGGGGATCACAGCCTAGTCTGTAGTTTTTTTGTTTAATTCCATAAATAATCTAAAATCAAAGGAATTAGAAATGTTACCTTATGGACCTTCCTGAGAACAAGTAAAACAAAAGATGTTTTTAGAGACAAACATGAGAATACCTTTTGAGAGATAATTAGTATTTAATAACAAACTATTACTTTTGTTTTCTACAAACAAAAGCTTTATCCGATTTTATATATGTTTTCAAAACAGACAAATTTGGAAGTATTACTATATGTATACATTTCTTAAAATATTGATAAGTCTGTACTGTCCAATACAAACGGTTAAATTAAACATTACTTTATGAATATAAATGACGTAGTTAATAATTATTCTGTATTTAAAGGTAGAATCGTTCTGAGAAACATTTTGAATTGGGTCATACCCACTACTAGTTTGTAAACAGTTAGATTTAAGAAATTGCGTACGGTTTGGAATTATTATGCAACACTGTTCACTGCGTATGCCCCCCAGTGGCTCAGCGGAATGTCTGGGGACTTACACGCTAAAATCCGGGTTTCCGTACCCGTGGTGAGCAGAGCACAGATAGCCCATTGTGTAGCTTTGTGCTTAATTCAAAACAACAACAGTGTATGAAATTTTAAATAATTGTTTGTTAAATTGTGCTGCCATCTATGGTATATATTATGAACCCTAGAATTGTTTGTTGACTTTTTCGTGTCGTGATGGTAAGAGCGTTTGGTTAGCAATATGTGTCTTGCAGGTTCAGATCCCCGACTCCGAACACACTTGTCATTTAGGGTTGCTGTCAGGATTAGTTACGTGAGTGTTAAACTTTCTGGTTAACATGATACACCCTTGCAGCTAATCCCAAAACTAAATGGGATTAAAAGTTGAATCTAATGAAAGAAACGCTATTATAAAATATTTTGAATTATAATAAGTCTTTACTTTGTTTTTAGGACAAAAATAAAAGTCACTGAAATTTTAAAGACATTGGTTAAAGAAAGGATTCACTTTTTGTGCAGTTAGAAAAGCTGTCCAGTTCAATTAATCGCCCACGTGATCTTTGACTTCAAATGCCTGCAGGGAAGGTTTGCCGAGTCAATAGGATCTCCCATACAACCATAAACAAGCTAGGCCTCTTTTTCGTAAGTTACATTCATACTGCAAAAAAAGTGTTAGCTGTAGGTTCCACGAACTCAAAGCAATGCGTGTACACTAGATTTTAGTGCTTGCATAAAAAAAAATAAATTAAAACTTCCTTTCAATCTGCTTGTTTCTAGATTTTATATTAAACCTTAAATCCCACAAAAGGATTATATCTTCTGACTACTATGTTGTAATATTTTTGATTATCAGGTATTTACGCAACTGATCTAAAAAAAACGTCTCAAGCATCTATAACCGTTAATGTCAGATAAGAAGACATTCTTATAATATATGTAGTGCTAATTACATACTTAAAAGTTTAACGTAAATCGGGGCGTGTGCTGACCCCTTTCACTGTCACTTACGTTTGGTGCTGATTTAATGAGTCTTTCTGCCGATATCATCCTGCGGTTGAGCCCTAATTTGAAATGGTTATAAAACTCGCTTTATACCGAGAAACGTCTTGAAGGTTTTCTCAAAGATATAGACAAAAAATACCATAATTTACTTCACAAGAACATTGGTTTAAATCACTGTTGCAGCCAGGTATGAAATATTAGGTGAGTCTGGTTGTTGTTGTTGTTGTTGTTTTGAATTAAGCACAAAGCTACACAATGGGCTATCTGTGCTCTGCCCACCACGGGTATCGAAACCCGGATTTTAGCGTGCAAGTCCGCAGACATACCGCTGAGCCACTGGGGGGCAGGTGAGTCTGGATATATAGCAAACGAGCAGGAGGCGTCACGTAGAAAGCATTTGGACGAGAGAACCATCAAGCTGTTTCTGAGTGGGTGAGTCTACGTGTAACGTGAGAAGACCGAGGATCACGAAGGCTCACCAATGCTTTATATTTCTTAAAGTTTTTGCCAAAGATGTAGGCAAGTAGCAATAAACAGCATGAACTTTAACGACAGAATGAAGAATGCTTGAGTGATATATATATATATCATAAACATGAATTTTAACACATAAACAACCAAAAATAAAATTAAACAAAATACGCTGCATATTTTTTTTTAAAAAAAAAGGTCCTAAGCTACAAGCTACAATGCGGGATTATAAAATTATCACAGGTTTTGGAGGTTACTGCAGAAGTAGAACTCACATTGCGGTCCTACCTCCTCAGTAACCTCCAAAACCTAGGATACATTTTATAATCCCGCATTGTAGCTCGTATCCCGGGATTTTTTTAAAAATATGCAGCGTATTTTGTTTATGGCTGTAACATAATTAATCAGAAGTTGGGATTTCTGTTTTTAACGCAGTCCTTACTTATTAATTTGTTTACTTATTTGGCTTAATTTTGAATGTAACAATTTAATTTCATGATATATACATATATATACGCTAGATTAACGGTTCTTAAACATTAGTTAGTTGTTTTTTTAATTTTGTTCAAAACTACACGAGGGCTATCTGCGCTAGCCGTCCCTAATTTAGCAGTGTAAGACTAGAGGGAAGGCAGCTAGTCATCTCTACCCACCGCCAACTCTTGGGCTACTCTTTTACCAACGAATAGTCGGGCTGACCGTCACATTAGAATGCCCCCCCCGGCTGGGGGGGCGAGCATGTTTGGTGTGATCGGGATTCGAACTCACGACCCTGAATGCCTTAACACTCTTGGCCATGCCAAGTAACTTTGAATTGAAATTTTTTTCGCGGACCCGCAAACATATCGATGTTTTTCTTTCAGAAAACATATTTTGTGTGTATGAAAAGCTGTATTCCAAAAATTAAATATTTTAATTCACGAAAATTTAATTTTACGAAAACGTTTCGTATTTTATAAGTCACATTTTTTTTATCTGCGGCATAGCGGGTTATGGAATGGTTCTGAGATTTTCAAGTACAAACTTTTAGCTCTGTTATCTCTTGACCAATTTAAGATTTAATTTCAATTTTAGACTCATGAAGTCAAACTATTTTGATTGATATATTTGACTACGTTCAAAGTCTCATTGATTAATTTTCTTTAATCTTGTCTACAATGATTTCAATACAAGGGTAGGCTGGCAGAGATCCTGATGGATAATAAAGTCGAATCGGTTTTGCGGGCGCCCCCACTCTCGTTGGTATTGCTGGCGCATAGAAATATAGCTTATACAAAGACCCGGCATGGCCAAGCGCGTTAAGGCGAGAGACTGGTAATCTTAGGGTAGTGAGTTTGCAACCCCGTCGCACCAAACATGCTCGCCCTTCCAGCCATGGGGGCGTTATAATGTTACAGTCAATTACACCCTTTGTTGGTAAAAGAGTAGCCCAAGAGTTGGCGGTGAGTGGTGATGACTAGCTGCCTTCTCTCTAGTCTTACACTGCTAAATTAGGGACGGCTAGCACAGATAGCCCTCGAGTAGCTTTGTGCGAAAGTCAAAAAACAAACAAATAAAAAAACAAGCTAATACAAAAGTAAAATAGGTTTCACAGATCAATTTACTCTCTCTATCGGTGTTTGGGTAAGATATGTTCATACCCTAAAGCAGTGGTTCCCAAACTTTTTCAGCTTGTTACCCAATTTAACATGCCACGTTAAGCATGTTACCCCTTTCACAAAATGTTTTCAACATTGATATATATGGCTAAATTAAACTAGAGATATACTGCACTTTATTTATTACACTTTATTTATTTGCAAATTATTTAAATAATTTATTTACACTGAATTACACTTTTGATTATTGTATTTGATCATTGTGCATTTCTAATGAATATTGCCAAAGATGTCAAGAACATCAGTGGGATGGATGGAGTTGCATACTTGAAGCTAGTTTAGGAATTCTTGGCTTTGTGGTTGAAAGTGCCAGCCTGGCATCGTTTGCAACATTCAAGCGAGTCCTCTTTTTTGTTTTCATCCCCAGCACGGTTGAGAACCTCTTCTCGCACAGATACGTTGTTGAGAATGATACCAACAACTTCAAGGCTCTCTTTGACAGAGTTAGCGAGTCAGCTGGTTGTGAAATCCAAAAGGAATCTGCATTTTGGTTTTGGAATTTGACTTTCAAGGCTTCATTTGCTCGCATTGTGATCCACTCCTCCTTTGCAGGGAAATCATCATCATGAATGGCCTCATCAGGTACAGAAAAGGGATGAATGATCCACTGAAGACTGGCTGTTTTCAGGTCACTCTCTGGAAAGTAGTGCTGCATGCTTGTTTCAAGCCCCTTCAAATGGTCGCTCATCTCTTTGTTGATGGTCTGTAAAAGTAATCCAGTATCATAACTATTTTCCTCAACAAACTGGTCTAGGGTGGGAAACTGGGCGATCACTCCTTTCTCCAAGCGTCGAATCCAGAGTCTTAGTTTTCCCAGAAATGCAGTCACAGTGTGATGGGCATCAATGACAGTCGTGTTTTGGACCTGGAGTTGCATATTATCACTGTTCAGCTCTACAAATATGTCAGCCAAGTAACAAAGTCGAGCAAGCCACTCCTTATCAGTGAACTTGGCAGCAAAAGGAGATTCTTCTTGTTTCAGAAATTCCTGAAGAGCCGTTCGGAGCTCAATGACTCGACGTACAACCTTGCCTCGAGACAACCAGCGAACATCGGTGTGGTAGAGCAGAACTTGATACTGCTCTCCCATTTCCTTGCACAGCTCCCTGAATATGCGCGAATTCACATCCCTGGACTTGATGAAATTGACGATTTTCAACACATCTTCAAACACTAATTTCAGATTACCAGGCAGGCTTTTTGATCCAAGAGAGTACCGGTGAATGATGCAATGATCTACAGAAATTTCTGGATTCACAGCTTGTATAAGGCCCGTAATCCACGATTACGACCCATCATCGACGGTGCTCCATCGACGGAGACCTAGATTAAAAAAGAAAAACTATTATAGATTGCGTCAGTTAGTCATTCTTACTTATCTTTTGCGTTATAATTATATGGTTTTAATTTAATTTAATTTATTTTGGTACTTTAGTATTTTAGTACGACAGGCACGATACTTTTCTGTGAATTATGTATAAAATATTAGCTACACTACAGCTACTTGTACAATACATAAAACTATATGACTATATGCCATGTAATTCATTGTATTTATTCTAATCTAGACTTTATAAACATCTCTCCCTTCCTGTTCAACGCTGTTCCAATCTATTCGTGGTAAAGAAACTGTTGATGATATTGAAGATATCTCCTCCCTTCGTGGTTGTAAGCAGATCTTCGCATAATAGGAACTCTTCTTTGATCTTGTCCACCAGGATAAGATCAACGAACTCAAGGTGAACAGCACAACTGGCTACGTCACACGATTCATCAACTTGCAAGGAGAATTTGCTATATGAGCTTTCCTTGATCTCTGTTGTAACTTGGGACAGAATATCTGATGCCATGTCATCGACTCGTCGGCGGATTGTGTTGTTTGATAGAGATATGACACTCAGTTTCTTCTCTTGATCCTCCCCACATACCTTGCTTACCATCTCGTATGCACAAGGCATAATCAGATTATCTGCAATGGTGTGGCATTTTTGTTGTTCGGTAACTTTATATGCAACAAAGTAAGATGCTTCGACCACAGCTTAAAGCTTTTGGGCTTGAATTCCAGATGAACATAACTGGATATTCTTCAGTGCTACAGCTCGGCACTGAAACTAGGCCTGATCCTCATTTTGAAGATTTGGATGGCACTTCTGGAGATGAGCTGAGAGTTTTGATGGCTTGAAGCTTTCATTTGTCAGCAATTTGTGACATACTACACATTGTGGCCGATCCTCTCCACCAGAAGGTAAATTCACAAAGCCATAGCGAAGAAAGGCGTCAGAGTAGGTGCGCTTTTTATACATTTTATTGTTTAATCTGCAGAAAAAGAAAAAGAAAAACTGAATAAAAAGTGTGAACAATGTGAACTTATTATTTATTTTTTCATGGCATTCTAGATAGCATTAAAAGAGCTCATTGTTACGTATTTTTTATGTTTTATGCTCTTCGTAGACTAAACGCAACAGAAAAACACAGATAACAGCTTGTATAATTTATTACACTAAACTATTAACAAATATAACAGATATAACATAAATTATATAATAACAGTGACAGATATTAAGTTACAACATTCGAAATTAATTACAAAACAAAATAATACTAGTTTCAAACTTCAAAATTAATCACAATACAAAATGGTACTGGTCTGTATCTAATATAATGATCTAAAATGAAAGCCTCAAATTCCAGTCTAGGGTGTGAATTTGGTCCCACGAAGAAATTCCGAAGCTTAAATGAAGAAGTTCAGAAACAGTTCACAGTTCAATAAATTCGCCGACTCTCAGCACAAGCAGTAACTCAGATGAATCGTAGAGATTGACGAAATAAAATCACAGCTTCCGTAGATCTAACTTCAGTCACAAATCCAAGTTGAATAATCACAGCAAACACTTAATCTTTCTCAAATAACTGACTCTCTTCTTTTGAAATAAAACTAATGTCTGACTCTCCTTTTTTCTTCGAATAAAACTAATGACTGAATCTCTTTTCTCTCGCATCTTCGTCTGTTTATATATTGTAGGCCTAGACCCCTCGAATAACCGCGAAATTTCTACAAATCTCCAGAGCAATCCGCGCATGTCCGTTCTTGCACGAGACTAAACGTCTAGACACGAAGTCGCCAGCACTTCATTTACAAACATATGATTGGTCTACTTAATTCAAGAAAATTCTAAATGTTACCCTAAATGAAAAACAACATATTTTATTAGTTTAAACTTCGAAACAATAATATAAATATGGAAACATAGATAATAGAAATGAAAATCCAAACACAACACGACATGCCGTCGTTTACAAAATATTTACACATTTACATAACATTATTCAGCATTGGAATGATGTAATAGTTGGTAAATACTAACTATACTGCACAGGGCAGTACACATACATACCAGGTTTTGTCTACCTCGGCTGATGCTCGCATAGAAACTGACAGTGTGAAATAGAGGTAACCTCAGGCAGTGAGTGACGCGTACTGGACACGTCGATGAGTCATCAGGGTTACTGAGTGACTTGTGTTCTGAAGCATACTTGTCAAAATACTTTTAGGTTACCACACACTTAGATACATATTTTTTCTTTTCTACTACTGTATATTAGTTTTTGATGTTTATTGTTATTTGGTATAACTTTATTACATACTTAAAATAGGTTTAATTTACAACTTTACATACTAAGACTAAGTTAACATTAATCCTAATACCAGCTACCTCAATGTTTTCTTGATTTTCAGAATTTTAACTTTTTTTCTGTCACCCCTCCATTACCCCCGATAAATTGTTAAATTACCCCCAGTTTGGGAACCACTGCCCTAAAGGGTCAGGTTCTTTATGACCTCTTCTTCTTCCCCGTACTAATGATCTTACCGGATTGGAATTTGTAATTATTGAACTGAATATTATTCTGATCCTTTTCAGGTCAATATCCATGTATTGTGGCACATATTTAGTGATTATTTTGCTCTATCGGCAGAATGTCAAGTTTGTTGGTGACACTTTTTAAAATTAATTAATATTTATTATTTTTATTTATGTATTTATAAATTTTTATGTTTAAAATATAAATTGAATGGGGAGAGATATTTAGGACTAACTTCATCATGTATGAGGTACCTATCTAGTTCGTATAGTAATTCGTTTTTCATCTAATTCTTATCGAAGTACGTATGTAGGAGTCTATCTGGTACAGTTGGTATGCTAGAATATTTATGTATAAATTGAGATGGCGTTGGTCTAGGAACTCTGTGTGCTGTTGTAAGGAGTGTGTTTTGGATTTTTTTTAGTTTTGTTTTAACTATTTTGTTACTTACAGTTATCCATGCTGGAGCTGCATGATCTATTATTGGTCTAATATATGTTTTATAGATTTTTAGTGTGTTATCTGTAGATGCTCCACTGTTTTTACCAGTTAGAGTCATAGCACAGTTAGTTCTTCGTCAGACTTTATTTTGAATTCCGTTAACATGATTAATCCAAGTTAATTTTGAATCATAGGTGAGACCTAAAAATTTTGCCGATGGGGCAATCTGGAGTAGAGTGTCATTCATACATAGTTCTGGCTGTTGTTTTTTGTGTTTTGTCAATTTCGTAAAGACTACAAGTTCTGTTTTTGCTGTGTTTATTTTTATTCTATATTTTTGACAGTATTCACTTGTTCTCTTTAGTTGAGGTTGTATGTTAGTGACTGCTGTCATGGATGTTGTGGCACTTTTCCAGATTACCACATCACCAGTGAACTGTGAAGAGAATCCATGATTTGGATCCTTCAGTGGCATATTGTTTACATACATGATGAAAAGTGTAGGGCTAACCACCCCTCCCTGAGGGACACCAGCTTGTGGAGTAAAGCACTCAGAAAAGGTAACCTCAAAATTCACTCTACACGATCTATTTTCCAAAAGTTAGATAACCAGCGAATAATTTCACGTGGTAATCCCATTTCATTCATTTGGAACCTTAGACCGTCGTGCAATACAGTGTCGAATGTTTTCTCGATATCAAGGAAGCAAGCGACAGCACATTCTGTTTTATTGAAGCTGTTTGTTATATTTTCGATTAATCTAATTAAATGACCTGTCGTTTGTATAAATTTCCTGAATCCGTTTTGTTCTTTTGGTAATTTTGATGTTATCTCCAAAAATGTGGAGAGTCTATAACTGATTATTCTTTCGAGAATTCTGTCTACACAGCTGGTCAGGCTGATTTGTCGGTAGCTATCAGGTTTATTTGCTGGCTTTCCATCTTTATGCAACATTAATATATGAGCAAGCTTCAAAGAAAGTGGGATATATCCTTAGGATAAAGATAGATTAGAAAGTGATTTTAGGTGGTCAAACAATTTCGGAGTGCCCTTTTTTAGAAGGATAGCTTGAATTTCATCTTCATCTGGAGATTTGTTTTTGTTGTTTTTATTGCTTCAAGCAGTTCTTGTAGGGATATTTCATTTGTTACCAGCGTGTTTTCACAATCTGTGACAGGTTTTGTGTTTGTCTCAGTTATGTTTATTGGAGAAAAATTCGTTCAAATTGTATTTTATTGTTTAATATATAGTTGGTGACTTTATTGTAGAAATATATAATTATTTCTGGAACAGAGTGAGTTTTAAATGTATTTTGTAGCTGATCTTTGAAAGCTTCGGCTTTTTCTTTATTTATGAGTGCTATTGTATTATTATGTTGGAGTGCAGGATATTTCTTCGACTGTATTACGGTTGAGTCTTTTAAGATGTGTCAAGATTTTTTTCGGGTCAGTTTTATCATTTAGTTTTGAGCAGAAGTTGTCCCATTTATCTTGTTTTGTGTTCGGATGTGATTTCTTATATTCTTTATTTGCGTTTTTGTTTCTCTGCCTCTTGTTATCATGTACTGTCTTCTTAATTGTCTTCGTTTTTTGATTAGGGTGAGGCCCGGCATGGACAAGCGCGTTAAGGCGTGCGTGCGACTCGTAATCTGAGGGTCGCGGTTTCTCATCCCCGTCGCGCCAAACATGCTCGCCCTCTCAGCCGTGGGAGCGTTATAATGTTACGGTCAATCCCACTATTCGTTGGTAAAAATGTAGCCCAAGCGTTGGCGGTGGACGGTGATGACTAGCTGCCTTCCCTCTAGTCTTAAACTACTAAATTAGGGACGGCTAGTACAGATAGCCCTCGAGTAGCTTTGTGCGAAAATTCAAGAACAAAAAAAAAAAAACATGATTAGGGTGATTATTTCTGTAGTGGCTTTCCACATGTAGTTTGCTGTTTTATGATGTTGTTTTGGTGTTGTTTTATTGGCTGCTTTCTGAAGGCATTCCGTTATTGTTTGACAGTAGTCATTCATTTCAATATAGGTTTTAACTTCTTATATAACTTTATTAGGTAATAGATTGTCTAATTCCTGTTTGTAATTTTGACAATATGCTTCACTGTAATTAAATTTTTCTTTCCTGTACGTTATTTTTTTCTGAGGGGCAAAATCGAAGACAAAACATATTGGTAGGTGATCACTGTCAACATCTTTTCCCACCTGAAATTTCATTATTTTTTGGCTCACATTGTGTGTGCAAATGCACATGTCAAATATGCCACAAGAGTTGGTGCCATAGGCTAGGTAGGTAGGGGTGATATTGTTTAAAAGGACTGTATTGTTGTAATCTATGAACTGTAACAGACTTCTTTCATTGTTGTTTGTGCCCCTACATCCAAAGTTAACATTTGTACTATTCAGGTTACCTATAACTTTAGAGTTATGGTTGTGGGAAAAGATGTTGTTAAGTAATGCTACATCTAGTTGTTTATTTGTTAAGCAGTATATTCCTGCTACAGTTACTTTTGTGTTATTTCTTTGCAGGATATCCACAGTAACATGTTCGTTGTTACTGCTCAATCTAATTTCTATTACTGATAGTTTCGTTTTGTAGAACAGCATAATGCCTCTGTTTTCATCAGTTTTGTTTATTTTGTCTTTCCTTATTGTTGAATAATTTGGTATTTTAAATCTATTGTTATTATACATTAGAGTTTCGCTTGCTATTACAATATGGGGGTTAGTTTCCTGTATTAGGTCTTCGATCTCATGTTTTTTAGAAGCTATTGCACCTTGGATGTTGATATACACTACTGTGAACATTGTGCTGTGAGCATGTAACCAGTAAGTGTTTTTATTAACTACTACTGTGAACATTGTGCTGTGAGCATGTAACCAGTAAGTGTTGATATATACTACTGTGAACATTGTGCTGTGAGCATGTAACCAGTAAGTGTTGATATATACTACTGTGAACATTGTGCTGTGAGCATGTAACCAGTAAGTGTTGATATACACTACTGTGAACATTGTGCTGTGAGCATGTAACCAGTAAGTGTTGATATTATGTATGATATGTGAGATGTGATGTGTTTTTACAAGATATTAATTAGTATATCGATGCAGTTGGTTGTCTGGTTTGGTTTTGTGTATTCTGTTCCAAATTCTGTAAATATGTTTTTGATCGTGATAGTCATAAGGCTTGTTTTATTAGGTGTGTTAGCATTTGTTTCTTGGAATGTGATGCCATTTTGTTGTGGCTTTTGTGTTTGTGTTAAGGCGTTATTTTCTTGAGTAATAATATTCTGTTCTTGCTGTTTGGGATGTTTGTTTCCTTTTAACATTTCAACATACGTGGTTTTAGTTGTTTTATTAAATTATGTTGTTGTGTCTGTTTTTTGTTGCCTATTTGTACTTGGTTGTTCTTATTTGATATATATGTTGTTTTATTTGTTTATATCTGTCGGATTCTTTGTAATTGGCTGTGTAGGTTTGTCCTCAGTTACAACATTTGGATGATCAATTGCCTTGTTTAAATATTTATGAAATTTCGTGTATGACTTATGAAGCACTTGTAGGATCATTGTTCTTGTGAACCACAGTTTGACAAACACTAACCTAGATTATTGTTCCCCTATACTAAAACTCTTTGACAAGAAAGTGTGATTTAAATTTCGCGCAAAATTACACAAGGGCTATCTTCGCTAGCTGCTCCTAATTTAGTAGTAAAAAACCACTACCCATCGCCAACTCTTGAGGTATCTTTTTAGCAAGGCAATGAATAATGAGCTTGATCATCACTTTATAACGTCCCCATGGCTGAAAGAAGGAACATATTCAGTTAAGTATCGATTGGATTCGCACCTACAACCTCGAGCATTTTAGCCACCTGGCCCTACTGAGCGTTTGACAAAAACTTCAAAACTATTAAAGGAAAGTTTGGTGTCTATCTGTGAAAACGAGAAACATAGACACGAAAATTAGCAACTGGTGTTTTATAAGCGAAATGTCACATTTTAAAAGAGGCCAAATTTTTGAGTTTATTCAATTGAAAACAAAAATTAATTTTCTCACATTTTTAAAAGTGATTTTTATTAATTTCTAAATGGAAATGTTACTGAGAAGCACTCGATTTAATTTATTGAAAATTTTCCTCGTTCTTCATCTTTAGTTTTAAAGTAACACATTAAATGTGAGGCCACCAGTCAGCACCGCCAACTCTCGAGCTACTTTAATGAAATAGTTAACCATCATTTATTTAACTATCTCACTGATCTAGAGTGTGTAAAGCTATTTTTTCTGTATTTAATTTTTTTTTGGTGGCAGCAGGAAACGAACCATGAAATTTGAGATTCACAATCTGACACGTTAATCACTGATATTTAGATTCTTAAAACAGAAAATTCTGGAAACAGCGGTATAACGAGTTTTTTAATTCAGTTTATAATTAGAAGAACTTACAAATTAAAACGAGAAAAATGTAATAATTTATCTGTCAACAACACCATACCTGCTGTATCTGAGGCCCATTTGTAATGGTAGTGTTAGAAAATATAATTTAAATTTCTGTGTTTTGAAAGTTTTGATAAAAAAAACGAAAACTATTTGATCATTTTTTGCCGCCATCAAAGTAAGAGAAACGAAAAAAATTTTTTGAGGATGTCAGGACAATTTTATAAACAGATAGTTTTTGTCATTATTATTTTTGTAATCTCCTAATCTAAAACCAGAAACTAATCTGTGTGTGTTATTCTTTCCTCAAGAAGTTTTCGTTTCGAATGCTCGCTTGTTCGATTTAAGTGCAAAGTTGTGCAATAGCCTATTTGTTTGCGCCCACCTAGAGGATAGAACCCTGACATTTAGCGTCATAAACTTAGTAACTTTACGGCCCGGCATTGCCAGGTGGTTAAGGTGCTCCACTTGTAATCCGAGGGTCATGGGTTGGAATCCTCGTTACACAAAACATGCTCGCCCTTTTAGTTGCGGGGGTCAATCCCACTATTCGTTGATAAAAGAGTAGCCAAAAGTTGGCAGGGATGGTGATGACTGTGCTATCCGTCACTAATTTAGCAGTGTAAGACAAGAGGGAAAGCAGCTAGTCATTACCACCCACCGCCAACTCTTGGGCTACTCTGGGATTGATCGTCACATTATACCGCCCCCACGGCTGGGAGGGCGAGCATGTTTGGCGCGACTCGGGCGAGAATCCGCGACCTTCAGATTACGAAGCGCACGCCTTAACGCGCTAGGCCTTGCCGGGCCCACATTTCATTAAGCTTCTTTAGCTCCAATGGGGAACCTGCTGTGTCCACCTGGGTAAATCGAGCCCCGCATTTTGGCGCTGTAAGACCGTAAATTTACGTCATACCCACTGGTGGACTAACATTTTAAGAGATTGTAAATGTGGATAGCAGTACTTTAACTTGCGTTAAATGAATCAATCCGGGGTTTGATTCCTAGCAGTAGACGCACACAGCAAACAAAAAATGACTGTCTTTTGTTTTCTTTGTTTATTTTTTTGCTTTTGTGAAACCGCTCTAGACAAATGTTGTTGCAAGTAGATTGAAGTGTTTGTGTACAAATAAAGGAAGTGTTTGTGTAAAAATAAAGCAACTAATTTTGAACATTTTGATTGCCCTTACGAATCATTTCAGTTGCGGATTTGTAATGGGATGTTTTCTATGTCAACCAATCCTCAGAACACACTACGTTATAGAAATGTAAGAACAAACGCATGTAACCACCGAATAGTACTTGATTTTTGTCGGAAATATTTGGTTGTGCTTGTAATTCCAACTGCTTCTAAGGAGGCGTGATGTATTTTGGCTACTTTGCTATGAACATTCGATTATCGTATCGTGACTGAAACATTTTCATCAACTTGACTTTTGTCATTGTATTCTACTGTCATTGTTTTCCAAGAAACAGTCACAAAACTAGCAGAATACAAAATAATATACACAAACGAAAATAAAAAATATCAAACTTATGAACTTTTTTACTATTGTGAAAGAAAAGTAACGATTGGCTCTAAAGCTGCCATGGAAACAAAGTGTAAAGGAAAAGTGAGCGAAGAACTCTTTGTAACTAAATGTCGAACTGTGAGCATGCACAAAAATCGACCAGTTATATGTCATAATTCTATAAAAGTGTTTCTACTGCTAGTGTTTCTCAAGGCTCCAGTGAACAAGTTTGTCTGCTTGAGGCTTAATATTAACAGCAATAAAGAAAATGAAAACCTCGGCTAAAATATGAAGATTATTCACCCTAAGTTTATTTCATAGTTCAACTGAATAGAAAAAATAACAGCTCGCGTAGTTCTTTAAATATGGATACACATTTGCATACGTGAAACTGTGTTTTCTGTCTAACACTCACGACAGAAATTTTTAACTGATTATGTAACAAAAAATATTTATAATGAATCTAAACACACGATACCAAATACATTACATTTATATATAGCTTGTAAAATCAAACACTTATTTATACTGGAGAGTAATTCCCATATGCCATAACCATTTGAAAATTTCAGTTTTTGGTAACGTGAATTTTTGTCACCCTAACTAGTTCTGTGATACAGAATGCCATCCTATACAGCTTTCTCAAAGATGAGCTAATATTTGTTTGTGCATTATAAAACACATTATAAAAGCTAAAAACGATTAGGGGCCTGGCATGGCCAGTAATGGGTTAAGACATTCGACTCGTAATCCGAGGATCGCGGGTTCGATTCCCGATAACACCAAACATGCTAGTTCTTTCAGCCGTGGGGGTGTTATAATGTGACAGTCAATCCCACTATTCGCTGTAAAAGAGTAGCCCAAGAGTTGGCGGCGGGTGGTGATGACGAGTTGCCTTACCCCTAGTCTAACACTGCAAAACTAGGGACGAATAGCGCAGATAGCCCTCGTGTAGCTTTGCGCGAAATTTTGCGCGATATGAAAGTTTGTAGTTAGAAAACTGTGAGTTACCATGGTTATAAAAACAAACATAAAGATGGAGGATATAGTTGTAAGGGCAGAGGGGGATCTAAAACATTACTTTTATAAAATACAATTGATTTATATTTGTAAGTAATGAAAATATCAAAGGAAACGTAGAAAAATGGATTAATTAATAAATTATTTGTGACTCCTATGAAGTGACTCCTGTAATTTTAAAATATTTTAAGCAAGGTTTTTAAGACGACACCTGTATCTTCACGAAAAAAATTTTCAGCATTGTGATTTGGATGAAAAAAATAACTAAAGTTATATTTTTTAATATTGATCGTGAAAACACAAGTAGGCTGCGTCGAAAACAAGTAAGTATTTTTTTAGTTATATATTATACGAAAGTATTTCAAAGGTAACAAAATTCCAAATATTCAAATAAATAGTTATGGAAAAGCGGGAAAAAAATATATACGGATCAATAGGTTTCGGTGTATATAATTTCAAGTGTAGGCTTAACATTTATCTGACGTTGACTCACAAACTGTTTGTGGATAGGCTAAAAAGTCAAGTGTTTCTGAGCTAACTTATTCACTCAGCATGGGGTCGAAAGTTTTTCGGAATGATGGCCTCACCCATGTGGCTGTCGAACAGCACGGTCCAACACTGTAAATTAACTACCTTGTTTTTGATGAGCGAATTTCAGCTTATACATCGAAGTGTAAGCTAAATCAACTAGCCCGGCCAAGTTAAGTATAACTTTTACTACCGTGTAGTGATTTGTTTTTAGACACTGGCCTGAACAAGTGAAACTCTTAACGTAGTGCAGACACACAAAGTTGATTAGAATGTTTAACATACTTATTATTATATTTTTACAATTAAATTTTATCTTCATTAATTTAACATAACAATTATTCTGCATTTATACTTAGCGTGTCGATTTAAGGGCTAATCTAAGCCCGCTAGGCTGCAACACCTTATAAGTTTGTTTGTTATGGGGATTTTGTGGAAGGCTAGACGAGGATTATCTGCTCTAACAGTCCCTAATTTCGCAGTGTGAGACGAGAGAGAAGACAGTCATCACCACCCACCGCCAACTCTTGGGCTACTCTTTTACCAACAAATAGTGGGATTGACCATCACTATATAACATCCCTACGGCTTAAAGGATAACCATGTTTGGTGTGACGGGGATTCGAACCCGCGATATTCAGATTACGCGTGGAGCACCCTAACCATGTGGCCATGCCGGGTTAACCTTATAAGATCTTGAGTTCATGTTAAAAAAGTATCGTTCATGTATGTATTCTAGAATATAAAAATGACAAAACAATGCATTCTAATAATTATAAGTGGAATAAATTGAAATCATACTTACTAATCTACATCTTTCTTTATAAAATATATATATTTTCAGTTCTGACCTATGTAAGAAGTTTGTTTTGACTAAAAGTTACCATTAGTTGTAGGCTTAAGATAAATCTAATAAACCATGTAATGTTTTTTTCGTTACAATGGCCAAGCCGATGGATTACTTTTTTTTTTTTTGACGTCAGGAAGAACAAGGAAATGACGTAGAAGAGGGCGGGTAAAATTTGCCACATAAAGGAACCGAGTAGTTTACGATTTGGACGTGATCTGGCGTCACAGTGGGAATAATAATGGCTGAGTTCTACTTTATGGTTAAAAACCCCAATTTCGTCTTCTTTCCCTTTTACGTTACGTCAGAATGAAAAATACACGCTTAGATATATGTAATTCTTTAATGGTAGATAGAATAAAATAAAAGTTATATATTATACAATACTAGATTTTTTTTTAGTTAAAATCTAAATTATGCAAACAATTTATTTTAGCACTCTAGTTTTATGGAATTTTCCAAAAAATGGGCAAAAAATTGTTGTTGTTTTTTTCCGTAGTTATTACCCTAATAAATCTTGTAGATCATTATGCTAAGCCTGTGAATGAGGCACTTCAGGTTTGAGGTAATGTCCATAAAAGTTAATGTCCCCATTAAGGTGGTTAATTCTAATCGGACATAAATTTCGAGGTAGTATATCCTAAACATTATTAAGCAGCCTAATTCAGTAAATTCAATGTTATCCCAAGATTTAGAAACTTTCTTTATATTTCAAATGAGATAGTATTTACGTGGAGCTTAAGAATGCAAGTTTTACGTAAATTTAAGAACAGGTGACAAATTCTGTGATTAAGTAAGTTATAACAGAATACACATTATGTTTGCATAGCATTAGGGTTTTTCATATCTGTTTTTGAAGGCGCATTCAAATGACAAATTATGATAGAAATTAAGCAATTTCGCTTAATTACAAGCGAACATGTTAGAGTTTATCGAAACATGCTAAATGACAGTATTTGTGTAAAAAAAAAATATTACAAAATTACAAACCTAATTTATAAAGACGTTGGAGCTCCTGTCCTGACAACTTTGTGTTTCTTTGTAACTTTTTTCCTGTGAATCAGTTAAAGATATAGATGCTTATTTTGTTTGTTTGTTTTTTAATTTCGCGCAAAGCTACCCGAGGACTATCTGCGCTAACCGTCCCTAATTTAGTAGTGTAAGACTAGAGGGAAGGCAGTTAATCATCACCACCCATCACCAACTCTTGGGCTACTTTTTTTTACCAATGAATAGTGAGAGTGATCGTAACATTATAACGCCCCCACGGCTGAAAGGGCGAGCATTTTTGGTGTGACTGGGAATTCGAACCTGCAACCCTCAGATTTCGAGTCGAACGCCTTAACCCACCTGGCCTTGCGAGGCCCCCAAAGATGAAGATATCTGGCGATACTGAGAGGAGAATTGCAAGTTTGAATTTATGTGTGTGTCATATTTCAGCTGTACGTAAGTATTTTGACTTTAGAGGTAACTGTCTAAACTGTGACTAGGTAGCCATTAATACCAGTGTACAAAATGTTAGCAATTAGATACTTTGTGCAAACGTAACAAAAGCGATGTATGATGAACTTCACTGGTGGTTTAAGTATTTCTTAGCCTTGAGTGCCTGCTCTTCGCCAGCTTGCAGACGTCAGGGGAGTTCCAAAAGTCCTCCATCATATGAAGTGCCAGATCTGACAATAAATATTAATTGATGTGCCCCGGAACCACTCATCAAACACAGCAGCTATGGCGGTTAATTATAGTGCTGGTACGTGCTGTACGGCTGCCACATAGGTGAGGCAACCATTCCGTGTTACTTTCAACTGTAAGAAGATTGGATAACTTTAACTTGGAAACACCTGACCTCTTCGACTAACCGAAAAATATTCGCGGGTCAGTGCGCAGATAAATCTTAAAACTTAAACCTACAATTATCTATCTATCTATCGATCTAGATATGTATATCTGTAAACATATATCCATATATCTTCGATCCTAAAACTAGTAGGAATGCCGTAAAGACTTTTAAATCTCTCCATTACCTTGTTGTTTATTTATCTACTACTATCTATCTATTTTACTGACCGCTATCTCTGTCTTTCCATCTGTCTGCTCACATTTACTTATTTTTCTTCGGTTTTCATTTAATTGTAATTATCTCTACGACAAGATATTGTTTTCGAATGTTTGTCGTCCATTATAAATCTGCATATCTATAGCAAAAAAACATATTTTTCTCTGTATAATCCAGCAGTATAACTACTTCTATATTCATTTTTAACCTATCTCTTTTTGTATCTTACTGTGTATGCAGTTGTGCACAACCAAAGTTGTCGAAACAGTTTCAGAACTGCAAAGTTTATTCTAAAACCTTGAGTTGTTTATCCATTTCCAAATTTATCATTAACTTCCTGTTTAAAGAATTTCGATTATAACACTGGATAATTAAATATTATATTATTTAATGTAAGCTGTTGCTAGCCATCCTCTCCTTCTAAGTAACAAAAGAGAAGTCAATACGTAACGACGAGTAATGGACACAAATATGGGCGATCTAATATACACCTCTAATATTTAACACGTACATAACATTTGGAATCAGCCAGTTCGTATAGTTTCAAACTTTTCCAAGAAAGTATACCCCAAACACCAACAAGAATCCACCTCTCCTTTTGAATAAAATCCCAGATCAGCTCCTGATGTGAAACTTCGACGATAAGAAAAGCCCTAGTGGACTTGTTAAGAAACAATAACTGGAATCCATAATAATTATTTTTGTTCACCTTATTCTCTGTTTATACTTGCTTTTATAATTTATTCTTTATCAAATAATTTTAGCTCATATCACATTGAAATTGAGAATGTTATTAAGTTCAGTCTTCCTGATTAGAACACTAAACATCGTTTCACATTATTGAGAATCCCAATCGAAATAACCCTTGTTAAAAATGAGTTAGGTTTTATCGGCACATGAAATCATTGGATGGATATAGGTTCCATTATTGATCATAGATTACCAATTTCTCAGAAAGCCCTGCTTCGAAATCCAGTAACCTTTACGATTGTGGCTCCATCATTATAGTTATCAGAGCAGGACTGTTATTTGGGCCAACTCTACTTGACGAGCAGTCGAACGCCAATCAGGCATCAGTCTTCTCAACAAAATGCATCAGAGCAAAATATCATGGAAGACAGATATGCTAGTCAGTTGTGTAATTAGGTTGTAAATAAATCTTAAATCCACTTGTTGTTATTTTTGCTTTTTTGTTTTGTTTTTACTTCATGTCTTGTGTATCTGAACTGCCCCATAGTGTCTCAGCGGTATGTCTGCGAACTTACACGCTAAAATCCGGGTTTCGATACCCGTGGTGGGCAGAGCACAGATAGCCCATTGTGTAGCTTTGTGCTTAATTCAAAACAATAACAAAAGTATCTGAACTGACGTATAAAACAAAGTTCTAATGAGGAAAGAGTTGAGTTTTACCATAACAACTGTGCTTTCGACAGCCAATTATTGGATCACTTCTATTTACATATGTTTTTCTCTAAACATGAGGACCAGTATGTTTTCTAACACATTGAAACAGTCCCTGTATCACTGAAATATTCCTTTAGTTTAGCAGCTAAGTAAGTTAGATGAAAAATATTGAAAATATATTATTTAATTTTCGGTAGTCTCGTATTTTATTTAGATATAGGCCTAACACTGTTGTGTTGAAAAACTGATATCAGATGCCACGTGAATGGTGGTAATATAACACAGGCAATTTGTTGTCAGTTATGCTGAAAACTGAAATTGCAAGAGGATTTTACTATGTTGTCTTTAAAATAAAACAGTTTGAAACTGCTCATAACATCAGTCAATAATAAATAAATTATTTTTTGGAAAATGTTAACGAAGGAGTCGATACATGTACTTATTACGTTTGGCTTAAAAGTGATTATTGCAAATGAACCAGACTTATGGGCACGTGGTATTCTCGTTCACACTGATTTTCCGACAGGTTTGCCTGATAGAAATACTCGCGAGTAACATTAGGTTCGGCCAAATAACTTAGTTGAGCTTCCCGCCTGAGAATATTTGAATGAGTTTTCGGTGTTAGTTTGAAAATAGTGAAAACGAGAGAATCTTGACACTTTAACTAGCAAGAACAAAACCATTCCTTGTTTAAAGCACTAAAACGCTCAGAACTGAACGCTTATCGAAGTGTGACTTCGAACGGTCCTCTCTCTCGTTACACGACTGTTGTTACTGAAGATTCCGTGACCGCTAGATAGATTACCTCAATACGCTGAACTAGCCATCAAAAGATTTCCCTTCAGCAAAACTGGGGACGAAACTAATGCAAAGAAAACGCCTGAATTCCAAAAATCAGCTTGCTTGCTCTGTAGAACGAATAGCGTCACCTCGTGATTGGACAGCTGTCAGATCTATTTGACGAACTACTTCGGCCGATATGAAATGTCCTAGTTCTAAGTAGTTTTAATTAGGTTTAAAATACATTTAAACATCCTTATGAACAAAAGACTGCGGTGTTTGGAACAGGATAATACTAGACATCTTGAACCACATATTACCGCCATGACAGTGCGCGGAAACTAAGTAATAAATAGTAAAAAAATTTATTACTAAAGATGGTACATGACGTATTACGTCTACACACTATATAAGCAGTACAGGCCATTAGGCTTAACTAATGCAGTACGATGTTTTGCTACTGTCAAATATTATTTCATAGCCTTTGAAAACTACATAAGCAGAGAAACTAGTGAAAACAAAAAGCAGATTTTTTTTTCATATAAACAGATGGAACTAACCAACTGATTTACTATAAAGCACGTAAGAGAATGTTGCAATGCTTCAAACAAAGATGGACTTTCTTTTCGTTTAGATTAATAAAACATTTTAAATTTCAAAAAGTATTGAAGTTTCTAAATGTATCAGAACAAATAAATTACACCAAACGTCAACGAAAGATATAAACAATATATATTCCTTCTTTCTCCATATACTGCTGAAAGTGACGCTGCAGATTGATGCTCCACGAGACTTCTCGAAAAACAAAATACAATATAAACCGTACAGCGAAAAGGCTTTTGTAATTGAAAACGAAAATTGTCTATTGTCAAGAACAGATAATATACAACGAAGCACTTCTAAAGGGCGCGGAGTCTCCGAAGAAAGTTTCTGGTTTTTAAGTCAGTCACAATTTTCGAACGTGGTTATTAGTGTGGTTTAAATCTGGCATCAACCGCTCAGAATACATAGAAACGAACTTCAACTACAGATGACGCTATTATAAGTCACGCTCGTTTTTGCTATATGATCTTTCCTTAACAATTATTTTAAACAAATTAAGAATGTGTTTCGGTGGAGACTCCAAAAAAATAAATAAATGAAGCTACCGTATGATTCGGATCGAATTTTTCATCAAAAAGAAGTTTAAAACAAAACTTCATCGTCAGTAATCTGCAAATTGTCTGGAAATGGTTTAAAAGAAAGCACTGATGTAATTGTGTTACATGTATGGTATTTGAAAACGTTAAATCAGAGGATCCGCAGTTTACTTTGTTTGTGCTCCTTAAACATGGTAATAATTTGTCCCATTCCCTGGTGGGTCAACAATAAATTTTCAGACTTACAATGCTCAAATTCTGGGTTCGATTTCCCGATAGCCCACTGTGTAGATTTGCACTAAAATACAATAGCAACATGATAGCTTAAATAATGTTTGATAACTTTATTATTAATCATTTATTTTTGTCTCCTTTTCTTCCCTATTTGTTCACCCCCTTTCCCGTGGCGTAGCAGTATTTTCACAGAGTTACAATGCTAGAAACCGGGTTGACAAAACACAGGTGGCTCGTGGTGTAGCTTTCTACTTAAACTAACAACAATCAAACAATCTTACTTTACCTGAATACACAGCTAAATTTGAAACTACTGCAAGGGTTAGATTTTGGTTTTTAATTTTAACAGTGTTTGGTTTGTTTTGATTCTCGCACAAAGTTACATGTGGGCTATCTGCGCTAGCCGTCCCGAATTTAGCAGTCTAAGACAACAGAAAAGTCAGTTAGTCATCACCATCCACTGCCAACTCTTGGGCAACTCTTTTACCAATGAACAGCGCAATTGACCAAAATTATAAAGGCCCACAGTGTTTGGTGTGACGGGGATTAGAATCCGCGACCCTCAGATTATGAATCGAGTGTCTTAAACACCTGGCCTTAATAGTAAATGTTATAATATACATATATGTTATAGTGATAGTTTTTAGTTAACCTTAAAAACCCAGACTTACCATGTATTGTCGTAATATAGAAAATAGTTTCTTTTATATTAATATATTTTGTTAGATATTTAACTTAAAAATGAGAGGTCAAGAACGTTATTGCACTGTTGACCTGTGTGTATATGTTGCTGTCATTCATAAAGACTAAAGTTAAACTGAACGTTAACTTACAGTACTTCAAGCATCTGGAGTCTGTGTAAAATTCATATTAAATTTTCTGGGTAATTAGTCGTATGACGAAGCTATGTATATCTCAGATAGTGGATTTCTTAATGAAGGAACGCGTGTATATGTTAAACGTGAGCTTGTTCTCTTGTCTTTGACTCCCTTTTCCCTCCCTCCAATTAATTCTTTATCTAGACATCACGAACACAGATCACGTTACGTCTCGTTAACACCAGATGCCGCTGTCACATAAATCCCTACTCATTCTTCATTTGCTTTCATGTTTTACTTAGAAAACCATTTTAGCGTAATCGAGTCACTTATTTAAACTAGCTATGTGGCAACATCGCGGGACCTTTCGACATGTATCATATATAGGCGTGGTTATAGTATAAACTAAAGACAGCTTTAACTGGTGAACCAGGCAAGAGGCGTTCTTGCAACTTAATCTCTCGAGTTGAGTGAGGAATAGTATACGATCAGAAATCAGGTTTATCTATCAACACGAAAACAAACGTATAATAAAACGACTTACACATATTTTTGTTTCCTTTATTTGAACATGAAATGATTCTATATTAACATATATTATGACATGTTTGAATAATTTCCAGCAATTTATGAAGACAACGGTTTTATCAAAGCTGACACAATTGCTTTGAAAAACAACGATAAATCCTAAGTTTTACCATAACAACCATGAAAACCAAACAAAAATAAGAAACACAAAAATCGTGGCATTAGCCAAAGATTAAAGAGTCAACTCGGCTGGATAATAATAAAAACTAATATGTTTATAACAAAGCTTAGTTTTCTTATTCACGTTAGTGACATAACTCAGTTTGGCGACATTTATATTACAATTTAAGCGGTCTGGAATGGTCAGGAGGTTAGGGCGTTTGACTCGTAATCGAATCTTTGTCACATTAAACATGCTCGTCTTTTTAGTCGTGGAGCGTTAAAATGTGACTGTCAATCCCAGTACTTGTTGATGAAAGAGTAGCCCAAAGGTTGGCAATAGGTGGTAATGACTAGTCGTTTTCCCTGTAGTCCTACACTGCTAAATTTGGGAAGGCTAGCGCGAATAGCCTTCGTCTAGCTTTGAGCGAAGTTTGAAAACAAACAAACAGTTACAATTTAAGTTGACTTATAATATTTCAAACTGCAGATGAACGTATAAATTTATACTGAAGAAAAAACCGTTACACGTAGTCTGTGTAAACGTGCATGAAGACCTATGTGTACAAGTAGGTATGTTGTTCATTTTGAGTACTTCTAATACACAAGACTTCTATAGGCTTGTGATGCTAAAAATGAGGTTTCTCTTACCGTGGTGTACAAAACACATATAGTCCATTGTGTAGCTTTTAACTTCACTACAGTGAAGTCAAACTAATATTCAATTTCCAAAAGCCACCGCTGTTAGAACAACGATTTACATTTCTTCATGTCCTCAGTTGGAACGACGGTAAGTCTATGGATTCACATCGCTAAAATCAGAGATTCGATTCCACTCGGTGGACTCAGCAGATATCCCGGTGAGGCTTTGCTATAAGAAAACACACACACACATTTCTTCATGTGTGTAATAACACTAAAATCCTAGTTCTTATTTTAAAGTTGTTCTTAGGTTTTGAAAATTGTCATCCACTGTCTGCTCTACCATTCAACACCATACCATAACTCACCCCAGAATCACAAAACTAGGCTTTCTTTACGACCAATAATTTGTCCAATAAAAAGCATTTTGAAATAATTTACGTTTCTCATCTGTCCTTCCTTCACTCTCTGACGAGTCATAACCTTATCGAGTTATTCTAGGCTTATTTTGTCGATTTAATACGTTTCAGGCTGCAGAGCATACATCATATTAATGAGAGATCTTGTTGTTTTCACTAGCATATACAAAACGAATGTTGGATTTTTTATTCGACAACAATGACATTGCAAAAAAGCTATTGAAACGTAATCAGTTCTGATCGCAAACAATAAATATAGAAGTTGGTACACTTCCTTACTTCCTGTCTTGTAAATTTCCTGAATGCCATATTTTTATAAGCTATTTTCAACTTATCTGTACTTTACGAGCTTAATGTTAAGGTCAAAGACACCACAGCTCATGTATAGTTATTCCAAATTTTAAAATGCTAGGCCCGGCATGGCCAAGAGTGTTAAGGCTTGCGACTTTTAATCTGAGAATCGCGAGTTCGCATCCCCGTCGTGGGGGCGTTATAATATGACAGTCAATCCCACTATTCGTTGGTAAAAGAGTAGCCCAAGAGATGGCGGTGAGTGATAATGACTAGTTGCTTTCCCTCTAGTCTTACACTGCTAAATAAGGGACGGCTAGCACAGATAGCCCTCGAGTAGCTTTGTGCAAAATTCCAAAATAAAACAAAATTTAAAATGCTCACAGGAGAGAAGATAACCATTTAAGAACACCTTCCACTTACACACCTACCCCTTAAACGAATAATACATAGTACCGTCGGGCTCCATGTCTTTTTAAACAATTAACATTCTTCCATTTTTTCTGTGGCAGTTTTGTTGTTTTTTTGCCGCAGCATTGTGGCTCATAAAACAAGTGAAAAAGCTTTAGCTCATAGTTCTGTCATTTGCTGACCAATTTGAGACATAATTACAACTTTGAATTCAGGAATGCCAAACCGTTTAGACTTCGTCCAAAGTCTCATAGATCTATAATCCTGCCTAAATGGATTTAAATTTGAGGGTAGGCTCATAGAGATCCAGAAGAATAATAAATTCGAAGTTGCTATGTGCGTGCTCCACTCTTTGTACTGCTGGAGTGCAAAACTAAAAAGTAAAACAGATCTCATAAATTAATTTATTCTCGTCTTGGCTTCTGAGAATTCGGTTTTTATTTTAGACATGAGTGTAATCAGACTATGAATCTAAGAGCTCATGGTTCATGTCCTTTTGTCAAAAAAACATCAACAAAGTACGTTTGATATTCAGGGCTGTCTTTTTATATTTATGTTTTATTACTGTGCACAAAGTTACACGAAAGGTTTTCTGTGCTCTGCCCACGAAGAGTATCGAAACCCGATTTCTATCAGTATGGCTTGGTGTAGACATTCGGACATGCTCCTGTGCCAATGGGACAAGGGTTCGCCGTAAGAGTTACAATCAAATCCTGCTGTCCGGTCAGAGTGTAAAAAGCCAAAGCGTTGGTAATGGATACTGTTAACTATTTGTCTTATTTGGCAGTTAAGAATTATACAGTCATTGTTTATCTTTTCGAGAAAATTCTAAACAAACAACAACCGCAAAAGTATTGTTTCAATATTGCAAAAAACATTCCATTATAAGGGCTTTTAAATGTAAAATTACTTAAAATTTGAAATTGATATTTGTTGACTTGACACTTTATCAAGGAGTACAGTAATATTTATATAAGCTTTGTATTTTTTATTACTTTTTATCGCATTTTCTTATTAAATACAAATTTATACAAGGTGCTTCACCACGTTTAATAATCTCAGCTGTATGCTTTGACTTATACGTACGAACTTTAGATTAGAAAACATCCTTTGTTTCTATTTTTGATATCCAACAGAGAATCAATTAACACTCAAGATATGTTTGTTGCTGTCATTGCTTTCACCGAAGTTATTGGCTGGAACTTCTATACAGAGATATGACCTTAACTTTATGTCACCTTTGAATACTTTAAGTCTTCTGTTGTTGTTTACCAAAATCGACATTTAATACCAAGACCATTCTCTTTCTGCGCAATAGATTGAAAGCTACCCGCATTGTCTAGTGCTCACGAGCTATTTGATAGATACAAAACTGGGATGGCAATGAGCAATAACAAACCGAACTAATATTAAACTATTGGAACAGTTCGTTTCGGTGTGTATTTTTATTGAAAACGAGACATAATTTTCGCATTAGAGATTTTAAAATGCTCATAATTCTCAGTCTCTTACTGTGCATCAACATATGAAAGCCAACCGAGCTTCTATACAAATATAGCATCAAGTAACTAACGAACTTTTTACTTAGTCAGGTCGACCTCATGTCATCGTACTTCCTACTTTTATTTCTAGTTCTTAGTTCCTCCACCAGATGTGCGCAGTAGGTAAGCATCGGTTTGACGCTAACACAGCGCCAGGTTAAAATAGTTAAATCACGATTTCGCGTTAGTTTTCATTATGACCACGAAAGTTTAAAAAACAAAAACGAACTTTTTTTAAATAAAGCGATCAATCGATTCCAAACACAACAAAAACAAACTCATATTTTAAAGACCAAAATAGAAAATGTTTGACATGGCTCATTATTATGGAAAGTCCATCTTGAATAACATAAAAAGTATAATAAAATAAAACCACATTGAGAGAACGCGCTCTTGTGGCCAGCTGAATAAAGATTCTGGAGCTTCTGTAACAGTTCTTCACCGTTAACTTAATGACCCCTCCGGGCTACGTATGCAGCAATGTTCGTGTCAAACTTGTTTAACCGAAATATTCGAAGCACGTCTATCTATTTCCCCTAAAGAGAATTTTCTCCTAAGGTGATCAAAACTCAACCTTGTTTCCTTCACCTGCGCTTTACCCTAAGAAAATTGTAGACTGGGTGTATAATAAATTTTGAGAGAGTAACAAGAACAGCATTAAAAATCAACATCAACAGTATTCCGTTCCACGTCCTGTTTATCGACGCAATGCAACAGTCTATTGAGTACTGAATACAAAATTGATCCGTCTTCAACCCCGTAACGCAAGATAGTTGTGGATTAGATTTCAGGTCTGCATATAGGAGCTCAAGCCCCTTTGAAATTTGATTTTAAGCTCCCCTGAAAAATTAGCTAATATTCTAGCCCCTACTCAAGTTTGTACTAGCCACTTTCATTATTGTTTCTAATACCACTAAGGATTGTCTGTACTCAGAAATTTACTAATTTTTGTCTATTCGTACCCTGTAACTACTAAACTTAGTGAAAAAAACCAACTTATGGAAGACTAAATATCAAAGCTTAAGGTTATAGGACTAGCTTTGGAATATAAAACATTAATTTTCATTCTTTTGAGCTATTAGTTTCCGGGACATAAATGGTGTTTGTAATTATCGACCTTTTTCGCCAGTTTTCTTTCTGTTTTTAATTTCGTCATTTTGCAGGTTTGAAACCAACACGTTCTTTAATCATTGTGTTCAGAGCTGTTATAGTAGTGTTATTACTGGTAAGTCTCATTATTCTACCATTGATATTTAAAAAAATAGACGTTCCCATCTTGAAAGTCATTTATTTAGGTTTTGTTTGTTTGTTTTTTGGAATTTCGCACAAAGCTACTCGAGGGCTATCTGTGCTAGCCGTCCCTAATTTAGCAGTGTAAGACTAGAGGGAAGGCAGCTAGTCATCACCACCCACCGCCAACTCTTGGGCTACTCTTTTACCAACGAATAGTGGGATTGACCGTCACATTATACACCCTCACGGCTGGGAGGGCGAGCATGTTTAGCGCGACGCGGGCGCGAACCCGCGACCCTCGGATTACGAGTGCACGCCTTAACGCGCTAGGCCATGCCAGGCCCGACATTTATTTAGGAGTAAAGTAGGTTCTACGTTTTAAAAATGTGAGAGCTATAGTTATATAAAACAAGTTAAAGTCTCTGTTTAAGGGTAACAAGTACAAAATATTAGTTAATTATTATCACACTGCATACTGTCTATGTAAAGCACTAGTTAAATGAGAAAGCAATATATAAGCAATGCCATTTTGTGAAAAAGAAACAAAATAATTAAAAATATTTTGCACTTTGGCGCAATTCACAGGTTTCAAAAAAACATACGAAAATATATCCATCTTTATTAAAATAGAAGATTCAAAGCTTATTTTCGTGGTTAGAGTATTCTTAAGTCCATAGTTCTTGTATACCGCTGTAGAGATTCTGCAGTATTAGTTGTGTGAGTGTTATAACTTCAATAGTCAATCTCGCTATTGGTTAATGATAGCCAAGTGTTCCTGACTTGTTGATCTCTCTGGTTAACTAACTAGTTATGCCTTGAATTTTAGGATCTCTGACTTGGTCGCTTACACCCTGCATCCTTCATAAAGCGTGAATTAAGTTGTGTTTGTTTGTGTTTTGTTATAGAAAAGCCATATTGGGCTGTCTGCTGATTCCACCGCGTGAATCATGTTGAAAATAGTAAATACCGAACCAGGAACGAGCGCCTAACTTATGTGAAATGTCTTTATAATAAGTGTTTTTGATGAAACTTAACGTGAAGGAGATTGCTTAGAGGTTTCTAGGCTACATAATTATTGCAAATGTTCAGCAAGAAACCTGATAACGCAAAAATAATAATTTGGGGAGAATTTGTTTGTTTGTTTGTTTTTGAATTTCATGCAAAGTTCCATGAGGGCTATCTGCGCTACCCCTCCCTAATTTAGCAGTGTAAGACTAGAGGGAAGACAATTATTCATCACTACCCACCGCCAACTGTTGAGCTACTATTTTACCAATGAATAGTGGGATTGACCGTCACATAATAACGCCCCCACATTTGAAATGGCAAGCATGTTTCGTGTGACGGGAATTCAAACTCGCGACCCTCGAATTACGAGTCGAGTGCCTTAACCCACCTGGATATGTCGGACCTGTAGGAGAATTTAACCGAATTGTAATATTTTTCGTTTAATACACATTAACATTATGAAGAATTATTACACTGGTACTATAAACACATTTGTAGATTACTGAACCAACGTAATATTTTTGCATTTGCAAAAACATAATACTAATTTGTTAACAAAGTATTAAAACACGTTATGTTATTTGGAAGAATTACGTGCTAGCGTAGGGAGCGTGTTTAAGTGCAAGCACAATACCTTTACCATTATAGCGCCATCTGCTGGAAAGAATGACGCACTAGTAATGAATTTATGTTAAGAGTCAACGTTACATCATATTACACACTGGTAATGAGCTTGTTTGTCAAGTGGCAATCCATTCTCATTAATTTTTTCGTTTAGTTCTTATTGATATTTAATTAGTTCGGAACGTGCTGACTGATTGCCTTTTGTGATTTTTCCGGTGAGAAAACTTGATGGAGAAAAATCGAGAAATACTTATTTAGTCCATTATGTGTTGCGCTATTTTCCCCTGTTGGAAACTTTCCTGTCAGTACACGTGTTGATATGTGGTTTACATTAAAGAAGTAAGAGCAGATGTTTTTCATTTAGAGACACGCATTCAATACGTGACCATGAAGTGAGCAAATACAGATTAATGCAGACTTTCGTTAACACCAGTCCTATTCCCCGGAACGAAACGTTCTTAGGTAATGAAGTATGCTGACCGTGTTTTCACCTTGTAACCATAGCAACCTGCTAGGAGTTCGAAGTGTATCTAAATTTTACTAACACTTCTATAATTCCACACACACAAACCATTATAAGAATTAAATATAAAGTGACATTTCATACTAACTTGGCGCCTACATTAATTCTCCTCGGTTCGACCATAACCACGACATGTATGTGTCAAGTCAAATATGGTTAGCAAATGATAATTTTAGGCCTGTGCTCTAATTAACACTGAAGGTTCGCCGAAGAGCTACACTTCAGAAGGGTAGATCAACTCGCAGGCTGTAATTAAGAACGAATCATCCCATTTCGTAACGAAAGAAAATCTTTCACCAAGTTAAGTAAAGTGCATTAACTCAGGTTATAACTTTAGCTTCTACTGTTACAAAAATTCCAAAAGCATAAGCCTACTCTGATTATTCCATTTCCTACAATTAGATGTGCCACTAGAGGGTAAGAGCACTATGCATGCTTACCAACAAAGTATGACTGCTTCACGTGCTAAAATATAATATTTTTTAAGATATTTTAGCTAAGAAAGTGCTCTCCGTTTATTACCAAGAAAACATAGCTTACTTAAAGTTTTCGCACTTTCGCTTATTATTGTTCTATATGCCATTTGCAATTTTAAATATGCACACACTTTATCAAATCAATACATTCAAATGTTATGGACTCATCAGACCACCGGAGACTCCTTTGAACTATATAAAATTTTCGTTAATTTTACTTGTATAAACTGTAATGTTTTTATATATTAAATGTTAAACTGTTTGTTGAAAAAAAATAACAGTTTTTTTTAAAAACTCCAGTTTGTCTGTTTTACATTTACAAATTACGTTAATAAAAATATAATCAAACCTTCAAGTGTGTTCTAGTGAAAGACGTATTCTTGTTTCAAATTACTTTCTTTTATAAATAAATAGTTGTTATACATTCCGTAGTTATTTCTATAATTGTCTTAATCTCGAGACTTCAAATATGAAATTTTATATAGAATTTTATTTGGTGTGGCATGCAGTAGATGGCGAAGAAGCTTTGGTTACATAGTGACATGCATACCACGTCCATATTAGTAAGATAAGAAAAATTATTCGTAATGAATATTATACTTATTATTATTAAATATCCATCAAAGCCTAAATAACATAGATCGTGACTTAAAATTAACCCAGTAATCAGTATAGCTAATTTATTATACGAGTCTAACGAAGTTCGTCGAAGAACCACACTTTGGAATGATAGTTGAATTAATAAACTGGTCTAGCCTATAATATTAGAATACATTGATTCTTGCACTTCTGCATCAGATTATCTGAAGTAAAACAATTCCTGGAGAGAGCCCAAAATATCTGGGTGTTCACTACTACCAATTAAAAAACATAGGTGGCTCTGGAAATTTCTGTATCAAAGTTGAGGTGAGCAGCGTGTAGAATAGTGTGTATAATATGTGTGGAATGTGTATTTTTTATTTCATTTTAATTAATACGTGCTCTCTTTTTTTCATACTCATGAGTGAATAATAAAAACATGTGCCCACTAGTTTTATTTTAATATTTTCTAAGTGTGTACATGTATTTATATTTTTCCTTGTTTGTATAATTTCACAATACTTTCACTCTTTTACACAAACAAGCGTGTGTGAAAGAGCAGGAAGATTTTTCTTTTGTATGCTATTTAGTGACATATTTGGTTGCAATTCGAATGGTGTTCCTAAAAGCTTAGCATTCCCATCATATTTAAGTTATTCTTAAATTCATACACTAAACTAACACTGCAAAATAACCCTAAGAGTGTATATATATATATATATATATATATATATACACATATGATAAAAAATAAGAACAATGAAAATAAATAGATAATATTTGCTATCAATTTGTTTAATGATTTTTAACACTTACTGAAAGTTACAGTTACTCACAGAGAACATTTGTAGATTTTTAAGTATGGTTACATTTTGACTGCCTTATTTTATGGTAGTAAATAAAGGAACTGTTGGAAATAACTTAAAATTTGAATATATATTAAACAAGATGGATTCTAATTATGAAAACCTTGGGTCAATTTTCTTCCTAAGTTGGATGATCCCCTAACAAATATTTATCATTTTTATTTTATACATCAATCTGTTTGGAAAGAAAAGTTATCTTTATATGATTCAAATGGGCTTGTGACTAACAGTTAAATCCACCTGGCAGAGTTTGATCATTAAGAAGTTCTCCTATCAGTTGGCGTGCGTGGATTCGAAACCTGTGTTACATATAAATACGCTTGTCAGTTAAAGATAATTTAAACAACTCTTTAACACTATGAATCTTAATGTAGAAATGTTTGAATTAGATGATGTATTAGTAAATTCAATACATAATGTACGAAACGTAAAACAAACCATCTTGGATCCAGACTGATCTCACGTGAGTTAGGTCAAGCACCACGCTCCTCAGATCAGATGTAAAGCAATGTTCTTCAGGTTGTGGTAAGCCAGGCGAGTAGCCTTGTTCGTAATTTACTTATACACACATATATGTGTATTCATATGCAACAATTATGTAACATGTATCGTTAACATATCTCATGTACTTTTCATATAATGCTACATATCGTGCATCATGCTATTAATACAATAAATAACTGATTTAAATATGTTTTTGTTGGATTACTTTGCATTGTATTTAAGTAAAAAATATATTACTTTTTTTCATCTTACTTTATTTCCGATCACCATCGGGTAAACTCGTTTATTAGAAGAATGTTTGTAAGGATTGTTATCAGACTATATGCCCACTACTTTTAGAACCTGGTCTAGCTTTGTGAAGATCATACTGAGATTACACATTGATCTTGAAACTGGAAGTTTTTACTTCTGAAAATTATTTTCATTCCATAATTTGTGGTTTTATGTTCTACCTTTGAAATATAACGTGCATTGTAATTGCTGTCACAATGATAATCATAACTTCCAACATGTATTCTTATTTTCACCCATAGAAACTTAAAAACATAAATCGGTATTACTGTTTTATTTCCATGGAAACCTTTCAATACTATCTGTTCTATGATAAACAACATCTATTATCACAAAACCTTATGTCGCTAATTCTTTTGAACTGTTATATCATAATTACAATTGTTCTTGGTTTAATATCTTCAGAATTTCAAAGCTGATTTTGTCTGAAAAAAAAAATGTTCCATCGGAATTTTCATAATTTGTTATTTCAGATAAATCTAACAAAATGTTGGATATGAACAACCACACACATATATTCTGTGTCAGAACTTTCGCCATTCTCTTTCGGGGTAGCAACCAGCTATTTTAGTGCTTTCGCTAGCAATTCGTATGCCAGAATCAAGCCTGTTCCTGCCAGGAAGACTGCCACCCCCTGCTAATCAGTGAAGCTGACATAGCTGATGTTCTAAGAACAACGCACTGCTTATCTTTGCTAGGAAACTGCCAAGAGATGGGTGCGAGGAGTAATCTACCGCGTTAAAATGGGATTCAAATATCACTGTCACGTGATATGTGTTTGCACTTTGTATTTACTTTTGTTCTTAAAAAAGTTCTCAGAAGTTATTATGCTCCTTGGACGTTAACCAGACTATAAAATTAAACAACAACACAGAAAAGAACTCGCGAAAGTATTAATACATTCTCTTTTTTCGGCAAGTTTGTAGACAAAAATTGTGAGAAAAAGCAATCATTTCTATTGTATAGTTGTGTGTAATGTAACTAGAATAATTTACGTTCCGTACTCGAAAAAGAAACAAACTAACCCAGTTTTAAGTATCACAGTTAGTGCTAACAAGACCGATTCGACCGTTGTTTTCTCAGTGTAAAGCTACACCATATGCTAAATACACTCTAACAACAGCGAAAACCATACCATAAAATTTATAAATGTAAGTCTGTAAACTTACAGCTGAACCATCGGAAGACTCAAACCTAATTCATAATATTTAGTGTATATATTTTTTGTATAATACATCTCACTTCACTGTTTCGTTGTATTGAAAGTGTAACACGAATAAACAAAAAACTAAAATGAAATAATTTAAAGCTGATTCAGAGCAATTCTTAACCACTGTATTGTATTTTAACTTTAAGGTTTATTTTTTATCTGTTTCAGAATTTTCACTCAAAATTAAACTTGCGTCTGCGCATCCCTAATGTTCCATTAATAAATTAAGGAAAAGAAGTTAGTCAACGTCACCCCATGTCAGCTCTTAAGCTGTTCTTGACAGACCACATCATGTCATAACATGTGCTCATATCTTAAGCTTGCTCCTCTCTCCAGTGGCACTGCGGTATGTCTGCGGTCTTCACAACGTTAAAAACCAGGTTTCGATACGCGTGGTTGGTATAACACGGCTAGACTGTTGTGTATCTTTGTACTCAACTTCAGACAAACAGTTGATGAGACCTTAATCAGAAATAATAACTCCCAATCACATGAAATATTGGATTATGTCCTTCTTGCTCGGATTTTCATTTGTTTTCTTTAGATTTTCAGAAATATATTTCCAGAAACAACAACAACAGAAAGTTACCACGTGAACTAGTGTAAACGAATCGACCATCGATTTAAACCTCATAAACAGATAGTCTGCGACTGCATCTTCATTCGCTATAAACACACAGACGTTCACGAAAATTCATAAAAGTTTAGAAACATTTTTCGTAATAAAACTATTTTTTTAGTTTAATCTCAAGAAAATAGATAAGACATCAGTCGATCATAACAAGACAAACTGAATTAATGAAAAGAAAGTTAAATCCTTAGAAAGTGTTTTCTTTTCCTTGTGATTCATTTTTAATATATAAATTTAATATTTTTTTCTTAAGCCCAATAAGTCGTTAAGCAGAAATATGCGTAACAATATCATCCTACGACATTAACATATATTTTCATATAAATGCTTGAAACAGTTTATGTTAGTAACACGAGCTCCACCAGAAGAGTGTTATGTTCTTTTCCGTAGGCCTAATACGTCATTAGATGAAAATATCTAATGATAGCAGTATCATCTTACGAGATTAAAATATATTTTCGTATAAATGCTTGAAATATTTTGAATGTTAATACGAGTATTATGTTGTGCCCATCAGCCGTACCTTTTTAACATTCTATTTTCAACTAAACACGTGTTTTTCTGTAAGGTTTAATCAAATTTATATAATATAGTCACTGACAAGTTAACTGAAAACGTATAATTCCATTTATAAATACGCGAACACATTTCTAGGAATTTGTAACTGATTTCTACAATCTAACTATGTAATTCTCACGAAAGAGGAGATAATCATACTTTTAGATTCAGCTGAACCGTACTGGTCGATACGAGCAATATGGCTGTAATAACTAAATAAATAAGCCGATCTTTCATGTGTCGAAGAATGATGTTTCAAAACATACCAATAACTGTAATTTGTAACTTTTTCAAAATTTTTCACTTAACAAACTGCATTTGTATATAAAGACTTTTGAAGGAGGTTGATCTTATGTTTTCCTAATTTTCTTCAAGTTAGATAGAAATATCTGTTGTCAGTTTACTTGATTTACTAACGGGCTGTTGCCATGGCTACTAGAATTCGATTTTAATCTCGTTCTAATAATGCTCATAGATATCTAGGTAAAAGCACTTTGGTCTCTTAACAGTAAGAGCAAATAAATGTCGATGTTTATTAAGTGTATTTATGTTTACTAAGAGAATGGATTTGTAACTTTACTGCTATAGATTGAAATGATGTGGATCTTACTTAAATGGCTTGATATTATTTAAGAGAAATCCCAAATACCTAGAAATTAAACATATCCAAATAAACTTTATGAAGATTCACATTAATTTATAATTTTAGAATTGTAACCAAAACGTGTTCTGTTTAATAGATAAGAAAAATGGTCAAACTCGACAACTTCAAAGATTGTTTGTAAAAATAAGCAAATTTTCTGAAAAATGTCAATATTATTTTTGTTTCAAACGAAACACACGTGAAGAGTTTTGTGGATGTATTTTCTGTAACGTTTGTATTTGTTTGTTGTTGAGCGCAAAGCAACACAGTATACTATTTGTGTGTGCATACCACAGGTATAGAACACCAGTTTTGAATATAACTTTTGGAACGTTGTATGCAAGCGCATAACATATAAAATTACTTGTTTAATAACATTAATTAATTATCGAATATATTGACTCATAAAGAGGGAAAAACATGTTTATTTTATCAGATTTTAATTATTATAATAACATTTAAGGCTTAAGTCACGTCTTTTTTTCGATTTTTTTTTCCATTTATACTCGGCTCGGTTTCGCCAGATGGTTGAGGCATTCAAGTCGTAATTCGAGGGTAGCGGATTCAAATCCCCATTACACCAAACATGCTCGCCCTTTCAGCCGTGGTGGCGTTATAATGTGACGGTCAATCCCACTATTCGTTGGTAAAAATAATAGCTTAAGAGTTGGCAGTGGGTGGTGATGACTTACTGTCTTCCCTCTAGTCTTATACTGTTAAATTTTGGATGGCTAACGCAGATAGTTCTCTTGTAGTTTTCGCGAAATTCCAAACAAACCATTTATATTTTACCGTATAAATAATAACGTAACAATTTAATCTAAAAGTAATATCGCACAATCGTAGTATAAAAGTCCAGCTATTAAAATATCACAAAAATCTGTATAATGATTCTCAATAACGTGAATGAATTTGCTTTTTTAAAATTAAAATAATCAGAGTAGCTGAAATATTGCTTGCTCATGATTTATAGCCCGCTCTCAGATTTTGTAATTTGATAACACGGCAGTGATTCAAAACGTTATCACTGACCTCTAGTCAGCAAAGCTAACAACCCAAGAAAGTGATTAGAAAATTCAGATTTATTCGTATATATTGTCCGATCATCTCCATTACCCCTATAGTGAACCCACTGTATAATTGACTCTTCTCGGCTATTCTCAATGTCTTCCGCTCCAGTAACGAAATAGTCATAACATTAATGTGCTTTTAACCGGATTTCTTTCCACTAGGGGGTTAGCTTGGTGGTTGTTTTATTGTTTCGTGACGGTTTACTGGAGAAAGCAGACTCCGGAACCAGAGTTGTCCCCTGTCCACTTCACGGTTGAACAGTGCGCTAGACGGGGAACATGTGTACTGTAAGTGAACTTTTACTTACCAAAGGAGATATAAATATACAGTCCTCGTCTTATTGATGGCATGAAAGTTGAATTATTCAGTCTTTGTTATCTCTATAGCTACGTGAAGATAACTTCATCAATTCGCGATCTCTTGAACTACAACGACAGTCCCCGGAGGAAGCGCTCAGCGTGTATTCTCTGTGATGACAAGTCGATGTCTGAAGATGGATGGTTATTGTATACCACCATAAGGTTCTCTTGGCCTCTCCACCCAACTGGAAAACGTAGTCAGGAGGCAAGCATCTGGAATAGATTGCAATAGTAACGCTTATAATTCATCACGTAGCGTACTGTCATATCACAGTTATAATTAACCAGTTTTCGTTTCATACATCATACCATGTGTTTCAAACCATGTTTTCAGTTATAGTGAAGGTTTGGTTTTCTCTCTTATCTGTTAGCTACTGTGCCAACTTGTTTAACTTAACCACTGTCTCCGTTCAAGACCAGTAACATTATGTTCTGAGTTCATATTCAGGTCTAAAGTGTGTACTTCTAGCAAGTTGTTTTTCATTAAAAACTTCAAACGTATTAAACCAGAAAACTGAAGAAATCTAAGCACCACCATTTGTATCACACAGATTGTAACATGAAGCACCACCAAGTGATTTTATTTTGAACTACTGATATGTGGAATTAGTTTAGTTTTTAATGAGAAGTAAAACGTGGTGACTTACAAAATGTTTTTAGTACATCATTGGAACACTGTTGTTGAGCTATGTACAACCTTTAATCGGCTTACAGGTCATGTTTACGCATTAGTCATGATATGTTAGGCTTGTAACAAGTTGATGACAGCTTTTTTTCTTTCCTGGTTATTTAATTTTTAACAACTTTTGTTGTTAAATATTATGAACTGCAATTAAAATAGTTCTTATTATGTTTTTACATTCATGATCAATGTAATGTTAACCCTAATTTTGTAACGCTGTGATAATAAATTAAGGAGGTCAGGCAAGTATGAAACAGATTAGGGGGACCAAATTCATTTCATATATCTAAAGATTTAGTTTCGTACTTTTTATTAATATTATTTGTTCTTGAGTTAGAATTTATTTAAAAACACAAAAACAGTCATTTAAAAATCACGATAAAATTTAAAATGAACTAATTATGATCACGTGCAAGACGTTTTTGGCGAAACTCCAGTTTTACTTATTACGACTCATAGGTGTCGTACAAGGAAAACATGTGTAAAGGGACTACGTGGTTAAGAAATTACCGCAATTAATAATTTATAAATAGTTGCTCTTAGAATTGTTTTTAATTAAGTGAATTATTTGGCGGTTACTGCTTTCTTAGTTGAAATAACGTATCCTTTTCACGTGTAGTTTAGAATATATTCAGGTAATTATCATACATTTCCGTTTAATTTCTGTTTACAATTAACTATATCTGTGTTGAACGGATGTTGCAATGTCGTATACGTATCCTAATCTTTAACACAGGTGAAGATTAAATAACTTTTATTCGCTTAAGTCTCAAGCTATCATGCACGTGTTTGTGTGAGTGGACCATCATGAAGGTAGCTATTTACGACAGATGATACAGAAACTTGCATGAAATAGATTAAAGATGCATATGGCCATAGTCGAATCTTAGTTATCTCTATGTAATGAAGACATTTGAATCAGTTCGCGAAGTCTTCTTCCATCTGACTATTAAACAATAGTATCTACACAGGTCCCTGTTGTCTAAGAAGGCCCCCCACTCACACGATGAACCAGTTGAAGTCACGATGAAAATTCGTAAGCTGGCCAGCTTATCACAAACATATCTGTGAATAAATTTTTGTTTTATCTGTTCACTTGTGTTTAATTTTGTTTCCTTTGCAACCCAGGTTGGATCATCTCAGTCCTAAATTTTCGTTTTTCTTCGGATACTTTAAATTGATCTTATGAATAGAAACGAACCTGAATACTTTACTTTATATCTTGTTATATTTGTACTACTTAAACGTAGTTTGAACAACTATTACGTAACGATCTTAAAGAACTTCGACAGCTTTAGCGGAGTGAAGTACTTACTTGTTTTCGAATAAATATCACACTTTTACAGCGTCTATTCTACATATATATATTCCCTTTGTTTGTTTTGAACTTTGCGTAAAGCTACACGAGGGCTATCTGCGCTAACCGTCCCTAATTTATTAGTGTAAGACTACAGGAAAGGCAGCTAGTCATCGCCACCCACTCCCAGCTCTTAGGCTAATCTCTCACCAATCAATAATGGGATTGATTGACACATTATAATGCCCTCATAGCTGAGAGGGTGAGCATGTTTGGATTCAATCCTGCGACCCTCAAATTGCGAGTCAAGCGCCTTAACCACCTGGCCATGCCGGGCCTATACGCACTGAACATTCAGGTGATGTATGTGTAGCAATATACGCCACTGAACTATGTGTCGTGTTTGATGACAGGATGAAACCTTCCTTAAGGAAAACATAGACTTTCACTTCTTGTCCGTCTGTCTCAAATATTTATGGAAATAAATAAAATTACAAGCGTGTTTTTATTTTACGCATGCTCTAATAACTGTAGCTTTCCTTTCACGATTGATAAAGGTGAATCATGCAGTTAGGAAAGTCTGTTGCCTATACAGCGAAAATACAAAAATGATTCTCACATCAAACTGGGAAACACCGTTCGTTAATACAATTATCTGTACTGCCATATAGGAACGTAACTGGATGAAGCAACTCGATTCTTGTTTGGATAATATCTGCTACATATATCTAAGAAATAATGATATATCTGTTTGTTCGGGTATATCAGTTACAGTCTCACATCTTTTTGTCTTTTTTTTCGTAGATGTAGAAATATTTCAGCTTTGCGTGAGCAATCCAACAACCTGTGTACCAGATCGCTTTGTTCTACAGCCTCATAAAGTAAGAAATTATTATCACGTTATGTGGAAAGTAAGAAAATTGAGCAAATATTCGATCTAACAACCTGTCTGCAAATGGGTCAGAGCAAAGAGAGTGTAATAGAATGGTGAAAGCGATACAGCCTTAGACTGTTGTACTCAATTTAGTCGACGAAATTACCGAACCTTAACACTGAAAATTTCATAAAGCAGTGCAATCTTATTTAAATAATTCTGGTGAGAGACAAGAGGTGATTACTCAAAACCCAGCTCTTAAAAGAACAAAAAAGTTTACTTGAGTTCTAAAAACTTGCGTGTGAACATATACAAGTATTACTTGGTTTAACGCACCTTTCTTTGTTTCCATGCTATTTCATCAATAACGAACCGCTCTCTCTCTTTTACACTTCCAAATTAATTCTAACCGAACGAAAGTGCGTTCAGAAAGCGGACTGTGATCGACAGATTTCTTCCACTTTCGTTAAAAGTTTTTATTTTATTTTTTTATTTTCTGTAATTACTTTTTTCTTGCATTTACGACAGATATGCATAATTACAAAATAGCCTGTAGTGTCGAAGTAAACATCAGGGCACGTGTGCTAGCTACATCGCGAAAATGGTCAGTTACACGTACGACACATCTAGTGCCTCGTTAAAAATAAGCAGTTATATGGTATTAAACTTTGTTTTTATAATTTATCAGAGTGTGAAACAAAAACTGGCTCGTAGAATGTAAATAGTTGGTAGGTCACGCGCTACCCTCTCCGTTTTTTTATTTGGTCACATATGTGAAATATGCTTTAACAACTGAATGTTTGTTTTGGAATTTCACACAAAGCTACTCGAGGGCTATCTGTGATAGCCGTCCCTAATTTAGCAGTGTAAGACTAGAGGGAAGACAGCTAGTCATCACCACCCACCGCCAACTCTTGGGCTACTCTTTTACCAACGAATAGTGGGATTGACCGTCACATTATATAGCCCCACGGCTGGGAGGGCGAGCATGTTTAGTGCGACTCGGGCGCGAACCCGCGCCCTTCGGATTACGAGTCGCACGCCTTACGCGCTTGGCCATGCCAGGCCAACAACTGAATGAACAAATTACTTAAAATGTAAGTAATTTTTGCGCATGCTATTAAGACTGTCATTTTTTTTTTTAATTATGTCACTGTTTTAATATATGAAATATTCATTGGTATTTAAAGAAACGTATTGGCTTGTGAAATGTAAATAATATAGTCGCACGCTATTCTGGTTATTAACTTTCTTTACGGAGATTAGTGATGCAAGTCATGAAATATTCATGACCTAACACTTGAGTGCAACTTGATGCCAATAAAGCTTTTAATGCTGAAAAGTTTAACACTAAGTAAATATTAAACTAACATTCAGTAAACTGTAATTTGAAGAAAACAACTCTAGTATCGATTCCTTATAACAATATAGAATCTTTCTCGAAAATAAAACAATTTGTAATAAACAATGATAGCGTCACTTCTAGAGTTTGATTATGTAAGTTGGTTTTAAAACTGTTTGTTTGATTGTTTGTTTTGAAATTTCGCACAAAGCTACTCGAGGGCTATCTGTGTTAGCCGTCCCTAATTTAGCAGTGGAAGACTAGAGGGAAGGCAGCTAGTCATCACCACCCACCACCAACTCTTGGGCTACTCTTTTACCAACGAAAAGTGGGATTGACCGTCACATTATAACGCCCCCAAGGCTGGGAGGGCGAGCAGGTTTGGCGCGACTCGGACGCGAACCCGCGACCCTCAGATAACGCAGCGCACGCCTTAACGCGCTAGGCCATGCCAGGCCTGGTTTAAAAACCGACGAAGAGACTTTGTCTGCTTTCTCGCGATTTATTCTCTGTGGACTTTATTACACACGACAATGAAAGAACTTTTCCTTTGTACAAACATTTCATGATAAAGATATAGTATGGTTATTTTATGAAAGCTAACGTTCTATCGAGGTACATTAATTTTAATCTAACCATACCCTTTAGCTAACAAATATAACAGAAATAGTATATGCATCCGTCTCTGAAAGCTTATATTTAGTATATTCTTGCACGTTAACGTTTTCAGCACAATAACTTCGTATTTAATTTCAAACATTTGTGAAGTGTGTTTTGCACTAGATTTGTGATCATTTTACTACAATTTTATTTTTAGGGATATTGTTGTTGTTGTTGTTTTGAATTAAGCACAAAGCTGCACAATGGGCTATCTGTGCTCTGCCCACCACGGGTATCGAAACCCGGATTTTAGCGTGTAAGCCCGCAGACATACCGCTGAGCCACTGGGGGGCTAGGGATATTGTACTGTCTCGGTTTCTCATTAATTGCACTAAATAGCAATTTAAAATTTTAAAATATTTGAATTTCACGTGTGAATATTATTTCAAGCAATAGCGAATTTCAATATAAATCAGACCTGGCATAACTAGGTTGTTGAAGCTCTCGACTCGTGGGAGCGTTATAATGTGACGATCAATCCCAGTATTCTTTGGTAAAAGAGTAACCCAAGCGTTGGCGGTGGGTGGCAATGATTAGCTGCCTTTACCCTCGTCTAACACCGCTCAATTAGGGACGGCTAACGCAGAGAGCCCTCGTGTTGTTTTGCGCGAAATTCAAAAACAAACAGTATAATACCAACATCGCACGAAACTTTATTTCAAACAACAACGAATATCGATATAGTACTAAGATCGTAGGAAACTTTATGGGAAACACTTGTGTCTTCTTGTTTTTTATTCTGAGTGGAACAAAGTAATATTGGATCAGTAACAAGCAGAAACCCTAATTGAAATGAACTTCTTTCACTGGTCCTCGTGTCTGATAATCCTTCCAGCTCTGTGCAACGTGCAACTGAATTAAGCTAGATTAATCTTCCCAGAAGCCTCCACGCTACTTGAACAGGGAATTTTGTCGACCAGCAAAGAAAGGAGGGCTTGAGAAATAACGACCGTTGGCACCTGGGATCTTCCCGGTTAGAAACGATAAATCTTCTCCACCACAGTCAATAAAAATTAATCTTCCACAGAAACATGCAGCTTAGGCCTAGATAGCTGTGTTACTTGGCAACGACAAGAGAGAAAGGGAGGGGGGTATTGCTATAGGTGCAGATTTGTACACGTTCGAGTGACCGCAAGCGCAGTCGTGGATTGACAGAGAAATGAGTGATCAGAGGAGAGACAGGTAGAAAGACTTCTGATCCAACTTGCTTGATGCTGAATTCATTGCCATGACGACTCCTGATGTGGAAATACACGCGTTCATATATGTGATAAAACTAACGAACAGCATCAGAATCCGGTCTGTTAAAGACACCCACAAAGACTGTGTTCGTTGTTTGCATATAAACCTACACGAATAAACAAAGAAGATTAAACTGAATATAAATACCATTAAAGATAATTACGAAACTTAGCAAGACCGTGCTGTCTTACTCTTCATGGGAAATACAAGTAATGAGTGAAGATTGCTCACGCTTTTAGTTTGTTAGGCTTATAATCGTCATTTCACAAAGACCTATTCATTTCAAAACTTTTTTTATGATTAAAATACGCACAATTTTTAGCTCACACTATTTGGAACTTGAAAGCAATTAGATGAGACAATGGAGATGATTCGAACTATAAACCCATGATTAACAACAAAAGGGCATAGGTTTCAAATAGTCTGAAGTAAAAAAATGGGGAAAAATAAAATTCTTCTGATCGTGTGTTATGTCCCATCTACCAAATATCTTACTAGTGCTAAAATAATTGATTTCTTGTCACGCCCTCTATGTACACCCGTAAATACAATATTCATACCCAACAAGTAACGCTATTATTCAGCTAGAAACATCGAAAAGTGTTTAATTCACTTTATCCATAAACAAAAAATATGATTAAAATATTGAGTCAATTTCACAATTCTTCAAATGTTGTGACAGTTTATAACAACAGGAAAAAAAAATTCATCACCCATTTTAGTACCAAATTTTCAAGGATAAATTGTTTTTATGTAAAAGAAGGGTTTATCCAGGAGTAATTTTAATGTTTTTGTTTAAGTTGAGCCCTTTCACCAAATATGATCTTCCATTCAGTCGTGGGGTCGTTACAATATCATAGTCAATCTCTTTGGTGAAAAGAAAAAGTAACCCATAAGACAACGGTGGGCGGTGTTGACTAGCTGCCTTCAAATTCTAGTTTATCGTTACTAAATTAGAAACAGCAAATACAGATAGCCCTTGAGTAGCTTTACGCGAAATTCAGAACAAATCAAACTGTTTGAGTTTCTTCGAATATGGAATTCAAAGAGAATTTCACTATCTGGATCACATCCATTTCGACCCGTTTACAAACAAAGAGTATCTATGCAACATAAGCAAACACTGTTTCGAAACCTCCTATGATAATTGTCAAGAATGAAATTAACTTTTCAGTGAATGAGGGAAATGAACACATGGTGACCAATATGTAAAAACAACACTTCTTACCATACCAACAAAATCTTCTTCGATTAAAATATATTTTCTTCTGTTTTCTTGCGGTGAAAAAAAAAAGTTTCTTTTTATCTGTTTGTTTGTGTTTTGAAATTTCGCATAAAGCTATTCGCGGGCTATCGTACGTGCTAGCCATCCCTAATTTAACAATGTAAGACTAGAGGGAAGGCAGCTAATCATCACCACCCACCGCCAACTCTTGAGCTCCTCTTTTACTAACGAATAGTGAGTTTGACTGTAACATTATAACGCCCCCACGGCTGAAAGGGGGCGATGCCATGCCGGGCCCTTCTTTTTATCTAACAGAAACACAAACCTAATGCAGGTTGATAGCTATTACACGAAAGCGTTCATATGATTTGATGACTGACTAATTAACACCTTATAAGGCCAGAAGTCGCAAATATATTCTCTGTCTCAAGTTTGAGGCGAAATCGTCTGACTTTGATTTGTTAGGTCTGTTTTATTGAGGAAAATTGAGTTACTGTAATTATTTGATGGGATAAAACATTATAAACTAAGGTGGAAAATAAGCCAAAATCTCGGCGTTTTTTCTTTGTGATCACGTGATCAAGACAACCCAACAATACTTCTTCGCTGACTGTGGTACGTCCTGCTGGTTTTCATGTGGAGGGTCTCTACAGGCGGTTCGATTTGCTGACGTAATTACTGGAGGTAATGAAGCATCTATGAATGGTTGTAAATAGCCCCGTGACGTACACAACAGTTCTGACAAGTACAGGCCATTTACTGAGCATCTGTGTTGGGGTTTGTCTTTTGTTCTTTCTAACCGGTTCTAAGTTGGTTTACGTTCTTTTCTTGCCAAAAATTGACATAAACTATGATTTATGTGCGTCGTTGCTTTTGTTGCACATTCTTAGAATGTTTTACAAGACCAAATGTTTAGTGTTTCAAGATGCTTAACCCTTCTCTGACTAATCAGTAAATTTATTTTATTTACTAACCATTAAGAGTTTTTAACTGTCATGGAATTACAAAATAGTAACAACTTCGTTTCATATTCAATTCTTTAAGTAATGCGATAAATGAAGGTGGGTCGATATAATACATTCCATTTGATAATATTTTAGTGGATCGAAATATTTATATACCTCAAAATGAAATAAACATAACGACCAATTATTGACCTTTAATTTAGTATAAATTTCCCTGTCTTCTTTCCTTTCCTATTACAATGTCGGGAACACTTAACAAATGCTTATGAATCATTTCTATTTGTTTTGAGTTTAAGCACAAAATTACAGAATTGTTATCTGTGTTCTGCCCATCGAAACCCGATTGCAAGCGCTGAAAGTCTAGAGAATGCCACTAGTGTATATGACAGTGTTTTTGCTTTATGTTTATGGTCTATTCCTCAAATCGTCCAAAATTTTAATAGTGAGCATATTAATTGCTTTAAGACATATAATAAGGTATTTCTTACGTGACTTACCCACCCTGGACGGTCAAAATGCGTAGCGATTAACAAGGTTAGTTTTTTGTAAAAATATCTGATAAAACTGAAAGTTACAAATATATTTTAATCGTTCATTTTTTTAGGATCAGTTAAAATAATTTATTTTCCAACTAGTCGAATTACTTGAAATCTCCGTAGGAATTAAAAGTAACAAATTATACTAAAATCCGAGAAAATTATTTGTTTGTTTTTTGAATTTCGCACAAAGCTACTCGAGGGCTATCTGCACTAGCCGTCCCTAATTTAGCAGTGTAAGACTAGAGGGAAAGCAGCTAGTCATCACCACCCACAGCCAACTCTTGGGCTACTATTTTACCAACGAATAGTCGGAGTGACCGTCACGTTATAATGCCCCTAAGGCGAAAAGGGGGAGCTTGTTTAGTGTGATGGGGATTCAAACCCGCGACCCCCAGACCCACAATGTGTTCGAGCTATTCTGTCTTACTTTTATATCTCAGATGAACTGATTTCATGATCATGTTTCTCACATATTGACCGAACTTGGTGAATTGTAACACCTCTTACACTTCACATCAGGCCCAACGTTTTCTCTGAATTTGTAACCTGCGCATTGGTTAAAATTATTCCTTGTGACAGACGTATTCGCTTTTCATTACCACGCTTGATGTATAAGGATGAGGAGTGTCTCTAATCAGGCGATCAAAGAACCGATCTTTGACAAGATACTCCTGCTAAATGTACAACTACTGAGATGCACCTATGAATTTTGGAGTGGTCTTTGATCTTACACATTTTTTTAATATAATTACATCTCAGCTTTTATATAACTCATGCAATCACTTGACAAATCACAAGGTGTATCCGTTTTACATAAATAAATACTTCGAGTACTTTAAAAACGTGTATGTCAAAGTGATTGTGATAAGACAAATAATCAGTGTAATTGATCAACGTTATTCTTCGGAACTCGCTTTTAAGGAGTAATAATGGCATCTAATTATCTAGTATGGATCGAACCCCGAGAAAAATATTACAGTCATAACTTTCTATAGATTGATCGTTTTCTAAATTTTGCACAAAGCTACTCAAGGGCTATCTCCGCTAGCCGTCCTTACTTTAGCAGTGTAAGACTAGAGGGAAGGAAGCTAGTCATCACCACCCATTGCCAACCCTTGGGCTACTATTTTACTAACGAATAGTGGGATTGATCGTCACATTATGTCCCTACAGCTGAAAAGACGAGCATGTTTGGTGCGACGTGGATACAAGTTCGAGACCCTCACATTACGAGTGAACACCTTAAACGACCTGGCAATGCCGGGCCTTATCTATTTATTTTGTTATAAAGTTAAACATTAATAAAGATTCAGTGGTATAACCATAACCACTAAATAATGAAATTGGGAATAGTAACAGTTTATAATAACGCGAACGCAGTGTGTCTTACACATTATTTTCTCGTGTGGTAGATACCTACTTTGTTTTAATAAACAAGGCATAAAAGAACGAAACAGCTTAAAGGTTTTACTTTAAGTATCAGCAGTTAAAGACAAATAGTTTCATAAACACACAGACCTATTATAATTTGTTTGTTATTTCAGAACAAAGCTAAAAAACGGATTATGTAGAGACGAAGAGAATCGAGCCCCTAATTTTAGCGTTGTATGTGAATAAAAATACGAGTCGAGTGCCTTAACCACCTGGCCATGCCGGGCCGAATTAAAGTTGAAATGATTTATCTTACTGGAAGGTCCCGGGCTAAAATCCCTGTCACACTAAACATGCTCGCGCTCTCAGCCTTGGAGGCGTTATAATGTGACGGTCAATCCTATTATTCGTTGGTAAAAGAGAAGCCCAAGAGTTGGCGGTGGGTGGTGATGACTAGCTGCCTTCCCTCTGGTCTTACACTGTTAAATTATGGAGGGCTAGTGCAGATAGCCCTTGAGTAGCTTTGCGCGAAATTCAAAACGAAATTAATTCAAGTTCAATTCATTAATGTCTCCTACGTATTCTCAAACAATACTTTTTCATTGTAAAGCCAAAATCAAAACATTATATATATTTGGATCTAATACAGAGTGGTATCTTATACACACACAAGTTAATAAGTTACATCGAGTAACTGAATTTCATATTTAAAAGTAACTTTCTAGATTAAAAACTGTCACACAAAATTAATAACTTATTCTTGCTACTAAGTTTTCTGAATAATGTATTTTTCCAATGACTCATACTTTCAGGACGTCTTATTTACCAATCTTGAGAAACACGTATTAAATATGCTTGCAATATACGTTATGTAAAACTATGATAGTTCTGAATAAATAAGTTTCGTTTAAGGGAATCTTATTTCAATAAGATTCTACTTATGTTACGGTAGATATGGCATTATTAAACCCAAATATTTGGTTAGTTTAACTAAGGTTTGTTCACCACTGAGACAGCGATAAGTCTTTGGATTTACAACTCTAAAATCGGGGGTTCGATTCATCTCGATAGAACCAGTAGATAGCTCATTATGGCTTTGCAAAAAGGAAAACACATACAGCTAGGTTAGGGCTCAGTGTGTTTTTCGTATAGCAAAGTCACATCGGGCTATCTTCCAAGCCTACCGAGGGGTATCGAATCCCTGATTTTAGCGTTGTAAATCCGAAGACTTACCGCTGTACCAGCGGGGGGGGGCATGTTCGGGAACAATTCCGGAGAATGTGTATTTAATTTAAAAATATAAACTGTTTCGCGGCCTCACCTTACACAACGAAATACACTGCTTCTAAAGAATTATCTGAATTTAAAAAAAATGATTTTCGAAACTTTAATTGGTTAAATCAACTGTATCACTTTTTGGGGTGATTACAATATATTTCTCAATAGACTAAAACTATTTTAATATGTTGAAGTTGACAATCGTTAGTTTTACAAATATGTTAGAACAAGTCACGTTTAATGGCACAAAATAAATATTTACAAACGAGACTGTTCCCAGTCTCAAGTTTTTCAATGGGTGAGCGTTAAGTCTACGAACTTAACAGTGCTAAAAACTCCGGGGGTCGATTCGCCGCGGAGGACAGAGCAGATAGCCCAATATGTCTTTGTTTTAAAAGTCTAAAACAAACAAACCTAGTTTCAAAATAAAGTAAAACTTTTGCTCAATAACTTAAATGCAAAAAGTAAACGTGTTATTGTACAGGGTGTCCCAAAAACATGAATACACACTTTGAATGATTATAACTCACTCAAACTTTCTTCTTCTACAGGTGCAACTGATTTGAAGTAATGGCAAAAGCAAAACTAAACTTTGAGAAAAGAAAATTTATCTTAAAGTGCTGTTGGAAGTACCAGAATGTAACAGACAGCTTAGAAGGGAGTTTCAAACAGATCCACCAACGGGAATCGCCATTACTCGCATCAGAGATAAAACAAATGGAACTGTTCAAGACGTCCATAAAGAGCGTTCTGGAAGACCACGGTCATCCACCAATCCCACACGAGAAGCAGAGCTGTTGGAAAGTTTCCACCGATCTTATGAAAATCTGTTCGGCAAACAGCTCGTGAGACAGGAATCTCGAAATCGAGCGTCCATCGCATGTTGATGCGCATTCATTAGAAATGTTTTATTCTGGTCCACGCTCTCAATGAAGATAATTCCGATCGGGGAGTTGAATTTCGTGAGTGGTACCTGGTAAAATCTGCAGAGGATGTACACGTTCCAAAGAAGATTGTCTGGAGCGATGAAGCCACATTTAAGGTAAATGACTAAGTTAATCACCACAATTGCACCTACTGAGCACCTCAGAACCCGCGCGTTACAGTTGAGCACCATGTAAACTTATCATGAGTAACAGTGTGGTGTGGATTACCAGCGTTAGGCATGTTCATCTGAACATGCTGCAAGCATCTGTCGTGACACACATTCCAAAGGAATTTGGAGATGAGGAGTTTTATTTCCAACAAGCTGGAGTATCTTTCCACTGCCATTGTAATGTGAGGGCCTATCTTGACGAAAATGTGCCGAACAGATGGATTAAGTAAAGAGGTTGTAATGAATTTTCTCCATGTTTATCATACCTCACATATCTGAATTTTTTTTATGGAGATATGTTAAAGATTAGGTTTATAGCACAAAACCTGTAACAATCAATGAGCTGAGAGCAGCAAGTGACAGAAAATGCATCCAAATACCAAATGAAATGATTGGGGAAGTTTGAAATTCCACCTGTTCGCGCTATCAGCAGTGCCTGGATACGAACTGTCAACAGTTCGAACACCTGCGATAACTCGAAAATTCTACACCTGTATTCTTAAACTTGGATTATAAAATCTAGATATATCTCAATAAACATCGTATTTACAATCATTTTTGGGACACCTTGTATTTTGAGACTAAGGGCAGTCTTACTTTCAAATATTTATTGTGTACTATTAAATGTTGTTGTTGTTCAAATTGTAATTGTAATTGTCGTCATTCCTAGTGTGTTAAATCGAATATTAAATTCAGGACATATAGAATTATATTAAATAAAGTTTCGATGATATTTTAATAATCATTTGCATCATTTCACTTATTAAACTGCATAAAATCGCACTGTGATGATTTGATAGCATTATAATACATGCACTACGGCCTTTACTCGAGATTTCCGAGATATAAAATCACGGTGTAAAGGAATGTATCGACAGCACATGCTAACATTGTTTGGAACTTTGTAGGTAGTGTGATGCCGCAGAAAAATTGTTTTTGCGAAGTGTATTTAACATCTCATTCCGACGCGAAATATTCACACACTCAGATTATAAAGATGTATGTTTTGAGAATGGAGGCTTAGAATTTCCAAGATGGGGATGTCTCTTATACTAATGTCATTAAGAAATAAATATAGATTAACTTGGGACACCAGTATCATCAAAAAAGAGACCTGCAGCAAGTCGTACAACAGTCATGGTGAACAAAGCAAGCTGCTGTAACAGATAAAGTATCCACTAACACAAAGATCAGTCTATCTGTCTCAGAAAACAGTAAGATATGTAATTAAGAAGTATATATGCTGATAGCAGATGTGTTCATAAATATAAGAATTCCAGTGCCACCTTTTGTTTAACCGTTGCATACCTTCAGAATAAAAAAAAGTTACTGATGTTTTTCTTTCAAAGACATACTTGTCAAATCACTTGACACTGCGTCTATGAATTTCTGTGAGATTTGTCAGTCAAACCAGGCACTTGGAACCCTTCCTTCTTTTACACTAATTGGTTTATGAGTAAATTTTGGGAGAAGTGGTGTGATTTGAACAGCCTTTAGACTTTTACAATGAAGAATGCGTTGCAGGGTGACTGTCAAGATCCACGATCGTCAGACAGATCATTACCTAACGCTGTAATGTAAACTGTAACGACGTGGTGAGACTCCAAAATCGTTTATAATGTACTTAACACCCTGTGTAGGTATTTCGTGAAAAGTATTTCATTGAAATACGAGTGTTAAATCTTACTTAGCGATTAGAATTTCAGATGTATACTTTCTTGACTATAAAACTGACCTGAATATTATTAATAATAAACAAATATATAATTCATTCCATTGTAGAAATACCAAAACAGAACGATTAATCAAACGTCTGTAATTGTGTTGAAAACGTTATTATATTTAATAACATAACAAAGAAAAGCGGGATTAATCGTAACATTATAATGCCCCCACGCCTGAAATGGCGAGCATGTTTGGCGCGACCGGGGTTCGAACCCGCGATTCTCGCATTACGAAGTCAAACGCCCTAAGACACTTTACCATGACGGGCCTCGAAAAGTAATGTCATTGAATACATTTCTCACTTTCAGTTCTCAGCTCATGAAGTGCGAAAAAAACCCTTCAGGGGGCAGTTACCACTTTGGTGCTACTGCCTGGTTGCTTTATTAGTAATCAGTAATTTCAAATTAGACGCAGTTATGCCTGAATCCTAGTGGTTTGTGTGTTAATCTTGTGCTAGAATATTTCGTATCCTTTCTTTGTTACCTTTTTTTCTCTTATTTTTAAATCAGTTTTTTATCAATCATACATACTTTTAAAAGTTTTGAGAATGTTCATTATTTCATCCTTTATGAAGAGGTGGTTAGAGGGCTCCAATCGTAACCTGAGGGTCGCGGGTTCGAATCACCGTCATGACACACATGGTCGCCCTTTCAGCCGTGGGGTGTTATACTGTGACGGTCAATCCCACTACTCATTGATAAAAGACTAGCCAAAGAGTTGGAGATGGGTGGTGACGATTAGCTACCTTCACTATAGTCTTACACTGCTAAATTACACTAGCGCAGATAGCCTCAGTTTAGATTTTTGCGAAGGCTCAAAAGCTTTGTTTGTTTTGGAATTTTGCACAAAACTACTCGAGGGCGATCTGTGCTAAAGTTCCTTAATTCAGTAGTGTAAGACTAGAGGGAAGGCAGCTAATCATCACCACCCACCGCCAAATCTTGGGCTAGTCTTTTACCAACGAATAGTGGGATTGGCCGTCACATTATAACGCCCCCATGGCTGAAAGGGCGAACATGTTTGGCGCGACGGGGATGCGAACCCGGGACCCTCAGATTACGAGTCGCACGCTTGGCCATGAGGGGCCGTTGGCTGAAAAGCAGCAACAACAAAAACTTGCAACGACTGATATTTTTCATTCGGAAATAAAACTATATTTGGCCCGACTCGTAATACGAGGGTTGAGGGTTCGAATTCGTGTCACACCAAACATGATCGTCCTTTCAACTGGGGGGCTTTATAATGTGACGGTCAATCCCACTGCTGAATTAGGTACGGCTACCACAGATAGCCCTCGTATAGCTTTGTGCAAAATTCAAAACAAACCAAATCAAAACTATATTTACAATAAATGTGATATACATTTCAAGAAAGAGAAAGACAAATAGAAAGTTAAAATAAAAATTATTCTGTTTAGACTGACTTTGATAGTCAAAAGTTAAATGATGAGCTTTGATAAATATTAGACTATGGTGATGTCTTATTTTTCCGTTATGTTTTAATTATTGGTTTTTAATGTTTTTGCAAACAAATTAAATATCACCACCTGTTTTGTGGTAAAAAAGTATTCGGTCATTAATTTGTGTATTGTGTTTATATTTACAGTCTTGTCCAAATATATTTGCATATTTTGTAATAAATAAGATTTTTATTAAAATGGAATACAAATCCACTTAACGCTGTCACATTGAGAAATGCATGTTATATTAAACATCTAGAAAAGTATTTTGTATGATGAGACAGGTTCTATGGATATTGCTACATCTTAATCTAGAACTGTCGTTTCCATATGCTACTTGTAGGTGACGCCATTGAAGGTTCTCTGGAAGATACGTAAAACAGTTTTTCTAGCATGATGAGAAGCTGCTTAAATATGTACTGCACCATTTTCTGAGGAAAAAAAAACAGTCTTCCCGCAGCCGTTCTCCAGACAAACAACAAAACGAATCCTAGCATCAGCTTTAACAAACTGGAGATAGGACTCATTTGAAAATATTGTATGTTCTCAGTGTCCTAGTTATAAGATGGCATGCTGTCTTGTCCAAGTAACACGATGACATAGGAGAAATGTGGTTAATGTCGGTTTGCAAATAGCTCTTCTTTCAAAACAACTCTGTCGGGTCAGTTTCCTATTCATTGTTCTTCTGTATACCCTGTAATAAATATTTTTATTCATTCTCATTGTAAGGTGTTGCATGATTTCTTTTGACTTTGAAGTTTTAACCTAATCAAAACACTATTATCTTTGGCAGTAGATTTTCTTGGAATAATTTTTCCTGTACTCCAATGACTAATCATGATTCTGGATATAATGCAATGGGGTATATTATTATTCTAATAATGTCTATTTACTTCATACCACATTTGAATAATCGAATAACTTGTTACCCTTTAACATTTGGTATGTGAAGAACCCTCATTCTACATCGAGTACAAAAAATTGCCTGAACACAGCATTAGTCTGTTTCGAAACATATTATACCAAAAGAACACCTCTTTATAAAGAAAAACAGATGTGTGTGTCTGTGTTTTTATGAACAAATGCCGAAAACAACTTATTCAGACAAGATTAACAATTTGTAAACGTTTTTCCAATGTTATACGCTACTTTCTATGTTACTACTCTAGCATTCACTCAATAACTACTCCATGAATATAGATAGTAACATCAATACAAAATAGAATGCAAGCATTTAGATAAAAATAAGAAATACAGAAATAATCTTAAAGATCTTGAGATGAATCGTGAATAATCTTTAGCCTAAAACTTCTCAACCCTAATAATGTTTAAACTTTAATGCGTTTTTTTTTACCTCACGCTTTAAGGCCACTTTTAAGCTTATATGTTCTCAATAATTTAAAGAAGGTCCAAATAAACCTTCATCAACTTTTATTAATAATAGACTCTGTGCATGGTGTGATATGTTTTGATTTTTTGTTTGTTTTGAATTTCGCGCAAAAATACTCGAGGGCTATCTGCGCTAGCCGTTCCTAATTTAGCAATGTAAGACTAGAGGGAAGGCAGCTAGTCATCACCACCCACTGCCAACTCTTGGGCTACTCTTTTACCAACGAATAGTGGGATTGACTGTCACATTATAACGCACCCACGGCTGAAAGGGCGAGCATGTTTGGTGCGACCGGGATTCGAACCCGCGACCCTCTGATTGCGAGTCAAACGCCTTAACACACTTACCCATGTCAAGCCTGATATGTGTTGATATTTGTATGCTATATAATAAAATAAATCGTACAATCATCGCAGAGACATTGAATGAAACAAATGTTTTTAATATCTAGAATATGATTTAAGAAATGACTCTCCATACGTATGGTTTAACCAATAAAACGTACGAATTAAATATTTGATTTCTTTTGCATAACAAAGAGATATTCGTATTTGCACAGCAATTTAAATGCTAGGAAAGGATTTGCTATTGTATGTTTATTCAAATATCGATGTTTGTTTTGTCAAACGTGCATTTAGAAATGCATGCAAATACTGATTGCGAAATTTCACCCTATTCATTAACTTCATAGAAGTTTCTCGAGCATAAACTTTAACAATGTATATATGCATGTAAGTACCATCATTGTCGCCTCAGCTATAACTTTTAGAAAAATCTTTTCTCAAGCTTATAAACCAGCGTGACATGCGCAGAGACAGTTTTCTATTGTGGTTTGTTTGTTTGTTTGTTTTGGAAATTTGCAAAATTTGCAAAGTTACTCGAGGCCTATCTGTGTTAGCTGTCCCTAATTTAGCAGTGTAAAACTAAAGTCATCACCACCCACCGCCAACACTTGGGCTACTCTTTTATCAACGAATAGTGTGATTGACCGTCACATTATAACGCCCCCACGGCTGAAAGGGCAAGCATGTTTAGCGCGACTGAGATGCGAAGGGATGGGGCCCTTCTATCGTGGATTTGCTCAGTTAGAATACTATAACTGTGATAAACGCTTATTAATCAGGAAAGTACACATATTTGACCAGGAACATTTAGAGGTTTCGAGCATTATAAACCGTTTAACTTCGGAAGATTATATTCGGAGGCTAGCATTTCTACTAGAACAATAGATATTTTTTGGGGGTGAGAGCTAACGTGTGTTCAGTGAAACAACTAGTTAGCTAGCCTTAAGTGAACTGTACTGAAATCAATTCGAAATTAATGCGCTCATCGTGAATCGTCGATAAAATAATTCAGTTCCAGACCAAATAGAAAATTCTGTATTGTTTGTAAGTTTCAAAAACTTTTGTATATAAACTATCATTTGTAATTAGTATAAATTGTACTAATTTTTGTATATTATATGTTTGTTTTAAGAAATAAAATTATGTGTATCAGTCTTTTTGACAATAATAAATGTGATACAAATCGACATTTAATTAACTTTTAAATTAAAATTTAACTTGGTTTCAGGCTATTTGAAATCATAATACCTAACGTAATGAATTGCAGTCTCATTCGAAATGGCCCTAATATCAGAGCAGTATGTCTGCAGACTTACAATGCTAAAAACCGGATTTCGATACCCGAGGTGTGCAGAGCACAGGCAGCCCACCGTGTAGCTTTGTGCTTAATTCAAGCCAACAATAACAACAACAACCCGTTCGACATAAATTGTAATACGCTTCAATATATATTTACACAATAACATCAGACTGATAGACTATGGTTAGGATCTATATATAATTTTCCATATGTTAAAGAAAGTTTTAATAAAGATAATTATTGCGTGATCGAACCAACAGATATCTTCTTCGATTGATGTTTAATTTTAATTCTATGTTTCGCTTTCATCCGTCCTTTCTTACCTCTCTCTATTTTTTTTATTGTAAATAAATTTGGAAAACTATAGAAAAAACGACGAAACATTTAATGACCATAATGTCATTCACTGAATAATTGAAATTCTTCTACCACGTAAAATCTCAAGGCGTCTATGAAATATGTCTACAAGTATATATCTTGTTTTATTGTTGGCGCAGTCTTTAAATCAGGCATTTAGTGCACTTATGTGGGAAACAAACTGATTCAAAGTCAATCTAAATGATGCAAAGAATAGAATACAATTGATGGGGAGACCCTTGGATCTTTCACGTATAAGGCGAAGCTCGTGTGAGCTGCAGTAAAAAGAACAAAAGATTTAATCACAGAATAGTGCTATAGTCAAATATATCCACGTGTTTCCACTACATAACCTCGTTTGATACATGAAGTTTTTATTTCTGTAATGCGTCAGTTGAGCTCGTTTATCTTTTCAAGCCCACTGTCAAATTAACCAGAAGACAACAATAATGAAAGGTAGGTGGAGTGAGTTTATTAATTTTTGTTTTTAGTTCGTTTCTATACTGTTAATTTCCTTTATCAAAATGTCAGCGAAAACAGGAAAAAATGTTCCTTTATTCAATTCACTTGAAATATAATTTTACATTTATCTGTCACTTGTAGAAAACAAAAAAACAGAACTGAAAGAAAATTGCCATAATGAAAGTCGAAATCTCACAACAGAGTAGACTGTGTACTGCTTCTGTCAGTTTGTCGTTGTTGTTGTTGTTTTGAATTAAGCACAAAGCTACACAATGGGCTGTCTGTGTTCTGCCCGCCACGGGTATCGAAACCCGGATTTTAGCGTGTAAGTCCGCAGACATACCGCTGAGCCACTGGGGGGCCAGTTTGTCCTTTGTGTAGAAATTACTTTTTTTTTACGATGTACTTTAAATAAAGAGACGAGCGTTATAAGAGTAACGGTCAAATCAGACAAGAGTAGCTCAAGCAGCTTGGCCCGGCATGGCCAGGTGGGTTAAGGAGTTCGACTCATAACCCGAGGGCCACGAGTTCTCAAATCTCGGTCACACCAAACATGCTAGCTCTTTCAGTCGTGGGAGCATTATAATGTGACGGTCAATCTCACTATTCGTTGGTAAAAGAGTAGCCCAAGAGTTGGCGGTGGGTGGTGATGACTAGCTGCCTTCCCTCTAGTCTTACACTGCTAAATTAGGGACGGCTAGCACAGATAGCACTTGAGTAGCTATGCGCGAAATTCGAAAACAAAGAAAGCTCAAGCAGCTGGTTGCTGTTAACCAGCAGCTGTATTCATTCTATTCTATCTAGTGTATTCAGCTGTGTATTCATTCTATTCTATCTAGTGTATTCAGCTGTGTATTCATTCTATTCTATCTAGTGTATTCAGCTGTGTATTCATTCTATTCTATCTAGTGTATTCAGCTGTGTATTCATTCTATTCTATCTAGTGTATTCATCTGTGTATTCATTCTATTCTATCTAGTGTATTCAGCTCCTTCTATAGTTAATAGATAATCCTAACAAGCATGGTATGGGTATTTGAAGAGATAAGAAATTCGCAGTACTTATTTTTAGAACAATGTTCTGTTACCACTTTGTTGATACAAATTATTAACTTTTTGGTACTTTAGACTTTGAGTAGATCATAAAACAAACAAAACAAAACATATATTTGAAGGGCAGTGCCCTCCATGTATCTGAATCGAAGGTCATTCTTACGGAACTAAATAAGTATGATTACCTAATGTACATTATTATATTCTATTGCTTAAAAGCATAATATACATATTTGAGGACATAAAGCGTGTGGTATCAACTCTTTAAAAAAATCATTTAGAGTATTTCTTCCCCAGTGTTTGCTAGTGGTATTCAAGGTACTACCCAGTGTTTGCTCGTGGTATCCAACGTACTACCCAGTGTTTGGTAGTGGTATTCAAGGTACTACCCAGTGTTTGCTCGTGGTATCCAACGTACTACCCAGTGTTTGCTAGTGGTATCCAACGTACTACCCAGTGTTTGCTCGTGGTATCCAACGTACTACCCAGTGTTTGCTAGTGGTATCCAACGTACTACCCAGTGTTTGCTAGTGGTGTTCAAGGTACTATCCAGTGTTTGCTAGTGGTATTCAAGGTACTACCCAGTGTTTGCTAGTGGTATTCAAGGTACTACCTAGTGTTTGTTAGTGGTATCCAACGTACTACCCAGTGTTTGCTAGTGGTATTCAAGGTACTACCCAGTGTTTTGTTTTTGAATCCTTCGTAAAGCGACAAAAGGGCAATCTGCGCTATCCATACCTATTTCAGAAGTATGGGGCTACAAGGAAGACAGCTAGTCATCATCACCCACTCCCAACTCTTGGGCTACTCTTTTTCCAACGAATAGTGTGATTGACCTAAAGTTATAACGCCCTTACGATTGAAATGGGTGAGCATGTTTGGGTGTACGGAGATTCAAACCAGCGACCCAGCACTCTGATCATCAGGTCATGTCGAGCTCTTACGATATGAAAAATTAAAAATGAAAGTATAGCGAGATTGATATGAAATATTAAAAATATATCAACACATTCATTCAGGCATAGAAACTGAGGCTTATCATTTATATTTTAACAATAATTACATTTAAAATATGCTCATCACAATACAACCTATACAAAATAGAACTTTATGAGCCTTCAAACTGAAGAAACACAGATATTTCGAATTTATGTAATCCTGAAAAAATCATCATTCTTTTCGAAAGAACATCAATTTTAAGTAATTCTACGAAAATTAAGCTCAACTTTTAATGACTGCTTCCCTAAAAGCTTTCAGCTAGATTAACTGTGCTGTAGTAAAATTATCGACTTAACTTCATGCTGCACTAAATATCCGTTATAATCACGAAATGTCTCAATAAAAATGACCCCTAGTACATCTCGATGACCCAACATAAAAGCACGGTGCACACTTACAGACTGATACTTACAGTGTTCGTGTACAGCTAACTTAAATAATTGTACCACTTAGCTTCACCAACAAAGTCTCATGGTTTACAACAGTGTGCATAAAACTTAGAATAACAGAAATAGTAAGTAATTAATGTTCTCGTCTAATAGTTTATATGTGCAAAGAAATGTATTAGAAGTTTTGTTATAGCTTCAGGCTATTTTTTTGGAGTATTCCAGTATTATCTTAACTGATAAAGCAAATACATCTGTTAGAATACGTTTTAAAATGTCGATAGGATTTATTGAAACATTGGTTTAGAGACGATTACTTTTATTTGTTTGTTTGTTCAAAAGATCATATCGTAGTATTTATTTTTATAGCCTTTATTTATAAGACTAGATTTTGATTTCTAAGTCCTGCTTGTTTAATTCGTTGCTTTTCGGATACTAAGAAACGTTCTTAAGCTTCTATCATCTAAAGTGCCCATTAATGCCGTGAAAAGAAATAAAGGAAAAAGGCCGTATCCATTAAGTTAATATGCATAGTGTGTCTAAGTAGAAAACTTTTTACAATGGATTACTGTGTCCAAGAAAACAATAAAATGATCATAAAATGCACGGCAGAGGCATTTTAGTAAATTACTAATTGTTAATGTTTATGATTCTGTGGTAAAAAACCTGTAAAATAATCGCTACTTAGAGGCTTTTAAAGTATTAATAATCCACAAATGTTTACTTTCCGTAAATATTCGTATTGTTTATAAGCTATGGTTAAATGGATAATAAAATGCCTTTGTCCTTCCCTTTTTAGACGTTAAAACGAAGTTGCATCTGGAAATAAAAGGACCGTATTAAGCTCACGTATGCTTTCCGTAAAGGTAATGTTTCAGAAATTTTAATTTTAAATTAAGCCTCAGAAAAACATTTGAAAGATAATGAAAAAAACATTTAAGTCACACTAGGAAGACAGGACCGCGCGGTCCAAGCCTCTATAATATTTACAGATTCATCTCAATTTTAAGCAAAGAGATCATAAAACTCGTACACTTTTCATGACACTACATTTGCTTGATTGTTTTTTGAACTTCGCACAAAGCTACTCGAGGGCTATCTGTGCTAGCCGTTCCTAATTTAGCAGTGTAAGATTAGAGGGAAGGCAGCTAGTCATCACCACCCACTGCCAATTCTTGGGCTAGTCTTTTACCAACGAATAGTGGAATTGACCGTCACATTATAACGCCCCTACGGTTGAAAGGGAGAACATGTTTGGCGCGACGGGGAGCGAACCTGCGACCCTAAGATTACGAGTCGTACACCTTAACCCACTTGGTCATGCCGGGCCTAGCTCAGAGTAATACTTTCAGCTAAATTAAGGTCATGATTTGCCCAGATCCAGTTCCAGGGCAAGCATCTGAAACATGAATGATGACAGTGTGTGTTTCAAATAATTCGTTTTCTTTCCTGATATTCGTAAAGAGCTATACAAGGGCTACAGCTTTAACTGTCCCTAATTTTGGACTGATAGACCAGAGAATAGGCAGGTACTTAAAAGTACCAACAGCAAAATCTTAAGCTTGTTTAATAAATATTGTGATTTCATCGTGAACCTTATAACACATGGCCCGAAACGTGATTTTTTTTCGCGAAAGGACTCGAACGATGATTCACAATGCGAACGTGTCAAGCACTAAATCACATTCAGTCCAATGAATGTGCACACTAGTCATGAATATGTGGTTCTTCACTCTTCATGAAGCTGCCAAAACTGTCTGACTCATTCTTATGAAACCTACTTGTTATCCTTTAGATTATTAGCCTACTTGTTATCCTTGAGACTAGTAACGTACTTGTTATCCTTCAGACTAGTAACTTAGTAGTTATTCTTGAAACTAATAATCTACTAGTTATCCTTCAGATCAGTAACGTACTTGTTATCCCAAAGTAGTTTCATCAATCTGTGGATAATATTTTAACTGAAAGTGGATATAAACGTTTTGATAATATCAATAACATTTAAGTTTCAGTTAAACTACAATGCATTCAAAAATGAGCATCGACGTTACTTGGTGTAGCGTAGATAGCCCACAGATTTGTTTAATGACAAATTCCTTCTCCTCTTTTTCCGTACATTAGACATGAAGCTCTTACTCATTTGATGGTAAAGTAAGGAAAGTGTGCAGATGTCACTCTTAGTCTAAACGGTCTGGCTTAGAACATGAAAACCCCATTATCTTGACGACTGATCAAGTTTCAATATTCATGGTCAGGGCATCAAAATACGTAGCCTTTTCTGATCAGTAAAACTGTATTTTTTTTACGTTAAGTAATTCAGTTTTAATCTTGCTCTGTGTTTAATCATTTCTCGAAGAATAACACGAAGTATATTCAAACATATAAAACCTGGTTGAAATGGTACGTAGTGTGTAAATGGCATTTCGCTTACTTTGCTAACAAGAAATAATTAAAAAAGAAAACACGTTAAGAAAAAACCCTAAGCCTAATCAAAATTCTTAATATATATTAAGCCTACAAATCTGGAAATATGCATTAAAGGAAACTTGTAACTTCAAAATGCAATATTAATTATTTGGATTTACATCGCCTGAAAAACTTATTCATCTTTTTTGTCTTATTACATGGTTTCAAAATCTCACTATGCATATATATACGTATGTGTGTGCGTGTTTTTAATCCTACTAACCGATAATTTAACTGTTGAGATAAAAAAATAATATTTCTTCGTGCAAGAGACATAATCTGGTGGCCCGGATGATCGACTCCTAATCTGCGGAACACAGCTTCAAATCTTTCTTTATCAAACAAGACTGTCCTTTCAGCTAAAGGGATATTATAATGTGTTGGACAATCCTACTATTTAATTAGGGTAACTTAGGAGATTGTAGTAGGTGGTGTTGACTAGCTGTATGGTTGGTCCAGCTGTTGGTCTATCACTTCTAAGTTAAGGACATTCGGATATGAACATCACCACCATATTACTTCTGAGTGAACCCTCTGTCTTTCTCGTGCATATAGCTAGTGTGTAAATACATGGACAATTAGATTTAAAAGGAGATATATGATAACAATAAGACATCTTCAAAACGGAAACAAGATGTCAGAAAGGTAAAATGTCAGAAACAAGATGTAAGAAAGGTAAGGTGAATTATACATTGTATCTTCCTTAATTCGTATACCCTTCGCATATATTTAAAGAACAAATAACAATAACGGATAGTGATAACAGTAACACGCTTTAAAACATGTAATTTTGAAAACGATTCTCATAACAACTATTATGGAAATGTAAAAGTGATACCCTTACAACCCTGTGACATTCTAGATAACTATAGAACAATAGAACCAAATAAACAAACGCTACTAAAGGGAACTTACTATTGAATTATCTTAAAAGTCGTGTTTTAAGTCGAAACAGGTGGGATCTTTTCAATATACGCGGTTCCAATACTTTTTGCATCCTTGTTTCTCTTAGTATAAAAAATAACAAAAGACCGAGAAAATTCCTTCTATAAAATATTTTTCCTAAATAAAAGCAAACATTAGTTAACAACGTTAAACAATATAATTTCGTGGGTTTCTTTTGAGTTTCTAAATTAAAATATTACCTTTATTTTATTTGAAAATTATCTTTGAGCAAAAAGACATACTTTCTTCTAACACGTGTTTAATATTGTTGTAACCCTACACGATATCATTATATGAGATACTATGAATAACTTATTAGGGTTAACAAGAACATTCGTTTCGGAAAAAAACAAAACAATAAGATGTTAATATCTCGATCCACTGTGGTGTTTCCACTTTTCCATACAGTAAGTGAGGTAATTCAGCAGACTCTATTATTCATTAAACAACTTTTGTTATCACAACTGTTTTTCTTTCTTGTGTAAATTTTTTAGAGCACCAAGTCGAAAATTGTCTTAATATACGATTAATAGAAAGCGACTGAAATTTTATGTGCAAGAAGGCATGAACATAGCTAATAAAATTTTCTGCGTAGTTTAACATAAGCAACAAATTAGTCACGCAAGGTATAGCGAAGCCCAAACACAATGGAAACATAAAACTAAATTTTACGTGGATTTAAACACATTTGTCTCCGAGTATTTAGATACCTGCTTCATAGCCTCAAACCCCTTCACGCAGGCAATATCGCGTGAAGAAATTGATCAGTTTGTGCGACCTCTCTCTTTCTTTGTTCTCTCTCTCTGTCTTTTCATGTCTTTTGGTGCAAGTTTGTCTGTGTACTTTCTCAAATGTAAACAGTAACTATACCTTTATCAGTCTTTCTCTCTACTGTTTATCTGATACGGGCTTCAACACTGGTAAAGTGTGCCTGGCTTACTGTTCTCTAATAATCTGAAAACTACGTGTCACAATACTTTCTAATCGATCAAATTTTTGTTCAGTTCTACTCAAATTCTGATCATCATAATTTACGGAAATAATAGAAACAAAGTTACTGTGTATCCATTTTATTGTAAATATTACGTGCATGCTTTATTAAGAGTAATAATATTTTTTTCCGAGCTAGGATCTCTATTTTATTTGTCTAAGAAACAAAACATTCCTTTTTAACAACGAATAGCACAGTCAGCTATTTAGGATTTTTCAGATACTGTTAAGATATGAAAAAACTTTACCTCTGAACATGGTAGCAGTTTAACTTTCATTCCAACATCTTCGTTCTCTACAATATGCATCAGCGTTGATGATGCGAGTCGGACACTGAAAACAGTGATGAGTTTGAAGAAGCCCCATAAACCCAAGAAATGATGTTTTAAAGCTCATCTTCACATTCATCACCCTGTTATTACCGGATAGGCTTTACTCTAATGTCCACTACAGACCTTACGTCACTACAAACCCTAAGCTGCTCATTTCCATACATGGCTTTCTTCAAATAGCCCGAGAGAATTTTATGATCCTATTAAGCGCTCAGATTTAGTAATCAATGAATAGAGTTTACCGATATAACCGTCAACATTTTTAAGTATAACGGAATGATGACAACTAAAACTATTTTAATCTTTCAAATACGTTTAAAAGAATTTCCAATGAAGGATTATTGCGAGAGAAAGTGAATTTGACAATAAAGAACAGAAATATGTGTGTGTGTGTGTGTGTGTGTATGCATATGTATATGTATACAAGAGTAAATAAATATATTCATACATTGATTCAAAGGTTAATAACTGAGAGTGAAACAGGCATCGCTTCTACATGAAAGACAATCAAATTATTAGTTGTAAGGTGCATTAATATACTTCTATTAGGGTAAGGAATGTTATAACTGGAAAAGAGAAACAGAAAGTATATCTTTGTGAAGGAGTGTCAGGTCAAACTCGGTCCTGATGTATGGATTATTACTTAACTTAGTTACCATACTATGTAATAATGATGTGAAAAATGGCAAAAGAAAATAAATTTTTTCGAGATTAATATTCATGGCCATCGATAAACTAAAAGTTTTATGTTATAAATAATCTCATCTTAGTTTCCTTTTAAGAATGTTAAAACATAATGAGATGATTTTTGTAAATCGTATAATGCACTGAAAAAATCGAAGTCGTTTCACTGTTTCATATTTTTACTTTAATAGTCTTGAAGCCTCTAAACAATGTAAAGTAATCCTATGTGAATATTCAAGATTCATTAAAAAATCAAAAAGTGAAATCAATGGATTCATCGATGGTAGAGGAAAGGCTAACTAATTTTAAGTTTTAATCCTGCAGTTATCGACCGGTTTTTATGAACATATTTTTACAAACTATTTATGTTTGAAATTTAACCTGAGTTTAATGAAGTTGATAATTACAAGAACACTAATAACATATAGGTCAAAACATCTTTGTAAAATACCATAGAGTTAGTTCCTTTATTACTGATGACGAGAAACCCACTTGAAATAAAAATGTATCTCAGAACGGCTGGTATTGGTATTAACACTTTTATTGATAAGGAGAAAACAACGTTTGTACCTCCCAGGTCATCTTCAGGTTTTCAAAGAGAGAGTTTGAATGTGACCGTTGACGGACACGTGTCTTAGAGACGAGAATATAAACGGGTACGGGAGTGTAGGAGGCGTTGCAGGTTGATGTTAGGTTTTTAATTAGTATAGATATAAAGATGTTCTTTATATTGGTTTAAATTTGGTTTCAGTTGCTGTATAAGTAGGGTTTCTTTGACTTTGCGTTTGTTTATGTTTGTTTCTCTCGTGACCAATCAGTTTTTTACAATGCTCTACCAGCTCACGTTTCTTCAGATAATGTTCCATAACATTCTCTGCTTCTGTGGATTTATCATCTTGCTGGAGGAGTAATCACTACCGAAGTAGATCCTGAAGATATGCCATGACGTATAGAAACGTATTTGTACCTGTTAACAGTTAGGGTACCATCAAATTTGAGTACCTTTTTAATACAGTTCAATGAGATGTAGTCTACATTAGCATTGGTTTACCACTATGCTTCACTGTAATTATTCAATGTTGAATTGATACATTTGTCCTTTCTGTCATCGAGCAAAGTATTGTTCATTACTACTAATCAATTTTAATCTGTATCAATTCGTAAAAGGCGTCAGACTATATTTTTTCTTCAGTTATTCTCCTGTTTGAAGTCTGATGATTATTTTGGATTCTTGGTGTGGGTTTTGAATAGTGAATCCTAAGTACCAACCCTTCCATTGAGGTCACCTTGTACTAATATCTGTATCAACTATTTTGGAGGTAACGTTCATACCTGTACTTAGAGCTAGATCGTTGACAAGATGTAATCTGTATTTTCATGTTAGGTGTTATTTAACATCACTTTTGAATAAGGCTTTATACTTTGATTACTTTTAAGGTAAAAAGCAGAAGTTTCATATGCACATTTCAGAGGTTTTATAAAGTTCTTACTGAAACATAAAATCTTGGCTCAATTTTTTACGTGTTGCAGGCTTCGCAGGTCAAACCTTTAATTTTTACATGTTTGTCATGTGAAATATTTGCTTTGTGAACCATGAGAACGATTGTCACACTACTGCTGAGATTAATATCACTTCCTGTTATTGTATAGGCACTATGGTTGTGTGACACTATTATTGGCTTGATGACAGCCAATCGTAGTGTAAACTATCAACATTTGACTGCACTCTAATGCAATTAATTTTGCGACAATGCAGGGGAGTAGATCCATAATCCTTGTTTACACTTACTTCATAATGATTTGCAACACTTTGTTATTAAGAGTTCAATTTCTGTATACGCTGAATGGGTATTTAAGGAATTCAAATGATAGTTACTTGTTCTTGTTTTTAAAACGCGCACAAGGTGAATACAGTATCCTGTTACAGTAAATTTACTATATATATTATAATGGATCTTACTGTTATGTATTTATTCTAATACCTGCGTTTTTTCAGCTTGATGCATATGAAATATAATTTTGGATGTGCATTGCTCAAGTCCCCCTGTTCTGTACATTTGTAGAAGATTCTCGAGAGTAAGAATAAACAATATATTGCCAAAACACAAGCGCAATTTCGAACATTAATAAATGTCGAGAATCTCATCTAATGAGCATAAAATCTAGCCATTGAAAAGCGTAGAGACAGCATTAGAATATTGTTTGGTCGCTACGGTCAATATACTATAAGCCTCAGAAGAAATAATTGTGATATACGCTTATTAACTGAAATAATACCGGTATTTGACTAGAAACATTTATAGATTTCGAACATTACGAACTGTTCAACTTCAGTGAATTAACTTGTAAGTGGTGTGAGGTCAGTCAAGAAAAAAACAGCTAGCTAGCTTAAGTGAGGTGTAACAATATCCACTCAGAACTAATTTGTACATCGTGAACCTGAACCGTCGATAAAATATTCAGTAATTTACCAAATAGAAGAATTAATATTGTTTGTAAAACTCTTATATGTAAATCAATATTTGTAGGAACTATTATTATAAATTTTGTTGTTGTTCGAATATCAAAATATATTTGTGTTAAGAAAGAAAATTGTACGGGTCATCATCTTAACAAATATCATAAATCTGATACACATCGACATTTAATTTAATTCTAAATTAAAATTAAAATTTACGGCTATTTTAAATCGTAATACATAACATGATAAATTGGAAGCTTGTGGTTTGGTTTGGCTTGTTTTGAATTTCCCGCAAAGCTACGCGAGAGATGTTTGAGCTAGCCTTCCCTAATTTAGCAATGTAAGACACTTGGGGTACTCTTTTACCAACGAATAGTGGGACTGGCCGTAACATTATAACGCCCCCACAGCTGAAAGGGCGAGCGTGTTTGGTGTGACGGGAATTCAATCCGCAACCCTCATTTTACGAGTCGAGTGTTTAAACCACCTAGCCATGTCGGGCCAAACGAGACTTCTGTCCGAGATATGAATGACAGACACAATTCTAAATAAATACATTTTCAAATCATAATTCGATTAATATTTATCAGCGCCAAGAAGATTTGATCATATCTCATTATTAAAGATTTCTTGAATCACCTCTCTCGAACAACTAGAAAAATATAACAAACTTAAAGTGCTTGAAATTGTCAACATTTTAGAATTAGAAAAATGAAATAAAAAAGCATATTATTGAAATATTAATCTGAAGAAGCATTAGAAGAATACTCTAGTGTTTCTACTAGCCAGACCAAATTAAGTGATAAAATAAGTTAAAAATTCAATTAAAACTTTCGTGACTTAATAAATTGGATTTTCGTTCGACATAAGTTATAATACGTAACAATATATATACGTACAAAGTAATCACCCAATAATCACCTCAGATTTTTCAACACAGAAGTACTTTGTCATTATTGTTTGTTTGTTTTTGGATTTCGCGCAAAGCTACGCAAGGGCTCCGGGCGCTAGCCGTCCCTAATTTTCAGTGTAGGACTAGAGGGAAAGCAACTAGTCATCACCACCCATCGTCAATTCTTAGTATGCTCTTTTATCAGTGAATAGTGAAATTGACCATCATATTATAACGCCTCCACCGCTGAAAAGGCGAGCATATTGGGTGCGACAGTGATTCGAACCCGCGATCCTCGGATTACGAATCGAACGTCTTAACCCGCCTGGCCATGCCAAGCTCTGTCATTATTGAAACTCAGTGATAACGTTATTTTTGTCTTCCTCTTGTGAGATTGAAATGATGTGTTATTTAAACTTTTTTCCTTATGTTTTTGGAAAGTTAACACAAGTTATCGCAATATTATTTTTTTCTTCTTGAAAAGATAAAATAAACAAGTCACTTTTTGTCATATTAATATGACTGATAAAAAATACAGTCAGTGCATAGATAGCCCTTCGTTATCTTTGTCCTGAGCTACAAACAAAGAAATATACAAGATATTGTGACAATAAATGTATTTTGTCCATAAAAGATAGATTGTGGCAATATTTTGGGCATCCAACACCAACCCTAGATTTTTGAATAAAATTTGCCTTTTGTCAACGAAACTCTAAGTTTTGTTACTCTAATACGAGTAGTCATTTTAGATTTGGTGTTCTGTATATAATTAGCCATTATTACTACTTAATTATTCATGATAAATGTTTTCACAAAAAGTGAGTAATACGATATTTTCATTAAAAAAAAAAACGTGTTTGTATAAGCTCACAGTTGATTAAAATTAATTAATTTTCAGCTGTAAATACGGAAACATTTGCTTCAATATAATTTAAACAGATTAACATCGTTTTAGTTTCTATATCCTTCCCTTTCCGGCAGTCCCCCGTGGCAGATAAGCGTCCAGCTGGTTGTGACACGCTTAAGCATGTCTATACAAAACCACATGTGAGAAAATTAACTGAATATAAATCTTCAAAATGATTAGAATATTAAAATTAAACAGCTTTTGCTGGAAGAGCGTTATTATGATAATACCAAGCATGTAAAGACTGGAAACGTTATTAAAAACAAAGCAAAGAGCACGTGCAAAGCAAAAAGCACGTGTCTTGTGAAGTCCAGCTTGCTTAAAATTATTCACGAAGAAAATTAAGGTCATGCGGTGAATCGTGATACTTAACATGAAAATGTCGAATATAATTCCCAGTTTTTCTATATATCATGTTTTCGAGAGCTAGCGTAAGCATTATCAGAAACAGGTTTTACAAAGCACGAGGTTATCTCGTGTCATCAGTCAAAAGATAACACCAGATCTGTAGACTGACATTTTAAACAGTGTCCCTGAAGTGAGGCAGAAGCTCAAAAATATAACGAACAGATGGCAGCTCATACAGTTTATTAAATATTCATAAAATATATGACATGCAAGACAACTAATTGAGCGTCGTAATCATTTACGAATATCATCTAAACGGCCCTCTACAACAATCTCCATTTATAATTCTGCCAGGAAATTATATTAACATTGAAGAAAACTTAATGCTCTTCTGGAACTAGAATAAAAATGACAACCCGATGAGCACCATTCACACGTAAATAGGGCTGCTAATGTTACAGGGTGAAACATTAATTACGTTTTTGGTGTGCTTGGATATGGAATAATCTAGCATGTAAGACAAAACTAATAAAAGAATATTCAAGCTGGCATGAATCTATTTGACTGCTGAATCGATTTCAAGAGGATTTAGTTTAGTTGCTTATCGCTAGGCGATTCTAATCATCACTTGAAAAGTTGGAAAATATCAACGACTTCCTTTCGCTTCGTCATTTTCTTACAAAATAAAAGTTTGAGTACTGCGAGAATATTTAAGTAAATACAGGATAAAACAGGCTGATTCTAATAATCTAAATTTCTGGTAGTTTCTCAAACGGAATTTATCAGATCTTAGAGCTTGTTTGAAAATATTGAATACAGCATTTGTTTGTTCTTTTGAATTAGGCACAAAGCTACACAATGGGCTATCTGTGCTCTGCCCACCACGGGTATCGAAACCCGGATTTTAGCGTGTAAGTCCGCAGACATACCGCTGAGCCACTGGGGGGCCATTTGTTTGTTTTTGAGTAAAAGTTTTCCAGATAAAAATAACAATGAAATAGTATCTTGAAATCGGTGTAGTAACTTTCTTATATTTGAAAACTGTGAACGTGACTAAATTTTAAATAGTGTACATTTTGGGGGCTTTAATTATATATTTTTTCTTTTCATGTATAGTAATTATTTTGTCCGGGTGCTTGCAACGCAATAAACCAGGTTTCCATATCCATAGTTGGCAGAGCATAGATCGTCCATAATGTAGATTAACTTAAAAACAGAAAAACAACAACAAAGAATTAAACAGTATTACAGAAGAAAATCGTAATTTTTTTCCTGAGTATTTTAATTTTTTATAATGTCGAAAATGCAACAATAGACTTTACGGGAAAAAAAAAATGTGTAAATGGCTGTACTATTTAAACCAAATTACCCATTACTTGTTAAGACAGGAATACTAAAGTGGGTAGTGAAGACGTGAATGGTTTATATTGTGAGACACACCAACAAGAATGAGTTACATCTACTGTCATTTCACCGAAGAGAAACTATAGGAGTATTTCAGCTACAAGTTTATGAGTTTGGCTAAAAATATGAATCGAAATTAAAAGGGCTTTATAACAGTGATCAGTTTGATCACTGATACAAACACAATAAAACAGAGATGGAGCACTCAGTAACAAGTTTGGCAGGGATGGAACATTCAGTAACAAGTTTGGCAGAGATGGAGCACTCAGTAACAAGTTTGGCAGAGATGGAACACTCAGTAACAAGTTTGGCAGAGATGGTAAGTCAATAACAAGTTTGGCAGGGATGGAACACTCAGTAACAAGTTTGGCAGAGATGGTGAACTCATTAACAAGTTTGGCAGGGATGGAGCACTCAGTAACAAATTTGGCAGAGATGATGAACTCAGTAACAAGTTTGATAGTTGAAGGAAGCGGAAATGTCACAAATTGGACAATTTTATCGTAGAGTAAGCTTTGCAATGAGTCTTTCAAATATCGTATCTATAACATTTACAGTGCAATAGTTCCCAAGTCATCATATGTATAACCATTACAGTAGACTTGTTTCCCAGTCATCCCATGTATAACAATTACAGTGCAATAGTTCTCCGATCATCATATGTATAACACTTACGGTACAGTAGTTCTCCAGTCATCACATGTTTTACAGCTGTAGTACAATAGTTCTTTAGCTATCACATATCACATATATAACAGTTACGAAACAATTGTCTTACAGTTATCACATGTATAACAGTTACAATACAATAGTCTTACAGTTATCACATGTATAACAGTTACAATACAATAGTCTTACAGTTATCACATGTATAATAGTTATGGTACAATAGTCCTTTGGCAATCATATGTATAACAACTACAGTACAATAGTTTTACAGTCATCATATGTATGAGTTCTAATTATTTTTTATATACGCAGTTACTCTTCACCCTAGATCTGTGGTTTTTACTGGATTATCTTCGTTTCACCACAGAGTGTGCAAAAGTTAGCTTTATTTTTTTTTTAAAGTTCCTCTTTTATTCATAACTACCTTGGAACGTGCCTTTCGAACCACAGATGTTACTTTTCTTTTCGAGTAACAGGGATCTAACTCCATTCTTTACATTCCTGTGCCAGGATGGGCACGTCAGATGGGGTGTGAATAGAGAGGTTACGTCTTAACTGTGATGATGGATGGAACCGCTGAGCCATTGTTATTCTACTGACACTGGTATCAAACACAACGGGTATTCGTGTAAGCTCGAGTTGATTTCTATTCCGAGTCAGGAGGGCAGGTTGGGGTTTAACGACTCAATTCCAATGCCCCCTGCAGGGGCAGGAACTGTGCAACAGTGACTACAAAAGAGAGTCAAATCGCCCAAAGTGATTGAATGGTAAGATGTTGGTGAAGAACTCAGTCACTACTCATTTTGTTATAAAGGTCAATAAATGTGCTTTATGCGATAGAAAGCGCTGACCAATGGTCACCTAGCTGTTTTAGTTGATATCTGAATTGTATGCTGATAAATGATCTTCAGAAATAGTGTGTTGTTACTTTTCAATGTGCTGTGCTCAGGGTAAAAACCTACCCTCTCCGCCCACTTCTGGAGGGCGCACGCTGGGCGTGGAGCGGGCAGACTTTAGATTGAGGCCCATGGCCTGTAATAACGTCCCACCAAATGATACGTGTGCATTCCAAATACAGGAAATATACATCACTGTTCCGTTTTCAGTCAGACAACAGATAAATACAGAACTGTTCACATGTTTCAGGTGGCAACAGTTATTTTAATTTAATCTATTTCATAATAAGAAGTTGTTAGAATCCAGCAGTGTGTTGCTATTTTTCTGTACATTTATTTATCATTGTTCTTTCAGAGAGTAAATATGAAATACAACACAACTTTTGATTTGTAAAAGATTACAATAACTACTTCAGTTCAAACGTAGGTACGAACTAAAAATAAATCGTTAAAATCAGTTCTTATTCTTTGCTCCTTGCATCTACTTTAAAAAATGAAACACGAATTAACTTTTAATATAATCTAAAGTCACTTGTTAATTGGCTTCATTAGGAATAGTTTATTATTGAATCCAAGTGGTGAAGCTACATCAGATAGAACTCAATCTACGAAAGCTAGAAAAGCACTTGAAGGATGAGAGACGAACACGATATTCTAGACAAGTAATAATTAAAGATACCATTGGTGTGAGCGTGCTTTTTAGTCACTGTAGGAGAAAAAAACAACCTATACAGTAGATAGGTGAAGCGAAGAAAAAGTGTCATTGGCCAATATTCAGTCCATGTTCAAGTGTTTCTCATAATGACAATAAAGTATTAATTGTATGATTTGATATTTTCCATTACGATATAGTGGACCTATATCACCCTCAGGTTAACTTGTGTTCAGGGTTACTGATAAGAAGTTTAATTCTCTGAAACTACTGTAACCCAATAACACAAGTTGATTAAAGTGTAGACTGATCTTAGACTTCTAGAGTAAACAACTTGGGGGCGACTAAGTTTATTAAATAATTACCAGTCCAAACTCATAAAAACCTAAAATGTCTAGAAAATTTGAAATTGAAAGCTCGTTCATGGTCTCGTCAGAACACTTTTGAGAGAACTCTGTTTAAACTCTCGTCCAGCCATTAGATTGAACATAAGCTGCAAATAGTAAAAAGCGTTTCGCGATTTACTGGAATTTCACATGCAATACTTTTAATTTGTTTAACTGGTTAGACGCATCTCATTGAAGACTCTTCCGCGAAATGTGATGCGACAAGAAACAAAATGATGTCGCACTAATTAATGTGCTACTGAATAACTTTGAAGATAACTAAAGGAAATCGATTTTAAGTCTAATCAGTCAATACTGTTAACGGTAAATATATTTACTTTACTCAATAAAGTTTCCTGGCCTTTGTGTAGTAATATGTCACTTATCTTGTTTTGTTCGGCAGCTTCGCCGACTAGGTTTCTTGCTCACTAACTAGAATAATCTCTCAGGACGGTATTGAAAACAAGGTTTTGAGAACTTATTAAAAGCCTTCAATAACCAAATTCATTTTCGAGATACTCGCGTTGAATAGCATACTAAATTTTAATAGCGGAACATAAATTTAAAACATACATATTTATAAAATACGTTAGGAAAAAAAACAAAGAAACGTACAAATAAAGAAGTGTCTCTCGGTGGCACAAAACATGCTCGCCCTCCCAGCCGTGTGGGCGTTATAATGTGACAGTCAATCCAACTATTCGTTGGTAAAACAGTAGCAGAAGAGTTGACGGTGAGTGATAATGACTAGCTGCCTTCCCTTTAGTCTTACACTGCTAAATTAGGGACGGTTAGCACAGATAGCTCTCGAGTAGCTTTGTGCGAAATTCCAAAACAAACAAACAAAGAAGTGTCTATATATTATTTTCTCACTATATTTTTTTTTTTTACATAACCTCTCAGGATTGTGTTCAAGTTTTCTTCGTTATAATGTTCACGGTGTTGAAGATGTAATAAAAAGAATGGTCTGTTTGTTTGTTTTGAATTTCGCTTTTACTTTGAAAGTAAGTTTTCTTTTTTAAATGCACGGTAAAACAGAAAATTATTTTTCTTGAAATTATATAGTGTACATACAGTTCATTTATTCAGTTTTTATAAGAGTAGGTGTGTATATGGTTTCTCATAGCAAAGCCACATCGGGCTATCTGCCGAGCCTATTGAGGGGAATCGAGCCCGTGATTTTAGCGTTGTAAATCCGTAGACTTGCCGCTGTACTAGTGGAGAGAAAGAGTTAGCGGGTTTATATTAAACAAGAGTTAATGACTGTGTGGCAGTGTGCAGACGAGAATTAGTGACTGTATGTTGTAAACAAGAGGTAGTGACTGTATGCTGTAAACAAGAGGTAGTGATTGTGTATTGTAAACAAGAGGTAGTGACTGTATGCTGTAAACAAGAGGTAGTGACTGTATGCTGTAAACAAGAGGTAGTGATTGTGTATTGTAAACAAGAGGTAGAGACTGTATGTTGTAAACAAGAGGTAGTGATTGTGTATTGTAAAGAAGTGGTAGAGACTGTATGTTGTAAACAAGAGGTAGTGACTGTATGCTATAAACAAGAGGTAGTGATTGTGTGTTGTAAAGAAGTGGTAGAGACTGTATGTTGTAAACAAGAGGTAGTGAATGTGTATTGTAAACAAGAGGTAGTGACTGTATGCTGTAAACAAGAGGTAGTGATTGTGTGTTGTAAAGAAGTGGTAGAGACTGTATGTTGTAAACAAGAGGTAGTGATTGTGTATTGTAAAGAAGTGGTAGAGACTGTATGTTGTAAACAAGAGGTAGTGATTGTGTGTTGTAAACGAATGAATGTGGGTTATGTTGTAAAGGAGTGTTAATGACTGTATGTTTTAAATGGTACTAAGTAACTGTATTTTTTAAACAAGAGTTAATGACGTTTGTTGTAAATGAAACTTAGTAACTGTATGTTGCAAACAATACTTCAGGTAAGTTATTATATTTTACATTTCAAAGAAAAATATGACAAAGGTGTTAAGTTTCAGCTTGACTAAATATTTTGTTTTTTAACCATTAAACAACAGTAAATTAAAAGTTTCAAATCAAACTTATATTATTTAATTTTCAAATCAAATTATGTATAAAAATCGATAAATTCTAAATTCCATGACACGCTTTCAGTAGACGTAAAACATATCTTCTTTTAAAACAAAACATCTTTTAACAATTCTGACGCAGAGAAAGCTGTTTTGCCAGTCCTGATACCGGGACGAGAAAAACGTGTGGCCTGGCATGGCCGAGCGCGTTAAGGCGTGCACTCGTAATCCGAGGGTCGCGGGTTCGCGCCCGCGTCACGCTAAACATGCTCGCCCTCCCAGCCGTGGGGGTGTATAATGTGACGGTCAATCCCACTATTCGTTGGTGAAAGAGTAGCCCAAGAGCTGGCGGTGGGTGGTGATCACTAGCTGCCTTCTCTCTAGTCTTACACTGCAAAATTAGGGACGGCTAGCACAGATAGCCCTCGAGTGGCTTTGTGCAAAATTCCAAAACAAACAAACAGAAAAACGTGTCTTTTTTCTTATTCATTGAAAGGAAAGAGACAAACACTATACAAACGTTTCGTTCATAATTTTTACTTTCATTAGAATTTGAGATAGAAATAAACATAAAATGTTCATTTTTATTTTGAATCCGTTAAATGAAATAGCTTATTTAACATAACCTAATGTGAGGTCTTAATACAATTCTATGATATGAGCTATACTCGTTATTAACAGGTTTTATACGATTTTGTATTATATGTCTTCCCTAATTCTCTGATATAAGCTATACTCGTTAATTGTACGTTTTATATTATTTTGTAATATCTCTTCCCTGATTCTGTGGTGTGAGATATACTTTTTAACTATAAGCTTTATAAGAAGACGTTTTATGGTTGTTTAGCGCGAAGCTACACAATAGGCTATCTGTACTCTACCATGAGAACTATCCAAACCCACTTTTTTAGTGTCACAAACCTGCAGATTTACCGCTGAGCCATTGGAAGTTGATTATGTTAACATGACAAAACTGAGTTTATTTACGTTTAGTTAAAATCATTAACTCGTGTGGAAAAAAACGTGCAGAAGTGTAATTTGAAACTTTTCACTTCTCTGCAGCAATAATGTTTCTATTGATTTGCATAACTGATTACAGCAGCTATACGAAGACGATGTAAAAGTTTTTTGTAGTTAAATATTACACTTGCATGGAACTGGCTGTAGCAATGGCATGAGATCGGCTGTAAAAACTGCAAGATGATGAACAACGAATATAACAGATTTGTAACTGTACAGGGTGACCCGTAAGTGTCCCTACCCATTCATATGTTATTATGTATATTCAATTACGTATGTATTATTTTTTTTTGTCAGAGAAATATGGCCGATTTAAGCCCATTTACAATTTAAAATGTCTCACAGATCATGGCGTCGCATAATATTATGCAGTGAGAATGAGGGACAGCACAGAAATACACTGGATTCATAAGATATGTGGATGGATAGGGACTTGGATTCCTGATATCTGTTGTTATCAGGTGTTTAAAATCTACAACTGCACGAATCAATCAGCCAGAGTGAGTAAGAAACCAATAACTTTATTGAAACGCGACATGCGACATAACAAATTATTATTAACAAATACATCGCGGTGTGGAAAGTACTTGTCTTCCAAGTAGTAATGAGATATCCAACTTTTGTCAAGAAACCGAGCAATGAACACACTTACTACACAGTAATCAAATATAGTGGTTATATTCAGCAGAGATGTGTGCAATATGACAACTATTTGGCAAATCACTCGTCTCTCTTGGGGGGTTCAGATGTATCATGATATGCATGTACGAAACGGTATTTGGATATTCTACCAGTATACACGCTAGGAAATGCATTTACAAGAGGGCCTGGCATGGCCTTGCGCGTTAAGGCGTGCGCTTCGTAATCTGAGGTCGCGGGTTCGCACCCGAGTTGGGCCAAACATGCTCGCCCTCCCAGCCGTGGGTGCGTTATAATGTGACAGTCAATCCCACTATTCGCTGGTAAAAGAGTAGCTCAAGAGTTGGTGGTGGGTGGTGATAACTAAATGCTTTCCCTCTAGTTTTACACTGCTAAATTAGGGACGGCTAACACAGATAGCCCTCGAGTAGCTTTGTGCGAAATTCAAAAACAAACAAAGCATTTATAAGATCGTAAATGTGTGGACAACCGCTTTATTTTTACACATTGAAAGTATTAGTAAATATTTTAAAATATAATAACAAAATATTTCAGTTTCCGTAATCTGATAGTAAAAAGAAAGTCATCATTACTTATGTAAATATAAACGAATTGTGGAGTTAAAACTTTGTCTGACATGTTATAGGTCAATATTTGGAGGTTGTATGTCCTTGGATAAATCTCACTTAAAGGCCTCTCATTTTCATTGCCAATATATCTGAATCCAACTGTTTGATGGTTTTAGAAAGAATATGAGATGTGTAAGATTATACTACACAAGTCTGTGTCGTTATGGGGGTTTTTGGTTGATGGAATGCCATTAAATTATAAGAAACAATGACATTGTTCTAAATACAATAACTGATAGAATGATCGCTTTGTTTAAGTTACATTTTTAGTACCATACATTAGTGAGACTGTGTACAAAATCCCATGATTAAAAGTTTGTTTGTTTTGTAATTAAGCACAAAGCTACATAATGGGCTATCTCTGCTTCGCCCACCACGAGTATCGAAAGGTAGATTCTAGTGTTGTAAGTCACCCAGATATGCCGCGGTGTCAATGGAGACAGTGATTAAAAACATTATTTTTTTGTTTAGATATTTGATGTACCAGTATTATTTGACGTTCTACTATTATTTTATGTTCTAGTATTATTTAATGTTCTAGTATTATTTGATATTTCGGTATTATTTGATGTTTCAGTATTATTTTATGTTCTAGTAATATATGATGTTTCAGTATTATTTTATGTTTTTGTGTTATTTGACGTTCTACTATTATTTTGATGTTTCAGTATTATTTTATGTTCTAGTAATATATGATGTTTCAGTAGTATTTTATGTTTTTGTATTATTTGATGTTGTAGTATTATTTGATGTTTCAGTATTATTTTATGTTTTTGTATTATTTTATGTTTTTGTATTATTTTATGTTTTTGTATTATTTGATGTTGTGGTATTATTTGATGTTTCAGTATTATTTTATGTTTTTGTATTATTTGATGTTTCAGTATTATTTGATGTTGTAGTATTATTTGATGTTTCAGTATTATTTGATGTTTCAGTATTATTTTATGTTTTTGTATTATTTGATGTTTCAGTATTATTTTATGTTTTTGTATTATTTGATGTTTCAGTATTATTCGCCGGAACTTAATTAGTTTGAGTTACTTCAAATTATGTCCCAGCTGTTGGTATTGGTTTTCTTTCAAAGAGTAATTGCATAGTAAAAATAGTTTTTTTTCTTTTTCGACTAAAAATTAATAGTAAAAGAAAGGCAAGAGGTTATTTTATCATTTCAACTTTTCAAATCCAAACAAAATAACTAGTCATAAAATATGTAACATCAATGACTTTTTTTTTCAGAGTTTGAACATTTACAAAGGATATTTTTCTAAATTTTTTCTACTATTTTATAATACTGTGGATGTCATCGTGATATCGTTGCGAGGCAAAGGCAGTCATTATTGGCTTTGACTTCAGGGTGTATAATGTAGATTTATTTCAAAACCTAAATTTGATTTTGATAATTTTTCAAGGAATTACTCATACGTATTTATTACGCACACAGAACTATAACAAGAAATAACAACCAGTAGTCAACCGTGCCGGTTAGTAAATACATTAGAGTCTATAAACTAGTAGTTAATTTATCGTATGTGTTTCAAATATCGACCGATTTTTCTTCAGTGAAATATAATAAATAGAAATAATGACCAGTCGTTAAGAGTGTATTATAAATTTTTAACCACATTTCAAAAAATAGTTTCAGTGACTCCATTAATGTTTTAAATAACTTTAGTATTCAATTAATGTTTTTCTTTTATACATGATATGCAGAGATCCAAAAATCTACTGCATTCAAACATAATTAATTTATTAATCAACGTTAGAGTCAGATAAGGCTTGGAGTAGATTTATCTATATGTTCAATGTTCCATTTACTGTGTATGAATTTTAGGAATTATTTTATGAAATTTTTAATTCATGCCTCAGAGTATCCACAAAGCGATATTTAAAAGAAAACCTCTGACATTTAATAATTTTGGGCTTAATGTTGTAGTTTGTTGTTTCACAAATCTAATGAAACCATTTTGATTATATTTAGTAGTTTTTGTTTTGAATTAAGCACAAAGCTACACAATGGGCTATTTAATACTAATTTTTGATATAAGGTGAAGTTCCTGGAGAATAAATATATTCGTACGAACTCTCTTTAAAACTATTTGGAAAAATATGGTGTGAATTCTTTGTTAATGACATAAAGACTGGTGATATTAAAACTAGATGATGTGTGCATGTCTTAAGACATGCTGTCTGAGAAAGTTGGTTCAGTTGAGAATTTATCTGGCTTAACTTGGCAGAAAGGACGAATTTTAAGCATTCAGCCTCAGTTTTACAATGAAAGCATTCGTATATTAAGTCCCTTGTTTATATATGTCACAATTTAAATTAATATTAATTATTAGCTTTCACATAATTCTTGTTTTCTAATATAAGTTTTAACTTATAAATACTGTTTTGTTCTTGAATGTAGCAAGATATTTTTTGCCAAACGATGAAGACCGTTAAAGACGATAATCGTTGAAGCATGGAATACATTTTGTGTTTTACGATTTTTACATCTGTTATTCATATATAAAGTTATTAAAATTAGTAACTAGAAACCGAATAACTTCACTACAGCATATAATAAAGTATCAATTTTTAAGATTAATTCTTACCATGTAGAATAAAAATTAATGACAAATCCAAACTCTGCAAAAGGCGAAATATTAGTAAAATTGGCAAAGTTTGGACATTATGCTATACAAGAAACTTTTTGATATCGAACCAGTATAAACTGTTTTTCGAAAAACGACAACAAAGAATATTGCTAGATAATTCAGACAAACGTAGAAAGTGTGCATTTAATTTTTATATCCAAATTTCAATATCTAATTACAACAGTCGCAGTGTATGACTCACGCTAACACCAGAGATGTACGATGTAGTCAGAACCCTATCAGCTTGTATACCAACACACACACACTGTAATTATTGACAAATGCAAAGTAGTTTAGTTAATCAGTAAAACCAGGCTTGGAGTTTCAAACTGTATTGATGTGTTTTTAGGAAATTGCAAGTTTCAGCGAATAATATTGTACTATGTAATTAGTCTCTAATAAAGTGAAGAAAATATTATAAAAACACCGTCTACAAATTTGTATATCTATATTGGAGCTAGTGTATCATTAAATAACACGCACAAGTTTTTTCAAACTCCAACATTAATAAAACAATAAAAAAGAAACTCCACTTGCCTATCACGTTGAATTTATTTTTAATACTGAAAACTGAGTTTCAATATCCGTGGTGGGTGCAACACGGATAGTCCTTTGTATCGCTTGGTGTTTAACTTCCGACAAATAATTATAATTGTCGCGTTGTATTTAAACTAAGATGTACAAGTCAAGAATAATTTTATTTTAATTGAATAGAAATGAATACTATAGATTTTGCTAAGATTGCCCACGCAACCACAAAATTGGACCTATAACAGTTCGTGGCTGAGTAATGAGAAAATACATCTATTTAGTTGAAGTTATATTGAAGAGCACGTACCATATTATGTAGTAACCAAGTGATGCCATAACAAGAATTACATTAGTTTGGGCTATTGTTTACCTTTGCTTTATGTATAATGAATACAGACATATGTATTATATACAGAGCTTATCACACTTTATATGAATGGTATTTTAGGTACCGTTACGTCTACGAAATTATATTATCCATCGTAGACTGTATAATCAGAACACGATTACACGCGTTGTTCTACATTCGTTGTTACAAACTCTCATTCTGTTCTTTGGAGACATAATGCACTCGATCAGAGTAGTCAAAGTGTTGACGGTGGGTGCTGTTGATCAGTTGACTTCACTCCAGTCTATCCTTTTACAATTAAAAACGGATAACGTAAATAATCTCTGTTTGGTTTCGGACGGAAATTCTAAAGAAACCATTTCTCTGTTATTTACATTTTCCTTGAAACAAGTTTATGCGTGGAATTTGTCTTATAAGATTACCATTAAGCAAAAGAAAACCAATAACAAAGAAAGTCCACTGATACGGCACAAGGGGTTTTGAAAGGTTCATGTTAAAATGGGCAGGTTGTATTCCAGTTTCGTCGGATATATTTTTTATGAAGACAACAAGGAATTTTGAGATGTAGATCTAATTTTATGAGCATTTATCCCATAATCTTTGTCAGTTTAAAATCCTCATTTATTGTCTCGTTGATGACTTCAGAAGATATGGTCAAATATGTTTTTTATGAGTCGAAGAATTCTATTTCGTATGTCTGCTAAACCAGTGTACTTCATTTCGTATGTCTGCTATGCAAGATTTTTACCTTCATTAGAAAACACGAAAGATTCTTTTTCAAATAGCCCCACAATGGCTCAGCGGTATGTCTGCGAACTTACACGCTAAAATCCGGGTTTCGATACCCGTGGTGGGCAGAGCACAGATAGCCCATTGTGTAGCTTTGTGCTTAATTCAAAACAACAAAAGCTTTTTCAAATGAGTTATGTCTCCTGGCTTTAATTTGTTTAACAGTTTTGCTGTGTTAATATTGTTCTCGACAAAAAAGTAATTGTGTATTCATACAGTTCTAAACTTACCATGACAGCATTGTACTGTCAATTGGTTGTATAATCTCGGCTTAAACTGCTGACATAAAATATAGAACAAATAAAAGAATGCTCGGTTTTCTCAACTCTCTTCCATTCCTTTTATGCAATAGCTGACGTAAAATAGCGACAGGGATTAACATTTTATCTAAACATTTCAGTTTCTTCTACACAAAACAAGTTAGACACATTAATACACATATTTCCTTATGTGTAATTTCAATATATACTTTATATAGTTTTATTTCATTCAGTTATTAATTTATTGTTATTGACTCAATATTGACGTCGTTGTACACTCAATCTGCACATGAGAATGTGAGAATTTAACTCCGGCAGCGCCAATGATTCAGCAATAAACAAATAGACTCATAACGTCAGGAAAAGAGTTTCTATACGTGTGATGAGTACAGCACAGATAGCTAATGTGTAACCTTGTGCTTAACAACAAATAGGAATATATTGCTTCACTGTAACGAAACATACGTAATAGCTACTTAACTTCACCTTATCACAGACTATCTGTACCACGCCCACCACAAGTACTTGTATTTCCACAGACATGCTGCTGCGCCACTTGGGGGCCTAAGCATTTAAACTCCATGTTATCCTTTTCCTTTAAATTTTCGTCAGCTTTTAAAAGGTAAGATTACGAAATCTTAAAAAAGCGTTACATCCTGTTACAGCGAGCATAACAACTAGGTTACAATACAGAAAGAATATAGTATTACAAACTTTAGAATGAATAATACGGATAGAAAATTCGTATTTTAAGAGGTATTGTTCTAATAACTTCATAAGACACATTCAATATTTACGTGTAATTTTAATTATAGAAAGTAATTATGCGATTAACTAGAGATAACCTAGACTCAATTCTATACTTAACGGAGACTGTCAGAAGTTTTCAAATGTTGTACAGAAAATGTTTGTGAGTAAAGTTTGTTTTTATTTCACTTAATCTTGTAGTCCATAGAACTAAGTTTTTATTTGTTCTTGAACCACATAATGGATGTTTTTGAGCTCAAATCACATCTGTAATAAAAGATTCAACAGCGGTATCTTACTGTGTGAAAATCTACTAAATGAGTTGGTTAGTTAAGCCTATTTTTTTAAATGACGATTTAAATTCTGTGCATATTGTGCTTTAGTTTAGTTTTACCCACCACTGTGAACCTTTATTTATATAGATTTGAACAACATGTGGCACTGATGCTAATGATATCATCTTATAAATTATTCAGTAAACAAAGTGTTTAAAAATTGATAAAATGTGGTTTTTTTTTTAAATTTCGCCCAAAGCTGCACGAGGGTTATCTGCACTAGCCGTACCTAATTTTACAGTGTAAGAATAAAGGGAAGACTACTATTCATAACCACCCACCGCCAAACCTCGAGATACTCTTTTAGCAACGAATAGTGGAATTTACCGTCACATATAACGCCCTCACGGCTGAGAGGGCGAGCATGTTTGGCGCAAAAGGAATTCGAACCCGCGACCCTTGGATTACGAGTCGAACGCTTTAACCCACCTGGCCATGCCGGCCTGTCATAACTTATTGACAACTGTATATTAATATATTTGTATTTATATTAAATATATTTTTCTTTAGTGACTTAATTATTATTATTATAGATATTCTTGATTAAAGTAAACAGACTCGAAGTCTGACATAGCATCAGGAAATCTGGAACTGTGTGCTTTATACGAAGCACCAGCCCCCTTGTGTTGAGGAAATTCTCATGTGCGAGATTTCAACCAGTAAATATTAGAGTCCTAGAAAATGGATTTGAGGAACGCTGTTACTGAGATTGAATGAGGATAGTCTACGCATGTTCAATGGAGTTCATGGCCGGTGACTGGTCAGTCCACGGTACAATTGTCACGTGTAAGCTCTCTTTCCATCCCTCTATCGTATGGGCTGTCTGATAATTGAAGTCAGCTCTCAGTATACTTTATTATACTTAATATCATAACAATTACGTAACTAACTTTTGGTATACTTTATTATATTAATATATAATAACATAACGTTAAGATGTAAATAAATGAACTGATTTTAAAACCTCACTAGTAAATGCTCACAATCACGCTCTTCGAACAAACTGTGAAACATTATATCTGTTGTTTGTCGTTGAGTATACAGAGTATCACTCACCGCAGGGATCGGATATTGAATTTTGGTGTTTTTATCTCTGAAACTTTTCGGTAAGAGACAAAGAGCCATCAAAGTATTGAAGTTGTAGGATTTTTCAATGCCTTATGCACAAGTTTGGTAGCATTTGTTTTGTCAAATAAATATTTTTCCGTTGAATAAAAATTCTCGAATATCTTCCGAGTGAAAGAAGCATTATTCGTATGTCATTTTCTCGTTCAACACATGAAACGTGCAATGTATCGCGTTAAATGACGTTTGTTCGCCAAGTTAATTTCGCTTTACGACAATATCAAACTCCAGCGAGAGTCACGTGCCTGCGTTATATGAGTTTCATATGAGGCCAGCGTCACTGAAGAAAGTAGTAAAGCTGAATTAAAATCAAGGAAAATCAACTAACATCACCTTACCCTATGCTCAAGGTGCATATTACGTACAGAAATTACCAGCTAGCAAGGGGGAGATTACACTAAAAATATCCTTACAATTTGTACCTCACTGTTCCTTGTCACAATGCTGTGTGCTAAAACGCTTTTTATAACTCAGTTATCATACAATACCGCTCCAAGTGACCGTAAGCTACATACAGCCATATTTTATGGTCAAAGTTGTGTGTTTGGTTTATGAACATATCCTTAATATGTGTTATGCTGAAAACTTTAACACTTGCTTTGCCATGGTGCAACTAAGAAAATATCAGCTATCTTAATATATCTGATTATTATATGCAACAACAGAAGAGTGTGTTTCTTTGTTTGTTGATGATCACAACGAGTCAAAATGGTCGACCTGTGTTGTGCCTACAACGGGTATTGAAACTCGGTCTTTAGTGTCATAAGCCGTCAAATTTACTGTTGAATCTCTGGAGGTGGGGGTTGGGATTGACAACACATTATTAACTGAATTAATTAATATTTAAGTAATAATCTGTTAGTAATATCATTAAGCTCAGAAGAGGAAGCTTTAACAGATACGAAACGTTATGTTAATGATATAAAACAACCATTCTCTTTTTCTACAATTTTTGGTTGAATTATATTCCATATACACCACTCACACACTCCTAGTTTTTGCTAGTGTACCCTCCTACGTGTTGGTGTCTTCTAAGTAAAAGTAACATCTCTTTTGGTCGTTCTAGCTTACAACATTAATTATCAATGTAACTTCACGATTAAAGAAAAAATATATTTGTATTCTAGCTGAAATTTCATTAGTTAATTCTAAAATATTCCCTGAACGTTAATGGTTACATTATTGCAAGACTTGAACTTTCTCTGCTAAGTTATTGACTTTCCGATCTGTATCTGAAAAAGCATGCCATCTTTTATTCCCTATAGTATTCCTAATACAATAATGCCTCTAGGAGATTATTGACTCCAGAAGTCACACGAGGACATAGATTCATTTCGATTTTTGGAAAGTAGGGGGTCTTTGTCACTTAATATTATTCATATATTACCGATGGAACAAAGACACCCATATCTTTCCTTGACACTTAGCCGTTAGAGAAGGACGTTTGAGAGACAAGATGATAAAGGTTTGAAAAACAGCAGTACGAACAGAAGTCAGTATTTCCGCTAGTTATAAGTCCTCGTATCGTTAGCATATTACAAAAACGTATTGCATGATGCGCAGATCATAAAAGAAATGCAATTCCTAGCAATACAAAATAAACATAAGTGTTATTCAGACATTAAAACAGCAAAAAAACCTCAGTTGTCTCCACATGAAAGCAAAATAAATGTAAAATGTTATAGTGTTCACTGAGTGTTAAATTTGAGATCATAAGTATAGTATAGTAGTTACGATGTTACGTAAGAAGTTTCAACTGTCACTGCACCAGTTTAGGAAGAAAGTCACATCTGAGAGTCGCAGTGGGTGAGAGATAAAGTGACTGAGTCCACAAACCGTTTTTCAGTTGAAAAATATGTTACAGCGATGTGTTCTTCACTGATTCTATCTGAAACATTTATTTAAAACACATTATAAATTGTATTTATATTAGTCATTTCTTTTTTTAAGTCCTTGATTCTATTTTTATCACATCAGAACGCAAATATGAGAAGTACATGCTTTGCAATCCTCAGTGGAGATCAAAGTGAATAGCGTGAGTTCTCATAACGGTTTGGTTTGTTTTGAATTTCGCGCGAAGCTACACGAGGGCTATATGAGCTAGCAGTGTAAGACTAGAGGAAAGGCAGCTAGTCATCACCACCCACCACCAACTCTTGGACTACTCTTTTACCAACCAATATTCTGGTGCGACTGGTCTCATAACGGAGAACAAAGGATTGTGATACAAAGTATACAAAACTTTATAACGACCCACAAAGCTGGGATTTTTTATAGTATCTCTCAACAACGTTTCTTTGTTCACTATAATATTTTTTGTATTATATTATTTATGTACACTTTAAAACTGCAGGAATATTCTTATGTAAAAAAAAATAGAAGGTAAAGATATTTAGGGTTAATCAGTGCCGAAGTTACAGATTCTAGGATAACAAACTATTCGGATGCCAGAAAACCTTTTCACTCATATATTAGTAAATTTATTAGTACTTACAACACATACAAGTACATGAATTTTCAAGTTATTAAAAGTTTATTAAGTAAAAGTTTTAAAACATCATTATATACTTAATTCATATCAGCAGTTTGTCGGTTTTTTTTTTTTTGGCTTTATCCATAGGAAATGAGATTTCTCTTCTGTTATTGTGGAGTATCAATGTTACAATCAAACTCCCATATCACTATTAATGTTATATAATACAGGGGTCAAAAACGGAGTATAATGTTCTCTCAAAAATCGGCCATCAAGTTATAAATTTTACTTGTTATTTCTAGGGTTTTTCACTTCATTTTTTTATGGTACATAAAATATTTCAGTCATATTTTTTCATGAAAATACAACAGACATCAACCTTTAGCGATATTTATTCTTGTTGTCATGTGACGTAACAACCGTCTATGTTATCAAAAATTGATTGTATTGAGTGTATGAGCTATATATATAAGTATATATTGGTAATTTTTATTTTTAGATACTTTCGATAATTTAAAGCAGACAATACCTAAAATAACAAATCTCAAATTGTGTTTCAAAGCTAAAATAAAAGCCGAAATGTGTAATACAGCATGTAAATAATACGGTCTGAAGCTAGTGAGTTTTATAGTAAATGTGTGTGATCAAACTAAATACAAGTTTCGTAAAAATTAACTAATGAAGCAACTTTTATCGAATTAAAACTAACATAAAAAATTAATCGTTGTTTTGAAATAAGAACATTTTCTATTAATGAAAATGAACAAAAACCTAATAGAAATAACGTTATTTTTCGTCATATTATTTTTGTGAATATATGTACATTTTTCTTATAGCAAAGCCCCATGGGTTATCTGCCGTGTTTGCTAAGGAGAATCGAACCCTTGATTTTAGCGTTGTAAATCCGTAGACTTACCCTCTGGGGGACTTCTTTTCTGAGCGAGTCAGACATGAAAACTCGTAGAGGGAGCTCTATCTAGAAATGGCGATTTCATTGGCTTCTTCCAATATCTAAGAAGTACATGTAATATCGAGCGTATGCTTTTATTTCAGTTATGAGCCTGCATGCAAACACTACGCCACGCGAACTACATGAATCTCATTTATCTGAAAGGAATTCATTACTTTCGCGTTTAATATGATAATTTTCAGCTGTGCTTCGGTATAGTCTGGTAGGCGCATCCAATACGCTCCCTCGTCTATTAAATGAGGTCTTCTTGAACTCGTCTTTTTTACGGTTAAATAAAAATAAGAAAATCGGATGGTGGGTCCTTCTTCTTTGTGTTCTAATGCAGAACTGTCGTTAACTCTGTCTCCATAAACTAAAACCATATCGTCCAGCAGTAGAAGGGAAAAAGAAACTTTCCATCTATCACTGTCATCCTGCTTTGGTTCAGAGAGACATCCTAAATAAGGGCTCTTACATGCTGAATTGAATCACTAGGATTACTGGACTAACATCGTCGATCAACTGCTTCAAATGCTCCACTAGGGGTCTTACAATCATCTTTCATATAGTGTTTTGAGGGGAAACTTCTACGTCACGGAACATTAAAGTTATGAGGCCATGCTATAAGGCTCGTAAAACACTTTCTCGGGTCAGAGAATGACAATTTATCTATTGATGCAAGCTCGTGCTTTCCGGATATTTGTCCTAGGAATTTAATGAGTTTAAATAATTTCTTTGGAGGGAAACAACGTGACGTCATCGAACTGACCAGGCAAGTTTTGCTTTTGATAGATCTCTGCTCTATATGTTCCATTCAATTTTACGATGTTATTTTTCAAATGGAGTTCGTTCTTTTGTGTTCTATCATCTAAGCTGGAAAGAACAAATTGTGAAACGTTGCTCCACCTGCGCCACTGTATCTCTACCGTTGCCGTTGCATTGGTAACGTGCACTAATTAGCTTCTACGTGCTTCGCAACGCTAAAGTTTATTCTACACGTATATGAAAATAATCCTCGTAATGTACACGATCTACATATAAATCGCGATCTGTTGTAAACATTGATGAGACCTAGGGCGGTGACAACGTGGGAATTTACATATCGGAACAGCAAGGCACTATAGCTTTGATCCTATACACACTGGACGCAGTAAGCCAATATAGCAGTCTAGTGGGATTTCCTTTAATACGATGATGAGCTGAAGTGGCTTCAAACCACCGTAGTGAGACCAACACTTTTTTTTTTTTAATCTGGATCAATTTTGAATTTGCATGACAATTAGAAGAACAGTAATATAAGCTTGCCGGCTCGAGCACTGTTGCTGTTAAGATCGTAAACTCTATATCTTAGCTTGATTTGCATACGAAAGACACTTGGCTCGTTTCAATATGCTAGAAGTTAGATTGCGCAAGGTTAAACGCCCTCTTCCGGTAATATATGACTTGTATATAGTGCATTGAAAGAACTACTTCAACGGCGAATAATTTATTATGTTTGAATGATAAGTTAGAATTCTATCCGCAAGAAAACCTTTTTATACAGAGAACAAAAAAACTCCACAGAAAATACGCTATTCAAGGACGAGAAAACTGAGTACGCAACGATTTCCTTAGCAAATACAATTAATTAACAACGACAAGATAAGGAGTGTAGTAACGATTTCTATAGAAAATACACTATATAAGAAAGGATGAAACTGTGTAAATAACGATTTCTATAGACGTACACAATGTAACAAGGACAAAAACTGCGTAAGCAACGATATGTTTTAGAAAATATACTATATAAGAAAGGATAAAACTGTGTAAGTAACGATTTCTATAGAAAATACACTATATAAGAAAGGATAAAACTGTGTAAATAACAATTTTTGTAGACGTACACAATGTAACAAGGACAGAAACTGCGTAAGTAACGATATGTTTTAGAAAATATACAATATAAGAAAGGTTAAAACTGTGTAAGTAACGATTTCTATAGAAAATACACTATATAAGAAAAACATAAACTATATAAAGTTTTGGTTTGTTTTGAATTTCGCGCAAAACCTACACGAGGGTTATCTGTGCTAGCCGTTCCTAATTTAGCAGTGTAACACCAGAGGGAAAGCAGCTAGTCATCACCACCCACCACCAACTCTCGGGTTACTCTTTACCAAAGAATAGTGGCATTGACCGTAATTTATAACGCTCCCACGGCCGAAAGGGCGAGCATGTTTTGTGTGAGATGGATTCCAAGCCGCGACCTTCGAATTGCGAGTCGAGTGCCTTAACCACTTGGTCATGCCGGGTCCACTACATAAGGGAGATAAAAACTGTATAAGTAGCGATTTATATAGAAAATATACTCTATAAGAACAACATAGACTTTGTAAGTAGTATTTTATAAGTGTATGTTGACTCTTGAGGATTTTATCCTCCGATTTGCACACCTCTTTCATTCTATTGTCATCTAGATATATGTTTTACTACAAAGTGTTGGACCATATGAAGACTATGGAATAACCAATACTAAACATTGAGATTAGAGTATAATGTAGAATGATAAACTCTTCTTTTACATATAGGGTAAAATACGATACCCTACTGATTGTGAAGGTTAATTTACCGGAAGGAAGGGGTACCGAAAGCAGCCTAGATGAGTCACACGTTTTAACCATTGTCAGGTTTTATTTATAAACTGGATTCTTTATCGTAAACATCTCTGGTTTGTTAGTGATAAATAAACAGTACCCAGTTCACTTATTGTGAAATAATATATTAGAACAAGTTAAACGTATATGCAAATACTCGTTACACTGTTTATTATCACATTTACATCCACAGCTTTAAAAAATCCTTTTCGTTAACGTTCAAACAGCTTGGTTCAGTTAGTTTAGAACATAACTGACAAGACAAATTATTCTTTTCTACTCTGTTATTACAATACAATCTGTGCGCATTTCAATTTAAAAATCGTAACTATAAAAAACATATGCTTAATGTTAAATTTTGTATTTTCGTGATATAAGCAAAAGGAGTGCGTGTCACGAAACAGGAGAAAATTATACGCTTTGTAGACTACAGCACAGCAAGACATGTGAACTTTAAAAATGGCAAGTAAATATATTTATTTATTTACCTCTCTCCCAGTGACTCAGCGGTATGTCTGCGGACTTACAACGCTAAAAATCGAGTTTCGATATCCCTGGTGGGCAGAGCACAGATAGCCCATTGGATAGCTTTGAGCTTAATTCAAAACAGCAACAACATTTTTTACCCCTAAAATAAAATTTTATAAATCAAATATGGCCATAGTAGTTTGCACACTACTCTTCTTAACAAAAATCAATATTTTAATGGATTTATTACTACCTAACTTAATCCTGATGAGATGGGCCTAACAGTCTCTGAGTTTAACAGATTCACAGTATTACATATTTACTCAAAATTGTTACCGTCAGGTAAACAAGACTGACTAACGAATGGGTATGCTCTCTTTGAGCTATCATAACTAATAAATATGTCTTGTGACAGTCGCGATATTCGATTTGTTACTGCCCCCCAGTGGCTCAGCGGCATGTCTGCGGACTTACACGCTAAAATCCGGGTTTCGATACCCCTGGTGGGCAGAGCACAGATAGCCCATTGTGTAGCTTTGTGCTTAATTCAAAACAACAACGATTTGTTACTTTCATGGAGATGGTGCAACAAGGGGAGTGTGGTCGTCATTGGTTGGCAGTAACAAGTGAAAAACACTGAAATGTCTGGTAAATGCGTACGATTGGAAAAATGAACGAAGTAGGAGTTTTTAGCCCCCCTTCAGGACCTATCTAACAATCGCTGTGGGCCTGGCATGGCCAAGCGCGTAAGGCGTGTGACTCGTAATCCGAGGGTCGCGGGTTCGCGCCCGCGTCGCGCTAAACATGCTCGCCCTCCCAGCTGTGGGGGCGTATAATGTGACGGTCAATCCCACTATTCGTTAGTAAAAGAGTAGCTCAAGAGTTGGCGGTGGGTGGTGATGACTAGCTGCCTTCCCTCTAGTCTTACACTGCTAAATTAGGGACGGCTAGCACAGATAGCCCTCGAGTAGCTTTGTGCGAAATTTCAAAACAAACAAACAAACAATCGCTGAAACTTTAATGATTATAAGACGCCAAGAACTTATCGATAGACAGATATTTCGCTGTAAACTGTTTTCTAGTACAGATTAGGCGAAAGCAGAATGTTTCAAAATGATAAACTGTTGATTATTTCAGTGATAGGTGTAGATAGCACATATTTTATAATAAGAAATGCTTGCTCACAAATCACTAATATAGTAGAAAACATCAAATAAGAATTTACTCAGATACCTTAAGTTTCTACTCACACTCTTTATCAATCTCATGTTTTTATTATATTACGAGCGCGAGGAGTTATCGCTGTTAAAGCTTGGTAGTGCACGACGGATTTGAAAATAATGAAGTGTGCTGTCAGTCAACAAATGTTTGATGTTAATGAATGCGACTTATTTACTAAAAAACTATGAAAACATCTCATGATTTGTTTTTGTAACATTTTCCAAAATGGCGTGTAGTCTTTCTTTTAGATATATCGAATTTCTTATTTTAGCACTCAGTACCAGCACCATCAGAGAGAGGGTATACAAACATAACGAAGAAAGTCTTATAGAATTTTGTTGCGTATAAAAAATACGTATGGCTATTTGAAAGCTATAACAAACTTTCTGAAGCAGTTATGACTTACGTGCCAGTTTAGTTAGAATACATTTAGTATTTTTTCTAGAACTGTAAATCATCCAGGAAAACTGACCTCAAACCCATGGGTTTTGTTGTTATTTTTCAACGATAATGAGGAATCATAAAGTCGTCTTCTTACGATAAGTCCCCCATCGGTAGGTCTACGGATTTATAATGCTGGAAAGTGGTTTCCGATACCCGTGTTGGGCAGAGCACAAATAGCCCATTGTATAACGTTGAGATGAATTTCAAACAACAATAAAAATTTACCTATAACGATATGTTTGGCGGGGTTTGTTCATACTAAAATGAATTGTTATTCCTGAAAATATCAGTTCTAATATCACAATATATATATACATATTTATAACTTTGTAATATTGTGTCTGTATATTAAGCTTTTGAAAAAAATAAAATATTATTTTAATAACTACAAGTCTCTTTTCCACCGTTATGTTAAAACTGCCTCTTCTCTATTATTAATAGCTGCTACTGCACAAACCTATTGTTATACTGCACAAATCTATTGTTATATTGCACAAACCTATTGTTATTCTGCACAAACCTATTGTTATACTGCACAAACCTATCAGAAAATGCACAGTATCTCTCTTTTTCTACTTTTTCATTATTCAAACCTACATCAAGCTTTGTTCTCCCATTTTTAGCTCTTTTTACACACAAAAACTGCATAGGTTCCTATTATACTTTAAAGAAATATTCCTAAAGTTAACAATGGAAACAACTGGCATGTGATTGAACTTGAGTAACAAAATTAAAAGCTTACATTTTTACATTTACACCTTCGATTTTCACTAGTAAATAGAGCATTACTTCTGGTCAGTTTTCTAGTCGATAGATTACATACACTTTACTGTATTTGAGAGTTAAATAAAGGGAGGGAAAATCTTAGATTTGTTCAAAGTTGGTTCGTGTTACCGTTTTTTGAATATTTTATTTTAAATGTTTCTCTCAGATAAGAAACTAATCAAGACTTAGTTCTTAACGCTCGTGTTATCATTTTTTCCAACGACTTTAACAAGTGTTGCTCCAATGAAAACCAGTCCGTAAAAAAGTAGTAGTTAGCTCTTTATTACAGTGTCATTAAATTTTATTTTTTTAATCTTTAACACGTCTTAGAATGGAGAGATTCGAACAGTATCCCAAAGACATCTGATCTTTGTATATATCTTAGAACGGCTGATAGGGGTATTAAAACTTTTATTAAGTGGAAAACAACGTTTCGACCTTCGTAGGTCATCTTCAGGTTAACAGTTCGTTCACTGCTTTATTAGTAAAAGTGTTAATACTCATACCAGCTGTTCTGAGATACAGGTTCCTAATTCTTTTCAGTTATTAATTTTTCAGATGAAAATAGATATTGCTTTTAACACAGTTGATATAATATAAAACCTAGATTTGTTGTTCTTGTACTTAAGTTCCTTTTATTACAACACCAAACTTTTAGGTGCGAAACTTCATTGTAAATAAAACTAATTTATGTCTTAATCCTCAGCATGTGGTTATAAGTTAAGTAATTCAGTATTAATGTGAAGTAAACAGGTTATGATTCGTTCTTAATGCTACATTCCCTGTTTATTTGATCTTTACACTTGAAATCCCACTTGAAAACTCTGTGTTATTGACCGTTTTATAGAGACGGCTCACATTAACTTCTACAGCTGAAGTATTCAATGAAAATCTGCGTTTGTAAGCGTTTCATTAGTTGTTTATACATTCTCTTATAAAATTACTGTAAGATTTGTGCTTTATGACCCATATTTCATAATATATTTCAAAGCTATTTTAAAAGAGTCGGAATTATTATTCTCCTGTCGCACCTACGTCAAGTCAACGGATTTACAACACTAAAATCAGGGGCTCGGTTTTTGGTGGACTCAGCAGATAGCCCGATGTGGTCTTACTATAAAACACATATACTCTCTCCTCCGCCTTTTACAATGTTTTTAATTAGTTATTCTTCTCTGGGTTTTCGAACTCGCCATAGTCCGAAAATTAATGTCAAATCAAACACAAAAGGCAACATTTATTCTATTGTATTTTAAGTAGATGTCGAACGAAAGTATCAATTTGATTAACCATCTAACGACAACAAAACAATAACGAAAAAACGGAAGTATATGACTTTAACAGATTTAAGTAAAAAAGTAGCTCTTGATTCATAAGATAGAACGTATAGTTACACCCTCGTGCAAATTAATTGAAACAAGATGGACATTTACGATTTTTTCAATTTTTTGCATTTTATTTCTGAGAATCCAAAAATTACTCACAAATTAATACAAGACATGACTGTCTTTATTTTTCAGAAGGTCATTAATCCACTTTGGCATCGAGACCACTAGTTAACTGCAATCTTTACTAATTTTTGGGTCGGGTACCATAACTCAATCAGCTTATCTTTCGTTGTACAGTCTTTTCCCCGAAGTCTTTCTTTCAAATCGTCCAAAGATTTTCATTAGGATTTAAATCCGGAGAGTTTCCAGGCCAGTCCAGCACCTTTATTTGCATTGTATTCATAAGATTTTTTACATGTTTCAATGTGTGGCACGAAGCCAGATCTTGCTGAAAAATGCCAGATCCATCTGGAAATCTCTTTTTCAATTCTGGAACCACTCTTCTCTGCAAAACTTCGATGTACTTTGGTCCTCGCATCATACCTTCTACGATTTGTAAGCAGCCCCACGCCATAGTAGCTGAAAAAGCCCCAAAACATCTTCTTAAAGAGATGTTTTACGAACTGATTGATGTGAGATTCTCGAAGTTTCTCGCCTGAAGATCTGCAAACATGCAGACGTCTTTGACCCTGTACGAAGAAATGAGTCTCGTCACTGAATAATACCTTTCTTCATTATTCTTACATCCAGTTTTTGTATTTCAGACCCTATAGATACAGATTTTTTTCATTGAGTTGGTAAGAAGTTGTTTTTTGACTGATCACCATGCCCTTCTAACGCAATTTCGAATGGCGTAATATTCCTCAAAATTTCGTAATATATTCCAAAACTAGATCGATTGTGCTGCAAAACACAGCTAATGCCCCGTCTGCGTGAAAAAAATGACTGTTAAAGGAAATCAGCGGGTCCAACGAGCCTACACTGGCCGCCATGCTGAAAATATTGTAAAATGGCCATTTTTTTCAATTAATTTGCACAAGGGTAAAGTTTCACTGGTGATAATGACATAAATCATTACAAAGACATAATTAAATATCTTAAGTTTTGTAACTTATTCTGCAATACGCGAAACGTGCTTGTAAACTTGAATGTAAAATTAATATACGTATTTTAAATTTTGCAGTTCCATGAGATTTACGAAGAGTAATCTTCCTTTGACTACTAGCTCCTACTTAGTACGATAGTATTTTACTTTGACAGGATTAACTAAACATTTACGCGTAGTCTTTGGGTGGAAATTCATCAAAGTTATCAGGCCGTAACAAACCGTTCACGTGATCAGTAGTGTGCCTAGGGGTTACACAAGAATACAGCTAACCAAAGACTCTGAACCAGCAGTAAAATATAACATAGGGAAGAGAAGCGGGTATTTTTACTTGTGTACGGATTATATGATGTCACATATTTGAACTTTGTAATGGCTTTCTATAAGCTCATGCACAAACACAGCTGTGTAAAAAAAATTCCAAGCTCAGCGTTAACAAGATATTCTTCCTGACCGCTGACGTAACACCTTCAGGTTGCTGGTCTTTATGAGTCTAGAATTTTAGACAGTTTAAAATAAGTTAACTAGCAATATAAAGTTTTATTGAATACTAAAAGACTTTGTTAACTTATTAGTAAAGAACTGTAAAGGTTGGTGGCTTGAAACACTCCGATAGACGTGACTTGGTAATGTTAACTAAAGCAGACGTAATATAAAATAGTAAATATTTTAGCTGCACGAGGGCTATCTGCGCTAGCCGTTTCTAATTTTGCAGTGTAGGACTAGAAGGAAGACAGCTAGTCATCACTACCCACCGCCAACTCTTGTACTACTCTTTTACCAACGAATAGTGGGATTGACCGTTACATTATAACGCTCCCACGGCTGAAAGGGCGAGAATGTTTGGTGCGACGGGGATTCGAACCCGCGACCCACGGATTACAAGTCAAACACTTTAACCAGGCCTAGTTTAAAATGACAGAGGAAAACAGTTCTGTTGTTACAACGCCAATGAATCCTTTCCATTTCAACATCATATTATACCCTAGTTTTCTTTGTCTTCTGTTTTAAAACCTTGTTCACCACAAGTCGGGTTAAAAGTCAGATCTCTTCATGAAATATTTTAGCTATCTTTTCTTTCTTAACAACCACTAAAACATTCTACTTTGTATACAGCTTTAAACGTACTGTATATTGATTTTATACCACTTAAAAAAACTGACAGCATATGAGGAACTTCAAATTCTAAAGGTTTCATATAAGCTTAGTGTAGCCTTTTAGGCCTAATGTTTAGGACACTTGATTTTCAATCTGCAGGTTCACCGAACATCCTCGCCCTTTCAGCCACGGGAGCGTTATAAAGTGCTAGCCAATCATGCTGTTTTTGATAAAAGAGTTGCTCAAACGTTAATGGTAGGTGGTATTCATTAGTTGTCTTTACCTTAGCATATCACTTCAAAAGTAAGAACGACTAGCGCAGATTACCATCAGGTAGCTTTCAACGGAGCTATATATTGTGGTTATATCTATATATATCGCATGATACATATCTAACCTCATTTGTTATTCTATAATATAAAGAACAAGTTATTTTTATCTAGCCTCGCCTTATATGAGGAACTGCTTGTTTGTTCAAGTTCTATGCTTCTCAAGCTTCTATTTATGAACTTTAAGCGAAGATTTAAGAAATATTATTTATAAGCCTCCAGAACACTTTCACCTCACAATTAAAGTAAACTGAATACATAGTGCATATGGTAGGAGAGTGTACCATATTGTTATTATAACTTAAGAGGATAATGATATGTCATTTCAACTAATCGTTGCCACCAAGATCTCTTCAGTTTGACTGGATGAGTAGCCAAGTATGATGGATGACTTCTGAGACCATTGTCAGACAAGCCGCAGATGCTCGCGGCTATTCGTTTAGTTCTATGAGTGAAACCAGGGGCCATGTTCTTGTTTAGACGGCACCCTTGACATTACGTTATTAATCCCTCGTTCTGCTGATTCACACACAAACGAGGATCCCTCCTAAGCTTAGCTTGCTTTGACTCACTTGCTATTCCGTGTTTGCCCGATTAGTGAATTGAGCGACGCATTGAATATGCGCGAACTAAACTTTTGTATGTGTTTAAAACTTAATGAGTTGCGAGCTACTCTTTAGCTGCATCCTGTAGATATAATAAGATGAACAAATCAAAGCTTTAAGGTAAAATTTAACAGATAATTAATTTCAGATTTAACCGAAGGATGTAAAACAGCTACAAAGTATTTAATTGGATTTTTAAATGTCACTCACACTAGGACAATAAATGGTTCACTTAAACATCTGAAATATCCGTATTATTTCATTGTGTAATTAATTATTATTAATTACTAAAATTACTAAAATTTTTATTTTTCTATGACAAATTTTTCTCATTTAAATTAATAACCTTTCAGTTTTTTCGAACAATTCTTTTCTTCCGTTAAAAGCAAATAATTTATCAGCGTTTAATAACTCCTTAATAATGTCTGTAAAAATACAATCGAATGTTTCTCTTATGGTTTCTACCATCAAATACTGTTGAAATAATATGTTCAGGACAAACTAGTGAAAGTCAGCTCATGTTTTTTTGACGGCATTTTGATATTGTTAAATACACAAATACTAAAATAATTGTTACGGGAATCCAACACACTAAAGGAAAAACGAACTACCATAATCTGGGAATGATAATTTATTGAATAAAACAAAACAATAATAATAGTAAAAAATTATTATTTCTTATTGCTGTTCTACTTATTAAATTTCAGTATGTCATCGTTAAAACTAACATACTCTTTAGTAAATGTTTGTTTAATTAGAGTAAAGCCATAATAGGTTATCTGTTGTGTCCCCCAAGGAAGATGACCCCGGATTTTAGAGTGGACTTAGTAAGTGAATCGGGTATAAAGTGTTTTCTCCAGAAATTTTTGTTCATTGTTTAAAAAACTAAGTACCTTCTTTGTACGTGTTAAAGTATGTATAGAGTGTGGAGGTAAGATCATGTGATAGTATGTTCGTGTGATGAAACAATCTAGAATTTTAGAGTTACTAAGTAATAACCGTAATTATTATAAAGTATTAATGTTATTATTGTAGTAGCTGTATGTCTCTCTTACTCTGTTCAAATTTTACATTTTCTGTTGGTAAATCTAATAGTTTCCATGGCGTTATTACTTTTATAAGGGTCACAGGAAAGGGTTTGTCGTTGAATTATTATTGTAACACGACATAGAAAGTTTGTACAGATAAGCTTTCTTCCTGTATTGTTAGGCTTACTAACTTCCAATTCCATACTCAGGAAACAGCAAATTAAGGACTTATTATACAAATTTGTTTTGTGATTTATATAGCCAAGAAACTCATAAGAATTTATATTACTACGTTATTACTAGTCACAAAATATAGCCCATTAAGAGGATCTCTCAAACACATTTCTATAACCCTATTACACATAATATGTAGAATATTAGTGGCTTCAAGTTAGAGCGCAATGTTAAGGTTTGCTATTGTTTAAGAAGTAAACATGACCTAGATTCTTTAAAAGTATTATGGCACATAAGGCTCCAGCCATACAGCAAATGAGTGTAAGTTTCACTAAATCTACAGTCAATCATTTTGTAAATCAGGAAATACTAAAAAAACATTCTGTAAATTTATTTTACTTTTTCGCAAACATAACAGAGATTTATGGAAAGCAAATCCTAATTATTGCAATCTATTAAAATATCAAAATACAATAAAAAATCATTACGATTTACAAATGAATATTCTGTCGTTTTTTTATTGGTTTATTTTTGGGAAAGTGGTCGTGACGATATGCGCACTGCTGCGTGAGAAACAACCTTCGTCATTTTCTTTTCTTTCAAAATATGGAGCAGAAATAATGTTTTTCTTCGTCCATTTTATATTTTTATGACTGAAAATAGCGTCTCACGTTTTTGTGTATTAGTGTATTTAATCAATTTTAAAGTGCATACTATAACGCTTGACAAAAGTAAATATTTTTCTCGCTCATTTCGTGTATTTTTCAACTCTCTTTACAATTTGCTGAATATCTCAGCTATATTTAGATTTAAAATTAAAGTTCAATATTAAACTTTTAAGCCACGGGTAGTGGAAGATTAGGGAATTTTAACTGAGATATCTAAAACGACTATAGCTTGAAATGATTGCTTAAAATATGTATATTTATAGATACACTCATAATAATGGCCCGGCATGGTCAAGTGTGTTAAAGCGTGCGGCTCGTAATCTGAGGGTCACAGGTTCGCATCGCGTCGCGCCAAACATGCTCGTTCTTTTAGCCGTGGGGGCGTTATAATGTGACGGTCAATCCCACTATTCGTTGGTAAAAGTGTAGCCTAAGAATTGGCGATGGGTGGCGATGACTAGCTGCGTTCCCTCTGGCCTTACACTACTAAATTAGGGACGGCTAGCACAGATAGCCCTCGAGTAGCATTGTGAGAAATTCAAAAACAAACACTCATAATAACTTGGCACGGTGTCATCACACGCATAGGACCTTAAAAAAAACATTCAAGTATATTTGTTTAAAATAAGTTAATCGTGGATTTTAGAGATGATTTGAATTTATAATTAATATTAGAGATTGATTTTTGGCTATTGTAAGAGACATACTCTCTAGAGAAGTAATCGTGACAAAAAATTGTGTTCCTTTCGAACAAATAAAGCCTTTTTTTAAATGTATAAAATGTTTAAAGATAAGCACGTGAAAATCAAAATACGACATTTTTCGAAAAAGTTGCAACATTTTATTTTTCTAATTAGCATTCGGTGCACATAGGGCTAAATAATTTTGTTTCTTTACTAACATTAAGGCAGTGGTCTTTCGATACAACGTTTTAATCAGAAGTTTGATTTCCCTAGGCCTGGCATGGCCGAGCGCGTAAGCCGTGTGACTCGAAATCTGAGGGTCGCGGGTTCGCGCCCGCGTCGCGCTAAACATGCTCGCCCTCCCAGCCGTGGGGGTGTATAATTTGACGGTCAATCCCACTATTCGTTGGTAAAAGAGTAGCCCAAGAGTTGGCAGTGGGTGGTGATGACTAGCTGCCTTCCCTGTAGTCTTACACTGCTAAATTAGGGACGGCTAGCACAGATAGCTCTCAAGTAGCTTTGTGCGAAATTCAAAAACAAACAAAAAAAACAAATCGATTTCCCTCGGTGGACATAGCGATGTCGTTTTGTTATAAGAAAAAAAACAAAAACATATTTTACTAACATATATTTGACGTTTTGACGACAACCTAAAACAGCAGCTATCTATTAATAGAATTAATAGTTCATCACTATCGATAATTTAGTGTATCCAGTAACGTGTTTGCATGAAATATTACAAGATCTCTCCCTAAGACTAGCTGTATTGTTTACAGAAGACAAGTGGACAACACCTATTACTACTGCAATAAGTCACGAAAATGTACAGTCGGTAAGGTTTCATTACAGAGCACTTAAGTTAAGTATTCTAAATGATTTTATTCAGTTTTAAACTAATAATCTCTAAGCCTAATTACTTTTTAACTCGCACAAGTGAAAATTTAATGAAGATAAAATAAATTAGTATGAAAAGCTTTCGAAATAATATTTTAAAGTTTAAAAGATCTTTGACATTAAACGTTCATGCAGCAATTTACCTTTCACGTTTAAGATAATCTACATACATTTTGAAAATGCCTTCAAACCACTTTTCATGAATGCAGTGTTTCAAACTCGTTTTATTGAATTTATATGGACCTCTAACTATTTGAGTATAACCTTATAATTGATAATGTTTAGAGTACTTTTGATTTTGGAAATAACTAATGCACTCGTATAATGGTGTCTATAATCACGTGCTGAAAATCAAAATACTGTGTGTGCAACACCTCTATTTATCTTTTACAAAATGAAACTCTAACAATTTCTTAAAAGCACAAGCGATTAAGACAAAATTAGATTCATAATCTTCAGGGTATAATTTTTTTAAACGCTATCTAACTAATAAAATATTTTATGTTAAATGAAATTAGTTTTAATAAACGTTACATCATGGAAAATTAAAGTCATCAAACACATATAAGTAGGGTTGAGTATTTGGACAACCAGACGTCACCTTTTGTGCAAGCGCGTGATAAATTTAATCTGTTGTTTAGGGAGGCTTTAAATAAGTTGGAGATGGAAAGTTATGCATTCGTTTTTGTACACTTATTTTGAGATAGTTAGTTGTTTGAAAGTGATGACTTTTAGAGAATCATAAAAAATGGAGGTTTTAAATGGTTAAACAAACCAAAGACATAAAAGTCCATTAGAGTCGCATCTGGAGACTTTACATGTATCTAGTTAAATAGAATTGCTCTGGTTCCAGTTTCTTAAGTTGTTTTCTCATGAAAACAGCTGTAAGTTTAAAGATGTGACTGGACATTTGTCTTAGACTCTTTGGTAGATTTTATTAATTATATTATTAGTAGCACCTTGTAGGTCGAAGCGTTCTTTGTTGGAACCATACGTCACGTTGTGAATGTAGGTGTTCCTCCAAATTGTTTTATGGTGTTGTTTAATAAAATGTATTATCTTAAACACTCTACTGTTTTTGTTTTTTAAGACATCCATAGAAAGCAATGAAACCTTGGAAACTTCCTTTTTCAGAATATTTTTTTTCCTTTCACAGTTGAGTATCTAATAACATCTTTCTATGAATACTTATATTTGGAAAGAATAGCTACATATCACTCCAATTAAAACGCTATTCAGGTCTCGTGTGAGTTAAAAGTAACGTTTGTAGGATTTCCAAGAATTGTATCAGTTCTGATTACATTTAATTTGTATTTATAGTTACTTTCGTTATTATTGTTGCTTATTACGTTTATGATAATTATAAAAATGTGTTTAATTAATGTTTATAAGTAAAAAAAATATTTTTGGGTAATATTTACCCAATTCTAATTGGGTAATTCTAATCTTTACCTACTTTCTATTCAATTATTTCTCTCGTCATTTTCGTAGAAAGCTTGTTATATTTCATTAATAAATTTATAAGTTAGATTTAATTCAGATCTATACATTTTTAACTTATTTTTATCGATAGTTCTTAAAGTTTTTGACACAACCGACTGTAATAAAAAATTGTCAAAGAAAAATACCTATTAATGCGGAAGCAACTTCAAAATAATAAAACACAAGGTATCTGTTTAAATTTTTTTTTTTAAACTCGCGGTATCTGTTTAAAATGTTGTTTAAAAACTCGAGGTATCTGTTAAAATGTAAAAAAAACTTGAGGTATCTGTTAAAAATGTTTAAAATACTCGAAGTATCTGTTAAAAATGTTTAAAAACTCGAGGTATCTGTTAAAAATGTTTAAAAACACGAGGTTTCTGTTAAAAATGTAAAAACAACTTGAGGTATCTGTTAAATACGCTTAAAAAACTCGAGATATCTGTTAAAATGTTTAAAATACTCGAATTATCTGTTAAAAATGTTTAAAAACTCGAGGTTTCTGTTAAAAAATGTAAAACAAACTTGAGGTATCTGTTAAATATGTTTAAAAAACTCGCGGTTTCTGTTAAAAATGTTTAAAATACTCGAAGTATCTGTTAAAAATGTTTAAAAACTCGAGGTTTCTGTTTAAAAATGTAAAACAAACTTGAGGTATCTGTTAAATATGTTTAAAAACTCGCGGTTTCTGTTAAAAATGTTTAAAATACTCGAAGTATCTGTTAAAAATGTTTAAAAACTCGAGGTTTCTGTTAAAAATGTAAAAAACTTGAGGTATCTGTTAAATATGTTTAAAAAACTCGAGGTATCTGTTAAAATGTTTAAAACACTCGAGATATCTGTTTGAAATGTTTAAAAACTCAAGGTATTTGATAAAATTGTTGTTTAAAAAACTCGAGGTATCTGTTAAAAAGTGTTGTTTAAAACTAGTTGCTTTTCGATCGTTTCTAGTGATCATTTGCTACTTTTTCAACTGATTTTTTGGAAAAGAAAAGAATAATTAAGCTTGAGTGTGTGTTTCACATGCTATATTGTGTTTGAATTAAACATAGAGCTCAAATTTGGTAGCGGTAACAATCCACTCCACTGATTAGTAAAGTAACGTAACAACTTCATTGGATGACACAGGTAACATACCATTATATTGGTTACTAAAGTAACGTAACAACTTAACTGGATGATACAGATAACATACCATTATATTGGTTAGTAAAGTAACGTAACAACTTTACTGGATGATACAGATAACATACCATTATATTGGTTAGTGAAGTAACGTAACAACTTTACTGGATGATACAGATAACATACCATTATATTGGTTAGTAAATTAACGTAACAACTTTATTGGATGACACAGGTAACATACCACTCCATTGGTTAGTAAAGACAGGGATAAAAATGTATCTCAGAACGGCTGGTGAGAATATTAACAATTTTATTGATAAGGAGAGAACAACGTTTTGACCTTCCTAGGTCATCTTCAGGTTAAGAAAGAGAGATTCGAACCATGGATGGTCGTATCAATAAAAGTGTTAATACCCATACCAGCTGTTCTGAAATACATTTTTAATTCAAGTAAGTTTCTCGTCATCAAGAAAGACAGGGTTTGTGAATCCCAGAATTCATTTATTGTAACTTTTTAATGTAATTAAAAAGCTGAAGTATTATGATATAGACTTGGTGAGAAGTTTAATTTTGACTCCTAAGGCGAGACAATTTTCCCTTAACATTTTGCTTCGAATATTTTCATAAAGACAGAGGAGTTTATTTCGTGTAAAGCATGTTTCAACCAACGAACTAAATCACTTTTATCAACATAATTCCCGTGAAATACGATGTGTTTCCTTCATAATTCATTTGGTCTCATCAAATTATTTCAGTAGTAAACAGTGTGACGTTACGAATCAAGCAGTGTTAACCTGGTTTAAGAATATTAGTTGTTTGTTAGCGCTATCTACGAAAATTGTCATTGACAGGGCCAAAAGACGAAATACACAGGGTGTTAAGACAAAGCTATACCTTTCATTTTAGAGTCGTTATGGTTCGCTGATGAAAATCAATAATTCTCGCAGTTAAAATTCTATATGCACTCCACTCATTGTATAACCACATAACACATGATGGAGTAAGCAGTCAACAGATATCTGATATTTACTCATTCTTTGATCCTAAACTGGCTGCAACATACTTCAACGTGTGAAAAATATCATTGCATGAAGACATCTCAAACAATTTTATTGTATGGAATATGAATATATTAGAAAAGTTAACCTTTATAATACATTTGGTTTGAGAGAGTCTTTTTGTTTTTTTTTCTTCTTCGTTAGCTAAACTCAGCTGTTACTAAAACTTCTGTCTTAGGACAAAACTAAGTTTCTAAATCATAAAATGAAGTTTAGCCTAGAAATAAGATTGAATAACCTGAGATAAAATGAACCTATGAGACTTTTAAATGACAAGATTTCATAACCATATGTAACATAAATTAAACAAGATTGTGTAGCATATGTAACATAAGTTAAACAAGATTATGCCCAAACCATATAAACTCTTTTCTTTCGATTATACAAATAAACTACAAACGAATAGCTTTTATTACATTAACAAAACCTGAGAGTCCAGGAAGACAGACACGACATTCCTTCAACAAATAATGACAATGCAGTGAGTTGTATTGTAACCTTTTAGACAATTACAACAAAGCCTTACACGTATGACATGATAAACATTCTGCGAAACTGAAATTGACAACAAAATGTTTCCTTTACTTATAATATTGTACTCTTCTTTATCGCTTAATGTAGAAGGATTTTCTCGTGCACTCAACTAGTGCTATGTAGTTAGTTATACTAGCATAACTGTTACAAAATTTTCACTTGTCGAGTTCATCTCGGTTTTTGAACATATCCTTCACTTACCATAACCTGCACTTTCATTATAGTTATAAACACACATATGCACAAACTCTCTTGTAAGAGTTTCGGTCCTTTAAAAACAAATTTTGATTTAAAACACCAATTTTGGAATTTTGAAACTTTACATCCATAAATGTGGTTAACGTTAGTAAACTTATTCACACGGCAACTATTTCTACACTTAATATTCAAGTACATGATAAAAAAGTAAAGATTTATCAGCACCTAAAACACTAAACATTAAACAAATGTTTGAAAGAAACTGCTTTATGTTGTCGTTTCTTGAACGTATAATCCACACCAAAACTGAAGACTTATTATTCTAGGTTTTTATATGTTAGATGTTCCTAAGAGAACGATACTGTAGTCATAAGCTACTCAGGAACTGTTTCATAGATGACTAAAAATCAAATTATTACATAGCTATATCTACAAGCTCATCTAAAATGAATCTAAAACAGAGTCTAGATTAAAAGGGTTCTTCAACTTTAAACACAAACAACTTCCACTCAATATCTTGCTCGTGCATAAGTTTACTAGAGGTACAACCAGGGAAATATTGGGTGAACCAACAGAAGATTTTTTGACTTGATAGACAAACAACATCCATTGAATACTTGCTAGTGTATAAGTTTATAAGAGGTACAACCAGGAATGTAATGGATGAACCAATAGAATGATTTAAGTTGAACAAAAAGACCGCCATAGCATAAAACCTACAGCACCAGTGGTATTACCAATTACTGTCTAAACGAATGAAAGGTTGTGCATATTTCCATTGTTTCATTTTTTGTTCCATTACTGAGTAAATTGCAACTTATGATGTCAGAATCTCTAGTTAACAAACTAAAGAAACCAACTCGTTAAGAGTTGGATGTCACAACACTTTCCATTTTCCAAATTTTAAAGAAAAGGCCAGAACATGAACACACACTGTTGAGCACACATGTGCTAAAAACTTAACTGTCTTAAACTAAATATTCATCTGCAACAAATAAAGTTACAAGTAAAGAAGTAGACACAATAAAGGCTTATACCGAACATTGAGATGTATATAAAGTGACCACCAGCGACATTTTTTAAATTATTTTACTCTGACAAGTACGAGGTAGAATTACACATTTTTTAATGTCGGCCAAAAGCTCCAGCTCGGTAAATTAGCATTTTATCTGTAAGGAATAATGATAAGGAAGCGTTGCTTCCATTGTTCAGTACATCACATAACAGGCATGTACAATATGTTAAAGTTTGCATTAGCTAGAACTATATTCGGTTCAGAACAAATTATAGGTTTACGTATGATATTCCGTATCCGTAACAGACAACAGTAGATCAAGCGAGAGAATTAAGAGGCCAGTAAAACGGCCGGTGGTGGGCTGTCAGCCAGCAAAGACGGGGACCAAATGGTGCAGGAAGCAGAAAGTGGTGCGCATTACAGATAGTCAAAAGATACAAGTCTTTCTAGTTTCAACTGAGCTAGATCGGTCACCCGTGAGGTCAGCTCGACAGGAAAGAGGCCCATTAATTTCTAAAGCACACACTAACTCCATCGGTTTGTAAGCTATAGGAAATAGACCCTTTTACCGGCTTGAAACTATTCGTAGCTGTTTAGTCACTTAGAATTCCATTTATAAGTTCTTTTAACGGTAGCACTTTTAAGTTTTACGACAGTAAAGTCGCGTCTTCGTTACATTCTTTCCATAAAGTATGTGAGCAAGTTAGTGGAACTTCTGTGTCGTCACGAGTTAATGGAGTTTTGAAAATTAGAAACAAAAAGCATTTTTTACATTTCTTTTATTTGAAAAGGTTTGAACAGCACATGCATATTATTTCAGCCAATAAAATCATCTTAAAGCTAAAACTTGTTATTTCTTGAATAATCAGAACCTTAAAAACCCATTAAGATAAGAAAACATTGGAAGGGAAAGAAAAGATTTGGTATTTAAACGCAATAAAGAGAAACACATCAAAACATTTCTTACTGTTGTCATTGGATGTTGATTACATTTTTTTTTTAAAAGGAGAGAATCCCAGGTTAGATTTATTTCATGTTACACTATAGATGAGCAAAACCATATTTTAATTAATCGTAAGAATGTAATAAAACACTGGTACGGATTTCTCTTTTAAAACTTTTTGTGGTATTTTGTGTACTTTGTGAAAGTAGTCTGCTAAACATGGTCAAACTGTGCTATTCAGAAAGTAAAATGTTAAATGCTTTCGATGGTTTCTTTTACATAACATTTCCTATCTTCTTCGAGTATTAGCTTCGAGTCGTCGTCGATCAACCATTTCAAAATAAAACAAAATGTCAGGGCTCGGCATTGTTAGGTGCGTTAAGGCATTTGACTCGTAATCTGAGGGTCGCGAGTTTGAATATCCTGTGCATCAATCATGCTCGCCCTTTAAGCCGTGGGAGCGTTATAATGTGACGGTCACTCCCGCTATTCGTTGGTAAAAGAGTAGTCCAAGAGTTGGCGGTAGGTGATGATGACTAGCTGCCTTTCCTCTAGTTTTATACTGCTAAGTTAAGGACGCCTATCGCAGATAGTCCTCTTGTAGCTTTGCGCAAAATTCCAAACCCAAATGTCAGCTTTTAAAACAAATGTAAATAAAGTTTTGTTGTTGACTGATGTATCAAATGTATCTTTCGATTCTTTTAGTAGCCCCCAGCTAGTACAGCAATAAGTCTACGAATTTACAATGCTAAAATGAGGGATTCGATTCCTCTCGGTGGGCACAGCAGATAGTCCGATGTGGTATAAGAAAAACACACACATATTCTTTTAGTTATCTCTTAATCTTCTTGATGAAAATTTTAATTATGCAAGAATTTCATCCTTTTATGTTTTCAAATCGTTATATACTCGGCTAATTTCAGAGGAAAACTGTGCACGTGATTTTGATTTTCTATTGAGAAAGTCGATTATTAAGTTATACTATTTATCAGCCTCCTGTAAAGAACTCTGGAAATTATTACTCGTGAGATGTTTCAAAAGTTTCATGCGCTGTTGGAGAAAACATTTATCGTTTCCTATAACTGTTTCTAAGACCCTAAGTAAACAATATATAACAACACGTGAACTACATTATATCTATTATATCAAATATCGAGGTCTTTCATCTTGTTCTAAGGCTTTTAATTACCAGAAGGAGCTAACAAGAGCTGTTTATGGTGTGAACTACATTATAGCGATGAAGTGTAATTGTTACAGGTTTTTGTTAAGTCAGCTGAATATCAGATATAGTGTGAGGATTAATAACACATTATCGTTTATTTAACACCAATTACTTATTTTTTACGTTAATTAATTACAGCGCTAATAGGAACAAGAGTAAATTTGTAATTCTAGAATTTTTTTCTGGGCGAAAAAAAAAAGTTGAATACGTAATAATATCTCAATCTATTGCATTCACTGCCGACCAGACATTTCGGTCATAATACAAGGTCGTATCAGCTCAACTGGGATACGACAGTTGTAGCACTGGTTGAGACGCTGTTTATGTTAATAAACTGACTGATCAACAGTTATTGTGATGCTCATAATACAAGGTTGTATCAGCTCATCTGGGATACGACAGTTGTAGCACTGGTTGAGACGCTGTTTATGTTAAGAAACTGACTGATCAACAGTTATTGTGATGCTCATAATACAAGGTCGTATCAGCTCAACTGGGATACGACAGTTGTAGCACTGGTTGAGACGCTGTTTATGTTAATAAACTGACTGATCAACAGTTATTGTGATGCTCATAATACAAGGTTGTATCAGCTCAACTGGGATACGACAGTTGTAGCACTGGTTGAGACGCTGTTTATGTTAATAAACTGACTGATCAACAGTTATTGTGATGCTCATAATACAAGGTCGTATCAGCTCAACTGGGATACGACAGTTGTAGCACTGGTTGAGACGCTGTTTATGTTAATAAACTGACTGATCAACAGTTATTGTGATGCTCATAATACAAGGTCGTATCAGCTCATCTGGGATACGACAGTTTAGCACTGGTTGAGACGCTGTTTATGTTAAGAAACTGACTGATCAACAGTTATTGTGATGCTCATAATACAAGGTCGTATCAGCTCAACTGGGATACGACAGTTGTAGCACTGGTTGAGACGCTGTTTATGTTAAGAAACTGACTGATCAACAGTTATTGTGATGCTCATAATACAAGGTTGTATCAGCTCAACTGGGATACGACAGTTGTAGCACTGGTTGAGACGCTGTTTATGTTAAGAAACTGACTGATCAACAGTTATTGTGATGCTCATAATACAAGGTCGTATCAGCTCAACTGGGATACGACAGTTGTAGCACTGGTTGAGACGCTGTTTATGTTAAGAAACTGACTGATCAACAGTTATTGTGATGCTCATAATACAAGGTCGTATCAGCTCAACTGGGATACGACAGTTGTAGCACTGGTTGAGACGCTGTTTATGTTAAGAAACTGACTGATCAACAGTTATTGTGATGCTCATAATACGAGGTCGTATCAGCTCATCTGGGATACGACAGTTGTAGCACTGGTTGAGACGCTGTTTATGTTAATAAACTGACTGATCAACAGTTATTGTGATGCTCATAATACAAGGTCGTATCAGCTCAACTGGGATACGACAGTTGTAGCACTGGTTGAGACGCTGTTTATGTTAAGAAACTGACTGATCAACAGTTATTGTGATGCTCATAATACAAGGTCGTATCAGCTCAACTGGGATACGACAGTTGTAGCACTGGTTGAGACGCTGTTTATGTTAATAAACTGACTGATCAACAGTTATTGTGATGCTCATAATACAAGGTCGTATCAGCTCAACTGGGATACGACAGTTGTAGCACTGGTTGAGACGCTGTTTATGTTAATAAACTGACTGATCAACAGTTATTGTGATGCTCATAATACAAGGTCGTATCAGCTCAACTGGGATACGACAGTTGTAGCACTGGTTGGGACGCTGTTTATGTTAAGAAACTGACTGATCAACAGTTATTGTGATGCTCAAAATACAAGGTCGTATCAGCTCAACTGGGATACGACAGTTGTAGCAATGGTTGAGACGCTGTTTATGTTAATAAACTGACTGATCAACAGTTATTGTGATGCTCATAATACAAGGTTGTATCAGCTCAACTGGGATACGACAGTTGTAGCACTGGTTGAGACGCTGTTTATGTTAATAAACTGACTGATCAACAGTTATTGTGATGCTCATAATACAAGGTCGTATCAGCTCAACTGGGATACGACAGTTGTAGCACTGGTTGAGACGCTGTTTATGTTAACAAACTGACTGATCAACAGTTATTGTGATAAACAACTGTTAAAGATAAATTAAAATTAAAACAGTGCATTTTGTAAACAAGAATAACCCAAAACGATACATGTTTTAAATATCTTGGCTTTCATTTTTAATTAAGCCCAAAGATATACAATGGGCTATCTGTGTTCTGGCCACCACGGGTATTGAAACCTGCGTTTTAACGGCGTGAGTCCGCAGACATAACGTTTTGTCACTTGGTGGTAAATTTTATTGTGGCATTTAAGATAAGCAAAATGTGAATTAGATTAGTTATTGAATTGTATGAATTAATTATGTTTGGTATCTCAGCTTTCAAGGATATTTCAAAGACTTCTAACAAAAACAGTTTCCATCTTATCACATTAGCTTAATGGTATTTGAAGAGTTAACCCAGTTATAAAGTTATTTAAAATAAACCAGCATTAAACAATCTAAGCAGGTCTTTTATTTTTCAACTATATGAACGGAAAATAAAAGAAATCCTGTGTTATCAAGAAAATGGAAATAATATAACATAAATATAAAACCAATAAAATACGTTGTATCTCATTATAATTAGAACCAAATTAAATTCGAATAAATGAATAATAGAAATATTCAATATCATGTGTAAAATTTCTGTTACAGATTGAGAGACTAATCGTTGGAGTTATAAGTAAAATATATTTTATTTACTGATTGTAATTATGTAGCATTCCAAATAACGTAAATAAAGTTAGTTTAGATCGGTTGTTACAGTTCCATCTGAAAGACAAATTGTTAGGGTTAAAATTAAGATATATACTTTAATACAATTTTACCTTCGTCAATAATACATAACAAATCTAGTTGAAGTTAATTATTACATTATAATTTGAAAACTAATAATTGAATTTGTAAATGAGATATATTCAGATAAAATACGTGCTACAATTTCTATTCAAATTAGTTAAACGACTACAAAAGTTTTGTAATTATGTATATCTCTAACTTATCACTTAGACGTAATCATTAATTTTTATGAGAAGTGAGTTAGTTGAACGAAAAATTAAGTTTTAAATCACTGAAACTAACTGCACATTAAAAAATTAATAAATATATATATCATCAATCAATACAGCAAGAAATTAAAACCTGTAGTCTTTAGAAGGCACTGAATCGTCGTCTGTGTGCTCGCACTATTAACAGTATTCTGTACCATAATTCCAGCGTTAACTTAAGGAGTTTGACCAGGTCAGGACACTTGGGCCAATACAAAATTCATACACCAGTATTGTTTGATTTGTTTGTTGAATTTTGCACAAAGCTACACGAGTACTATTTGCTCTAACCGTCCCTAAATTGCAGTGTAAGATTAGAGGGAAGGCAACTAGTTATCACGCTCCAACGCCTGAAAGGGTGAGCACGTTTGGTGCGACGGGGATTCGAAGACCCTCAGATTACGAGTCGAGTGCCTTATTCACCTGAACATACCGTGCTCATATACTGGTAAGCACGCTGTAAAACGACTTCTGTGGACTTTCTCTACTTTGGCTTCTTACCTTATTTGACAATTAATATGTTAGAATAAATACTGACTGCAAATTTTTTTCATGCCAAACTTATCTTTCAGTGCTTGGATTTTAACTAATTAGTGAAAAACCAGAAACTACGACGTTGTTCCGGCATACAAACCACAACAAACAATACTAATAATAATAAATACATTTTTCATACAAAAACATGTAAAGCAAGCACCTTGTTAATACTTGTATGTTAAGACAGTGTAATATAAGTTGAGTATTGTAAATATTGTACGTATTTTTACGTTCCCATTTATCATAAATCACAATTTTAACATAAGCTCAATCTAGAGTTGTCCATGGCCTCATATCTAAATAGTCGACATTGAAAATAATTTTATTCATTGACTTTTACACTTTTATTTGACTTCAGTGATAATAGCCTCACAGGTCTTTAATTTTCAGTAACCTTATTCTGATGTACAAAGAAAGGCTTTCTCAATTTCGAATTAACACATGAAGAATCTAACCCTAATCCTAAAATAATTAGACAATTATCTTTAATTTTTATGAAGTGTTTCTACAATTAACATACTAACTTTTTAGCAGATCATCGACTTTGTTTGATAATTTCGGACTTCATAATCGTTAATTATGATGGCAAAAATTACGTTTGTTCCTTTAGAGAACGATTCTTAATATTCAGTTATTATTTACTCGTTAAATCAATAATTGTCACTAAAGTAATTGAAATCACACAATAAAATTTGACAAAAAATTCAAAATATTGCAAACTAAATTTACATATTTGTTAAAATAAATAATTGCCATTTAATTTTTTTTCAAACTGAAGCAACCAATTCGATCTGTTTTCTTGACATATATTCTGTAATTTAAGGACTCAAAGAACTCGGTAATTCCTATGAGTTAACCATCTTATAGAAATATCTAAAAGTTTGTTCTGGCCCTTATCATTTCATCTCTTTCATCCTGATATCTGGCATAACTTCTTCATCAGATTAGTTTGGTTTTAAATTACAGGAGTTTGTGCAAAGATGGACTTTGCAAAATCATTTCCTCTTATGAATGCACTTTGCACGTCTCTTCAGCAAAATCTTGGCCACCTGTTTTTCTCGCTGAAATTCTCGTTTTTCAGCAAACAGAAATTTTACTTCTTTTTAAAATTTTAAACGTAAGTTGGATGTTTTTCTACTTCCAGTCAAAGTTACAATTTGAAGTACCTTGTTTATATAATTTTTGGCTCCTCCTACTTGAAAGTTCAGTTTGACGTGCATTTAAAGAGGTGTTTGATATCATATTCTTTGCAAGCACCAGAAAACTTGTTAAACTGGTGATGTCAGACAGTGGACAGAGATAAGGAATCCCACAGACCTCAAATGTCAACATTTCTCGAATGAAATAAACACTTTCTCTATATTAGAGCACATTCATTAATACAGGGTGGTCGTTAGAAAAGCGGAAAATTTGAGGGTCAGATGAGATCATGAATAAAATGCGTGCTTACTCGTTTCTATTTTGATTTCTTTACATCATGAATAAAATGCACGGACGACATTTTGAGCATCTATGAGTGTAATATAACATATGCCTTTAAAAAACTTTGTAAAAGTTATTCTTTGTAAAAATAAATAGCTGTTTGACAAATTTTCCGCTTTTCTAGCGACTACCCTGTATTATATTAATATTAATCTCGTTCTTCATTAATGTTATGTTCATATCCAACCGTAACAACAACAGAAATTTTACTCCATTCATTATAATCAAATACAGTTCACTTTAAATAAAGTTATTGGTAATGATAACCAATATACATCGACAATCGTATATCATTACAAATGACTTATTGGTAATATATGAAGATATTATTAGAGGTTATCAGTTCGAAACAGCATGAAATTACAAATATTCCATCATTTTATCGTTAAAACTCATAAGAATCTTACAAACCCACGTTTATTAGTATTAGTCCATAGCATAATTTAAAAGAACTTACTTTGTGTTTGATTGCTAGTCAGCAGTCATGGTGCCATCAATTCTGAATAGGTCTTCAAACTTCTCTTCACTTCAAGGTATTGCGTATCGGCCACGACACTGTTCTTCTTCTTATCATCTTACACACTATTGTTAACTATTGTCAAATTGTTTAAATTTGATTTATTTTCTGATAATCACCTTTCTTAGGGTTGTTTGTTCCATTGTTCATTACAATATCTTAGTTCAGTTATTTCTTTTAAGCAATCGTGTTTGGACAGCTTGTCTTGCTTTTCTACAGCTAACATGTATACCTCTGCTTACAGCTGGATTTTGGTAAAGCATCTACTGGCTTGTCATATAAAGAGCATAACGTGATTTTTAACAGTTTGGGCTTTCTACCTTAACAGGTTCTGTTATCATCTATATTAGTTTCTTGCACCTTGCTCAGAAATTCTACTTAATGGTGACGAACACTTTCAGATAATTATATGTCATTCCCAGAGCCTTATATCCATTTCACTTTTGGGGTCCCACGTTGGGTAAGTGTGTAAGTTTGTGGCTTTACAACGCTAAAATACAAAGCTCAATCGTATGTAGTGCATTATTTATATTTGCAATCCTTGGTATTTTGTGACGGTGTATGTTTCTCAAAGTACTGTGTAAGACCAAATAAGTATTCTTGTTACAATGTGATTTTGAAGATTGGTGCCCTAATCAAAATGCCATGTGGTTCCTTAAAAATATTAATAGAACTATTCAAAACTGTTAAAATACCTACTTGATGTAAAATAAAATGTCTCAGACTATTTTATCAACAAATTCATCACTTTACAATAGTTCTAATGTTATTCAAAGTAGATGTGTTTCAGCTCTAAAATATAACCATACCTGTACAAACCTGTAAGGCCCGGCATAGTCACGTGGTTAAAGCACTCGACTCGTAATCGGAAGGTCACTGGTTCGAATTCCCGTCACACCAAACACGCTCGCTCTTTAAGCCGTGAGGACGTTATGAAGTTTCGATCAATCCCAATATTCTTTGGTAAAAGAGTAGCCTAAGTTTTGACGGTGAGTGGTGATGACTAGCCACCTTCTAGCCTTATTTTAATAAATTAGTGACGGCTAACGCAGATAAACCTCGATTAGCTTTGCGTGAAATTCACACCTAACCAAACAAACATATAGATGCAAAATATAGAATGAAGACATCAGTTGTGATTGATTTTACAACTCTTATTGGACAACTAGTTTTCCAAAATTTAATAATTTACTCCAAAAGTATAATGTTATCCAACTATAACGTCAACCCGCCATTCCCATTACACGTACTTAACTCCATAGTAATAGTGGATCATATCAGATTTTTTACTTCTCATTTGTTTACTTCTTTCCAAATCTCACACAAGATCGCCAGACTTCTGACAATCAAATTTTCGGCTAGTCAAGAAATTTGTGTTTCATCTTTTCAGTACATTCAAATAAAAAAATTCAGTTTATAACTTTCAAGTTATCCACAATGTTCTTCATCTTTGCACGTAGTGATTTCAGCCACAATCTTTTATGAATTATTTAATCATCCATTTTCATTCCAACAGTCTCTGTAAGACTAGTGCAAAACGTTGCAACAGTGACCAGTAAAAAAGAGTGTCTAATACATTGCAAAATCCCAGTCACATCATTTGTGGGCCACTCTTCACGTTACCATTTCCATTTCACCAGTTTATATACGACAAAGATCCACTGCCATTCTTAACAAATTTGTACTGATTACCATATTGTTTAGCTATCAAGATTTAAACTTCACATACATTTTGTTTGTTCCCATTTGCCTAAAAATACATCAATACACTTAACATGAAGATACTCCATTCCACACTTTGATAAATTTTTACATTTAATTTCTTAACAATATATCAACTTCTGTAAAACTTACAACAAGAATCGCGGATTTGTTTTTCCTCTGTGTGTGTTTTATTGTCCAAACCAAGACGTTTGCCACTGATCCCCTTATGTACTTCGTTTTTATCTATTGGACTTGCCGTTTCTCCCGTCTACCAACCTATTACTAACAGCAGATGTTTTATTCGGGTCTTGTTAAAATTCCAGTAAATCTTCTGGTTTCAGCACAAAGCTCATCATCAGTCATCATCTCCCCAAACACTTTTGTCACTTCCTTTGACTTTCATCCGTTTGATGACATCCTCCACACTGCGTGACTGTCTTGTTAAGACAACTCTGCACGCAAATAACGAACGAAAGCTTTTTTTTTTTACATTTACAATAAAGCTCAAGTAACGATCTTATATTTGCAAAGGAATCCTTTACAAAGCTGCTCAGACGAAACAAAAAATACACTTGCCGCAAATTTAAGGTTATTACCGAGTGACCATCATAACACTCACATTTTTAACCCTGAATAATACTAAATATGTGTATTATTTAAATCAAACGTGCCTTCTACAAACCAGTAATGTATTCACAAAGCAGACAGTGATTGTAACCATTATTCTGTTCTGCTAAAAAACAACATTTTAACTCAAAACTACTATTCTCATGTCTCATGAGACTATTATGTCCCCAAGTCCTTTCTTTCAATTATTTGATATTAGTGTTTTTCTTTGGTCTTTAATTTCGCACAAAGCTACAAGAGGGTTATCTGCGCTAGCTGTCCCTAATTTAGCAGTGTAATATTAGACGGAAGACAGTTAGTCATCACTACCCATCGCCAAATATTAGACTACTCTTAACCCACGAGAGATGGGGTTGACCGTCACATTATAACGCTCCCTCGGCTGAAGGAGTGAGCATTTTGGTGTAACGTGGATTCGGACTTGCGCATCTCAAATTACAAGTCGATCGCCCTAACCACTTGGCCTTGTTGGACCGATCTGATATTATAACCCTTTTACTTCATCGTTAAATGCACAGTGTTTGTAGTCAAGAGCCTATTTTCTTTGAGTGTTTCAATCAGAATACAATAATTATATATAAATACACTAAATTATGTTTTACTTCTTAAAAGAACAGGGTTTGTTACACTTTGGTTAGCTTATATTTTTAGTTGTGTCATTCAACATTGGTTTAGGATAAGTTGATTAAAACAACCGGATTTTTAGTCTTCACAAGCAATTTTATATCAAGCTCAAGTGTTGCAAGAAGATAAGCCTGTCAAATAGTTTTCTGTACGATCTCTTACAGCGTAAAATCCAGTTTGTTCTCTTTAGTTCAACGTTTCGATGAACAGGGCTATTTCCATCCTGAGAATGATACTTAATTAACGAATGAGCATTTCAAAATACGAAACAATGCTCGTTATTTACCAGCGGTCTCGACATGGTTCGTGTGCCGAACTTCAGATTACAATGTCCGGGTTTAGAGCAGCGACATCACAGCTACACGTCACCCGTGCTTTCAGCTGTAACAACCTATTATTAGATTAACAAAGACCTTGTAGCTTGCTTATGCTGTTGATCAGTCGCTCTCTCTCTCTATCTGGTCAGCAGCTCTAAATTAAGGATAACTATTGTTGAACCTTAGTTGTCTCTGGCCTAGTCGGTTAACCAATGTGTTGTGCTCGGTGTTACATAGATTATAACCATCAAGTAATAACACACCAACCAAAGTGTTATGTCTCATGAAATTTCTGTTAATGGAATAGATAACTTTATCACTTATTTATCAAGAAGCTGAACCTTGAAGTAAATTAGCCAGTTAACTCAACTAAGCTAGGTGTTATAAGTTACACAAGAATTCTATTGCTTTATCTAGACAAGTTTAGATCAGTATTTATTGAAAAGTTTAAGGCTAAAGAGAATTAAAATATTATAAAACATATTGTATGATTTAACTAGTTATTTTCAGCGACGTAACCAGGTTTTCTGTTGGTGGTGGGCAGAAAATTTTACACGGGGACAATGAATTAAAACATTGCAATTAGTCTAAATTTCGGCCCGACATGGTCAGGTGGGTTAAAGCGTTCGACTCGTAATCTGAGGGTCTCGGGTTCGAATCCCTGCCACACCAAACATGCTAACCCTTTCAGCCGTGGTGGCGTTATAATGTGACGGTCAATCCCACTATTCATTGGTAAAAGAGTAGCCCAAAAGTTGGCGGTGGGTGGTGATGACTAGCTGCCTTTCTTCTTGTCTTACACTGCTAAATTAGGGACGGCTAGCGCAGATAACCCTCGAGTAGCTTTGCGCGAAATTCAAAAACAAAACAAATAAAACTAATCTAAATTTTTAATGACATCGTTATTAAAATAAATCAAACGAAATGTAATGTTGTTTATAGAAGTTTCATTATCTTTAATAATTGATATAAACCGAGTTTTTTAATGTATAAAAGCTGAGAAACAATGTGTGATCAATATGCCTTCTGTCAACAATTTAACTTTTCATTTAGAGGTCCTCTGCTGGAACAGCAATGAGTGTACGGATTTATTATGCTAAAATCAGGCATTCATTTCCCCTCGATGGACACAGTAGATAGCTCGATGTGGTTTTGTTATAAAGCACACACACACAGTAATTCAGGGCTCTTATTTTCCTGCAAGAAACAAAATCGTTAACAAAAAACAGCGACTGAACAATATCTGTGATTTATCTGAGTGCAAAACAGAGCCCGAAAGTCTGGTTTCACCATGTGCACGTGATATCTCACTTGTCTAAAGCTGGGAAGTTTATCATCTAACACCTTCCTGTAACAAAGATTTCAAAACATACACATCAACTTGTGTATACCAAAGCTATTGAAATACCAAAAAAGCAAAAAAACTTGTCGCACTTATTCGTAAAAATTTACTTGAAATGTGGGATTTTCATATGAAGTAAGTTTCATCAAATTATAAAAAATTAACCTAACATAAAACCCTTTAGTATATGATGAAATATGTGAAAAGAGTTAATATTATCATAACCTTTACTGTTGGACGTGGTTCTGGACGAGAATTTTTCCCGAATATCTGTTTGTTTTGCTTTTTTTCATGTTCGCACAAAGCCACAGGAGGATAATTTACGCAGTCGTCCCTAATTTAGCAATGTAAAACTAGAGAAAAGTCAACTAGTAATCACCATAAACTTTTAGAATGCTCTTTTACCAACGAATAGTGGGATTGACTGCCACTTATAAGGAAGAGCATGTTTGTTGTGATAGGAATTTGAACCTGCAACCCTCAGATTACTTGTCAAGCACCCTATCCATCTGGCCTTGCCCGAATATATATTTTGTTGTATTACTATTGTAAACGTATTTCATTTCATACAATAGTACCGTGTTTCTCTGGAAATAAGACAGGGCTTATATTAATTTTCACTCCAAAATATGACACTAAGGCTTATTTTCGGGGGATGTCTTATTTGATATATATAAAAAAATGCAGCTAGAAAGTAAAAATTATAAAAAATATTAAACTAACCATTTAAAATAAACTTTTATTAAACTAACTGATTAATACTTAAACAAACTAATTAACTAACTAACTATTTGTTTGTTTGTTTTTTGGAATTTTGCACAAAGCTACTCGAGGGCTATCTGTGCTAGCCGTCCCTAATTTAGCAGTGTAAGACTAGAGGGAAGGCAGCTAGTCATCACCACCCACCGCCAACTCTTGGGCTACTCTTTTACTAACGAATAGTGGGATTGACCGTCACATTATACACCCCCACGGCTGGGAGGGCGAGCATGTTTAGCGCGACGCGAGCGCGAACCCGCGACCCTCGGATTACGAGCGCACGCCCGCCTTAACGCGCTCGGCCATGCCAGGCCAACTAACTATTAAACTAATTAATAAATTATTTTTTTTTATTTCTTTCCTCTTCCTGCCACTCTTAACTAGGGGTTATTTTAAGGGTAGGGCTTATATTAAAACTATCCCCAAAAATCACACTAGGTCTTATTTTATGGGTAGGTCTTATTATCGGAGAAACACGGTATGATTGTTTTACACAATTGTTTTATTCACGTTGTAGAGTTTGTGTCGACTTTAAACATTTCATTAACATTCACATATATAATTCGTTTTAACTTGTAAACAAGGTTCTTGAACGTGAAACTAACTTAACAGATTTACAACTACTCAATAAAAAAAAATCTATATTATTTATAACTAATTCGTTTTACTGTAAAGACTTGAGCAGAGGGTTAATTTAAAAGAATGGTTTACACATCCTTATTTAGTGTCGCTTACTGTTTAGATATATTGTTTCCTTTCAATAATCTAAACAACATCTCCATGGTTGTATTATATCAAGACTTAACCACTTAGTTGTCGCACTTTACATTCAAGACCCATTGTCTTTTAGCTAACGTCATCAACATTTTACTTAAATAGAACAGTGCTACAAAACACACAAGCTGTAACAGTTTAATCTACCATTTAAAATATTAAGAATAAAACAGACTGGTAATTATAACTTGCAAGTTATAAAATGCACTATACAGATTGTTAACTATGCTTTATTTATACTGATGTAGTGAGGAGTCTCTTGTCCCCAGAAGCAACATGCTTAGCAGCTATATATCTAGTTTACAATAGATTCTTGATCAGTGGACAGTGCAATACTGCCAAGGGTAACTTGTGGCTGGAAGAATGTAAAAAGTTCTTTCCGAAGAGAAACTTTCTTTTGCAAAATATACAGAGCTAAAGTACCAACTTTTTAGAAAAAAAGTCTTCAGGGATTTTATAGCAGCCAACCTTTATGCAGTAGAGCGTTTAAGACAGTAATAGGCTCTTGAATATATTCAAGACCATTCAGGGACAATGCTTTCTTTTCCGCAGGTAAAAGGCTATGGTAACAAAAGAAGAGAACCTTCAAACCCAGAAAACCATCGCAATAAACTTAAGATATAATCTAAGAGTTTATTAGTGAAATTAAGCAATAATGTATTATAATATGTCAACTACACTATATCTAATGCCGACGTGGCGTTTTGCTCAGAACCATACCTCATCAAGTCAGCTGGGATGCAACATACACAATAGTGGTTGAGACTCTATTCATATTATGATATCGCATAAATAACAAGTATCACGGTGTGAACTAGATTAAGACTGTGTGGTGTAAATTTTATCAGTTTTATTTAAGCCATTTATTAATAAAAATAAGAATTAGTAACACGTATTCATTTACGATCATTATCATAAATTATATTTTTGTCAACTTTAATCATCATTTAGAAAAACCAGCTAAATCATTTTCTTGTTCACAGAACGGGTCAAGCAACTGTAGTGTCAACTCTCTGGACCCAGCTTCAATAGGCAGTTTAATTATGAATTTGTTCAAGATAATGGTATTAAAGAAAATAATCTCATAAGATTATTAAAGAAGATAATCTCATAAGATTGATACTCAGCAGATACGAACTTTAAGTGGCAATTATGTCTAGACTCGAAAGTTAGTAGACAGTAATGTAAGAACAATTACTCCCTAGACTTGAAGTTTAGTAGACTGTATTGAAGCAACAACTATTTTCTAAACTTTAAGTTTAACAGAAAGTTATTAGACAGTAAAGCAACAATAATTGTTTTTGGACTTGAAGACTAGTAGACAGTAATGTAACAACAATGAAGGCTGTTATGACGTTTAAAGGAGAAATACAAGAATACAAGTTGTATTATTTCCTAATTTATAACAATACAAACAGTATTATATATTACAGTAATGTATTGTTTACACGTTCTTCAAAGATTTTTAATCACGTGATCCATGTATCTCAACTAGATTTTAATGGATTTCAGTGAAACTTTGCCCAACATTCAAATTAGTTAAGAAATGCATTCATGTACAATAACGTTCAGTTCTCTTCTTGTGACAGAATTTATTTTCATGAATTATATGGTTAAAGTAGAAATGTCTATGCTGGCTTACAGTGTTAGTTCTGGTTTCGTTCTACTCTTAGGGTTTTTTTTCTTTTTCTTTTTTAGAAGAGGAAATGTTCAACACATTTCCATAATACCTTTTTTTTTCCTTTCATGTTGACTGTATTTTACCACACGTTATTTCCTTTGACATTTCCTGGAAGACAGCGTTGTTTGAAACGTACAAAATCTGTTGAAATAAACGTTCAAAGTTCAAAAGCAAAATAATGGGAAGTGTGACAAGGGAGCGTACCATCTCCAAGTCACGTGTAGGAAACGGCAGGACTGTCAACCGGAAATTGGATCTCTCTACCTGTCTTCGCTGCTATTCGGGCTGCACATGCGAGATTGTTTTGTAGTGGTGTCATTTATTTGTTTGTAGAGTTTTCTTCATAATACATATATTGGCATAGTTGATTCATCCATGTGGAAAGTATGTGAGTTTATGTTGCTTGTTTGTTTTTTCTCTTACGTTAAATTTCATACCACATTGACTCAATAAATTATTTCAATTTATACACAGATATTTTGATTTCTAATCGCTTCTTAAATTCTTGCAATATAAAATAAGATTTTATTTTAAAAAAAGGATTTTGTGTGTTGCTTTTTCAAAAAAAATTTTCTTCTTAACATATGTTTAGATGTATAGCCAATGTTTTACCACGTAGTACAAATGAAGAAGAAATAGATCACTGTTATAGCAATAGGGTTTTAAGTATGGACGGTTAAAACTGTACAAATTAGTGGAGTACTCATTCAATGCACGGAGGAAACATAAAGTCCTCTGAGGAGTGTGAAAAGGAAGCCAAATCCAAACGCCGAATCCCTCTCATTTTTTGTGTGCCCTAATGGTGCATGCCAGGTTTGATTGAAGTCAGTTCAAGACTAAAGACATTTTTAATGGCAAATAATAAATATGTAGGACTACTGTGAGGTGAAAAATAATAAGATATAAAAGTTCCTTTATCCTATGACACTCTCGAGGTACGGGGAATTCATTAGCGGTAACTTTGAAGTTTGGCAGCAATTAAAAGAATATCTCGGAAAACACACAGCAGAATACCAGAGAAAGACATTGATGATCGTATCCAAACATTCACCTCATGTCACTTCTACGTATGGCACAATGGTTCTTAGAAACTCTGTATACATTAATTTGCAGAAGAACACAGGGAGGGGAAGTAAATGAGATATGGACAGTATTGTATTATAAATATATTAAAATATATTAGGCCACGCTATTGACACATAAAAAAAACTTCCGTCTGCATTCAATTTTTGTTTTTTTTTGGAATTTCGCACAAAGCTACTCGAGGGCTATCTGTGCTAGCCGTCCCTAATTTAGCAGTGTAAGACCAGAGGGAAGGCAGCTAGTCATCACCACCCACCGCCAACTCTTGGGCTACTCTTTTACCAACGAATAGTGGGATTGACCGTCACATTATACGCCCCCACGGCTGGGAGGGCGAGCATGTTTAGCGCGAACCCGCGACCCTCGGATTACGAGCGCACGCCTTAACACGCTCGGCCATGCCAGGCCTCGCATTCAATTTTTGCAAACACATTAAAGCTTTTTGTACTATTTTTATTCTCCACCAGATCAGCGACAGGTTTACGGAGTTTCAACCCAAATCTGAAATCCTTGTTTCGATTCCTGGTATTGAAAGATAGTAGATAGCTTATTGTATAACATCATGCTAGAACAAACAAATCTTTCTTTCATGGTTAGATTATTATATGTACTTTTTAATGAATCTATAAATTTTGACGGTTATTTAGTTTTAGTGAATTCGTATAAAGGTTGTGTCGGCTTAAGTTAGTCTTTCACGTGAGCAATACGTTAAAAAGTAAGGGCTGCTTTTTGTGTGTGTGATTTTTATTTTCTTTCAGGAAAAAGTTCTAAAAAACACGACAGAGAAACAATATAATTCCAGATCGAATCATTCAGTCGCTAGGGGTAGTATTAAGTATGATCACGTGATCCTTGTATCATATACATATATATATATATGAGCTATTATTTACTGTTATTATTTATTTTCTTTCTGCTTTAACGTTAAGATCAAAATTACATAGACACAAAAGCGATAGGATTGTTTTTAAATTTTAACTTCAAATGGTGAAACTTTGTAGAATGGACGGCAACTGCCTGTTGTGGAGACACAAATGTAGAGGACGACGTTTCGAATGTCTTCCACCTTTCGTTTGCAGTAAGTTTTCCGAAACGTAATATTTTACATTTGTGTCTCCATAACAGATAGTTGTCGTTCATTCTACCAAGTTTCATCGTGAACACTCAATCTAAACAATCTGCCAACGAATAAACTTTCAGTACTCACAAGCACTATCGTAAACACGTCAAGCTGCACTTTTACAGGTGGTAACAAGTTATTACATTCTTTCAACACTGACTAATGTCTTTAAAATATGGCATTAATTTACTGCTGCAATCGACTTGTTTACCATAAGAAAGCTTGGAATTATTAAAGTTTAAAAAATATATTTTTATTTCAAAATCTGAAGGTAAATACAATATCGTTTTCTATGGTACACAGATGAAATACTAATGTTGTGTCTGATATTTGTTTAATTTACGGAATATTATGGAAATTTGTTGGGATCAGCCTTTCCTCGGGAAATGTATCAGTGGCATTTTGTAGGCCAATTCGACAAGGCAGCAACCATTTTTGTCATTATCAGAGTGCCATAATGGTTCTTTTAAAGTTTCGTTGAGATCAAAAGAATAGCTCAAAGTACATAAAGGAACCCCTCATGGTAACATAGGGTTCATTTGTTTTTTAATTTCGCGCATAGCTACACGAGGGCTGTGTGCGTTAGCCGTCCCTAATTTAGTAGTGTAAGACTAGAGGGAAGTCAGCTAGTCTTCACCACCCCCCGCCAACTCTTGGGCTACTCTTTTACCAACGAATAGTTGGATTGACCGTCACATTATAACGCCCTCACGGCTAAAAGGGCAAGCATGTTTGGCGCAACGGGGATTCGAACCCCCGCGACCTTCAGAGTACGAGTCGATCGTCTTAGCCACCTGGCCATGCCGGGCCAGGTAACATTGGGACATCATATCGGAAGCTCTGCCGTTACGTGACTTCACTTTAAGGGTTATATGAAAAGTTTGACTGAGTTCGGATGAAATCTATAAGCATTAAAGATTGACACAGAAACAGACAGATTATATTTCTACTTTATGCAAAGTATATTAAACATTTTTTAAGGCTCACTAAGTCGTTACTGTACATGTCGTCACGTCTGTTCTTTCTCTACCTGATAACTAGACACCTCGAAAATAGCTCTGCAATGTAAGCTTCACTACAAAAGGCTCCATCGCAAGGCTGTCATATACAAATAACATCACTTCTTCCGGCATGCTTTCTATAATTCATCAAGCATACAAAGATGACAGTTTTCAAAATGCCCGTTTCAACAGTACAATGGTACAGAAATCCATACGTGCTGCATACAACGACTTGATTGGCTTGTGTTCGAATGTAATACAGTTAATACTTGTTTTACCCTCCAGTTGTTTGACATGTGTGACGTTTGAGTGGATATGTCGCAGAAGCAAAGTGATTTGTGTTGCTTTTTCTGGTATATCTTTCTTAATCAAGTTGCTTCCTGTGACCTGAAACATGTTGACAAATAACACGAAAAGAAATAACAGAAAAATGTAAGAACGAAAAAAAGTCACTGATGTTTTAACACAAAACGTTTCTACGAAACTGATATTTAAATTATCTAAACTTTGATCTTAAAAATTTTTGTTAAGTGAAAAAAAACACACTAAGTCATTGCAATTGCAATTGATTTATTTAATGTTTGATATATTCTAGTTCACTTTTAGTAAACCTAATAAAACGTTTGGTATTTTTGTTAACTAGTAAAGAAATAAACAATAGAGAGAACTAGCAGTTGGTAATACCTGGGTGGTCTAAGTGTGATTGACTAACCACTGCCAGCTGAAAAGTGAGAATAGACAGGCAGGACAGAAGGTTTTAGAATAAAAGCGCACAAGCTGCTTGGTTATGACAGTAACAGGCTAATAGTTTATACACAGACTATAGGGGATCATTCTTATGTTTCTAACAAGAATCTTTAATGATTTATTCAATCCAGGACCCCTTATACTATCTTCTCTACGTTTTTTTAGTAGTTTGTAATTATGTTCCGAATTAAGGTTTCATTTCACTATTTAGCTAGAAATAATATCCCTTTAGAACCTAAGACACATACAAATGGTCCCTTTATTGACGTAATCCATGTCAAAACGACTCCAGGTGTTTGAAAAGAACAAAGATATCAAGGTATTCAAAAGAAACAAAATAGCGTTACTCATAAACGATCTGATGTAAAGAAATTTGTCCACAAATTGAATTTAATAAATCACTTTTTCTTCTTTTTATGACAGATGGTTATTAATATTTCAAAGAAAATACGATGCAGAATTTAAAATTTTAAAGCAAATCAAATAAAAAAAGAAATTTTCCTATGATATCTTGAACTCCATCTAGGTCTTCATAAATATGATAAGATGAACGTTATTTTGTACAATAACTTTCAACATACCAGCAAAACCTTTACGCCACTGATCACTTCCCTGTGTTACCAACTTCCGTTATTAAAATAAAATTATATCAGAAAAACTGCCTTTCCCCAGTGGCTATGTCTGCGGACTTACAACGCTAGAATCCGAGTTTGAATACCCGTGGTGGGCAGAGCACAGATAGCCCATTGTGTAACTTTGTGCTTAATTCAAAACAACAAGAGAAAAACGTACTGTTTGTTTATTTGTTTGTTTTGAATTTCGCACAAAGCTACTCGAGGGCTATCTGTGCTAGCCGTCCCTAATTTAGCAGTGTAAGACTAGAGGGAAGGCAGCTAGTCATCACCACCCACCGCCAACTCTTGGACTACTCTTTTACCAACGAATAGTGGGATTGACCGTCACATTATACACCCCTACGGTGGGGAGGGCGAGCATGTTTAGCGCGACCCTCGGATTACGAGTCGCACGCCTTACGCGCTCGGCCATGCCAGGCCGAAAAACGTACTAACTCTCAGAAATTATCTATGCCTTTCTAGTGGTCTATCGGTTATAGTATCAAACTGGGGATCTGAGGGTCTTGGATTCAACATGTGGCGTTAACAAATTCTTATTTTTGTACCCGTATTCACAGGTACGATATAAGAGTGAAAGACAATAACGCCATTCGTCGAAGCGAATCTACTTCATAGAAAGGGTGTTGCCGATTGGTTGCTTTCCAAGTAAAAGAGTTACTTATAGATTCCTTTTCCACATATATAATTTCTTCAGGTCCTTCGTTCTTCTGTCTGTACCGTGACAACGATATTAACTTTAGTTTTATCATAATTACATTTTAATATTGTTCTAAATGTTGCCCAACTCGTCATAGCAGTCAACTGAATAACAAAATCGGATTCATAAGTTATTTCTATAAGAAATAATTACAGTCTTCATGTTTTACGTCATATAAAAGTAATAGCGGCTCTTATAATATATTTTCCATTATGCTACTTTGTGATGTAATACGAAATAAATCGTGGCCTTGAATTCGAATACACATTAGGCTTAATTAATTATTTTAACAGTTACTTCAAAGTACTACTGCCAGCCTTAATGAAAAAAAAAAACTGTAACTCACGGTCACGTGACGAGATATTGTAGCTATCGAAGTAAAAAGAAAACATAGATGATGCCTGAGACTCGAAACAGTAGAAATATATTAGTGTTGTAGCTATAAACCGTGTGTTTTGGCTGAAGATGAAATCAGATATTGGGGTCTGGGGACTACGATAAGTTGTTTGGCAAAACTGAAAGAAAAATTGTAAAAAATGTGTTACCCAAAGGTGCAACTAAAAATGTAACTTGTATGTGTCAGATAGGATTCCAAATATTTTAAAGGTACGATCTCCTCGGAATAGATAAATATAAGAATAATAAAACATTGAACAGATGTAATAAATATCATGACATATAAAGACAGACGGCCCGGCATGGCCAAGCTTTAATGAAAAAAACAACAAAATATGATATCTGTTAAGGCGTGCAACTTGTAATCTGAGGATTGCGGGTTCGCATCTCTTTCGCGCCCAATATGCTCGTCTTTTCAGCCGTGGGGGCGTTATAATGCGCGGTCAATCCCACTATTCGTTGGTAAAAGAGTAGCCCAAGAGTTGGCGGTGGGTGGTGATGACTAGCTGCCTTCCCTCTAGTCTTACACTACTAAATCAGGGACGGCTAGTACAGATAACCCTCGAGTAGCTTTGCTCGAAATTCAAAAACAAACACAACAGATTAATTTCCTAATCAAAAGTCACAAATAGAGTAAACTAAATGTTTTATAAAAATGAATAGAAATAAAGTTAGTTTTTACTATCCATTTTTTATATTTTAAAATACTAAAGTTAAAAAAAAACTAGAAAGTTTTTTTGGTTTTTTTAACTTGTCAAAATCAAAATAATATATATATTATGATAACATAATTCAAAACGCTCTTAAAATTCCAGTTTTTGGTAATATACAAATATATTTCTTCGAAATGTTTGCTATTTTGTTGGCTTAAAGCTCGTATATTAGCTATTGAGAAAGAATGTATTGGTCCAAAACGGCTTATTTTGAATTCAAGAATGATATTGGGTTTTTTTCTCTCTTTTTCTGTCCATTATAGCCGAGGGCCTGAAGCAGTTAAATGGGATTGGGTTTTCAATCCTGTTATAAAAATTGCATTAAACCCAGCAAAATTTGTCGAACGATACAAGCCTTGTGGCTTACTTCTATTGAGTTGTTGTTATGGTGATGAAAATCGCTCTATTGCAGAACTGTACTTGTAGCTGGTTCGAAAATATGAACAACAGTTGAAGTGTGTAATATATTTTGACATTCTCTTTAACCGGAACAAGTGCCCGTGGCAAATATTTCTCATATCACATTTTGTTTGTTGGTTGAAGCCACTTGACCCGAAAATCATGTTTTAGCTGATTCGAGTACGTCAGTAAATGAAACATTTCTGTAACCTAGTTACACTAAAATTTCCTTAAATTGCAATTTTGATGGAGCTCTTGGTCTTCGTATGATATTCATATTAAACACAAGGTCCTATCTGTGATCGATAGCGGTTTTTATATTAAGTTCGCGAGAAAAACGGCGTGCAGCTAAAAGAACTATTCTCTCAGTTTTATTCTCTTATTTTTGCTGTAGTTGGCAATGTTGTATGTGCTCTTAGTGACGAATACGTGCTAACTTTCTTTATGTTAATATATATGAAGGTTGAGTGCCTAAGATAAAACACGTATTGGAAACAGTAAAGAAAAACCATATTGCTACATTTCGCTTTATTATACTGCTGTATTTTCAATAAAGTAGTAAAACCTGTAGAAAATTACACTTATGATTGAAAACAAATTAATAAACATTCCAATACGAAATAAAAGACAAGGCGTTTTAGTATAGAATCGATCATCCCCAGTGACACAGTGGTACCTCCGCAGATTTATAACGCTAGAAACCAGATTTCGATACCCGTGGCGGGCAGAGCACGGAGAGCCCTTTCAGCTGAATAATAATCAACAACAACATTTTTTTTAGAATAATATAATTCTTAGCTAATCTAAAGCTTTAATATCAATAATTTTGTTAACAGCCAAGGTAATATCATATGGGCGCCGAAAAATGTTAACTGGATAAATAAATAAATAAAAAATCGCGCATACACGTTTAATATTAGAACATATATCATCCAGCCCACCCTACGATACTTTTCAACAGAACATGAATAACTAATGACAATAGAGCTCGTCCACTGATAGAACTAGTCCATTGAATATCACTTTATTTAACTACAGCACGCTGCTGGCTCTCTGTATTCGAGGCCAAAAGAACTATCGTTACGAACATGAATTTATTAATAAAGTATCGATAAAACACATTTGGTGAAACTAAAACCAGAAAAGAAAGCTCAATTCAGAGAATTCTAGAAATATACTGTTTCATCGGGTAATTGGTAGTTGTTCTTACAAATATATTCCATCAGAGGGTGTCTTTCCAATATACTAACAGTTGATACGAAATGCGTGAGTAAAAAATACGAACTACTTGTATTAAATGAATATATAATGAAAGTAAATATCTGTTTTGAACACAAAAATTAAAGACAAATATTTGCTGCTTATGTTTCAATGTGAAATAATGGTGTTTCAATATCTTTTTAAACTATATAGGTTATCTGAATTCTCCAGATTACTCTGTGACAGACGACGCGCATATTGACAAACAGTTTTGAATAGCTACAGCTATAAATGACGCTAACCTGTGTTAACTGGACATGTGGTTAGAGCTGCCAGGAGCTCTTTTCTTGGTGTCCACTCTTCGGGCCTTCACTATTGAATAACGTCTGTTTTTACGCTCTAAACTTAGCTGGAAAGCCAGTCAGAGATTTATCATTCGGCGGGCATTCACAAAGAAATAGCCAGTGTTCGTCAGATAGAAAGACAATGTTCTAATATTTGAACAATCTTGGAAGACAGGCTTTTAAATGGTTGATAAAATACTTTAGGTTGTTTCGAACTGGCCTGAAACGCTTCTCACGGCAATACCGTTTTTACTAACTCAATGGATTATCTCCACTGAAGTAAAACGAAACATTTGTTTGTTTGTTATTTCCAAAGTAAAAGAAAAAACAACCGAAATGTAAATATTAGAAAACATACTGGTTATTTATCTTCAGACTTGGTAAAAACAAATAAAACGTAAATATTGCCGTCATAAGCTCCTTACCGCATTCAGCTGTTTTCCAATATGAATATATTAGAAAATGAGTGAATGAAAGCTATTAAACAAAATGTTAAGTTTTGAATGTTTGTCAGAACATGAGGACACCAGCATTTTGGGAAGCGTGTTATTTAAATTTGCAATACGATTCCTGTGATTATAACAATTTAATTTTAAATTATTGAATATATTTTTTAATTATAACTCTAAATTAATTTGTTTGTTTGTTTTTGAATTTCGCGCAAAGCTACACGAGGGCTATCTGCGCTAGCTGTACCTAAGTTTGCAGTGTAAGGCTAGAGGGAAGGCAGCTAGTCATCACCTCCAACTCTTGGACTACTCTTTTACCAACAAATAATGGGATTGACTGTAACGTTATAACGCCCCCACGGCTTAATGGGCGAAAATGTTTGGTGCGACGGAGATTCGAATCCGTGACCCTCAGATAACGTGTTGAACTCCTTAACCCACTTGACTATGCCGAGTTCTAAATTAATTTCCACCAGATTAAGGCCTTTTCACTAACAATGTGTGATAAAAAAAGTACCTTAGTGGATAGTTAAAAAAACTGCATTATGATTTAACTGACTTCTATTTTACTGGTTTTGCGAAGTTAGTTCAATAACAAAAGTCTTGTAATGTGAACAGAAGTCAATACACATTTTGCACTTTATATGAATATTAATAACTACTTTCACCATGGGGTTTTTTTCCAGATTTTTGAAGGCAGTACAAAATTCATGACAGTTGTAACATTGTACGCATTTGATATTGTAAATAAATGTCTAGTTTTTGTGCAAAATGTTAACAAAAGTAAGTGTCATGCACGTGAAGTATCAAAATTGGTTATTATTTCTCTGCACTGTTTTCGATTGTATGTGTGCTCAGACTTTTATCAATTAGCTTCCTTTCAGGACCGCACTAGTAAGAATATTTAAACCTTATAGCTTAACTTTTCTTGTTTATTCCGATGTTTTATTTTATTTTGCCACATTAGTTCTTTAGCCAGTTTTCCTAAAGTATACAATAGTGTTTTGTCGTGATGCGTTTGAATGCCAAAAACTGGTAAGAATGAGAAACTGCATCTTCCTCAAACATCCTGTCAGTAGCTGACAAACTACAACGACATCGTTTTCTTTCCATACACACTGGTCAGTACAGATAGAAAAACAGCTCTATAAAGTCTGATTCAGTTGACAATAATTCGTTCGCTGGTGTAAATATCCTATCTCAGTAGCTACAGGAAATCCTATCTGACCTACATCTGTTTCTTTGTATGAGCCTCTGAACGTGAACGATATTACGAAACGTCGAGCCAATTCTGGCTTCATCATGGCATGTTCATTATTTCCGTTATCACTGATCCTTCCAAACTGCAAGGAGACGCTATTCTTTGACTTGAGTCTGGTTACTTCTGATTTTCTATAATGTTTTGTCTTCTAACTTGTCGACTATTGTACTCTTATATACACATCTTTCAAAAAAAAACTTGCAAAATATTTCGCTCGAAAACTTTATTTTTTTTAACTGGTTCTTTCAGCAAAGTTGAATTGTTTTAACAAAAAAAAAAAAAAATCGGGAAAATAAACTCAACCACCCAAATCTTAAGTCGTACGCGAAATGTTCTTCGTCCTATAGAGATGAAATATGTTCCCCGTTGGTGCAGAGGTAAGTCTATGGATTTACAACACCAAAATAAGGGGGTTTGATTCTTTTCGATCGACTCAGCAGAAGTTCCATGTAGCTTTGCTATATGAAAAACACACACATATGAAATAATTGCTAATAAAACTAACTGTGACAAGACGAGTGTTTTTTTTTTCTTTTAAGAAAGAGAAAAGTGTAGTTGAAACTGAGGAGAAATAGAATAACAATCATGGAGACCAAACAACATAATGAAGCACAAAAAATATGACATGAACAGAAAATAGTGACCTTACAATTGGAATTAAAACTGCAACGACCTACTTAAAGGTAAATAAATGCTTGAACAGTTTTCACAAAAGGTGAAACTAGATTTACTGGAACATTCATGCTGCTAGAAGAATATCCAATGGTTTACAATTAGCATCTAATAGTGTAGTTCTAATTGAAGTCGACATAACAAAGGTTCCATATGAAATCTGTACTAATAACAAACTGTTATTTGGAACACAAATATTTCGAGGAAAATAAAAACACCAAAAAGGAAAGATTGGACCAAATATTAACATCCATGAAGAACTAATCGCTCAAATTAAGAGTTTTTGTATATCTTGCTTCTTTTTTTTTAAAGAATTTGTGTTTGCTGATGAATGACTGAGTCAACAATTGACATAAAAATTTAGGTTGAAAGTTTGTTAAGTTCATCTGTGTCACATTTTTTAAAATAATCTGAGTGTGTTTCAACAGATGTGTCCCATGAGACTGATTAGGGTTAAGCTTATGTGGATTATTTCTAATATTGGAGCAGATTAATGAATATCAGCTTTTCTTTGAATTACAATAAAAGGATCAGCTTTATTTTTATGTTGGGTAAACAATATGGCGACTATCTAAAGTTCTCCTAGTAACCAGCTTCTTTCGTAGTTGAAAGGTGAATGTTAATTTAGGAGAGTTAATAAGGTGACAATTTTTTTGCTAATTTTAAGTTTTACTGTGATTCGAAGGTTGGACTAGCCTAGTGGCTAGCTTCGTCGGAGTCAGAATCCGAATCATGAGCTTTCTGACTCCTATTCGATCAGAAATAAAATAATTCAAAAGATGGCGGTAGATGGTGTTGATTAGTACCTTTTATCCAGTGAATATTAAGGAGTGCTATGCGCAGACACTTATGTGTAGTCTTGCAATCAAATTAAACCAACAAAATTTGCATTTAGATATAAGTTCGTTAACAACTAAAACAGTTTTTTGTTTCAAGATTGATGACAAGTATATAAAATTAAAGTTAACAAAAGCTTTTAACGATCTCTTTGTTTTGAATTTTTGCGCAAAGCTACGCGAGACGTTCGTAATTGAGCAGTGTAAGACTATGGTGAAGACAGTCAGTCATCACCACTCACCGTCAAACTCTTGGGTTACTATTTTAGCAACAAATAGCGGGATCGATCGAAGCATTAAAACGTCTAACGGATGAAAAGGCGAGCACATGTTTGGTGTGATGAGGATTCGAACCTGCGATCCTCACGATACGAGTCGAGCGCCTTAACCATCTGGTCATGCGGGGCCGCTTTTAATGATCGACTCAATGAATTAAATTATGTACACACTGTAATGTTTAGCTTGTGGAAATTTTAGAGATAAACGTCAGTGTTTATAAAAAGACACATACGAAATTCCGTATTTTGTAAGTGTAAACTGTTATCGATCAAAGGAACAAGTTTTCGCTCTCTTTGTACTACTGAAGAAAGTGTACCGCGGTTGACAAAGAGTAGTTTTGAAAAGACAGAAAAAGCGTGCGGTAGCCCTCAAAAGAAGTGTGGCGAGATGAAAACAGACTGTGGAGAACTGGATGACGGTGACGGAATCGTAAAACTGACTATCAAAAGATGATTGACAAAATGAAAAGAAGGGTAGATATGAAAAACAGAATTAGTGAGCAAACAAATTATGGAGTTGGAGATATAACAAACTAAATTTCTGGTAGGTTAAAAAGCAAATAAACAAAAATATTATCGGTTATACCCTTCGTATGTTATTGGTTATAGCCTTTGTATGTTATCGGTTAAACCCTTTGTATGTTATCATTTACGCCCTTTGTATGTTACAAGTTATAACCTTTGTGTGTTATCGGTTATACCCTTTGTATATTATCGGTTATAACCTCTGTATATTATCCGTTATTGGTTATACTTTTTTGTATATTATTGGTTATACTTTTTGTATGTTATCGGTAATAACCTTTGTATATCCCCCGCTAGTACAACGGTATGTCTCCGGACTTACAACGCTAAAATCAGGGGTTCGATTCCCCTCGGTGGGCTGAGCAGATGGCCCTTTGCGGATTTGCTATACGAAAAACATACACACCTTTGTATATTATCGATTATAATCTCTATATGTTATCGGGTATAACCTTTGTCACGGTGTTACAAGTACAAAATTAATAATAGTAACCGTCGTATTCTTCATTTCTGAGCAACGTTGATTTCATGGTTTCCCTTAAATGAAATCTTATTTACTATTCAATGCTATAGAAAAAAGTTTAGTTTGAAAAAATCATTTCCATTCTAATATGTAATCATTCTACACATTGAAGAAATCTTTTGTGGTGCAGCATAAACGGATTATTTTTGTTAATACCTTATAAGATTATCAACAAAATAATTTTCCATCAACGTAAGTTACTAGAAGACAAAGAGGTTATATTATGAAAAAGTAATTCACTTTCAACCAGATATTCAAAAGATGGCGAAGGAAGGTTCATCGAACTGTACAGATTAAGACTTACTTCTGATTATTTGGTCGTTATCAATCCGATATTACGATGTTAACAATATTTTTGAAGCTTTGAGCTTTTTTTCTCAAATCTAAACCATTATAAATCAATGGTGGAATTCTGAGACTCAGCCTCGAAAGCTATTGGAAGTGTAATTCACTTTACCTTGGAAACAATTTCTACGTTGATGTAACTTATGTAGATATAATGGCTTTTGATTGGATATTTGGATATTCACTCAAACCTTCACAAGGACTATTTGTACTAGTCGTTTCTCACTTTCAATTGATAAGACAAGAGTAGTAAATAGCACCAAAAGCCAGATTTTTCTTTGGCTAGTTTAATTCAATAGTGGCCTTTGACTGTCACTCTTCAAACATACTGACATCTTCAAAATAATTTAGAAAAACGGTTATTTTGCGGCAACAGAACGCGAGCCATGAATTCTCTGATTCATAGATCGGCCCGCTCACGGTATATGAGCCATTCAAACTCTTTCATTTATCTTTTCTTGCTTTTGAAATCTATAACTTAAAGCAAGACGTTTCAACTTGGTGCTTTATGCTCTCAGTTTAGTCAATGTGATAACTTAATTTAACCAATAAAACTTAAAAATGAGCAAAAAAAATGGTTATCTCCATGATCCAAACAAAGTTAAGAAAATCGTATTTCATTATTTAAGATATTTAAAAGACATTCTTGAATTAAAACAGTAGCGTATGATTGTCAATAAAAAAATCTTACTTCAGTTTTTTCATTTTAAAAAAGAATAAAACTATTTCGTAATGAGAAACGGAAGCCGTTATTGGTCTGAGTTACGTTGCTGACAGACTGCACTGTGACCACTGAAAGATAAACCTTATCTCGGTATTTCTAATCAGAAGTAAGTAACAACCAGCAAACAGTATGTAACCTAAGGGTGTTTACTTTCCACCCAAGACTTCAGACACGGAATGGTGTGATAACGGCTGAGTTGGTGGTATATTATGGAAACTATGACAAAACAAACAGAAACTTAGTACTTCTATTTATGGCACAGCTCGTGTTCTCCCCTGTTAAATATGGAAACTTCAAACACATGGCTTGAAACTGCTATTTAGTTTGTAGAAGCGAATATGAAATCAGCTCTTGAATATTCATAAAACATTATGGTGAATGCGCAATTAAACTAAGGAAACGCTTTGTAAAGATATAACACATTAGTATTAATTGTTTTTACTGGTCACAAGAAGATGAAAGTGCAAAATGACGTAACTGAGACAGAACGAGAGGCTCAGAGACAATCTTTGTGGTTTTCTTTAGCTTGCGTCTTTCTATACGGTTTAAATTACAATTGAAAGGCACTGCATGCAATCTGAACCCCTAAAAGCTTATATCTGGGATTTGAGAGAGTACAGAGTTTTTTCCTCTTTAAAGTTCAGTCTTTTAAATAAAAACTGGGGTTTTAGAGACTGAGAGAAATAAGCCTTTAAGCTATTTGATTTATTAATAAAACCACAAAAAATATCGATACGTTTTAATCTTGAAGTTCAAAATAGTATAAATACTGATATTGAAATTTCAGAGACAATCATTTCATCTGTTACGTCACAATATTAAATAGCGACTCAAACGCATAAACTGTAATATTTATCGTGAAAAAAAAAATCCTCGTAATTGTCTTAATACATTTAGTTGTTAAAACTTTATGACACTGGTTTCTACAGGTTCTGTGAAATTCCTATCTAGGTTACTACTTTTAAATCCTCTACTAATCTGTTAACATTCAAGGAAACTTATGTATGAAGAGTCACGCACGCCCTTTTGATTACGTTATCAGATAAGATTTAACTTGCCATTTATTAGGCATAGTTTTGTTAAAATGTGGTAAAACTTGAAGATTATCGGTGCATAAATTGGCCTTTTGTATAAGGGTGTTACAAAAACTCCACTAAAACTTAGAAATGGTCGTTATTATCCAAATATGGGCATATTTCAGCTAAGTTTCCGAGCTGGAATAACTAAACACATTCTCAAACTCACGGAGCTTTTCTGTTCAAACTTATTTTACAAGTCAACAGGTAAACTGTTTAGATAAAGAACGAACTAATAATGGAGAAAACAAAAAACACCTTCATGACGCGAGTCCAGAACCAGTAACTAGACTAACCTTTTCAAGAGTAATCGTTCAACGTCCTCTGTTTATCTATTTGTTTAAGGTCACATTTGAAGATTACGATTAGAAGCAAAACAAACAACGTGAGGTTAAAAACGCTTAACGTTCTTTGTGTAGAATCTATGAAGTGCTTCAAGTGCAGGATGTCAATAAGTTGGCCATCTTACTTAAAAACACCACTCCTTCAAATGTGACACTTCACTCTTCGTGGCAAAATTAGCAATATCAACATAAAATACATTGACCAATAGGAACTATTTTACAATACAATGTTTCAAGCTTGCATCTTATATGCTACAGGTAATCAAGCTATAATTTCAAAAAAGCGCATTTATTTACTTATTTATTTTCTATGTGCAGTCACTATTTTGATATTAACGCACAAGACGATGCATATATATATTGTGCTTCAAAACCAGTTGAATCAGAATGTTACCTGTCCCACTTTTTATGTCAAAAATCATTTTGGTCTGTTTACTTGTTAAAATGTTCTTGGTTAATTAAACAGATTTGGTAATTAACAAGGAAATCCTCCTAAATTATTCACTTTCCATGAAGGGCAAACTTAATGGTTAGCTAAGAGACTGAGATTACTTCTAGACCTTGAATCTTATAGTATTACGATGTTCTTGTTTGAGGAATAATTAGCCAACACGTTGTCGAGGTCATATGAAACTGGAGGATCATAATATGATATAGAAGAATGGAATTAAAATTTAAAAGAATATTTAGTCTCAAACAGAAGTGCGATAGAGAAATACAAGTATGTGTTGAGAAAAAATAACAACAAAATTCTACAAATACAGTGTTAATGGACTAAAGGTAAACAAAGAGAGCTTCTCGAAAGATTAAAGATTTAGCGCAAACAAGAGTGAACTTAAGAACTGAGTTGAGAAACTTAAATTTGAATGCGTCTTATTGCTGATTAGAAGACTACATAGACGGCTAGGAATCAAAGCACAACAGTGAAGCTTAAGATCTACATCCATACCTTGATGAGAAATACTTGGTAATTACGTCATCCCTGCACGCGTATGGGGCAACTGTACAAGGGATTAACACTACTTACACAAATGGCCTTGTGATATCAAAGTAGTAGCTGACTGTTACAGATGTTTGGTTTAAAATGACATATGAATACTACTTCATACAAATAGCCTTGTTACATCAGCGTAAAGTAGGCATCACTAACTCAACAGATGTCAACATACGATGTATATGATACTCAAACTTGGCTTCCAAGGTGGGACATAGATACGTCTATAGACTTGTAACGCTAAAATTCAGGGTTCGATTCCACGAGGTGGACACAGCAGATACCCTAATTTGACTTCGTTATGAAACAAACAAACCAAAAGACAGCTGTTTAATAACCATCATCTACATATTTCATACATCGTATACTGCCAGGGAAATCGGCAGAAAACTTAATGATTAATAAAGCTAAAATTCCCCCCCCCCTCATCAGTGGCACAATAGTATGACTGTTGACTCACACCGCTTGAAACTAGGTTTTGATACCCGTGGTGGGTAGAATACAAATAGCACAATCTGTAGCTTTGTGCCTAATTACAAACAAACAAATAACGCTAAAATTAAATGTTTGATTCCCCGCGCATATTTCCATTCCGACTTTTTCGCACAAACAAACAAGCAAGTCCTTTTGTGAAATATGTAACATGCACAAAAGTTTTGTTTATTCTGAAAAAGGCACGTATGAGCTGTACGTTTATGTAATACTGAGGCAAATCGCACATTATGAGAACACTTTTGTAGATTTATTGCAGGCTTTACGAACTATTTCCTTCATCACCTATTGTGTATAACATGATGGCCATGATAACGCACTATTACTTGAGATTACTGTTGTTGTTGTTATTGTTGTTTTTGCAAAAAAAAATTCTGTAAAAGATAGATGTAGGCAATTCTAAACTTCACACAATTTCCAATGCACGTAAGCATTGGCTTCCATTTCAATTTTTAAGTAACCAAAGACAGATAAATCTATTAGAGCTGCATAAGTTTGTTTTCGTATTTCACGCAAAGCTGCACGAGGGTTATCTGCGATAGTGGTTCCTAGTTTATTAGTATAAAACTGGAGGGAAGGCAGCTAGTCATCACCAACTACCACTAACTCTTGGGCTACTCTTTTACCTACGAACAGTAGAACTAATCGTAACTTTTACCGCCCCCACGGATGAAAGGATGAACATATTTGATGTGACGGGGGATTCAAACCCGCGACCCTCAGATTACGAGTCGAACAGCCTAACAACCCGGCCATGCTGGGAATTGCAAGGAGAAATTGACAAACATGTATGACCAGCATGTTTTTTTTTTGTAATTTCAGTTTCATTTATCATATTTCTCAAGTAAAATAGGTGTGACTGTAAAGCTTGTGAATTTTTGTCTTGTGAACCGTTATCAACATGAAATTTTTGTTTATTATATTGTTAACAGCATTTTGGAACAGAGAATTTTTTGTGTGTGAATTGTATTTTTGTAGCCTTAGTCATCATTTCGTTTGGAGTCGTTTCGAGCTTCAAAATCAGTTTTTTGTTCAAAATCCTCTTTTGGACGAGTTTCTTCACTTTCTTGGAAAACAGTGAGAGCCTCTCCTTTCCTCAAAATCTTATGTATTGTGACATTACATTGTCTAACAAACATGCCCCATGAATATTTATATCTGGAAATAAGTTTTTAATAATTCAATTCAATGATGATATTTCAACGTTAGATGATCGGGGATTAGCAGTGAACCAAACATATATGTGCTCCACATGACACCCGTTGTGACGTGCAACTGCACTCGCACATGTGAACCGTCCATTTGCATACGTAAATCATTAGATTAACACTCTGTATAACACATTTTATCGTGATACAGCATAAATTAAACTGTTTTTAGCTTGAGTCGTTTCAAGGCATTTTTACATTGTTTAATGACATGATAGATGGCTGTAGTAAATATGCCTTTTTTAACCTTGCATCATTTAAGTAATGTGCTAGTAATCTTACCAGGAAACAATATGTCATGGTTATATATCTGTGTCAACTTCGATATAATACCAAACAACTTTTCTAATATATGTATATAGCACAATAAACTTTAAGTAACTTTCCAGGCACTATCAAGCTCTTAAGACGTTTGAGTCCCAATCTGAGGATTGCTGTTTCGAATCTCCATCATACCAAATATCTCCTGTCCCTTCAGCCGAGGGGGCGTTATAATTATACCATCAATCCCACTACTTGTTGGTAAAATAGCACCCCAAGAGTCGGAGATGGGTAGTAATGACTAGCTGCCTTCTCCATAGTCTTACTCTGTTAAATTATGGACGGCTAGTGCAGACAGAACTCGTTATTTGTTATTCTTAATAAGAGACGATTATACTAAAAAGCATCGTAAAAAAAGAAAAAAAATTTGAAAAAAAAGAATACGACTTGCCCCAAATTTTATTCATTTATTTGCATCGGTATTTTTGAGTTTTGTATTAAGTATTTTAAACATATACTCAAAAGAAAAGACTAGTGCTCGAAAGGGACTTCACCCCAGAAGCTCCTTGATTTTACGCTTTGATTTCGTCAAAAAAATTTAGTGACTATCATTTTATAATTTGTTTTCTTTTTGTTTTATATATACATCATTTTCTTCGCATCGTTTAATTAAAAACACATTCCCATTTTATATAATACTCACAATATCCCTAAGTAGCTAACACCAAAATTCATTATGATTACACACTAAAATAAGGGACAGTAAGTTGAAAGATGAAAATTTGATATCTGTAAATAAAAGTTAAATTGAAAAGAAATGGTGTCCTCTCATTACAATTCTTTGTCATACAAAAAAATAAAAATCACAAAGCTATAAGAAATAAGTAAATTTTCATTTGTTTCTTATACATTTATATAGTTCCAGTGATCAGTAAGAAATTATCAACAACATCTATATATATTTTCAGTGGTCAATAAGGACTTATCAAGAGAATTTATATAGTTTCAGCGGTCAGTAAGGAGTTAACCACAATGGACAACTTTCATTCTTTATTCACGTATTTCTAGTCCAGATCTTTATTTTTACCTTTTAACCTTTTGCTCCTCTCACCCATATTTTGTTTTGATTCTTTTTGAATTTCGAGCAAAGCTACTCGAGAGTTATCTGCGCTAGCCGTCCTTAATTTAGCATTGTAAGACTAGAGGAAAGACAGTTAGTCATCACCACCCACCGTCTACCCTTGGGCTACTCTTTTACCAACGAATAGTTGGATTGATCGTCACATTATAACGCCCCAACAGTTGAAAGGGCGAACATGTTTGGCGCGACGGGGATGCAAACCCGCGACCCTCAGATTACGTGTCGCATGCCTTAACCTACCTGGCCATGCCGGGCCGACTCATATTTTAACGTTATGTTAATTGGTTAGTGAAGCATCTTATCGGGTGGTTTAAAGCAACAAATTCTGTTCAAAATGGATGTTGCGAGTTTGTTTAATATGTTGAGAGGGAACACTGAATCTGGAGCATATACATCAATTATATATAAACGTGTGATGTGTATTGACAGAAATTTGGTCTTTTGTACTCTTTCAGTTATTGTATATAAACCCAATTCCTAAGACAAGCGTATAATGCTGGACTTTGTTACAGATAACTGAGTTTATCTTTTTAGGATCGTATTGGCTTATTTTTATATTTTATAAGTATATGATATGTGTTTATATGTTTGTTATTATCTGAGTTTGAGGGTCCTCAATGAGCCAGGGCGAACAATGAACAATCTTTCCATCTTTTAACCTCTTGTTAATCAATTCGTTTCGCTTTTTCTGTTGTGACAACGATTTTTGAGTTTATAACAAAAATCATTTAGGAATGGAGCCAAGAAAATAATGGAAATCTGATTGTTTGATCTGTTTTCCATCTATATCCCAACCTTTGAAATTTGAATGTAGAACACTTGTGAAGATTTAAAAAATATATACACACACACAACCATGCATACCCACAGAAAGAGAGACATATTATTAAATAGTTCATTGTACATTTCAATATATCGACTGGCGAATGATGTATGAATACCAAAAAATAAGTGTAAAACGTCATATGAACTTTTGTAACACATAAGTTCGGAGCTGTTACGGCAAGTTTCTGTCTCCTACACGCATTGAGCGTATTAATCGATGCTCAGTAAATTTACGAAACACCTGCAGAAATACCAGAAATAGTTCCTTTACCATCATGTACCATCTTCGGTCAAGTGTTAATTACATAAAGAACACATTGTGAATAGACATATTTTTGTTGCGTTATTTATGAGTCAAAATATAGAAGATGAGTTACCAATGAGGCCTTTGCTTTTATTAGCTTGATTTTTTGTTTCATTTCATTTTTAATTAAGCCACGTAAATTATTTTCAGAACGATATTGTTTTCGTACAATGTGTGGTTATGAGAAAGAAGAAACAAGTAAAACCACGAGATGTACCACAAGGTACTATAGGTTTACTGATCACTAAAGAAGAAAGATAAAACAACTAAATCTGCACGATTTACTTCATGCAATTAAGAACAGTAAAAACCAAAACTTACATTAAATAAAAACAACAAGATAAACGTTTAGAAAACATTTTATTATTCCTACTCATGATACAAGATCAAAGTAGAACATTTTCACATCTAAGACTAAATGTTATTTACTTGTACAATGTGAACATTTTCACGTTTAATTTACAGTATAAAAAGATTGGTAGATAAACTGCTAGATCTTTTACTGTAAAAATAAATTCAGAACGTCACACTAATTCACGATATATTGTTAAATACATGACCATTCAGTATTAACTTTTACCAGAATGCACTGTAAACTATTTTTTTACCATGTATTTTTCAAAACACTACTTCAGAATTAGCTTATAATCCACATAAAACATATACAAGTATTTTAATGTTTTTTATTGCTATTTTACAAAGAAACATTTTTATCAATGGTTTATTCACATAAAATAACTGTTTTATTGTGTATTTCAATAACATAACTTTACTCGTTACTTGTTTTTGAGTTGTCAGAACACTCTTTATGACTTCTGTAAACATGGTTCTTGAATACATTGTATTTAGTTAATTGTCGCTTACAAACTCACATAGTGCATGAAAAGTTGCACGAGTTTTATTTTAGTAACATGTGTAGTGTTCTACGTAAGTGTTCTAAATATCAAAGGATGCCTTCCAATATTTACGTGTAAACTTCCTGAATATCATATGCTTAGGTTTTATTTGGGACAAATCTTATACGATAATCAGTATAAAAGTGATTAATTCTAAAATCTACAACACTGCATCACTTTCTTTAGTCCAGTGGCCTCCAACCGTAATCTTGAAAAGGTGCATTTCACGTTTGCTTCGTAAGTTAAAAGCAACAACCAGAACGTTGAAAACAAATGTACTTGTTGAAATATGTAAAAAAAAACTGTAAACGTTCAACTTAAAACAAACATGGGAAAATTGAAGCTTTGGAACTCTTATTTCGAGGCTTACACGAGTACACGAAATATCACACGACTATTTCGTGGAGTCATTTCCAGTTAAGTTCCAATAAATAAAATGCAAATGAAAAGACACAACAGACTCTCGTTATACTATTAACACATCCTTTCGACATGTGGGCAAATCAACACGAGGCAAGCAAATAAAGTAAACTTATAGCATGAAAAAAATATTTGCATTAGCTTGAAAAACCATAAATGCGTTCCCTAAAGTTCCGTAAAAAAACATTAGTTTCAAATTTTAAAACGAACAGGAACACCCACTCAGACCCGTCAGTAATAATAATTAATAATTTCTGTTCCCTAAAGAGCCATGTGGAACCAGAATGTGTTCGGAGCAATGTTGCCAAACCAAAGTTTCATAGGTTTTTCTATTTTTTTACTTTTGTTTATGCGAGAACGTGTCGTGTCTATTCCAACGTCTTGCCAGTACAAAATGGCCTCCAGGTGTGCTTCAGCAGATGTTGCTGGACATAGACAGATTATGTCTGTAGCACTTTACAAGCCCAAAGGAGGTCCATCTTTAATTCAAATTAAAGTTTTTCTTGATTTTTATCTTTTTTAAATCTTCATTTACCTTATATAATAAAAACGTCCAATTTGAATAGCTGTATTCTGATAACACAGCAGAAATCCTCTATTCATTTTTCGTAAAGTCGTGGCCTATGGATATAACATCTGAAAAACTATCTTGTTCCTGAGCCAATTTTAAAAATACATAACCAATTTTTATTTCAAAGGTTAATAGTTTCATAAATGTAATTTTAATTTAAGAACGGAATTTTTAAAGTTTAAAGTTGAAATAAAATGTTATTTTGTAATTATCTTTGTTATTTTAATGTTATTAATACGATATTTACCAGAAGAAAAGCAACTGTTGTAATATTTTAACGTGTCATATTAATAGATCATATGAAGTTCTTAATAATAAAAAAGACCTTAAAGTATTTATTTTTAAAGAAAACTGATGTGATTATGAAACATTATATAGATATATAACCAAAATAAATTTCGACCAGGTCAATTGCATGGTCAAAGTCAGAAAGCTAACTTTTAATAGGGAAAATGTAACTTTGTATAAGAATAAATGTTTGAGTATTGTGCATTACTCTTAATAATTTAAAGAAATGCGATCTTTTTAATGACAATTTATTTTTAAACGAGTTCTTTTTTAATTTCCCTCCAGCAGCACAGTGATATATCTATAGACTTATACCACTAAAAACTGGGTTTTGATACCTGTGGTGAGTAGAACATAGTGAGTCCGTATTGTAACTTCGTATTTAATACCAAACAAACTTATTGAATTCAGTAAATACGGCAGTAATTTTAAAAATAATTCTAGACAATAAGATACTTAGAGATTACGTCAGCAAAACTTAATTATACACATTCATTTTTATACTATTTTTCGTTATTTTGATGTCTTTATCAGTGCTTTAAAATACAATTTCGGACACTGAAACAACAACAGTAAATTGTGTATATTTCTAATTGTTTTGTAGTTTATTCAGGATTTTGTTATCACGCTATTCTTGACAAAACGTGAGTGCTTTCCATTAAGTATCCTGTTTCGAGATCGTCGTACGTTTTTAAATGTACTTTCACAAATGTCTATACGGATAATAACATTTAGAAATCCAACATCTGAAAATTGAACTCTTAAAAATAAAAATACTTGTTTTGAATTCACAGCTCAGCACCCATTTTAGGTTTATTCATTTTTCACGGTAATGACAGAAAACCTCTCAAGGAGAGCTTAATTCAATAATATAAAGCCGGAAAATATGTATTAATGCAAATTCATTAAGGGTTTTCACAGAAACATGATAACCTGTCATTCAACGTAAAAAAAGAGTGGTTGCTTCTCACCAGTCTATAACAACATTAAGATTGATACACGTTAAAACTAAGGATATCAGATGGTAATAAACTGGTAATTATTTCACTGATTATTAGCGATTTTACACAAACAATAACAGATTGCTAAAACATGTTTTCGTCTGTATACTATTTCACAGGATATATCTTCTCACCACTGACTTATTGGCCTGGCAGGACCAGTTGGGTGAGGCACTCGATTCGTAATCCAAGTGTCGCGTGTTCGAATTCCCGTTACATCGAGCATGCTCGCTCTTTCATCCGCGGGTGCGTTATAATACACGGTCAATCCCACTATTCGTTGGTAAAAGAGTAGCTCAAGAGTTGGTGGTGGGTGGTGATGAGTAGCTGCCTTCCCTCTAGTCTTACGCTGCTAAATTAGGGACAGCTTCGTTTTCAAAACAAACCAAACAAGCAAAAACCATTGAATTAAAACACGTATGGACAAAACAAACAGTTACCCAATGGACCGGTATTGATGGAGTTGTATACTGAGTTTTGGGTGGCTTTATCAACTATTATTACACAAAAAAGTTACATCCACACACACATACAAACACGTGTATTAGTATCTCATTTAGAACAAATACATGAAAGAGGTCGGCATATTCTACACATAATTTATAAAGAATAAAAGATAAGGTTTGGCGCTTATATGCAGAGCTTAAAAATTAATAACGAAGAACAAGAGATATATAAATAACTAATATGTTTCTGAGAACTTAGTTTCTATCTCCACAAAAAGTCAGTATGCGTTCATATGTTAGCGTAGAAGAGCATGATCATATATTATGAAGCAAGATGTGTGTGTGTGTGTGTGTGTATCATCTTCAGTCTAACTTCTGTTGTTCCCATACCTTAAGACTGGTATACGATTACGTTGTTTCCTGTTGTTGTTGTTGTTTTGAATTAAGCACAAAGCTACACAATGGGCTATCTGTGCTCTGCCCACCACGGGTATCGAAACCCGGATTTTAGCGTGTAAGTCCGCAGACATACCGCTGAGCCACTGGGGGGCGCGTTGTTTCCTGCGATAGTATAAAAGACAAATTCTCAGACAGCTCCATGTTTAATACTCTGGAGAAAATGAGATTGATTTTCTGAGTTGTTAATCTTTCAAAGTGTGACCTTATGGCCGCAAAAATAAGCAAATAACCCTAATTTAATCAACCATATGAAAGATTGGGTTATATCTTTGGAAACGATGATTAAGTGTCACATGCTATAGAAGTTAAGTAGTTATAATAGAACGAGTTTAGAACCCCAGCATGTGTTTGGAGTCCATGTCGTCATGTCTGGTCTTTTTTCATATAAAGGCTTTGCATCTTGACGACAGTCCTTTACGAAGTTTCCATTGCAAAAAAGCTCCATCGTAAGACTGTCATTTCAAAAGCGTGCCACGGGTACAATTATGCTTCTCACAATCTATCTAAAGTAAAGCAACAACGACATTTTAGCGTTAATGTCTGTCGTACTGAAATTCGTAGGCGTTACGTCTAAAGATTTGGCCAACGATATGTCTTTGTATTAAATAGTATGGATAACTGTTTCGTTCTCTAGATGTTTGAAGTATGCAACAGATGAATGGGAGATATAATTTAAAGCTTTATCTTGAAGAACACATATTTTGTTTACTTTACGTAATTTTAGCTTACTGTGATATAAAGCAAGTTTAAGGCTTTTGGTACCAGTTTATTAGTTGGTGAATTCTGCACTGTAATGACAAGCCTCACTTTGTTTACCACGGCTATGGTAAGAATTATTGGTGGTTTGCTTATTGCTAGTCCTGGTGCCACAAATTGAATCATAAACCTCTGTTTTCTAAAGCCATTAAACACAAGACGTTATCTAGAAAATTGTAAGTTCCCGAAAACATCTTTATAATCTGAGTGTATGAATATTTTGGGTCAAATCGTTACATACCCTTCCTAAAAGCTGTTAACTTCCCTGATACCACAATGCCCACAAAATACCAAACAATGCCAAAAGTTAGTTCTAATGTATTTCTTTCTGCTTCAAGTTGATACTCAACTCTTTGTAATATCGAAACCCACAGCTTTTCTAGATATAAAGCTTCAACAATGGTACTCTAGTGGGACTTCTTTTTTAAGAATCAACAGTGGTACTCTAGTGGGACTTCTTTTTTAAGAATCAACAATGGTACTCTAGTGGGACTTCTTTTTTAAGAATCAACAGTGGTACTCTAGTGGGACTTCTTTTTTAAGAATCAACACTGGTACTCTAGTGGGACTTCTTTTTTAAGAATCAACAATGGTACTCTAGTGGAACTTCTTTTTTAAGAATCAACAGTGGTACTCTAGTGGGACTTCTTTTTTAAGAATCAACAATGGTACTCTAGTGGGACTTCTTTTTTAAGAATCAACAATGGTACTCTAGTGGAACTTCTTTTTTAAGAATCAACAATGGTACTCTAGTGGGACTTCTTTTTTAAGAATCAACAATGGTACTCTAGTGGGACTTCTTTTCTAAGAATCAACAATGGTACTCTAGTGGGACTTCTTTTTTAAGAATCAACAATGGTACTCTAGTGAGACTTCTTTTTTAAGAAGCAACAATGGTACTCTAGTGGGACTTCTTTTTAAGAATCAACAATGGTACTATAGTGGGACTTCTTTTCTAAGAATCAACAATGGTACTCTAGTGGGACTTCTTTTTTAAGAAGCAACAATGGTACTCTAGTGGGACTTCTTTTTTAAGAAAACATCAGCTTCAGTGTTGCCACGTTTCTCTTTTGTAGCCTTCCGAAAACCAACTTATTATGTCAAGGAATTCAAAGTTTAATTAAGCAGACCAAAGGCAAAGCGACAATGGCGCTGGATTGAAGGACCTGGTAAGTGTAAGGTTACATAGACTGGTGTGCTTCCAGTTATCTTTTATTTTTATTTTTTTGGCTCTCTTGCTACTGAAGGCATTCTTTGAAATTGATGTGTGGGGTGTGAGACATTACCACATCTTTGTTTATTTTTTGACTGTGCCAAATGTGCCTTACTTTACCAAAGTAGCATTTTGAGATGAGTGGCTCTCTTTCCTAACTAAAATCTCCATTTTGTTAATATTGTTGTTGTTTGTAGTTAAACATAAAGCTACAATAAGGATTATCCGTGTTTTGCACACCATGTGTATAAAAACCCGGTTTCTAGCGTTGTAGTCCGCAGAAATACTGAAGTAGCCTGTAGTGTGATTTCGATGCTCCCAAGGGTAACTAAACGTTCTGGCAATATTTCGTTTTCTAGCATGAAGAACATTGAAACATTTTTATAAATGTTGTACACGATCTTTGACTGTTTAACTTTTGTCATTGTGTGTTTTCCCATAGCAAAGCCACATTGGGCTATCTGCTGAGTTCACCGAGGGGAATCAAAACCCTGATTTTAGCTCTATAGACTTACTGCTGTAGGAGACGATTGTTTAATGTTCTTTAAGGCATGAATATTTGTTTGTTTGTTTTGGAATTTCACACAAAGCTACTTCAGGGCTATCTGTGTTAGCCGTCCCTAATTTAGCAGTGTAAGACTAGATGGAAGGCAGCTAGTCATCACCACCCACCGCCAACTCTTGGGCTACTCTTTTACCAACGAATAGTGGAACTGACCGTCACATTATAACGCCCCCCAGGATGGGAGTGCGAGCATATTTGACGCGACGCGGGCGCAAACCCGCACCTTCGGATTACGAGTCGCACGCCTTACGCACTTGGCAATGCCGGGCCTCATGATTATTTCTTTTCGATAAAAGTGGTCACGTATCGATCAAGTTTTGGAGATATTTTCAGTCCTTATCAGAGCTATCTATTTATATATATTTGACAGACACCGATCTAGACATTTGTAGAGATAAACTAACTAATTTTCATACTATTCCATTAGGTATAAAAAAACTACTTGTAGACCAGATGATTTAGGCCTACTTTCAGCCTCTAAAATACGTAGTTCTTCTATATTTTGAGACCTTACGTCTGTCCAAACACCAGTTTTAGATTTTGTTTTAAAGTTTGACAAGTTAGACGTGACTGTTTTTCTTATTTTCCATTTCAGGAAAATAGCATTTGTTCTTACTGGTTTCTTGTTAAGGTAAATGTTATCCAATCCAAATTTCTCTAAGCATGAAACATAATATAACTTTATACAGGCAGTGGACAAAGAAGTTCCTTCCTGTTAAAAATGTTGCTAATTTGTTACATCATTTATTAGATAACAGAAGATGTGTACAACTATGCTTTCAGAACTCGCTCGACGCAATCTGTTCAAATATGACCTCAAATCCCAACTTTAACACTGGCTTTTATAAATAACTGAACTTTCTGGATTGTAGTTGCATATTTTCATGAATCATGTTGTACAACGATAAAATAATTGGTTTTATTCCTCTCAATGGATTAAGCAAATAGCCCGAGGTGACCTTGCTATAAAAAAAACCCACAAAACTTGTTGTGCATCTGCTGTATTTTCTTAAATTTTATTCCAATTAGCCTAAAAAATGATCAAACGAGTTTCTTTGTAATTGTGGAGTCATTAAAAGATATATTAAAATAAGATAATTTATGTTACGTAAGGGCCAGGTGTTACCTGATATCAATCAGATTGAACATTTATGGGCTGAGTTAAACCAATTAATGAAAGATTGCAAGCCAAACATGGCAGATGAATTTTTTGAAGTACTCAAACTCACTGAAATCATGTCATATCTACGTGGAGCAGTACTGAAATCATGTCATATCTACGTGGAGCAGTACTGAAATCAAAAGGAATGCCGACTAAATATTAACTTGTAACTGGTTTGTGTTATTTTTAGTTTCATTTTCAAATTAGCCTGCAAAATCATCAAACGAGTTTCTCTGCAATCATTGAAATAAAAAGATATAGAAATTACAGCAAGTGCACACCACGTTTAAAGAGAAAACGTAACTAGATTTATGAATAGTACTGGTATTTACAAAAGCCGGTGTTAGAATTAGGATTCGAGATCACACTTGAGCAGATCTCGTCGAGTGTGTTCTAAAAACATATAGTTTTAGATATTTTCTGTTATGTAATAAAATATATTATAAATTAACAACATTTTCCGGGAAAAGGCAATTTTTGTCCACCCCTGTAACTCGAATAACTTTACACAAAAAGTATATTCCATATACATGCACTTTGAAGATAAGATAATCTGAGACAAATTTAATTTTCAGTAAACGTGTGTTTTTCATATAGCAAAGCCACATGAGACTATCTGCTTAGCTTGCCGAGGGGATTCGAACCCCTAATTTCAGCGTTGTAAATCTGTAGACTTACCGCTTTACTAGCGGGAGGTCTCAGTAACCATAACGTTCTGTTTCTAACCACAACTGAATGCTACACAGTCCATAAAAGATTGTAGTCCATAATTTATCCCAGTTTAAGATGACAACATTTAATCTTTCATCCACCCGTTTCTTGGAACACTACGCTTAGTGAGGTTCTAACTTGGTTTGATCTTGTAAGCCCAGGACAGGTCTTGGGAGATGAATATAGGTTACTTTGAGCATTCACGTATATAATTCAAATGTGAACAGTCTCTGTATGCAAGTGAACACTTTCAATTTACTTCAGTTAGAACGTACGTTCGGTATTCATACACATACAATATTGACATTCAGGCAGGTATTGAACTCTCATGTTATTGACTCTTTATTGATATCGAGAGTAGAATTCCTTTGATCGATTTTTTGAGCTCTTTATCTGCCACTGAACGTCACTTAAATTTTTCCAGAAATAAAAATTACATTTTAGTATTTAAAGTAGTTACGTAGCAATCGTTTATATACTGGTTTGCATACATATTGTATGTGTAAGCAACGAAAATTCGTATGACATGGTTACAGGCAATAACTTTGGAACTAACGGGATAAAATTATATTTTAGGTTTCCTTACCTGGGCGTGGCCAATTGACTTTATGTGTTTAAAAAAAAAAAAAAAAATATTTTTGTTTCATTTTTCTCAAATATAAGGCCCGGTACGCTCCAAACATGCTTGCCTTCCCAGCCGTGGGAGCGTTATAATGTGACGGTCAATCCCACTATTCGTTGGTAAAAGAGTAGCCCAAGAGTTGGCGGTGGGTGGTGAAGACTAGCTGCCTTCCCTCTAGTCTTACACTGCTAAATTAGGGACGGCTACCACAGATAGCCCTCGAGTAGCTTTGTGAGAAATTCTAAAACATACAAACAAACAAAATCCTAAGATAACCTTTCATTAATCATATATTTACATAAGTTCCATGTAGAATACAGATACACAAGCTGGTTATTAACAGTGTAAAATAACAATTCATAAAGGTTTTAAACGTGTTCCTGTAAAGTATTTGCATTTGATCTGAATATCGATTTATTATTTCGCAAATTAATGTATAATTATTGTTTCAAGGCTGTCACGGTATGAATCTACGTATAGCTGGTTTATTGTCACTGAAAACACGCAAAACTCCACAATGGGCTTGTTAAGCTGTGCCCACTGTGCAGGGATTGAACCCGTACTTTTAACGATACACATCCTAGAGCTTGACGTTGAGGCACCGAGAACTATACATTATTTATGTATATCCTTGTTTTGTTTTCTTGGGTGGGGCGTACACCATGCTTAAAACTTACACCGTAGCTTCAACCTACACTCACGACTTATGTTTTATCACTTGGTGTATGTGTGGTTGTTACAGTTGTTATAAAGTGCCTTGGTAGCGAGTGCCAGTTGGCTAACTTTAACTCAGTTGGTAAAGCACTTGCCTGGCACATGAGAGGTTTCGGGAGAAAAAATGTATAATTCCAACTTTGAAATCCTTCAATATAAAACTTGTAAAGTTTTATGAGTGAGTGACATGTCACATTTTACACTGAAATAAAATAATGTGTTACGTGAAATACGTGAGTTTGTGAGTTGATGCTACAATGGATTCTGCTATTTGTTATCACATACTTTCAAGCTAAAAGTGTTTAAACAGTAATTATATATGTGATGAAATATTCTGTGTAACCTGCCAATAAATAAAAGAAATAATTAATCAGAATATCCAATCAAGTAAGAGTATAAAAAGAATCAAAGTGGAAGATACAATATGTTTAATATTAAAAAATCACTTTGAAAATGATAGAAAATATTAAATTGGAAGTTTTAAAGTTTAATTTCAGTACTCATATTGCCTTCCATGGAATAGTATGACTTTATCGTATTTCATTAACAGCAACTAGAAAAACAAAATATGGATATATATAAATTCAACTGCAATAAATGCTTTCTTTCAGACCTGTCCTATAATATATACGCGATGAACGTAACAGTAGAATGTTCTTACTTAATTTATATTGCTGGTATAGTATGTATCAATCGCATTTATAGAATTCATTTATTATCGATGGCTTAGACTTGAAAATTACTTAAGTTGTTCCATATTTGCTCTAAAACTTCAGTTTACGACTTCTTTTTTTTTGCACACGAATACATGCAGACATAACGTGATTGGAAAGTTATTTTGGTGATTAAAGAGTATCATAGATTTTGTTTTCATTCTGTAACTGTTGGAGTTAGGTATGTGTTGCTTCAATAACAACCTCGTCATCTTTAGAAACAAAGTAAGGCTTCTCTTGGCGCCGAAGCAAAATCAGTGACTATCTGTCGGGCAGCCACATCGGATTGGCTCAGGACACCGGTGCTTACACAAAACTTACATGTATATCTTGGAAGACTGGAACTCCGCGTGAACCTTGTGCTGTGATGTAACACTACATGGAACTAGCAAGCTGACTTTTGTCACGCAGTTTCAGGTAAACAAATTAGAAATAGCTCGTGATTTTTCTTCAAACCCTGATCGATCTGTAACTTCGATTGTCTACTGAAAAGTGTTGGAACAACCCTCAGGGTGAGTTTAATGTTACTTACAGTTTGTTGGTTTTTGTTACTTTCTAATTCAAACAAAAACGGTTGGAACCACGAACAGGATCAATTGAATGTTATCAATATTTGTTTTCGTGTTGAAATTCAAACAATGAGCTGTTGGAACTACCGACAGAATCATTCGAATGTTATATGTAGTTATGTTCACGTTCTGATCCAAACATAAAACGGATCATCCTGAAGGTAAGTTGAATAATATTATATATATAGCTGTTTTATGTTCTGATCCAAATAAAAAAACTGTTATATTCATTCTATATTCCTTAAGAAACAATAGCAGGATGTTTTGTAACATCATTTAACTGTTACATATTTTGGGAGCCATTTTTTTTCTTTTACATGAAACAGTTCTTCTTCTCTACAACCACATTTCACCATATCAAGAATTTTGAATCAGCCAAAAATCACAGCTAAGTCCTAATTATTCTTTAGCTTCGTTTTGTTTTAAAAAACTGAATTTACTGACTCAGTTTTTATGACCAATCAGACAGTGCTTTGTCACTTTTTACCATTAAGCCGAAAGAGTGAGCTTCGTTTTTTCTGCTATTGTCATGCAATACAATACCATGGTTTCATTGACAAGATACAGTTGAAACAAGAAACAGTTTGTTGACTGCTTTTTGAAAACCAGAGGACTTTTAATTGCTTTCAAATGAAACTAGACTTACTTCTTGTTTTCCCGTAGTTCTTAAGTATACAACACATCAGAAGTAACTAGACTTACGTCCCGATTTTCATTAGTTTCAAGTTCAAAACATTCTAAAAATTGCTAATATTTTAAAAACAGAGTGTTTTAGTGCTGGCTAACTGTAATTCACTAAATACAAGGGCTTTTGAATTAACTAACCATAAATCATCATAAGTAGGCCTAGTATATGACGCTGTTATTGCATCAATGTTTATCGTCTCCTGTTTGAACGAAATGTTCTAACGTCGCTGTATTTTGACCAAACGTCAAAATCGATCTTTTAAAAAATTAACTGTCCTGATCTAAGATACTTTTCGACATACATAAAGTATATATTTTTTTAAAATCTGAAAAAAATTCTGATCAACGATCATTGTTTCTAATAAATCGTCAAAATTCACTAAAAACTTCCATCTCACATCTTTACGCGATAGATCACGAAAACCTGCATCAACAATACTATTATGGGATAAATCATCATATCAAATGTTTGTAAAGATTCAAGTGACGTTTATTAGCGATGTAACAATCCAATTACGTCAAAATGAATGTTGTTGAAATTACATACGAAAATTACACTTAAGTTATTCTGTTTGTAAATAAGCAAGTGTTTAAGGGAGCGAAATAACATGGTATTCTATAAATAACAACAATGGCACGTGGATCATTCACCCACCATGTTGTATTTGTTCTTTAATAGAATACCGATATTAAGCAATGTCATTAACTTGTTACATACAGTATTAACATCATTTGCTGCAGTTAAGAATGTTTTGTATGAGTGATCTTAAGTACAAAGTTAAACAATAAGCAACCTGTGCCCTGCCAACCATGCTATAAAAACTCGTTTTCTGTCATTGTAAGTCCGAAGACGTATTTGAGAAGTAAATACATAGATGGTGTTACTGAGTTGTATCTACACGATCGTTTTATCTTAACCAGTTAATTTTCAATATTGTTCCTTATTATAGCTTTACTTTTAAAGTAGCTATCAATGTTAAGCGTATGTATTTGTTCAAACTCTCTCGATGGTACAATATGATAGCGTTATTTTCGTTTAAAATTATGCTTGTATTGATTGCTAAACGCTTGAGATTGTGCAACAAGGTGATATATATTGTTTATCCAATTGGTTTTCGTGTTTAAATCACGTGACCATAAAAAAATAGACCAATAATTTCATCAAAGAATAGTAAAGGCTCTTCTATTGTCCACACTTTTTTTTATCTAGGCAGAATACACAGGCAGAGTTGAGTTGGTATTGTGTTGTCAACTGTGCTGAATAGAGTTTTTCCATGCGAGGTCTTTTGGACCAGATGGCCGTTACCATGGTACTCCAACAACCCCAGAACGAAGCTAATAGCTCTGCCGCTTTTTTCGTGGCCTTTTATTCGTTCTGAAAGCTCCTTTTAAGCGGATTATCAGTGCTTCATACAGGATGTGGACAACTCTGCATTCAAACGCTTACGATGTGTTTCGGCTTTTCCTCCTAGGCTATGAGAAACGTCTTTATCGAGTAGGAGCTGCGTGTGCTGAATAGAGAAGGTCTTTGTACTTAGTATGAATAAAGAAAACATGTACATACCTCCTGACAAAAGGCAATTTTGCTGACACATTAATCTAAATATTTGTATACATCTTCAGAATTGAAATTATCGCCGATTATTTTATTCCCGCTTGTAGACCGGAGACAACAACAAAAGAAGTAAGGCTCACTTTGAAATACCTAAACACTTTCATGTTTCACAGGTAAATTTACTTGCCGTTTTGAGCATTATTTTAGTTCGGAAGGTAGAGAACATAAGACATGACCACAATCATTTCTTAGCAATACAAACTAAAGAGAAAGTACTCTGACTATTTGTTTCTTTGGTAGTTTTTTTTCACAAAACTACTCAACGTAGACGTTTTAAGTTGATATACTAGAGGGAAGGCACCTGGTCAACAGTACCAACTATCACCGCTTGTTTGAACAAGTTGTTGTTGTTGTTTTGAATTAAGCACAAAGAAAAACAATGAGCTATCTGTGCTCTGCCCACCACGAGTATCGAAACCCGGTTTTTAGCGATGTAAGTCCGAAGAAAAACCGCTGAGTCACTCGGGAGCTGTTTGAATAATATAGTAGGATCTGATTCTCACTCTTATAATGCATTTTTAATGCAATAATGGTCCATGAAGCATGACCCTTAAATTCACAGTTCATGCATGTTAACTACTATGCCACTTCTGGCCCCAAAGAGAGAAAGATGGATTTTATTTTATTTTATATATATTGATCCATTAATAAATGGGCGTAGTATTCTATGCAGTGTGTTTATTTATTTTTGTAAAATTTTTTTGTGATCTTACAAAATTTGCTGTCCATATAATTATACAAGAATAACATGTATTTTCAGCATTAAAACCTGTTGACTTGCTAAAATAAACATCTCGCTAGATATTTTAAACACTTATGTAAACAGAACATGATCAGATTTTTAAGCTGTTTTAATATTCTTTATAAATACTTATTATAACATTTTACTGGTTATGTAAATTAAGTCAGTAACGTGAACAGTTTGTTGCGCAATTTAAATTCATATACAAGGAAAAGTGATACTTAAGTAGGAAAAATTTGGTACTGCTTAAGTTGAAAGACGTAGTACGCAATGCTGTGCTTAAGTCACTGTTAGGATACAGATGCTGAAAGGTAAGAGGGTAAGTAAGTAAGTTTCACTGTTATAATGCCCCTCAAATGAAAGTGCAAACTGTGTTTAGTACCACATCACAGCTCGAACTTTAGACATTCTTATTCGTGGGCTATTCGCTAACTATTATACCACACCTGACTACAACAAGTAACAAGTGTGCATGATTTGGTAATATTTCTCACTGTACAAATGATCTGGTTGCTCCTAGTTATGAGAAAAGTAAACACTACAATGATGATTTTTTAATATCCTCTGACTCATCAGTTGGTAATTTGTAGTTCAAGCTATAGTTAACATTTGATATTTTTAATTCGTTTCATGTAACAAAAACAATCATCACTTAATAAGAGTCTGTTTGAACGTCATGAAAATGTTTAGTGTACGAAGACTTTAAAAACGAAAAGTTGTAATTTTGCATTTAATCACAACATATCAGCTATTTCGTATTAAATGTGTTTATACTAAGCCATATATTTTCCATTCTGGAAAACACTTGGATAAGTCTTACTTTTCTCGTGCTATAGCTGTACTCTCATAGATTCTTCGTCACAACGAACACAGGGTTCATTTTTCGTAGAAGTTGTTTGGTTATTTACAAACTGTCACTACGAAAGAAGTCAAAAATAGTTTATGAAAAGTTTGATGTTAAACGCTTAATTCTGACCTCTACCTATAAATAAATAAAGCGTACCAAATATAGCCTAAAAGTATTATTTAAGTCTGTTTTTAAATAGAGTTGTCAATATTTATTGTGCTGTGCGCTATGAACAAACTACAGTTGGAAAGGGCATACACACACACACACAACTTTTTCGCTTTATTAAAAATGTTTAAGAATAAAAGTGAATCAATATCTTTCCTATTTAATAAAAATCTTTAAAAGTAAAGCGACAACTTCCTCGTTATATTTTAGTTGTTTGTGACCACTGAGCTGAGAATGTTTTAAGAATAAAGACGCAAGCGTTAGAAAGAAACGTAAATACAAATTCTCCATCTCTTTATATGGATTAAGGGTTAGCAATACCGAAGTAAGAGAACAGATGGCTGTATTCACCACTGGTTTTGGAGGCTTTATTAACACACCGACAAAGGTAAAGGTTAGAACTTTTCAGGCTTTGGCGAAGAAAACTGCACAGATTACCACCGATTCTTTCGAGAACACAAATGCAAGTTTGGCGAAGCCACCAGATGTTTTGCTTTTCACTTGAGAGTTAAGTGTCCTTTCTTCTCTTCCCTGTCTGCGCGTAGTCGTATTGACGATGTTGTCATTCGTCCAAATACGAGGTTTTGTGTGGGGCGTACCATTGGTTTTGTGTTCAGCCCACTAGGCTAGACAGTTGGTTTGCCTGGTTATTATTTAAAGTTAAGCAAGCGAAACAGTTTTATGTCTCGCTCTGAAGAAAACGTCCATGAGAAGACCTAGGTGGACTCTGATCTAATCACCAGGCGAGACGTCTCAATCTGTATAAAAACAACCTTTGACCTCGTTTGAGGTACAGGTACAACTGAAGGTCATTTTAAAATCCCCCCAATTTTTAACACGAATTACACGCTTTTCCTATCTAGCTTACAATAATAATCTTAGATTGTTTGTTCACAAAACTGGTAAATTATCACCTGTCTCTTGTGTAAAACTTTATAAATACGTATGTTTTAACACTAAAAATAATATATATGTATGCTATTTTGTTTATTTATAACTCATTTCACGAACAACACAGGTTATACTAGTTACTGGATCAAATGTAACATTTTTCTCAAGTTTTGTTTTTCGTTTATTGTGTTTGTGATTTTATTATAAAGATTGATTTGCATTGTCAGTTTATAATATATATGGGGAACTAACCTGAATTTCCAGAACCGACCTAGCCTTGTAAGATGTTATTGGGTTAACACTTTAAAACATCGTTAGCAGCAAAAATACCCATCTGATGAAATAATGTATTCTAATTTTTACACGCAATTAAATAATTATACTAATGGACAGATAGTTTTAGTTTAGTTCTAACTGCAAATTACTTTGATCGGAAATTATTATTATATATTCATCTTAAAGTTTTTATAAGATTTCACGAGGGAAATATAATGATTTATCTGCACATCAGATGCGAAAACTAGCAAGCTACAAACAAAATCCATTACATTTGTTAAAAAAAATCAAATTAATCACAAGCTTCATCTAAACCTTATTTTCTTTCGGGAGTATCCTACTGTGAATTTGCCTGACAGCAAACCGAACAATTTAACATTCGAGACGAGAGACGATACTGCACTCTTTCAACTGTAGATGCGTTATGAAAGTGGCAGTCAATCCCGTCCTTTGGTTCAAACAAACAAAATCGTGTTCACCTTTAGTTACTACTTAATGTTACACATATCAGTTTTGGTGCAAATGTTTTTTTGTGTTTTTTTTTAAATTCTCGCAAAGCCACACGATGGCTATCTGCGCTAACCTTTCCTGATTTAACAGGGTAAGATTAGAGGGAAGGTAGCTAGTCATTACCACCCACCGCCAACTCTTGGGCTACTCTTTTACCAACGAATGGTGGGACTGACCGCATATTATAATGCTCCCACAGCTGAAAGGACGAGCATGTTTGGTGTAACGGGAATTCGAATCCGCAACCTTCGGATTACGAGTCGAGAGCCTTAACCACCTAGCCTTGTGTGCCTCAAAGTTAGGGACAGCTATACCCGAGCTTTCGTGAACTTTGGCCTTGCACTTTAGTCCACGTACTTATAAAGCGGCTGAAAATTCTAGTTCCATTTAACACTTAGTTTTAAACATATAATGCATATTTTGTTTTAACTGCCTTGTGTTTCCAATGAAATAATTGTAATATTAGTTTATTCATCGAGGAACGATATTTTAAACAAAATTTTTACATCAGTTGAACTTGTCGAATATACATACACTCTTAGTTAGGTGGTTTTAAACCATCAAATATTATGATATTAATATATCTTAATGTTAACTTTTCTTTTCTTTCAGTGATTATTGTGATAAATAAACACTGTGTAACAAAACTGTAAGAATGTAAAAACATCATGGATTAGCTCAAGTAGGTTACAGTGGTTTACTTTGTGGAACCATAGGTAGAGGCTGTACTAATACAAACACATTTCACACTTTAAGTGTGAACTAAATAATAAACGTAAAAGGATTATCTAAACAGTCTTCTGAGAATAGGGCTTAAACTAACGATCACGAAACTAGTGTTGTCTCTTTTTTATTTATTGTGGCCTAACTGTCACAACGCGCTTCAAGAGTTTCAGAAGAATCCAAGGATCAAATGAAATGCTTATTTCCACCGACCATCACTGCTCCCTCCCTCCCCCAAAATGTGTGAAAGTTCGACAAAAACAAAATCTATTAAATTTTGTCTCTGTAGAAATTGTTCTATCGATTTCAACTTCTACTCGAGTTATTGAAGTGATGAGATTTTTTTTTTATTTTTGCCCCTAAATCCAATGTCTGATGGGCTTTGAAATTACTTTTCTTTCACGAGATTCCACAAGCTTCCCATTTATTTTCACCTTTGCCAGTCGTGATGATCAGAAAGAGAGAAAAAAAGACTACAGTTATTGAGTGATTTGAATTGTTATACAACGTGAACCCTGGTGAATTAAATATTACATTTAATAATACAAGTTTTAGGAAAAAATATAAAGAATTCTATTTTAGGGAAAAATATAACATAAATATAACATATAAATACCGAGAAATATTTTATATTATTCTCACTTTTTACAACATATATAACCGTTGTATAAGTATTAATTCCTCCCCATTGGCTCAGCGGTATGTCTGCGGACTTACACGCTAAAATCCGGGTTTCGATACCCGTGGTGGGCAGAGCACAGATAGCCCATTGTGTAGCTTTGTGCTTAATTCAAAACAACAACAACAACAACAACCCTTCAATATAAAGAGATCTTAATAGCATAAGTAGAATATTTTAGTAATACGAAAATTTAAGATGAAACACAGTGTTCGAAAATCAAATAAATATTGAAATCTGGATCGTAGCGACAAAAGAGTTAAGGTCAATGAAAATAATTCATTATGATTTGTTGAAAATAATATCAACTGTTTTCCATAAATGTGATAATTAACATTCCAAGCTTAGCAAAAAAAATCATTAAAATGTTTTCCAATAATTGATAAATTCTGGAAACAACAAGGAATAGTTTTCTTAAGGTAAAATATTTATTTTGGGGTGGAAAGGGTCGAGTGAGGTGAAATCAATATTAAGCCTTAATAAGTTTCAAAATTTTACTGGTTTTATCAATTAATATTTTAACATTAACTCATGGAAATAAAAAAAACTAAAATAAAAATAATAGCAAGAAACTGTTTGTGTAATTAATAGTTTTCTAGTTCAACAAGAATGTCATTTTCGTGATAATGTTTCAAAAATTTACATAAAAATTTTCCAATAATCACTATTCATTAAATTACAAGAGATAATTCAATTAATGGAAAGTTTAATATATTCTAAAAATATTTCTTGCAGCTAAAACTGGATTAGAACAAAAATGTTTGAACAGCACAGAGTTTAATAATTAGTAAAGATTTCCATAAATATGAGATTTGAAAACATTTAGACAGAAATAAATCACACTTTTGTACGTTGATATAGCTATGGTTGTGTATATTTATATATATATATATATATATATAAGTTGTTGTTGTTGTTTTGAATTAAGCACAAAGCTACACAATGGGCTATCTGTGCTCTGCCCACCACAGTATCGAAACCCGGTTTTTAGCGTGTTAGTCCGCAGACATACCGGGCATGATTTAAAGTACTCAAGAAATTCTGAAAACAAGAAAATTGCTATTTATCATTTTCGAAGGAATTGTTTTAACAGTTAATAAATTTCAAAATTTAAGAAGAATTAACAAGAATTTGTTTCCATAAGTAACAGTTTCCTTTAAGAAAAACCGATATATAACGGGAATAAAAGGCTTGCATTAATAATCAAGGTTTCCCATGAGTTTATCGGCAACTTTGGCCATAGTGCAGATAGCTTAAAGTCTAGTTTAGCGCAACAACAAACGAACAATTGAAGGCATTAATCAACAAATCGAAAAATGTCAAAACAAATTCCAGGAGTGAAGATAAGACTGTTGTTGTTGTTTTGAATTAAGCACAAAGCTACACAATGGGCTATCTGTGCTCTGCCCACCACAGTATCGAAACCCGGATTTTAGCGTTATAAGTCCTCAGACATACCGCTGAGCCACTAGGGGGCGTGAAGATAAAAAAAGAAACATTCCAGTGTGATCAATTACAAAATTTTTAAGGGTTGTGTTTCTTTAACCTACATTTTTTTTTGCTTTAGTGAAAATATAATCTCTATGATTAGCGAGTCGAGGATGTAACACAATTTACGTATGTGTTTTTTTATCGCTGAAACACATCAGGCTAACTACTGTATTTACAGATGGGAATCGAACCCCTGATTTTATAAGCATTGGAAATCTACAGACTTATTGCTGTCCCAAAGAGAAATTCTAACTTTCCGCTATTACTGCGATAAATTTTGAAAATATTAACACCACAAGATAAACATAAACTGATCTCGTTCATTCAAATTTTAGGATAATTTCAGATTTCAGCTTTAAAATTTAAATAAAATTGTAATCTATGTAGTTCACCCATACTTGTTTGAAGGTAATTTTCCCTTCGGGTAATAAAGGAAAATGCTACAATTTCACACAAGTATACCCTTGTGGTTTTACTTGCTGGACTTGTTTTCAAAGTGCTCGAAAGTGTTTTGGAAAATTGTTTAGTCCTTTCAAAGCATGGAGACAATGTTATCATGACTACTATTCCAATACACCTACTAGTATAATTACTGTCGATCTTCCTATAAAACTTTCTCAATTAAACGCATGACCTGCTGTCTGTATTATCTCCCCTTCACAGCGGCAGCAACCTGATATGTACTTCAATGTGTCTTTAACAACTTGTACCAAGGTAAAATTTTAAATTGATCTCCATAGCGTTCGCCTCCATCCCATCTTCGAGCCATACAAGATCGTCGTCGGTAAAACTGTTGTGTTCTCGTGTAATACAATCGTTCTTTGCGTTCCATCCAGTCCCACGCTTTCCCTGCTTACTAAAGCCCACTGGGCCTCGTTGGAAAACTTCTCTTCGTCGCACCAAGTAATTAATTACAGGCGAGGGCTCTTCTGGGATAAGTAGCCTAGCCTTGTGGAAAATTGAATACCGATTAGCGGAAGAATCAGCTCTCCTTATTTTTTACGCAAAACGGCTTGTGTTAATGTGATGGCTAGTGATTAAATTAGGTCGAGTGTGTGACAAGTTTTTTACTTTAAAAGACACGGATTTCTTCTGATAGAATTATTTCTTTAAAAATATAGACTGATACAACGACAGTAATAATCAGGATAATGTAATAACTAGTGTAGTTTCCCTTAACACCTAGTGTCTGAAAAAAATCTTATAAAGAAGTATTTTTGACAGTTTACATCATCATTTGTTTATTATGAATAAAACTGAGTGGCAAACCGTAAAAAGATTGTGTTGTGAAGGAAAACGAGAACTGTGTCATTTCACACTACAAGATGCATTACCTAAACACAAACTTATGTGAACTTTAAAACAATTCATTTTTGGAGCGATGTAAACACAAAATTTTGTTAAATGATAACAAAATAGTATGTTGTTTTCAATTCAGAAACTTGTTAACTTAAATACATTGTCATGTTCTGTTTTACAGTCGGTACGTATATAACACATTGTCATGTTGTGTTTTACAGTCGGTACGTATATAATACATTGTCATGTTGTGTTTTACAGTCAATACGTATATAATACATTGTCATGTTGTGTTTTACAGTCGGTACGTATATAATACATTGTTATGTTTTACACTGGGCACGTGTATAATACGCGATTATGTTGTGTTTTACAGTCGGTACGTATATAATACGTTGTTATGTTGTGTTTTAGAGTCGGTACGTATATAATACATTGTCATGTTGTGTTTTAGAGTCGGTACGTATATAACACATTGTCATGTTGTGTTTTACAGTGAGTACGTATGTAATACAAAGTTATGCTGTGTTTTACACTGGGTACGTATATAATACATTGTTATGTTGTATTACACAGTTAATACGTATATAATGCATTGTTATGTTGTGTTTTACAGTCGGTACGTATATAATGCAATGTTGTGTTGTGTTTTACAGTCGGTACATATATAATACAAAGTTATGCTGTGTTTTACATTGGGTACGTATATAATACATTGTTATGTTGTATTAAACAGTCAATACGTATATAATACATTGTCATGTTGTGTTTCACAGTCGGTACGTATATAATACATTGTTTTATTATGTTTTACAGTGGGTACATAGATAGCACAATGCTATGTTGTGTTTTACAGTGGGTACATATATAATACAATGTTATGTTGTGTTTTGCAGTCGGTACATATATTGCATATAGTTAAAGATTGTACATCACTATTTTTTATTGTTTTGTTGCCACACAAAGATCGTGTCGTGGCCATTAAAACACAAGATTTGTGTTCCACAAAATCTAAACTGTGTTGTTCTTAACGCAAGTAGCCTACTGGTTATCACATGGGGAGAGCGATTGGTAAGTTTAAAGCACCAGCAGCGATATGTCCGATGTCGTATGTCATTGAACACGTTTTGACCTTTCAACTTGTGGTTTTCTAGTATTCAAGACCTCTTTATCAACAATTCTAAGTTTGGGACGACTATGTCTGAGTAAAGTTTCCTTCAGGTTGAAATTGTCAAAAATTTCTCACTCTACCAAAAAATTTTTATTCTTGAAAAAAATTGTTCTTTAGATAGGGTTGTTTTATTCTGTAGTTATGTTGTTATTTCTTTCCACTGAACGAACCTAATAAGAAGCGAAGGAAGATATTCAACTAATTTATATTTCTGTGAAGTAGTAGCTATGGTATCACCTATTAATTGGAGTCGAAATAACGTATCAAAAGTGTAATTCTGTGGCTAAATCAAACCGATGTGAAAAAATGTCATCATTTCTTATTAAATCATTATCATACGGTTATGATTTCCAGCCTATTAATTTGATGATTCATCTCCATATTATGGCCCAACATGGCCAGGTGAGTTGAGACGTTTGACTCGTAATCTGAGGGTCGCGGGTTCGAATCCCGGTCACACCAAACATGCTTTCCCTTTCAGCCATACGAGCGTTGTAATGTTACGGTCAATCTCACTATTCGTTGGTAAAAGAGTAGCTCAAAAGTTGGCGCTGGGTGGTGATGACTAGCTGCCTTCTCTCTAGTGTTACACTGCTAAATTAGGGACGGCTAGCACAGATAGCCCTCGAGTAGCTTTACACGAAATTATAAAACAAACAAACAAAAAATCTCCATGTTTCATTCCCTTAAGTATTCCGGAAGAACAGCGATAAGTGTGCGGGCTTAGAGCGCTAAAATCTGGAGTACGATACCCTGTGGTGAACACAGCTCAAAGTGACTTTACTATGAAACAAAAATACAAACCATATTCCCAAAAGCGCGCTCCACACTATAGGATAATCTATAAGAATGTTGCTCAAATTCCGCTACAGAGGGCGGAGTTGTGTTTCATCCGATATATAAAGTTGAGTGATAATAGAAGACTTCAAGAGTATATTTTAAGATTGTTTGGCTTTTGCATAAGGTAACAATGCCACTGAAATTAATCATTTTTGAGTGGGGCAAGCAAATGCTTTTTCGGACGCAAAATATCCATGCATTCAGATCATAAAGAATATTTCATGTCAGACATTTGGAATTTCAAACACGAGGACTATCCCTTGTTCATAATAATATTGGAAAGCAAAAAAATGTTGATCAAGTGGGAAACAACAACCGTTCAGGGATAGAGCCGCAACAAGTCTTATGTCGTAGTGATAAACAAAGCATTTTGTAAAAGGTGAAATTCCAAAGGCGCATACGTCAGAGTGGGTTCATATCCCACCGCTGCCATTATTTTTTTATTAGGCCCGGCATGGACAAGCGTGTTAAGGCTTGCGAATCGCAATCTGAAGGTCGTGGGTTCGAATCCCGGTCGGGCCAAACATGCTCGCCATTTCAGCCGTGGGAGCGTCATAATGTGACAGTTAATCTCACTAGTCGTTGGTAAAAGAGTAGCCCAAGAGTTGGCGGTGGGTGGGGATGAATAGCTGCCTTCCCTCTAGTCTTACACTGCTATATTAGGGACGGCTAGCACAGATAGCCCTCGAGTAGCTTTGAGCGAAACTCAAAAATAAACAAACGTCAGAAATAAAAACCATCGACGTTTTCTTTGCAAGAGCACACAATACAATCGCAAAGGATTTTTTTTGAAAAGTAAAATAAGTCACACCTACAGAAATTTGTTTTTGACATATTTGTCCAATCGTAACATATTTTAAGAAGATACAGAATGAAAGAAATGTCCTATTCTTGCTATTCCATACGAAAACATTTCACTCAGGCTGCTTATTGTTTCATTACGATAGGACTGTTGACACGTGTGTTGAAAAACAATTATCTTTGTAAACTAGATGGATTTTGGTAAGCATTCAGGAAGTAATGATGTGGTATGGACGTGAATGTCTTACGACAGAACTTTTACAATGGAAAATGTGTTGTGTGGCTAATCTTACATAAGATATGATCTAGCTTGGCGACATGGACTATAACGACGTGACGAGCTTTCAAATGGTTTTAATATAATTTATCCAACATCGGAAGTCCATCAAATAAGAGAAGCCAAAAACAGAATCGTTTATAAGGAGTTCTAGTGAATCCTTACTTCCTTCAAATCTATTAGTTCAAAATTATAGACAGCTACACACAAATAGCTGTATATAAGATTTGAGAAAGAAACAGGTTCTGAAATATTTTCTACTCTGTGACCTTTATGCATAAAATCCAACTCTTTTTACTTTGCTTTTCATATCACAGCTGGCCTCAACGGCCATGGTACTGATCGAAAGGCCCCGTCAGCATTAAATATATCAGATGTAGTGTTTTTGACACTGTGGTTACTAGACTCGTTCTGAGAAATCTAAGCTTCTTCATCCGCCAGTTATTCTGATGACAATAGAATCCCGGTCTCACCAAACATGCTCGCCCTCCCAGCCGTGAAGGCGTTATAATATGACGGTCAATTACACTATTCGTTGGTAAAAGAGTAGCCCAAAAGTTGGCGGCGGGTGGCGATGACTAGATGCCCTCCTTCTAGTCTTACACTGCTATGTTAGGAATAGCTAACGCGGATAGCCCTCTGGTAGCTTTGCGCGAAATTCATAAAACAAACAAACTAATAAAGTTAATTTACATAATTAATTGATACTAAGACCCAATAAAAATTAATTTGTGTTATTAATCCTTAATGAAATTCTGAGCCATAAATAACGTAACTAAAATTGATAATTTTTTGTTTCTTTTGAATTTCGCTCAAAGCTATTCGAGGGTTATCTGTGCTAGCCGTACCTAATTTTGGAGTGTAAGACTAGAGGGAAGGCAGATAGTCATCACCACCTACCGCCAACTCTTGGGCTACTCTTTTAACCAACGAATAGTGGGATTGACCGTTTCATTATAACGCTCTAACGGCTGAAAGGGCGAACATTGTTGGTGCGACGGAGATTCGAGCCTGCAACCCGCAACCGTAGGATTACGAGTCGAACGCCGTAACACACTTGGCTATGCCAGGCTCAAAATTTCTAGTAATTCCAATTCACTTACTTAATCTAGTTCATATCATAACAATTGTTGTTCATGCAAGTAGTGATGAAAATTGACTTTGGATGAAAGGCCTCGTTCGCACTAGATATGAGAACTATATGTAATTAATATATTCCCCTATTTACTCCCAATTTTACGAAAATACTGTTTTCCATGACTGTGTCCTTTACAACATTATTTTTCCGTGGCTTTGAGATCTAATACATTACTTTCACAGTAACTGTAGCATAATTTTCAGATTAGTCTTACCACAATACCTTGCCTTTCTGGAATATTTCATAACCAAAACCTAGCATCAAGTTTTCTTTGAGTGACTGGTTTAAAAGTGAACAAAGTATACACATACGATTATGTAACCAATAATTAAAAATGATATACACGTACACACACACACACCTATATATATGTATACACAAGCCTCTAAACTGCATTGTCAAACGGTTTAGCTACATGTAAAATTGTGTTAACGGCATATGGTTTTAAGTTCAAAAACAAATATAAGTCGTATCGATTGCCTACAATGAAATCAGTCAATGTAACTTCTTCTCACTTTATAGAATACAAATATCTTACTTGAAGTTGCATTGTTTAAAATGTCGACATTTCTTTTCACAGTATAATTCAAAAACATATCGGATATATTTTAACTGGACGTATAATCAATATGGCTGCTCTTCTTGGATGGGCTCCCATGTGTCGCCACACCACACTTATAGCAAACCATGTGCAAAACATTCATTTAACATCTCACCTCCCTTCATCATCTATCATCCCAGAGCTGCTCGAGCTGTTAGAATCTGGGTATATTTGTGGAAAAATCGGAAGAAATTCAACCATTAGTTCAGCCAGTTATAAAGGAAAAATCAAAAACGTATTGTGTTCTTTAGGATAAGATGCAATGGGTTGGATAAAGGGCGGAGATTTCGGAATCCTGAAACATTCCAATGTGTATCCAAGCTGATCTTTTATCTATAGACATGCACAGGAACTTGGGGAATGTTAATGACGATTTACCATTATTTGCGAAGACGGGTCGCCATAGTAACATTTTTATTGTTACAGTTTGAGAACTAAAATCCAAGATTTGTCAGCTTCGTTCCTTAGAGTTTCGTTTCGTTCCATGTCCAGCCACAATTAATCGTTCAAAGAACTGAGTGGTCTGAAACAAAGAAACGGAAGCTCTCTATTCCTACGAAAACAAATCCTCACGCTCATTGATCGCTTCTGAGAAGCCTAATTTTAACACTAAGTAACACAAAGAGACCAGTGCTTTGATTGTTTGCTCATAAAATTAATTGTAATATGTTCGAACAAAGTTTATAGCTCGTAAGTAACATATGGTCACAATCGTTAATTATTTTATTTATCTCAAACGTCTTAGAGAGTAGACAATCGTGTCTAGATTCTCTTGAAAAGAAACATGCTGCAACCCAATCGTGTGTCCACTCTTTCGGCTTGTGTATTTGAAGTGGTAGACATGATACTAATTTTTTTCTTTTCGAATTGAATATTTAAAATAAAAAGCACAACAAGTGATTGACTGTTTGACTGTTGTTTTGAAAGGTTACACAAAGTTACTCGTTGTTTTGAAAGGTTACACAAAGTTACTCACAGTATTTTTGGAGCTCGCCGATCCTATGTTTTAATTAACAGACAAAATGGACGAGAAGTTAATCATTAGTACTCGCCACCACCAAGTTTTGGACACTAATTAAATAATAATTGGGCTTGACAATCACATTTTGCGGCAGCTGGATGCGAACCCTGGACACTTGCAAGGAATTTTAAATAAGAAATTACGTGTTGTTTTCTCAACGGCACATTAATCAAACGACGAGTTGCCAAATTTTTAAGTCTGTGATGTTATAACAGTAAGGAACAATTAAGCAAATCTGATTCACAAAGCAGGATGAAGGAAGATATGGACCTTTAGGATGAAGGAAGATGTGTACCTTTAGGATGAGCGGAGATATGTACCTTTAAAACCTAACCTACGAGCTATTTGCAGACACAGCACATGTAATTGGTTCATATATCTGTACTGTTTTCATCATTCTGATTCGTGGAATGCAGACTGAGGAAGAAGCTGTGCTCTACGAATGGAAATAATCTCTAGTGCAAACTTAGTGAGTACAAAGCTTTCTTCCTTGACACGTGACACGGTGTAATTAACATTCCAGTACAATAATAATAATACACCAAACTCAAGTCGATGTACATATATATACATGTTCACAACACATACGACCTTTATAAACATTTCACTGCAAAAGTATATATATATATATATATATATATAACTAAGAAATTACCTGAACAACAAAACCACCTTGCCTCTCATATTTGGCACAAATCGTTCTGTGGAAGATGTAAGGCGTTGTATCGATTTAATTACATTATGACTACTTGGAGAACAGCAACCACAACACCATATCAGCCACTAAAACGAAGAGATTAACTGGTTCTGTGACGGTATCAGACAACTGTGGTTCCCAGAAGTCAGGCTGTCACAGCTCCAGTAACTATGACTGGCATGAGATGACCGAACTAGTGACCTTTAGCTTTCTGGTTGACAACAGTAAGAGTTGATTCTGTAACGTCAACCAAAGCTAGTTTTATATTAGTATCCGATCAGACCACAGCTCGCAAAGCTAACAGAGATCTTTTCTTTTACGACAGAGGAGCTTGGAAGTCTATATAAGTGTAACAGATAATGGAATGAATTTATTAGGTTTATCCACCAGAAGCGCCTTAGGATGTTACTTTGGTTGGAACATAAAACGAATACTTCAAACTTATGTGAAGTAAAATGAAACCTTGTTTAAATCAAATAAAATGATCAACCACCGCAATATTCGAGACGGAATACTTTCTTCTTTAATTGGAGAGAATAACATAAAAGTTGTTTTGTTTCTTTCTTTCAAAAATTACGATCAACTTTGATGTTTTGAAATCAAATTCCATTGGATGTTTTCTTTTTTTTACATACTACAAGTTAACAAGTACAAAGTTCCGTTATTCAGTGCACAATTTATTAATTTATATTTAGTTATTTTATATCTTGTGTTGAACAAACAAATTACAACTTCGTATTGCTAGTAAAATGGCATCATTTATGACTGAGGCAAATCCATATAAAAATACGTTAAGCGAATTTAAACAAAAAAGCACAAACATACATATATATATATAGTTATATATACACATACACATATATCTAAGAAACAAACTTTTGTTCATAGGTGTCTTAGGTTGTTATTCTATTGGTGAGTTTCAATTTTCATGCAAAGCTACACGAATACCATTTCCGCCTAGCTGTTGTTAATTTCGAACGTATTGGCTGGATTTGATCGTCATTCACACATCGCACCCTCAACCCAGAGCGTCGAGTGCATTTGGGAGCAGCAGGACACGAACTATGATTCCTCGAATTCAGAGCCCTAGCACGATAATCTAACGCACTAATTATTTGAACTGATTCAAGATCATTTTATTGATTTATATTTTATATCTGCAATATGTTTAACTTTTCTCGACAAGTTTTTAATCGATTTTGTCGCCCCCTGGGACAGTGGTAAGTCTTCGGATTTACATAGCTATAGTTAGAAGTTTGATTCACACTCGGTGAACACAGCAGATAACCCGTTGGGGCTTTGCTATAAGAAATACACACACACTCCCTGCGGGAAAACGATAAGTTTACGAAGGTACAAATTCCAGGTTTGATTCCCACGGTCAACACAGCAGATAACTCAGTATGGGTTTGCTCCAAAACAAACAAATTTATTTTACTTTTAGAAGTTTTAAAAAAGTAAAAATCTAGCTTGATCACAAAACTGTTTTCATGTTTTCTGACAAATAATATCATTGGATATCATAGGATACAAACATACTTTGCGCCGTCAAACTGAGAAAGGCAAATTAAACATCTATGTATGTGATTTGTATGATAACGTTCTATGGACATCATTGACGATTTATTAAAACAGGTAAATTTTATGATATGCTGTTTAAAAGATTTGTAATTCAGCATTTCAGTATCAAAACTAAACTTTACCAAAATATATATAATGACAAAATATAAATAGCGTCTGTAACCTTATATCAGTTTATATTACTAATACAATACTTGGTTGGTCCTCCCCATAATCTCTGCTTTCGAAGACGTAGTTTTACTCTTTCTCAGATTGTACTGGTTTGTTTATTTTTGAATTTTGCACAAAGATACTCGAGGGCTATCTGTGTTAGCCGTTCCTAATTTAGCAGTGTAAGACTAGAGGGAAGGCAGCTAGTCATCATCACCCACCGCCAACTCTTGGGCTACTCTTTTACCAACGAATAATGTGATTGACCGTTACACTATAACGCCCCCACGGCTGAAAGGGCGAACACGTTTGACGGAACCCTCAGATTACGAGTCGCTTGGCCATGCCGGGCCCTCCAAGAATAGTAGTAAGTAATAATTACTAAGTTTGATAATTTGAATTTTTTAATTGGAATTATTAGTCCATGGAGGTACATAAATAGGAAAAAAAAAAGCCATAACTTAAGAAAAACAAATAAACTACAATATTATACAGTAATAAGTTCAAGTACTTTCAAAACGCTAAAGAAAAATTTCACTCCGGACTTAGAGCGCTAAAATATAGAGTTCGATTCTCCGCGGTGGATACACCGTATCACCCAATTGAGTTTTATTCAAAAATAGGCACTGGATAAACTTGTTCTGTTTTTGTTTTTCCATATCCTTGTAGAACACAACAAAATAACTAGCCGCTGTAAAGTGCGAGATTGTTTAATGTAAATAAATGTAGACTGTGAGTTTCAATCATGTATTTATTACAACAGATCTTTAACAGGCACAAGAACATTAATAGGCATACAATACTATGATCATTCCTGTACAAGGTATGATAAATAAAAGTCGTAATTTTTTTTGCTAGAAACTATGTAGATAAAATAAGAAAAACTAAATTTATTTACGTAGCAGGTTTCACCTTCAAAACACCGCTTGTGAACTGTCAAAGTGATAATAATAGTAATACTATATGAAAATATTATTTATACACATATCTTTCTATTGTCGTTACAAATTAAACTCCCGTTGAAGATTCTGTATGTTTATGTTATAATGTCTACTGAAAGAGATACAAGCAAAGTAAAAAATATATCTCTGACTATCTGCCCCAGGTCATCAGTCACATACACTCACTGCTTGTAAATTACTTAAGTTCACCTTATCGGCTTCTTAACCCTTCCAATTCAAGTTGTTTACAGATCCTCATTGAAGCTTTTCAGTTAAATTTCTTAGTTTTATAACTTATTATGTATTTCAGAAGATTACATTGCATTCTAATTTTTATAAGCTTGTTTTGTTGGTTTTTTTTCTAATTTCGTGCAAAGCTACACGAGGGCTATCTGCACGAGCCGTTCCTAACTTAGCAATGTAAGACTAGAGGGAAGGCAGCTAGTCATCATCACCCACCGCCAACTCATGAGCTACTCTTGTACCATCGAAAAGTGGGATTGACCGTCACGTTATAACGTCATCGCGGCTGAGAGGGCGAGCATGCTTGGCGCAACACGGGCTCGAACCTGCGACTCTCAGATTACGAAGCGCACGCCTTAACGCGTTAGGCCATGCCGGGCCCAAGAGTTGCATTTCAACAATATTTTTTTTCAATGAGCGTTAGATTCATTATTATATCAAACCTATTCTTTACAATAAGAATTACATGTTTTTCATAGACCTATACGTTGGATTAGTTTCTTAGTTAATGTCATTAGAACAAGTTTGCTGTTTTGGGTCATTTTCTGTTGGAAAAATGTTCCCTCTTTGTTCGCTGACTCAGTGCTCCATACCGGTCAGGTCTACAAACTTCATCCGTCATTATAGTATTTTTCGTGATAACTCCAAACTAACATTTTCTCTCGTCTCATTAATTTATCTCTAATCGATTTGTCAAAAGCAGATAAGTTCCAATTGACGAGGTAATTAACTTACCTAAATTTATCAGTACACAATAAACAAAGACGCTTAAAATGCTCAGATGAAAAGACAACAGTATTTTAAGATGTGATTTGTTTTGTAACTTATACTGCTACCATAATTAGTATAGATAAGAAAACAGCAGAAATGCCAGACAAATTGTTTACTCTACTCTTTCGTGGGTAGCGTTACAAACAAGAAATGTGAAAGGAGAGTTGTTGATGCCAGAACATCGGTTACGCTGGAGACAGTTCACAAGGGAAGTCGATTCAATTTCTGTTCAGTAACACAAAACAAACAGACAAAATTTAAGATAAGACTCAAATTTTTATTTACTTCTAAACATTTATGTTCTTCAAGAAAGCACCTCTTTACTTCTGTTTCTTAAAAGGTGGTGAGATTTGTTCATTTTAGTGCAAAGCCCAAAATATGTTCTTTGTGTTCGGTCTACTACGTAGAATCGAGCCTCAGATTTTTGGGTAATCCACAGTGGGAGGTTTTTAAGCGTAAAGCTATTCAATATGCTACACTAAGCCTACTACGCATATCGCACCTTGAATTTTTTCGTTATAAGCCATGAAGCTAAGCTTACCGCTAAACCAACGGTGGCAGATGGTGAGGAAACCTAAAGAATAGGTTGACATTCAGTATTTCAGGAAACAAAAAATTGTACTATTATCTTATGTAAGGCAATAAACAAAGTTTTCTAAAGTTTCCTGAAGAAGTAAAAATTACAATGATGGCTTATTCAATTAACACTCAGTTTACGTTGTTAAAAGTTTTCAAGATTTTTCTGGTATTTACGAACTAAGTGAACTGATGATTTGGCATCATTTAAATCTGCGGCACTTAGCTGCTCCTCGTAATGGCTTTGTTATCTTAATGAGAACTGACACACAGCTGCAAAGTGTTTCAGTTTGTTTTAAGAGTTTTAAATGCGGCCAGTTGTTAGGATTACAGATAATGTATTGAGATGGTTGTGTTGAAGAACGAGAATTTGGTTTGGTGTGAATTTTGCACAAAGCTACACGAGCGCTATCTGCGCTAGCCATCCCTAATTTAGCAATGTAAGACTAGAGAGAAGGCAGCTAGTCATCACCACCCACCGCCAACTCTTGGGCTACTCTTTTACCAACGAAAGGCGAGAGTGACAGTAAAATTATAATGTTCCCACGGCTAAAGAAGCGAGCATGTTTGGAGTGACGGGGACTTGAGCCTACGACCAACTCTCGGATTACGACTCGAGTGCCTTAACCATAACTTAGAAACTTAGAAAAATATTTTATGATTTTAAAATATAAAATGCGAATCAAACTTTTGTTTTGGAGGACATATTATAAAGCTTTAAGAATCTATAAACGTATAATTTGAATCAAAATAAGGATAATCAAGCGTATTTCCCGTTGTAGATTGGTCCAACATGGTAATTACTATATGCTGTTCTACTTTATAGAAATGGGCCTGGCATGACCAGATGTTTAAAGCACGCGAGTTGTAATCCGAAAGTCGCAGGTTCGAATCCCCATCACACCAAACATGTTCGCCCTTTCAACCGTAAGGGCGTTATAATGTAACATTCAATCCCACTATTCGTTGGTAAAAGAGTAGCTCAAGAGCTAGCGGTGGGTGGTGATGACTAGCTTCCTTTCTCTAGTCTTACACTGCTAAATTAGGGACAGCTAGTGCAGATAGCCCTCGTGCAGCTTTGTGCGAAATTCAAAACAAACCAAACCGTTATAGGGCAGTCACTATTAAGGCTGACCAATGTGTTTTGTAATGTTTCTGGATTTTCAGTAAACTAAAAGCTTAGTAGGAACCCTGCGTATTAATTTGTTTATTTGCTTAATACGCTTTATTCACCACCAACTAAGAGGAAACAAGCAGAAGGTTTCGTTGTTTCTGTCACGTGAAGTTTTTGTTATTTAAACATGTCGTTCAAAGTTAACAAACCATATCACAGTTTCTGCATACCTATCACATAGAAATATACACATAGATTTTCTATCTTAGCATTTATAAACCATCTTAATACTTTAGACTTTTTATCACGTTTTTAATGCATATATGTATATCTGACTTGTACAGGTTCTGCTTAAGCTTGTATTGCAAAATGTTTTCATTGTAACATATCACAAAGGCCCGGCATGGTCAAGCGTGTTAAGGCGTGCGACTCGTAACCTGAGGGTCGCGGGTTCCCATCCCCGTCGCGCCAAACATACTCGTTCTTTCAACCGTGAGGGCGTTATAATGTGACTGTCAATCCCACTTTTCGTTGGTAAAAGAGTAGCCCAAGAGTTGGCGGTGGGTGGTGATGACTAGCTGCCTTCCCTTTAGTCTTGCACTGGTAAATTAAGGACGGCTGTCCCCCAGTGGCTCAGCGGTATGTCTGCGGACTTACACGCTAAAATCCGGGTTTCGATACCCGTGGTGGGCAGAGCACAGATAGCCCATTGTGTAGCTTTGTGCTTAATTCAAAACAACAACAACAACAACAATAAGGACGGCTAGCACAGATAGCCCTGGAGTAGCTTTGTGTAAAATTCTAAAACAAAACAAACATATCACAAGTGTAGTGAGACCTCAAAAGATTTTGTTCAAATATTAAAATAATTCGTTTGCTGTCTTATATTATTTTTATTAATCTACTGTTTATGTGATACCAGTTGTATTGGTAAACAATTACATTCTACCCCCCGAAAAAAAAATTAGTTGTCGCTTACTTATGAAACCAGAAACAAATGTCTTTTGTTACCTATTATTTGAAATTTTGACTCCTCCACAAATGATCCAAATACACACCCACTAAGTACAATACAAGTATAAATCAATACTGTACATCGTGTCATTATGAGCACGTGTAGTACACGTTTAATGTTCTGCAGGCAGATTGTCATAACATACAAAACATAAATCAATATAGATTATGGACCTACACTGTTAACCTACACGTGTCGAGTTAGGAATAACATCTTCTATACGGTTAAGAGTATTATCTGATATCATTAAATACTTAATGTTATGTTAGAATAACGAGGAACATACATCTTTCTTCTTTCCACAAAGCTCAGAAAAATGTTCTTGAAACGCTTGCAGTGTCAATTACGGAACCTTTTATTGCTTTGCACTAAACTCTTTCAAGCATGGGAATCGTAATCTTAATTTGCTGTTACTGAGTGGGAAAATAAAAACTTGGATATAGAAGCTACATTGAGAAATTAGCCCTTGTCTTCGGGCCTTTGTTAGGAGACGGCATTAATGATAGTCTTTTATAACGCGAGACTTTAATCCATGACCAGCCTGGGTACATCAATTACAAGGAGTCATGTGACTGTTTCACAAACTGTACACGTTAAGCTCCATGGTATGCGTGTTCTTATGTTTGCTTGTCTTTATCAGTTTTATTTTTTTCATTTATTCAGCTACATATGATTCCAGCAATACTGATGGCTAATAAACGCACTTCATCAGACATAGTCTATTGTATTTTATTCTGCATAAAAGGCAAAAGTCGTTTCTGCCGATCCTTAATTTTTAACTGTTAACTGGAGGCAAGGCAGCCAGTCAGCAGCACCCTACCACTGACTGTTACTCTTAAAGCCCACCTACAGCTTAAAGATGTGTATGTGCGACGGGAAAAGAAAGTATTTTGTGGTACAACTCGGGTTCGAATTCGATTCATCAGCTACGAAATTCAGAACCAGCCTGTGCTAAGTGTAATGACTTAGTGTTATTGTTGTTTTCTTTATATCATTACCGCGTTTAGTTTTAAAAAACGTTTCTTGAACTTCGTTTCATCTTACCCAGAATTCCCTTTTTCAACTTTTAAGAAGGGCCATGGATAGCGTATGATATTCTCAAATGAAATGATTTCCCAACAAGTGCACGGTAGAACCGCTAATAAGAGTAGTAGCGAACTAGAAATTCGCTAAGTTATCGAAATTTGGATGCGTTTCAAAGACAGTGAAAATAATCTGCATTATAAACAACTGCTGGCAACAGCGTAGATAAAATGACTGTTGTTTTCTGGATCAGTGGAAGAGATTATGGTGTCCTGGATCAAGAATTACAGCTTTGACTTTTCTTCACTGGTGTCAAATCGCTGTAGTCATGATGAAAGCCAAGTAGAAAAGACTACAAAACCTAGTTTTCTTGCTAGCAGGATACGGTTAATTTCTCTCTACAGTTAGCGTCACAATGTGACCTTTCACCCTCTTGCATTCGAGTGTTACATATTCCAATGTCTTCTCTCCTGCACAGGAAATGAAGACAAATTCACGTCTGTTTCCGGACAAAATCTTTATATGCTAAATCCGACGTTGAAGCTAACTACATGAGAATTTCTTAACATTTTATGTAACTTACTTTGGTGAAATGATGTATAGAATACAAGATTTACATGAGCGTCAGAAGTGTGGTAATCTTTGAATCTCGAAGATTTGGTTTAAAAAAAAAAGGTTTTGTAAATTTATTTGATCCAAACTTCTACTGCTAGCTTAATCTTGTCATATGGAAGTTCACAACTAGTTTATTTCTGTTTTGTGGATCTTAGAAAATTATTATTGTTTTATTATGAATGCCATGTTATTTGATATTGAGCACAAAACCACACAAAGGGTTACTTGTGCTCTGCCCACTACGGGTGCCAAAACACTGTTGTTAGCAGAATATGTCAGCAAACATACCACTGTGTCACTGGAAGAACTGAATGTCAGGAGATCATACAATCTGAGTGATGTGTTATAGTGGAGAGTGTTAACTAAATGAATACGATTAGAGCTTTCACACTTAAAATAGAGTGAAACTATTCTTCTGGATTAGAATATACTTCACATCAGTTCACTCTAAATGAAGCAAATTGTGCTTGAGAAGAGTAATTTTTTTCATATTTATTTCAGAATAATAGCAGAAGGAATGTTGTTCAGATTGTATTGAGAATTCAAAATGGTTTAGTGGACAGAACTTTGGAACAGTAGTCGATAGATTCAAGTTGTTGTATCAGTGGCTCAATATATTAATGGTGCTAAAATTCGGGTTTCGATACCAGTAGTGGACACAGCACAAATAGTCCATTGTTTCGTTTGTTTGTTATTAATTTCGCGCAAAGCTACACGAGGGGAATTTGCGATAACAGTCTCTAATTTAGTCGTTAAAGACTGAAGAGGCAAAGCAACTAGTCTTCACACTCACCGCTAACTCTTGGGTAATTTTTTACCCATGAACAGTGGGACTGACCGCACATCATAACACCCTCACGGCTGGAACAAGGATTTCAACACGCAGACTGTAAGTCGAACACCCTAACTACCTGGTCATATCATGCTCCCATTTGTGTTGGTTTAGGCTTAACAACAAACAAACAAACTATGTGCAAGGCTACCAAGATATACAATGGGTGCTTACAAGTACCTTAGATTTGATCTGCGATGAATAGACTGGTATCCCCGTCCAGTTGAATTGTGTTACCGTTCCCATTAGTCTCTGTTACAAGAAACCTAAGGTAAGAGCCAGTCTTAAATGCCTTTCGAATTTGCGATTAGGATTAACTTACTTACTCACTTTTTACAGTATATTAAGCCTAGTTTAATCACTTTAATATAGTTTAATTTTTTTTACTATTATTTTATCGAACTAGAAGCTTTCATATAAAACTCTCATCTCAAAATACCGAGATTCAAAGCTTGGTCTATCTAACGATACATGTAACGATATTAAACACCGTCAGTATATTGGTAGACTTGAAAGCAGCTATTCGACAGCACCCATCTAAATCTCTTAGACTACTCTTGTCTGAGCCGAATAATGGAATTTGACCTTCGTTCTTACATCAATGCCCAAAAAGTGCGAAGCACATATTTGAGGCCACGAACTGCAAAACACGAATATCAGGCTCTTAGCAGTTCGATAACCACAATACCACGCCAGGTCAAGCCGTGGAGTTAAGAAATGACAAGCAGAAAAATATATATATTTTTATGAATGCCAAAGCCTCAGAAAAAGTAATCACAGTTTGAATAAGTTTGTTTTTGAATTTTGCACAAAGTTACTCCAGAGCTATTTGTGTTAGCCGTTCCTAATTTAGCAGTGTAAGACTAGAGGGAAGGCAGCTAGTCATCACCACCCACCGCCTACTGTTGGGCTACTCTTTTACCAACGAATATTGGGATTGACCGTCACGTTATAACACCCCCACGGCTGAAAGGGCGAGCATATTTGGCGCGACGGGGATGCGAACTCGAGATTCTCAGATTAAAAATCGCAAGCCTTAACACTCTTGGCTATGCCGGGCCTAGTTTGAATAAAGGTGAGCAAAAATAAATTAAAAACATTGGTTAATTAATAAGTGGTATTTAAGAGTAAAGAACAGAATTATATATTCCAATGATATTTTGAAAGAACGTGAATTCATGCAAATCTCAAACGTCTTGACCAATACGAATTAGAATGAAAAATATTAGTTTGGAAGTTTATTTGACGTCAGATCAGTATTTCCTTTTTTTTTCATTAAGGTAAGTTTTTTTTTAAAAAAAAAGGTATAAGGTGACGAGAGTCTGCAGGAAGTTGTCGGCTTCTGAACAAGTGTTACGTATGGATTGATGTCTGTGTTTTTAAAATAAGAACACAAACACGAGCGGTATCGGTTACTTCGTTAGATGAGTGCCGACACTTACCCTGGTGACAGTTTTACGTGGAAAGCGCCTACGTAGAGAATAAATTGTGATGTTATCTACATGCAAATAAAGCGGTTGAGCTTTGTCCCCGACTTAAAGCTTCTAGGGAATACATACAAACAAATGTGCTGTAAGAATGTTGATGAAACAGGGACTACACAGTATTCCTACGGGTATAGAAGATGCTTACATGCAATGATTCCTAAACATCTTACATGATTTGAATGTGATGCTAAATTTCTGTAAAATAAGATCCAATTCCTTGTGTTAAAATATACTTATAGGAGTTTGCAATAGCAGAGTTTCTTTTGTTAGTTAACAGAATAAAATATTAAAACAGAATTTTGTAGACCAGAACTAATTTAGATAAGGCAGTTTAATCCAGACAAAACGAAGTGTAAAATTTGAAAAGTATTCGCCGTTTTACCAAATTAACCTAGCATAACATGTACAAAACGTAAAGCAGCTTGCGTGTAATCTGTAATCCTCTGAATGCCGCAACTAAAACGTAATGTAAAAATGAAACTCAAATTAGAAAAAAAAAAAATCACTTACCATTTTTCCTTTTATGTTTTGAAGCTAATTCAATTCTTATCTTTTTCTTTGGAGAGGATATATTACTTTTTTTCTTAAATTCTTCATGTTAATTTAAATGAGTTTTACGCAATTAATTTTAGAAAATAATATTTTACATTGACTGTGTGGATCAGATTCAGCGCCATCTGTTTATTCACCATCCATTCGTGCGATAATTAGAAAGCGACAAATAAAGTGATTAATAAAACTGAAGCATAAATTGTCCAATATAAAATATACAATATTATTGTATAAACAATAATATATGTAAAAACCATAGCTTCGTCATAGTTTTCAGACCTTAACAAATGTAACATTTTTAAACACGTTTCATCTTAAATCTGATATTGAAAAATCGCTTTGAAAAAACTACATTTTGTGATTTCAGGGTCATAGGTCAGTGTAATTTATACTTTGAATAAGTTTTATGTGTAACTGAAAAGTTAATTGTCAAATCACATTATTCAACTATTAATTATTTTTGGAGAGAAGATGTCACTCGTAATTACGTTGTACTAATAATACATTTAATGAGAATCTTACTTGTTCTTTGTCGAAACTGACAACTAAAAATCTTTCTCTTGACTCTTAACTAAATTTAAACGCCATATGACATTGTCTTTTACATTAACTATCTTATTCACACTTTCAAGCTCGTTTCAGAAAAGTCCAAGCTAGCGTGAAACGAATTTAACATTTATCACCCTCTGTTGGCAAAGAACTTATTTTTCATCTAATGCAAATCGAGTAAATAATTTAAATACTCAAACTGCAAACTGAGTTTCTATTTACAGTTGAATAAATTACACAGATAAACTAATTAGGTTGAAATGAATAACGATGACGAAAACAAAATAACTCTTCCGCACTTCGGAGCTAAGGGTGCGTTATAAGTGTAAAAGTTAAATCTCAGATCAGACAAGAGTAGCTGTAGAGTCGGAAGTGGATGCCATTGATTAGTTAAGTGTCTTCTCCGGCATATCAGATTAAAATGTCTGCTTAGTAGTCTTTGGGCAGGGCACATTTCCGAGAAACAAAACAAACAGATATCTGGTTATCTGTTTTTGAACTACTTACTTTATGATAAACGATACCTGGTTATCTGTTTTTTGAACTATTTACTTTATGATAAACTAAATTGACCCATCAAGGTTTATAAAGACTAGCTGATTTCGCGCCCTCTGCTGGAAGTAAGTTTTCTTCTGCTTTGAAGCTCCTGTTTACACTGTTCTTGGCGATCTCTAAGTTACTCGCGAATTTATTACAGTGATTAACAGAAGACCATTTTGTTAAAATTTAAAACGACTAGATTTTATCATCGTGTTTAAACGCCAAAGTCGGAGAAGTATTGGAAACCAATAGGCCAACAAAATTACTACAAAATTAAATTAAAAGCAGCTTTTTCCCACATTCCATTTTTGATTTATCCTTCACGGCTCAGTGATGTCTCAAAATATCATTTCAGATATAACACTAGTTAAGTAATTAGATAAATATAACTGCATGCTTGAACAATGTTTTCCTCGATACAACGAATCACTTTAATTATTTTTAATTTGATTTTCATCGGTTTAACATTGGACCACAACATAATCGCACGTCATTTTTCATTATAGAAGTTATTTTCAGAGTTCGAGTTTTTGAGCTATTAGGACAAACAGCTTGATTAGATAGCTTCACTACTGAATTTTCTGTACTTCTTGTTGTCATTGTGCTAAATGATTTTAATGTTGGTGGGATCGTGACGTCAGAGGGCAAATTATGATTTAAAATCAATAAGTTTGTTTGAATCTTTGTTTGAATGTTGCACAAGACTACACGAGGGCTATCAGTGCACTGCCCACCAGAGACATCGAAACCATTTTTCTAGCGTTGTTTGTTTGTTTGTTTTTCAATTTCGCACAAGACTACACGAGGGCTATCTGCACTATTCGCCCCTAATATAGCAGTGTAAGACCAGAGAGAAGGCAGCTAGACATCACCACCCACCGCCAACTCTTGGGCTACTCTTCTACCAACAAATAGTTGGATCGATCGTCACATTATAAAAACTCTCCTGGCTGAAAGGGCCAGCATATTTGGTGTGACAGAAATTCGAACCCGTGACCCTCAGATTTCAAGTCGAGTACCTTAACCACCTGGCCATGACGGCCCAAATCAATAAGTAAATCTGATATCTTTGAGAAGATGTATCTTCCGGTCTTCTCTGGTTATCATGGAAACTAGACTATGTCCTGTAATGGTTTAATCCTAACTGTTATTAGAACATCACAGGGTATAAGACATTAAATTTTTCAGATATTGCAATTAAATTCTTAAAACTTAGTCTGAACTATATGAAATATTATGTTTGAGATACCATTTATTTCCCAGCAAACTGATGAAACTCTTCATAAGATATGTATTATGGTTTATTTTTTGAGCTCTATCAACTTGTGTTCTGTAAAATATAAGCATGAATTTCAAAGGATAACCAAAACACCCTGCGGCCCGGCATGGCCAGATGGTTAGGGCACTTCCCTTGCAATCTGAGTGTCGTAGATTCGGAATTCCGTCACAACAAACATACTCGTCCTTACAGTCATTGGGACCAGTCCCACTATTTATTGGTAAAAGAGTAGCCTAAGATTTGGTAGTGGGTAGTTATGACTAGCTGCCTTTCCTGTAGTCTTACACTGCTAAATTAGGGATGAATATTGCAAACAGCCTTAGTGCAGCTTTGCGCGAAATTAAAAAAAAAGTACTTAAAATAACAACAAAAACGCACGCACGATACACGTGCAAAAGTTAAAACAGAACTAAGTAATTACACCCCATCTGTAAATCTGAAAACCATAAAAACTGGGTCTCGATACCCATGGTGGGCACAGCATAAATAGGTCATAGTGCAGATCTATGTTTAACGACAAAACATAATTCAGTTATCATTGCAGAAAAACGAACATTTTGTTCAGTCCACTAGTATTATTTATGTGGTTTAAATGGAATAACTCGTCTTGTGACTTGTTTTTGTACTACCACAGTTTCATACTTATTATTATTGTAATATATTATTTCAGATATTTTGTATTGTACCTCCACACTTTAATTAAGATATTTGGTTGTTGTGTGACCTATTTAGTTTCCATTTGGGCTCGTATAACCTTGATAATATTAGCACTGTGCAGACTAAGCCATAATTGTCGGTGTTTGTTCTGTTCCTTTTAGCCTTAAGTCATAGTGTTTGATGTCTTTTTAGGAATGTCCTGTTATAAGATTAATTCTTCTCCAACAGGTGTTGAAACTGAGGGATGAAACTATTCATAAGAAGCGTCAAAGTGTCATAAATTTTGATAGGATATCCAACACCTTTGGTGTAACGCAGCTCATAAATGCTCCGGTTTCCCAGTATGCATAATTAAATGTGTCATACGTCGATTATGTTGCCTTTTTTCTATAACGTTTGTCGCCCAACAATTTGAAGTTCGCTTTGTTTACCTCTCTCATTAAAATTTAAAGCCAGTTTTAATCTTTTGACCTAATTGTCTCTTCTAAGTATTAGTTTTTGAGCAGCTACACAGCTATTAAGGCTACTTTGTTAAGTTATACCTTAATATTCTGGACAAACATTCACACCTGAACTTACAATGACAAAATAACTGTATTGTCATGCATAAGTACACCGATTTATTTCACATCAGTTCTTATTTTCCATCTTGATTCCTATTATCAATATCGTTGATTTCACGTTCTCTCTACACATTTTCCTTATAGCTTCCACTGACACATGAAATTTCCCTTGAATCTTTCACATAAATAAGTTTTATTCTACCCGTTTATTATGACACGATGAGTGCGATGATTTCACTACTGCTGGGACTAGTATGACTGTTCACCCTTTTATAGGTATCTTACTGATGTGGGCCCTGCGTGGCCAGGTGGGTTAAGGCGTTTGACTCGTAATGTGAGGGTCGCGGGTTCGAATCCCGGTTACACCAAACGTGCTTGCCCTTCCAGCCATGGAAGCGTTATAATGTGACGGTTAATCCCATTATTCGTTGGTAAAAGAGTAGCCTAAGCGTTGGCGGTGGGTGGTGATGACTAGCTGCCTTCCTTCTAGTCTTAAACTCCTAAATTAGGGACGGCTAGCACAGATAGCTCTTGAGTAGCTTTGTGCGAAATTCAAAAACAAAACGAAGAAATTACTGATGTGACACTCCAATTAGTTTGATGACAGCTTTACTTAATTATGCTTTAGTACAGTTCCTTATTCATGTTGTAGAGAAGTATAATCCCATAATATTTGTGCTTTGTACTTGTTTTATTCTATGTTTTCATAATTATTTACAATACGTTATTTGTAGATGAATTTAAAAATGTGTTTAAAGTTTCAGTTTTGTTGTAACATTTACAGGTGGAAAATATTACATTTGTATTTCAATAGGTAGCTCTCTTGCAATATTAGAGCTACTTTTCATCCAACAACAAGCGATCTGAGTTATTAATTCTTGAAATAACGCAGTTTTTCTCAGAGTTTTCACGTTATTTAATACCTGGCATAGTATCCATACAATAATTTAAAAATCGCCGGTTAAATAATGGCAGTTTTAATGTACGTATAAGCGCAGATATCTATTGTGTAGCTTTGCACGAAATTCAAAACAATGTAGTATAAAAATTAATACAATATATTTTCGTTCGTTCAACTAAGAATGTGGGTGTCTAATAATATAAAGAAACTGATCAAGATTCAGCCATGTTGTGTTGAAGCTAATACCAATACCATGTGGTATTGGTATTTTATGGTAAAATACTTTGTCCAGTATAGCCTTAGACTTGCAATTGTATCATAATTCAGGTTTAGTTTTAGTTTATAGCTCTTCTAATTTACAATACAAAAACACATCTCACGTGCAGTCAACGATGTTAATTCATTCATTATAACATCGTAGTCTTACCTCATAAATTCTGTAATTTATGTCTCGACACACAATCTAACCTTGTTGTATTTCAGTAAAAATGACCTTTGACCTATTCATGATCTTAGATATTCTGACTCCAGTTTTAAAACACAGCTTAGAGCTTGAATTGGCACAACCATTTTTTCACTTCTCTTTCTCATCTTTTTTGGCTCTTTTTTTTTACTTTCCAATGCGTTTCCCAAAATGAATATATTTCTGAAAACAAATTCAAACTGTAGACAAAATAAAAAGGCAGAATAAATCACCTCCACTTACAACGGCCTTGCAGTTGATATGTAATGGAGGGGTTATCAGCCATTGAAAGAACAAACTGTGCTGTATGTGAAAGCTATTCTTCTTATTTATATGTCTATTACCACAAAGTCCTTGCATGTGAAGTACTTATTTATATCTGTCCCTTTCATGCGTACTATAATAATTTATTTCGTATTTGCGCCTATTATGTTTACGTTCTGACATTTCAATATTGAAATACTCCCTACTTACACTCTCATTTTTTATCAGTTTTCTTATGAAAAGATAAATACGTGAGACTGCGCTTTCTTTGCAAATCAGTCGCTGAGACTTGTGATTAACATTTCAAGTGTTTGAAAGTTCTCGCTACACAATAGCTGAAACAATTGTTAAAACAAATTGTTGAGAAAGAGAGCTTTTTCTTTCTGTAGTGTCTTTATAAATATTCCGCTCGGACTGGTAATCAAGATTTTACGTGTTCGAAAGGTCTCGTTGTATAATAATTGAAAAGGTTGTTCGAATAACCTGTGAAGAAAGACGACTTTTTGTTTTACTTTTCTTAATACATTCTGTTGTTTTTCTTTCTTGAATTAATTAAATCTAAACATTAAAATACACCTGAATATCAGTTGCGTTCTTTTTTTTTTAGATTAATCACTGATCTCTCTCTTTGTAGTCCCTTAATAAAATTGAATACTTGTTTTATTTTTGAAAAACGTGCCATTGTTTTACTTAGATTAGCCGATTAACTGTAAAACTGGCATTACAAGAACATTTAATTACCAAAATTAGTGTTTTATCGGAGTTTAGTTAAAAAATAACAAAATACTTCAATTCCTGGAAGAAATTTTTATCATTTGTCGAAACATCTGAAAATCTATTAAATCTCTTTTACAAAAAAAATAACAAACTCTCCTCATATTGACAACGTAACGAACAAAATTCTTATTTAAATCTTTCTTTAAAAGTTTCTGGCGGTATTGGTAAAAGAATTCCATTAAGGGGCTGCTTTATCTGAATCTTAATTGTTTTATCTAAAGCCACCGAATTCAAATAATTTGAAGCACTATGCCAATCAAAATTAAGAGCGTTAACCAAAGTTATTTTTTTAATCTTTCAAAGTGGTGCTTTTTAACGCCATGATTTTTTAAAAAGATTTTCTATTCATTACTATTCAACAAAGGTCAAAAAAGTAAATTTGTTCTTTCCATTCTGCTTTGTACATAAGTTTATTGGACTTCGTCGTCTGTTTTATTCAATAAAAAAGGAATTACTGGAACTAATAAAACCTGATCAAATTCAAATTATTTAAATATTAAGTTCCCAAACTGCTGTCCAACACTAACATTTTTTGTTCGTCATAATGTTAAAGCGGACTTAAATAGATCATGTTACAGCTTTCAAACATCTTAGAAAATTGTCCAAAAAGTCCATCGATTCTGTTTCATTTAATTTAGATTTGACATGTTTTACATGTTAAAAAGACGAAGTCAGATTCTCAAATAAACTGAATCAACATCGAAATCTGGTTTAAACATAATGGTGAAGACAATCGGTTCCTATTTTGTAAAGAAGTATCACCAATAATTTTAACTGTGGATTAATTACCCAAATAATTTAATAAATAATTAAAAACGTGAGGTATATGTTCGGTACGTATTTGCATATTAATTTTTGTGATTTTTTTTTTGCTTTTACACAAAATTTCTCAAATTTTTATTTTTCACCAACATACACACGTTTGAATACTCCCACACTGATTTTTTTATTTTGTTAGAATTTTTTCTCCCTCATGTTTTTTAACATGTGTATTCCTTCATATGCATATAATTTAACGATAATGTTTTCAACTTACCTTGGGAGGATGCCAATGAAATTTTATAGTAAGTTTCTGAAACTTATAAACTAATTTTTTTACAGCACGGAGATCATTTTGAAATTGGTACTTTAATTACACTGTTTCAACATTTTATATTTTAATAAAATAATACAAGCCTCTCCTCGAGTGTTTTTGGTTCTTGAATGGAGTTTTGTTACATGATACATTTTAGTCATATCTTCTACAAGCTTTTTGGATATTTATTTTTCAAAGTATCGTTTAGAAAAAAACAAAAAGTAGGAAGATGGTAAATATTTCGAACATATCATAAGTGTTTTCATTTGATATTTTACAAGAACGACGGTGCAGGTTCATAAAGATAAATCAATAATGAATTATTAGCTAGACCACCACATATAAAACCCACAACACATTTAACAGCTTTCAGTTGGATGTGCTGAGATACAAATGTTGAAAATAACACATAATTTACTCTGATCGCCAACAAGTAAAGTCAGTTATTACGAATCCAACGTACCCGAAGTACCACATTAGTATTCTTGGCCATTTAACAGAGCTGATCGTTGTTGTTGCTGTTTTAATTTCGCGCAAAGCTACTCGAGGGCTATCTGCACTAGCCGTTTCTAATTTAGCAGTGTAAGACTAGAGGGAAGGTAACTAGTCATCACCACCCACCCCCAACTGTTGGGCTACTCTTTTATCAACGAGTAGTAGAATGTACCGTCATATCATAACGCCCCCACAACGGAAAGGGCGAGCATGTTTGGTGTGACAGGGATTCGAACCCGCAACCTTCGTATTACGAGTCGTGTGCCTCAACCGCTTGGCCATGCCAAGCCCATCAATACTCGGTGTCAAAAGTACGAGCAGTGTTCTTCATAAGCACAGCGAAGTCATTTCTTAAAGTACGAGCAGTGTTCTTCATAAGCACAGCGAAGTCATTTCTTAAAGTACGAGCAGTGTTCTTCATAAGCACAGCGAAGTCATTTCTTAGTTTGTAAACTGAAGTGTATGAACAACATAAAATAATGAACATATACTTAAAACAAATGGCTAAGTCATGTTTCATGGTTTCTTAATGTTAATAATTTTAGATAATTTACACAAACTACGTTACTTTAATGTATGAGAGAAATAATTTTGTTTATATTTATTATTTTAAATTTAAATCAAAATTTATTAAAAAGACAGGGTTAACAGATCTTGTGTTACGAAGGTCTCTGTATCACGTTTTAGGTAAGAAAATACATGATTCGCATCAAAATTTGTTTTTGCTATGTAAAATATATATTTCATTTGACATCAAACTGAAATCGTACAATATATAAATAATTACAAAACTAAATAGAGAGTACAACAATTAGACCTAAGAGCTTACTATACTTTTAGTCTCGTTAATGAATTCTTCCGGACCAACTGGTATCTCTTATCTTTTACCTAACTAGTCAACACTCTTCAGTCCAATAAACACCACTTCATTCCCGTTCGTCAAAATTAAACAAGGATCTTTAATTGAAATTTCTATGTACACACAGGATTGGCCATTGCGACATGTCAATTACAGAATCTCTTGAAATCAATTACTTCACTCGTGTCAAAGCTTTTGATTTTTCAGGCGAATCATTCGTCAGAGAAAAGTTTTTAATCCAAATGGTTCTTCCACTTAATGTAATTTCTGTGCAAAGTCGGTAAAAGATTGTATTTGCTTTGCTCCCGTGATGGATTTGGAACGGCTATGTCTCTGCAATCACCAAAGCGACCGTATGAGAGTTTCGATAAGGAAGCAAAATAATAAAAAAAAGTCGTGTTTGTGTGGCTCTAAAGAAAAAAGAACACATCAGAACTTTGAAAATCTTAATAACTATCTCTGTAACTTGTGAAGTGAGTGTGATGGATTATTGAAGCCTCTTATTACACCAAACGCCACCCCTTTTTGAGAAAATTAAATGCACGACACAGATGGATTTGGTGTCTCCAGAATAGAGGGGTTAAAAGTAGCCTTCAATCTTTCTTGTCGTGAAACTGAACTCCATCTATAAGAAAAATCTAACTCTTTGGAATAAAAACAATAATTCGAAAACACATCATAATTTACTTCGTATATCGATTTTACAGCTAAATATTAGTATATTTTTATTTTTCAATAGCTTTTTAAAGCAAGTTTTTTAACTACAAACCTTTAAAACATTTTAAAATAATTCCTTTCCATAATTGTAACAGATAGTAATTACATAATTTTCACAATGAAACTGCTTAGTTTTAAGGCCTGGCATGGCCGAGCGCGTTAAGGCGTGCACTCGTAATCCGCGGGTTCGCGCCCGCGTCGCGCTAAACATGCTCACCCTCCCAGCCGTGGGGGTGTATAATGTTGCGGTCAATCCCACTATTCGTTGGTAAAAGAGTAGCCCAATAGTTGGCGGTGGGTGGTGATGACTAGCTGCCTTCCCTCTAGTCTTACACTGCTAAATTAGGGACGGCTAGCACAGATAGCCCTCGAGTAGCTTTGTGCGAAATTCCAAAACAAACAAACAAAAGCTTAGTTTTAAAATGCCTTTTTCATATTTTGATATAAACAAAACTTTCAGTAACAAATGCTACATTTTTAGACGTCTAACTGGCTTTACAATAAATAATATACTTAGGATGTTTAACAGATTTGAACCATAAATATCACAAAATACAAATTAAACTGAAATCAAAAGTAAATTATTTACACAACAACATCGACAAATAATTCAATAAGATAAAAGATGTCTTTCACATCTCTTTAGTATAATAAATCATTTTGTGAAAATGTAACTCAGCTCACCTTCATAATTTCACAAAATAGGCTTAACTTATTAAATAATAACCAAAGCACTTGTGTGCATACAAATATAGAGATTAGTTAAAAATTCTTCCTGGCCAACTTTGTCTGGCAGCTCGAAATGAATACAGGTTGAAATATTTGTAGATTCCTGGTTTAAAAAAAGGAGAAAAAAATTATTATTTTTGTGCTCAAAATTTACCACTTTAAGTAGTTCTATAGATAAAAATAAAGTATGACCACAACAGTTTGCAGTTTTGAAGAGAGAGTGGGAAAAAGAAAGTGCGTCTACTTACAGAGAAGTATTAGTGTTGGTGTATATTTCATGTATATTTAACTGAACCTTAAAAACAGATTTATTCTTTGATATAAGCAATCGTAAGAAAAGTTCAAAAGAGATAAATATCTGTTTTTATCTCTAAAGTGTCTAAAATTGTCAGTTATTCTACAAAACAGTTGTTTGTGTAAATACGAGCAATAGAAGCAAACTTGGAGAGTTACTTCCTTCTACACATACAAGGTAGCGGCATTGTTTCAGTTATCCAAGAACGAACAGTGTCGTCTATAGTCGGTCACAAGCCTGGAGATGTACAGAGGTTCTCTCAGTCAACTCAGCAGTAAAAAGAATCTATACCACAGTGCAATGGGAAATGTAAACATTATGATATCCCAGAAGGGACTTATTTGATAAACTTCAACGTTAGCCCTCCTCACTTGTTTGTTATTTTACCTTAGTAACATTTCTAGATCGGCACAGACAAGCCTTTTGTATCAAATCTGCGAACTCCGCCGCATCTCTTCACAGTCCAATAATATCACTTGATCTTTTAGTTGTTCTTGGTTCGTGTGTGGGTTTAGAAGTGAAACAGAAAGTAGGCGAATACTTTCACGAAACTCTCGGCATGGGTAGGGACAAGAGTCTGTCCAATAATCACATTTGCTATAAGGATGGTAAACAGAAACCAACTAACAAGCACCGTAATAGAAAAAGTGCAACCGCAAAGAAATTCCAATGTGTAGCCGTGTAACTAATGTGTAAAAGACAAGGTAAACTAATTAAACAGGTCCTGTTCTTATATAAATTTAACCAGCCAATTAAAAGTGTATATCACATGACACCATAAACCTAAAAATGTTCGGAGACTGTCACTGGTTATTTAATGGAGAACAATAAGAAAAATTAATAGAATACATTAATCGCACGTTATAGAGATATGAAAAGTTAATTTCGAGTATAATTTCAAGGCGTTCTTATTAAGATCTCTCAGCCTATTTTCGTTACAATGGGTTTTTGTTTTTACTGATCACTTAAGAATGGATTATTGTGTAAATGTATGTATGTAAAATATATTTACGAGTCAGTCTGTAAACATGTGATTAATTCAGCAGTGAAGGAAGATTACTGCTTTCAGTTAAGTATGAAATTATATTTATAACAAACGTGGTTAAAACTGTTAAAATCTGTCAACATATTCATTGCTTAGTAAGTGTCTGTTCAATTTTTGAAATATAATATTTATTTTGAATATTCATTTCAAAATTAGTGTAGAATTTTTTAGCTCAGAGAAAAATGTTCAAGGTTACGTTATTCTCTATATTTTTTAAAACTATGATTCAAAAGGTGTGTGTGTGCGTGCGTGTGTTTTTTTATAACAAAGCCACTTCGAGCTATTTGCGGAGTCCACCGGAAATAAATTAATGATTAACTTCATAATACAGAGAAATCATTAATCTGAGCGTAAAACACACTTCTAAAACTTTTCAGCAAGAAATTTCGTATAATAGAGAGAAAACGTAATTTTAAAATGTCGTAATATAATGACTTTCAACTCATAATCATCCACTTATTCGACATTTTGTATTTTAAATAGCTGAAAAATAAATATAGAGAAATTAAGAGTATTGATTATACAAGTAGCTGATTTATATGATCTTCCAAATCTCTAATTACTTCGTAGGAGTTGCTCATTTCCGTGTTGCTGTGTACGTTTCCAGGAAACTCTCACATCCTCCGCATCTTATCCCGTATCCAATAGCAATGAAACCGAAACGCAAAATATTAAATTTAAAGTTGCCATACCAACGTTTGCTTAGTATTTGTGTAAATTAAGTTAGCAAGTGTGTTTGGATCGCTTCTGTTAATATTTGTACTAGTTTTTATTACGTAACTGAGTTCTATTAAGTATTCTTTTTTTCTCTCAGGTGTGTTTCATAGCGCCACGAAATTAAAGCTTATATTTCATCCTTAACCCATAAATATATCATTTTTACAAGCACTGATATCAATGAAACACTAATGACATTAGCATGCCTAAAATTGTTACAAATGTTTAGAGATTACTACAACAAATAAATATTAGGTAAAGCATGAATTCAAAATCCAGAGTGCTAACCATTACACCATGGAACCCATTAAATATCAGCTATGAGACCTTGCTACGTGAATTTATATATATAATTTATCAACCTTTATACGAAATAATTGTGTATAACACATTTCTCTCTAGGTTACGTTTACTAAATGTTTGCTTGGATTGAAAAATAAAAACAGTACTTGGCGAAATACGTTGAATATTCACTTATATTACGTCAATTATAAACATTTATTCACGAGCAATGAGTTATCGATACACGGCACACATTTTATGTGCCCAGACTCGAGCAACAAATATCTCGTTCAATTCCACTTGACTTGGTTGAAATGTTGGCACCGAGCGAATGTGTTCAAGAGGCACCATCTCCTATTGAGAAACTGTGACGACATTGATATAAAGAACAACCGGAACAATGATAAAAAGCCTAGCATGGCCAGGTGATTGAGGCGTTCGACATGTAATCTGAGGATCGCGGGTTCGAATCTCCGTCGCACCAAACATGCTCGCCCTCCCAGCCGTGAAGGCGTTATAATGTTACGGTCAATCCCACTATTTGTTGGTAAAAGAGTAGCCCAAGAGTTGGCGGTGGGTGTGATGACTAGCTGTCTTTCCTCTAGTATTACACTGCTGAATTAGGGACGGCTAGCGCAGATAGCCCTCGAGTACCTTTGGGCGAAATTCACAAACAAACGAACAAACACTGATGAAAGCTAACCGTAGTCTACAACGTAGAAGACAGAGAACTCGATCACTATACACACGTGAAAAAAACAAAACGAGAAAGTCAGTCATCTCCAAACTGTTGATGGAAATGATAAAAAAAATAAATAAAATATCGCGCACTAACATGCTTTTGGCTCGTGAAGCTCACTCACTGGACTCGTTAAATCAACAATGGAGACTGGTACTTATTACAAGAACACCAGCATTTACCCACCCCTGTGGAAGCGTAACAATCGGCTGAAAATATTCCCCTCAGTTATAATGAGAGAAATTTCAGTATAGAATAACATTCTTTGAGATGAAAAAGTTTATCTCGAAGAAGAGGTAAGTCATTCATAAGATGCGTCAGAAGTCGCAAGAAAGCTCGAAAAGAACATTTCTCTACTCTACGGGGAGACATTACTATTTTACCAGCTAATCTGTGCTTTTATCCACATATAAATCACCCATAACGGCGCAGCTTAAAGTATTTAACTAAAGCATGCTAAAACTAAACATCTACCGTAGTCCACGGTTTAAAACGCTAATAACGGGATTATGTGATTAAGTTAACTTTTAAACAAAACTAACAACCTACAACAATAATTATTTGAAAATTAACTGATTTTCTTGTTTAATTATTTGGCACGCTGTTAAATGGATCAGAACGAACCTCGTTGGTTCTATATTTATAAGTCACTCCCAATTCACGCTTTGCTTTCAGAAAATTATTACAGACATCAGTCTGAATTTTCAACTGTATTGTATAGTGTAATTAATAGGTATTTGCGCTAGTTTATTCAAGAATAGTAATTCAGCTTTACTGTAGCTTGTTTTTCAGTGGTCCACTCAAGTAATGCGTTTACATTCTGGTGTATCTCTAAATTCTGTAGCTGACGAGCAACGTTCGCATTCTAGCAGCATCATAAAAATTTCCCTGTATTTTAAACTGCACGTACGTTGTAAGAGTAGCCGTCAATTCCTTATCGTTGGCGGCCTGGCGTGGCCGAGCGCGTTAAGGCGTGCACTCGTAATCCGAGGGTCGCGCTAAAACATGCTCGCCCTCCCAGCCGTGGGGGTGTATAATGTGACGGTCAATCCCACTATTCGTTGGTAAAAGAGTAGCCCAAGAGATGGCGGTAGGTGGTGATGACTAGCTGCCTTCCCTCTAGTCTTACACTGCTAAATTAGGGACGGCTAGCACAGATAGCCCTCGAGTTGCTTTGTGCGAAATTCCAAAACAAACAAACAAATCCTTATCGTTGGCAGTAGGGTACTGCTGAATAACGGCCTTCCTCACCAGTAGTTCAAAATTGGGTATGGTAACAGATAACCTTAGTAATTTTGCCATCAACTCAAGATATATACATATGTACTGGCATCTAATATGCATTTGTATTCGGCAAGTTTCAAAAACAATGATTTGACCGTGAAAAGAAATAAGCTTATATTAAACTTTCTTCTGTATGGTCACTGGTATAACCTACTGCAACCATTAAGAAATACTCTTTTGATTTCACTTTTTCTCTTTGAGCGCTTCATTCTAAGTAGCTGAATATTAACTTACTTCTTAACAGATGATACGTAACATTATTTATGACAAAAAGCAAGACAGCTTAAACTTGGCACTGATTGGTGAAAGTGTTCCCATTAGTCATGAAGCCTGTATATTATTTCAAAACTTTTGACGTTTTTACCGAGTCATGGGTGTGCGATAGATACACATTGTTAAAATGTTATATTTCTCAATACTGTTTTTATTAATTTACAGCTGGTCTATCATTCGCAGCTGGGATTCTATGAAACCTCACATTCTTTAACGCGTAACAAAAACAACTAATGCAGTCATTTGAACTGCGTGTAAGATTATTTGATAAAGTTGTCAGTTATATATTGGTAGGAGAAACATACATGGAAGGCATGTTCTGTTGCTTTCCGAGATTTAGTTGTAATGAGTTTTAACCACAAAAATGACCAAGCTGAGCCCCAAGAACGTTACTTACTAAACGTGTTCCTTGTACATGTTTACATTCCCAAGAACAAATAAACATAGCGAAACTAAAGTTTTGTAAAATTGTTATCTAAATACTCCATGTAATGAACGTCAAACAGAAGCCAAGTGTAACATTTAACTTGGTGCTGACGCGTTAATTTGAACGGTTTACGTATCCATAACACATGTTAACTTGAACGGTTTACCTATCCATAACACATGTTAACTTGAACGGTTTACCTATCCATAACACATGTTAACTTGAACGGTTTACCTATCCATTATACATGTTACTTGAACGGTTTACGTATCCATAACACATGTTAACTTGAACGGTTTACCTATCCATAACACATGTTAACTTGAACGGTTTACCTATCCATAACACATGTTAACTTGAACGGTTTACCTATCCATAACACATGTTAACTTGAACGGTTTACCTATCCATAACACATGTTACATGAACAGTTTACCTATCCATTATACATGTTACTTGAACGGTTTACGTATCCATTACATATGTTAACTTGAACGGTTTACCTATTCATTATACATGTTACTTGAACGGTTTACGTATCCATTACATATGTTAACTTGAACGGTTTACCTATTCATTATACATGTTACTTGAACGGTTTACCTATCCATAACACATGTTAACTTGAACGGTTTACCTCTCCGTAACATATGTTTACTTGAACGGTTTACCTATCCATTACATATGTTAACTTGAACGGTTTACCTATTTATTACACATGTTACTTGAACGGTTTACCTATTCATTATACACGTTACTTGAACGGTTTACGTATCCATTACATATGTTAACTTGAACGGTTTACCTATTCATTATACATGTTACTTGAACGGTTTACGTATCCATTACATATGTTAACTTGAACGGTTTACCTCTCCATAACATATGTTAACTTGAACGGTTTACCTATCCATTACATATGTTAACTTGCACGGTTTACCTATTTATTACACATGTTACTTGAACGGTTTACCTATTCATTATACATGTTACTTGAACGGTTTACCTATTCATTACATACGTTAACTTGAACGGTTTACCTATTCATTACACATGTTACTTGAACGGTTTACCTATTCATTACGCAACTAACTAGTAGGCAACCAAACATGGAGCTGATTCTGTAAAAGAGATCGCTGACTCACACAAGTTATAAATGCCTTATACACCAAATACTTTGTAGGGCTCCAACCGAGATATGTTGTTTTATCATCACGTGATAAAGTTGCTAAGTGTAGATACATATACAGTATGATTCACAGCGTAACCCTTAATAAAGCTATAAAGGCGGTTGTTTCCTTAGTGCAATGCTACACAATGGTCTATCTGTACTTTGTCCACTGCAAAAAAATCAAACCCCGGATTATTGTGTTGTAAGTCCGTAAACGTACCGCTAACACACCTTGGAATAATTAAGGATGTTAATTCAAAGTGTCTAAATGTCATAATGCAGAGATGGCAGTGGTGAGTTGTTTGAACTTATATGATCTTAAACTGATTAAATAATTTTGTACACACAGTTAAACCATCAAGAAAGATTTATTATGCCATTTGTAGTTTCCTTTAAGGGTTTGTTATATGGTCCACTATGTAATAGCTTTGGGTCTTCCGAGAAGTCAGTGTATTCTGTAATCTACGGTGAAGTTCCAGTTGCACTTAAATCAGATCAGTACTTGTCAATAAATTTCCTTGTCTGATAAAAACTGTGTTATTTCTGATACGTCACCAAATCCATTTAGTGTTTGGACATTAAAAATTTCAAATCTTTGCAATTGCGATGTGTTCTGCTGTTTATGGAGTTAGGCTATCAGATACTTTGTAACATTTGAAAATACAGAAGGAATATAGGACTCATTGTGTTTTAAATTCAATAAACTCATTCTTCATAACAGTTGATTTGTATTAAAAATTCATAACAGTTAATTTTTTACGATAGAATTACTAACGTATCTTTTTTCGATTGACGCTAAGGAACAAGAAGTCTAGTTAATTTAAAACAATAATAATGAATATAAATAAATAAGTAAACAATAATAAGATAAAATAAATAATTCTGTGTTATCAATTCGTACTGTAAACATCTGATAAGTAAACGACATTTATAAAGTGGAAAATAATTACAGTTTACTTGCATAACCAGAGTGTTCCCATAACAGACGTTGTCACGAAAACTGATCATACAAATAGTGTTCCAGTAACTTACGAACTCTGTGGTATCCCAATTGGCCTGATGTCTCCCGGTAATATACGAAAGACCAATTCGTTTTTTGGAAATAATAGACGTAATGTCGTCGACGTATTATATGTTTGTGTGCTGAGCTGTAAGTAGAACTAATTTCGTGTATTCTGTCCTATTTCACATTTTTAATCACAGGGGGAAGTCCCAAAATAATGACTTTCACCATGTGTCGCGGCGATTCTAATGAAAAACGTAACTACTTGTCGTCGTTAATTTGTTTTGCAATTCTGATGAATTTTCAATAAGATTTTTGTGACAGTAAAATTTCATGTAGCAAGAATATCTTCGGTATGCATTGGAGCTTGTGAAGTTGTGTTCTGTAACCTCACCTGAGAGCAACCCCAGACAGACATGCTCACACCTATAACTAACTATGATCACTTTTAAGTATAACAACAACTCTGCTGTGGGAAAAACTGATATGCATAACACGGTAATACAGCTGTATTGTATTGCTTAAAACTATCAATACGATAAGGTTGCCAAGGTTTTATCATTAACTCCAGTTAACCATATCTGTTCATTCTTTACACAACTTCCTGTTAGTTGAGCGAAACGGTTAAATCCAATTAAAATAATATTTCAAATGCAAAGATTATTCGGAAACGTAGAATTTTCAAAACATAGAAATATCAACAGTTGATAGCAGCTTAAATTCTCTTTGTTTAATCTTTGATCATTCGTGACAAACATCACTTAACTACTACATTACATCAACCATAATTTTTATATCATCGTATTTTTAAAAAAATGTCACTTTCTGTTTTTCGATTAGGATTATGCATGTTTTGCTTTTCATAACCCGGATTAATAAACCACATATATTCACGTCTCAAAGTATAACTAGCTAACACAGTGGTTAATACAAATATTGTTATTTTGTGACGGAAATTGCTGAAGTAAGATGTGGTGTGAAATGCGATTTATTTTACAAGTGGGGTAATTTTCTCGTTTAAATTTACAAATATAATCTAATCATTTATCAGTTTAAAAACTTTATCAAAGACACTGTAAAAAACTGTGTTTATGTTGAAAGAGTTTCGAAGGAAAACTATACCAATTAACAACTTTTTCAATGAAAAAAGAAATTAACGGACTTAGAAAACTGTCCAAAAAAAAGGTAACTGTTATGCAAGCGATTTCAGTATCTTGTTTAGAAAGGCTATCATTTATATTGAGACTGTTAACTCTATTCTCCTATTGCATAAAACAATTATGTGTTTGTTTTATTTTATTATGGGAAGTATAAGACTAAAACTTAATGACATTTGTAACTCTCATTTGAAATTGTATGTTCAATACCAGCGAGAAAATATAAATAAATCTAATCACTATTGATTTGATTCTGATTACTCATATTTTAATTACGAATACAATGGTCTGTCTGAATCAAGTACCTAACAGGGAAAGTGATTTAAGGAAATTAATTTTTAAAATAGAAACTTTTCATTAGAGTTGGGACGTCCGAAACACCTCTACTTGGTTTTGTTGTTGCCTCCATATTCATGAAAGGAAAAAGCTTATTTTTTTGGATATTCGAGCAGAGTTAATTTGAGTTGATAAAATACAAGGTATGCACCTACTTGGTGAAAAGCTCGCAAGGCTAAACCTAAATCTGTTCTAATCGAATAACGGAATTTGTCCGTCACTCTTATATATACCCACAGCCCTAAAGTGAGTAACAAAATTATGTAGTAACAAAATATGAATCATAAGCCTTCGAATTCACTGCCCTGCACGCTAACCAGTTGCCATGTCTGGTGCTAATAATACTAATATAAAAAGAGATGTTAAAATATTTATTCAACCTGGTCTACTGAAAGTTATATTATAATAGGATTCACTTGTGGATATGAATCATATAATGCTGCAGATATTATGCTTTATATTAATATACGTTTAAAAATTTCTAATTTATAATTTATAATGTTTTTGTATAACGTTTTGCAGGTTATATGGCTGTAAAGGTATACATCGCTGGTGAAATGTCTATGAATGTAGTTGAAAGTTTGTTTGTTCGTTTTTTGAATTTGGTGCAAAGCAACACGAGGGCTATCCACGCTAGCCGTCTCTAGTTTAGCAGTGTAAGACTAGAGGGAAGACAGCTAGTCATCACCACCCACTGCCAACTCATGGGCTATTCTTTTACCAATAGATAGTGGGATTGCCAGTCACATTATAACGCCCCCATGGCTGAAATGGCGAGCATGTTTGGTGCGACGGGGATTCGAACCTACGATCCTCGGATTACGAGTCGAACCCCTTAACCTACCTGGCCATGCTGGGCCGGAGTTGAAAGAATGGGGTACTATGTTAGATGGAGTTAATGTGAAAACATATTTACTATTTTTTTGTTTTCCGTTGATAATGTAAAAACGACTAAGAGACAGAAACAAAAAATGCCAGTGTAGACAATATACAATACGAATAGTGTACTTCCTTCAATGAAACTCACAATAACTAATTCTAACATCTATGTGCAATTAAGTAAAATGTTAAACGTATTTGTCACAAGTTGTGTAAGGGTTTGAGATAGTTTTAATATACAGTGCTTTAATGAAGTTAATCAGTTGTTTACACGTTATGCACGCTCACCATATAAGTAAACAAGCTTATTATACAGCAGTTTTAAAACTGACATTTAATTCGTACGATTCTCCTTGTATGAATTGTGATTTTGATTCTAAATATGATTTGTTTTTGTTTCTATATTTTTAAACTCATTATTACGTGGATGCCATTTGGTCCTTGTCATGCCTCTCAGATGAGACAGTAATAGTAATCCATATTTTAAAGATTCTATAGAGCTAGAGAAGACCTCAGTGGATAAGCCGAAACAAAGTTCCTTTTTCATTCAACAGGCAGTTATGGTTCATTAAGGTTTACAAACCTCCTATGTCCACTTCCCTAAAATCTTTCTGACACAATTACACAAATTAATTCTTAGGTATAAAAACATAAACACTAATACAAATGTTATCAAACAACGCGAAGACACACAGCACTTAAATTATATACCAGATGACGTCACACAATGTTTAGTAGGTTACAGCACAATCGAGAACTTGAGGATTCTCCACCAAAGATTAGGTGTCTATAATACAAACCGTCAGATGCATTTCGACATCTAAATAATGTCTCCTGACAGATTACTGGAGGCGCCAGGTGGTCACTAATGATTATTAGCAGAAAGGGGAACGGCGTCGCACAGGAAACTGCCAACAGTGAATATCTCAAGGAATTGTTGTGAGAAGTATGTGCACGCGTGCACTTTTTGTCTGCACTGAATTAACGAACACATACTATAACAATATATATATGTATACTGTACTAATATAATTTATCGCGTGCTTACGTAATGTGTGATGCAACTATGTATAGATTTTTCTTTTAACACTTCAGTCAATGGGTGCCTTTCTGGAGGCTATCGTCTAAGGGCAGCCATTCAGAAACTTTAACTGAATCCAAGGATTTTACTGGCTCGATTTCTAGGGTTCTAATTATTTAACTAATTTACATTCCATCTTGTATTAATTAAGCGTGATTAAACTATCTGAATCCCTTATATACCTTAAGTGATTAAAAATAATGCAAATAGAGGCAACTAGAAGAACTTTAAGCTGTAACTTATGATTGTTTGTTTTTCATCATTTTTGTGTGTACTTCTGAATTTGTTGCCATCAACCAGCAAGAGGGATTGTTTAATATCTATAGTGTAATTACATTTAAATACATTGTTTAATATCTATAGTGTAATTACGTTTAAATACATTGTTTAATATCTAGAGTGTAATCACGTTTAAATACATTGTTTAATATCTAGAGTGTAATCACGTTTAAATACATTGTTTAATATCTAGAGTGTAATCACGTTTAAATACATTGTTTAATACCTACAGTGTAAGTAATTACATTTAAATACATTAATATCTGGAGTGTAAGTAATTACACTTAAATACATTGTTTAATATCTAGAGTGTAAGTAATTACACTTAAATACATTGCTTATTATCTAGAGTGTAAGTAATTATACATAAACACGTTGTTGTAAGGAATTACACTTAAATATATTGTTTGTTATCTACAGTGTAAGTAATTACACTTAAATACATTGTTTAATATCTAGAGTGTAATTACATTTAAATACATTGTTTAATATCTACAGTGTAATCACGTTTAAATACATTGTTTAATACCTACAGTGTAAGTAATTACACTTAAATACATTAATATCTGGAGTGTAAGTAATTACACTTAAATACATTGTTTAATATCTAGAGTGTAAGTAATTACACTTAAATACATTGCTTATTATCTAGAGTGTAAGTAATTATACATAAACACATTGTTGTAAGGAATTACACTTAAATACATTGCTTATTATCTAGAGTGTAAGTAATTACACTTAAATACATTGTTTAATATCTAGAGTGTAATTACATTTAAATACATTGTTTAATATCTACAGTGTAATCACGTTTAAATACATTGTTTAATACCTACAGTGTAAGTAATTACACTTAAATACATTAATATCTGGAGTGTAAGTAATTACACTTAAATACATTGTTTAATATCTAGAGTGTAAGTAATTACACTTAAATACATTGCTTATTATCTAGAGTGTAAGTAATTATACATAAACACATTGTTGTAAGGAATTACACTTAAATACATTGCTTATTATCTAGAGTGTAAGTAATTATACATAAACACATTGTTGTAAGGAATTACACTTAAATATATTGTTTGTTATCTAGAGTGTAAGTAATTACGCTTAAATACAAACAGCTTTCTACTAGCTTCCAATGAAGTTCAATCAAGAAACGTTATGTACTAAAATTATGTAATTTGTGTTAAATATCGCCATTATGAGAAGAAACGTTCAGGGATATCAAATCCAAAAATTCAAGGATTCTTTTCGATAAATTACAAAGTTAAGATTTCCCATTAGCAAAAGGAATGTCTGCATGGGAATACCGACTACCGACACTTTCTCTGCTCAGTTTCTAATGTAAAGTATCGAAATGTGCTTATTTCTTACGCTAAGGTATTTCAGTTCATTGTTACATTATTATATCATAGTCTGTTTAACATATCTCCGAAGATATCGAAATGTGCTTATTTCTTACGCTAAGGTATTTCAGTTCATTGTTACATTATTATATCATAGTCTGTTTAACATATCTCCGAAGATATCGAAATGTGCTTATTTCTTACGCTAAGGTATTTCAATTCATTGTTACATTATTATATCATAGTCTGTTTAACATATCTCCGAAGAAACCATACCGTTACAGGATTGTAAATATGTTTGGAAATTCTAAGAAAGTTATGAAGTTTTCCTAAAGATGGAAAACAAAGAAATCGTGCAATGAAATCATTTCACCAACAGACCTTAAGAACTTTCCTGAATCAGGTGTTTGATTTATTTATGTATTAATAAATCATGACGAGAATTCCCAGAAGTCTTCAGAAAAATTACTAGTTGAAAACTTTCATAATAAACAACCGTTCGTTTGTCCCTAAAGGAAACACAAGAAAGAGAACCAAAAACGTCAAATGGAGTCCTCGTCTCGTTTAAAGTAATTGAAGCTTCACTTGGGGGCGCTTTTAGCAGCGGCCTACACCTGCAGCCAATAGAAACATAGATATTGGCCTTAGGTTGTGATGAAAGTTAGATCGGTCGTCCCCGCGTGACGCTGTATAGTTTTCTAGGGACGACGCTGCGGAAAGGAGTGTTCGTTACGAGCTTTAGTTAATAAATCTGTATACAGACTAGTTGTCTGCCTAAGTTAAAGATATTTTTGAGTGACAGTGAAGAACGTTCGACTTTCGATAAAACCAATTACTTGCCTGGAGACCTGTAATAGACATTTCTTGGAGGCTCCCACGTCTGAATACTTAAGATATTCTGGTAACGTTCCACACTTGATAAGCGGTAATATGGTCCATTCAGACAAACGTTGAAGCTAACAGTTGAACTGCGTGGAATTTAAAGCCCTGATGTTCTGTTGAAAGACAGTAAATTGTGTGTTGGGTAAGTCACCTGATTAAATGACCTGTTCTTAATGAGTTTAAAAACTAACAACATAGTATGACTCTTAGTAACATTCTATTCAGGTTTTCAAGTCTGAGTCACAAACTGTTAAAAATATGTCATGACTAATAGATAATAAAGTCATATAGTACTAACAGTTCTGATTCATTAAAACAGTTCAACGATTTTTAACCGCTTTATCTGAAATTATCAGGGTCTTCTAGAAAGATATGTGGTCCGACATGTATAGTGAAACTTTACCTTATATAACACAGATATTACTAAACAATTCAGAATCACTATTATACTAGGTCGACGAATGATTTATTCTTGAACAGAATCCTCGTTTTTTATAAAGCTTGTAACTGATTACAGAAAAATAAAACTGGTTAGCTAAATAGAAATTCACAGTTGTTGTATTATGGAACGTACAGTTGGTTGTAAATTCTAAACTTACAGAAGTAAAACTTGCCCACCGAAACAAACAGCTAGCTTTATCTATATAGGTTAAACACTGCTGGAACGTTATTACATGTTTTATTAATTTATATACAACGGATAATTTTTTCCAAACGTGTAGCTCTGAAATAGACTTATAAACATTTCAGTTTTATGTAATTCATTTTCTAACTATGATAGTTCTTCTCTGTTAGTCTGAAATATCTACACGTCTGTAACCAGTTATGGATTTCCAGTAAAAGCTTTTACTCTTTTTTGCGGAATTTTCTTGGATACGTTTTGTTACTTTAACATCAAATATATTATAGTGTCATAAGTTCCCTGTAACGTTTCTATGTATACTTTGTTTCCTGGTGGGTCGGTCGGTCATTGGTAACTTGTACGGACTTACAACGCTACACTCTTACGTTCGATTCTCCGCAGAGGATGGAATATAGATAGCTCTTTGTGTAAGCTTTGCGCTGAACGAGTAACGTTAATTAACAGCGTTTTCTCTATTCTGTCTTGAACTTGTATTCATTCATCTTAGACGTCCTGATGACTCGAAGACAAAACCATTAAGACAATTTTAAACGTCCACTTAACATGTATTTTAATTTGGAAGCCTCATATCATGTTATGGTCGAGTAAAGCGTGAAAATTGCTTCATATATGCACTGCGAGTGTTGAAACTGAGCAAACAAATTTCGGCTGTATAGCACTGTCTATAAGGATGTATATGGCGTAAGAGCTAATACATCCTTATTTTGGATTTAACCAAATGTGTATGCCGATTTCTGAGTAAAATATGGTGTGAAGTTAATTCCTAACAAAAACTAAATGAAATCTGATTACAAATAAAAAACACGAGAAAACAGGCACTGGAGAATGAAAACATTACTGTATATACCACGGCCTCACGAGCTCCTGAAAGATACACATAATCTTTAAGTTGAACATGTTCCTGTTCGAATGCAATTGGTCACTTTACCCTAAAACTTTAGTAATTGTTTCAGTATTTTGGTTTTAGGCTTAGCCACAGAGCTTACCTTTTCCTCTGTCTGTCCTCATGCTTTGGGTTTTGGAGAATCGTTATTACGAGCGCAAATGTAATATTATAAAATAATGGTCAGTTTCGATTAACTACTATACCAGTTGCTGTGGTAGACATAAATAATTTGCAATAAATAAAACTACAAAAGGGTACAAAACAGACCGTTTTCAGGTTTTGTAATTTCGTTTAAGGAATGTACCGTTTAGAATATAATGCATGTTTGTCATAAGTATTTAAAAAGCTCAGAACTATTCTAAAAGTGACATTTTAAGAATAATAAAATGTTTTTATTACCCTTATTAAAACGATTCTAACGAATATTTCTACAAGTCAATTAGTACCCGTCTTCGTTAAATTAATGTGCAGAAAACACGAAATTGTCAACAATATCAAACAGGTTCTGTTAAAAACATCGAAATTTGCTTTAAACAGATATTTTTGTCATCTTGGGGAAAATTTCTGAACACATCCATATAATCACCCAAGTGGCACAGCGCCATGTCTGCGGCCTTAAAACGGTAGAAATCAGATGTCGATACCGGGGGTGGGCAATGCACAGATAGCCCGTTGCGTAGCTTTGTGCTTACTTACAAACAAACAAGTTTTTAATCATGGGATTTTAAGATTTTGTACACATTCCTGCTAAACGAATGGCACTAGAACTATAAACACATCCATGTACACCTTATATTTGATTTTACCTCATGAACGGGCCTGGCATAGCCAGATGGGTCAAGTCGCTTAACTCGTAATCTTAAGGTCGCGGGTTCGAATCCCCGTTGCACCAAACACGCTCGCCCTTTCAGTCGTGATGGCGTTATAATGTGACGGTCAATCCCACTATTCGTTGGTAAAAGAGTAGCCCAATTTTGGCGGTGGGTGGTGGTGACTAGCTGCCTTCCCTCTTGTCTTACACTGCTAAATTAAGGAGGGCTAGCGCGGATAGCCCTCGTGTAGCTTTGCGCGAAATAAAAAAAAACCAAAAAACCTTGTGAACAAGTTATCAAAAATCACTAATTTATTATTATAAAACAAATTAAATGTTGTTTATTGTTATAATTGCTTTACTTGCATTTGTATGAAAGTAGAACATGTATCATAATCGTATAAAATTTATATAGCAATTTATATTTACGACCATATGAGAGGGTGATGTTTCGAGTTTCTGCCATGATTTGTAGATCACTATGTAAGAAAACACTCACCCTGTATTTTCGATTTTAGCGCTTGTGGAATATCTAAGGAGCATGCTTCAGCCAGTCGTTCTGTCGGTCCGGAATTGGAAATGTCTGGCACAGTGATGAATGCTCCATTGTACCTGCACATGACTGCAGCATAGGAAACAATGTAGAAGCAGAGGGGGGGGGACATAGAATGGGGGTTATATCATGGGTTCTCATGAAAGCGCAGTCAACGTGTATTCAGTGATTCAGTGAAACAGTTTGCCACGTAGAAGATACAGTTGCAGATTTAAAATGTTCAACAACGGTAGAATTTGTCGTAGCAGATGAACTGTTGTCATATTTGGTTTTAAATCCTGCTGTTTTGTATATGTTGACAAACCGAAACACGCGGAATCCAGTTGCAGGTGCTACGTGACACAAATTAGTCGTGTGCAATGGTTCCAGCACGAGTTCTTGGGCATTTGTACTGCGAGATATCACAGAAAGTACACGTACTGACGCAATCTGATATACATTTGTTTAAACCACACAAGCTAGGAGCCCTGTAATGGCATTACTGTTATCGTGTAATGGAGGTAAATGATTTGACCTCGTTTAAATACCGACATTCTACGGCGTACTACATCAGTTATTTATAAGCTCTGAATAGAATATAGTTAATATAATAGAAACTAATCAGTAATACACTGAAAACTTTGTTGTCCTGTGAAAGAGATTAGTCAGTAATACACTGACAACTCTGTTGTCCTGTGAAAGAGATTAGTCAGTAATACACTGACAACTCTGTTGTCCTAAGAAAGAGATTAGTCAGTAATACACTGACAACTCTGTTGTCCTGTGAAAGAGATTAGTCAGTAATACACTGACAACTCTGTTGTCCTAAGAAAGAGATTAGTCAGTAATACACTGACAACTCTGTTGTCCTAAGAAAGAGATTAGTCAGTAATACACTGACAACTCTGTTGTCCTAAGAAAGAGATTAGTCAGTAATACACTGACAACTCTGTTGTCCAAAGAAAGAGATTAGTCAGTAATATTCCGACAACTTTGTTATCCTGTGAAAGAGATTAATTACATTAAATGAGATGTGTTTAAAGACTTGAACAAGTTCTATTGAATTTTACGAGTCCACGCTATGCACGAACATCAGCCAGAACTTAAGACACAACTATTATACACTGTTTGAAAATGTAGCTACCAATAACTTTTAGTTCGTATGTTAATTGTTTTTATAGTGTAAGTAATTGATATAATAGATTATTAGGTAAAACAAATGCAAGTTATGTAGATTTCATTGCTATGAAATACAAAATTGAAATGACCGTAATAAACATTCTCACCAAAGGAATTGTAATAGGAAGTTCTAGTTACTCTGAAAAATAACCTCTCTTTCAGTTGCGTCTCAGAATCTTAATCTTATCATGCTTTACCAAAGTTTGTTTTTTCAGTGTCATTTTATAATAACGCTATTTACTACAAAGTTCCTGACACTTGCACGCTAGTGCACATTTATCAGTTTGTGAGAAACTTCCAACTGTTATTCTTGTGAATATACATATATAAATTCTATAACAGACGTTGTATAGCAAAGATGGTATATAGATTCAGTTGAAGATAGTTGTATCTAATTATTGTAACTTACGTACGACAGAAATCAAATATCGTGGCTATAGAAACAAAAATATTATCACCATAACTTATTCGTAGCAAGAAGCTAAACACCATGGCAACATTGACGAAAATGTTATTGTTGTAACGTATAACGCAACAAGAAACCAAACACCATAGTTACAAGAAGGTGCTATTGTTGTATTTTACGGTACAGTCGAGAAGCCGAAGGTGTGGTTAACTCTGCGACAAGAAGCCAACTTCAGGATAACTAGAACAAAAGCATTACAAACTATGTTCTAGTTGAAATGCTCCACTCCCTCTATTTTGAGAATTAAAAAAAAATATGTAAGTTGATTAAAAAAAAAAGTTTTGTCATATTATAATCGATCCACCCGTGATTTACACTGGTCTTGAAACATCCAGAAAATACTACTATTTCTTTAAAAACTAATTTAGTTTCTCATTTTTAAACATGTTCATAATATTCTTTTACTTACACACTAAACTGATGAAATAATGAAAACTTGTTTGTTTTTTAAACAGAAATAAAATATTTCAAAAAGGAGTTGTTTTTTTAAAACGATATTGATATTTTAAATCTAATCGACACCTCACGTGACACATGGACTGAATCGAACGTCGAGGCAGATCTATCCTTAGTTTAAAACTGCTGATCAGTTAACAAAGCGAGACTACTCTTAATTTATTAATGGTAAGTGCCACATCTTTAGAGTTCACACAGTTAAATGTGCAAAATACATCCAGCAGCATTTCACGGCTCGAACCCTGGATATTTTCATCCACAGGTTGACACGCTGACCATTAAACCATACTCAGCTGTTTTTGAGATAGATAGTAAGTATTCAAGTTATCCACATTGCATCGATTATTTTAACTGTATTATCTTTAAAATATTTGTTTATGAACACCTTTTATGTTTCCATGCTTCATAGAATAATTAGCGGTTAACGTAATTTATAAAATTCAAGAATAAATGTATCTCTTAATTATGACATACAGGTTATTCAACGTGGGTAAACAAGGAAACATTTCTACTCGTAATATCTCTCAACCAAATATAAATTGTAGCTTTTACGTACGACCGTGTAGTGGTTGAGATGATTCATTATTTGTTATTATCTGTGACAGTAAGAATCTGTAAAATAACTGCAAAATATTAGTTTGGCTTTACTGAATAAATTTAAATGGAGGCATTTAAGTGATATATTTTAAACGCCACAACGTTATACGTAAGTTGAAAACGAACACAGTGACACTAACTTTATCTTAAGTAAAGATTGGAGGTTTTAATGTCGATTGTTGTTTTCTTGGTAATCACTTAAGACGCACTCGTTTCTCTCATATACTATACTTAATCGTTTATCCTTTTTTGGAATAAATTATTGCTAATACCAAAAGGTATCACTGGACATCAGAAAATGTATCATAATTCAGGTGGCCAATAATACTAAGCTTACGATCCTTCTTTTCATTTTGTAACTCCACATAGAGCTATAAGTTAAGTTTGAAATAATCTTACTTACTTAGAATATCAGGAGGTAATCGTAGAGACAACACTCAAACGGGTAAGGAACTGTAGGTGGCGACACTTTCCCAATTAGTGATTTTTCTTAGTGTCATTTACTACTTCTTATCTTTCTGTTTTGTCAAACTTTTTCTCCATGTTATTCACATTAATACAACACATTAGTGCTTTATATCTAATCCATTATTTGACAAATTTCTGTGTGTGTATACCTTTGTAACTGGCGAATCACAAGATCGATTGTCACCAAATCTGTTATGTTGTCTTAGGACCCTTAGTTTTCATGTTTTTCCTATGTGCTGTATAAGTGAGTCAGCTAATACTCACATTTTTATGTAAATCTGAAAGATTTCATTTTCACACACCATGTGGACTCTTCATAAAACCTACAATAGACATTTCAGTATGTTTTTAAGTTGGCGGTTATCCTATACTTTAATAATGCATCATTTCTTCTTTTGTTTTTCTAACTATAGCTTTACATGAATTCCTGATTAGCAATTAAGAAGTATATGTTTATCACGAGGCGGGACTAACTCCCCTGAATTCCTGAACTGTGTCTATCAGTGTCTCAACAATGCTGTGGTTTTAAAGATAGTGATTAGCCAGGAAGTCAGTGGGGATTCTTGTTCTCAAGGAAGTTGCTGAAACCCGTTCTCGTTCTGCTGTGACTCTATTTTCGTTTTTGTTATCAAAGATGTAGGTTCTGAAAGATATCCACCGTTATAAACAAAGACGACCACATTATCCAGCTGTTCTTTCGGGTGGAGTCCAGCAGAGTCGGTTCCCCAGTGTCTATCAGTTGAAGGACACCCCTTCGTGTCCTTGATTGCCGCATTAACACGGGTCATTTTTCATGATGTCAAGTTCTGTGTCGCAGATGGTTGGGAGGACAAGCCAGGAAAATCGTTTGTTTATTATCAGATTTCCTTCAAAGACTCATTGCTCATTAGGACTCAGGTCCGCTCGGGATTGGCATTATAATGGAGATCATGTATAGTGTGTTGACAGAATCTTTGATCCAGCGTAAGCCACCCAATTTAACTCTCAAGAAATTATATTTGTTTCTTACTGGTGATACAACACACTACTAGAACATAAACAACACACAGGTTCATTAGTTCACTCCGTATTGACAGATGTTCAGTGGCGCTGGATTAACGAGTGACTACGAAACAAAAAATATTGATGGCTCGCAGAAGATTGACTTCGTGAGCAGATGTTTAAAAATCGACTCATAGACCGTTGATGAATATTGATCAATTTTGCCTTTTCACAGTCTAAAGTTTTTTGTTGTTGTTGTTGGCTCATAATGTCAGGTTTTCTTTTAAAATTCATGACAAAGTACTCCTAAGGGGATGTGTATCACAATCATTAAGTACTACACAATTCTGTTGTTACTAGGTCCGTTTTAATTAATCAATTAAGATACAGCTATCAGTTTTTATCTCTATTTTTGACACCTTGCTTGTTTAATTTACTAAAGTTTTTGACATCGAATGTTGGAAGGTCGGACAAAAACAAAAGAGAAAATACAATTCATGTTTAAAGTTTGTCATCTCGTGATGTTTTATGAGAAAAGCATTAAATACTGCAGTGTTCTTAATAAGAAATGTTGATTCTTTATCGAGCCACCCTATTTACATTTCTGTCAAATAGATTCTGAGGGTAAACGGTTCACGTGACCACTTCAGAAATGTTGTTGTTTTGAATTAAGCACAAAGCTACACAATGGGCTATCTGTGCTCTGCCCACCACGGTTATCGAAACCCGGATTTTAGCGTGTAAGTCCGCAGACATACCGCTGAGCCACTGGGGGGCCTTCTTCCTTATAAGATGCAAAGAGTTGTTTTTGACAAATAGACAAACGAATAAAAAACGTGACTATTTCAGTAAAGCAATCATTTCTAAACAGTTTCGAAATTTGTAAATTTCACGAATAAAAAAAAAACGTTTTGCATTTTTAACAGACACCATAATTTTGTTGACTCTTTTCAGAATATAACTAAAATCCCTGTTAATTTCTTGTTTCCATAAACATATTTTCTTTCTTGCAGACAGTATTTTCGCCTCGTGTACCAAAATAGTAACAGAATGGACTTTTCTTTGCTGCTATTCGTTCTGTGCTTTATCGCCACGTGTTCGGCCAGAAGGGGAAGAAAACCAGGTTGGTATAATTTCTTTATTTAGTTCCTTGCAATTATTAGTTATCGTGGAATAGCTCGTTTGAGAAATTACAAGCTGTTAAGGAATTACTTTTAATACTGTATTCAGTTAAAGTTATTAACAGTTAGTACTAGCATCATTACATTTTAATTTGTAATATGTTTTACCGTAATGGAACTGGAATTTTTTTCACCCTGAATTGTACGTTATGCAGCATATAAGCTAAACGACGAAGTCAGTATTCATAACCAAGGCCTTAATTGTAACTGTGTCTAATTTTGGACTACTAAGAAGAGAAATGGTAACGAATCATCAGTACCCGCCACCCAGCGATGTTGTCTGTCATTATGAACCAAATAACGAGATTGACACTGACTGTCACATTTATAGTACACAAACAGCTTGCACTCCAAAGCGTTTTCAGAACCATTAAGGTTTGAACCTTTATATCACTACCCGCATCCCGGCATGCTAATTACTACGTTACCACTGGCCCTTTAGTACAAAATCATAGATTTAAAACAAATTAATTTTGTTTAATTAACGCAGTAATCATTAGTCAGTCAGATGTGAACTCGTATTAAGGAGATATTTGGAAACAGTATCTTCAATACAATTACTATTTTTCATTTATCGTTTTCTTTGAAACTGAATTGTGAGAAGGCTTTAACTCACGTTGCTGTATAATTGTCCAGTTTCACACTTCATTTACTAATTTTCGTTCACCTGACCAACTATTGTTTCGATTTAATCTTCGTATTACAGACTTATATCCGTTCAGTACCGCTGGTGTTCATACATTTTATCATATTCAATAATTTTACGTTTTTGCTTATTACAACACACATTGAAAGAACTGATCAAAACGTCTGGTGAAATAACCCGTTTTGTAAAGGTAAAATACATGCACGTTCTCAGCAACGAATAATTAATTATAATTCTATGGCATTTCTTGTCTGGCTCGCATGTTATTCGTGCTCCTGTAAGCAACGAAATTGTGTTATTATAAACAGTTTTGTACTTCAAAATGTACATCAAAGTATTCCAAGTCCACTACCGTAATTTTAGGGTTAACATACAAATTATATTTCAGTCACGTTAACTGTATCTTACGCTGTTATCGTAAAGGTAAACTCAGAAGTCGTTCACTTTCTAGGTTTATGACCGTATGTTTTTTTTAAACTAGACCTATTTATACCGTGAAATACCAATCTCCTCTATTAAGAATTCAATTTAATTTCCTCTATTCTGGTATTGACGGTAGAATTACGTATTTAAACAATAGAGCTGCTCACAACCTAACTGATGGTGTCGATAATTGGATTTCGAGGTAAATGTTAAACTTTGATTTCCATTATTTTTTAAGTCTTAACGATCAATTCCAAGATCTCATTAAGTTGCTGAAGAAAAATTAAAGGGTAATTCCACTGTCATCTTAACACCTGCGATATTACTTTGTAGACACGCAACAAAAACATCTGGGTGAAGAAAACACAGCGGTAATACATATATATATATATATATATACTTGAAACTTGTGTTGAATATTTCTGTTTTATACTTTGTTTGTATTAAATATTTGTAAAAGGTCTCCATTTTATGTATTTCATAGTCTGATACTTATTCATACTCGCCTATTCTTACGTTTTTTTGAAACACAATGCACACTTATATAGCAGTGAGTAGAAAGGAAGGAAAATAGGGTTTTATTGTCGTGTGTTATTAAGGTAGTGAACGTTGCAAAATGTAGACGGCAACATGGTAATTCACAAGGTATTGTTGGAATACCTAGACAGTCGTAGCAATTGAAATAAAATATGTCAGAAACATAACATATATAATTTGTCCAAAGTCTTCAACTCTAATGAAAAATAAAAGTTAATTTGACAGCTAAAACGATAGTTTTGCGATTAGAAAAATGACTGACCGCTCTTGTACTATTTTTAAAGGTTGTTGTTGTTGTTGTTGCTTAGAATTAAGCACAAAGCTACACAATGGGCTATCTGTGCTCTGCCCACCACGGGTATCGAAACCCGGATTTTAGCGTGTAAGTCCGCAGACATACCGCTGAGCCATTGGGGGGCATTTTTAAAGGAATCTATGCGAGTTAAAACTATGCAAAGTACCTGTATTTGGGAGACAAGCTCTGGTGGATTGGTTGTATTTATTTCCAGCTACTTATGGTGTTATTCAAGCTTCGTTTATTGACTAATTATATACAGTCTAGCTTGTTTGTTGGAATTATTTTCATTCTGCCCTTTAATTAGTTATTACACTGTATACCCAACACCCTGTAGAACTTTTTCATTAAATTTTAAACCCTCAAGGTTGTTTCTTTTACTTTTTCAGTCTAAAACAATTTTTAGTTTCAGTTTTTCCTTAAAATTACAAAATATGCGTGTGTTTTAGTTTTACTATCAAACACTAGGACGTGGCATATTTGTAAACAAACGATAAGTTTATTTCGTTCAACTTCGGTTTTATTTCTGTAAAAACAACTAGAAGCAAGATTAAAATACCTGTTTCTTGCAACAAGAAAGTAATTATTAAAGCCAGTTTCGATGACATCAAATTTCCAGCAACCTAAACAATTCGGGCATTTTGTTATGAAATCAAAACTTTTTAAAGCATTATTCATATTTTATTTTTTTAGTAACAATGAAGTCTGTTTGTGATTTGCGCAGAAAAGACTGATTATTATTGATACACATCTCAAAACACCTGCAAAGACCAGCAAAACGTTTGGGGTCAAATCAGTGTTTTTATTAAAAGAACACATCTTCAAATACAAAGTTTCTAGAATTGTACAATCGTAGAAACCTTACTTGATCAGACCACTTGTCTAAGATATGATTTGTTTGCCCATTGTCAAGTACAGCTTGTATTCGTTCAAGAGATATATTAACACTGTAACTTGTGTACGTTTTTTGCTTTAGTTTAGTTAGAGCTAAACTGTACCATACTTAACACCATTAATAAACTTATAGTGCTATTATACGACCCAACATTAGGACTTTTTTTTAAAAAATGACAAGTTTATAATGTATTGTTGTATAAAGTGTTATTTACATCCATTTAAATTAAGTGCGCGTGCCTTTCAGGACAGACAAAAACTGAGCATTAGTATAATATATACATATTTATGTATTCCCAGTGTGTTTGCTTTATAGTTCTTGGTTTGTTTTGAATTTCGTGCAAAACTACACGAGTGCTATCCGCGCTATCCGTCCCTAATTTATCAGTGTAAGACTAGAGGGAAGGCAGCTAGTCATCACCACCCACCGCCAACTCTTGGGGAACTCTTATACCAACGAATAGTGGGACTGGTTGTAACATAATAACGCTTCCACGGTTGAAAGGGTGAGCATATTTGGTGCGACGAGGATTCAAATCTGCGATCCTCAAATTACAAGTCGAGTGTCTTTAACCACCTGGCCATACCAGGGCTATAATTCTTGGAATGACCTTAATTTGTTATGTAAAGTTAATCAGTTATGACTGGTTTTTTACGTCATAATTTTTAATTCTAAATTCAATTTTATGATACTCACTCAAAGAGAAACATCGCTCACGAGGTAAACTTTTATAATAATACAAGTTTCTTTATCTTTATTACCGATCAGTTGTGTGCAACAAAGCAACTTTAGCCAATCTTTGTCTAGCGTTCTAAAAACACAACGGAGAAAGATTCCAATTAAAAAAAAAATACCATGCGATACAAGGCATAGAATACCCTCTTCCAAGCCTGCGGATGACTTTAAAGTAATTATGGATTTGTGCCAATCCAGATGAAGTCTTATTAGTACTCATTAAGTAACTGTGGCGGGACATCCTGTACTGCTCGTATTTTACTTTTCGGTAATGGAAATATTTTTTATTCTTTGTCAGTCACTTGTCACGACGAGTTCTGTGCCAAACAGCTAAGTGACTACGGTAATTTTCTCATTTATTTTTTTTATATTTATTTTTATAAATAGAAGCATACGAATATGAGACTAAGTGGTTAACATGTTTCATGTATTGTTATATTTCTTTAGTACATGTTATGGATCAGAATAATGTTGTTTTTCTTATTTCCATAATGTTAAGTTCTTGTCCAAAGTAAACGCATCTCATTTTGTTTGTTTGTTTATTTTGGAATTTTGCACAAAGCTACTCGTGAGCTATCTGTGCTAGCCGTCCCTAATTTTGCAGTGTAAGTCCAGAGGGAAGGCAGCTAGTCATCACCACCCACCGCCAACTCTTGGGCTACTCTTTTACCAACGAATAGTGGGATTGACTGTCATATTATACACCCCCACGGCTGAAAGGGCGAGCATGTTCAGCGCGACCCTCAGATTACGAGTCGCACGCCTTACGCGCTTGGCCATGTCAGGCCCCAAACGCATCTCAACCGTAATATATATATATATATACATATATTGAAAGCGGGAACAATATAAAGCTCTTACGTTTCAATTGTAAAAATAATTGGAACGAATAGATTTCAAATTCGTTACAAATTCTACGTTTGATTTATCAGTACTTCACAAATCAAGACATGGTGTTTTGGTTTGGTTTGTTCTGTTTTAGCGCAAAGCTGAACACTAGGCTATCTTCACCAAATTCCGAATTTTATCGCTGTTAAACAAGATGTTTATCCATAGGAAACAATTACCAATCGTTTTATTTTGTAAAACGCGTGTTACATTTAACCTCGATCATAATCGTGATAGTTCTGTGAACACGATGCTTATTTCCTGATAAAATGAAACATTTGAGAAAACTTTCTAAAATTTTTGGCAGTAGTGTTGATTGTAACTACATGCTAACATTCGGTTTGTTTTAGCAGAAATGTAGCGGGTACAATTTTGTTTTTGATACGCTGTGCAAACGTTCTAAATCCAATATAAACTCCAGTCAACACTTACGTGTTTTAACATACGCTTGCTGTTTTACTTTATACTTTAAGCATAAGATCGTACACACTTTTAAACGCGGGAAAAGCAAGAGCTAAGACTTATTCAATAACTGTTTTACCCACGATTTGAGTACTTAGACGTCATTCATTACAGTGCGTGTACTTCATGTTGTCTAAACATGATTCAAAAAAATAAAATCGAACAAACGTAGGATTTCATATACACACAATCAGTAGTCAATCGAGAAATCTTCTGACATGTGGAATAGAATCAAAATATTTACCTTGGTTTCGAGTACCACCTGGGTCTACACATTACGGTCACTTAGTATTCCGTTTCTATCAACTACTCTTGGTAAACAGGTTTATCTACTGGATAAGCCTTGCAATGTATAATGTAGAAAAATATTTTTCGAATGCATTTAAGTGGAATTATTATTCAAGTCACATGTCTCGTTTCATAAAATTTACAAGCCATGGTAAAATTAGTTAAGTTTTTGACATGCGTTGCTTTTATCTGTCGAGATAAACGTTGGTTAAATCCAGTGACTGGTGTACGGAAGTTGGATTTTCTGTACCAAATCCTTATGAGTTGAGTAATGACATCTTTAACTCTCAAATTTGACCTAATGACTCCTACAACAATATTTCTTGGTCCTTTTAATACATAAATGCCACTTTTGACGAACACACAATTCCTATAACGTAGTATGTAACCAAATCTTCGTTGGGACCATTGTAACTTAAAACTTCATTGTTAAAATACATTTAGAAAACGTGGTTGTGTATATAGTACAGGTTAATATACGTCGAGATCTAACATTGTCTTGTTGACTGAGAACTGTTGGAGGGAAATGAGGTCACACGAGAAAATGAGGTCTCTTTACTGTTTGTAAGCAAAGACATCAGTCAAGTCCTCAACCAGAGATGACACACTCTCTGTTATACATACCATTCCTTCAACGAACATTTAAAGCCTATTAGTGTTGAGTCTAGCCTTTGACGACTTTTTATTTTTAGTAAAATCCGTATCATTAAACATGCGTACTTGTATGTGTCAACTATTCCCGGTAGGGCTGTAGAACATCAACATTGTAATTCTGCCCACTACACGGTTGGTTTTATTAGTGTAATAATCGCTGCACTCCACGTGTCTGGAACACACTAAAGATGATTCATACAGCCAGGCAGCTTGACTTCTTTATAACGTGATCTGTGTCTATCCCTCAACATACAACCAAGGATTTAACACTGAATAATAGGTTATCACTTTACACTCAGATATATTGCGCGGATGTAAAGATACTTTCGTTGCTTCTGCGAGATAATATCAGACTGGTGGACAGATTGAGTGTCAGTTATCAAAAAACAAAGTCATGAGATACATTATGGCATTGGACATTTGATATATAAAATCTCTGGAGTGTCGTATCGTACAGTAACGAATCAAAATACATCTACTTATCTATCTATTTTTGTACAATTACTTTGGTTAGACATAGTAACGCAGCTGTTATTATCTGATACTGTTTTAAGTGAGATCATAGTCACATGGCTGGGTCTGGTGGAGATAATGCGCAACTTAAATTTTTATAAAATATGATAATCACGAAAAAGAAAACTTTCGGAACGAATAATTAAAAGACAGAATAAAACGTACAGTAAAATATTAATGTATTAAAAAAAACAGCAAATGCAATACTATGCTTTTAGTTAACATAAGCTCAGTGAAAGATTATATAAAGTCAAATCGATGTTATTTAAGCATACATTAAGGTGTTAGTCACCAAAAACAAAAGTAAAAAGACTCTTGGTCGAAATGCAATTTCTGACGTAACTCATTAACTGGGTATAATCCCTGTCGCATCAAACATGCTTGCCCTTTCAGCTGTGGGGGCGTAATTATGTTACAGTCAGTCCCACTATTCGTTGGTAAAAGAGTTGCCCAACAGTTGGCGGTGGGTGATGATGACTAGCTGCCTTCCCTCTAGTTTTACACTGCTGAGTTAGGAACGGCTAGCGCAGATAACCCTCGTGTAGCTTTGCGCGAAATTACAAAACAAAACAAAATACTGGGTATAAAAAGTTAGGAAGGATGAAAAATATTAATTCAATAACTAGGCATATATCTTATAAGCTTTTAATGGTGTCTAGGTTTTCTAGATATTTACCTTTCTCGAAACTAAAGCTACACTGTAGAACCTGGACACTAATATAATATATACATCATAAATATATATTTGTACCTACCATCTTTCAATCGTTATTGAAAATTTTGAAATGTGCTGCAAACAAGTATAGCGAGTGAAACAGAACAGATCAATCTCAAACATTAATCACTGAGATACTATTTCAAGATCTCTGTATGTTCGTGTCTAGTTCTTACTTTAAAAAAAACAACACTTTGGACGTCGTCAGCGTAAAAGCTAACAACGTATTGATATAAATAAAAATATTTTCAAAATTTTTTCTATAAGTTGGGCCCTAATGTTCAGATATGTTTTTGAATTTATTTTTGAAAGTTCACTTTGATTCATTTTTCTAGAGGTAAGGAGGAGTTTTCCTCTGCCACTGAAGCCAGTTGATGAATGACTTGCGCGCGCTTCGGTAGATGCGGTTTACTTTCAAGCCATCTTTACTGTCATTTTTTTTTCTTTTGTACTACTTTCGATACTCTATTGTGGTTGACGGACCGTGTTCATGGTTTAGAAGGTATCTCCCGAAAGTAAAATTTCAGTTTGTCATAGAGACGAACTCCCTGGAAATGTAAAAATAAATTAATAGAATAAATTAATAACAACTTTTTTTATTTATCATTTCTTGTAATTATGAGAATCAAAGGCTCTTTTTTCGTTTTATTTAAAAGAAACTTTAAGATTTTTGACAGTTCCCTTTGAAAGGGACGTATTTTTCTATTATTATGTCCCCCTCCCCCAGTGGCACAGCGGAATGTGTAGAGAATTACAACGCTAGAAGCACTCGACTCGCAATCTGAGGGTCGCGGGTTCGAATCCCCGTCGCACCAAACATACTCATCCTTTCAGCCGTGGGAGCGTTATAATGTGACGGTCACTCCTACTATTTTTTGGTAAAAGAGTAGCTCAAAGAGTTCGCGGTGGGTGGTGATGACTAGCTGCATTCCGTCCAGTCTTACACTGACAATTTAGGGACGGCTAGCGCAGATAACCCTCGTGTAGTTTTGTGCGAAATTCAAAAACAAACAAACAAACAACGCTAGAAAAATGGTTTCGATGTCTCTGGTGGGCAGTGCACTGATAGCCCATTGTGTAGCTTCAAACAAACAGACAAGCCTTTGTTACACATGAATAATAAGATTATTTTGATAATATTTCTTTTTACACATAAAAAAAACTATGACAAGTTTCTTCAACACGCTACCTTTCAGATTCTGATGCGAATTTCATTTTCACTCAGCAATGCGTGATCATTAAGAGTGAAAGTTGAGTTACGTAAAGTCTCTAAACATGAGAGTGTTACTGATGATAAAAAACAACAACGAAAGGCTAGGTCTGATCGGTTTCTTAATTATTAGAGTTCTTGATAGTAGATGTAGAAAGTTCAACCACGGCCGACTATATTACACCAGGGAGTTTTGATGGTAAAATGAACAAGTTTTTATTGTGAATTTCGTTTGTAGGTTGATATTTAAACGTTTTACCCAAGACACAACAGGATACCACCAGAAGCTAAACATTCTTTTATTCAAGCACAATACACAACATTTCGAATGGTAATTTCTCTTGCGACATTTTGACTTTTTAAGGCAAACTCATGAAGCCGTTTTCTCCAGTTTAAAAGTACCTTCTAGGGAAAATCCAACCGGTTGTCAGCACTGACCACCAACTCTTGGGCAACTCTTTACCAATGAACGCGCTCCAGTTGGTGAAAGAGTTTCATAGGGTTTCGATCGGCATATTGTGAGTTGAACATTTTTAACTATATCAAAGTAAAATTGTACACTATTGAGATTTACCACCAATTATTTCGCTTGTGTACAATATATGTAATTTTTGTATGGGCTGAAAATTTCACTAATGATCACTGCTAATCTACAGTGTAAAAAAGACTGTGCACGTGAATCAGAAGAGATATATATGGTATTTGTTAATATTTCGTTTTATGATCATAAGAAAATGTAATTTAAATTTTCATTCTGAACTTGATACAGAGACAGCTATTACTGGTAGAAACAATAATAATATATGTAACCTGAGCGACTCCAGCTGCTCAGATGGGTCAAACTGCCAGGAGGTTCGGACTTAGTCGTTCCTAGTTTTGAACTACTGATCACAGGAATGACAGGCAGCGAACAGCACCGGCTGCCATAAAATATTTGAATGGAAATAACAGTATTAGTTGTTATTTGTTTATGATCTGCGCCGTCTGGTAAAAGTGATGATCGTGCTCGGAAACATCACAGCTCGAACCTTAGACCCGCGGCTTTGTACGCTAGCCAGCTATCCACACCCGAATCATTGTTAATACAAAGATGTTTATTTCCCTTCCTGTTATGCAGCAAAAAGTATATAATTACTTATCGAAGTAAAATATATGGTTACCGTGCTACAAAACTGGTTGGTTTGGTTTGTTTTGAATTTTGCGCAAAGCTGCTCGAGGGCTACCTGCGCTAGCCGTTCCTACTTTAGCAGTGTAAGACTAGAGGGAAGGCAGCTAATCATTACCACTTACCGCCAACTCTTGGGCTACTTTGTTACCAACGAATAGTGGGATTTACTGTGACTTTACAACGCCCCCACGGTTGAAAGGGCGAGCATGTTTGGTGAGACGGGGATTCGAATCCGCGACCTTCGGATTACGTGTCGAGCGTCTTAACCACCTGTTCATGAATTGGTTGTATAAAAACATTGAATGTTGTCAACAAATCTTTCTTCACTTGATGTGCTACTACTCAATATAAGTTAATAAAAATACAGATTTAATTTGTTTTTCTGGAAATTATTACGAGTCACAAGTTTCATCATGTTTAGTGTCATTACGTTATCCTACAGTCAAACACCAGAAGCTGAAATTGAATATATCAATTAACATTTGATTAAACACATATTTCGTGTTGAGAGATTGAACCAACATATGTTTTTGAAAAATTTAGGCTTATGAACTGCAACATCACTTTCCAGTTTCTTGTTTTAAAATAACACTTTTACACTGCTCATTTTGGTTGAACTATCGTTTTTTACTGTTGAATTGAAAAATGTCCTAGGAACAACTATGTTGCTCCAGTTCAGTTTTACTTTTTTCTCGGTTAAGTAGGCCAAACATTAACTGAATAAACGGTTAACTAGGCCAAACATCAACTTAATAAACGGTTAATTAGGCCAAAGATCAAACTAACTAATGGTTTAGGCCAAACATGAACTTAATAAACGGTTAACTAGGTCAAACATCTCCTTAATAAACGGTTAATTAGGGCAAAGATCAAACTAACTAACGGTTTAGGCCAAACATCAACTTAATAAACGGTTAATTAGGCCAAAGATCAAACTAACTAATGGTTTACGCCAAACATTAACTTAATAAACGGTTAACTAGGCCAAACGTCAACTTAATAAACGGTTAACTAGGCCAAACGTCAACTTAATAAACGGTTAATTAGGCCAAAGATCAAACTAAGTCATGGTTTAGGCCAAACATTAACTTAATAAACGGTTAACTAGGCCAAACGTCAACTTAATAAACGGTTAATTAGGCCAAAGATCAAACTAAGTCATGGTTTAGGCCAAACATTAACTTAATAAACGGTTAACTAGGCCAAACGTCAACTTAATAAACGGTTAATTAGGCCAAAGATCAAACTAAGTCATGGTTTAGGGCAAATATTAACTTAATAAACGGTTAACTAGGCCAAACATCAACGCCTCCCGCTAGTACAACGGTATGTCTTCAGAGTTACAACGCTAAAATCAGGGGTTCGATTCTCCTCGCTAGGCGTAACAGATAGGCGTAACAACTCCTTAATAAAATACCTTTCAGAATGTCAAAATTACTAAAATAAATTCTCATGAACAGTTCAAAGTTGAACATTCCTTCTTTACTTTTTTTGCTTTAATGTGCTCTCAAAATACTAACAAAATAAAAATCGTAGCTCCAGCTATTGTACGCTAAATATTTGTAGTGTGAAAACAATGTTGAAAAATACGTTTAGTATTTTAACAATGTTAAGAAATTCACAGTTTGGGTTAAAGTGCTAACGATGTTAAGACGTTCCACACAAATTTAGTGTGCTAACAGTATTAGAACGTTTGATATACTTGTAGTGTTCTAATAATGTTAGAAGTTCGCTCTGCTTTTCTAAGTTCTCAATTTGATATATAAACAATTGCCATATTGAACACTTCTTTCACAAAATAACATTATTAAGAGTCTCAAACTTTTCGTAATTCGAACATTTCTTTTCTGAAAGCGTTTAATATAATAACCTAAAGTGATCTGGTTATACTTTACATTTAATGTGATAACCTGAAGTAATCTAGTTGTATTTTACATTAAATATAATAACGTAAAGTGATCTGGTTATATTTTACATTTAATATAACATCCTAAAGTAATCTGGTTATATTTTACAAAATTTCATTAGTTCCTTTTCACTATATAGCTCTTCACTATATTCTTGTTGGTACGTTCAGCACGACACGCTTATTGTACAACTTGTGTAATGACGAAGGTTTTCTGTGTTCAGCATAATATTAATAATCCCAGTAAATTGAACAATCCTCGACCTAATAATAAACACGCTGGGTAATCTTCATAGTTCCATATTTATTGGACAGTTTTCAAAATTTGAATACTTTACGGTTATTGGACAGATCACGCTCACATTCTTTGGAGAATACTGGTGATTAGTATGTTTGACGTCATATGTATTGCAACTCCTGTCATTTTAATAGTTCGAGCTGTTTCGAGGGAAGTTCTGTTTATAAGGCATGCCACGTTTCTTTTTCCAATACGACAGACGTTTGCACTTAAAAGATCTGTCTCCTCCTACCATTTGCATGCCAATATCTCATTAACTGGTCGAGTCTTAACAGGTTGTAGCGGAATTAGCCCACTGGTACCATTCTGATATGGTGGCACAAATGGCAGTTTTACTGCCTGGTTTGCGAGAAAGCTCTAGTTAAGAACACAAGAAGGTTACGCATCATAAATCCCATCTGGTAAACGTTGGGGATCCATTAATGAAGTAACTCAAAATTGTTTCAGTGAGGAACATTGCCAAGAATCATGTCAAATTCAGAATCGACTCGTGCAGGTAGAATAGTGTTTAATAATTTAATTAAGCTTTTCCTATGAAAACGATACATTATTATCACATGGCAGCAGATTAATGGAAGTATAATAACTAATTAATTTTATGTTCTAACTTATACATTAAGGTAAACTTGTTTCCCTCTTCAGTGTAACATATGCAGGTCAATTAAATTCGTTATTGATTATTAACATTAAAATTCGTATTGAGGTAAGTTGAGTTCGGGATTAGTTTTATTAATATATATTTTAGAATTATTTCCCAAATACTTAAATTCAAACAAAGTATTCTTGGCTCTAAGAAACAAACACTGCTTCTTTTTCACTTATTTCCGTTTTCCTACCAACCGTTTTAAAATGCTACAGTAAGTTTATTGTATGTATATTTTTTTCCTTAAAAAAAACAACTCCATTTTAATGACGGATTATTTTCAATGGAAATTAGATGAAATTTTATATTAAGTTTTTACTGTTTCAGGTAGCTATTTCCTATGTAAAATTAATCCATGAACTTTTGATTGAAACCTCATTAATTTGATTCGTTGTTGGTTACCTTGGGATTCTTGAAGTAAACAGTGACTTTTGTAATCGACATTTCATTTGAAAAGTTGTTATTCATGTAATATTAAGACATTAACCCTTCCATAAGTAAAATATCAAAAGATGGATGTACGGCTAATATGATTTATGTGGTTTTCTTGATTGCTTTGGGTGGTTTATCTACAGTTGGTGAGAAAATAATCTTATGATTAATTTTCAAGTAATTATTATAAATCGCTGGTCCAAAGTAAAAAAAGTAACCAGATACAAAGAGTATTGTACTTACTTACACGTTTTAAAGAAACTTCACTTATTAGTAAACTGTTTCCTCCGAGCAAATTTTATCGGACTGTTTAATGAAAGTCCATCAGCATGAAAAAAAAGAAGATATTTCAATTAGTTTGTTATCAATACTTTTAATGATTAATATCACGTTTTAGTTCGCTATTATCTCTTGGTTTTTAAAACAAGATTTAAAACCAGAGAGGATGAGATAAAAGGCACTTATATTACAATTAGGTTTGCTTTTCTCATTGTATTAGGAAACAACCTACATAAGTATGTACATATCTATATATATATGTATATATAGATATTCGAAGGATCAAACTAACTGTTGACGTCAAGGATATGAAAGTTACTGCCAGGTATTTAGTACAACCTGTACTTCTAATACGAAGGCCTGAAACGATTAAAATACCGTTAAGTTTCCTGGAAATAAGTATGGTGTTTGTTTTTTGTTCTTCTTGTTTTTTATTCAATACTTGTGTAAGTTTATAGAATTTCATAAACCCCACGGCATTTCATCGGTTTTCGACACTAACAACGATATTTATAGTACGTAAGTCTAGAAATAATATAAAAAAGGTGTGTATCAGGAATGGCGCCTACAACTTGTAGAGATTTTCTTTGATTTTTCCACTAAATTACAACCGTTGTCTACACGGATAATTGGATAGCAGCCCTAGTCTTTTCTAGGCTTTCGAAAATTGAGGGACGACCTCGTGTAATTATCACAGATGGCTGAGGGCATGCCTTGAGTGAACAAAGAGAGCTAATCTTTTTTGGTTTGAAACAAACCGATGACTAGAAAGTAGAAAAAAAAATCATTAAAATAGAAAAGGCACGTGCTACTTTCCAGTCTTGGAGTTATCTGATCATCCAATAACAGTGCGTATAAATTTGTTATCCTTTTCTTGTCATCAAAATTCCTGTGTGTCGAAGCATTTCTTCATGATTTATATCTAATTATTATATTAACGTGAAAAATAACTAAACACGTGTGTTACTTCTGTAATAAAACGTGATGGAAAAATATTGAAATACTTTATTAATTTTAGTGAAATTATTATTTAATCATGACCTTAGCAAAATGCATTATTTACTTGGAAATAAATCATTATAATGTGACATTTCTAATGAACTGTTAATTGCTGTGATTTGTAAAATTATCTTCTTATTAAAGACAAAGCTACACTATGGGCTATTTGTGACCTACCAACCCCAGGTATCGAAACTCGATTTTGATTGTTTTAAGAAATAAGTTATGGGTTTATTCGTTATAGTGCAATGTGTATTATATCACAAGATATCTCATGGAATGTTCACACTTTTGTTTCTAGCGTGCTATTTGATAATAACTTGATATTAGTGTTTCAAATTCTTACTTTGTAGATATGTAAATTAATAAAAAATGTCATAAATCTAACCTAATATACAACAGAAGTTAAATAAAATTCTTATGAGAATTCAACTGTACGTAAGCAAAAACACGTGCAAAGACAGCGGAATATCTTCAGGTTTACAACGCTAAAATTATGTGTTCGATTCCTCTCGGTGAACACAGCAAATAACCCGATATGGCTTTGCCATAAGAAGAAACACACGCACAGAAAAAGCTTCTATTTAACGCAATTATTATATGCGTAGGTAGAGAAAGAATTTGTTTTTACATAGGGCATGACATACTTATCGTAATGGTCCGGCATGGCCAAGCGTGTTAAGGCGTGCGACTCGTAATCTGAGGGGTCGCGGGTTTGCATCCTTGTTACGCCCAACATTCTCGGCCTTTCAGCCGTGGGGGCGTTTTAATGTTACGGTCAATCCCACTATTCGTTGGTAAAAGAGTAGCCGAAGAGTTGGCGGTGGGTGGTGATGACTAGCTGCCTTCCTTCTAATCTTACACTGCTAAATTAGGGATGGCTAGCACAGATAGGCCTGAAGTAACTTTGTACGTTATTCAAAAACAAACAAACTTATCGAAATTCAATATGTTTATTTGATTGTACACAGTGCAATTACTAAATCATGAATTGGTAATGTCACAGAACTGCCTGAATAAACTATCTCCTGTTGCATGTTGATTTAACATAAAATTATGCATAATAAATAGTGTATTTGATTGTCTGGTAAAATGTTTACAAATCGAGCTCCTCGCAGCAGTAGATTTATTGTGATTTCGATGTAAATGTCGTTTGTTTTGTTTTACGACGATACGTCTTTTCGCTCACTATCAAAGATTTAAAGGTTTCTGTGTTTATGCATTAGCAACGCTTTTTTTCTTCTGAGATGAATTCTACCAGTTTTCTCCATAACGCAGGAGTCGCTCAGAGGAGGGATGACAAATGTTTTAAAGCTAAGACTGCGGGGATCATTGGTAGAGGGGGGGAAGTGCACAATACCCTGCAACTTTATTGATGACTGTACCACAAAGTTAACAGAGAACTGTAAAAACAAAGTAGCTGATACAAATCAAATTTAACCATTACGCTTTGAATCTATAGCCTGAGATCCGATAAAGATAAAAACAGCAATTTTTATACTGCTCTTAAGTCCACTCTCCCATTTCCGTGGCCAAAGGTCTAATTTGTAAAGTTCAAATTCTGGATGCTTTGTGCGACGTAAGACGTGAGCGCATTTTATTTTGGTTTTGTTTTCCCTTGTACATTTTCTAGTGTCTTTTATTTATTTTTTTATGTTTTACTAGAATTTTGTGTTGTGTATTTGTAGAACGGAAGAGATTTCTTCAGTTTGTGTGAATAGCCGACTCTGTAGAGTGTTAGATAAGATTGAATTACGAAATTCTTGAAAATAAAATATAAAACATATCACACTATCACGTAGTAATGTACATTCTGGGGTGTTATGAATACTATTACATCACACGAACTCAAGTCTATGGTCCAAAGTGATGTACGTTGAGGCTCACATCTTCACCTTCCGTGATGTATGAAATTGGGTTTCGTAAAATTGCTTTCTAACCATTATAGAAAAGGACAAATGTTCGTGGGCTTCAGTATGTCTTTTATATTTAACGAGGTAAAGCACAGAGATACAGATTTGTTGAAACATTTGATCAATCCAATTGTTCAAACACAAACAGCTTCGGTAACCTTCTAATTGGTCTTAACAATCAGTTTGTATTGTTTTCTTTATAAAATTTCAAGGAGTACAATTACATTCTATATTTATATTCTACTATTCTCTGCGGTTTTTTTCCTTATTGGTTATACAGATTTTGATTTTTTTTCTTGCTGAAAACTTAATTCGGTTTGTGAATTAACACGTCTTAAAATGAATATGAAATAACTTGCATTTAGTTTCTTTGTAAAAGGAATAAATCGTCATTTTTGTTTGTTTTGGAATTTCGCACAAAGCTACTCGAGGGCTATCTGTGCTACCCGTTCCTAGTTTAGCAGTGTAAGACTAGAGGGAAGGCAGCTAGTTATCATCACCCACCGCCAACTCTTGGGCTACTCTATTACCAACGAATAATGGGATTGACCGTCACAATATAACGCTCCCACGGTTGAAAGGGTGAGCATGTTTGGCGCGAGCGGGATGTGAACCTGCGACCCTCAGACTACGAGTCGCCCGCCTTTACACGCTTGGCCACACGGGCCTCGTCATTTTTGTGCAAAATTTACCTCTTTCAAACTTTTAGTCACATTTTACGAGCTAGACAAAAACTTGCTTCACAGTTTTAATGACAAATGACATTTGAAACAAATTGAAAGTTATTGAAAGTTGCATACAATCCAAGTTGTTACTAACAAACTAATAAAATGTATGTAATATTTTTAAATTCGTCGAAAGAGAAATGTGTTTAAAATCGCTTTAAAATGTACAATTTGACAAATAATTCAGTAAAAACGAAGATAAATAACAAGACAATGTGAGAACAGAGGTACCACATGACCTGTCTCAAAGAAAATTGGTACTCTGGTGACCGAGAAAATTATAGGTGTTTCTTCTGCTAAGTTGGACATCTCTGGTCTAGCTATGGTAACTACAACGTTTTCTTACGGAAGTAATTGATAATGTTGTTAGTGTGACCGGAGGGTCTCAAACAGCTGCCCAAGTTAGGTTATATATTCCCCTCTTCTCCGCGTATTCCTCTTTATCGTTTTCAGTCTGGTATTTTGCACAACACCACGTGGAAATGGTATGGGTAACAGAGGGAATTTTTAGCGCTATAATCAATTTCTTATAAAATGAGACTCTGTGATTTACGTGTTTCCAACATCCAGAAAAAAATAATAACTATCAATTCTTTATGTAAATGTTCTTTTGTTTTTTTTCTTCATTAAATCAGAGGTAAATTTACGGACTTGGAACATTAAAAACAGGGTTCAGTACCCTTCAGTTGGCAGAGCGCAGATAACACAAGCTACAGCTTTACACTAAAACAAGATACCAAACACCGTGTGATATTTTATTTTAATTTCTACTACACACTTCAAATTAAATATTTCAGATTGATCTGTATGATACGGTAAACCAACACTCATATCATGTTAACTTAAAGCAGTAACAAAACTGAAGAAGCTTTACCTTAAACATTAAGCCTAACAAAAATCATGAGCCATCAGCTCTGTTAAAGGATACAAAAATACATCCATTACCTTCGGGTTTGAAGAAAAGAGGTTAATTCTGATTTGTAAAGTATCTTTATTCTTAACAGAATATGCACGTAATACACACTGATTTGTTTTGAATTTCGCGCAAAACTACACCAGGGCTATCTGTGCTAGCCGTTTCTAATTTAGCCGTGCCCGGGCTTATGTGAACGAAAGTACAATTTTTAAAATTAAAAAAACAAAACAAAAATACGCTTTAGATGCTTTAGATATAAATCCATAAACTCATTACAAAAACAAGAACAAAAGACAAATTAAATTTTTTTGGAATCTGATCAGTTCTATTGTATTATTTTCTTATAATAGTTTCGAGCTGGATTACTACGCATGAAGAAACCCGAAATTACAAAATAGACACATTTGTAACATATACTACAGGATGAAAGTCGAGTTTAAAAATGTTAAGGTACGAGTTTAATTATACTTCAAATTCGAGCACCAGTCCTTGTTTGCTGTTTAAAGTTTCAAACTGAGTTTCACGTTTTCACAGCTGAGATTTTACTTACTTTCTTAAAGATCTGCCCTTTTCTACTTTTAAATCTATAATCACAACTTTAGCAAATCCATGAAGACTGTTAACTGTCTAACATTTTATTATACAATGTGTAGTTTACTTATAGCAAAGCCACATTAAATTGTCAGGCCCGGAATGGCCTAGCGCGTTAAGGCGTGCGCTTTGTGATCTGAGGGTCGCGGGTTCGCGCCCGAGGCGCGCCAAACATGCTCGCCCTTCCAGCCGTGGGGGTGTATAATGTTCCGGTCAATCATACTTTTCGTTGGTAAAAGAGTACCCCAAGAGTTGGCGGTGGGTGGTGATGACTAGCTGCCTTCCCTCTAGTCTTACACTGCTAAATTAGGGACGGCTAGCACAGATAGCCCTCGAGTAGCTTTGTGCGAAATTCCACAACAAACAAACAAATCAAACTGTCTGCTGTCTGAGGGGAATCGAACACTTTGATTTTAGCGCTGTAAATCCCTAGACCTACCGCTGTCCCAGATAGGGATTTATTATACATTGCTGGTGGTTTCTACTTGAGAACTTCTTTATTCCGTGGAATAATACCCGTCTTCAAACATGAATCAACTCCAAAATAATATCAACAAACGAGCACCTTTATTCTAAAACATTATACGTTGTTTCAAAGACAAAGTAGCTTCACGATAAACAAACACCTTTATTCCAGGAAATAATGCGTCGTTTCAGTTATAAAGCGGCTTCAAAGCGACGTCAATAAATGTACAATTTTATTACATGGAAATATACGTATTTTCAAAGACAAAGCAAGTTCACAATAGTATTAAGAAAGGACCACTTTTATTCCGTGGAATTATACGTCTCTTTAAAGACAAAGCAGCTCCACAAACGAATCAACAAATGTGTGTTGGAGTCTGTTTTTGTTTACTTAAGAAAAGCAGAAAGAAAACAAAGTTATTGTACTGGGGATGTACACGTGATTTTACAGGAATGTTCGCGTTAGGCCAGGATGCAAACTCATTGTTGAGATAGGCAACAATCTTTACAAGGACTACTGATTTCTTACCGTCTGTGCTGAAGTAGCTAACCCTTGGTAAGATTTGAAAGTAGTCCAACCGAAGCAGGCTTCGTTGGTTGTTTTCGTTCTTTCTTTATGGATGGTTGCGGACACTCCTCTGTGCTACTCCCTACTCTCGTCTCACTCAGCCTTATTATTCTTTTTACGATTTTCTCGTCTTTATTTAAAGCGATTCTGTGTGTCTTATTGGATTTTGCTCTCTTTTCTCTTGAAAATCTCATGCTAATAATAACAAGCAACGTAATGGTATTCATCGATATAGATAAATGAAGCTATGTGTAAAGGTTATACTGTGTCTAGAAGTATATACATGTGTACTCGAAGAATATAAATATAAATAATTAGTGTTTTCAGAATAGTATGTATATTTAGAGTGTAAGTAGATGTAAACAGTGCCAATAAGGCTTAACAGCCACATTGCGTGTCTTGTGGATCGAGGTTCCAGTACCAGAAGTTAGTTTACTTATGAACAACAGGTTTCGATTTATGTTTCAGTGTTCGCTGATGTAGTACGCTAGAAATGCCAATGAATAGAGGGATATACTTATCGCTTGGTATAAAAATAATATAACAAGCTTTACATTTTCTCCCCCCCCCAAAAAAAAAAGTTTTATTGAAATCATTTATAGCTACAACTACCATTGTTAAATATCTCGGTTGTGTAGTCGTTGTTAAGCGTAATGTCATACACCGCTTGGAATCGAACCTAAGAATTATATCCATTAAGCTTACCCCAGAAGCAGCGAGGTAGGAGTAACTTAACAAAGATTTCCTCATTACGTAATTTTTTAAAAGTATTGTGTATGTAATTTGTTGAGCTGTTTTGGAATAGTTAGGTTTGACATGTCTGCAAGGGATAACAAAAACTTTAAAAATCATATGGACATTACTTCGAAAATTGGTGAAACAATTTGCTCAAGAACTGGGTCTTTTACGCTGTGTGGTTCTCCACAAATTCATTGACTGAGCATATCAAAATAACATCATTAGTTATTGTTTTTGTAACATTTATTTTGCAATAAATAGGCTAATGCGTGCCAGAATTCTTGGTCCCTAAAATCAATTCGGTTATTTAATAGAAACATATAGAAACGTTATGTTTATTTTAAATGCATCAAACACAAAAACATTAAACTAATCTAAGGCTCCCTTTATGTAAATAAAGTTTGTGGCCACCCAAACCTATAAATTTAACATGGTGATTAAAAAACAGTACCGAATTAAAAACAATAATATTTATTTTCGATATATTACATCATTCAACTAATTTGGATTTCGCGCAAAGCTATTCAGTCCTTAATTTAGCAGTGTAAAACTAGAGGGAAGGCAAACAGTCATCACCACCCACCGCCAACTCTTGGGCTACTCTTTTACCAACGAATAGTGGGATTGGTCGTAACATTATAACGCCTCCACGGTTGAAAGGGCGAGCATGTTTGGTGAGACGGGGATTCGAACCCGCCACTTGACCCACCTAGCCATGCCAGGGTCATTTATTAGGAAGCAATGTCCTTTTTTGTTTAAGTATAAACGGTGTAAAATGTGCCATTTTGCATATGTTTATTACATTTAGTTACAAACACAAAGTGAAGTAAATTTCCTCATATGTTTATTGATCAAAACTTCATGGTGGTTGAAATTGAAACAAATAATGTGTCATCAGTTTTACACTGCGCGTGTTTTCTAAAAGCAAAAGCTCATCGGGCTATCTTTTGTGTCCACCGAGGGAAATCGAACCGTTTTATCGTTATAAACCCCTAGACTTACCGGTGTTCCAGAGGGGGAATTTCACGTTGTGAACTCCACGTGTGTATTTTTTCTTACTTTTATTTATTTTCATAAGGAATCCTTATGCCTGAATGAATTCTGTATAATACTTTTATCACATTTTATGAACGGTTTTGTGAACTGCGAATTAAATTCTGAACCCGTCTTGTCAGTAGTTTTGTGCATTCATTATAGTATCTCTAATTTACCTTGATGGGGGCTTTGCGAAGTCGGTATTTCATTTTCAACCTATTTCACTGGTGATTTTGTGGAGTCAGTATTACATTTTGAACTAATTTCACTGGTGATTTTGTGAAGTCGATATTACATTTTGAATTCGTCTTAACGTCTCAGCTCAATACAGAACAGCATATGCCTGCGAAGGACGAGATCTCAACATCACTTGTAATCCAGGATATCACATCATTTTGATCCGGGCTAACTATGGAAGATTCAGCATTGCTCTTTGTAACGAAAATGGCGCTTTGAACTGGAGTGTGGATTGTAGATCCAAAAATTCCTTCCCGGTGATGCAGAATAGGTGAGACATCTATATTTATTTATGATTTACGTTAGAAGCAAAGTGAATGTATTAACTTTTACCATCGAAGTGTAGCGACGATCACTTATATTTTCAGCACCATAGTGTAGTGACGATCACTTATATTTTCAGCACCGTAGTGTAGTGACGATTATTAATATGTCTGCCATCAAAGTTCAGTTACAACTGTAAGGTATCTGAAACTTCTTTACATTTTTTTTGGTAATAACATATTTAACAGAACTTTTGTTTTACCATTCATCATATAAACACACAAACGTATATATATATATTTATGTAGATGTATGTGGTTTGTTCGTCGTTAAACACAAAGCTACACAATGGGCTATCTGTGCTGCACCCACCGCGATTATCAAAGTTTATTTTTGCTTAGCTACCGTAGTCCATGTCTATGGACAAAGAAGAGGACCACGTATAAACAGCAATGCTGGACTTGCGTTATGCTGGTAAAAATGTTCATTTAATATACGAGTAAAAGGACGAACTGTAAAAATACAATTTGAGAAGCGTGTAACATCTTCGTCCTCAGAAACTGAGAACATGGATAATTATTATACAAATCACCATAAGTTATCCGAATTGTATCTAAAAATGTTTTAGATTTGATTTTTATGTATTTTTAGAAAAATAAATTTCGCGGAATATAACTATTAGAAATGGCACATTAAAAACAACTTCATAGATGGCAAAAAATAGAACTAAAAACAGGGAGACAGTAACATAGGCTTAAAACACTGCTGTCGAAGTAAATCTTTTGTTGCTAGAATAGCCTGCGGTAATGCTGCTCATTCTTTGTCTATTCTATCTACAGTTTTTTTTACCGCTTTTCTATATGAATTCACGTACCCTCAGTTATAGGATTTTTAACATTTGTCTATCAATACCACAAAATTTGGTCGTCATTTGTAGTGCTTCAGTTATATTTTTCTTTCTTTTCATTTTTTAATGTAATGTAACGCGTTCTTTAGGGAAAATAAATCGTTTTTATAGAGGTGAAATAATAGTAATAAATTCCTTGTGCAGTTTTTTTTGGTAAACGTTGTCCTACAACGCGAAATAAAACAGATCAGGCAATTCGTTATTTTATCGATTCGACATTTTTATTTTAGAAATGAATTCGATTAATAAAACTTTTTCCTGAGATTCGAGGAAAATTCTGTAGTGTTGAAAATGTTTTCAGTAAAATAATACAAAGTGTGTTTTAGTGTAATTACACATTTGGGTAATATATATTTTCCGTTTGTTTGTTTTGTACTAATTTGTCATTAGGCAAAACAGATGTTATTTAGAAGAGTGATGACCGCTATCGATATTTTTGTATTTGATTTAGAAAATAATTACCAACAACATAAAACATCAACAAAACAGGCAGAAATAATATCTGATTATTTTATTCAAGTTATATAAATTCTAATATTAAAGTTTTTCGCATATTTCAGAAAAATTTGTGGAATACTCTGAATTGATTATTTAAATACTACCTATATGTTAACCCAAATGTTGACAAAATATTGTTTTGTGTGTTTTTTTCTTTTTGCTTTTGATGTTTCAAAGTCAGCATTATCGTAAATGTAACATAGTTTTGTTCAATATTTTAACATTAGCCCTTCTTTGGTTGTTAAATATGTTGATGTGAAAGTCATGCAGTCGGTATAACAAACAGCTCTAACTCTTTGGAGACGAGCTCACGAGTAAGGTAACAAAGACGACCTTTGGTCATTTCAGATGTGCTGGCTTGTCCAGTTGCACCGTTGAAGTTTCCAGCAAGACATTTGGTGATGATCCTTGTCCAGGGACTTACAAATATTTAGAAGTGCATTACATATGTGGTTTAGGTTGGTTTTGTTTGTTTATTTTTATTTGTTTACGTTTACTTTCAGTATAAATAAGTTGGAAAGATTTAAGTCGAAAGAACTGGGACATTGTCAGTGGAACAGTTTAAAATATATCTATAATCTTTAATTTTCTTGTTGTGATATATAATTATCACGCTCTGTTTTGTGAGTTTTGAAACGTTTATTAAATAGAATTGTATGCAAATTTTAGAATTTATTGCAGAAGCAAAAACTAAAACTATACAGTATTTGGAATTATTTCTCTGTCAAGAAAAAAACACTACAACTTTAGCTTATTTACGCTATCTACCTAGGCACAAAAGGACAAACTTGTATTGTTGTACTACTTACACCTAATTCTGGTCTCAAAATATGATTTATCGAATACCATGTATTCACACCCCTTATCAGTTCGACGACTAAATCAGCTAGCTTATTTATTCGATTGCAACGACATTAACTTAAGCGTGCGTGTGTGTAGATAATGAAGAAGAAATTGATTTCTATTCTTCCTAAGCTGTGGTATGAAGAACAGTTGTGGACTTCCAGCATCCAGCTTGGTGTTCGGGGACCCTTGTCCTGGAACACTGAAATACTTGGAGGCTCAGTACCAGTGTGTGCCAGGTATAAAACCTACAGAATATCTTGGTGTTTCCTGTTTATAGCTGTGCCTGGTCAACTTTAATTCATTATTTCTTAATTTTCATTTTATAATGTTAATGCCGTAGCATGCCACTAGTGGGCAAAACTATTCAGAATTGCATGATAGAGAAAAAACTTTGAAATTTTCGTGCACTCGTGTATTATTTATTGTTTCATTATTCGGTTTACAACTTGCGTTTTAACGCACTTTAGATCATATATGGTTAAAATAGATAAAAATGTTATCCTAAAACAGGTTATTTTGTTTTGGTTTTTGTTGCGCTTCTATATACGAATATTTTTTTATTAAAGAATATTTATCGAATTGAAGATAATTTTGAGAGTTTCTGTTTTATAAAGTTGTGTATTTTCTTAAGTATCTCACTTGGTACAAGCACAAAAAACTAATTATAAGAATTTCAAATATGTTCGTAATAACCTAGTTATTTTTAAAACAACTCTAACGTTCATTTCAAAACACCAATTTTCTTCTCATAATTATTAGCAATAATTCTTTCGCATGACCTGTTAAGCAAATAGTTTGATTGTAATAAAAATCAAATAAAGTTCCACTAAAGTTGAAAAATATCCATAGGGTTTCTTTGTTGTTCTTTTTTAATTTCGCGCAAAACTACACGAGGACTATTTGCTCTAGCCGTTCCTAATTTAGGAGTGTGATACTAGAAGAAAGACAGCTAGTCATCACCCCTTACCGCCAACTTTTGGGCTACTCTTTTATCAACCTGAAAGACCCTCACATTATAACGCCCCCACGGTTGAAATGACGATCATGTTTGGTGTGATAGGGATTCGAATCCCCGACTCGCGGATTAGGAGTCGGGTTCCTTATCCACTTGGCAATTTCAGGCAGTAAAGAGAGGATGTCCAGAGCCAAAACATCATAAACATTAAAACATATATTTATCATTTTCGTGGTGTAAATTTTCCGCCCCTTTTTTAGTTTTGTGATTGGTGTTTAAAAAAATTTATGTTTGTAGAATATAATTCTAAAATATTTTAAACTATATAATATTTCATTTCGGATTACATTTTTTTTTAAGTATAAAGTAGCTTTCGCTAGTTTTGTCAGTCTAGATGTGATAGAATAGCCTTTAAGATTTTTTAAAAAAATATATATTTGAACCTAATCATTTAAAAACATTTTTCAGACATTTCTACTACAACCACAAGACGTCCGCGCCCTCAAATAATTTTCCCAACAATACGACCTCCGGTAATAAGATCAACCACAGAACTTCTGAAAATTTTGACAAAAACTTCCCTCACCCCAACACAGACTTTATCATCCACCACTCTAACAGTGATAACAACTACAACTGCTTCATCATTATTAGAACCAAATTTTGCAAACCCTTTCGAAGTGTTTTCGTCAGGTACTTTTTTGTATTTTATAATTATCTGATGTGTGGTTTTTATATTCAAAATCGAAGGAAATGATGAAACTTTCGACCTAGAATTTCAAATAAAATAAAATAAACAAAAACCAGTGATTTTATAAACGTGATCTTTGTTCTATGTTTTTTTCAATTATCTAACTTCAAAGAAAGTATGAATTTTATTCATATATCCCATAGAAGAACCAGCTGTTATTAGTTCATCAAAAAACTTGACGGATACGTACTGTCCACCAGTGTTCTCTCGTGGTCTTTTTTGGAACTGGACTCGTACAGGGCAGGTAATGGAACAGAAGTGTCCCGATGGCGCCCATGGTAAGACTTCAGCGCTGGCAGGTGTTTTTACCAGCCAAAATGCTATCAAACACGCTTGACAGTCACAATCTGTATAATAAGTTTCAATGCTTCTATATCTGTGTAACTTTAAAATAGACCGCGTACCGCAACAACTTTTAAATTTTACCAAACCTGATATCCCTTTCTTTTAAACTACGGGAATCGCCATCTCCTAAGTGGCACCAAACGAAACGTCTCAGCCTTGAGATTTTCGCAAAATTAAAACTTTTAACTAACCAATTAGGGAACCCAGTTATTTTTACGGGGATGTAGCACTGATTTACATAAGAGCGTTCAAGTAAGTAAGCCTACTATTTACCGTTCGTAACATTCTTAAAAAAATTAAACTTCCATTGAGGCCACAATGATCATTTAACTGAAAAGGTACAAAACAGCACTTCAAGCAGTACATTTGCATTTTAGAGGCCCTGTAAATGTGGGCTATAGGCCCATATTTGTTGTCAGGTCGTATTACCAGTGATCAGATGTGTGTTTTGTATAAGATGTATTGAAGAGAGAGAGGATTGACATTAATCATTGTAGGTATAAACATAAGAAAAGTATATGTATCTAACTGTATTAACTGCCAGATTGATTTTGAGTTTCATTCTAAGTACATAATGTGACTATTTGTTTTTAAATTTCTTGCAAAGCTACATGAGGGTAATCTGCACTAGCCGACCCTAATTTACCAGTAGCGGAAATAATAGAGCTAGTCATAGTCACCCACCGCTAACTTTTGTGTTACTTTCTTACCAACGAATAGTGGAATCGAACATTACTTATAACGTTTCCACGACCCTTAGATTGTGAGTCAAGCGCCCTAACAATCTGGCCATGCCGGGCACATAGCTCGCATTGATTAGATGTTAATATTGTGATTTATAATTGTTTTTTGCAACGTATTTATATGTTTCTGGCTAGAAAATGAAAGTAAAAAAATATATATACTTTATTTAATTAACTATTGTTAAGTGAGACTGTTTATTGTACTAGCAGAAACACTGCCCTATGGGCGGTGGTTTGTGCTAGTAATCAGTATGGAAGTATACATATTTCATTCATCTGTTATAAAAATAAATTCTATGAATAAATTTTACTTTTATTGTGCATATGCGATATAAAAATATTTAATTTGAAACTAAATATATTTTTTTTCCATTTTGGCTCTAAGCTATAACTTGTTATAAGTAAGATGCACTTTCACTATTCTGATCGTGTTTTTAATGCAAAAAACAACAACAAAGAAACTTAAATACCAGTTTTCTTTAAGCCACATTACTGGGGGTTACAATATATATGCTCTCAGCAAGTGTATTATTAAACAATATTTACTTTTCCATTATAGGATTTTTTCTGGAAAGTATTGCACGATAAAAGTGGTTAGATCGTGATCTTTAGTCATTCGCAACTTATTGGATCAAAATGATTCAATGTACAGAGCTCAAAATGTACACAAGTTTTATTGATATAAATCGTTATGGTTTTATATGGATTTGTGTTTGTTCAATAGATAACGCTGTTACTACTGCTTTGCGATCTTGTATTTTGGCAAAACAGGTGACACCATTGTATTTATTATGTTGGCCATATAAAATGAGATATATAGACAACTATTCTGTTTCTACAAAAAGATTTATTGAAACACATAGACATAAGTAGGCTTAATAAACTGGTATATTAAATCTATGTTTGTTAATTTTTTTATGTAGGTAAGGCAACATGGACATGCGGTGCGTCCACTAATTATTGGTATCCGTTAACACCAAACCTTATGAATTGCAGTTCACTTTGGTTTGGGAATTTTGTTGAAAGGATGCATGCAGTGAGTGAAAATATTTGTTTTATTTATCACTTTTTCTATTTAGAATTAATAGCCATCTTTGCCGTTTTAATTAACAAAAACTTAGTTCGTTTCTAGGTTAAATTTCTTGATGAACAATGGGTTTCCATAATTCGTAAATTCAGAATTAAAATGTGCAAAACGAACAAGAACGGCTTAATAATGGAATAATTAAAATATAAAACATTTCCATGTATACTTTAATAAACAAACGGATTAAATTGAAAGTGTCTTTCTGTGGACAAAATCTAAAATTATCGGGTGTGGTATTTTGAAGTGGAATGAAAAATCGTTTACTGTGATTTAGTCCCATTTTCGTCATGACATCATGTGTTATAAAATATATATCTTAAGAATACATTTTGCTCTTATTGTGCATAGAAAAACGTATAATCGAAAACTACGTGAGATTTAGTGAGTTTTGCGCTAAGCTGTAACTTGTTACAAGTAAGATGTCCTTTCAGTATACTGAAGATGTTTTTTTATACAAAGAAAAAGAACTTAAATACAATATTTGTTTAAGCCACATTACTGGGTGTTATGACATAATCTTTTTGTAAAGATATACATTTGACACTTATGTGCAATTATAGCTGTCGTAATTCATAGATAGACATTTTTAAAACTGTCACAGTTTTTAATTATTCGGTGCAAAATTAGCTTCAGCAGTAAGCCTAAGGGCTTATAGTACAAAACAAAGAAGCTGTGAAACACTTAATTGAAGTAGCCATTAACTAGAATTTGACTCCTTATATTGAGACGTTTTCAGGTTTAACTGAGGAATTGATGAAGTTATTCAAGGACAACTACTTGTTTGTATTAAAAAGATCAAAACAGAATTTAAACAGTTTTAATTTATGATTCAGGTTAGTAAACATGAATCAGTGGTGAATGTGGCAGAGGACTTATCACGAAGAACCACAAAAAGACGGCTTTATGGTAAAGACATTAAAGAAGCTTCTTTTGTCATGAAAGGTCTTGTTTCAGCAACTAAAAATCAACCCCATTACTATAGTCAGAACCAGAAGAAGGAGTTGATGCAAGTAAGATACAGTTTTTTACTGTGAATTTGGAATATATTCTAAGCGTTGTGATTAACTTTTCCCATTGAACTCATTTCTTTTAGACTAGAGATTTCACAATTAAATGAATGTATGTTACTTTTTCTTTTGTTAATAAATTCACATCGTTGAAATATTGTTTATCAATTTTAATGTATATAGTTGAAAAGAAAGTATATTTCAATGACTTATTTATGCATTGTACTTTTGGAACTTTTCTCTGTAAAGAAATTTATAAAATGGTTTTTCTTCATAAGTGATGATTTTAAAGTATTTTTTTAATGTTTGACATGACACTTAAAATTAACCTTTTTTCTTAATTAAGATTTATTAGTTTTTATCTTGATATGAAAAGAGTAATTTTTAACTGTTTTATCTAACAAATGTTTTTCTAACTGCTACTGATATTTACAATTTGCACTAAATGTTTATAATTTTTACTTGTTAAGTTGTATCTTCTGAACAGTTAACTTTTATGTGCTAAATGTTATTCAGTATGTAACTTCAATTTGTACTGCATGATTTGTAATTCTTATTCTAAATACTGTTTACTTTTGGGTTTGTACTACATGGTTTGTATCTTTTATCTGATAAATGTTACTAGAGATACTTTTGACTTTCATATTGCACAGTTTGTAACTGTTATTCGGTAAATGTCATTCTACTTGCTGTTGCATTTCGTGACTTGTAACTTTTCTATACTGGATATTGATTTCTACCTAGTGCTGTTTACTGCTTATATTAATAACTGCTTTATTTATTTGTGAGGATAATAACATTAAAATTACCTTTATTTCAGTCATTAGTGAAAGTCAGTAGTAACTTATTAGACAGCAGGCAAATAGAATCTTGGGAAGACCTAAGTCCTAGCAAGAGAAGGTTTTCAGCATCAACATTGTTAGAAAGCCTGGAAGACAATGCATTATCTCTTGCAAAGGCACAGAGAGCTGGAGATGAGTTTACACATGCTGAAGATAATGTTTGTAAGTTAAATTAAAAATACATTTGTTTCTCTTTCAGCATTGGATGTGAAAAATCATATCTTAATTAAAAATAAGTTTTATTATAGTTGCAAAACTTTAGTAACTTGTTGCAACTAAGATACAAACCTGATTTACAAAGGGATTAAGGACATTTAGAGAGTTGGGCAAATAAAGGACAAATGGGTTTTAGTTAAAATAAATACAAGATAATGCATTTGGATTGTCATAACTTTAACTGTAATTTGGATGTTAATAACATAAACGGTGTCATGAAAGAAAGAGATCATGGTGTAATAGTTGATATGTCCCTCAAGTCATCCAAGCAGTATGCTATTACTAATGGTAGAGCAATTAGGATTTAAGTTTGTATCTGCAGAAATACCGAATACAAGTCTGAAGAGGTTATAATTTCATTGTATAGGTCAGTGGTTAAGCAACATTTGGATTATTGTGTTCAGCCTTGAGCTTTTTACCTTAGGAAAGACATTAAATTGTTGGAAAAATTCACAAGTAGGTTATTAGAATGATGCCTGGGATGGAGGATTTGTCGTACAAAGAGAGATTGAAATCTCTCAAACTGTTTTCTCTTGAAAAAAGAAGAGTTAGTGGGAATCTGTTTGAAGTGTTTAAAACTGCAAGGGGAATTGATGGTGTTGATGCATCATATTTTTCCTTGCTTAACAGTGAGAATAGTAAACCTAGGAGATGCATATAAATTTTGACAGGGTAGGAGTTATCTTCAACTAACAGATCTTGTTTCTAACAGGTTAGTTGGGTCATTCCATGTCATATCATCCAGAGGGCTGCAGATTATCCTCACATAAATACCTTTAACAAATTCACGTGTGCTCATCTACCCATATAATGACAAATTGTCAAAGATTAGATTAATATCTCTAATAGCTCTGATTTACAGCCCTATAAAATTTAGTTAATTTTTTTTTTGGCAAATTCATTTTCAGGCAACTTTGGCTGCTTAAAGTTGCAAGAGTAATGGTGTTAGAAGGCTGAAATTTGCTACACTGACTGAATTAATCTCACATAATTCAAAAATAGTCTCAAATCAAGTTTATCTTTCTTAGAGTTTGCATAGTGAGGCAGTAAAATCACCTGAAAACCCAAACTCGTAAAAAGCATTTGTTTATGTAGCTCTAAGACTTAATATGATACAAAGCTGAATTTCTTTTTCTTATTTCCAACAACATATCAGTTGATAAATTGCTGTAATTAAAAGTCTGTTAGATCTCCTGTAAAAGTATATAGCTGCATTCAACTTTTTATGATTTAGCTAAAAGTAGCCCTACTTCAGGCCACAGTTTGACCATGTTACTAGTTATTCAGCTTTTTCAGCATTTTACCATATATTTTTACATCTCTGAATATGATCTGGAAAAAACATTAGGATGGTGTTCAACCTACTTTGGGAATTATAATTTTTTAAATTATTCTCTGACCATACATTTTTTATTTAAAACAAAATTCAGTTTAGGCGTGTTGCTATGTGCAAATATATCCATACAATTTTGAAAAATACCTGTCAGAATTTTATGAATTCCACTGAAATATTCTAACCAGCCTTTCACAATGTTAAATAATGAAGTTGTAAGAAACAAGAAAGAATTAATTCATTTCTGAAAATGTTTTTGGCGTAACTAGTTAGGTCACATGGCAATGCAAATACATTGTGTATTCATTACAGTTATGCAGATATGGCTGAGTTTAACATTCATAATATAATAAATACAAAGGTAAATCAGACACTAAAAGCACAGTGCAACAACAGGGGATAACTGAGAAAGATTATAGTCACACCAAACTGCAATAATCGTTACGATAAAATGTTTCAAAAACTGCTTTGGTGATAAATTAGCCTTAACAACATCAAATAAACATTCATTTGTTCAGACAGCTTGAATAAATTTCTAAAATTCAAGTTTGATTATGTTGAGATCACTTTGACTCACAACAAAGTGGCAAGCACTACTGCCTTGTACGGTAAGTGCACTTATCACACAAAGAATATGTTTGAAAGAAATCCAGGTTTTATCTGTACGTGACCAAGATTTGTTTCTTGATTTCTTCATAAATGACACCAACACATCGGAATTTCCATCTGATTTATCTTTAATGTTTCCCACATACCGTTCATGATTGTATATGCATGCCACATATTTCCCTGGATGATAATTGTCATTGTTATCATTTGACTCAATTTGAGCTACTACAGCATCTCTTTCACTGCTACTACCAACAGTTACAACTGTGTACATATCATCATCTGATAGCCTTCTCATCTACAATTTGTTGCTAGAGTGAGGAATAAAGCTGTGATGTAACCTAATACCTGCCACAGTTTTGCATTTTTCATTGCACTCAAGTAGATCAAACTTTACAAAATTCTGCAGGACTGATTCCTGATTGACATGAAAGAACTGAATGCCCTTAATGTGGTCCTTTGCCTAATTGTACATATCAGAGACAGTTAAAATTTGATAATTTATTATTTTTTCAACCTTCATTTTTTTTTAAGATTGTGTTCAGAGATGTAAGAATATATGGTAAAGGCTGATTAGAATATTTCAATGGGATTCATAAATTATTTCAAAATTGTATAGATATATTTGCACACAGTAACACACCTGAATTGAAGTTTTTTTTGTCAAGTAAACAACATGTGGTCAGAGGATACTTGAAAAAATTATAACTCAAAAAGTAGGTTGAACACCATCCTGATTTTTCTGCAGATCATATTCAGAGATGTAAGAAATATATGGTAAAAAGCTGAAAAGGCTGAATAACTGGTGACATAGTCAAACTGTGGCCTAAAGTAGGGCTATTTTTAGCTAAATCATAAAAAGTTGAATGCAGCTATATTTTTTACAGGAGATCTAATAGACTTTTAATTACAGCAATTGCTGATTTATCAACTGATATGTAATCGGAAATTAGAAAAAAATTCAGCTTTGTATCATATTATGTCTCAGAGCTACAGCTTATTAAATAAACCAATGTTTTTTAAGATTTTAGGTTTTTAGATGATTTTACTGTCTCACTATGAAAATCTTAAGAGAGATAAACTTGGTTTGAGACGATTTTTGAATTTTTTGGGATTAATTCAGTCAGTGTAGCAAATTTCAGCCTTCTAACACCATTACTCTTGCAGCTTTAAGTAGCCAAAGTTGCCCAAAATGAATTTGCTAAAAATAAAAAAAATTAACTAAATATTACAGAGCTGTAAATCAGAAACTATTAGAGATATTGATCTAATCTTTGGCAATTTGTCATTATATGGGTAGATGAGCACATGCAATTTTTTCAAGAAATTCTAAGGGGGTCACCTGGAAAATTTTCCAAAATCTGGATGATTTGGCATGAAATGACCCAGTTAGCCTTTGAAATGGGTTGCCTATGGATGTTATTGAGGCAATAAATTCAAGTGAGTTTAAGAGAAACATTAATAAGGATATGAATCATTATGATTGGCTTTAGACTTTTAAAATTTATTTACTAATCGTTTTAGTTTAGTTTAGAAGATAGTATTGCCAAAAATGACCAGTAGGTCCAGTGTTGTCCCAAAATGTTATTTACAACTATCGAAAACGATTGTTTGATCGCTTATTAAAGTTCAGTGAATATCACAAGACTTGAATTTCATATAAACTGTAATCAGAAATGTCAGCACAAAGCTTAAGATTATATAATTTTTCAAAAGTATATAATTGTATTATCTTTAGGTTTTGAACTTTCTAGTTCACATGCTTTTGTCAGGTTTAACTACTATTCACCAAGTTATCAGTTGTCAGATAAGTATTAATATAATCTAAAGTTGCATTAACTTCATCTGAAATGTGTTACTTGTACATGTTGACCATAATAATGTCAGAGGAACTTACTGTTAAATACGAGACTATTGCAGAAAAGAGTCATAATCATTCAGTTTTGTCAGATTTAACTGTGAGGATAAATTGTAAGTAGGTTTCTGGGGCTGAAAGCTAGATTTAGACTGATATGTAAGAGTATTGGCTGCTTAGATTTATGGGATCAGTTAAGTGGGAAAAGGGAGTTTATTAGAATGAATGGCTTGTTTGTAAGAGCTGTTAATTAAACTGTTAGGGCAACTTTAAACTAGGATTGGAAAATGGAAAGGACCATAATAATGAATAAAAAATAAGACGTTAAAAAGTTGTATAGTGCAGGAATGAGATATATAGCTAATTTAATGGTAAGATAAACTGTTATCATTATAATACTAGAAGTACAAAAAAATGAAATGGATGAGTTTAGAGTGCTGGTTGGAACAGGATATTTTGATGTAATGGGAAGAACTGAAACTTGGTTAAAGGTAAATAATTTTGATGACAAGAATTTCATGAAGATATGAGAGAAGTACTATTTGTTGTAAATTAAACAACTGAATTAATTGGATATACTGATTAAATGTGTAAACTTTTTATATATTCTAGACAGTCATGTACCTTATAGAAAAAGGATGACTAATTAAAAAATCTTGTTTGGTTTACAAAGGATATAAAGGATAAAATTAAATACAAGCATTAGAAATTTAAGAAGTTTAAGTTGATTATAGTGATGGAAGATCAATATAGTTAGTCAAAACAGAAATTGTTAAATCGAAAAGTATTTAAAAATAGGTTGACTGATAATATAAGAACAAATGGTATTTTTTCAAATATGGTAAGGATACACAGACAACTAGGACTGAAGTAAGGCCTTTAGAGGTGATACAAGAAGGCTAATATTTGATGGTTATAGGGTGGCTGGGTTATAAAATTGTACTATTTCTAAATATTTTACTAATACAGATTTAAACAATATTGCTCACCCTCAACACTTGCAAGATGGAAACCATGTTGAACAAAACAATCACACTACTTTTAAGCTTGATAAGAAAAATTGGGAAGTTGAAAGAATGACAAACCTTCTTTACCAAATAATGTTTACCCAATGGATTTGAAAAAAGTTAAGGTTTCTATGTGTGAACTACTTCCTATTATGTTTGCTAAGTTTTTAAATAATGAGCAAGTCCGAGAAGATTGGAAATTGAGTAATTTTACTCCTCTTTTGAAAGGGGTTAAGGTGATAAACATTGTCCCAACAATTATAGGCATATCAGTTTTACTTTGTAAAATCATTCAACAAAGTTAAAATGTTGTTGGTTAGTCAACATAGATTCACCTGCCTTACTAATCTGTTGGAATTCTTTGAGAAGTTTACTGCTTATTTAGATGAGGGTACAGGGGTATATTTTGTGGATCTGTATTTTTAGAAAGTGTTTGAAAAGGTTCACATAAAAGGATTGTTAAAAAGTTACCTCTGTTGGTGTGAGGGATAAGTTTGTTCTTTGACTCGAAAACAGACTAGATGTAATAAAGCAGAGGATTGTTGTAAATAGAATGCAGTCAAACTGGATTAATGTTATGAGTGTCCCCCCCAGGGCTCATTGTTAGAAGTTTTGCTCATTTTGATTTATATTAATGGCACAGATGCATGAATGATCATTAAATTGTTTAAATTAAATTTGTTGATGACATTAAAAGTTTGAGTGTTGCTGACTGAAAGATAAATGCTATTCCCTTACATAAGGATTTGTAAAGTTAACTGAATAAATGGCAGAATATTTCTTAATTACAATAAATGTAAATTAATAATTGAAGAAAATCACAGTTTGAATTATGAATACTGTTTTGTTGGAAATAGCCATAGTAGTGTTATGGAAGAAAAAAATTTTGTGTTCTGGTTCATCAATCTTTCAAGCACATCAAAATAAAGTGCTCTTGCTGGTGATAGGCTAAACAACATTTTACAAAGTAAAGTGCTCTTGCTGGTGATAGGCTAAACAACATTTTACAAAGTAAAGTGCTCTTGCTGGTGATAGGCTAAACAACATTTTACAAAGTATAGTGCTCTTGCTGGTGATAGGCTAAACAACATTTTAGGTTGTATCTACAGAAGTATAGAATGCAAGTCTTAAAATCTTTATAATGTCATTGTATTGGTCATGGGTTAAGTTATAGTTGGAGAATTGTTTTCATGTTGAATGCTTTACTTTAGAAATGGTGTTAAATGAAAAAGATTCAAAGAAGGGCTTCTAAAATGATATCTGGGATGGAAAATTTGTCATGTAACGATAGGTTATGATCTCTGAACTTATCTTAGAAAAAGAAGAGTTGGGGGGATCTGCTTGATGCATCATCCATTTTCTGCATTCAGTGATGAAAATGGTAATACTAAAGGACACAAAGATAAATTTTGGCAGAGTAGGAGTCATCTTCAACTAAGCTATATTTTTCTAACAGGATAGTTGGCTTTTGGAACAGGTTTCTTTGAATGTGGTATTGCAATTAACTGAATAGAGTTTAAGAGAAAACTCTATAAATATTTGCACAGTAAGGGGCTAACATTAAGTTTTCTAGTGCTTAATTTAGTAGATAAAATGGTCTAGATTAACCAAAAGGTCCCTTGTTGTCCTTTAATGGTATAAATTATTATGATAAATTCAAATATATTGTTATTATTCATAGTAATAACTGCAGAAGTCACTTTACACAAAATTCATTAATTATTCTTCAGTGGCTTCAGTAAAGGTTATCAAAGCTGAAGGTTCCTCTGAAGTGATGCTTCCCCATGCTAGAGATATCATGAACACAACATGGAGAGGAAATGAAAATATAGTGTGTATTCCTGGTGCAGTAATACAACACTTTGCCAGATTCTCTGAAGGTAAATCTCATACCTACTAACAGCTTAACCCTTTTGTGAAAGGCTTGGTACAGTATGTAGGAGTTTATATGAACATTTGCACACATTAAATATTTATTGTTTAATTTTTGATGCATTATGTCTCTTCACAACATTTGGTAGAATTTTAATGAAATTGCAAATTTTTGTACATAAAAAAACCATGTGTTTTAATGAAGTATTTTTACTAAAAGTTTGTTTGTGAAAATATTGGCTTTTTTCATTACTAGTCTTAGTGTGAAGTGATTTTTTATGTTACGATAGAAAAACTATTTATCATCTCCAAATTTTTTGATATTATTTGTGTAATTTCTGAAACCTCCTGAATATATTTGAAATATTTGTTTTCCATAAGACTTTATATTTGATCTGTTACTTTTTCTAACCTACTTTGTAGGGACTGTCAATTTCATGACCTCATAATCACCGTAACAAAATTAGGAAGTAAATATAAATTATCTTTGTTTTGGTCTAGAATAACTACTGATTGCAATGCAAAAATATGTCCAAATAGCTTAAGTCTAATTATGTTTTATATTTATTATATTGACTTCCCAGTCATGCCTGGCTAGCATTACATAGTCTGCCTTGCTTCAGTGCATATACACTCATATTACACTGTCAAATAATATAAAACTGACCTTTAGTCTTCATAAAGCAATCCTGTCTTAGCTGTGTTTTAGTAGACTAATATTTTGTAATACACTGTCAAGTTTCAATTATTATACAATATATGTTTATATAGATTATTGCTATTTATAAATATGGTATTTAACTTATTTTTTTTAAGATATAGAACAGTAAATTAAGAGGTAAAGCAAATAATTTTCTTTTCTAGCTATGACATTTGTACACATTTGCTACTGAACATAGGTTGCTAAGTCTTTTAAAATTTGAGGATATGAAACAAAATATTTTTTCAGGTTTTATATATACTGTATAATAACCAAACAATCATAACTTGTTATTTCAATAGCATAGAATTGCACTATAATTGATCAAGCCTAGTAACTGAGCTATATTTAGGTGTGAAAAAGATATGAAATTTTAAGCAGACTAAAGACATAACTTGCCTCTTTAAAATCTGGCCTTGGCTCAAAAGAATGAAGTGACTTCTAACACATCAAAATGGCTGAGAAAAGTACTGTTGCCACATTCAAAGCTGTTGATTGGTTGTTCACATGCCATATTTTAAACTACGTATATGTAAGGGACTGTTTCCAAAAATGAAAAGAGGTGACCAATTGGGGCCACTCTGTTTGATTTAGTATGTAAGCTACATCTCAGCAAAACAAAAAGATACGAGCTTCTTATTTTATATTCTAGCTTGCCAAAATTTGTAGTTTGAACTCATAATTCATATGAAATTATACTTAGTATTTTGACATCACAACCATTTAATTTGAAACCGTGCTGCATTCAACATACCATGTGACTCGCTAAATTCGATATTTAGATGTGTTTTTTAAACTAAGAAATTAACTAGTGTATAATTCTAAAATTTGTATTATAATTTACAATTTGATATCAAATTACTGACATAAAGTGCTAAAATAGTAATTCAGTAAAACTTTGAATGCAAGTCAGTAAACATGATGATATGGCTTTTGAGCCCTGACTAGTTGTGACAGGGCTAAGCAGATACAAAAATTAAATTTAAGTGTGTGTTCTTTAACATTTGTTTGGGGATCCAATGAAGGGTTTTTACTGGAAATATCATCTTTACACGATTAATTTATGTAGTTTATAACTTTCTCCTCAGTGCAAGTCTTTGTGTTACTTCTATAGTTTTGTGTGTATTTTTAAATGTTTTAATTTTCTACACCCTCATAATATGTAAAATTAAGCAGTTTTACAATTCCATAAAACATCAAAGTTTAAGGATTTTCAAAGCAAATTTGTTAAACTAGGCTTACAGTCCTTCTCTGATACTCTTGAGACACTAGATTCAACAAAGTTTTTATCATCAGCTACCTTTAATAACAGAGTTCTTCATTTAAGTAGAAAGGTTTCAACTGGAAGAGGCTTAAATGTATCAAATAACTGTGGAAGGATAATTGACAGTAATTTGTGCTGTAGTTATCTGTGCCCAGAGAAGAACATAAAATGCTGCATGGTTTAGTTGCTGCTCTATTTCATGATAAAACTTTCAAAATATTTTAGAACATACTCTTTGTTTGTCTTATATTGTTTTCTATCATGCATTTATGGTGTTATACATGTTGCAATTGAAAAATTGTGATTAACATTTAAGTAATCAGTGTTATGTTTATTTCATGCTACAGTAACCATGAAACAGTTTCAATACAATTGAAACTTATTATGCATAACTTATTCCTCACATGGTAACTTCATTTGTTTTGTTTTTTTATTTTCAGGATATGTCAGTATCATTTTCATGGCTTACAATAATATGGAAAATATCCTTCAATCACATTTGCCATTTCCACAACATAGCCTTTCTCAGGGCCAGCAAGAATTTACCTCAGAGAAAATAAAACAGGTTGTAAACAGCCATGTGGTATCCGTGTCCATTGGAAACATGCAGTTTGCACATCTTCCTGAACCCATCATCTTAAGATTTTTAAATTTACAGAAAGAAAATATTACAGATCCTCGCTGTGTCTTTTGGGATTTTGAAACTAGGTACTAATTATTACTTTGCTGTGCTACTGAAAAAAATGTGTTATGCCTTTACAATTAGTCTATATTGTACACTAATTGTATACTCTTCGACTGTGTTTCTGACAGTATTAAATATTAAAAAAAATATGCTGGTTTTAAAGTTATAACTTCACATTAAGAGATCACTGTTAATTATATTTTCAATGATAAACAATTTATGGAGATAGTTAAATAACTTGCTGACATTTTAGTTACAAATTTAATTATTAATCTAAACATATAATGAATTACTTTTGTTACAGATCTAAGTGCACATACTAGAGTTAAACTGTTTCAATTATTAAAGAAGTAAACATTTAGTTTAGACTACTCTTCTATTTACTACTTGTTCAGTTACTATGCTTTCAGGAAATTCTGTCCATCATCCCTGGAGAAAGGAAAATTGAAAGAATAATGATAGACTTAATATAATAGATGAGTGAATATTATCTGTATGCTGTTTTGAAACATTTTTTATTCCCACAGTAAATCTGTATTTCTAGAGGAATTTCAAGAACATCTTGGTTAATTTACTCTGTACTTATTTACATTAACGTAGCTTCGGCACAAAAACCAACTAGAAACTGATTGTAAAGTGATGGTATTTTTTTTAAAAAATGCGTGTAACATTTCACAAATCAGACTATTACAACAGAATGTTTTTACTAACAAGTTAAATTTGTATCTGTTATAAAATGTATTAATAAATCATAAGCCACCTATTGACAATTTGCTAAACCCGTTCTTTCAGAAAACTTGTTTTGTAATTGTTGAGATATTCTTAAAATTTCAAATTAATTTCCTGTCTTTCAAAACTAGAAAATGTAACTTGTCAGTAAAACTTGATCTTAATTTCTCATAGTGATTGGTCTAGTCAAGGATGTGGTGTTGTATCCTTCAACTTGTCTCACACTGTATGTTCCTGCAACCATCTAACACATTTTGCAGTTCTTATGACTATCAAAGCAGTTGAGGTGGGTATTTACCAAGTACTTATTAGCTTGTATATATTGCACTAGAAAACAGAAGTTAAGAAACTACAATTTTTACACCTTTTTGAGAGGGCCTGATTTGTCTAATGAGCTACAAGTGTAAATCACATCGATGATCATGCTTACCCTTTCAGCTGAGTGGGAGTTGTAATGTTATGACCAATTTCAATATTTATTTGTAGAGAGTATCTCAAGAATTGATAGTGGGTGATATTGACTAGTTGCCTTTCTCAAGCCTGTCACTTCAAAATTAGAGACAGATAGCTCTTAAGTAGCTTTACATAAAATTAAAAACTAAAAATGAGTAAAATAAACTTTCAGACAAACATAATATAAAAAAATTATAATTTATTCACAGAGACAAATATATAAAAAGTGTATTATTCAGATATACCATTAATCATACTACATAAATGTACTTTTATTTTAATCAACTAGTTGCTACATTTGGTTAATTATGCGTTTCTCACATGTCTGACTGATGATGTAACTTTGTGAAAATATGAAATCGTTCATCTGGAGTGTTTTTGGGTGTGATTATATATTTGTTTGTTTCCTGTTTCAGTTGCCCACTGAGAACAGCAGTGCTTTACTTGTGATCACTTATGTTGGCTGTTCTGTTTCTATCATTTCACTTGTTCTTGCAGTTATTACCTTCCAGTGTTTCAGGTAATGACAATTAACTTTCACAAAATAAATTATTTGTATATGTAGATATACACATTAAAATTGATTCTTATCTTTCATTTTCTCACAAACTGGAAGAACTGGGCAATAATCTCAGCAAACTTAAATCTTTGTTGAAAAGGCATGTTTAAGTTTATTAATAACCACGTTTAGCCTTTAGCTCCTGTTATAGATACTTAGTATAAAATTGTTTAATATTAATAACTCAATGGTTAATCAAGATTATGATGGAAAACATTATAAAAGTTTTTAATTGATTGATGAAAATTGTTAAATACGTTTAACTTAAGCTGATTAGGTGCTGACAAAATAAAAATGAGTTTCATTGAGATATTTTTGTCACAAAATTTATTCTGCTAAAATGACTGTTTTTATTAACTACAGAATTTTCATCACGGGGTTATTGTAAACAAATGGTTTGAATTAGTTCTTCCTTTATTATTGAGAGCTTGTTTTTCACATATTGGCCCTCGAGTGTAAATATTAAAGGAGCTTACAGATTTATTTCGAAGTTTAGCAACATGATAAAAATCTGACCTTCACAACTGTCTGGGTAAAACTTCATACTTTATGGAACTAAAATATATTTTTCCATGATCTAGGTCCTTGCAGAATGATCGGACAACAATCCACAAAAACTTGTGTCTTTGTCTCCTGGTGGCTGAAGTTCTGTTTGTAGCTGGGATCAACCAAACATCTGTTCCAGTTTTGTGTGGCATTGTGGCTGGACTTTTGCATTATTTTTTCCTAGCTGCTTTTGTGTGGATGTTTCTAGAAGGTTTCCAGTTATATTTAATGCTCGTTGAAGTGTTTGAGACAGAAAAGTCCCGAGTAAGGTGGTTTTATTTGCTGGGATATGGCGTTCCTGCAGTTATAGTTTTCATTTCAGCAGCAGTAGATTCTCATAGTTATGGAACTGACCAGTACTGTTGGTTGAAGGATGATAACTACTTCAATTTCAGTTTCATTGGACCCGTTATTGCAATTTTACTAGTAAGTTGTTGTTTTTACAGAGTACAGTAAAGGTTTCCTTTAAAGACTTTCATAACGCAAAGAAATGTGTGTGTGAATTTTTGTTTCTTACCAGACAACTAATTGTATTATACCAATACCTGAATACTATCATTTGCTTACACAAAGTAGATCACAAATTCCCTTTTGATTATTGTTTTTACATAAAGTGCAGTTATGTTAGTCTTAGCCTATTGGTTATCATGTTAAGTTGTGAATCAGATGATTCAAGTTGAGATGTACTGCTCAACATGCAAACTACACTATTAGTTTCAGGAATATTAACTTTGACAGTTGAGAATTGCTGGCTATTTAACCCTGCATAATTTAGCAATTCAAAGTTAGGAGTAAATACGTTCAAACCCAAAAGTTTGGGTTGAAAATACTATTGCCAGTTTTTCAGAAATCAAAAATACACAATTTACAACTAAAGTACTTCAATAATTTGTTCAGTGAGAGAAAGATTAATGCAAGTTTCAAATTAATGTCACTATGGAATGACAGTTTTTCAAAAAGACCTATTTGTAATATTGTTTTTGTTTTGTTTTTCTTTCTTAAGCCAGTACAGTATTCATGATTGATTTGTTGTAAATCTTTCTTACACTAATATGGTATTCATGATTGATTTGTTGTAAATTTTTCTTACACCAGTATGGTATTCATGGTTGACTTGTTTTAAATCTTACTTAGGCCAATATGGTATTCTTGAGCATTGCAGTGTTCATTATGTGTCGTCATGGAAACTTGAACACACCCATAAAGGCAAATGAACAGTCAGGATTAACAAAACTGAGGTAAAACTTTTTGAACATTCAACCTGTTAAACATGTCATTTAAAAAGTCAAATATTTATCATATTTATTAATAACACTATTATTTGTTGTTAAAAAGAAATAGGTAAAGGAGATAGTTTTCTCAAAATAAATTTTTGTGTTTAGAAAGTTTTTTATTTTTTTACCACTTTGGGTTTTTCTATATTTATGTATATATATATATATATGTATGTGTGTGTGTGTGTGTAAAATAATTTTAGTTACAACTTATGGGATACACTTTTTATTTCATTAGCTGATAAAACGTTTAAAATAATTTGTATTTCTTCATCTCTGTAACACATATATAAATTTTTTTTGATATTGTCTTGTTGTGGAACATATTTTAGGTCATAGGATTATGCAGCAAAATATTTGTATAACACTTCTATTTACTTGTAAAATGCTTCTAATGAGAATTACATTCTATAACAAGAATCAAAATGTTTGATAATTCCACTTTTCACACAGTCTCACTTAACTTTTACTTCTGTTGTATGCTTGTCTCAGTGATCCTGAAGACCCATCTCTCCATAAGGTTTTGATCACGTAAGCTTGCTTTAACTCTCAGCATGCACCAGATCAAAATTATTTCAGTATTACATTGTTTTTACTTTATGTAAACTGCATGTATTGCTGTAACAGTTTTAGTGATGTCATGTCAGTATATGCAAGAGTTTTTTTAAATATTGGAATGCAGTTATGTTTGCATAGTGTATATATAGTTCTAATAATTTGTTACATTTAGTGCCAGTAGGTGGTTAAATCAGCACTATGAAATAATTAACTTAATATAAAATAAACTTTGTAACAGAACTAAAGTTTAACAATTATCAGTCATAGTTGTCAGCATTAAGTCGTAACAAATAATATTTGATGTCATAACACTCAAATCAGATACTGATATTAATGTTGCCAACAGCTAATAAAAATCAGTTAAAGGTTAAAAGTTTAGTGCTTATACCCACAACATCTAAACTTCTACTGCCTTTCACTTTCTGCAGCTACTTGTAGAAATGCAGTTACCCTTAATAATTAGAAATAATATTAAAATAGAAACAAAACCACCCTAAATATTCTACAAGGTAAAACTCCCAACCTTCATCCCTTTTATTTACAAAATTATACTGAACAGACTAAAAACACCAACTCAATAGTTTTAAAACTCTCAGCCTCTTCCATTTATTAAAAAAAATTTTAAGTATATACCCAAGCAGCTGACATAAGCCCAGTTATCTGAAATTAGTCTTGCTAACTTAATTTATCAGTCAAAAGTTAAAAAAAACCTTCAATAACTAATTACCTCAAAGTTCCCACAAGGTAATTTTCATAATCAAAAATATTTTTAAAAATAATTTCATATTATTAAAAAACGTCTATAAAAAATTTTATATGCCAATTTTTGTAATCATTAACTTTAAATTTATTTATAAACAACTTAACGTTATCCGTAAAAGAACTAACTATTGTTGCAAACTGTTAAAATATTTTTAATTGAGATATAATAATACCCTTTAACAGTAATAGCAAAACAACATAATTAGAGGTAGGTAGACCATATAGTCAACTGTACTCTATCTTCTATAAAATTATTGTCTGCACATCATTGCTATTGGTTCTGTCCATTATAAGTTCTTTTGAATAAATTAAAATGAGAATAAGATTCAAGTTGATGGATATTAAGTCATTAATATAACAAAAAAGTATAGATGTTTAAATCAGAGTTTAATACCTGCTTGAAAATCAAGTTATCATAGAACAGATACGGGTCATATTTGTAGAGAAATATCCACCTTACTTATTTTTTTTAGTTTCTTATAATCATTTTCAGTTTTAGTGTGATATATGATCCTTGGTCTGTACTTTGAAGCTGTAATACGTCCACATATAAATTAAAAATCTGTTATCCATTAATTTACTTTTAAAATTATGCTACATACCACCTTGGAAAAATTACTATCATATCCTCATTCAAGCAATCCTTTCCATCAGTGATGATAAAGTAGAAAAAATGTTCATAAATTATGATGTTTAATCATTTGAAAATGTTAAAAGAACATAATAAATAAATTTGACTTGATTGTATTGGTGTGTATTTTACTGCAGTTAATATATGTTTATTGCATGAAATTTAGTTTAAATGTAAATATTTGCCACATATTATGTGCATCTACCAAGCTTATTGATTTCAGATTTATATTTATTTAGATAATTAAATTTCAATGTCGAAACATTACTAGTTTTAGAAAATTTACAAGACTTTCAGATTCACTAAAAATAAAAATGGTTCGCTATTAATAGGTTGTGGATTCGGGGAGCAACAGCACTTGTTGTGTTATTAGGCTTGACCTGGACTTTCGGACTGCTGTACTTGAACAAAGAATCTGTCATCGTTGCATATATATTTACTATCCTTAACAGTCTGCAAGGGCTTTTCATCTTCCTTTTTCACTGTGTCAGAAATAAAAAGGTAAATTTTAAAATTGTTTGTTTGGTGTTACCATGTTAATTCTTAGCCAACATCACAAACCCTAACATTCCCCTTGATAATACAATTCTACTTAGACGAATTTTAATCTTTTGTTAGGAGAACATGTATAATACTATTGTAACGCGTTCTATTTTCGGGTGAGGATTTTATATTTAGTAAATATGATGTCTAGTCTAGTCCATGTAATGATAATGAATTCATTTATTTAGTCAATAACTTTTGCTACAGGCTGTGTTTCCTTTGACACAAGTTGTAGGCCGAACTTTACAAACAACATTGTAACAGAAACTCCAAAGCTACTAGGAAATATGCTTAACTTATAAATTTTTCCTTCACTAAGTAACTGAATACATGTGATAACTCTCACTTCTAACACTGGACTGTATCACTCATTGTGTATCTCTAAACTAATTGCTTTACTGATTCATGTATATATATCTTACCCTCACCCATACACACTGCACAAAATATCTAGGTACAGAAGCCTTGAATTTCGTGAACTTTTTAAGACATATTTCATAATTAGCTACATCTAACAAATGAAAAGTTAAAATATTTAAAATGTAGTGTACAACATTCCATTCTATATTATTTTCAATGAAATATACTTTCCTGAAAGTAAAGTCTTTTTACAAGAATACTCTGGCAAGTAAACTTAATTCTGAATTATTATCTAGCTTAAATATCAAACATTTACGTACTATTGTACAATTACAAAATGTGCTACATATCATATTCAGATATTTAAAGCTTACTGTGTTTATGGTAAATACTCCTGCCTTTGTATAATTGTATTATTCACTTGTATTTCTTGTGGCTACAGTATAAACCTTGATAATTCAACCTCTTACCTTTTAATTGTCTGTACTTTTTATGTACCTCTATTGCTTAACTGTCAGAACCATCGAGTCATATGTCTTAAATTCTGTTGCATATCTTTCGAATATAATACTTCCTTCCTTACTCACAAGATTAGCTATTCCTGTTCAGTACTGCCCTCTATCTGTGAAATATTTTCTTACCTATGCCACAAGTCTTCTGCTCTCACCCTTGTTAGAATTGAGCAATTCCAATGTGTCTCGTAAGTCATCATACATCACCTCTTCACCAATAGGAGCATAGGTATACTTATATGACCCATGTAACACCCTACACATGCCTCTCTTGAACTATGACTTCTTGTTTGGCAGCATTTAAGTTTGAATGTGCTGTTTTGCTTGTTTATTGTTGCACGTTTGCCTTTATTTTCGTCACAAAGTGGTTATTTTTCAACTTGATTTGTTTTAATATTTATCAGTTAATTCAAGCTGTTTTGTTTCTGTACTTGAGTTTGGTGAAATCTTTTTCAACAATACATTCTGAATACCACTTTCTGGATTACACCAATAACTAGAGTTTTTTTTACATTAAGTTTCTCTGCATTTACATGTCAGAAGATTGAATGATTTAAGGTCTAATCATTATCCCTGTACTTTGCCAAGGCTCCCTTTGACACTGCTGAACATTTGCTGGCTGACAGGACTTTGATTAATTTTTTTTGCTGATCATCCCTGTTTTACAGCATAGGCTTAATTCAGTATTTTTGGAATTTATGTCTCAGGTTTGTGATCGTTTATTCTTGTTATATGTACAACCTTCTCAATGTTTGGTTTTCCTTATTTGCTTGTTATTCAGGTTCTACTCAATCCATTGATCTTGCAGTTATGTGAGGGGTTTAACATGTTATGTCTATCATAGATTGTTCCTTCTTTCTGAAGGCCCAGTATGGTCAGGTGGTTAGGATGCTGGACTCTTAATCTTAAGATTGTGGATTTGAATCCTCATCATGACAAACATGCTTGCTCTTTCAACTGTGAGGTTGTTGTAATGTGGCTGTCAATCCACAATTTTCATTGGTAAAAGAGTAGCTCAAGAGTTGGCAGTGGATAGTGATGATTAGCTGACTTTCATCTAGTCTTATAGTGCTAAATTAGGGACAGCTAGCACAGATAACTTTAATATAGCTTTGGGTGAAATTTAAAAACAAACAAACTTACAGTTCTTCTGAAGACTATGGTGGCTCTAGAAGTGCTGTTCCCCATTATCCTTTTTACCTTCCATTCAGTTTCCATCCTTACCTTCAACCAGGTGTAGATACTCTTCTGTGGGCCCGGCATGGCCAAGCGTGTTAAGGCGTGTAACTCGTAATCTGAGGGTCGCAGGTTTGCATCCCCATCGCGCCAAACATGCTCGCCCTTTCAGTCAGGGGGCATTATAATGTGATGGTCAATCCCACTATTCTTTTGTAAAAGAGTAGCTAAATATTTAGCGGTGGGTGGTGATGACTAGCTGCCTTCCCTCTAGTCTTACACTGCTAAATTAGGGACGGCTAGCACAGATACCCCTCGAGTAACTTTGTGCGAAATTCCAAAACAATACTCTTCTGTGTTCCATTGGGGTTTTTTATTTTTATTTAGCCCATAATGCTCCCTTTTGTGTTATGTTAATGACTTTTGATCCCCTTGCAATTATCTTTCCACCATGATCTTTCATGTTCTACTCTTGCCACTGGGACCTACCTGCCTTGTGGTTTTCTTGGCCTATTTCTCAACGCCTTGGTTCCAGTTGTCTTTCTATCTAATCCAACCCATTAATATTGCCCTCACTTCTTGCCTTCATTGTCCAATAGTGGAGATTCTGCAGTCTGACATGTTGACCATTCCCAGTACATTTATCTCCCACTATTTTCATCAGATCACGGTTTTCTCTTTGTTAGGGCTTCATCTGTGGCTGTGATGACTGTAACAGGCAAGTACTTATTTATACTTTTTTCAGGAGCCTTTATCTACTTTTTTTCACATACTTCCCACTCTTTGGGAAGTGGTGCCTGAGCAGGTATTCTTCAACTAAAAATCCACACTGCACAACCATGTTGGCTCATGCTTTATCTTCCATGGCTTCTCATGCTCACCATCAAGATGGGATGTTTCACAAGATTGTTTGTATTTGAATAAACTTGAAATATTTTGCTTTATATCAGTGTTTGTTCTGAACCATACAACCCATGGACTTTATAGGTAAAACAGCTGTGGATAGCTGTCTGTCCCTGCCATACTTTGATTTAATAAATCAGTATGGTCTGATTTTCAAAATAGGGTTTTGTGATCATTCGTTGCAGTTGACAACATTCCTCCATTCTCTTAACTCATTTTCACATACACCTCTTCTTGAAGTTGAGTCTTTATCACTTACCAGTTCCAAGCCAATGGGGTTGTTGTCTGTTGAAGTATTCTCCTGAATGGGTTCCACAAAAAGATGGCTGTATTCATTCAGTTAAGAGTAGGGTAGTACTGTTCTGCTGATGTAGATGAGATGTTTGCACCAGAGGAGTTGAGCTCTCATTTTGCTGGATGGCATGGCCTCCTGATACATTTAGACAAACATTAAAGTTGAGCCATTGAAAATGCAGTTCACCCCTTAGATTAGGAGCTCTCATCCTACTGCTATACTGATATCAGCATTCCATGGTCTGAAGTTGAATTTAGAGTGAGCCATTCAGCATAAGTCCTTACACAAGTTTTGGGTTATCTATCTTCCTCCCTCAATTTTTTGTTATTGTTTGTTGATCACAGCATTTGTACATGGGATTGTTCCAATTCAATCCTTTGCTTTCTCTCATTTTATGGGGATGTTATTACCACTTGGGAAGGTTCCATCTTGTTTCAAGATTGATGGAATTGATTGAATGTGATAAATTAATTTTGACATTGAATATCAAATTTCCAAATTGATAGCTAAGAGCTAATCCTATCCTTATGTCATATCCAGGAATCAAAATGGTTCTCAGTTCCTCAGTTTTTGGGCTTTGAGGTGAGGATGGTCCTCATCCTACTCTTGAGTAAGTGTCTGTTCCCCATGAGGAAGGTTTGAATGTAGTTAACTTACTGAGTGTGGTCTGCCATGATCTAGCCACTCTACATCTAGGGGTGCATCTTTGTTTATCCACTTTTCTCTCTGTGGGATTGAGTTATGTTAGCTTTCTCTGGTTAGGATTACTTTCCTACCACCTTCAATCTCATTCTCTCATATACAGAGGTATCTTTCAGATGTTTGGGAAGCTACATCTGTTCTTCCCTCCCACAAATTGATTAATAATTGAATTAATTATCAAGTACACTCAATCAATTATTTTCAGATGAGAATTAAATAGTTGGAGTACTAAATAATAATAATAATAATTGGAAACTCTAAGATTAGTTGATTTTTCATTGATTATTAGAGACTGACAATTAGTGGAATTTGTTAATTGATTAATCATAAAGCTAACTAATTTATTATATTCAACTAATCAATTATTATTATATGGGGTTTTGATAACTGATACAATCAAAAATAATAATAATTGGAAAATTAACTTTGGTTGTTTAATCATTATTGGATATTAATGGAAAACTTTTTATTGATTTAAAATAATAATTAGAACTCATAACAGCAGTATTTTGTTTCATAACAGTAAATAGAAGGAATAGTTTTAGTTAATTATATGTTTATATATTTACACTCTCCTAATTGTCCATGTTATTTTTATAAGGAATTTTGTTTTTTATGTCTTAACCATGTATCTGTATTATTTTACCTTCTCTCTTTATATAGGTTTACGAGTTTTCAGTACTTCTTTTCCAATTGTGGTTCTTTCTTAATCATTTTGTATAGGTTCAGAAGGAATACCAGAAACTCATCCATCAATCAGATTGGCTTCCTGACTGCCTTTGTAAACAAAGAACCCTGGAACAACATTCTAGCATTGTTACTTCATCCACAACACAGCCAGCCTGTTCACAAAGTGTAAGAACTTCCTTGTGCACAGTATAAATAATCATACAGTTTACCTGTTCTGGCCATTTCAAAACCATTATACCTCTGAGAGCAATTAGACACGTGGGTGTCTGATGATGCAATTAAACTACTGATACACTAGTGTTACTTTAATTTGAACCACTGTACAAAATATTCCTTTCAACTTACTTGTGTTATGTTTTTACTGCTTAATTTTGAAATTATACTTTCCACCTGCTTTCATAGCATCCGTTTTATGTGTCTTCTTTTGAGAGTTTTTTTAAAAATATGTTTAATTAATGTATTTAAATGCATGTATGTGTGTGTGTATGTAAACAAAAAAGAAAAGTTTTTTTTTATATTTTTTATATTAGAGTAGATTCACATTCTAAAATAAATTGCCATTTACACCTCAACACATCTTACATTATTTGGAGCACTGCTCATATCAGTATCACAAACAGTCACTTGACAAAATATTTTGCATAAGGGTAACTGAATTCCTTAATCAGCTAATCATAACCTTTAAATGAAGGTTTTTACTTAAACAGAGAAAAAGAAATATTAAGAGATTTAAATTCTTTGGATTTGGATTTGAAGGCTTAAAAATGAGTCACACAATGTGACGTGGGTGGTGTGGTGTGGTCCTCAACTTGGTTTAGATGTTGGCAGATGACATATTTGGTACCAAACTTCAAACATGTATCTAATACACTGATAGTTGTCAGATTATATCTAGCATCACATTCTTAAATAAATCATAATTTTCTAAATCACTTGTAGTCAAATAAAAAAAATATGCAGAATTCACCAATTTGTTTGTCTCCTGTAGGATTAAGAGATAGTATATGCTATTGTATTCTTAAGAACAATTGGGAAATAGAACAAAATGAACAAGATAACAATAACACTGAAATACAGTGTGTCACAGGTATAATATTTTGGTATGAGGTCAAACACTTCCTTAAATGACATAATTTCAATATTGTTTAGACTGTTGAATTTTCTTATATCAGTTTCATCTAATTTTACACAAACTGAATTTGTTTGAGACATTGTAATAATTTTTAAAACGTTATGACAGTAAAATGTATATAATTTTATTTGTCAGTTAAAGATGCAGTGTTTTTCAATGTTTTGTTTTTAGCCATTCAGGGAAGGTTTGTCTATTTTTTTCTCCTTTTCTTTGAAAATCAAAAGGTCTGTTTTATAAAACGATTTTCTGTTACATGTTGAGAGTTATAATAGAAAGTGTTATTTTTTATTTCTGAAATTTCATAGGAATAATAGAAACCCAACAGAATGCAGTAACTTGATAATAGTTGTTAAATATATGGTATAGTGTGTGAAGTGTTCTATTTAAAAAATAGCAAAGCAAAGACATTTATATGATTTTTATATTTGTTGATTCTATTATGAGACGTATACGTATTCACTTGGTTGCATAATTTTTTAAGTTGATGAAAAATATATGACTTGTTGGCATAATTTATGGAGGGCATTTTTCCCACTTTCTCACTATTGGTAACTGTTCCTCCCATACCTCACAGCAATAATATTTTTCTAATTTTATACACAGAATAATTATCTTGTTCTGGTGGTAACTGCCCGCTTACTTTAAACCACTTTAATAAAAATTCCAAAATATTTATATTTACAGTCTCCTCCCCATTCATGGGTTATAACTTTAGGACATGACACATCATTGGTTACTTCATCTTTAATCAACACAACAGAAGGTTAGTGAAATTTTTTTGGTTTTTTTTTTAGTAATGCTTGTTATTCTTTATAACATTATTTTGTCCATGCAGTTTTAATTTAACATTTATTCAATTCTCATATTAGAATATTATACAAACATTAAGATTTACCATTATGTTCCTTAGAGCTCATTTCATGTATTAACATTAGCCGATATATAATTCAAAACACATTTTTTTTCATTTGTCTGCTATCCTATAAAACTAAAAGTATCTCAAAATTAACCAATACACATGATTAGAGAAGATAATAAGTGACTAGGTTATAGCTGTTAATGTCCTAAATGGATAGTTTCAACATGGCATTTACCTCCACTCATAAACTAAGTTATTCTTGTTCATTGCTGCACCCTATATGCTGACTTTTTCTTCATGCTTTCTACAAGTTTTGCCTTCTCCTTTTATTGAAATTTACTAATCCATCAACCAACAGTTGGATAGCATGTTCATGTGACACGTGACTCCCTCTACACTCCTCTCCAGAACCTTCACTTCTTATTTGGCAGTGTTCTGGATTTGACATGTTGTTTTATTTACTTAATGCTTCATGTGTGACTTTGTTTTTCTTAAGAAGTGATTCTTTTTAAACTTGATTTGAGTTATTCAACCAGATTCTTTTTTTCATATTTATTATTTAATTCACTTAACTTTATTTATGTACTTGAGTTTTGTGAAACTTTTCTCTGCAAGCGTTTTGAAGTTACCCTCATAACTTTGGGAGTTACAACACCAACCAGCATTTTTTACAGGTCTCAGGCTCAGGTAATCAGACAATGAATTTATGTGCTGTCATTCATCAGGAGGTCAAACGCTGCAGAGTCCAACATTTCTCCCAGGACTTCATCATGTCTTCTTCTGAAGCTGCTAAGCCTTTTTTGACTGACAAGGACTTTGTTCATTTTTTCTACCTCAAGAGTTACCAATCATTTCCACTCCCAACCTGGGGACTCGCCCAGGCCTGATTCTGTGTTATTGGAATTTCTGTCTCAAGTTTGTGCTGTTTTATTTGTGTCATTTTTTTTTTCAACTCATCCTCCACTTTACATGTATTATTTTCACAGCTTTGGTTTTCCTCCCTCCTCTGATATTTGCGTTATTGCTGTTTTGTTATCTTCACATTTTTGCAAGGTGATTAACTTGTTTCAACTGTAGAGACTTCTGGCTATCCTTTCTTACCACCAGGTAGACTATACATCTTTTTATTAGCAGTTATTTGATTTGTTTTTGTTTTTTTCACCTCTTTGAAGAGCAGATTCCGAATCTATTATTAGTCTTACTCATAGCCTTCTCTCTATCTTTCTTCCTTGCATTGGCTCCCAGAGGATCTCCACAGATATCACTTTCTCTTCACCATTTAGCCTGTATTTCATCCTCAAATCTGGCCTAATGTACATGGTTTATTTGTTGTTGGGACCTTCTTGGTGGAGACTTTGTTTTGATTGGGGTCATTTTGCTTTCCTTATATATCATGGGTCTTACATTTTTCTCCTGTTCTGTAGTTTCATGTATTTGCTCCAAATCCTGATAATACCATGCTTCAGGTAATGTAAGCCTAACAGCAGTCTATTCTTTCAACTTTTACAACCATCTCTCTCTGTTGTATCCTCATATGCCACTTATTTTTCTCATCTCTTTCCTGTTTCTTCTGTTTGTGAATTTCCTTCATATAATATCATCCATTTTCATCGGTTCTGGTGGCTACCATGAAGGTGTGGATTCTATTGATGTTTCACACTTTCTGCCAAACTTCAAAGAGAAAGTTCAGTGGAGGAGTGTAGATGGAGTCACGTGTCTGTTGTGCTACTATTGTTTGATGGATGATGCATGATGATTTGCATGCTCTTACGTTGGAATATCTTATTTCCAACAAAGGGGTACGTATAAAGTAAACATTTGCACATAGAGGGCAGCACAAAACGTGAAAAGCTAAAGCTAATCTTGTAAGAGTTAGTAAGTACCTATGAGAAATACATTTTCAATACAAGAAAATTACAACTTTTTTGCCATGTTATAGCTCTTTTGTTGCTTTTCTTGTATGACCTTGTAGACCCTGCAACCTCTAGAAAACTTAACCAGAACAGAAAATCAGCACAGAATAACAATGTGTCATCACAAAATATCAGTAGCAAGTCTAATCTGAGAAACAGTCTTGGAAACCATATCTTGAATGAAGACCTATTAGAACACGAGGGAAGACAGACAATTACTAGATTCCACAAACCTCTAGCTGCTGGAAGTGTGATTGAAAACCCAATGAAAGCATTTGATCTTTATCGTTTATATAAAGAACAAGGCACCATACGTCGATCAGATATGAACCAAAGAATGAATCCATTCTTGGACCACATTTACGAGTCTATTGATGCTGACCAGGAGTCCCTGTCTCCATCATATAAGGGCTACCAGCCTTCAGTTTCTTGCAATCAGTCATCACCTGATGGACAGTTACGATACAATTATAGTCCTAGTCGTCAGTCAACATCAAGCATTGTCTGTGATCAGCGCCCACTACTCCCAGCCCATTTAACAAACAGTCCTGCTAACCTGGGTTGCTTACCTAGTGATTCTCAGCATTCCATGCCCTATTCTTATCCAGATGAAACAAGTTTCCCAAAGCCAAGTCCTCTAGATTCAGACATTTCTTCAGTGAGTTCCTTAGATATGAAGGGAAACAGTTCCTCATCCACTCTACCTGCTCATTCCACTACTCCAAGCAGTGAGTTCAGTGATGGTCAGTTAACTAGTCTATCTCGCCACCGTCAACATAGATATTTACCTGCAGTGGCCCAACATCCGTATCCTCAGAATGAGGTCTTAACAGTTAGCACTACAAACTACCCCAGTTTCAATATTGTGCAAGTAGACCCCACTAAATACTACAGTACCAGTGTTATGAACTCAGATTGTTACCTAGGTGACAAATTTATGGCCAAAGGACAAAACAACTATCCTAGTGATCTTACAGTGTCGAACTACTCCAAGGGTGATCACAGTGATAATTCTTTAGCACTGGACCAAAAGAACCACTCTAGTGATAATGTTGTTGTAATGGCTCTCTTGGATGGGGAGCGAGTGGTATGTAAACTTCAACCTGAAGACTTCAAAAGGTCAAAACATGGACCTACATTAACTTAATTTTCAACTGACCAAAGAAAGTGTAACTTCTTTCTGTTTGTATATGTATATAGCCTTTGTACAAATATGCCTTTCACTGTCGCCAAAGCTGATAATGCTATGTGAAATAAGTTGCCTTGACATTTTTGTGTACACAATTTGCTGATCAGTTTCATTTTCTTCTTGTTGTAATGAAGTCCAAAGTTTTGTCAGTTTCTTGTTCTATGGCCTAAGACCCAGTATATCCCACAAAAATCTTAGCAGTAATGTCATTGTATAGAATTCTCTTTACCTTGGAAAGTTCATGTATCCTACAATTGTTAATGGTCAGGATTATTTTGTCTTTCTCATTTGAATGTACTGTAATCGAGTAATACCAGTAATTTTTCCAGTAATAGTAGCACATATACTCCAGTTTTTATTAACAGTACTACCGATGCTCTTAATTAAATAAACGTTATTTTACACTAATAGTTGAATTTTAAATGTTGGAAAATATTTTAGTTTGTTTCACACATATTTTCTGCTGTAGAGGGAGAGATACTTTCATTTATTTATGGTTAATAATGGCTCATTGACCTAGAGCTCAGTTCTCATTTTGAGGACTTGTGCAGATTGCATTTAAAAAAGGTTCAGAACATAGCATATGATATAGTATGCCATTCTGTTCTGTAATGATATTACTATTAGTTTACAAGTTAAGAAATATCATATTATTTAAGGTATTAACTTTAAAAAGAAGGGAGTGACAATAAAACAAGGATTAAAATCTATTCTGTCATTAGGTTTGAATTTTGCTTTTATAGTATGTAGTAATCCTAATTTATTGGAAGGCATAAAATATATGCTTCATACCATAATACGTGAACAATTGATATTTGAATCAGTGCATTTGTTTTTAGGGCTAAAGAGTGTGATTCTAGAACATATTCAGTTTTAATAAATTAACATAATTCTGTAGGTGAATAGTTAAGGTAGTGTATTTGTTTACATATTTTTTTTTGAGAAAAAAGAAGGTGGTCAGAAATACAAAGCTTTAAAAGTGCTAGATTATAAATTGTTTGAAACTCATAGAGTGCATAAATAATTACATCCCTGATAGCATCCATTTCTTTCATCCTAATTAAAACTACAGTTTTTCAGTGATAAGCCTATGAACAATACAGGTTTAAAAACCAAGTCTCAGTACCTCTGGTGAGCACAGCACTAACAGCCAGTTATGTAGTTTGTGTTTAACTACAAACAAATTTTAAATGAGCCATAATTATTTAAGAGAATGTAATAATAGTTATGAAAGTGAATTTGTAAACTTAAACCATTAATAACAATAGAAATTTATACTGTAGTTTTAAAATTTCCAACATGTGTCACTCGTGTATGGAAATTATAAAAAAGTACCTTCTCTTAGTTTTATATACACACTATTTTGTAATAAAAACTAGCATAATAAAATAATTACAATTATTTATAGAAATATCTATAACTAGTAATAAACTAACTCAAATGAGTAGTGACATCTTTAAATAATAATGCTTGTTAAATATGTGTCTACTTTCAATAAATACTTTACACAAATGAGCTTAAAGTTACGTGGCATGTGATTTGATTATCGTACAAAAGGTTCATAATTGGTTAAGTTTAATATGTGTTGCATACATTAGAAAGAATAATAAATACCAAGTTTTCCAAATAGTTGCATGGACCATAAAAAAACAAATACTCTTTCTGACTTTAACCTGAAGGTTCAACCAACTCCATAACTTTATTACAGATTGATTTATAATATCAACTATGTTTAAAGAAACAAAATCTTTCTAAAATGTAAAATAGTCCAAGATATTTGTCTTCTGTGAGAATATATATTTATATTAGAACACTGTTTGAGAAGTATTTGGTGTTTTAATTTGTGTATTTATATTCAAGGCAAAAGAAAGGCAATGCTACAACTTATTCAGTTTTAATTAATTAGGATAATTTTTGAATAAATTACTTAAGACATAGTATTTGTGTTAATTTTGAATTTTTTAATTAAGTTAACTTTGAAAAAGTAAATTAGCAGTTTGACCAATTATTTATTTTCAAATTCAATAACAATTAAAAATATAGATAGGTTCCTACAAGTCTTCATTTCCACATTTAAGTTCCAATGGTAAAAATGGAAATTTTAATCTGAATATAATTTTCATATTACAAAATTAACTTTCTTTCACTTGCTTAGATTTTGAAAATGTAAAAAAAAAATGTATAATAGGGTTTAGCCATTGATTGACAAAAGAGCAAAAATTCGGACACATTTAGGAAAATATTTTAAAAAATAACTGATAATAGTTTAGAAAAGGTAGATTAATCATTTGCTTTTATATTCACACATATATTGTGATTATTGTGTTTCATTGTTTATGTATATAAAAGTAACCCTTTTGGGTAATTGATAATTTTATTTGTTTAATGATGACTGTTACTTCATAAACTAAAATTATTTTCGCCTTCAATTAGTATGTTCATTTATTTCATCTTTTAGTATTAGTTAACAGCAACTATCAATTTCAGTTTTGTGATGTCATAAATTAATGTCTACCTCATTTACAGATAATCTTTCTTTTGAAGTATAAAACCACTTCATTAACTAACTGTGTCATCTAATAAGTTATATGTATTTTTAATAAGCTTATGACTTCGCATAATTTTATTTTTATGAACACAACAACCAGACATGTAGATTTATGCACAATTAAAGTGTTTCTTTAATACTTTTTTGAAATTTTAATGTTTTTCTTGCTTGTTTTAGAATGGGAAGAATATATCTTCCATCTTATCCATTTTTGCAATTTAATACTGAATAGTGGATGGTTATATTTGTACCAAAACTACTCGCATGAAAGTAGCCACCATGTTGTAGTCCCATATATGTGTGTGTGTTTCATAATCATTTCAGTTTTTCCAGTCTAATTTTCCAAAAAATTAGTTTAACATTTTTGTTTGTTTGGATAATTTCATTTCTTATTTAATATATTGTGTGTTAAAATAGTTTTATATTTGAAATAAACAAATAAATAAGTTTGTGCATTAAAGTTTGCATATTCTATTAATTGTTATAAAATTTCGGGACTAATGTGTGTGATGAGAATTTTTTAAAATTATTACATGCAACTAAGTAAGACGCTTGAAGGACTACTGTTCAAGAGTTTCCGAATTTTCACTTACTCAAATTTCTAAAATGTTAAATAATGTCTCTAAAATTTTGACTTCTTTTAATTTATTACTATTCCTTGGAATGTGCTGCATTTGTGTGTGTGTTGTTGCTTGTTCTTTTTCAGTATCTAAGGTGAAAGTAAACAGAGAGAGTAGGATATTCCTACAAAATTAGTGAAGTACTGTACATAAACTTTTTTTATGTAAATATTTCTTTATTTCTGCTCGGATATTAAATACATATATATATATATAGTAGGTGTAAGAATGTTCTTCAAAACGTTTTGTTGTTTAACATTTTTTTAACTTCTGAATAGCCTGTAAAGTGTAAAGAACTTTAAGTGTTAAAGGCTCGAAATGTTTGATTTTATCACATTTGGAAACAGGAATGACCATGTATTGTGTATCTTTGTAAAAGTTTGAATCAAAATTAAAGGTGTGTTGTTTTTGTTGCTATAAATCCAACTAACAAGTTTTTTGTTTCTTTTTTTTTACCCTTATGGTTGAGATTTATACTATCAGTTTGACCATAAGGAATTAATAAGTATCATATGTTTGTGTCTGATGTTAAGGCAGTTTTTTATAGCAACAGCTAGAATGTAATATTCACAATAACTTTTGTTAAATTTCGTGCAAAGCTACTCGAGAGCTATTTGCACTCGCCATCCCTAACGTTGCAGTAAAAATCTAAAGGGAGGGCAATTGCTTGTCAACCCTGCCAACTCTTTGGCTTCTTTTCTTCCTAGCAAAAATTGATGTTTACTATCATATTAGGCCCAGCATGACGAGGTGGTTAAAGCACTTATCTCGTAATCCGAGAATTGCGGGTTCGAATCCACTTCACACCAAACATGCTTGCCCATTTAGCCGTGGGGGCATTGTAAAGTTATGGTCAATCTCACTATTCATTGATAAAAGAGTAGCTCAATAGTTGGCGGTGAGTGGTGATGACTAACTGCCTTCCCTCTAGTCTTGCATTGCTAAGTTAGGGACGGCCAGAGCGGGTAGCCCTCGTGTAACTTTGCGCGAACTTCAAAAGAAAACAAACTATCATCTTATAACGCCCTAACAGCTGAATGGGCGAACAAATTTCGTGACGGAATTCCAACCTGTAATTCGCAAATTGCATGTTGAGTGTTCTACCCACCAGGTCCATTTACAATAATTTGATATAAAATGAAAAGGAGTTTGTAAATTAGTTAATCAATTATAAATATCTCATCAAGTTAACATGGTAGCAGGAAAAGATCATTATAAGACGTAAAATTTAGAATCGCATCATTATTCGCTGTCTGTAAATGAGTTTACGTTGTGAATAATTTTCAATAGTATTTCATCTATCTCAGTATTTTGTTTTTTATTACAAGCGACTGCGATAGTCGTCACTTATTTTGAATTGGTAGAGTGGAAGGAAGATAGCTAGATAAAATCAACTGTTAGGCTAGTCTAAATTAAAAAAAAAATGTTTTGACTGTCACGGTTATAACGCATCAGTGCTACAATGTACAGAGTGAAATTTTGTATTTTTATTTTTCGTGACAGCACGAAGCGAAACATAGATCTACAATCAGACACGTTTAATAGTAGCCACGCCCCGGCCCATAACTTTGACTGATGTGTTGGTATAGTGCAAATGTTATTACCCTACCTTGTAACTGGAAAACCGCGACTAGGTGAATGTAAAAATGTTGTGTCAAATGACCAGTCATAATGTGGTGGTGTATCATACACACACATATTAATACTCACTGTCATACTCCAGTAAAAAAGTGTTTTCCTTATACTTGCTGAAGTATTACTAACATGATCTGTAAGGTAGTTTGATAATTGTTTGTGTAACTTCGTAAAAGCCGACTGATAGGAAAGAGTACACTGCATGTACATAGCTCTATCTTTTACTAATGTAATTCGTATTTAACATAATTTCAAGTATCTTTACTTAGCATGTTTCGTCGTCCAAAGCATGTTTTAGTTGTCCACTGAGAGGATTCTAATCCTTGATATTTGAGTTGTAATTTCGCAAACGTTTTACTGACTCACTGCGGGACAAGTGTAGAAAACTTGTAGAATTACAAATCATATCACATTCTCTTAGAATATACTACTGTGTTAAAGTTCTAAGAAAATGTTACAGTAACAATTGACTCGCGAAGAACGTGTCAAATAAAAGTATTAGTTGTGGATTTTCCGCTTTTCTTCCTTTCGTTCGGAGGGAATTGTACATTGCTTGATACAAGTTGGCCTGGCATGGCCGAGCGCGTTAAGGCGTGCACTCGTAATCCGAGGGTCGCGGGTTCGCGCTAAACATGCTCGCCCTCCCAGCCGTGGGGGTGTGTAATGTTACGGTCAATCCCACTATTCGTTGATAAAAGAGTAGCCCAAGAGTTGGCGGTGGGTGGTAATGACTAGCTGCCTTCCCTCTAGCCTTACACTGCAAAATTAGGGACGGCTAGCACAGATAGCCCTCGAGTAGCTTTGTGCGAAATTCCAAAACAAACAAACAAAATTGATACAAGTTCAGTTTTAGTGTAATTTTCATGCTAGATCGAAATTGATATCAGCTCAGTAAGTCTTTGCGCGCGCGTGTGCGAGACCTTGTTGTCATCAGATCAGTTTGATTAATTTTAAAGATATTCTTTTTCCATAAACGACATGGTGAAAATTTTTGAAATTTTCAGGAGATAAATTTATGGAGAAATAATACTATTCTGGCATTAAACATACTTTATTACACATTTTGAAGCTATTATGACCATTCTCTGTCATACCATGAAGTTAAGGCGCTCGACTCGTAACCTTAGAGTCGTTGGCTCGAATTCCTATCACACCATGCGTGCTCGCCCTTTCATCTGTGAGGTATTTATAATATAACGGGCTATCCTCAGTTGAATGTAGATTTACATTATAATTTATTTTACCAATATTTAGGATTCAGTTTAACCTGACAACACGAATTCAACAGAACAGTCTGAGTAACTGTATGCTCTATAATAGAAAATGTTCGTTTGTTTGTTTTTGAATTCCGTGGAAGGCTACACTTTGGTAAAAGATTATCTCAAGAGTTGGCGGTGGGTAGTGCTGACAAGCTGCCTTCCCTGTAGTTTTACACTGCTAAATTAGGGACAGATAGCCCTCGAGTAGCTTTGAGTGAAATTCAAAAAAGAAACAAACAAACAACAAACCCATTTATTATAGGAGCAGTCATTACAGAGAAATAATCCGAATGTATTCAGAGTAAAGTAGAACTTCTGCCTTTCCACAACTTAACCCTGTCAGCAGATCCTTGAGGGAGTAATAGTTTGGCCACTTTGATGGTTAAATCAATGTGATAATTTTCTAGACCGTGTATTACACAAAAACTGCATAGATTTAGAATAAACTTTTTTTTTTGTAACTCTACATTAAACTAGATAGATGGACAATCTCACGTGTTTTCTAACCACACTTTTCTTTCTCCCCTTTATCAGATTTGTCCTCAAACCAGTAGTGGCATCTAACTTTAAAATTAATTCACTTTATGCTCGTAATTATGGTAATGACTCCTCATGTCTCTCTGGAGCTTTTCCTGGAGTTTCTTAACAGGTAGAGCCCCCCCCCCAGTGGCTCAGCGGTATGTCTGCGGACTTGCACGCTAAAATCCGGGTTTCGATACCTGTGGTGGGCAGAGCACAGATAGCCCATTGTGTAGCTTTGTGCTTAATACAAAACAAACAACTTAACATGTAGTACCTTTATGGCTGCTTTTGTAATGGATCCTCAGTTTATATGAATAGCAGACCATTCTGGTGTTTTATGGTGTCTCATTGCTACACATACAATTCAGTGTTCGTTATATACATATACACAAAAGAAATAAAGTATCCTTTGATTCCAGCTACATTAAAATAGTTCTCACTCATTTACAAAAAGAATGGAAGCCATAATAAAAGCAAATAATTAAGCTAATAGAAGTATTACACAAAATGAAATTGAAATACAGCTACAGTTAATAGGAACACCAAAACATCTACAAGAAGTGCCCTGGAAATAACTCACACATTTAATATTTTCAAATACAAATCAAAATTTTATGAATCGCATTGAAGGAAAAAAAAACACTGGTTGATAACTAAAGGAAAATATATTAATAAAGTGAAAATAAAAACAGTACAGAGATAACTGAATATGTATCGCTCTTTCGAAGAAAATCAGAGCAAAATACACATTTTAACCTCTTAAATTACTGAAAAATACACCTATTGTTAAGTCGTGGCTGTGCTTACTCTAATCTTAACCTTGCCAGTAGATCCTTGAAGGAGTTATAGTTTTATGGTTGGCCACTGTGGTACCTCAAACTTCATCTAGATTTCTATTTTTGTCCCCAAATTGGTCTAAAAGTGTAAAAAACTCTCTCTAACGATCAGTCTCTATTCATTGTGGAGAGGCCAAGTTTCAATACTGTTAGCAGTCTTCTTGTAATAGTGCAACTTATTTATTAGAATTTGCTCTAATTTAGGCCAGTTATTAATCTTTGTGAGTGGTTTTGTCAAGAACTATACCCCCAGATCTCTCGAAACCTGTTTCTGGGACTTCTTGGCTGGTATTACCTTAATGACGGCTGAGTAATTGTTCCTCAGCTCCTATGGATAGTGGCTCATCCTGGTGCTGACACTGGTATTTCCTCATTTACTGAATAGACCCTTGGAGGTGATACTGAAGGAGATAACGTACGACACGACTAACTCACCTGTCTGCTGTTGCGGATGTAGCCCAGGCAGTTCAAATATCGGAGATAGCTGGTGTCTGAAAATCTGACCCATCCCATTCTTTTCAAGACCTTGTCGATCTTCAGGGAATTCAAACTCTGGAAACACCTATGTTGGTTTGAGAATATAGCACCTCTGCTAAAGTGCAAACTCATCTATCAAAGCAGATGAGTTGACATATTACACCATCTGACGGGACATTTTACCAGAAGATCTTGTTTCTTTCTTACAAGTAGTGGTTCTTCCTGTGGTGGCATCAGTAGAAACAACAGATATATCTGACGCTCTACAACCCCAATGTAACACTGGAGATGTCAGTGGAAGATGTTGACATCGCTAATGCTTGAACACGAATGACTAAATTTCGTTACGTGTTTACCGATTAACGCTTCGTTTCACTATGGTCTTAAAATTTTGACCAGTTAGTATTTAGACTAATTTCATAGTGTTAAGGTTTTTCTTATTAAATTCTAAAAAAGTTTTTTAATTTGTATCTTTTTTTTATTTTTATCTTTCGAAGCTCTACTCAAATAAGTGGTTGTGTCTAACAACACATTTTTTTCTTTATGTTCATTGCCCTTAAAATTTTGGCCAGCAGTGTATTTGAGAAGGGCTAGCTATATCTGCCGTTACTTTTTTAATCATATTTCTTGTACTTTGTTAGGATTTTATAATCCGTGTTGCGTAAGGTTACTGACCTGTAATCTTGTAAATGTGTGTACTGTTGTTGTTTTTTACATTGGTTCGTAATTATTTCAGCTTTAAATGAGAATGGTAACAATATCAACATTTAAGCTTTGGTTTCACGTTTTAACAATTTTGTGTTCTATGGTTGTTTTGTGTTTGAGTTTTTCATATAGCAAAGCCATAAAGGGCTATCTGCTCAGCCCACCGAGAGGAATCGAAACCCTGATTTTAGCGTTGTAGATCCGGAGTCATATCGCTGTACTAGCGGGGGGCCTATGGTTGTCTTATGAAACCTGTTAGGCTGTTTGAACGTGGTGACTTATTCTTGGACTTGCTACTTAGAGTATCCCAGTATTCTTGTAATATTAAATATGATAGTTGGCCCGGTATGCCAGGTGGGTTAAGGCGCTCGACTCGTAGTCTGAGGGTCGCGGGTTCGAATCCACGTCGCACCAAACATGGCCGCCCTTTCAGCTGTCGGGGCGTTATAATATTACGGGCAATCCCACTATTCGTTGGTAAAAGGGTAGCCCAAGAGTTGGCGGTGGGTGATGATGACTAGCTGCCTTTAGTCTTACACTGCTAAATTAGGAACGGCTAGCGCAGATAGCCCGCGTGTAGCTTTGCGCGAAATTCAAAACAAACAATATCTCTAATTTTAAAGTATTTGGAATTTTTTCTGTTGATTTGTGCAGATTTGTATGTTGTTCTTCATCAATTTTTAACATATTAGGGATGTCGGTGTATGTGTTTCAGTTTGAGTGCCTAGACTGTTTATGTGTTTTTCCTGTCTTTATTGAACTGTTTGTAAACGAAGCTTGTGAATTTATGTTCCTTATCTATTTTACAGTCTTTATTTTGATTTCTATACTTTATAATTTCAAATTATACATTTCCTAAGCCCCCAATAGCACAGCGGTATATCTGTGGACTTGCAACGCGAGTAACCTATGGTGGGCAGAGGACAGGCAGCTGTGTAGACTTTGTGTAGACTTCAAACAAAAAATATTTCTTTAATTTTAGCTTTAATTATGCTTACTGACTCAATGTATTTGAAGCCATTTTCTGCTGTTCGATCTACAACTATTCGTGTACATTCTAATAAATATGTTTCTGATTTTGACACGATCTTTGCCAAAGGCTCAAAACCGGTTCTTTAAATCTATTTTTAAATTTTCTCACCAAGCTGCTGTGTTATCATCGGTGTTACACGGGCTGACTAGTTTCAAATGTTTCAAAGAGAGAGATATTGAATTTATAATGTTCCTCACCTGGATCTGTTTTATCAGTTACTCTGAAATGTAAGAATGGAAAGTGTTTATCGCTAAAATAATTCTCTGGAGTGCGAATCGGATGCATCCAGGATTTTTACTGTGTTTGTAGCATATTACTGATGACGTAGGACCTATCCTACTAGTTATTGCAGTGAAAAAAAATCGCCAAGTGTAAACACAATACAGGGATATAAATACACCAAGTTTAGTGATCAAGACATGTGGATAGTCCACATTCCACATTTAATTGGACGAACATCTTAGAGTGATATATCTCACAAGTCATTAGATTTAAACTACAGTCCATATTCATAATCCAACCAAAAAAAAAGCCTGTTTACGGAGGTTTTTGTATTACCTTTACGAGTAGGTTATTTACCAACAAAATCCATACCAAAATATGTACAGAGGTAGCTTGAAGGTTATGTCAAATAAAGAAATCCAGGAGTACGAAATTTACTGCATGATCGTGTAAGGTGAGATTTGTTCGAAATAGTATCGGGACAGCGTTAGTCTATAAAATAAAAAAAAATATATTCAGACACTCCATTCTCACGGGTTCTCACCACACTACATCTTTGCTTATGTAATACCACGTAATCTTTTCGTTTGTGAAAGTATTAGTACATATTTAAGACATTTTGTTCTGTAAAAATGTCATAATAACATATAAGACGAAGTTTAAAAAGGTGAATGAATTCTATAATAATGTAAAAGGATGAAATTAGTTGCTATTTAAACTATGATTATCCCTCTTCCTCATCTCAGAGTTCGTCTGACCTGAAAATTAAACTTGCACATTGCAGGCCGAATTGTAAATCTATTATAAGGAAGTAAGTGTTGTAATAATTTCCTCCGTGTAGCATACACGACACTTACAGTGATAAAAAAGAAAAGCCGTGAAGTTTGAATCAGACAAAGTGCGTGTAATGTAATATCCAGTATCGTCAAGCGTTTTGTTTTTACAGAACATTAATTTGATATTTATATCTTTGTTCTGTATAACTTATATAAAACCTAGCGTGTACCTCATCACGCGAGGAGGCTGTTAAACATAGGTAAATTGCTTTGTAAGAATTTCAAACTTAAAATTATTCGTAAATTGAGTTCGTAATATTTTATATGCAAAAACGGCTCGTTTGGGTTCAGAAAATATTTTAAATAGAAGAGCGAACAACGTTTCGACTTTTTTTGGTCATCGTCAAGGTCGAAACGTTGTTCGCTCTTCTATTTAAAATATTTCCTGAACCCAAACGAGCCGTTTTTGCACATAAAATTATCAACAAGTGGGTTTCTCGACATCACTGATTGAGTTCGTAACATATAATTATCGGTTAAAATCAGATAGCTTAACAAGTTCTTTTGGTGGCACTCGGTTTCAACATTAGCTTTTACGTCATACTGGTCAGCATAGAAGTATGAACTAAAATTGTTCTTACGCTGTGTACTGGAAACATAAAATGAAATTTATAGACAACAAAATTAGAAAAATATTTGTTGATATTTTTTTTTAATTTAGAGTCTCCGTTGTTAAAGAAGTTTTTTGTTCTTTTATTAAAAACGTTGGTAAAAAAAGGGAAAATAAAATAATCCAGAAACGATTTAAGTTTAAAATTAACAGATATTTTTACCTTCGTGATAACTTTTATGCATTTGCTTCTAGACTAAGTGATCCCACACTAAATATTTTCTTTAAGCTTTATTATACCAATACTTACTACACTTAAAAGGTTTCACGAGTTGTTTTAAAACGAATAAATCGAACTCGAAAAACGAAATAAAACCAAACAAACACAGTCTTGAAATTCTAAGAATTTGAAAGCGAAGATAAAGAGAATGTATATAACACTATGTCAACTACAGTATATATGCTATATCCAGTGACGACGAGGCATTCTGCTTAATACCAGGGCTTATCAATTTGTTTGGGACGCGACATAGTTGTAATTGAGAGACTATTTATTTAATGAAATTGCATGAAAACAGATGTTGTGGCATGAAATAGATTATGTAAGTTGGTGAATTGTAATTTTTATCTCTTTTATATGAGTCATTCACAAATCAGGATAAGGGTTCAAATAATAACACAATATTACTTATATCTCTCAATACCAATTGTTTATTATTATTTTGTTTGTTTGTTTAGGAATTTCGCACAAAGCTACTCGAGGGCTATCTGTGCTAGCCATCCCTAATTTAGCAGTGTAAGACTAGAGGGAAGGCAGTTAGTCATCACCACCCACCGCCAACTCTTGGACTACTCTTTTACCAACGAATAGTGGGATTGACCGTCACATTATACGCGTCCACGGCTGGGAGGGCGAGCATGTTTAGCGTGACGCGGGCGCGAACCCGCGACCCTCGGATTACGAGTCGCACGCCTTACGCGCTTCGCCACGCCAGGCCCGTTATTATTATTAATACTTTCAATTGAATTAACCTTTCTTATCGTTCAGAATTGACGTGGTTCAGGGTCGTGGGTTTGCATCCCCGTCGCAACAAACATGCTTGCCCTTTCAGCCGTGGGGGCGTTATAATGTGACGGTCAATCCCACTATTCGTTAGTAAAAGAGTAGCCCAAGAGTTGACGGTGGGTGGTGATGACTAGCTGCCTTTCCTCTAGTCTTACAATACTAAATTAGGGACGGCTAGCACAGATAGCCCTCGTGTAGCTTTATGCGAAAAAAAACACATCGAGGTTGATTTGTACAGTATAACCAGCATATAACATTATTGTATAACTACCAGTTAAAACTCCTTGGCACAGTAACATCACTCAATTGTTTGTCATTGATGCTTAAGCTGCAGCTAATACAGACTATTTCTCTGCTAGGCTGTTGCTCCAGTGAACTACCCATACTTTTTCATTCAGAAAAATGGATAAAGCTACCAGTATTAATTAATTACAGAATAGATGCAGAAGGGTGAGCAATGAGAAGTAGCTGTTACTACTTAACCTTTGCAAAACTAAAAACTAGCCACTTATATTGAGAGAATAACAGGCAGTTTGAATATAAAGGTATAATAGTCAGCCCATCTCTCTTATTACTGGGTCGTGCTTGTTGTGTACTCATGAAAAAAACAAAGGCGAAAGACGTAATTTTGCGTTGGTACAGAAGCTACCAGGACGCTGTTTGATCTTGCGATAAATCAAGCACTCTAACTTTGTTTTTGCAAATGATTATTGACTGTACAAGATGGAAAACGCAAACACTGTTTCTTGTGCACAGTGAAGCAATATTATCTCCGTGAGTTTGAGGAGGTATAAAGTCACATTGTTTTTCCATAATTACAAGCAGCTGAAAGTGAAGCATCTGGCTGGAATGGTCATAGGCAGGTTAAGTGAAGTAGAAGTTACTGAAGTTCGTGGTATCGCTTAAATTACTTGTACTTTGCCACACCTAAAACTCAACACACCTGAGATCACTAGTTAAAAATTATGCAAACAGTTTTGATTCAGTACATTAACAGAAGAAGTGACTTGCTGGCTTCAAGCACTTTAGACCCGGCGTTCAGATACTGACATGTTAAACTGGAGGACAAGAGCAGACCTAAGTTTGCTTTCACTGCCTGACAGGCTTGTATGAGTTTCACATGTGGCAATCAACCTATGTAAATCAACTGCTAATTTTAGAAGACCAATGAACTTTCACTAAAGGGACTGCAAAAGGAAAGGTGTGAAGTATACATAGTGTAAGCTTCAGTGCTGACATATCCTCACAAAACTAAAAATTGTTAACATATACTGATTCAGGTAAGGAATAGGAACAGTGTTATCGCAGTTGCAAGATAAAGTGGAATTCGTGATATCAAAGCATGCTAGTTTTATGCTCATGACTTCTGTATGCTGATAGTTCACAATGAAGAAAGATCTGTTTGCAGTGTGTGGTATTCATCAAATACTTCCAACACTATCTATTGTACTATGCCGTCTGAGTCCACAACACGGAAATGCCGAAAGGGTGTTTTACTCCACGCAGGAAGACATTTTTCGTTCGTTGAATATCTGGACTTTGGGCCTCATGTGGGAGATAAAGCTATATCTACCATATAGACAGCAAGCCATATGGTAATAGATTCTGCTAGAGACTAAATACTATCGAATAACGCTTCAGGAGCATCAGGAAAAGAAACTGAAAGACTGCATTATTATATCTATTTCGGAAATATAAACTCGATCAAGAACTCAACATGGATCCGGAAATATTATCTCGAAATCAAGGAAAAATTTAGAAGTCTGTCACAAATTCATTTCGCATCTCAAATATTCTTCCTAGATACACTTTTAAATAAAATTTTGAATTAAGATAATATATAACTTTATTTTATAAGAATTAAAGTTTATATTTGTTTAAAACAACACAAGATCTTAAGTACATGTAGTTAATGTATTTGGAATTTAGCCTTTTCTCTATATGCTGCTGCACTTTCATGATTTCACCAACATAAAAGTATATTTTGATAGGATTTTCTTTGGAATGGTTCATGGGCCATGTTCACTTGTAACATATAATCAATAATCAAAATACTTCATAGTACGTTAATTTTTTTGTTTTACTATTTCATTTAGGGAGAACGCTATTTTGTACTCTCGAAATATAAATTAAACTATTTTGTTCTTTAAAGCAATAATTTTGTTATTCACATTTCAAAATTACGTTACATGTAATTCGAAAATTAAATAAGTTTCTTGAGGTTGCAAATAAAATTAGTCGCGGCATCTCGCGAGCATTACGTTAATTAAAAAAGAAATAAACAAATATTGTATTTTAGTTTACATATGAATATAACTTAAAGCTTATTTGTTTGTTCCTTTGTTTTTGTTTTAGAAAGTTAAACCTATTATAACGTGAAAAACATGCATGAAATAAGTGCATCGTACGATAAATTACTTTTTAAATTTAATTGATCATGGTACGGTGCTGACGCATGAGTAGAAAATTGATAATAATGTGACTCGCTGTTAGTGTTACACTAATTTAAGTCTGCTACACTATTGGAAGTGCTGCTACAATTGTACATGAACAGTATTTTCCGGAAAGATGTTGACGAAGAAAAACTGGCAAGAGCATATAATTCTTAAGCTCTGACAAGTAAAACTGAGCATGTTGCAACTTGTGTATAAAAATATTTATTATATGACCAGATAACATACGCTTGCCTTATTTTGTGATTTAAAGTTTTTGTATTAAGTTAACTGCATATAATGTTATATGTATGACATAGCATGTACAATGGATTATGCATTTCTATAGCTTTAGCATGTAGACTATAGTATAACAATAATTATTTTTTAATTAAAATCATCATACATGTGAATACATATGCACAAAGCGGTTTTAATGAATATTAATAAAGAGTGTTTGTATGATTTTAAAAGAACAGAAATTTGTTAACTTTTATGTTTCTGTAAAAGACAACATACGAAGACAAAATTTGCATATTGTTATACCTGATTAAGAATTGACAGTAACAGTGACTGACATTTTAATTCATAAATAGAAAGTGATAACACAATCAAAAATTAAGGTTTATGATCACCTGTTTTTAGCCACTGTGGTTATGTGTACCTTAATGTCACTGCCAGTTTAATGATGCATTGCTTTTAAAAATTTGACGTTTTTATACAAAGGTGTGTGATTATTATGTAACAGAAAAGTTGATATTGCATAAAATCAGTTGATGTTATTTTGGCTTCCAGTTACAACAGTAAATAATTAAATGTAATACCAGGCCTATATTTCTTATAGCTTTAGAACAACTATTGAAATGTTTTCATTTCAATAAGTATTGAGAGCCATTTAAGAATCCATAAAAGCAGAGAAGGACCCACCTCAGAATTATGTATTCAAGTAATTATTATTTACTTGAATTGTGTCTTCCGCCTAAGTAATCACACTTGTAATAAAACTCATAATGAATGAAGCTGATGAAAAAGACCTTCCTTTGATGGCTAATACAAGTGAGATTTTGGTTAAGCATTATGTGATACAGTTAGATTGTGAACTTGATCAAAAAGTCTTTTTTGGAAGTGTGACACTTTTTCTTGAACCAGTTGATAAGAATTGTGATAGATGTGATTTATCAGGTGATAAATTTAGTCATCTAAATCAGGTGTATTGGAATACAGTCGAACACAACATCATAGCCGATCCTTGTCATCAGAACTTTCCGAATTGCCATGAAAATGTTTCAAATGAAGGATTCCAGATTACCAGTAGTCATAATTCAAATATTATTTCAGGCCAAAGAATGGTAACAAGTTCTGATGTGCCACACAAACCTGTGTCAAAATCATTAAACAAATGCCCTGTGTCTTGTTATACAGAAAGTAAGTGGAACGATCATTCACTAAAGTGTGATAATTTAACATGTTTAAAGCCAGGAAAAAGAAAGGGTGAGAATATAAAAGAGTCCAGAAAAAAGTTAAATTATACAGAGACATTCAGGAATGTTGACTGTCATGATTCTTTAATGCCTGTGTTAGGTTGCTGTGCAAATCTTCAAGCATATTGTGAATTTCACAAGTCTATTCATCATATTCAAAGAGATAAAATACACAACATATTTAGTGACAATCACAAACTTATGAAACGGTGCATCATCTCACCTGAAAAATGTGTGATAGAGCAAGAAGAAGGGTTCTGTAATTTTTTAGAAAGTGGAATTGACAACACTGCCAAATGTAAACCAGTTATCGAAGATATTGACTTTTGTTTGTCAGAAGATCAGATGAACCCGAACGCACTTTTGAACTTAGATGATACAATACCAAATAGTGTAATTTCAACACAGTCATCTACATGGAGTTTTAAGCATGTGCAAACAGAAGAACCATCAAGTAAGCTGTCAACTGGTGTGAAAGGGAATGATGATTCCAATGTCCTTACAAGTGAGACTGAAACTAGGAACTTTGAATGCATCTTGGATTGTTGTGATATTACAGTTACTAAAGTCCAAAGTCTAAACACATTTACTCTTATAGATAGTGCTTATTCATCTCAATACAAGTTAGCAAATACTGACAAAAATGTAGAAGAAGTAAAATTAGAGAAAGAAGATCTTTGTTTCAGTTTGGAAAAGTGGGCCTTGAAGATTTGGAAGGAAGGAGTTAGATGTGGTCATAGATTCCCACAAATAATACAAATACATTATCAGACCAAACCTGAAGGATCATCGCTTTTGTGGGTCAAAGATCAAGATGGGAGGTTAGTGTACATGTATAATCAAGTGATAAATGCAATAATTCTAGTATAATAGTTTGACAGTTTTTTGTGATGCTTTGTAACAAAATTAATATTTAATGGTTGAAATATTATAATCTTGTCAGTATAACTATGTGTATACGTTTGTCTATGTGTGTGTATGTATATGTTTTTAAATCTATGAATTGGTTTTTGTTAGTACATATATTTTTTTATAAATTTATATACACACATTTCATAAACAAGTTTGCTGCATTCTCCTGAAAAATAATTTTTTAATGAAATACTGTAAAATTATTTGATTATTTTATAGGGGGATCTTGTTTGAGTTGTAAATAAAGCATGATTAAATGACCATTGTAATTATCATAGAAGCATATATATATATATGTGAAAAGTTACCACTTGAAAATTATCAGATATATAAATTTATTTGTGTATTTTTTGTCTTTGATAGGTAAATCTAACTAGTGTAGCCCATAATTGGCAAACAATTAATGAACTGATTAAATAAATTTTCTTTAATATATCCAATCCCAAGTTAAGCAATTTTTCTGAGTTTTTCGTATAAAATCTTATAAATTTGTTTTTCCTACAAGATAGATCTACAGTTTATGGGTGGTTTACAGAAAATGTTGGGATAATAAGAGGTTTCTTGGTCTATTAGGAATGTCCTAAACACTAAACTAAAAAACACTGAGCCAAAAGAAAAATCTCTGAGCCAGCCCATATCATTTAAATATCTATCAGCCCTTACCTTAAACTTCCTATAACTTAACTGCATTCACCAAGTATGAAGATAGTTCATTTCTGTTATCAGATCTGAGCAGAGCTACTGATGAAAAAAAGATGATGCATTAGCATTATCAGTACCTTTAACATCCTTAAACACCTTAATCAGGTCCTTATTAACAATCTTTTTTGTAAAGAGAGAACAGTTACATAGGTCTTAGCTGGCCTAGTATGACAACCTTTCCATTCTAGTTATTATTGTAGTAGCTATTATTTGACCCATTTTTAATGTTAGGAGCCCAAAATTGAACACAATAATTCACATGAGGCCTACAATAGGTGCTACTTGTACAATGGAATTATAAGTTTTTAGACTGAGTCAAGCTTTGTCCTACCTCTGAAAGCTTAAATGGCTTAAGAGACTGATCAGTCAAAATGCCAATTTCTTTTCAAGTTAAGGGTATTCTTATCAAAATATTAGAATAACAGTAACTTATGTTGAGTACAAACTATTAATAAACTACTTTTTATTGAAGTAATAACACATAGTGATGATGAAAACAATACATGATTTGCACATGTTTTAAGCACAGCAACATGGTGTATCATGTTTTCATGCTGGTCCATCTCTCAATCGTTTCATTTTGCGAGTAACCATACTTCTTGAGTATTTTAGAAGGTTTCCGTCCATCTTAAAGTATAGGTTTATTTATGCTAACAAAGTGTCATCTATTAAAATATATTATTTGTCTTGTTTCTATTTTTCTGTTTTTATTTGTATACACCTTGATGGTCATCCTCTAATGATATAACATCACTTAGTTTCAACAATTAGTAATGAAACCCAGCTTTGAAAGCCGTTATGGGAAAGAGTTAAATATGTTGTTGTTTTAAATTAAGCACAAAGCTACACAATGGGCTATCTGTGCTCTGCCCCCCACGGGTATCGAAACCCGGATTTTAGTGTGTAAGTCCACAGACATACCGCTGAGCCACTGGGGGGCAGTTAAATATGATTGAATGGAGCATGTAAGAGTTATTTCACAAGTGTTGCTTTCTATTTCTAGGATATTTATATGTGTATATGTATACTCATTTTAATAGAAATACGTTTGTGCAAGTCAAATGCATTTTGGACTTCTTTTATCTTGAATCTGGGTTCACTGCATCTCTTGCACCCTCCCATTAGTTTAGCCCCTGCAGAGTTTGAACAAGTCTTAAAAAGGATAATAACTCAAATATGCTTAATTTGCACTTCAAAATATGCACTTCAACTCCCCCCCCATTTGTATTCACTCAAATTTTGTTAACATTTTACAGGGCATTAGTAAAGCAGAATATATATATTTCATAAAGAGGTCTGTTGTGCATTTGTTAATGAAAAATAGCCTTTTAAGGGGTGTATGATTTTACATCACAAAAATATTAGTTCAAAAATATAAGTTTGGTTTTCTTAGAATTTCGTGGTGCCAATATATGTACATTATGAGTCAAGCTAATTATTAAAGAAGGTTTGTTGAGAGGTTTGAAAATAGGTTTGTTTTATAAATTCACAGATGTAGTAATTAATTTATTGGTTTAAACGTTAGAAAAAGAAACACGAAAGTACAGGAATAAAATATTAAAAATAGTGGAAAATTTGTTACAAAATATTACTGTAGAAAAATAAGTAAGTGTATGTCCTATGATAATATGTAATGACGAGAAAACCCATTTGTATAGAAAATTATATATGTAAGACAATGGTTGGTATGGGTGGAGAAAGCTCTATATAGAGGAGCGAAGAAGGTCAGAATGTTGTTAGCTTTTCAACATAGTGCTTTATCTATTCATATCAGCCATTTTTTTATGATTTTTTTTTTTACATATATGCATGTCCTATGGCCATTAAAGTTGTATTTATGATCACTTTTGAAATGTTTCAAGCAACTGCCATGAGACTGATAAGTTTTTAATGCAATTACATGTTTATATGGTACTTACGTTAAAGCTCAGTGTATGCAGTAATTTGAAGTTAGGGTTAACACAACTCATAAAATGCATGTGATAAGTATCTTAAGGGTTTCTGTCCATCAAAATGTGACCAAACATATAAACAGTCCATGAACCAGCCCCTCAATGTGGATTTCTGCATGTGGTGAGGAGACCTCCCAGGGAAGGTTCTATTCTTTTAGTTTACTTCCTCTGGGATCTTAACATCCACCCACGTGTTTACCTTGTGTGACAACTTGTGAAGGGGAGGAGAGGAGGATTCTGGTGGTTGAAGGGTCCAACTCTCACACAATCACTTTGGCCTTGAATAACTCAAGTTGGGCAGCCTTTGGTCAATCAGCTGGTCTACTCGGGCTAGGGTAAACCAAGTGCCAGTGTAGGATGCTCTTAACAGGTGTTGTGGACATTATATCTAATGCTGGTGTTTGGATATAGTGCTCATGAAACCCTAACATTGCTGCAGTATCCTTGTTTGACATTGTAGTGCATCCCCTTGTAGGGCTCCATGATGGGTGGGATCAGTGGGTACCGAAATTTTCCTTTCTTTATCATGGATACTCCAATTAAAAATCTTAATAAAATAGTGGAAAAACAGTCCATAGGTAAATGACCACATCTTGAGGATTCTGAGCAGCAATCCTCACCATCTGTACCACCTGTTGTACCTCATTTTTTTATATTGCACTCACTTTCAGACAAACATTTAGGGCAAATGTCTCCGTTTTTCATTCATGTCCATCTGCTACCATCAAGGCAGGTTATCTTAATTGCGGAGTAAAGTTATACATTCCAAATTTTCTGATGTTTCCAGTGTCAATGGTTTGGTCACTCAAAGACGTCATGTCATGGTTCTTTGACATGTGCTCGTTGCAGTGGCAAGGACCATGATGCATGCTAGTGTGAATGGACTCTTATTGCATCAGTTACAATGGCTTTCACCCATCCTACTTTCTTTCTCATCCTAAATGGTTAGAAGAAAACGAGGTGCAACGTTTGAAAATGATTCATAATATTTCTTATCTTGAGGCTCGAAAATTGCTGTCCATCACCTCATATCCAACGTTTGCTGCTTCACTTCATTCCACACCCACTGTAGAAGTGCAGACAGAGATCTCTGTTCCCCCTTTAAGAATTGTTTTCCACATAAATGAAAAATCTTTTGGCCTCCATAGTAAAAAATGTTGATGAATCAACTACAACACCTATTTCTGTCCCTTATATACATTCCACCAAACCCAAGATTCTTAGCCTTCCAGGTACAGGCATTTCCTCAGGTCTATCTTCTTCTCTCACCCCAAGATGCAAAACAATAATTTGTTCACATTCTCATTTTCTGGAATCCACTTCCAACAGCCTGTCCAATTGACCCAGGGCAGGATTTATAGAGGTCAATAGACCTCCCTCAAATAAGAAAAGTAAGGAAAAAAGATGTGGTCATAAATGAAAGGGTTCTCAACCCAAATTGCCTACATGTAAATAAAAATGGCCACCCTGATACAGTGGAACTGTCAAGGTTTATGTTCTAATCTGGATGGCATCAAAACATTGATTGCTTCTACCATCCTATTTGTCTTTCATCACAGGAAACATTTCTGAAACCTGCCAATACAGTCACCTTTCGGTGGTTTGCTCTATACAGAAATGATGGATGAGTGCACTGTTGGTTGTTCAGCATGTGCCTACCCTATCTTTGCCAGTCGACACACATTTGTAGGCCGTAGCCATCCGTGTTTCCTCGGGTCATACCATCACTATTTGTTCTCTCTACCTGTCCCATGGAGAGACCTATGATAAATCAGACCTTGATGCTCTCATTGAACAGTTGCTGTCTCCCTTTTCATCCTGGGGGACTTTAATGGACATCATCCCCTCTGGGACAGTGCTGATATTGATAGAACGGTCTCCTCTGTAGAGTGTATGCTCTCTGATCACAACCTTTCTCTTTTCAGTACTGGCTCTTCTATTTATTTCCATGAACCTGATCAGTCCTTTACTGCTATTGATCTCTCAGTTTGCTCCCCTTCATTATTTTCCTATTTTTCATGGAGGGTTGACGGCAATCCATGAGGCAGTGATTATTTTCGTATAATCTTGAGAGAGACAGGCCGTGGTTGATGCCACCTGATCCTTGTGCCTTGGTGGAAGCTGGATCAGGCAAACTGGCCCTCTTTCACTGCTCTTGCAAAATTTGATTCTGCCATTGTCTGTAAGCCATCAATAGATGACTGTGTGGCAGCAGTAACTGACTGTATTATACAAGCAACCACTTAATGTATTCCTGAAACCTCAACACTTTTTACACAATATACTTGTCCATGGTGGAATCCTGCCTGTCATATGGTATGGAAGACTCATAAATGAGCCTCGATACTTTCCATAGATATTCCATGCTCTCGAACCACATTGCTTTCCAGTGGGTCCATGCACATGTTTGATGAGTAAGACGTCTAAGCCAGAAGGAATCTTGGATTAAGTTCACAACCAGCATATCTTTTACCACCAGTTCCAAAGACAAGATTTGATAGGTCAGTGGGCAATATAACTCTGTCCCTCTCCCAATCTTGCTCTCTGATGGCCAGAAATGGCTGATACCCAGAGCATTGCCGATACTCCAGATGAAAGCTTTTGCTGGGTATCTAGCACTTCTGTTTCCTCTTCCACCTTCTTAGCCATCAAAACTTGGGCAGAGCTATCACCTCTTTTTTTTTTAACTGATTGTTTCTGTGACTATAATCATTCTTTTACACTGGCGGAACTCAAACTGGCCCTTCATCGGTCTGGCAGTACATCGGTTGGACATGATAGTACACACTAGGAGATACTGCACCATCTATCTCCTGCTTCTTTTGCTATCCCTCTGATTGTTTTTAATGGGATCTGGGAGGAGAATGTTTTTCCTGATGGCTTGTGGCAGGCAATTGTCTTACCTTTCTCCAAGCCTGGGAAGAATCCCAAAATTCCTTCAAACTAATGTTGCAATTGGTTTGAAGAGCTGTCTCTGTAAGATCTTGGAGAGGATGGTTAATGTTCATCTTGTTTGGTTCCTCAAATGAAATAACCTCCTCTCACCCACCCAGGGTGGGTTCCTTCAACAGCACTCCACCATGGACCACCTGATTTGACTTGAAACACAGGCAGAGAAGCCTTTCTCAAACAACATCTTGTATCAATATTCTTTGATATTGAGAAGGCTTATGACCCAACATGTAGGTTTGGCATTTTGCAAGACCTCCATATATATGGGTTATATGACCATTTGCTCATTTTTATTAATTTTTTAATGGACAGAAGATTACAAGTTCATGTGGGCTTGACACGTTCCAATTCTTCTCAACAGGAACTTGGAGTTCCTCAGCATTGTGTTCTGAGTGTCATACTTTTCAGCATAAAAATTAATGCCATCACTTAACAACTCCCTTTCACTGTTTTAAATGGGCTCAATGTTGACGACTTTCACATCTCATGTCCATTTTTGAACATTGAGACTGCCCTCAATCATTTATTGAAGTGGACCACAGCAAATGCCTTTACCTTGCCCCATTTTAAAACCGTTTACATGCACTTTTGCTACCAACAGGGTATTCACCTTGATCCTGAACTCTGTGTCAGTGAAGTTGTGCTGCTTGTGGTCTTTGAGACTAAGTTCTTGGGGCTTATCTTTGACCGTAAGCTGACCTTTATACCACACATGAAGCAGCTACAGGTCAAATGTACAAGAGCACTGAACATCTTCCATGCCCTCTTTTTCACCACTTGGGAAGCAGATGGATGTTCTATGCTATATATTGTGCTCTTATTTGATCAAAGCTTGACAAATGATTACTGATCCGTGGCTCTGCCAGACAATTGGCCATAAAGATGCTAGACCCTATTCATCATCAAGGACTTTGGTTCTGCACTGGGGCTTTTTGGACATCCCCAGTTCAGACCTTATACATAGAGTTTCACAAACCTTCTTTGCACCTCTACCATTTGCAACTGTCTTTACTATATGCTTCTAAACTTCAATCCTTACGAAACCATCCCACCTGGGGTTCTGTCTTCCTTCCTCAGATGGTCTGCAGTTGCTCTTTTCAGCCTTTGTATCCAGGTACAGTTGGGTGAATTGGGTCTGTCCTTGGATAACATTACTGTATCTACTGGTCAGCCTATCCCACCACAGCTTCTTACAGTCTCCAATTGTGACCTATCTTTAAGTCATCTGAGAAAAGTAGACACTCCTTGTTGGAAATACTGTCTACTATTTGCTGAATATCTTTTGAATCATACTTCCATTCCTATTTATACAGATGGTTTAAAATCAGATGACTGTGTGGGCTCTGCCATGGTTTGAGGTGGTTCTGTGATTGCATGCAGAATTCCCTCCACAACTTCTGTGTTCACTACTGAACTATATGCTATTTCTCTTGCCCTGGATCACATAGAAGCTAAGCAGTACTCAAACTGCATGATTTATACTGACTTGCTGAGTTCTCAACTGGCCCTTGAATCAATTCATGTTGATTCACACTCTACTCTCCCTGATATTCAAAACCGACTGGCCCATTTCTCTTTAACATCTACTTCTATGTAGTTTTTCTGGATACCGGACCACGTTGGTATTTGTGGGAATGAGCTCATCGACACTGCAGCTAAATCTATTTGCTCTGGCACTGTCATCACTGTGCCTGTTACATACATGGACTGTGATCCTGTATTCAAGGCTCAGCTCTGTGCCATCTAGCAGTCAACTTGGAGTGAGCAATGTGAAAACAAGTTTTTCCAAATAAAACCCTGTATTGGACTTTGGTGTATCAGTTCCACATAAAAAAAAACAACAATGAGTTAAAAAACTGTGCCTAATACGTAGTTTGTATAACACTCAGATCACAATAAGCCATATTTTACTTTCTTGTCATTGTTACGATTCACAACAACGGCACCATTTTAAGCATGTTTTGTCCCAAGGTTTCTCTATGACATTAGACAGTGTTATTTGTGATAGTGACTCTGTCCACCTTGGTAATGTTTTTAGTGTTTTAAAGGTCATTAATTATTTTAATGCCATATGTTTTTTTTTAATTTGTACATTACACCTCTTTAATGTGGCTCCCTTTTAAAAATCACAGTTTATCTAGTTTAACTTGAAATTAGAAACTGGCCGTAACATTAAATTACTCAAAACCAGGACTGGAAAGGCCAATTTCAGGTGACTGATGATGGATTTTGTATTCACCTGTTAGTCTTCCCGGCAAGTTATGATTATTACAGTTACGCTGAAGAAAATCCTTTACAACTTGAATTACTGTAGCTTTTCTCTTGATGTTGTAGACTATATGTAAACATTGGTTTTATGCTTTTTTGTTTTTTTTAAACCTTGTTTTGTTTTACCTTAATTTCCTTTTATGAATTTAACTAAATTTACTTTTAACTTTTTACTGGACATTTGGTACAGACAGACTAGCCACTTTGTGCCAAAAAACACTAAATCAAACAACCAACCATGAGCCAGGTCTACCTATTATTCACTCGTACACTATTCAGATATTTTCATTACTGGAACTACTTAACTGTGTTAATAAGGAGAACATGGCAGACTTACACAATCAGGTGTATCAAAACATATTTCATCACTGTTTGCCTAAATATATTTTTTAGTTTTTTTCAAGTACAAATTAAATAGTTTTTATATTAGTGTTCAAATTTATTCTATATCATTTATGGAAACATTATTGTAATTTTTTTTTCATGTGATTGCCGAGTTTCAAATACTTTAGAGGCTGTTAGTATTAGTTACACATAACTAGGTATTATACCACTTCTGTAAATTCCCTGTAAAAGTTTCAATATTTTATAAATATTCAGATGCTATTGAAAATTTAGTGGTAACTGTATTGATTAAAAGTTTGTTTTTACAAGTCTTGTAAGTGTTGCAACATTAGGAAAAACATTAGCATAAAAATATGTTTGTCAACTGTTGCATTTTATAAATGTTTTTTTCATGGTTATGAACACTTGATGGAAAAAGCTAGTAAACATTGATATAAATAATTATTTTACAGTAATTTGAAGTGTCATGTACATGCAATAATCAGTTATTTTATGAGAAGCAATACTGTTGGTATTTTTATGTGAAATTAATTTAATCACCTTAACATTCTGCTTGTGTTCCAGGTGGGTTTCTATTTTTCATCAATACTGTAAATCAGGTAAATTAGGTGGCTGCAGTTGATCCTTGTTATATTTGATATTATTATATTTATAGTTTTAGACAACTAGTTTTTCATCGGCTATATTTTTTTGGTTGTTAGATTACATAATAAATGATACTTCATTTTGATTTCAATTAGAAACCAATATTATCTCATTGCATTGAGTATTGTTATTTTTAATCTTTCCTCATCTGTAAGAAAGTAAGCAGAAAATATTAGACCAAGATCTGTGGTTCTTTGGCAAAAGAGACATTTTGCATAATTTGTATATAAGGTGATTTTTTTTCTTTTTAAGATAACGCGGCCTGCATTTTCAAAATTCCATATTTGATATTTTCTTTTGAATTTTTTTGTTTCAAACAGAGATTGTGTCTTCACTTACGGAGCAAGTGTTAATAATAGATCGTTACTTCCCTGCCAAGAACCTCCTGTTGCTATGGCAACTTGGAGGGCCATTGTCACTGTTCCAAAATGTGCAATTGTCTTAATGAGTGGAGATGAGGATCCATCTGTTACAGAGAAGGAAAATGGTGAGAAATCTACATTTAGAAAGAAAGAAAAATGGCGTGTTTATGCTCTGAAACACCTGTCAGATATTTTGATATAATTTTAAAATTAGAGAAGTTGTCAAATTATGTAACAAGCAATGAAAGTGAACTTTTGAGGTTGGGTAATTTCTTGTTATGTTGCTTTTTATTTACATGTAAGAAAATATGTCCTTATACTCTCTTGTATTTGATCCCTACACTGTTTAGAAGCAATTAACAAAATATTTTATACTGTAAATTGCCCTTATAGTCTCTTGTATTTGAGCCCTACACTGTTTAGAAAGTAATTAACAGTAAAAAGTAATTTAGAAAGTAAGTCATAGACTTACTACTGTCCCAGTAGGGGACAACTACAGTATAAATTTACATTGCCGAAATCAAGAGTTTGATTTCCCCTCAGTGGACAAGCAGATAGTTCGATGTGACATTGCTATAAGAGAAACCCCTTTATACTGTAGCTAAAAAGTTAGCCACATTTTTAAAAGTCTCTTCAAATTAGAGAAATCCCTGAAGATTTAAATATTGACAGTGTAATAATCTGTTTATAAGATATGGAGGATAAGGTAAATAATGTGTTATAGGTCTGTTGCTATGAATTTTGTTGTTAACGAGGTGTTGGAATCTGTTGTCAAAAATTCATAAAGTGTTGGGAAGGCTGAATTCTAATCAAGGGTTTCGAGTATGAGTTTAGTAAAATGTCTTCTTATTGTACAACTTTATGAAGATATTTGACAGGGTTTTTGTCTTTTTTAGGTAAGAGAAGCTTCATTTGACATTCTGTAATTTAGATTTAAGAAATCACTTTGATAATAACATCCTCACAAGAGATCATATGTGCCAGGCATGGCCGAGCGTGTTAGGCATGCGACTCGTAATCCGAGAGTCGCATCCCAGTTGTGCTAAACATGCTAGCCCTTTCAGCCGTGGGGGCGTTATAATGTGATGGTCAATCCCACTATTCATTGGTAAAAGAGTAGCCCAAGAGTTGGCAGTTGGTCTTGATGACTAGCTACCTTCTCTCTTGTCTTACACTGCAAAATTAGTGATGGCTAAGGTTTCTCCTCCTGATTGGGGGTTGTGTAGTAGGCTAACAACCTGCTCACTTAAAAAACCAGCCTGTTAATGAATCCGTAAGTAATTGCGGCCCTATGTTCCTTCATGGAATCGAGAGGCAAAATAATAAATAATTATAAGAGATCATATAGTAAATCTCGTATGTCTATAAATGATAGAGAATTTATAAAGTGGAGAGAAAATCAACTCAGTTGCAGAAATCAGAGGGAATGATAATAGGGAATTATTTTATAGGAGTTAATGTGAGTGATGGTCCATCAGAGATCTGTTTTGAGATTGTTGTTGTTTGTTATTAGTGGTAATGATTATAATAGATTAATGGTTTGCTAATGTTACCAAATTATTTACTTTGTTAGATTATGAGAAGAACTTATTCAATTTAAGATTTTTTCTTGTAAAAAAAAACAGACCTTGAAAGTTTTACTGACTGTGACAGAATGTGAGAAATGTATTTAAATAATTAAATTGTGGAAATTTGGAAATGACATACTTTTTGTATGAGAAGAATGTTAATGAAAATGTAAAGGATTTAGGTATAACTGCTCCTAAATCATTACACTGTTCCTGTTTTAATTTTGTATTACGAATTATGAATTGGCACGTACAACAAGGCTAAGGTTATTGCAACCATTTTTAGGTCTTATTTAGATTATTGTATCAATTTTTTCTTTGTTAGTTGTTGTAAAGAATACCAAAAAATTACTTCTAGAATGATTGGAGATATCTATGGTTTAAGAATAGGCTTAGATATCGCCTGAATAATTTGTGAAGGATGATGCTGTCAACAGTTTTACACAACAGTGTATTAAGAAATATTCTCCATTTATTGTAACAGGCATTACTTGCTTTCAGAACATCAAAGGAACAAAGGTATCTTGAACGAAATATCAGGTTATAGTTTTCTTGACTATATGTTATGTGAAATCTATACATATTCAGAACAAAGAATAAATTCAAAATAAATATCTAATACTGCAAGAAAATAGAAACTTGTGCTGTATTCATATACCACAACTGGTTATTACTGATTGGCCCTCAGTTGCACAGCAATGTGTCTTCAGATTTACAATGCTAACATCATGGTTTCAATACCTGTGGTGGGCAGAGCACAATTAACACTATGCAACACAAATTTTGTTCCTGGGTAGTATGTGTTATTTCTTAATTGATTATGTTGTAAAAGTAAAGAAAATGGCCATTATTCCCTTCAAACTTCACTTTTGTGACCTGGGTAATAAATTTTAGAAACTAACCCATTTTCTATGTAAAAATGGGCAAATTTGGACATTTTCATTTACATAAAACAAGATTTACATGTATTTATACTAAAGTTATACAAAACTAAACAAAAATGTTAAGAAGTGAGTAGTTTTTTGAGATTGGTTACTTTATTGTAAATTCCTTTCACGTATCAGCCCCCAAATATAGTCTCCCAAAATGTTTTTGTTATACATTCGCAGGTCACAAAAGCAAAGTTTGAAGAAAAAAATAGGTCTTTACATTTACTTTAAGCATAAGCATTTGAGAAATAACACTTTCTGTGCAGGAACAAGGAAAAGTAAAAAATTGTTATTTATCTGATTCTTATTATTATCAAGTGTCATGTTGAAGTTGTAATTATCTATCTGATTGTCACTGATTATTAAGTGTCATATTGAATTAGTAATTATCTATCTGATCCTCACTGATTATCAAGTGTCATGTTGAAGTTGTAATTATCTATCTGATTGTCACTGATTATTAAGTGTCATGTTGAAGTTGTAATTATCTATCTGATTGTCACTGATTATTAAGTGTCATGTTGAAGTTGTAATTATCTATCTGATTGTCACTGATTATTAGGTGTCATATTGAATTAGTAATTATCTATCTGATCCTCACTGATTATCAAGTGTCATGTTGAATTAGTAATTATATATCTGATCCTCACTGATTATCAAGTGTCATGTTGAAATAGTAATTATCTATCTGATCCTCACTGATTATCAAGTGTCATGTTGAATTAGTAATTATATATCTGATCCTCACTGATTATCGAGTGTCATGTTGAATTAGTAATTATCTATCTGATCCTCACTGATTATCAAGTGTTATGTTGAAGTAGTAATTATCTATCTGATCCTCACTGATTATCAAGTGTCATATTGAAGTTGTAATTATCTATCTGATTGTCACTGATTAAGTGTCATATTGAATTAGTAATTATATATCTGATCCTCACTGATTATCAAGTGTCATGTTGAAATAGTAATTATCTATCTGATCCTCACTGATTATCAAGTGTCATATTGAAGTTGTAATTATCTATCTGATTGTCACTGATTATTAAGTGTCATATTGAATTAGTAATTATATATCTGATCCTCACTGATTATCAAGTGTTATGTTGAAATAGTAATTATCTATCTGATCCTCACTGATTATCAAGTGTCATATTGAAGTTGTAATTATCTATCTGATTGTCACTGATTATTAAGTGTCATATTGAATTAGTAATTATATATCTGATCCTCACTGATTATCAAGTGTTATGTTGAAATAGTAATTATCTATCTGATCCTTACTGATTATCAAGTGTCATGTTGAAGTTGTAATTATCTATCTGATCCTCACTGATTATCAAGTGTCATGTTGAAATAGTAATTATCTATCTGATCCTCACTGATTATCAAGTGTCATGTTGAAATAGTAAGTATTTTCAATATTTTAATGGTATATCATTAATTTGTAATAAACAAAAAATAATGTTTTGTGTTTTAACGTGAAACTATTCAGTCGGTAACAGACAGTGGCAGACATTTTGTATTTGACATAATGACAGAAAATTAGAAACAAACAATGAAAGGTATGTAGTACTTCAAAATGGCTTCTTGCTGTCAGTAACAAATAATGAAAATGATCAGATTGGAATTAATAACAATCAGTAAAATAAATCTGCTATTTGACCAAGACACTTGGCACCCAGTAAGGATCAGCGAAAGATGCTATTTCAACATGAGACTTGGTAGTCAGTAAGAATCAGTGAAAGATATTTACTGTTTCAACATGACACCTGAACCCATAAAGCATTGTTTTGTATTAATGTATATAACAACTAATAATAATTAAAAAGTTATGATGTTTGATAACAAATATAATTCAAGAAGTTATGTACCAGATCAACAGGACACTTGAAAGCTAACAAGGATCAACAAAAGCTGTTCTGTTTGGTTTCATTTGATGAGAATACCCCATTTAAGAAATGTACTAAGTCGTCAGGACTTGCATATGTTTGATGTGTTTGAGAAAATACAACTACTATTAATTTATAATTAATGAAGTCTTCCCAAATTTATAGATAAACTGGCATACCACTACTATACTAAGGTGGAACTACCAGTGTCCACATTAGCTCTTGCTGTTGGATTTTGGAAGGAACACAATCTTGGCCTCTCTGGAAACATTTCTGAGTATTCACAACTTTTATTTTTAAGGATTTACTTCTTTTTCCTTTTTACATACTCTAAATGTAATTGTAGAAATGTGCTATACTGTATTCAGATAGTCTGATATAGAAATGACTAACTTCCAGAACACACTTTAGTTTTACTCTGACAAAAGTTTCTCTTCTTTGGCTATAAGAAGTTACATTTTATGATTCTCTCCATCTACATCAGTGCACCCTTATTCCAGATCTGTATATAAGCTCCCCATTTTTACTTCTTGTTCACTTTTCATGATGGCAGAATATTACAACAGTAGTTTTATGTACATGTTTTATAACTTTAGTTATACAAATGCTTTGGACAATATTTTTTGACTTGTCTTATTAGGTTTTGAGTTAATTGTATATTTTGTATTTTCCACAAAAAAGAAATTATAAAAAAAAAATTGTATGAATTCTCCCCTTAATAGCACTTTTTGTCATAGTGCTCCAACTCTGCTGACTTTGGAATCTAAAGTTACCCAAGCATAAGGGGAGGCACCCTTTATTCAGAGCACATACAGTTCCCTGTGTGAAAAGAGGTACAGTCTTACATAATGTCTGATGTTTCTTCTCCTGTCAGCTAAAAAACTGAACTTACATGATATTAGAGGTGAATTGATAAGAAATTGGAGCTTATAACTTGGCTCGTTCCTTTATTTGAACAATTAACTTCGAGCCTCAGCTGAACATCCTGCCTCCTGCACTGTTTTTACAACTAGTACATTAAGTTTGTAATGTCTTGAGCATTTCTTCTGTGACTTATGACATTTCTTCTTCTTTGTTGGAGAAAAGTTTGTTATACTGATTATCCAGTCTTTCTCCCTTTACTAGATGTTGCTGTGCATTATTGGAGATGTAATTATCAATTGAGTGTCTTTTCCTTCTTGTTTATTAAACCTCCATGCATTAGTTATCCATTCATTGGAAGACCCATGGGTAAATCTCAGAGGTTAGATTCTCTTTTTCATGTTTGGGATTTTAGGCCTGATGCCACCATTTTGGAGCTTGGATACAGGAAATGGAATTCAAGGGCCTCTGAACAGAAGAGAAATCTTCTCTAAACATCAAGCTTTTTAGGGCTTCTTTCAGCTCAGTAAGATGTGTCTAGGGCTCTTAAAAGGTTGCAATGGAAGGTGGTATAGCTTCATCTGAACAATTCCATTGTAGTGTTCTACATTTCTAATCAAGGAGGACATTAACCCAAGGTTTCTTTGTTTTCAGACATTAGATTTTCTTTTTTGGGTCCAGAATTATAAATTGTTCTCCTCGCTTGTCACATTACAAGTGTTATGAATTTTATGGCTAGTCAGTTATATTGTCTCAAAAGAGATCTTCCCATAGAATGTATGCTTCATCCATGGATGTTTTGTTGGATATGCTCTTGTCTTAGGATATCTCAGATCAATGCTCTCACCATGCATTGGAATACCCAGCTCCCTTGCTTTTGATCTTCTGTCCTTCACCTTCTGGCTTTTTACACAAAATGCTCTCAGCCAAGATTGGATGGGTTTTCATCTTTAAACATTTACATAATCTGTTAACCAAAGTTATTGCACTGAATTGCTCCTCCTCCTGTTGAATTCTTCTGGTGACACTATATTGATTGGGTCAACCTGAGTTTAAACTTTTTCTGCTTCCTCTCTAACCATCATTTTTTCTTCAGCTGCAGTCAGACATTCTTCATCTGGTAACCACCATTCTCAAGCTTTACACATGACGTTTTTGCTCTCTATTGCATGACATCAGGGTTGACATATTAGGTGGCATTATTATTAACATGATCCATTCGGCATTCTTCATAGGATGTTTATCAACAGGAAGTGTTTACTTATTGTTATTGGTCTCTCAGATGTGGTTTTAGTCCTTCTTGTCTCACTGTACTGCATGTTTTCCAATTTCTGATATGGTTATTCAACAAAGGTTTGGCACCTGTGTCCATTTCTCTATATAAGGCACTTTTTTCAACTGCTTTTTGTTTTCCCAAAATACATAAAGCTTTTGAATACCCATGTTTTCCTTTGCTTCTGATTTTTTTTTGTTATTCATCCTCATTGTCCTTTCCAAGTTCGTAACTGGGATATTTTGGTGGTTTTCCATGCCTTATCTCCTTCACCTTTTGTACCTATGATTTCAGTTTTCTATATCACCTTTCTCTTAGGACATTTTCTTCTTTTGTTGGCTAATAGCCACTGAGATTTGAATGTTTATGCAATTCACAGAAATCTTTACCCTTCCACTTATATTTTGTTGTATTTTGATAGGTTCTTTCTTTCTAAAACTTCAGTGGTTAGATAAAATAAGACTTTTTTTCTTCTTTGTCTTCCCATCATTTCTCATTTTTATGAATGCTGGGTTCAGATCATCTTTGTCCAATTGTGGTTTTTTGATATTGTGCTGAATGCACTAATGGGTTTGGGGTGTTTCTTTATCCATTGAGATTTCGAAGTGTGACGTGATTTGTTCCCTGTCAATTTGACACGTGTTTATTGTTTATTAGATGGTGTATATTGCTTACTCTGAGCTATCATTGGTGGAACAAAAACTTTTTTGGAGTCTCAACTCATCAAATTAATCATATTTCAATGTCCCTGGAGGCTTGTTTGTGTTGTCTGCTGGTATGTGGAACATAACTAATACACTTAGATGTCATTAATTATGTGATTTGGCAGTTGCCTTATTGAAAGATTTTTGGAGACTTCCTGTGGCTGTTCTCTATATCCCAGCTAGTTTGTAAGAGAAGTGAGTAACTTCAGTTTTTTCTCCTTAATTTTCAGAGACCGTCTTGTCATTTTCATTTAGATCCCACTCTGTAATTGGTGTTACTTGGTCAGGTATGATTATTCCCAAATCAGCATTAGGTATTAGTAAATTTACAAACAATTTCCTGGTAGCAGTGAGCTCTGTTGAGATAGAATGTTCCATAGGACCATCTTGTGCATTTTCCACCTTTTGTTGATTATCATGAGTAAAGCTTAAATAGATTTTGCTTATTACTGCTGACCCCAGGATTTAATAAAATGTGGATGGTTTGTTTTTCTAAATAGAAAATATGGTTCACCTATTGCACTGTCACCAGATCATTGTTCCTCAGAATCTCCAATATGATCCTCCATTTCTTCTAGCAGAGCATTGAAATTCTTATCGCTCCACTGAAGTGGTGGACAGAGATCTATTTCTCTTGAGTGATGCTTGAACTCATTATTTTACACAAGGATGAAAGAGCAAAACTGGATGCAGTCCATTTTAACCTTCATGGGAGTCTCTTCGTAATTTCAGTTCAGAGTTGACTCTTCCCTATCTGGTTGCATTGTGTGTGATCCTCTGTATGGTCGTCATCTTTATTTTATGATCTTCAGCTTTTCAAAATTCTGCACTATACTCGGATGACAAAGGGATAGGAATTATATTGTACACAATAAGAAATGTGCCATTGATTGAACTTAGTATGTTTCATATTCTTCTCATAATTCTGAGGTTGGGGAATTAGGGTTTTTGTTTGTAATCCTAAAATGGTAATCTCTGTTTTTTCAGGTTGAGTGAGAAATAACAGGTCCTGTCATTCTGAATTTGGTTTGTTGCATTTTACATTTTTTCAGGTTGGGATGAAAGTTTGTCTACTTTTGTGTTACTTGCCTTTTCTTCATAATTTCAATGGCTTGATATGCAGGTTTGGTTCCAGTAATACCCCATCACTAAAGAATATCACATACAAAGCAGTTCTCTGCTCTTTTATTCCAATGATAAGATGTGAGCTCTCATCTTTCTAGTTGGGGTCTGGATGAAGTTGTGTTTCTCTTATGATCTTAGGATTTTGGCTCCGTGGCCAATTAGCTTTTATTGCCTAGCAGTTAGATTTCATGTTGTATGAGCATACCTTTTACAGACGTAGAATGGAACCGTTTAGTGTACTTTTAACTTATCTCATTTTGTACACATCTTTCATCTGAATATATTTTCTGTGTGGATTTTGTTCTCAAAGGCCCCTCCATCTTGTTGTTGTGGGATTTACTAGCTTAAGTGTGTTTTGAAAGTTAAAAGTATTGTAAATAATACTCACCTAGATCTGGAATAGGGGTGCAAGCAAGGTAAGATTCATACTAATGCTCAGGTGGGTAGGGAAGAGAAATTTTTGCTAGGATAAAGCTAAAGTGTGAGAGAAAGTAAGTATAACTGGAAATACATTTTTGACATACGAAAATGTTAACTCTTCCTTTCTGTATGACAAATAGCCATAAAACATCACCAATAGAAGTGAATGCTAAGATTTTACAGAAAGTGAAATCTAATTTCCAGCTGTCTGCCATACAAAGAAAGGCATTGATATAAATTATTTTTAAAATATTTTTTTTACCTGTAATAGTATGATAAACAAAAAATGTTAGTTGGTTTTAAAACTTTTGAATGTATTGAAATTAATCTATTACATTTAGTTTTCGTAATTGATTAGAATCGGTAATTGATACAAGAACTTATTTCTGGCTTGGAGAATTTTAAATGGAATTGTACTAATCTTTGTATAAGGTCATCCCTTAAGTAATGTCTGATTTTAGGTTCAGAAAAAGAGAAAGGATTTCAAATGCTTTTAATGTTACTTAATAAATAATGCATGTTCCATTATAATTAATTACTTCCTGCCAATGATTCACAAGCTTTTGAATATCACTTCTATAAAATGCTTGGGGTTTGGACGAAAAGGATGTAGTAAAGGTAGTTTGACATCTTCATATGTTCCAAACTCTTTTTCCATCAAGATGGTTCTGCAAACTTTGGAATATATGATAATTAGATGGGATAAGGTCTGGAGAATAAGGAGGATTGAAAGTTTTTTCCAGTTTAGCTCTTTAGTCTTTGCAGATGTGATCTTTGCTGTATGGGGCCGTGCATTATCCTGGTGTAACACAACACCTTTACAATTGATCAAAGCAAGCCACTTTTCTTTCAGTGCAACATTCAAGTGCTCTAACTGCTGACAACAGAAGCCTGATGTAATTGTTACACTGATCAGCAGCAACTCAAAGTGAAGCACACCAACAATATTCCACTAAATGCTTAATAAGACTTTTTATAGCATATACATTTTTCATCTCCAGTCACTAACCTCTCCAAAAAAGGTGAGCTACATATATGATAGTGCAGAGAAGTGCAAATGTTCACTATTGCTCTGAGGATGGCTTCTGTCAAATCATGGGGGACCCATTTTCTAAGTTCTGACACCTTTTAAAGCTGTTGAAGATGATAATGAACCATTGAATGGGTTGAATTAAGCTTCTGTACTAGTTCTTCAACTGTTACAGCACAACCTTCATCAAGTGCAGCCAGCAGCAAGTTATCATTAAATTTAACAGGACAACCTGAATACGGCACATCACCTTAGCTGGAGTTACCTGATCTGAACTTTGACATTTTCTTTCATTGAGAAACTCTGTACCATAAATATCTTGAATGTTTCTATTGCCTTTCTTAAAGTCATAAAGCATTGTATGCCTAATATGCTTCTCATACATCCATCTTCATAAGGGTTTGTTTGATTAATGATCTGAGAAAGTGGAGTTGGGTTAGTTTCTTATATTTGTGTGAACATTTTTATACATGTTTTACTACATATTTTAACCATTAAAGTCTTCTACAAAGAGAGAAATGATGCAATTTTTATAATAAGTTTTCTGACATTACTTATGGGATGACCTGATACCTTCTTTTTGTGGTCAAGCTCCTTCACCATCTTCACTCTAGGATTCTAGCTCTGTGGTGCAGAGAGGAGAACAGTGTATCTGAAATTATCTTTCTTACTTCAAAATGTATTTCAGATGGATACTCACCTTTCTGCCCCACTCCAGCTCTTACCTTTCAATTTTGGTGTATTTAGTTTGCCTCATCAAGAACGAGCCTATATTCTTGTGCTGGTGCTCATGGGGATTACTTTATATGGAAGATGTGTCATCCTCATGTTGGTGGAGAAATATAGCACAGTAATGATTGCATCATAGCTTTACACACTATGTAGGGGGGGAACTTTGTGCAAGGTTTATAGAATGCATAGGAATTTACATGGCAGTAGATGTGAGATTATAGCTCTTTGTGATATAGTGAAATATTTTAAATCAGTTTTTATAGAAGAGGATATTGAAAATTTACCACATTTTGAAAAGTGAGCAACTGAATTGGCGTTCCCTTTATAATCTACAAGAAATCAGTGGACTTGTATTCCTTTGGATTGTAAATGTGCCAATATATGCCTTATATCTGAAAAAGGCTTGCAACTATTCCCAGGAAATCATTGGCTTAACATCATATGTTTGTAAAATTTTTGACTTTATAATTAGATATGAAACTGTAGAGCATATGAAAGTAAAAATAAATAATACTTTGAATCAACATGAATTCAATTAGAAAGGTTATGTTTGACTAACCTATTAAAAACATTTGAGTTTTGGACTGGTATTATGAATATGTATTGAGGCAATTCACCTTTAAAAAGGCTTTTCAACCTGTTTCTATACAGATGTTATTGATTAAAGCACATTATTATGGAATTTTAAGAAAGTGTGAAAATGTATCCGTAATTTTTTTTAAGTTACAGAACCATGGGGTGAGAGAAGAGTATTCAAAATAGATAAAAGTAATTAGTGACGTTTCTCAATGGACATTTTATTTTTAATTATGTTAATGACACTCAAAAATTGCTATTTCTGTCATGAAAACAGTTTCTGACAACAAAAGTCTGCAGAAAGAGGACATGATTTAATAGGAGTTTGGACCAACTGTCTCTAATAGAGAAAAATGTTAGTTTAATTTTATGTGAAATAAGTGTGAGATTATGCATATGAGACAACAAGAGTTATTGATGAGTTGTTAAAGAGTTGATAATTGAGAATGTCTCCTTTAAAGGATACATCGAGTAGAAGGATTTTGTCGGTGGGTTATTGATTCTTTAAAGAAAGAGATTAGTAAAGCAACATAAAGAGCTTTGAAGGTACTAAGAAGTGTAACAAATTTTAAATTTTCATCATGAGCTTATTTCACATTATATATAAAACTTTTACCTTTTTAGCAGAATGCATTATTACTACATTATGAGAAGGATATTAATTTATTGAAAAGGATTTAAGAAAGAGTTGCCAAGCTAATAGACAGTGTAAAATAAATGGAACATGATTTAGAAGGAAAATAAATATTTAATTGATTCTTTGTGTGAATTTTTGTTTTTGAATTAATATATTATGCAAATAAACTACAACAGAGTTTAAAGAAGTCTTCACTACTAAATGTCATATGTAAACTCCATAGTGTTTTAAGAAAATCTTAGAATCTTTTTGTATAATTCTGCTTATTTGTTTTTAAATAATGTCACCATACTTTCTTTAGCATTATTATAAGTGTATTATATCAATTTTTAAATGACAGTATCTTACTGTTAAATTACATAGTAACATTTAAATCCTTACTAAAGCACATTATCAACTTTCTTTTACATGTGCTTTATTATGCAGGTATCATTATTCATAAGATACATGGCTTATTAAATTTGTTTTAGTCTTGTCTCAATGACATTATATTTACACTTAAAATATCTTGCTTTGTGATGTGCATTTCTGTATTTTATACTTGTAATTAAAAAAATTCTCGATCTGTTCATGTTAAAACTTATTCTTTCCCTTCTTGTATGTAAGCTTAACATGAGAAGCTTGAGTTATTTCTCTCCTGTAGTTTTACAAGCATTTCATTGATAATAATACAGAGAAGTGTGATTTCAAATTCTGTTGTAATATATATAAAAAAACTTGTTTGATATTATTGTTGTAAGTGGTAAGTGTAAACAAATGTAAACTTGCATTTTTGGAATGAAACTAAAACTAAAACACAATATCTCTCAAACACTAACTGTACTGACATAATAATCCACTTTACAAAGGAGCTAATTTTTTTTTATAAAAAGGCTTATTTTTTCAGGATAAAAGCTAAAGTGAAACAAGTACCATGTAAAATATATTCACCAGAGTCACTCTTGGAGAGAACATACAAGGTAAGTTTAGTGTTGTAGACTTGTTGATTTTTAAAGTTAATATGATTATAGTAAAGTATAGATTATATAATAAGCTCCCAAATAATTGCATGTACATAAATGTTGTTCAGTTGTTTTTGTTGTTGTTCTAAAGTAAAGAAACGTATGTTGTACCAGTATATGGCAGTATTTTATAGTTTATAATGCAGTTATGAGAAGAAAAAAAATTGTAGTCACAGCTATCAGTCATTTTCATTGAAATCTTCAAATTTCAAAACAAATTTAAAATTTTAGAAAGGTACAATATTGGTAAAATGTAATCAAGGTGTACAGGATAAGGAGAACAATCAAATTTAACAAAAAGATTATTTTTAATATATTTTAAAATAATGTTTCGTTGGTGCTATTTCTTTTAATACCAAGGAAATTATACATCATAAATTTATGTGAAACAAAACATTTTTGTTAACATAAAATCAGTGTCTTGAGTATACATGTATCTATATATATGTGTGTGTATGTTGGTACCTTGTTTTATAGGTTGTGGTTCCTTTATGAAACAAAAGTTTATAGTGAATACATTAAAATAATACAGTTTGTGGCGGAACCATAATGTAATTTACAGGAATAAAGGGGAATAATACATATTCCATTGTTCATATGTGTTTACAGTTCTTAGAATTTTACTTTACATTAAAATAGTTTTGTCTTAAAACATACTAGGATCTAGGTGTAATCTCTACACACTAAAAGTAAAGTAATAAAAAATTGTTAATATATAGAAAGCAATTCTAGGTAAAGAGTTTTTACTAGAGTACACAGTGGTTATCTCCGGGTTATTACATTACTAAACAGTAGTTTTCTCTTATTGTGCAGGTTTATTCATTTAAACTCTATAAAAATATTTTTCAGCAGAATCAGTAAATAGTATTGTTATTTAGAATTATTTGGAAAAGGTTTACAAATTTTTCCATCAAAACTAAGTTTGTTGTTTGTTATTTAGGAGTTTGGCCAGTATCTTCTCAAGTGTTTGAATGTAACTCAGCAACTCTTAGGAGTTTACCCTTTTATTAAGTTGGATCTACTGCTGATGCCACAATGTTTTGGGAGCCTTGGAATGGCAAGGTGTGGATTCTCTACATCTAAATTTTGCAGTGTATTTTTAATTTCCCTGAAATGCTGCCTATGGTGAAATGCATGTTGAAACTGTTTAATAAAGAGTTGTTTAATATTCTGGTCTGAGAAAATTTGTACTCTTCATGGAAATGTGTATCAGTGTGTCGATACAGTTATAGCTGTGTGAAATTGTGTTATAGAAAATGCTTTTATTGATACAAGCAAGTGTGAATATTTTCATTAAAGTTTTGAATCTTTGAAAAACGCTACATTTGCTTTTGTTTTTCCTTTCATGAAACTTGATTTGTGAGAATCACTGAGCAGCTCAGTGATATGGCCAAAACCTTATTGTATGTATTGTTCCATAGTGGTTTGGACCCGTTTCATACAAGTCAAAAGCACATAGTCATTGAATTACTTGACAGATTTTTGTAACAAGAGATCAAAATTTGCACATCATATTTATGATTGTAATGACCCCTATTGTATATATTTAAACAACTGAACATAAATCTCTTGATAATTCCTTGTCACAATGTTTTTTGCTGCATCAACTAATGTTATTAACTTTCTCCACTGGTGCTCAGCTCATCATTGTGAGTTTCCATGATAGTTAGACATTGAATGTGATTTACCTGTTCTATAGATATGGTAAGATTTTCTTGTTTTTTTTTTAAAGGTTACAAATGTTTATTTACTATAACTATGACAACATATCTGATTTGGTTGAATTTAATGTTTTTTGTTTGTATTTGATAAACAACTTTTTAGGACAATTTTATTTCTTAACTCTTTCATTGTTTAATTCTATAAGTACTAGTATTGTTCTTATCACATTTTTTTAAATATTGATAGTTTCTGTTCTGGATTAGTGAACAGAAAAGCGAACACGTAAACACTTAAAATTCAACTATTATATTTTGTAGTAAAATATTTTAGATCTGAAAATATGCAATACTAATGGAATATTTGTGTCAAATGAGTTTGTAAATTTAGTGAAAATGCTAGTAAGGTTGGTTAGTGACTAAAATGCTATATAATATGAGCAGCAGTTTCTTTGTGTGAAAGGAAAAAGTATCTGTACATAATATAGATAATAGCATGGTCTATTACAATATGTGTAATGATACAGATAACAGCATGGTCTATTACAATATGTGTAATGATACAGATAACAGCATGGTCTATTACAATATGTGTAATGATACAGATAACAGCATGGTCTATTACAATATGTGTAATGATACAGATAATAGCATGGTCTATTACAATATGTGTAAATTTCCTTCTTACAAAAGTACTAATAGGAAATTAATATTTTTTATTAGTTCAGTGTATCCCAAACTTTCTCAGTTCGTGGTGCCCTTAGTGTCTCAGCAATTCTTTCATGACATCCCTGGGCAAAAAAAAACTTATAGTTCTGTTTATTAAGTAGTTAGGTTCAAACAATTTAATACTTAATAAGTATTTATGCCCTAACAGCTTAGTAGCCATTTGAAAGAATAATACACGTAAATTGAAAATAAAAACAATATTGTTATTTCATTTTTAAATAATGACTATTACTAATGGGATACGTGTGCCTGTTAGGCACTGCACAGCTTCTCGAAACTTAGAATCAGATTAGACACCACAACCTTTATTTCCTGTTCAACATTGATAATCAAGCAGTACTTGTTTTTATCACAGCAACTGCTGAAAATCCAGCTTTGCAGATACATGGTGTCAAAAATTAGATTAAGATTTCCTGAGCCTTAACACTTAGCAGCAAATATTCATCTCTTACTCATATCCAAAACACAGTTATAATTTTGCTGCCAAATTTTGTTTTAAAGTCTTGTCACAAGACAGCTCAATAAGATTTTTTTCTTCTGCAGAGGTAAATTGAGATGGGGACTTTACCTTGAATGGGTCTTGGACCCATGCAAATTTCTCCATATTGTCTGGAAAGTAATGGTCACACCAGTCACTGAGCTGTGTCAGGTGCTCCTCAGAAACAGATTTTAGTTTGTGAATCAAATCATTGGATGTAACAAACTGCTGCAACAAAGAGAAGCAGTCTTTGCCACCATCTTAATTCATTTTTCTTCTCTATAGTAGTAACTTTTTCTGAAAGCTGAACCTTCTCTGCAAGTTTCAGAATGTGCATGTTGCTTCCATGCAGAGAGAGATTCAACACATTCAGTTTTTGAAAGATATCGCACAGGTGTGCTAATGTTGATAAAAAATCAGTATTCAAGAAGTTTTTAGGATGTTTGTGTTTTTCTATGAGATTAGTGTAGAGTTCCTGTTGCAATCTGAACACACAGGACAGCATATTCCCACAGGAAAGCCATTGCGAACTACAATAATGCAACGAAGATGTGTGCTCAGATTGCATATCATCACACAGTTTTTAAAAATAAAATCACCTTCTATAACTAAGTTTTTATAAAGTTCACCACTTTCAACACACTTTCCAGAACTAGGTTTAGTGGAGGGCTCGGGTGCTTTGATGCAAGGGCTTCCCTGTGGATTATGCAGTGGGCCCACAGTACATCAAGAGCTTTGCTTCGTATGAGTGTCTGCAATCCTCCATAACTGTTGGACATAGAGTGACCACCATTGGTAGAAATGCCAATACACGTAGTCCAGTCTAAGTTGTTTTCACACATAAAAGTGTCAAGGATCTCAAACAAGTTTTGAGCCTTTGTACCTGCAGTGATGCTTTTACAAAAGAGGTCTTCTGCAATTCTGTCACCATCCACAAGCTGCATGTAGCAAATCAAATAAGCATCCTTATTACTATTCATCACCTCATCTAGCTGCAACTCAAATTCCTTCCCTTTCATTTTTTTAATTAGCTTATCATTGAGGTTTTTGGCTGTGTGTTGGTTTCTATGACAGATAGTATTGTTGGTTAAAGGCACCTTTCAAAGCAGTCTGTCCACTGTTTGATCAACCATAATGTTCCCATATTCACTGCAGCCAGTAAAATCAGTTCTTTTGCGATGAGGTGAAGCTTTTTACATTTCATGACTCTATATGCCACCTTGTTGGATGCTAGCAAAGCATTGCTTGGTATTGATGCTTGTTGCAAAAATGTACCTCTTTGTTCTTTCAATTCTTTTAACTTTCTGGTAAAATGATCAGGAGATTTGGTAGTGATGTTAGGATGATTGGTCTCTAACTGGCATTTTAGTTTACTTGTAAGCATGCACTCTGGAGACAAAACTTTACTGAAGTAAAGGCAAAATCTAGATTAACTATCATCATATTTCCAATATTTTCATTTCTTCACAACTTTGCCACTGGTCTGTGGTTCACCATCTTTTTCTTCACTCCTACAAGTCTTATTAATGTTTAAAAATCTTTTCATTTTTATGCAGAAGGACTAAAAGTCAACAGAATAATTCACTGAACATTGGTAAACCTCTCAGACTCTTGACCACAAAACCAGAGAGTTGACAGGAATTTATATGCAAAATCTAAAATACTAAAAACTTCGAAAAATTACCAGTATAGCTAAAAGTACAAGTGAACATAATCATATCTCAAACAGTCTAGAACATCATTGAAAGGAATCTAGCATGATCTAATGTTAAAATTGTGAACCACCTTGAGCTAGTAGTTCACACAGTGTTCGACAGATGTTGATATTACTGTGTTTGTCTCAAAAATTTGAAGCCCCTCTCATTTCCCCTGCTGCGGTGCACAGTTTTGGAACTGTTGTGTTTGTCTGATGTGATTTAACTTTAAAGTATATCAATTTATACCTCTTTTCATTTGGTAGTTTTGCTGAGTATGTCACATTTTATGAAGTAATACACATTGGATATTAAGTTATGTTTCTTCAAATTTGTACAGGCTACTAGTTTAAGCATGCAATTTTTTCTTATTTACTCATTAATAATTATAAGAAAATTTACAGGGACAAGTCTGTTGTGTAATTTTTACATGTTAGATGTGTGTGGTAATTAATTTTTGCATATGTTTTTTATTATTCATGATTATTTAGAACAATTTCAACGAGCTGTATTAGAATAAATAAGTTTAGGTTTAGTTTGATGCTACTAGTGTTTCCTTTTCTTTCCATTTTACAGTCCAAACTTGATTTTCCTTTCTCAGTCCTTATTGGCTGGAGATGGAAGCATGTGCAGCAGGCTAGCACATGAAATTGCACACTGCTGGTTTGGACTTCTTATTGGAGCTTTTGATTGGACAGAGGAATGGATTAGTGAGGGTTTTGCCACATTTCTAGAAGACATTCTTCATGCACTAGTTCTTCAAGTAAGACAGCACATCAGCATGTTCCTTTATGTTATTAAAATGTACAAATACTGTAGTTTTTGTTATATTACATATGTGTACATACTTTTATTTAAATAAACTAAGTATGATACATAAAATTATTAACATATGAAGTTATTATATAGTAATGACATAAGGGATTTTATTTTAAAGCTTCCTTTTTAATAATTATTCCAGTTTGAAAGGATTTGCAAAATGCATTAATTTTTGGAAAGTAAATCGTGCGAAATTTAGTACAATTTTGTCATAAAGTAACTGAAGCTTTTCATGGTTTTCAAATGACATTTTATAAAAACTCTGGCTGTGAAAGAAATCTCTACCTCTATTTGTCATACATTATCTGTCAAATACACTTTCAAAATATTAACTGGGATTCATTATCATTCTTAATATTTTGTAGTTAATATTCTTGAAATATTTTGAAGTCTTCTATATATATTCTTCTGAAGCTTTGTTTTTGTTGGCTTGTACTGTTATTTATAGGCTCATTTGGTGCTATTTTATTTGCTGTAGTTGAGAGAAGAGGAACAGAAAGAACAAAATGAACTAAAATATGCTCTGCGGTTACGAATACTGAAGGCAGAGTTGATGAATACCGAGGAAGATCTCCAAACTCTTAGGTAGATCTAACGTAAAACATATTGTATCACAAATTGTGTGTAACCAATTCTATACTTGCTGTAAGGATTTAAAACAGATTCAGAGAGTAAACATCCGTAAAGAAAAACAACTAAAAAATGATTGTTCTCATAATGTATAAATACAAGTGTATGTGCTACTTACATCTGACAGCCCCAAAATTTTTCAGTGCCACGTCATGAAAATAGTATCACACTTAATCTTTTCTATACTCGAAAATAAAATTGAATGGTGTGTAAGATATTATGAATACATTACAGAAGCTTCCTCTTTGCATTTAATGTATTTTTCTGTAGCCCGTGAACTTCTAACTTGTAAAACATTAAAGGGAAATTATGTGCTCTAGACTAACTGTATGTCATTGCAACATTATCTAACATTTATTCAATGTTCGTCATAACCTGAAGTCAGCAGCTGTGAAACAGATGGTGGGTTATTTTGTAATTTGCTGAGGTGTTTGTGACAAATATAGGCAGCAAAAGAAAATTCATCAGTGAAGTACAGGTTCGTACTAAATCACTGAAGTCAATAAGAAACTGATAAAGGGTATATAGGAAAATTGAAACACTCTTGATTTTACTGAGTTTTATAACTGCGAAACATGACAGGTATGCTGAAAAGTGATTTTGCTGAGATTAGTAACCAATAAAACAATTATGCAGCAAAGTATGAATCACTTATGATTTCAGTGAGATTCAGAACTCTTAGCTCTCTCTGTAGCAAGGACAAACATGGTGGGATCTTTTAGAGTTACATTCACAATATAGTTAAAGAACTTCATCATTAATGTAATAAATTATATATTATAATCATGTAACAATTAATAATTCAAATTTTTATTTACCTAAGCTTTAATTTCTTAATTTAAAAAGGAGTTATTTAAACTTTTTGTCTTTTACTTTTCTGTGTCACCTAATTGGTCTATGCTCTGAGTTTCCCCCTCTAGATTTTGTATTTTCAATGATATGGCCTTCAAAGTGTCCAAACAGTTAGAAACACACACTATATGTAATTACAAGCAAGAATTCAAAATTGACCTTTTTGCTTTATCAGTTTGTTGACATATCAATAAATTTATAAAATCCAGCAGAGAAAACCCTCTCATTTGTCTTAGTCTTTCAAGAAAAGTACATAAACACGTGTACAATGGTCATGTTTATAAATGATTAAAAGAGTTATTTCTTTTTTGTGTAAATGTCAAGGTTCCTCTTTTTGATTTACACCTATAAAGTGATTGAAATTCTTTGGTTCCTGAGGCCTGTTCTCTGTTTTCAACATTTAAAGAACTTTTTAAATCTATTCATAGCTAATGATATGAGATTTTGTGCTTCATAATCTGTTTCTCAGAAACTCTATTAACTATTTTCTGCACTACTAGCATAGAAAAAAAAAATATATTCGGGCTTCTTAAACCATGGCTTCCGAAAGCAAAAGGCATCAACACAGAAGCAAGTCCTCAATATATATATATATATTATTTATTATCATCTATCTTTAACCAAAGTAACTAAAGTATAAATATTATAAACTCTTTATTTTACCTGAACAAAACATTTAAAACAAAATTACACTAGCACAATTGCATGATTTTCTCTATACATTGATACATTGAAAATAAGATAGATAAAAATGATGTTACTTATTTTATGTTTTCCAGTTGTGTTTATTTCCCTGTCTAGATTATCAGTTAGTAAAGAACTACTAGCTATAGAATATTGTTTTTCTTAGAATGAATAGCAAACTACAGAGTGAAGAGAAAACTGGAAGTTTTGTGAAGAATGCACTGAATCCACATAAAACTTTCATTCAGGTTCACTACTTGAAGGTAAACTGTATTTTGAATTTTAACGTTTGGCCCCGAAGCTAAAGTTTTATAAGCTATTTTGATAAAAACAAAAGGTGTACGTAAAAGAAAAAAATTGTGCTACTTTATTAATGACCTTCTCAGAAATGAAAATAAGAGACTTCATGATTCAACTTACTTGTTTGGTTTTAATATTTGTTTCAGTTTATTATGATTTTTGAAAAACTTAGAAAATAAGTATTGAACTTCAGCAAAATCTACCACTCTCACAAAACTTCAGACGTTTTGAAATGTTAATTAGTAGTATTACATTAAAATCAAGATGTTCTGCTTTCTGTCGACTAAACACGTGATCTGAAGTGCCATGAATTTTATTGTGCTACAGAGGGATTATTTTTTATTGTTATTCATTTTTTAAATGAAGCGTATGTAAGTTTTAAAAGATTTACATTTTTTTTTAAATGGTCATCACATTGATATCAAGTTATTGTAGTTTCATAAAGATTAATGAAGGCACAATTCAGGATATAATAATTGGTAATTTTTGCTCGCAGATATAGTAGCCTTAGTTGTACTTGTAACAGAATATTTTGAATAAAGTTATTATTTTTTTTGTAAAGCTTTTGAAATGTTATTTCCAAAATATGTCAAGCTCAATGTTTATCTGTTGAATTTTTTTCTTTATGTACTTAAACAGAGCTAGTCTTTAAATCAAAGTAATATAACTGTTATTCTATAATTACTACAGGGATATTTTCTTCTGCGTTATCTCTCTGGTTTGGTTGGCCTTAACAACTTCCTGAAATTTCTGCAGGATTTTGTTGAAAAGTTCCAACATCAACTTGTGCTGTCACAGGTAGCACAGTTAATTTTACATAACTTGATACAGTCAGTTTTTCTTTACTTCATGTGTTTTTCTTTCTTTCTATTTATTGTTTGTAGCACGTTTAAAATTTGTTATAATTTGATCTGCTCAAAGTTTTCATGCCCTCTCATTTTTTGTTTTAACCACTAGGAGGTCTTAATCTTTTTCTTCAAGTCCTTTCCTTATCTTGCGTAAGTAAACACATGTTTTATTATCATTTTAAGATAGTTTTATACTAATATGAAAATAATTTAACATTCTAGTCAGTAGTATAACGTATAACATAATGAAGGAAATAGAAGTTAAATGTCTTTAATTTGAGCTTTAGCTACAGAATCTATGGAACTTTGGTATCCATATATTTAGCAAAGGTTCTGGTTTCAAACACCAATCAGAGTAAATTACCTTTTACCTATTTCAGATCTCAATAAGTAAAATACAAAACCAGCCTTTTGCATTATGCAGTGTCAATTAACAAACAATTATGAATAATAATCATAAGTAATTTTTATCTGTGAAAGTATGAGATAAACTTCTTGAAGATTTTTTCAGCAGGTTGCAATATACAGGTGTTATGAGATAAAGTTTTTGAAGTATGTGATATTATTAAGATTTCATTAACAGGTTGTGATATACAGGTGATTATGAAAAAAAATGAAAATTAGAAATCCCTTAATTGCTTGTCATAGGGATAATTAAATTTCACCAGGGCACACTGAGATTCGTAAGTTTAATTCAGAAAAGCTTCAACATGGTACATGGGAAGGAATATGTAATGATTCAGGTGAAGAGTTGTCTGTTTGGAAGTTTGTCCTTTTAACCTTTCTAGCGTAGCTTAATTTCCAAGCATTAGCATGAAATGGTCAGAGGGTTTTTATTCAAATTACAGTTAGTTTTTCAGATCAGTAATTTATCTGTAAACTCTTATAAATTAGTGTTTATATTCAGTGTCAGTGACAGATCTTACAGGTCCAATTTATTTCAGAGATCAGGCTGCTCAAAATTGGGGTATTTTACATCAGGCCTCCAATTTGAATAGGGCTTTAAAAAGACAAGTTATTGTTTAATAAAAATGGAAGAATGTATTTTTATTTACTCTGAATATTTAACATCATATCTTTATAGGGGGTGTTTGCTGTTTGAAAGGCTAAGTTAAACTTAGATGTTACAGATAGGTTCAATGAAAATTAAAGGATCACATAATATTAGATTGATGAACAACTGGGTATTTGGTTTAGAGAGAAGAACTTGTCTCCTGAGGTGATAGCTAGCACCTGGCTTGATGCTCCAGGTTTACCATCAGTAAGTAAGTTTTCTAATGTTACCTAAAAACATTTCAAGTAATTGTTTATAAAGGGACTGAAAAATCTTCAACATGATTAGTCAATGTTGTTTTAATTATCAAAATTATATTTTAGAAGAATAGTGTACAAGTGTATGATTAATGCACATTTTTTTTAAAATAACATTAGTTTTCAGTTGGATAAGAGATTTGCAAAAGAGAGGCAAATATTTTGAGTTTTCTCAAGCAAACTCTTCAGTGTTGATTTTTGTATGTGGTGAGGATACCTCCCAGAGAAGGTTCTGTTCTTTCAGTTTATCTCCTCTAGGATCTAAACATTCACCCACATATGTGAAGGGGAGGAGAGGGTCCTGATGGTTGAGGAGTCCAACCCTGACACACCACTTTGACCTTGAATTCCTGTAGATATTCAGGCTTTGGGTGGCTCCCCAGGATCACTCAGTTGGTCCACTTGGGTTATGGTGAAACAAGCACTACCAGTGTTGGATGTTCTTAATGGGTGTTGTGGACATTGCATCTAATGGTGGTGTTTGGGTATAGTGCTCAAAAAACTGGTGTTGCTGTAGTCTTTGTTTGGCACTGATGTGCATCCCCTCATATGGCTCCATGGTGGGTGTGGTCAGTGAGCACTGAAACATTCTTTCTTTATTATGGATCCCTGTAATCATATTAAAAAAAAAATAATGAACAAACAGACCATGGGTAAAAACCTTGTCTTGAAGATTTTGAACAGCAGTCTTCAACTTATTCAACACCTGTACCTCATTTTCTAATATTATATTCTTTATCAGACAAATCTTCAGGGAAATTGTCTCCCTTTTTTATTCAAAAGGGACTAGAGGAACTTCCTGGCTTTCCTAAGTCAGTCAAAGAGCTTTGTTCTGGTGACATATTGGTGGAAACATCCACTCCTAACACAGCAAACTTCTCTTGCATTTGAAAGCCATTGGGGATATACGTATTGAGGTTACTCCCCAAGTCAGAGATCCTCACTGGTTTCTACATCCAAAGCTAAGTCTGTTTACTCTGATGCTATCACTGCTGTTGCATACCTGGACTGTAGTGCTGTATTCAAGTCTCGGCTCCATGCCAGTTGATTGTTGAGTTGGAATGAGCTACGTGAAAACAAGCTTTTTCAGATAAAAACCCTCTGTTAGATTTTGGCTGTCTTGTTTCTGTAAGGATCGGAAGGTGGTTGTTGTCCTAACTAGACTTACGTATAGGTTATCATTTTCTTTTCTCTGGGACTGATGCAACAATGTGTGGTCTGTGTAATACTCAGATCACAATTGTCCACATTTTACTGTCATGCCGTTGTTATTATCATCAATGACATGTTTTTTTCCAAGGTTTACTCCTGATGCTAGACAATGTCATTAGTGATGGGGACACTGTCCACTTTACAAATGTTTTTAGATTTTTGAGGGCTATTGGCATTTTTAACACTATTTAAGTTTTTAATTCAAAAATTAGATTTTATTTTGTTTTAACATGACTCCTTTTCATGAATTTGAATAATTTTACTCCACCTTTAATTTTTAACTGGTTATTTGGTGCTGATAATCTTGTTGCTTTGTGTCATAAAATGTGAACCAACCAACCATTCTCAAGCAATCAGTGAATCTGTGATGGGAAATGTTTATGTTGACCTATGTTATATATTACAGTTTATCTCTGATGTTCTTCTGGTATATTATATCTTATAATTTCAAATTGGCAGAAATTTTAATTTTAGTCTAGAAATTAATTGAATGTCGATATGTATCAAATTTATGATATTTGTCAACATATTCGACATACAGTTTTCTTTCTTAACACAAAAATATTTTAAAATACAAACAACAATGAAATTTATATTAACAATTATTACATAAAACACTTTTTATACAAACATTTTACAAACTTACAGACAGTACTGAGTTTTCTCTCTGGTCTGGAACTGAATACTTTATCATTGGTTCAAGATGAGTAAATTAATTCTGTGTTGATACACAGGTACACTTCATTTAATGAAAAGCTAGCTAGAAATACTAATACTCAAAGTCATTTAACTGATTTTAAATGTTTTTTATGCTCAAAATCTATAAACATTCGTGGTCAAATATCTCTAGCTTTGTGATTAATAAGTTTTTATCACAATTGTAGCTTTCATGCCTTATAGTATGCTAACTGTAGCAAACTAATATTAAACTTTTTATCTGTCTTATGTTGGTTACCTTCTGTAAGCATCAAGATGAGGTTCTTAAAAGTTTAGTTGCCAATAATATTGGCAATCAGTAGTATTTTACTTACATACATGGTATATTGTCTATAAAATTAGAGAATAGGTAGGACTTTTGCAACACACATTTAACAGCACAAGTTACTTGCATTTCTAAATATGTATTGAACTGACACAAACGTAGGTATTAAAATAAATATGTAATGTTAAATCTGTTACATTTCCTTTAGAAAATTAAAAATTAGGTACTTTTTAACTACGATACCATATGTGTATGTATATATATATGTATTAGTGAAATTAAATAATTACAACAAAATGAAGCTATGTGAATAAACAAGATCACGAGAAAGGACTGCATTAAAAACAGCAAATACCAACCTCTGGTTAATTATATTATAACCATAAATTTTTAGGCTATGAACAAAACACATTAACATGAAACAAAATATGCTGCATATTTTAAAAAAGGATCATAGGGTAAAAGCTACAATGTGGGATTATAAAATGTATCCAAGGTTTTGGAGGTGACTGAAGAAGTAAGACCCACATTACTGTGAGGATACACCATCTATCAGTCTTAACCTCCAATTCAGTAGTCTCACATTATAAAATTAGAAATTAGGAGAGTAAGATGTGGGTGTTTAAGCCCACAGCATCCCACATCTATATCACCTTACACTGCATGCAGACAGTTGTGGGAAGATGACTACTTTCCCAAGTTAAAATAAGAAAAACAAAAACATAAAAAGACAAAAAAATGAAAATATGATATAACCATCTGGGGTTAAGTAAGATAGAACTCACCACTAAGATAGCATTCCTGGTCCCAATATGGCAGAGGCACTAATTAACATGATATTAGTAAAGTTTATATGCTTTTATATACAACTTAAGGTGTACATCTGTATAAAGTAGTGCCAAGTTTTTAAATGACTTTATTTTTAATTAAAATAATTATTAGTAGAATTTCTTTGATTTTTACTTTCTTTGTATTTATTTAATACATTTTTGTATTTGTTACAGAATAATTTTCTTTATTAAATCCATTAAGTATTAAATTTCATATCAGTATATTAACATTATTAGTAGAATATTGTATGTTATTTCAAATTTTACAATATTTAAATAACTATAAAGTTATAATCCTTATAACAGAAGCATATGGTACATTATTATGTAAAGAGGATAAACCATTTATTGAAAAATTAAAATCTTTTATCAAAAATATTTACACTGATATCCTTTTTTATCAATTACTTTAACTTCTAAATGTAAACAATGCATATCTGTATCAGAAATTGAAGCATTTTCAGTTTCTAATTCTGTTGGATAAATGGTGTCAGTTATATTGATGATTTATTTGGGATAAGTAATTCTGAAATATGTAATGTTATTATTGCCATGGCACATGAAGGAGATACATCTGGATTCTTCTCAATAACATCATACTTAGATGAAATAACAATCAGCTCGCTAACCATTTTAGATTCAGCAACAACTTTATCTCCAGCCAGGTTGTTTTCCAACAATAATACACCTGAATTGACTCTGATACTAAACAAATGTTATGAAGAGAAACATTAGTAAAACCAGGCTCAATACTCTGAGCAATAACAGACTCAGAACTCAGTGGCAGAACTGGAACCTTAAAGCAATATACCTTCTAACAACAATGAATGAGTTACTCTGGTATCGCATAGAATATGTATGGGTATTGGATTAGCAGTACCATTTGTCAATGACAAAGAACCAAAGAGATACAGAAGGTTAAAATTCCTTTCTGACTGCATCATTCTTATTTTCTCGGTGGCCAAATCAGCAAAACTGAACAATAACTAGTATTTTACATATATATACATAGCATATTCAAGAATCTTCTGCAAATTTATAGGACAGGTGGGACTTTTACAATACACATTTAACAATATGAGTTACATGCATTTCTAAATATATATTAAAGTGAAAAAATAGATATTAAAATAAATGTGTAACATTACATTTATCAATTCAAATTATTACATGGACTTTGAAAGGTTAATTGTGCTGAACTTTTGGTTTCACTCGGAGTTGAAGCACTGAACTACCACTTACCACGAAAAGTAATTGTTGAGTATTTCAGTCATGCTAAGAGCCACTCAAGAGTAACATATGGTAAATCTACATCCTGCTTCATTTATTTAGTTAGGCAGTTGGGTTTGTGATATTTTATAGATTTCTTCATGTTTCTTTGAACCTTTTCCATTTCTGATGACTAAAAAGACTGAGAGTGACTATTTTCCTCTTTAACCTGATATTACTGTTAATGCTGGGTGATTTGCTGCACAATTACGTGGTATGATAGTTATGCCTTGTCCTTCATGTTTGTTTGACATAGTGTGCTTACCATCACCAGGAGGACATATATTTAGATTCTCAAATACTTGATTCTCTTTTGGATATATGGGGTTCAAGACTGGACCCTGCAATTACTTTGAACAAATCATAATTTTCTCAGATTTGTATAATTCTCATTCTTGTTTGAAGATATTTTTCTTCACCTCCTCCCTCCCCAAAAGAAATTTGTTGGAAGCCTGTTAGTGTTCTCCACATCAATTTGAGAGGAATTGGGTTCCTTGCTGCTTCCTGACTTAGTAAGATTGTCAGCTTCTGGTTTTTCTTTGGTTTCCTGGCTTTTTGCTTTTGGAATTTATTAGGTGGAGATGCCTTGCTGGAGAGAGTTAATTATTTTCTGTAGTCTCCCATGAGTAACATGAGGCTCCTTTTTCTCATTCCTTAATGCTCACAGGAACTCATGTTACGATTTGCATTCTTTCTTTGGATTGGATCAACACTACCCATACTGCATCCTTATTTTAAGAGTCATCTATTCACAGATGATTCATTTCAGGTATAACTGTATATATGTATATATTTAAATATATATATATATATCAATATTTTGGAAACTTTTTGCTTTCCAGTTTCTAATGGTTCAAGGTCTTGATCTGTTGAAAGGGATAATTGTCATGATTCATTCCTGCAATTCCACAGTGGTCTTTTACTTTTCCTGTCAAGGGGACACACATTCTCATGACCTTTGTTTTGAACTATGGATATTCTGTACTTGTCTTCCTCCCATCATATGACCCTCCTAGCTCACCATGTTCCAGGAGTGATAAATTTAATAGCAGATAATCTGCCTTCACCCAACAGAATTCTCCTAATTAAATGGATGCTCCATCACAAGGTTTTTTGGTGAAGTTACTCTCATTTTAGGACTTTTATGGTTGCCACATTCACCACTCCTTGAAACTCTCAACTTCAAATGTTTTTTGACCCCCAAATTTCAACCTCAGGCCTTGGTGATAGACAGCATTCAGTCAAAATTGGATGGGATTGCACCTCTGTTCCTTTTCTCTAATTCTTCTGTTACTCAGAGTGCTGACTATGATTAAACCCACTACTTGTTGAGTACTGTTAGTAGCCTCAAATTGGCCAGCTTAACCATGGCTTCCTCTATAGCTATTTCTATCGAGGTAACCTTCATCCAATATTCTACATCCAGTCACTCCCAAGATCAAGCTTTATGTATTGAAATTATGTAGTCCTTTTCATAGCATTGGTGTCTAACTTCTAAAGATGTCTTGTATTTGATACAATCTATTTATAGACCTACCATGGCCATTTATCAACAGAAATAGCACATTTATTGCCAATGACATCTGACAAAGAAATTGAACTTGCCATATCTCGGTTTTTTTACCTTGCTTTTTGTCTATTGTCAGTTTATGTAAGGCAGCTTTATTAACTACCCTTTGATATTCTATACATCAGATGGTATTTGAATCCCCAGTGTTACGTGGCTTTCTCAAATCATTTAAAGTGCTTAATCCCAAATGACCTTTTCCATTGTTCTGTTGGGATATTAAGGTGCTATTATGTACCTTGTCTCAACATCCATTTGAACCTCTAACCTTATGTGCCATGTATTAACTTTACTTTAAAGTGTATTTTTTGTTGTGCACAGTACTCTCCACCACTCTACTGACATGTTCTGCTATACCCTGATAAGCCCTTTCTCTTAAAATTCTGGCAGCTAGGAAAGAGGACAAATCTTTTCCACTAATTTATTTGCCAGGTACCTCTGTCTTTGACTATTCATACACAGGCCATTTGTTATGTTCTGTCAGATCTTGGCGGTGCTATGTTGGTTCCACTTAATCCTTTCAATTTGTTAGAAATTGACTCTTTATTCATTGGAATCCTTCATTTTCCTGAGATTTATCCCAAACTACTTTAGCAAGATGGGTTCACAGATTGATCCATATTGCTTTTTCTGGACTTTCTTTACACAAGGACAATTTTGCAAGTCATACTTTATTAGATTCATCACATATGTATGTTTTCAGCTGTGTGATTGAATTGTCCTCTCGAGAACATTGTGCAGGTTGGTGTGTGGACTTTTTCCAATGCTTTTCTTGCACATTATTCATATGATCCAGCAGTTACTTATCTGAGGATTTTAACCATATCTGTTGGTTTGTAAGGAGGGGTGAGTATTTTTTCTCTTCCTCTTGTTTCTACTTTTCAGGATCCCTTACCTCTTTTATTTTCACTGGATCTAACTATGTGACAAGTTTGCTTTTATTCATCCAATTCTGGAATAGAAACAAATTTAACGACACATACTATTGGTCGCAACATTCTCTGCATAAATCAGGTGTTTCGTAAGACAGTCTTGGAGTTTATCACATGGTATTACCATTTTATTTTGGACCACCACTCATACACTATCATGAGTAAAGCATAGGAGATCTTGTCCATTCATCCTGATCAACAAATTGAGTAAATCAAGGTTTGTTTGCTTTTAAACATTTAAGGAACTTGGTTCACTTGTTGCACTGCTTCCAGAGCCATGTCCCTCAAAGCTCCTCAAACCACATACCCCATCCCATCAGATTCTGCTAATGGAGCTAAGGATTTCTTACCACACCCAGTATCCTGTCACTGGAGTGGTAGACAGAAACTTTTCTTCTAGACTGTTTGAATGATTTCCTACAGTCTTGAAGAAGAGGGAGAAATTGGGTGTCTCCTACCATCCACAGATGTTTTTTCCAGATCTTTGTTGGAGCAGTACCAGCCTACATGAGAGCCTACTTATATTAATAGTTCATACATGATGCTTGGCTATTTTATGGGGTGTGCATGGCCTATTTTTGATCATTATTGATTTAGTATATTGTTCATGGAAGGAGGTCCACTGCTTCCTTGTAATTCTGAATAACAAGTGATCCTATCCTGGGTTCTTTGTCAAGCACAGTGTTCCATGTCCTTTTAACAATTCTGGGGGCAAATGGAAGGCTTTTGGTCTCACAGCTGGGAGTGAGTGTTCATAATTTCAGACCAGATGAGTTCTGTTTTGTTACTTGAGTGAAGCATATACACATCCCCATTATTTCAAGCCTGGGTGTTGTCTTTTGGGCTTTTCAGGAGGAGAAGAAAGTTTGCCTGCTTTAGTATTGTTTACTTTCTCATCATGATTCTGGTGGTTTAAAATACATCACTATATAGTGATAGTTTGGGGACAAATTAAACTATATGTATACATATAACACTACAATCCAGTTGCCCTAGTCATCAACCTGGGATATAGGGTCCAAGACCACATAACACCAACCCTGAATTGTGGATTCTCAGCTATCTGGTTGGAGCTGACCTATGGTAATGATTATCCATCTAACATACCACCCTTGAAACAAGTACTAAGTTATGGGTGAAGAGCATACCTGTCCTGTATGTAATACAATTATTCCACTTGAATATCAGTCTTGTCTAAGTACCCTTAATCTGTTCAGGTGCTATGTGAGAGAGTGGGATTTATAGCTATTGTAATGGATTTACTACTGTATATTTATTTTAATATCTATGATTTTTTCAGTTAAATATATATTTAGAAATACACGCAACTTGTTTTCTTAAATGTATATTGCAAAAGTCCCATGTATTCTATAAATTTGTTGAAAATTCTTGTGTGTAAGAATTAACAAACATGATGTATGTATGTAAAATACCAGTATTGTTACAAATTGAAGTTTTGAGAACCTTAAAGACAGTTTTATGTTGTTGGTTTGTTATCCTCAGTATACTATAAACTTTGGAAGCTATATATTTGATAAATGCTTATTACTCAGAAAATTACATATATATACTAGGATTGTTTATAGATTTCAAACCATTCAACTTCAAATAATTAACTTTGGACATTGGTACTTTTATGAGGACATTGGATATCTTCCTCAGTGAAAAGTGAGTTGTAAACTGCATGAAGCCAGCCAAGAACAGAGCTAGGTAGCTTCCTCATCAAGTGAATCTTACTTGTGTATCAACACAGAAATAATTTGCTCACCATGAACTGTTGATAAAAGATTCATTTCTGGACTAGGTAAAAGACTCAGTATTGTTTGTAAGTTGATAAACTCTTGTACATAAACTAATATTTGTAAATGCTATTTCTAAGAACTGTTATTTTGAATTGTATTGTAGTTTGCTTATTAAAATATATATTTTGTCGAGAAAGAAAATTGTGTGTTGTTGGCAAATATGATAAATTGTATCCATATTGACATTCAATTATCTTATAAATTAAAATTTGAAATCATAATAAGTAACATAATAAATCAGAGACTCATCCAAGATGAATTACAGTACATAACAGTAAGTGTCAGTGGAGGTAAGTATGGGTTTAGGAAGTTAACATTTTCTTAAATTAAAAGTGTTCATATAATAATACTTATCTCCACTAACACTCTTCTGCCGTTTCTCCCTACTAAAAGCCAGTGTTATAGACTGGGATGGTATCAATCTCAAAAGAGTGATCAAAGTATTTGAAAGAAGTGCTTATATATAGTACCAGGATAGAGGGTTATTTGAAATAAGTACTTATGTACAGTACCAGGATAGAGGGTCCATTAACATTAGAGAGTATCAAAAGACAATTATTGACAATGACAGTTGATATCAAATACTGGAGCAAGTGAGGAAAAATTAGTCCAATGCTTAGATGGGCAAAGGTGAAACCCTGGCAGTTGAGTAGTAACTATGTCAGTGGAGGAATGTATTATTGGAAATACATTTTTGATGTAGGAAAATGTTAACTTACAACTTACTGTTTATCTATTATGCTGATGCATTATGAATACATATTTAGGTATTAACAGTAAATTTTAATATAAAATTGTTTAATTGATAATTAAGAATTATTTTTGCAGACATTTTAAAAAGAACTGTCATCTGTATTTTGTTTTCTTGTTCTTCAGAAAACAGTTGATAAATGTTTTCTGTATTAAAAATAGTTATGCATGTGATTTGTTTTCATTAGTTAAAAAGTGATGATATAAATGCTTTACCTTTCAGGAAGCTGAACAGTTTCAGCCATCTTCAGAAAACCATTTATATTCATCAGTCATACAAGAGGTGAGCAGAATGCACACTACAATACCAGCCAATTAACTACTTACAAGCTCTGATAAAACTACAAAATTACTGTAGCTTTTGAGAAGTTAACATTGTATGTAAAAAAATTTGTGAAAACATGATAAAAAACTGCTTTATGAAGTTATTTTACCCTCTAAAAGTATGGGAAAATAGAGTACAGCTTTTAGTAATGTTCAAAACAAAATCCAAAAAGAAATAAACAAGCAAAAGCTGAAAACCAGTACTTGCCTTAAAAATTAAACTGCCCAGTCAGTAAAAAAAGAAATTGATTTATAAAATAATGTAGTAGCAAGTCATAATACAAATGTTTCTCATTAACAACTTTATTTTGGTTTATGTGTTCATATGTTTTAATGTTGCATATAGATAATTGTTTTTCACGTACATGTGCAAGTGAATTATTTTTAAGTTGGTCATATGGCATGGCCACCATTACCTAAGGATTCCAACAGTACCAGTCAAGTTTATTTTTGTTGGATAAGTTTTAGTGATATTATTTGTTATTCATAAAAATATTCAGTCTCTTTCTCTGCACCTTGAGCAACCATACAAACTGTCATGATCAAGAATGCCTGTAAAGAAAAAATGGATTTAAAAGAATTGTATTAAAAGAAGAAATTATTTTTCCATTACAGACTTATGAAAATTAACAGTACATACAGTTATTTCCAAAGCATAAACTTCCATACAGGCATTAATCAAAAATAGAAGGTTAGAAAGAAAAACGTCTCAGACATGAAATTTATTATACTTTTTATCAACTTGTGAATTCGTTGTATTTTTTCTGTAATTTTGTAGTACTTACATTCAGAACTTTAGTTTTGAATAGTTATTTTAGGTGATTTACCTTCAAGCATGCTTTTTGAAATGTGGGTAACTCTGTAACTGACAGAAGTTGCTTTATTTTTCACACCAATTTTTATTATTTTTTGGTATTCTAGACTAGCAAATGGAAAAGTCTAAATGAATTCTTGCTGAAAAAGACAAAAAGGAAATTCAGAAAACTGAAAGTGGACTTAAGTAATTTTGTTAAGGTATTTAATAAATATTGTATCATATTCTATGAGAATCATTTACATTTGCTTAAGAAATCTAGTAAATTGGGCTAATTTTTAATTCACAGTAGCTGATATTTGGAAAATATTTCTTAGTTGTGGATTTTTTCACATTGTGAATGCTGAATGTTACTAAGATTTGCTTTGTTTGGCTTTTTGTAACAAAACTAATTGAAAAACTGTGTTTTATTTAAATAGATCATTTCCCAAAACTCTAAAATTTCAGTATTATTTCAATGGTAATTAAATATTGATCACTTCAAAGCTAATTAGTCAGATGACATTTGAAGTTCTACACAAAAATATTGTGTTGAAAGCATGATGTTCATATTAGAAAACAAGTTCCTTTTTCCATTTAATTATAATATTGTGTCACCTGAATAAATGTGACTTGCGATATTTCTAGGTAAAACTTTGTTCATATGTATAAATGAATTGAAGTTGAGATGTTTTTGTTTTATGCTGGTATATTTCGTGACAATATTCATATAAATCCAAGTGAAGTGGGGCCTCCCAGTAGCTCAGCAGTTAGTTAAAAACTTCAGTTTTGATGCTTGTGCTGCCCTCTATATACACAGTTTTTGTTCATTACTAACCTCGATGCTTTCACCTATTCTTACATGTTTAAACATGGTATAGTTGTACTATAAATCCAAAAAGCTTTTAACAGTCCTTCACCAGTAGGATTGTGGCACAACAACTTAGGTGGAGCTGACTATACTGCAGAATCCTTTCATCTTTTCTTGATTTGGCATTACAGTGTGCTCTAGTCCTCTAATTTTAGTCTGCATTTTTTAATTTTTGTGTGCAATATTCAGTTAAATTTGTTGTGTTTTGACAACTTAAGTTATTATCATTTTGTTTCTGCTTACTTAGTTTTTGCAGAATATTTTCCTTTTAATTTCCAAATCAGGAATGCTCATTTCAACGTCATTACAATGACTTCTGTGGTAAATCAGACCACTATTAGTCCATCTCCTACTTCTGTAGCTTTGTGATCCACACTTTATGTTGAGGGTGTTTTGGCTATGCTACATCATGTATTGAAGACTCTTTTGCAACCTGTTATGTCTCCAGAAATGCACCTGCATATATTGTTTCTGAGTGACAGAGATCAGGGCAACAAGGATTTGAACAACCTGTTCCTGCCTTCTTCCTTTGCAGTGCAGTCCATACACTCCTTTGGATTTACCTCATCTTTTGTCTGCTTTTTTGGAAATGATTTCTCAGTTATGCTACTTTCTTTTTATTTCACCTTTGTCTTTTGATTCTTTCCCCTCCTTCCTTCAGTCTGTACCTCAGTGTTCCCTCCCTCTTTTGACATTAAAATAAATGCTGATCAGTTTTTAAGCCCAATTACATTCAACTGCCAGCATCTTTGTCTTCCCTATTTATCTGACTCCTGTGCTTTGTTTATCATAAATCAGATTTTTGAGGGGATTTTTGGTGGATACACCTACCCATGTTAACATCTTATCTTCCTGGTCTTTATCCCTCCATACATGGGTCCTTTGTTGTTGGGATTTTCTTGACAGGAATAACTTCCTATCACATTTGAACTTCCTATTTAAAAGTCTCTGTTTGGCACCCTTTTTGTGCCAGTGTGGATTTGGGGATCTTTCTGATACATCACACTAGATCTGGTGGAGACAGCACATTAACATTCCTAACCTACTTCCTATTTCTCTTCTTTCCCAACTCTTTTCTGCTTTAATTCACATGTCTCTCCCTCACCTGCTTTCTCTCCTATACCAGTGCTGTCTTTCTGGGTTTCAGTGGTGAGTCACCAAATATAGAGATTTTACACAAGGATGCTATTGAGCAAATACGTCATGCTTCTCCGGGGTTTTTTTTACTTGGCTATTTGTGATTCCAAAAAAATACTGGGGATTGTTATCCTGTCATCAGCTTATTTAATTTAAACTTCTTCATTAACCTTCCTCAGTTCACTATAGTGTTTTTTCCTCAGACCTCAGTGAGTGTTCCCTCTTGATCTCTGGATGACAAAGATTGATGACTTGGTTGCATATATTCATACTCCTATCTTATTTCACCAGCCTTCAGGCATTACCTTCAATTTTTCAAAGAGATCTAGTTTTCCAATTCTATGCTCTACCTTTTTGTGTGGTTTTCCCACCTTATATCTTTAATTGTGTGGTCAGAGCCTTTGATCAACATCTTTGTAACCATAGTTTGTGGTTCCTTCAATACATAGAAGACTGGCTACTTTTAGCTCTATCCCAACAAGCTTCTTTCACTCGTACACATTTTCTTCTACAGAAGGCTGCTCATGTGAGATGACTAGTCAAGCTAGAAAATTCTTATATCAACCCCACATTGTATCTGATCCATTTGGAGATGTTTCTCAATACTTTCTACAGCAGGGTTCAACCTTCTTTTCATTTGGGGTTGATGGAGCTCTTGGTTTGAAGAACCAAATCCTTTTCCAGTGTGCAAGGTTCTATTTCTCTTTGGAGATCTCAGCTTCCTGATTCATTCCAATAATTTGGCCATTGTGTCTTATATCAATCAATAAAGGGGACATCCATGCACTTCCCCTTTGCTTTCAAATGTTGAATCTCCTTTTCTGAAGTCAGACTCAGCAATTCCACCTTCTTTCTTGTTATGTCCTAGATGTTTTAAAACTAATATCAGTTATCTCATTCAGACAGTATATGACCTATGGACTGATGTTTTGCTCACTAAGTTTTTAGTGGCTATACTTTCAGTTTGGTACTCCTCTTCTGAATACATATGCCACCCATTCCTAATACAAACTGCCCATATTTTGGTCCCCAATTTCCTGTATCTTTTAGCTTTGACAGTAGATGCTTTCTGTCAGGATTTGAGAAGATTTTACCATTTTGCATATCCTTTTATCTGTGTACTCCCCTTGTTCTTTTCTTGATCCAAACCCACTCTGTGTTGAGTCCTTATCACCCCATTCTGGCCTGCCCAACCATTGTTTCTGATCCTCACTCTCCTTCAATCATTCCCTCCATTGCCTTTTCCACTTTGATGATCTCTTCTCCATGAATTTCAGTTTGCCATATTTCTTCCATTTATCACCACACACTGGTTTTGCATGTATATTTTGTCTGGTTCTTTGTGATACAGTGTGGGGACCCTCTGTGTTGTTATTCTTCCTTTCAGCTTATTTCATCCACACTTCTCCCTTAAATGTCTTTCAAAGGAAATTGTACATCATCTGGTATTGGACTCTATTATAATGTGATTTCTTAACCTCCCACCCTAGTGTTTTCCACTTTTTACATTTCTTTACTTGCTTATTTGATAATGGTCTATCAATATCCACTATTGCTAACAAAGGGTGGCTTTTTCTAGTACCATTCATTTTTCCTATTCTCATTACATTTTTCCCCTCCTGTTTTGATTCATCCACTTCATCCAATACTTCTGCCTGACTGGAGTCTCATTGTCATTCTTCATGCTTTTACCCTTTTTTTTTGCCCACTTATTTACTGTACCACTCACCACTAAAGATGTGTTTCTTGCTTGCTCTTGCATATTAGATGTTGTAAGCCTAATATCTTTGCTATTGAGGTTTCACATATCTATATATTCTTTTATTTGAATCATAGTTTCTTTCCGATAAATGTTAGCAATACTTGATGGAAACATTATCTTTATGTCTATTTCTCCTCCTTCCATCTTTTTCTTTGTCCAGAATATTCTCTACATTTTTATGTCACCTGCACTGCTTTCTTCTGTTGATTCCATTCCTGCCTATTTATAACTTGAAGAACTTTACCTACCTATGACCTTTCTCCTGTCCCCCTTATTGGTTAGCTTTACCAATTTACTCAGCTTTTTGTTGTAATCAGTTATTTGTTGAAATCTGATGATTCTCATCACATATTCCAAGTCTCCTCCCACTAAATTCTTCATTGCTTATCTCCCTAGCTGTTCACTTGCATTGCCTATTTACAGGAGATTGTGCCTGTTGACATGTAAACATCACATCATTATAGTCCACTTCTTGTATTATTTGGAAATATTTTCCTTATCTGGTAATTACTTATCTTCTTTTGCCATCCTTCACACCTTTTCTTGACTGTGAGAGATTATTTTTATTTCTTAGCATTACAGTGGCCCTTTTCTCATTGTTTGGATCACTCTGTGATGAGTTTATTCCTGTAAAAGTCTACTTCAATATAAATCTGTACCATTCAGCCATATAAGTCTACAATGTTCACTGAAGAGATGGAGTGTTCCACAAGCCTGCTCAAAGTTGCTTCACAGTTTCTTCCTTCATAAATAAGGCCTCCATCAAACTATACCAACTCATGGATTATCATGAGTAAAGCAGTGTTGGGTTGACTGTCTATCATTCTGATCCTGGTTGAGTAAATTTTTAAAATAGGATTTTCATAGTCATCCTGTGCAATCTCTTATTGTGTAGCATTTCTATAAACTCCCCATTGCATTCCTCTCTTAGTAGAGTACGTGAATCCTTACAACTAACCATTTCCTAGCTTTTGGTGAATGGGTATGGATCATGGAGGATTCCTCCGAAGTGTTACCACTTCTACGTAGTTGAGAGTATGGTAGTAGTGTTTTGTCAGTGTAGATAGAGTACTATCCTCTTGCCACATGCCAGACAAAAAAAATTCTCAATGCCAAATGGTTTTGGACTAGATGAATCTACCACATACAGTTCACCTCTTTGCCTAGTGTTCCTCCATTCTACTGGTACCCAGGTCTCCGTTCTTAGGAAGTTTATTGTTGGATTGACACAGGACCAGATGAAAAATTTCTGATGCTGCCAGATTTTGTAAAGGAGTTGATTTGTTACATTTGGATTCCTCTTTCCTACCTTCACCTGAATGTTTGGTTCCAAGGAGGTCAGAACAGAAGTTGAGTTTCTCTTCTGATTCTTAGGTTGATAGTAAATAAAGACCTTTAGGATCCTTCTCCTACTGTGGACTAGAAGAAAATTATCCAATACTGTCTAGTTTTGGACTGATGTTGACCAACCAAATACAGCCTGACATATTCTAGCTATCTGGCACATCTATATACAGATTGAATTGTCATCTTTCTGCATCTTTTTGAAATGCATATCTTTAAAATGGGTGAAACGTGTACCTAGTACAAATTGGTGTGCAGTTTCCCACAGATTTGATTTTATAGTGGTCCCTCCACTATTCCAATGTGAAATTCTTGCTATTATATGAGATTAGGTGAGGTATTGTATCAGAAGTTAATATTTTACCACACTAAAAGCATTTGTTTGATAGATATTTACCTTATCTCACACTTGTCATCCATCCTCTTCACTCCTGATGCATCCTTTTTCCTAACCTCAAAGGGATGAAGATACTCTATGGTGTAGAGAAATTCAGCTGTGCTTAGAAGGGTGTATTGCACTCCTATTGGTTGATTGTTGTGACACACTTATTTATGTCCTACAGTGCAGCTATACCTTCGTGTAAACATGTGAGGATAGGTGGAAGCATCAAGGCTAGTGATGAACAAATATTGTGCTTATAGAGGGCAGCACAGATTAAGTAAACCTATTATGTGAACATATGTAAATATTTACTGAAAATAAATTTTCAGTGTAGAAAAATGTTGACTTTCAGTTTATTTCAATAATACTTGAACATGATAATTTGAGTAACTGATCCTGATGTATTCAATTATTCAAACATGTTGCAATGATGTTTTAATTACATATTTCACTTGTTTAGTAAATCTATTTTATAAAATAAATTGGCTTTACTTTTATCTTGATTAGGCCAAGTTAAAAAAAAATTGTTTATTGTTCCCACTTTTTTTTTTCACATGCCTTCATCTATATATTTTAAGCCTTGCATGGCCAGGTGGGCTAAAGTGTCATTATCTCCTTTGCTACCTTCCTGGACCCTTATCTTCTCAGCACAGATAACCTGTGTTATCCGTATGAAGTATTGTGTGATCTAATAACCTGAGCTTGTTATTAGATTGACATTTCAATCTAATGCTTTATGATATAGGTTGAATATCAAGTTAAGCTAATTTTTGGTGCTAATCCCTGTCGCACCAAACATGCTAGCTATGGGGGTATTATGTGATGGTTAATCCCACTCTTTGTTGGTAAAATAGTAGCCCAACAGTTGGTGGTGGGTAGTGATGACTGGCTCCCTTTCCTCTAGTCTTACACTGCTGAGCTAGGGATGGCTAGCACAGATGGTCCTCGTGTGGCTTTGTGTGAAATTGAAAACAAACAAACAATTTATTTTCTGGCAATATTCTTTTTATTTCAATTATCATTTTTAAATCATACAAAGAAACATAAGACAAATACAGTGATTCATGTGGTCCTTGTTATTATTTTGTCATAAATTCTGTATCAGTATAATGAAAAAATGAAACAAAGAAGAACTTTTGCACCCTTTGAAAATATCCATCAGTCATGATAAAAGGGTGCAAACGTTCTTTAAAAGAGGAATATTTAAAAAAAAAGTATCTCTTCCTTCCTGTTTTTTTTCTCATGCCTCTGAATGCTGGGGATGTTTTTAATATGCTGGTTGTTTTATTAGTATATGTAAGTATTCTCATTTTGAAGGTGAAAAGAACAAGACAAATGAGAAAAACAGAAATATTTTAAAGTATTTTTGAATCTGTTTGTCTTAATCTATAACAGATATGAAATTCCATATGAAATGTAATTTGAACCCTAATTGTCAAAGGAAACTAAGACACAGATGCAGCATCTTAAACTGTGGTACCTTTTTCTAATTTTTATTCTGGTGCTGCAGAGAACAATTACCCATTAAAATCGTCAAAAACTCTTTCTAAAGAATGATGATATATGTGTTACAATATCCAACAATCTCTTGTTCAGATAGGTATCTGAAAGTGTAATGTTTCATCGTGTTCCTCTTTTATTTATTATCTGTTTGGCTTACTTATTGTTTTTCATTCAGTTAAGTCCAGATCAGCTTGTTTTTGTTCTTGAATTGTTACTGGATGAACAGCAGATGGCACATCGAACTCTGACAGAACTGTGCATGTTCTTTAAGATTGGAGAGCAGAATGCAGATGTGAGTAGAGCTTTATCTGGAGTAACAATAATTTATAAATAAAGAAAATTTCTCAACATTGGCCAGAAATGTTTCTGATGTGGTGCTTAAAACAGTTTAAAAGACGAAATGTTTCTCAAACACAATTTACTTCTGTGTCCATGATTGTACTTCTTACCCTAAGAACCAGGCGTATGAGGAGTATAGTATTTAAATCTCAGTTTAAAAATTGCAGGAAGGATTACTGATATGAAAAATGAAGAATCCTTGTTTTATGAATTTGGTTAAATAATTATGTTAAACAGGTATTTATAAATCCATGGAGTAGAAGGTGAATATTATCATTTATATATTGAATTTTGCTGAAAGCAGTGAAACCATTTCAATCTAATACTTTATGATGAAGGAGCTCCTTGTGGTTGAATATCAAGTTAAGCTAATTTTTGGTTAGTTTCTTTTATAAACACAATATTATTTTTTAATTCAATTTTTTTTTGTAAGTGTGAAGCATCTTTTCCAATTCATGAAGAATATATTGCTAAATGATATCGTAATTCTCACAATAGTGTAAGCCATTTATGTTGTTATGGTTTTGTTATCGCTCTTATGTTATTCATTTCAAAATGTGTCAATTTTTACTTCATAATTATCAAACAAACCAAAAATCTACTATTGCTGTGATTGTTCACAATAGTGTTTACAAAACTTCATTTTAAAATTTATTGCCCTGAAAATTGTTGACAAAAAACAATAAGTAAACCATTGTAGATTTTGATGAATTTCTGAGAACACTTTGTATCTGAATTAGCAAGTTGACTTTGTACAAGAAAATTGCACCATACGAATGCTATTAAATGTGCTATCATGTCTAAATTTTCGTAGTAATGAAAGAAACAAATAATAGAATCACCACATAATTTGTTTTATCTGTTATCTGGAGAGTTTAGTAATTTGTCGTTGATGTTACAGGTTCGACACAGATGGTGTGAACTCGTTGTGCAACACCAGTACAGACCAGGTTACACTGCCATTAGTAATTTTCTTACAGAAGAGCAGGTATGTTTTCAGTTGGATATTTATTCAACTTATAGTAAATAATAGAAAAGTTGTATGCTTATTATGCTATTGTAAACAGATCTTAAATGTGAGGTTTAATGAATTGAGGTTTCAAACTGGAGAAAGAACACTGATATGCTAGTAATAACTTTCCTGTTAAACAGGTTTTTATTAAGGCTCTGATCATATAACCACTTAATCTGTGTTTGATATGATAATTTTATATGAATTTTCATGACTTTTTCATGTGAGACTGGTGAACAGAGCTTAAGGCTGAAAGACGGTGTATTCTCCCAACAATGTGGGTCCTACTTTTTTATTTACCTCCAAAGAGAGGAACACATTTTATGTCCCTCATCATAGCCTTTACCCTGAGGGTCTTTTTAATTTTTGAAGAATCTTTAATTATTATTTGTTGGGTGTGTGAGAGACTTGTTTTGTTTACTGGATATATAGATGTGGAGACATGCACATACAGTGACTTAAAAAAGAAATATTCTGATGTAAGTCTTCACTTACAATTCAAGAGAAGTAATGAGATTATGAATTACTAAACTAATAAATTTTGGTCATCTTACCTTAGTCAGACTGATGACCTATGGAACTGAGAATAAGGCTATATCACTGGGAGCCCACAACAGTTAAAGTGCAGTAAATGTCCTGATGACACATTCTAGAAATACTTGATATGAACTAATTATCTACACATCCAATATTTTAAAAAAATGCTTGATGTTACTTAGATGATTTCATTGTACAAAATGTTCATGCTTATCTAAGGTCACACTAAGAATTGTCTGAGAAATTTTCTGTGAAAAAATAATTGACCTGTTGTCAAATACTTAACTATTTGCAAGGCTATGGGGATCTATCTATATGGTGAAATGGGAAGATCCCGTTCTAGGCAGCTGAGACAGCTAGCAGTAGAATGCTTTGAGGAGATTTGTGACCAAATGGAACCAAACTTCCGAGTAACCATCAAGAAGATATTGCAAATGAATAACCTCTTCTGATGAAGTTATTTGTTGAAGTATTGTTATTTCGTGTATATAGCTATTAAGCACCTCTGTTTGAGCCTGGTAAAAAAAATATTGTTTGTAATACTTCTGATTTAAGTCTCGAGTTCTATTGTGATTTTCAAGTAGTCTGTCATCTTTCTTTTTTCATTCTAGTGTGTTCAACATAAAACAGGGACCTGCAAACCTGATTTATTATCACTTCTTTTACTACTCTAGCTTTCTAATAATAATAATAATAAAAGGCAACTGGTGAATAAAATCAGGGTTTGATGTATTATTTTCATAACCAAATAGATTAATTGTTTTTAATATAATGTTTTATTGTATAGTGAAAATGTTTTACTAAGTAAGTTAATCAGCTTTTAGGTTATTTATTATGTCTAAAATATTGTGTATGCCATGTTGAAAAATTTAGATTAACTATTCTTTATACACACGGGAGTCATTAGTTGTAAGCCTAACCGCAACCATGGCCATAGTTTACTTTGGGATACTGGAAGGTCTCCAAGTGTTAGGAGTATATGTTGTGATTGCTTCCATTCTTCCTAGCCATTGTCTCTTTACTTGATCACAACCATCTTTTAATCAAATAATTATTTGAAAGTTGATTCATATTTCTAGAAAACTGTTTTCTTTTGAACTTATAAATATAAGTTGCTATGTATAAAATATTATTTTTAGACACATATAATATTTCTTATTTAACCCAGTTTATAAGTGGTCTATGAAAATATAAAAATTATATGCAAAGTTGATATTTGTTATCATCCAAGTATTGTTAAACTGGACAAGAAATGTTCATGGAACTTTATTCAACTCACTAGTCAAACAACTGCACCTCAAGTGTTTAATAACCTAGCAATTTCTCTTTGAAAAGAGCTCTTATCTTTAGTTATTGTGATTTATCACTCTGCGCCTTAATATACGTTATTTGTATTGTTGTTTTGAATTAAGCACAAAGCTACTCAATGAGTTATCTGTGCTGTGCCCACCACTGGTATCGAAACCTGGTGTTTAGGGTTAGAAGTCCGCAGACATGCTGCTGAACCACAAGGGGGCTCTTATTTGTGTTGTGGGTAGACAAATGTGGATTTAATGAATATTCACCTCTGGCCAGTCACCAAGCTTGTTAAAGTGACATTAAAATTTTGGAGTAGTCCAAAGTGAAAAATAAATCTTGTAAATGTTTCTGAGCTTTGGAATATATATGTTGGTAGAAAAGCAGTTTATTTATTGTGAATCTGTGTAAATGATACGAACAGTTTCTAATCGTGTTATACTGCCTAAAATAATTACAGGATTTGTAGAATTGGAACACAATATCTACGTTAATTAAATCCAAATAATTCCAATCACGTCTTCAGCTCATTAATGTACAAACCAAGCATTTGATAATAAGTAGTAATGTGAAATTTACATTATTTGTTGGTTAGTTAGTTTACTTTATAAAATACGGTGGAGCCTCATTGCAAAGCGAATCGGTATAGCGCGGACTCGATATAACACGATTTTTTTGAACACTAAGATAATTGGTTGAGCGAAAAGTTAACTAATCAATGTAAATTCACTCTTTGAATTGAGATTTTAGTATATCTACTCAGTTACAACAATTTAGTAAATTTCCAATGAAATTTCTTCATTTAAATTAATTAGAAGAGTTAACCAATGAAGCTTGAGTGTTTCTGAGTGCTAGCCTGTTAGCTCTCTGTTAATGAAGTGCTGGAACAGTTGCAAAAAATAGGATTTTTGTTGTTGTTATTGTCATTTTTACGTTCCTTTGCTGTTGAGACTTCAGAGAGTAAAGACATGTTTGATGTCTGGGTCACCATTTATTATCGACTGATTACCCAATGGCTTCTCACTTTGACAAATCACAGTCTTTGTACACAAATACAAACCCAAAGCTCATATAGTTCCCGATGCTATGATAAAAATTACATAGATATGGACTGAACCATAACCACAGACGAAACACTCCACTCATTTGAACTAGACATACACTTAAGAATTCAAGGATTCCACAAAATAATTTTGAAGAGAAAGGGAATGCTTTCATACTTTGTGAAAATTGTGACTACCTCCAGGCAGATGGAAGACTACATTCTCTTTCACGGATGTTTCTTTTACTTCTTCCTTGTTTAAGCTGAAAGATTTCACTGCAAATCACGACGACCTTTAACCTACACTAGCAAATCTCCTAGACACCTTCCATGTCAGTTTTGCATAACATTCTCCACAGACTAAGAAACCCAGACGACCACCATGGATACACCAACACACCCAGAATACACGAACCAAAAGAAGAAATCACAAGACACAACAGTGCAAACCTAAAATGCACGCATCCACGACGCAAGAACCTCTCGCGATAATTCAATCACATCGATAAGTCCAAACCTGAACAGCTATCAAGAGTAAAGGAAATAAAGCAAATATTAATTCCGGACCACAGAAACAGCCCATATCACCATGGTTTCATCAGTCAACTCGTCATACAAATTTCTTCGAATCTTCGCCTTTTAGCTACGTATCTACTGACGAAACTTGTGGCACGTTTTCTTGCGACGTTCTTCCACCAATAGCAATGAAGATGATGACGTCACGAACGTCAGAGCCCTTCTTCAGCCAGAGTTCACCTTTCGGACGTTTTGCACCATCCAAAAAACGCAAATACTTTATTTCATGCCTGTAGTTTCATGTTGTCTAACTTGATTTATCGGGAAATAGTCAGATAGAATATCTGGCGCATGACCAATGAAAATGAGTTTTCTGGGCACTTCCGTTTCTCCCATAACCTTTCTGGAGAATCAGAAGTTTATAGGGATCACTGAGTTGTCTTGAGTCAGGTGAGAAGAGATCCGTCATCTACAAACAACGTGTACCTTCTTCCGGTTCAAATTTTCTCACCAGAAGTGATCACTTGCCAGCCAAGTGCATGTTACTTTTACTTTACTCCAAATATTTCGATCTTCCAAGTACAGCTCTACTCTTTTACTGTATGCTGCGCGAAGAGGAATACTCAGTTTTTGAGTAGCGCTGATTGCCTCCCGAGACCGCCAGTTAAAACCTAGTTATCTAAACCTAAATAACTGTACGATTTAAACATCATGTCTACTACTTACGTCAGTTCCAAGAAGAGAAAATCGTGAAGGATCTCCGAAAAGTTGGCCATCGCAGATGAGATAAAAAAAAAAAAAAGCTAGCCAAACATTTCTCTGGAAAAAAAAATGGCATTATTAAGTCACACTACTTGGTTGGTTAAGTAAGGAAGATGAAATTTCCAAAGTTTTCACAGAATTGGACAATAAAGAAAGAAAGCCCGGTTATCCAAAAACATGCAGTTTGCTAAAGCAGTCTTGACGTGGTTCACTCAACAGCGAACATCCAATATCCAGGCCATTCCTCCAGACACGAGCCAAGGCGTTTGCCCAGCGTCCTAATAAAGAAGACAAAATAAAACTGAGATGGGAAGGAGGGGGAGCTGGTGCATTTTAAAAATAGCTCTGGTACAAAAGCTAGTTATCATTTAGGGAGAACAGAGACCTATTGCTGCTGGCCAGGTGGTTAGGGCGTTTGACTCAAAATCTGAGGATTGCGAGTTCGAATCTTGTTTTTAAACAAGGTCGATCTTTCAGCCGTGGTGGCGTTATAATGTGACCTGTCAATCCCACTATTAGTTAGTAAAACAGTAGCTCAAGAATTGTCGGTGGGTGGTGATGACTAGCTGCCTTCCCTCTAGTCTTACACTGCTAAATTAGAGATGGCGAGCACAGATAACTCTCGAGTATTTTTGTGCGAAATTCGAAAAAGCAAACAAACAAGCATGTTAGTTGATTCAAGTTAATGCTGACCTCTAGTGCTAATATTGTCAGTTCTTATATATTTGTGTATGTGTTATGTTAATATTCTGGTTTTAGCCTGAAAGTTAACTTGTATGCGTTAGTGATAACTTCTACTTATAAAAAAAACAAATATGTAATTATACCTTTTCCATTCAATGAAGAGTGAAAACAGTTGTTTCAGTTTTCCTCTTTTTCCTCATAAAAATATTAATGCCGTAAAACGGAAACGAAACTGAAAGTTTTTGAGATCGATTTGTACACAGAGGTTTACTCTCTGTATGGAATAATATAGTCCTAATGTATATTATGTTATGTAGAATAACAGATGTTTTAGCTAAACCTTTCCAATGTCATCAAAAGAAATTTATAAATCCTGGCTTATAATTTTCAGAACTGTAAATTACAGGTCACAAGTCAAATCCTCGTTTTAAACTGAAATTCAAATATGTTTGCAAGTTTACTTTTGGAGACGGAAAACATTGAATTTCATGGTTTTAGCGCAAATAGCCCTCGTGTAGCTTTGCGCGAAAATCAAAGCAAACCAAGCCAAAGAGATTTAATGTGCCGGATATCACACACGGAGTAACTCTAGGTGGCACGGATAGATAATTTCACCAAATAAGGCTGCATCGTCAGTAACTTATAAACACATTACACACACACACACATGTGAACTTCATCTTAAAAATTAAGTTTTTGAGAGATCGTTAAGCAATTTAAATTCATTAATTGGCAGTGTGAGATAGGCAAATTTGAAATTATAATGTGTGTGCTGTAGCTTCACAAACATTTGACTGTTTAATTGTACATGTTAAACATTACTGAAATTTCATTTTATTTATTTGAAAACGAAATAAGTTATAAAGAGTTCATGTTTCTGGATACATGATCTAGTATTTTAATTTTAAAAAATCCGTAAATGTAAAATACGATGAAGTTATATTTAATTGACTTGTATGTTTCAGATTTTTTAACTAAAGAAGAAGCTATGTATTTCTTTAAGTTTCGACTGATCGGCTAGGGACAAGGCAGCTGGTCAGTTAATATCCAATGTCAATTTTTGGGCGTTTATTGTATGATTGCGAATTCTACCACTTTACAAACGGCCCAAAAATGGGAAGCATGTTTTTCCGGAACGCCTCCACCCTTTTCATATTGACCCAATAGCGATGTGTTACTTCGAACGGGGAATAAAAGTTGCATTGCGGAATTATAAGGAGAAATCGTTCTTTTCAGTTTGATTTAAATGTGTCACAGTTAACATGGCATGTAAGTTGTTCTCAGTTGTTAGTGGCAAACTAGTAAAATTCAAATTTTTTCCTCACCACTGACGACATTAAGATATTAAAGTACAAACCCTGACAAAACTTTCAGCGTTCTTTATCGAAATGTCACAATGGAACTACTTTCAGAACGGCATTCACGTGTATAGAATGTATACACACCAGAGGCTTAGCTAGGGGTTTCAGTGGCCGGGGACAAAGTCAGTTTTCGCGTTCCATCATTACACAATTTTTCTAATTATGTAACATAAATTTGGCGCCCCCCACCTTCACTGCTGCGCCTAGGGACAGATGTCCCCCTTAGCCTTCCCTAACTACGCCACTGATACACACTGCATTCGGACATAGCGTACATATTCCTTGAGTTAACCTTAAAGGTAGTTATTATTATTTAATATTAAATTATTACAATTCACTGTCAAATTCTTACGGTGTACTTATAAATCTTCATCAACCGTAAAACAATATTTTCATTTGACGTTGAGGAATTATGGGATCTCACATGGAATTTTTTATTTATTTAAAGCAAGATAATAGTACCCCTAATGTCTCGTCCTTTCATCAATCCCACTATTACCGAATCATTCAAACCGTGAAGTCGAACCCTGCTATGTTCTCCCCCCGATTTCCCATTAATCTTGATATAGATAAACATCCTCCTTCTTATTACACTCGACCTATAACTAGGACTGAGATCAGACTTATCCTTAAGAAAATTAGGAATAAAGCCCCGGGACCTGACAATATTAGTAATCTACTTCTTAAAAACCTGTCCGATACGAACCTTAATCACCTGGTCTCATTCTTCAATCTTTCTCTGTTCTCAGGATACTACCCAAACTTATGGAAATCCACTTTAATTAAAGTCATACCCATAAAAGAAAAAAATCTTTGTAACCCAAATAATTACAGACCGATCAGTCTTCTAAATACCCTTGGCAAACTTATGGAAAAATCCATTGCTAATTGAATTACTTCTTTCCTCGAGATTAACAACCTAATCAACGAAAACCAAAACGCTGGTAGAAAAAATAGACGAACCACCGACCATCTTGCCCGCCTCACTGAATCAGTGTTTAAAGGATTTAATCGGAAACAAACAACCATCGCTACCTTTCTAGATGTCCGAAAAACATTTCACTCTGTCTATTTTCGTCCGTTGGATGTCCAGCTTCCTTACCAATCGTAAGGCGAGTGTTAAGATAAATACTTCGGTCACACATCCATTCAGCTTAAACGCAAGCGTGCCCCAATGTTATGTACTCAGCCCAGTGCTTTACAATATATATGTTAATGACATACCTTTTCCCTCACAGAACTCAACCCTTATCTCCCAATATGCTGATGATATCGCTATTTGGAGCACCTCGTGCAACCCCCATGCTGCAGCCACACGAGTTCAAGCAACCCTTGACGCAGTATCTCAGTGGTGTAATAAATGGCGTGTCGTCTTCAACTTTTCCAAGTCACAAGCCATTGTTTTCCACAGAAAAGTTAACAAATTCAGGAAAAAAATTCAGAAACATCAAACTTGACCTCAATAAAACTGACATCATCTTCACAAAGTCTATCACTTTTCTGGGCTTTACCATGACTCATAACCTATCCTGGACATCACACTTTCAGAAAATCGCTACCCGAGTAAGTAATAGAATTTTCTGTCTAAAACGTATTAGTGGCCCATACAAAGGCTGTTCTTTCAAAATCATTCTCGCAATATACAAAGCATTCATTAGACCCCTTTTCGAATATGGTAACACAGCCACATGTAACATGAGTGAAAGACAATACTCAATATTACAAAACCTGCAAAACCGCACCATTAAAATCGCTTACCGTCTCCCGAACTATACTCCTTAAATGAACTCTTATTAATTAAGGATTGATTACTCAAACTTATCAAACGATACTACACTAAAGCTACAAATCGAAACCTCCAAACTCGCCAATTATTCCGACTGGCAGACACGCCTCAAACCTGGGCAAAGTATACTTCACCATTAAACTGTATTACTGACCACAGTGACCTGTATTAACTGTTATTGATAACACCATATAGTGTTATCCATTTATATATCATTAATGTTTTACATTCCAGGTTGGGCACTGGGTGGGTGGAATTTTCGGCGCTCACTCAGTGAAAGTGATTTTCTCCGGGCACTCCGGTTTCCCCCACAACTAATTTCTTGCCATTGGGTTTATAGATCCCCGACACCTTGGTCCTCAGAGGACCTTCTGTCTCTCTTCCTGTCACTTCCCACTCCTCCTTTCATTTCTCTCTCTACCTATATTACTTTTTTTTCTTCTCTCTTTTTCTCTCTCTATTTCTCCCTGTGTCGCCGGTTCCTTTAATAATGTGTGACCTGCTGCAGCTTTGCTCGTTATCATAATGATTTCCGTCCACCAGTCCAGTTTTCCCGCTCCTCAACTTTCATATTTTATCGCCATATTCCAAAATGCTTTTTTTTTTTTTTTTTACCTCTCTCCTCATGACGCGTCTTACCTTTTACACGTGTGCGGCTGAAGAGAAACAAAAGTTTCTGAGCGCCCCAGGTTTGCTTTAAGGATCTCCCCTAAGGTATTTAAAACCAAAACTACTACCGAGTCAAAAATACAAATAAATAGTACCCTTAAAGTAAGTAGACTAAAATATCTTCTAAACTCTGACGCTTAATGCTCTATTCCTATTTTGACAACATAATATTGGTTCTGTTAAAGTTTCATCAATTGTGGTGTAATACTTATCAACTACTCTAAAAAAAAGGTATGTAATAACAAGCTTATTCGGATGTTATGGACATTCGAAAGAAGTTTGAAGGAAAGAGGGTCATCTTGGAAAGTACATGTATACAGTAGTTTATACTAGTTGGAGTACCTGTCCTCTGAAGGAAGTTGTATGATCTTATGATTAATGAAGCATTATCTTAGGACATGAAAAATTGCTTCCTCATACGTAATTGTAAGAAAGGTAAAAATGACTCCAGAAATCTGGCATTGACAGTATTAACTGCAACTTATAAAGTAACGTATGTAGTAGGTATAAAAATGAATGGGTACCTTAAAGCCCTTAAGTTCAGAAATCAGTTGGCTTAAAAATATTCGCTAGTATCAAAATAGTAATGTCTGATGCTCGTGTGATACATTTATTATGTTAACATGAAATACAAGTTATGTTTTCCGAATTTCATTTCCAGTAATTTTTACTGGCATGAAAAAAAATGCGTAGTGTGAAAACGTAATTTACCATTTGGCTGGCCCGGCATGGCCAATCGTGTTAAGGCGTGCGACTCGTAATCTGAGGGTCGCGGGTTCGCATCCCCGTCGTGCCACACATGCTGGCCCTTTCAGCCGTGAAGGCGTTATGATGTGACGGTCAATCCCACTGTTCGTTGGTAAAAGAGTAGCCCAAGAGTTGGCGGTGGGTGGTGATGACTAGCCGCCTTCCCTCTAGTCTTACACTGCTAAATTAGGGACGGCTAGCACAGATAGCCCTCGAGTAGCTTTGTGCGAAATTGAAAAACAAACAAACAAACCATTTGGCTGGCAAACATCTATAAACCTCTTATTTTCTAACAGAACTATCTGAATGCCCTTACCAACTTAAATAACCAGTTAAGTCTCATAATTTCAAAACAAACTAAAGAAGTGTCAAAAAGGCTAGAACAACATATTAAACATCGGTTATAATACTTGTGAAACATCACTGCAGTACCAGAACGATAAACACAAAACATGGTGATAAAATGACTTTGAGTTTTTATGATATAATTCTGAAAGTGTTATCAACAGAAAAAAGAATTATTTTGTGACTTTGCCGTGATTTAAACTTACTCTTAGATTGTTTGTTTGCATTGTGACAAAGTAAATATACAACGTAGACTTATAATCGAAATATTCGTGATAAAGATAAGTTGTGGTCCATCCATCAGATTTTTATATTTAATACCGTGGAGCCTTGCTATAACGTCAATAGCCCCAAATTTTCAAGCTTAACTTAAAGGTAATCAATATGTTTAATCGAGATTTTAGAGTATGCATTCTCAGTTACGATAACTTAATAACTGACCAATGAAAATTCCCCATCGTAATTAATTAATTAAATTTGATTATTTTTATTGACTGCCCACAGCCCCCTATAAATGAGGCACCTGAACTAATATGAAAATCAGTATTTGTACGACATTGATAACACAATTATCATATCTGTTATTAAACGTCAATTCTAAGAAGAGAAAGACATACATGAACATTAATACAGACGAAAATCAACTTGCAGCAGTTCGTGTTAAATCTTCGTATTAACTTTGTTATGTTTCCTGGTGATTTTTGTTCGAACTAATTTACATTCATTCTTAATATTGTTCGGATATTTCAATGCTGCTTCAGAATTATTGTGAATGCAGTCATCTTCATAACACTTGTGACTTGTAACTGTAGTTGTAACACTTAATGTGCATGTGCAAATTGTATACTATTTATTATTTTTATTTTACTATCAACAACAATCTTGTTCATGGTTTATGGCGATTTGATGGTTGAATAAAATGCAAATCAACATGTCATGGACCCAACTTATGTGGCTGTTTCACAAGACATCCTTACAACGCATTTCACTTATAAATGTCCCGTGATATTGGATCCGAGCTACGAATTCCTACTGTACTTTAACTCGTAGAAGTAAACTGCTGAATTTAAAGAGCTCCGAGTTGATTGTAAGACATGGCTAGACTACAAAGCAAGTACCTGTCTATTTCACTCTTGGGAAAATTATCAAATAAATGACATCCAACCGATCACAGAAAGTTTTTTTCGAATTGACTATAAATGTTGCAGAGTGTTTTCAGCAAAATGTAGACTCGCCTTTAAAACCAGTGGCACAGTTTTTCAGATACTTGGAAAAGATGTCCATGACTTAGCTTTACACTTAAAAGCAAACATGAAATGTAAAGACGTACACCCTTGTGCAAATTAATTGAAACAAGACGGATAATTACGATTTGTTCTCAATTTTTTGCATTTTATTTCTGAGAATCCAAACATTACTCACAAATTAATGCGTGATATGACCACCTTTATTTTTCAGAAGGTAATTAATCTGCTTTGGCATTGAGTCCACGAGTTGACTGCAATCTTTACTAATTTTTGAATCGTGGTACCATATCTCAGTTATGGCCTCAATTGGTTTATCTTTCGTAGTACAGTCTTTTCAGCGAAGTATTTCTTTACAAATTGCTCATAGCTTTTCAATAGGATTCGAGTCCGAAGAGTTTCCAGGCCAGTCCAGCACCTTTATTTGCGTTGTAGTTATAAAATTCTTCACCAGTTTCGATGTGTGGCACGGAGCCAGATCTTGCTGAAAAATGCCAAATCCATCTGGAAATTTTTTTTTCAATTCTGGAACAACTCTTCTCTGCAAAACTTTGATGTACTGTGGCCCTTGCATCATATCTTCTACGATATGTAAGCCTCCGACGCCATAGTAGCTGAAAAAGCACCAAAACATCTTCAAGGGATGTTTTGCGAACTTATTGATGTGGGATTCTCGAAGTTTCTAATCAGGAGATCTGCAAACATGCAGACTTCTTTGACCCTGCACGAAGAAATGAGTCTCGTCACTGAATAACACTTTCCTCCATTGTTTTTGTGTCCAGTTTTTGTATTTCAGACCCCATTTATACCGTTTTTTCTTCATTGATTTGGTATAAAGTTTTTTGACTCGTCTTTTTGCCCTTCTAACGCAATGACGTAATATTCCTCAAAATTTCGTTATCTATCCAAAAAAAAAGATCGACTGTACTGCAAAACATAGCTAATGCCCCGTCTGTGTGAAAAAATGACTATTAAAGGAAATCAGCCGGTACAGCGACCCTACACCGGCCGACATGCTGAAAATATTGTAAAATGACCATTTGTTTCAATTAATTTGCACAAGGGTGTAAAGTCACTTTTATGGAGTTTCAATTAAAAACATCGAGTAGATGTCTTGTCATTCAGTCAGAATTTTAAAATCACGACTGATTATTATTACGTGGTTTGTACAAAAATAAACTGTCAGCAGTCATTGATAATGATTTATAAGAATTTTGGACTTGTAATAGCAAAAACATTAATTTTTTATTATATTTTAGTTGCTTTATGCTGTTGGTTTGAAATTTAAATCTGATGTTGATGATTTAACTTTGTTGCTATTTTTCCTGCATATTGTGGCGCCATCTGGTGTTTGAGTATGTGATAAAGATCACGGTTTCAATGACTTGAGTTGCAGTTACTTTCTGAACACATATTGTGACTAGTGATGTTTAATAAAGTTTTGCGAGTTTTGTTGGTTTTGGTTAAGATATTAAACTACTGTTAAAAATGTTTGTGATATCGTATTTTTACACAAAACATGCTGTGTGTTAAAATATGCTTCATGTTGTTTCCTAATAGCAGAAAGTTTGAAGTTTTTGTGATATTTGTTAGCCTAAACACTCAAATAGTGTATATGTGCACATTTTTGTAAGCAACTAGTTTATGTGTAACCAGAAATTTCTCAAGCGAAATATTGTGTAATAATAAACTGCTTCTTGTACAGACTATGGTTATCATATAGAATGTAGTTATTCTAGTTTATTAAATCATAGTAAAATACAAGATCATGTGCGATATACATGTTACATTTCCGCAGAAAGAAATATAATTTAGTGTAAGCCAAGGATAATCTTTGCCCGAAACTGTTAATTATGGACTTTTGTATTCGTATGTTTAAAATATTTTTATTCGGTTTCATAGAAACGTATTGTCTTTGTTATTCTATTTGCACCACACAGAACTAAAAATAATATTTTGTAACAAGAATTCAATATTAGTACACAAAAACATACTTTGAAAATATTTATGTAGAGATTTCAACGTTGGTTATTATTAATCATGACTGGTTTAATTGGTCAGCATAGGAAACACATGTTGAATATTTTTAAATATTTAGTTTTGCAATTGATTAATTAAACCTCAAGGCTTTCCTTAGCTAAAATGCAGTAAATTGCTTTAATGTGGGGTGGATAATGATATTTGGTTTGATTCCATTCCTAGAAAACACACCCTGACGTTTGCAGCAGTGGGTGTACTGTAAGAGTGATAGTCAGATTTTATTATCTGGTCAGACAAGAGCTGATTATTGTGTACTTTCAGTTCAAAATTACATATAGCTGTGCGCAGATATCCATTCTGTAACTTTTTGCGAAAAGTCTGAAACAAACAAACAAACTGATCAGTCAAAGAGGAAATAAATGAGAATCTTCTGTTACAAAAAAGAAACACACCTTATCCGTAAAAATATGTGAAGACTTAGAGTGTTTTTTTTTCTTGTGATCTGTGGGACATGTTTTGTCATAAAGTTAATATTTAAAACAACACAAAAAGACGATAATCACTCGACGAGAAAGTCTGATTAATGTATTTTGTCTAAATATAAATTATTATTGATGTCTATTTCTTTAAACATAAACTATTATTGGTGTTTATTTATCTAAATGTAAACTATTATTGGTGTTTTTGTCTAAATTTAACTGTTATTAGTGTGTATTTGTCTCAATGTAAATTATTTTTGGTGTTTGTTAAATGTTAATTATTATTCATATTGTCTAAATGTAAATTCTCATTGGTGTTTATTTGTCTAAATGTAAACTTTATTGTTGTTTTTGCCTAAATTTAAACTGTTATTGGTGTGTATTTGTCTAAATGTAAATTTTTATTGGTGTTTATTTGTCTCAATGCGAATTATTATTGGTGTGTATTTGTCTAAATGTTAAACTTTATTGGTCTTTTGGCTTTTTGGTGTTTAATTGTCTAAATATAACTTACTATTGGTGTTTATTTGTCTAAACGTAAACTATTATTCATGTTTTTCTCTAAATGTAAGTTATTATTGGTATTTGTTTGTCTAAATGTAAACTGTTATTGATGTTTATGTATGTAAATGTAAACTGTTATTGGTGTTTATTTGTCTAAATGTAAATTATTATTGGTGTTTATTTGTCTAAATGTAAACTGTTATTGGTGTTTATTTGTCTAAATGTAAATTATTATTGGTGTTTATTTGTCTAAATGTAAATTATTATTGGTGTTTATTTGTCTAAATGTAAACTATTATTTGTGTTGTTTTGTTAAAATGCAAATTATGTTTTGTGTTTTTTATCTAAGTGTAAACTATTATTTGTGTTTTTGCCAAAACATAAACTATTATTGGTGTTCATTTATGTAAACAAACTATATTTATTTGTTTAAATGTAAACTTTTACTGGCATTTACTTGTCTAAACATAAACTACTATTTGTGGTGTTTTTCTAAACATAAACTATTATTGGTGTTGTTTGTGTAAACATAAACTATTATTGGTGTTTTTGTCTAAATGTAAATTATTATTGGTGTTTATTTGTCCAAAGGTAAACTATTATTGGTGTTTTTGTCTAAATGTAAATTATTATTGGTGTTTATTTGTCCAAAGGTAAACTATTATTGGTGTTTTTGTCGAAGTGTAAATTATTATTAGTGTTTTTGTCTAAATGTAAGTTATTATTGGTATTTGTTTGAATGTAAATTATTATTAATGGGTTTTTTTTCTGTAAATGTAAACTATTGTTGGTGTTTTGACTAAATGTAAACTATTGTTGGTGTTTTTGTTAAAATGTAAATTATTATTGGTGTTTTTGTCGCAATGCAAATTATGTTTCGTGTTTTTTGTCTGAATGTAAACTATTGGTGTTTTCGGTCCAAATGCAAATTCTTTTGTTTTTTGTGTAAATATAAAGTATGATTTGTTTTCCTTGCGTAAATGTAAAATATGATTTGTTTTTTGTTGGGTTTTTTTGCCTGTGTGTAAATTACGATTGGTCTTTGTTTTTGTTTAAACATAATCTAAACAGAACACGTGAAACTTCGACGGAAGTAATTATCAATCTAATGTACAAATAAACCACTTCGATTAAATGTAGTATACCTTTAATCAACTGCTATATCATTTTACTTTTAAATGTCATGCTGTCAAACTCACTATCATGTCTAAATAAATTATGCAGGAATTAAAAGCTATTGTATTAAACTTCCTTTTCACGAAGACCTAAGATCAACATCACCACTGTGCTTATTTTACTATTAAGTTTATCTTTTGTGTTGTAGATTCCTTTAGTCTGTTTAATATATTGAACATATAAACAGGTTAATTATGTAGTTTTTGTTTTACCTTTATATTAGTGGGTAACTTAAATAATTGTGTACAGAAAAAAAATTGAAATAGCGCACTCTGGTGGTTGATACTCTTGGATTGCGGAAACAAAACCCGGCACTGATCATGCTCACCATTGTAACTGTATGAACTTTATAGTTTGAAGATTAATCCCACTATTTGTTTGTAAAAGAGTAACTCAAGAGTTGGCGGTGGGTGCTGTTGGTTGATTGCCTTTCCTCTGGTCGTTGGTTCAAAATTAGGGATGGTGGTAAATAGCTTAAGTGACTTGACTATAAACCAAAGGAACCAAATAGATCTGAAAAGTGACAACATTTCTTTTACTCACATCAAATTTAATATTGTATATGTTGGAATTTTGTGTAGAGTATATTTTAAAGAGGTAGACATGGTAATATTTAGCATATCGTCTCTTAAAGTCCTGACTCACATAGTCACTATGATCACTTATGGATCATAAATTCAAAGTGAAGTCTGACGTCATTCGACAAATTCATTTTCTTGAAGAACTTGGAAAGTTGAAAATAAAATTTTCTTCCTCGCGAGGAAAAAATTATTTTCAATATAAAAAGGACATTTTTGAAAGAGGAAAAAAGTGGTATTAGGCTTTCAACGCAATGCATTAGTTCAGAAAGCGATAACTTTCTAAATCTTAAGAAAAATTTTTATTTTCCTTATTTTATATTAATACTAAAAGCAGAGAACAGACACGGTGGTCAGAATATTGCGTATTTGTTGCAGTCGTACGCATTCTGTTTCAAGCCATCATCAGTAACTTGGTATGTAAATTTAACATTGATTATAAGCAGCTTTGAAGAAATTTTGAGCATTCGTATAAAGTTTAATACTTGGTACAAAATGCTGCAAAAAAAGAGAAAGATATCAAGATAAAGAGGCAGGCATAACCAAACTTAGATAGACCAAAGGTCACACCTGTCTGGTTTAAAAGTAGCGAACTAAAGAATAACTAGTATATCATAAGAGACGTGCTCATGTTTTAAAACTATCAAATGATTAAGAAACAAATCCAAGCACCTGATATGACGAACATGGATGTGGTTTGACTTGTAACTCGGCCTGTGGTTAAAGCTGAACCGACAATTCTCAACCGCTGCTTCGTTACAACTATCTTGCCGGTTCGTGGAATTTTACAAAGAAACAAAATTGGCATGCTATTTATGGGTTGGTAAGGTTTTCTTGTTTTTAGTGGTCTGCGACAGTTTATAGAGACAGCGAGCCGATTTGACCCCTGGTAACGAAAAGGTTAGGTTAAAAACCACCGTTAGATCATACGACATTGTTCATTCTTTATCTAAAGCAGTGGTTCGTAACCTTTTTTTATCGTCTTACCCCCTGACACTCTCCAGGGTATTACCGTGACCCCTACAATAATTTTTGTAATGGTGAACTTTGCGTAAAAGTAGAATAAAACAAAACTATATAAAAATCCTAATTTATTGAAAATGTTGCAAATAAATAACCTTGAAAAATGATACAAGTGCTAAACAAATGCAAAATCCATGGAATTACTGAACACACAAAACCTACTGATTCACTCAGTGTGAAGATTGATTTAATATATATAAATAATGAGAAAATATACTAAATACAATGAAAACTTTGATATTTAAATTTTAAGTTCGATGTATTAGTGTTATATACTTAAAAATTTAGGCAATTCAAGACGTAATATGTGAAAATTTTAAACTGAAAGTTAGGTGGCTGCACAACAAGCATCTCGATGCGGTTCAACTGCCGCACTTTAGGGTGTTTCTCGTTGGTGGGCAGTTACAGGCACTTGTCACTCAGCGTGTTTCTCATTGGTGGACAGTTACAGGTACTTATCACTCAGCGTGTTTCTCATTGGTGGACAGTTACAGGTACTTGTCACTCAGCGTGTTTCTCATTGGTGGACAGTTACAGGTACTTGTCACTCAGCGTGTTTCTCATTGGTGGGCAGTTACAGGCACTTGTCACAAAAACTACAAACTGCTCCGTGACCCCCGAGAAACTTCAAACGGCCCCCAGGTTAAGAACCACTGATCTGAAGGATAAATAAACTACATTACAAATCATTTTTGTTTTTATAAGCCGTTGACAGCCACAACCTGTTTCTAAAGCGGGGAAATAAATACTTCATAAAACACCGTACCGTTTTATTTTGTAATAATTAAAGATGGTTTGTATCATTAAAACACTCGAGCAAGATCAACTGTTCGGTAATCATTTGAAAATGACGTAGCATGATTTGAAGAGTTCTGTTGTTATTATGATGCTTATGAAGTACGTGTTCAGTAAACTAGTTCTTCATACTGTGTTAAGTCGATCGTACTGTAAACATTATTGAGTTCTGCTTTACCAAGAATTAAAGCAGCCAGACGATATAAATATTGACAATGTCATACAGAAACATCTATATTTTATTGTATATTTGATGTTAAGCGCAAAGCTGCACAATGAGCCAGGCACGGTTTTTAGCGGTTTGTGCTTTTAAAGTTACCGATGAGACACTAGGGGGAGTACCTTTATTATTATTACAAAGTGCTTGCACGATAACTGCTGATAATTCTTTTTAAACAAGTTCCTTATTTTGGCATCCCATACTTTTGCCTTTACTTTTAAAGTAGTAAACTTTTAACAGTTGCTTATTTTTTACCAATTTTATTAATTGAAATCTTTTGCTCCCCCAGGTGGCACAGTGGAATGTATGCTAGAAACCGGGTTTTGATACCCGTGGTGGGTTGAGCACAGATTAGTTTGTTTTGAATTTTGCGTATAGCCGTCCCTAATTTAGCAGTGTAAGATTAGAGGAAAGGCAACTAGTCATCACCGCTAACTCTTTGGAGCTGCCCTTTTTACCAACAAATAGTGGGATTAACCGTAATATTATAACATCCCCACGGTTGAAAAGGCGAGCATGTTTGGTGTGACGAGGATTCGAACCCGCGAACTTCGAATTACTACGAATCGAGTGCTTTAACCACCTGGCCATGTCGGGCTCTGAACACACATAGTCCTTTGTGTAGCTTTGTGTTTCATAACAAATAACAGTTTAAGGCTTTTTACCATTGTTGGATTTTTTTTTCTATTTTGCAAACAATTCGAAAGCTAACATTACACTGTGAGACTACTTTTGTTGTTACATAAGCATTGTGTAATGGAAGGTTTTATATTTTTGGTTAACTGTATCTGAACAAATCACATTTTAAATGTTTAAATTCGTTCTTCTTTAGACATTATATAGAAACGCACAACGGTACACATATATTATTTTTTTACCGTAATATTGCTCAATTTGATTCTTAAATACCATGAACCAGACATGATATAATGATTAGCCTGCCGGACTCTGAATATCAGGATATATGGGTCGTGTTTCGTTGCACACACTTTTGGAGCTGAGGCACCGAAAAGAGTGAAGCTCGAAACGCCACAGCTTAACTAGAATATTTCAGTAGTTGATGGTGAGTGCTTTCAGCCAGCGGTTTCCCACCTGGTGGCTTCGTTTAGAAACGGCTAGTGGTGATAGTCTTTGTTCGATATGAATGACACCTAACTAAAACTACTATCATTCACATTTCTTTTATTTGAACTACAGCGGACTGCATAAAAAAACGTACTGTTTATTTTGCTCTACCTTAGTTAGTCTCAAGTTGGAAGTCCACACATTTTAGTCCCTTCGTGATCCCTTTGAACTTTGGAACATGAAAGCTGAGGCTCAAATGGGGGATGAATCTCAGCCTACTGTGTAGCTTTGCTCCACCCTAAAACAGAAGAAAAACAAAACAAATATACACTGGACATTTCAATGTCTCAAGCAAGTATTTATAGGCTTAATAAAGTTGCTAACTATTACCTTTTCGCTTGACTATAGCAGCTTTAGCTGTTTAACAGACAGTTGTTGTTGTTGTTTAGAATTAAGCACAAAGCTGCACAATGGGCTATCTGTGCTCTGCCCACCACGGGTATCGATTTTAGCGTGTAAGTCCGCAGACATACCGCTGAGCCACTGGGGGGCATTTAACAGACAGATAAACAGTATCCATGTGGTGTTCGCGTACTGGTATAAGCATCTTCACAATATGACACGTATTATAAAGCTATCTTTAATCGCAAAATAATATTTTGTAATAATATTCTTATGTTTTCAAATTCGGTTCTGTTTACTTAATGCTGTTCGTCAACATTTCAATACATTCTCTTGAATCTATGGTATGCTCAGTAAAAATATTATCTATTTATGTTTCAGTGAAAATAATTACATTTGAATGAAGTTAAATAGTAAAATAAGTAAAATCTTAAGGAAGTTCTGCATTAGAAACAGCAAATCCAAACCTCTGATAATTATATAATCTGTTATTTTAACTGAAAAACAAGCTGGAACAAAAACAAAAACGCTGGATAAACTGACAAGATCCTAGGGTAAAAACTACAGTGTGGGATTCTACAATATACCTAATTACATAATTAGTTGTTTTAACTCAAAAACAAGCCAAAACATAAACAAAAAGTAGTTTTTCTATCTAAATATACACTCATTTCTGTAATCTAAGACTGTTTGTTTGTTTTTTGAATTACGTACAAAGCTACTCGAGAGCCATTTGTGCAAACCGTCCCTAATTTAACAGTGTAAGACTAGAGGGAAGGCAGCTAGTCATCACCACCCACCGCCAACTCTTGGGCTACTCTTTTAATAACGAATAGTGGGATTGACCGTAACATTATAACGCCCCCACAGTTGGTAAAGGGCGAAAATGTTTGGCGCGACGGGGATGCGAACCCGCGACCCTCAGATTACGAGTCGCACGCCTTAACACGCTTGGCCATGCCGGGCTTAATCTAAGACAATGATCTGGGGCTCCTGTGATAAGCGTGAGGAGTTACCACTGATATTGATACATATAAAAATATTTATATTTGTACATTGCTAAAAGTTGGCTACGATACAGGCCATGGACAGAGCTCAGACAGCTCGTGTCGCTTTTAGCTACGGACAAAATAGCTTGAAGTCTCAGTGGTAAGTTTGAAGGCTTATAGCGTTAAAAATTGGGGTTAAAATTCTCGCAGTTTTTGAAGCACAGACAACTTGTTTGGGCTTAACAACAAACAAAACTTGAACTGTCATCGTAATCAATGTGTAATTATTTGTAATAGTTTTATAATGCGAACTTCATCACTGAAGCTCATTTTGTGTGACAATCTAATATTTAAGAGCATCTCATGGATACTATATGAAAGTTTCAACGTTCCTTCCCATTTTGACGTGAGTAAGATTATTTAAAAATTTCACGTTTTATTTTGATAAAGTCTGTTTCATGAAAGAGAACTCTTAATCTGAGGGTTGTAGGTTCGAATTCCCGTCACACCTAATATGCTCGCCCTATCAGCCGTGAGGGCGTTATAATGCGATGGTCAATCCCACTATTCGTTGGTAAAAGAGTAGCCCAAGAGTTAGCAGTGGGTGGTGTTGACTAGCTGCCTTCCCTTTAGTCTTACACTGCAAAATTAGGGATGGCTAGCAAACTTCCAAAACAAACAAACAAAACAATATAATAGAAGGTGCTTTTTTAAAGAATTGAAGACAGAAAAGGAGGACAATTCCGCATTTTTAAATTTAGTTTGGATAAAGCATTTCGAACTAGGTGTGTTATCTTTGTTAAAAACAGGAAAGGATTTAATGAGTTCTGTAGATACATTCAAGTTTGCAGTAAGGTAGACATACATCAAAAGCTTGTAATAAATCATTTTTACATTGTTCACTCAAGTTAAGATTCACTTTACTCAGTTCCCAATTCTCAGTGTTTTTTTAGTTAACTGTTAATTATCATTAGTATTCGTCTAAAGATGCAAGGTTTACATTCGTATCTAAGACTTTCTTTATGATGTTTTCTCTTAACAATGTTATTTATTAATCACGTGTATGCTGCACGTTTTATCAAACATTCGATTTATTTGTTCTGCATTAACTTCCGTTTGAATACGAAAACTATTTGTTCAGTAGTTCATAGTTTTTATAGTTTTTTTGTATTTAGAACAGTGTGAACGAAATTTTAAACGTCCGTCATTCAAGATGTTTGTTTTATTCGTACCTTAATTTCAATATGTATCTTTAACAACCTTATGTTTAAAATTAATTACCACACGTGAAGATTTTCTTGCTGCTAATTCCTTAAGTATATCGTTTACATTATTAACCTCAAGCCTTACTTTTGTCATATCGGAAATGTAACGTTTAGCACGATTACTTTGAAAATTAAATATCATTACAATTTTTGCTAATACTTCAAACACTGAAATATGTAATTTGTATATATTCTTATGGAAAGAAGTACGATTGTTCTCAGTTGTATAAAACTTACGATCGAAATCACTACAAAATCAATACAACTGTTTATCTAGTGTTTCTCTTTGTACATTTCTTGTTAATACATTGATGTCTTGTATTCTAATTGTTTATTAATTTTTAATATTTTATTGTATTTATTTATTTTTGTGAACACCCACCTTCCCACTTCTGACGGTAAGATATAAGATGTTATGGGCTAGGGCACCCACATATTTTTTTTTCTTCTCTCTCACTCTCTTCTAAATATGGTAGGGTGGCGAAGTTAGGGTTAAAATGGATAGATGGAAACCCAATGTAGTTTGGGTCTTATTTCTGGCAGCACGTCAATAAACCACGTAACGTTATATAATGATCCACCCTATTATTTGTGTCTTATGTTAGATGTTTGTTTCGTGGCTTTGGTTGTTTGTTTGTTTGTTTGTTTTTTTGTCTTTCTCCATAAGTTCAATTTTAATTGTATTTCATCTAAGGTTTAAATATGCTAAATAAAAATCACACTGTCATTCCTTTTGATGCAACATATTTTATAAAAAAATTGTGTGGATTTTTAAAATAATTATATATTTTTTATTTCGGTTTTTAAGGAGAAATACAAAATGTTGCTTACACTGTCTGTTTTATTTGGTTATTATCTTGTCTCTCATTGAAAGAAATCATAGTAGAAGAGACTACACTACAAGTGATCTTACACACATAATTACACATATGAGTTTGAAATCGCCTACATTTTTCGTATATTCACTTTTTTTTTTCATTCTTGCACAATGTATACGTGTATAATAAATATTTAGATGTTCTTTATCTCAAATAGTTATGGCGTTCGAGTCGTAATCTGAGGGTCGCGTGTTTGAATCCCTTTCACACCAAACACTCTTGTCTTTTAAATCGTGGGGGCGTTATAATATGACGCTTAATTCTACTATTCGTTAGTAAAAGATTATACTTCCGTCTTGTCTTACACTGTTAAATTAGGGACAGTTAGCGCAGATAGCCCTCGTGTTGGTTTACGCGAAATTCAAAACAAACAAACGAATCCTTCTATCAGATATTGTCTTGAACACGTCTTGAACATATCTCTTGTTTCACAGGTACACATACAAAAATTATTGTTGTTCGTAAGTGTTCACTAATTCCAACTTAATACAAGTGCTTACGTAAAGTATGAAAGCGTCTTGAAACATTGGAGTATTGTGAAGTAAAACTATGCTTGTTTGTTTCGGATATTTACAAAAAGCTACACATGGGTTGCTTGCGATAGCTTTTTCTAATTTTAAGGTAATATACTAAGAAGAAAAGAGCCGGTAAATAGCGTCCACCAGCACTAATCGAATACTGGAAATTCACTTATACTCTTATAACACAACCGCGGCTCTAAACTGCAGAGTTCGATTTTTTGGCAATGGAATGTGATCCATGGAGCCTCGAATACAAAATCCAACACTTCACTAAAGTAGTCCCAAAAATATTGATAACTCAAGACAGCGTGAATCGTTATTTCGTTTAATAACTTTCTTATCGTATTGTATCAATAGCAATTTAAACACTTTTTTGTTTTACTTATTCATTAAAGTAGTTTTATATTTCTGCCTAGCTGATAAAAAAACACAGGGATTTTAAGACTGTGATAATCCGTTAATCGCGACATGATAATAAACGCATAATAAACATCATTTTGTTTTATGGCAACGTATCGTAAGACCGAGAAAAAAGAAAGAAACACTTGTTATTCAGTTTTAACTTTAGTAAAGTTACTTTTATCGAGTTTTAAGCGCAAGGCACACTAATAACATTGGTCGAAATCTCCTTTGTAAACACCGCCTGGTGATAGATAACGCGAAAAGACGTCCACCAAGCTGAAAAAAGTCTTGTTTAAATATTTATAACTCATGTTAAATGACAGTGGAGAGGAAAACAGATCATTAGTCTTTGTCTCTTAAATACCTGCACCTAACAAGCAGAAAAAGTAGTGCGAAGAGGTAGCCACCTTTTGTCACAATCGTTACGCTTATCTTGAACCAAACTATTTCAGATATTCTTCAGCTAACAAATATATGTATTGAAAACACTGAAGTCGTCGTTTATGGTTGATTTATTTGTTTGTTTGTTTTGAATTAAGCACAAAGCTACACAATGGGCTTTCTGTGCTCTGCCCACCACGAGTATCGAAACCCGGATTTTAGCGTCCAAGTCCACAGACATACCGCTGAGCCACTGGGGGGCTGGTTGATTTATAAATTTTACACGAGCTTATAAATACTTATTTTGTAAACAAGATAGAGACTTCTTTCAACTACATCTATATCGTGGTTTACCGCTGTAAAACAGTTATGTTTGCCTAAATGAAGCCTCACGAAAGTCAGAAAATTTGTGTTAACTTCCCAACTGATAATATAGAAGGCCTTATTAACCAAATACCATTTTAATATTTTTAGCAGATTGCTTGATAATACTGTGTACAAGGAACCACTAATTACGTTTGGCCTAATCATTCAAACCAATTAAAAGTTCGTTACTTTCTTTTAACAATGAATTAACATCCTGATAGAATTCAGTAGAATGCTATCAGTAGTGTATTTTGTCCAATCGCAACAGATAGATTAGAACATGTGCTGTAAACATACACTACCCCGGTGATCAACAGATAACTGCTAATGATTCACACGCTAATAATTAGATTTAAATACCAGCAATGGGCACAGTACAAATAGTCTATGGTGTAGTTGTACCTGTAAAAAACCATGGTGGAGGAATACAGGAATGGGTAATTTTCGACTCGAGTCCTTGGCTTCCAGTGGAAGGAACCGTTTCACTAACTTATTCAGCACTATTTTTCGAGAGGCCGTAATAAAACTGTGGGCGTTACCTCTTGAAGCAGGATAACGTATGACGAGGATACTGCACACTGCAATAAGGAATATAGGTAGATTATTTATTTCTATATGACAGAGACCGTAACTATTACTTTGAGCTGTAACTAACCCATTAGTGCTGCTCTATGTATGAAAAGGCACATCCAAGGAGTATTGAAGTGTTTAGGCTAGTCATATTTACACTGTGGATTACAAGTTACTGCTGACGGAGAAGCAGAAAAATTAATGTTCTTGTGGTCCATTTTCTAGATGTCAGGATAGGTTTGTTGAACTTTATAATAGGTAATTTTGTACTTGATTAGTGAAGGTATTTTGATCCCTGTCTCTTTGGCTGGGATTTGCAAACGTCCTGGTGTACCCGCTACCATAGGCAATGTACAGGTCACCATTTTTAACCATACATATAGATCCCCACCTAATAACGATCAACAAGTTTATAAAAAAAATTATCAGCTATTTTTTCTTTTACAATTTACTTCTAGTAACCCTAGATTAAACAATTTCCAACATATTATAACTCTTATAGCATGTCTGAAATGTGTATTCGAGGGTTCTTGGATCGCGTCCTCTTTCAGTAAAATGTATTCCTCATTCCTAGACTGAGGATGCGCTGTAACAATGACGGCCCGGTCCTGGTATTCGGCTAGACGAGAGTACAACAAAATGTGAAGATAGTCCTGTTGACTAGTTCAGAATTAGGAATAGTTATACACAGATAGCCTTTAAAAACTAATCTAACTGATTGGCCTCCTACCGACCAATCCGTTAAATAACTAATATATCGTGTAGAGTTGTAAATAGATAGTGCTCTTAAAAAATAGCTGGTCGTCTCCCAAGAAATTTTCTCTGAATTAACACAAGGCTTTCGGGTTAAACATGCTCGAGATGCTATCCATAGGAAGTTTTCTGTACATTTTCTTGTTGATGACAGCTTTTCAGTACCTCGTAAATACTTGTGTCCGAATTAAACGATCTGTCCTATTCTATAGTTACAACTGTAAACGTTATATAAGTCCAGGCTATGATACTTTTAAAGTATTGTGTCGATAAAAATGTATCTGTTTACACCCGTTCGTGAAAGTAATAATAACATTTCTGTCACGCTGTCAAATATTCATTTTGATTTAACCCACAGCTATAACCAAATGTCTTCCATCATCCTAGAATTATCCAATGCTGTTTCATAAATTCGAATGATATCTAATAAATAATTCTACGCTCAGAGGCAGTTTGAAAGAGTCTATAGAATAACTCGACTCTTCAACGCCTCATTGAGTCCGTACCTAAGAGGATTACGCTGGAGTCCAGAACTGGATTCTTTGTGTCATCTCGACTCGGAAGAGATTAGTCTTGATACGTGAATAAAATAGTAAGGCCAGAAGAACATAGAGTGCACTGTAAGGGTTAAGTATACTGTTATGACTTCCGGTAGACGTTTGCGATATCATTTCCGTAGATTTTTTTATTAAATCCTGTTAAATAAAATATCTAAATTCTTTTAACATGTTTTTCTTCCTACAATTCAAGAGGGACGCAAGACTTTCGGTCATAGCGGTATGTTGCCAACAGGAACGCAGTGTATTTTTACCATGTCTGTCTATATTGTTGCAGCTACTAACCAAAACTATTTTGCTTCCAAGATCCATTGAAAATTAATTAATTAACTACAAGACAGAACTGATAAGTCGAGAGATGTATGATTTTCTCCATCAGTTAGGTTTCCTTAGGAAAAAGTATTCGATGCGAATAACTTACAGCATTCCCTTATGTCTTTATCACCTTACTTGTATAAGGAAGCGCATACAACTAATACATATATTGAGTTGACATTACAAGTGATGACGAGAAAATCCACTTGTAGAGAAAAATATATATATGTAAAAACGGCTGGTTTGGGTTGAGAAAATGTTTTATGTGGCAGAGTGAACAACGTTTCGACTTTCTTCGGTCATTGTCAGGTTCATAAAGAAAGAGAGAGGTAACTGACCGATAGCTGACCACATGTTTGAAGGGGGTTGTGTAACTAAGTGTAGGAATGTAGGGGCGTGCTCAGATATTTGATTATATTTATTAATATACGTATAAAGGTGTTCCTTTGTATTAATTTATTTTGGGCTTGAATTATTGTATAAGTAAAGCTTCTTTAATTTTGCGTTTGTTTGTGACTTACAAGCATAATGAAAATTACTTTATAAATTAATTGTACTGTATGTTTTATCAGAGCATTAGCCTGTGTTCTGTTGAAACTTGTAGTATGTTCTATACATAAAATAACTTGCATTACGCTTTAAAATCATCATTTGTCAATTTAATACTGTTATTATCTTCCAGTCGTATATGTATTATTCTCTCCAATCTGTATACCTACCATAATGGTGATAATAAATAAAACGTGTTTTAATACTATTTTGTTGTTTTGTTTTCGTCAAAAAGCACAATAACTTCTGTAACACAGTAAGTATACTAAAATATAGTCGTAGTTAATTGCTATTAACTTAATTAGTAAAAGTGTTCATGTCCACACCAGCCGTACTGAGATACCTACACCGTTCAGTTCTTAAAATCATGGTTGATTCCTGTTAAACATGTAACAGTATTTGTTACAGTGGCAGCTAGTAACTATTGTGTTTAACAAGTGTTCTTCTCAAAATGATTGTTAGTCGTTATTAAACATACGACCGTTCTTCTTAATGTCAGAGGTAGTTGCTATTAAACATAGAACAGTTCTTCTTAATGCTACATGTAATTGTTATTTACCCCCCTCTAGTACAGCGGTATGTCTACGGATTTACAAGGCTAAAATCAGGGGTTCGATTCCCCTCGGTGGGCACAGCAGATAGCCCGAAGTGGCTTTGCTGCAAGAAAACACACGTAATTGCTATTAAACATAAAACAATTCTTCTTAATGTCACAGGTAATTGTTACAGGTAATTGTTATTAAACATACAACCATTCTTCTTAATGTCACAGGTAATTGTTATTAAACATACAACCATTCTTCTTAATCTTACAGGTAGTTGCAATTAAACCTACAACCGTTTTTCGTCTACCACTTAAGAAAACAGGTCCACCTGTCGAAAACGTTAGGTTTCATTAAGTCTTATTTAATATGATATACCAACATAGCCTTATTTCATGTTAACGTTATAATAATGCAGCTTTAAGAGAAAGTATTTGCTGGAAGAAATGTCATCACCAATAAGGCTCTTAGTAAAACACAACAACGATAAACTATGCTGCTGACAAGTAAAGTTGATCGTTCTTGCTATGTGTATATATACAGAGTAGGCCAGAAGTAAAGAAGTCTAGAACATTATTAGGAAAATGTATTTCCTTACAGGAATATCTACTCAAATAACAAAAGAACCACAACAATCATCTGTGGCACAGCGGTAGATCTTCGAACCCGCAACGCTATAAACTGGGTTTCAATACCCGTTATGGTATTTCTTTACAGGAATATCTACTCAAATAACAAAAGAACCACAACAATCATTTGTGTCACAGCGGTAGATCTTCGAACTCGCAACGCTATAAACTGGGTTTCAATACCCGTTATGGGCAGAACACCAATAGTTTTGTGCTTAACTTGAAACAAACAAACCTAAATAACTTACACAGTATTAATATTTTACTTGAATATCATTAAAAGAAATTTGTGAGAAAAGTTATCGTTTTGAAAGGCCTGGCCTGGCCAGGGGGTTAAAGCACTGGACACATAATATGAGGTTCGCGGGTACGAATTCCCGTCACACCAATATGCTCGTCCTCTCACCCGTGGGGACGTTATAATGTCACGGTTAATCCCACTATTCTTTGGTACAAGAGAAGCCCAAGAGTTGGCGGTGGGTGATGATGACTAGTTGCCTTTCCTCTTTTCTTACACTGCTAAATTAAGGAAGAGTAGCGCAGAGAGCTCTCTTGTAGCTTTGTGCGAAATTTAAAACGAACCAAACCAATCGATCTAAAGTATTTTCTATATTCATACAAGATATGTTTGTGAAAGAGCAAAAAAAAAAAAAAATCGTTCCCACGGGAACTCCCATAGCTGCGCCGATGTACGAAGGATTTGATTAAGATGTTATTCTTCATGTTGGAGAATTATGTATTTAGTGTTACTTTGTATACTGCATTTAAATGTTTTAATATGGTTGAAGGGAGAGGGAAGCATCCTGAAGTCTCATGGAACAAAATATGTTTGTACCAGTGACGCTTTTATCTAATGAGTTGTAAGTCAGGTTTTGATTTTTTTATTTGTCGTAGAAATGTCACACATGGTTATACCCTTGAGACTAAGACGTCAGAGTGAATATAATCACAAGAAGTTGCCTGTTTTCTTAATTTTAATACGCTTAACACGATTAAAACTTTAGAAATTCCCACTTGTTAATTGGATTATTAATTATAATACGTACCCCGCTAGTACAGTGGTAAGACTACGGATTTACAACGCTAAAATCAGGGGTTCGATTCCCCTCCGTGGACTCAGCAGATAGCCTGATGTGACTTCGCTGTAAGAATACACACACATACACATTTATAATATTAGAGGTTTCAATGAGCAATTTCAGATGTTATCAGTTATCAAACCACAAAGCTACACATAGGACTATCTGATGTCTGCCCATCACGGGTATCGAAACTCAGTTTCTATCATTGCAAGTCCGACGTGTCACAGAGGACAAATAATTAGATAATAATGAGGGTTTAACTTATGTTGTTTTGAGGCCATGTACAGTGTGCACTATTATAGTCCACAACCACCGGCGAAGTCAGCATTGAGGTAAAATAAGATCGAAACACTACTGCCGTGTAATGAGTTTATTCTCTGGATGATGAAAGTGCATTTTTAGAAATTTTACGACAGCTAAGAGTCACTAATAATACAAGAACATATTCAGTAGTATATACATAGAAAGCAAATGATGGTAATGGATAGTGTGACACTCTAAACAAGATTACTCAGACAGAGCTATGTTTCAGCTAAGAGTGTATATTGTTACAAAGAGTGATGCATATGAAGTTTCCACTTTCATTATGGACAGAAGAGTTCTAAAGCATGTTATACATTCTAGACTTGCTGGATACCATGTGATTAAAAATCGAAGAATGTAGGGGGGGACATAACATCACAGTAAGCAGTTCATTATTAGAAGTGCCTGATTACATTGGACAACGTGGTATTTAGGTCGTCCGGTTCGCAATCGGAGGATCTTTAACTCGAATTTCTCTCACGGAACACTCACCCTTTCAGGTGTGGTGGTGTTATATTGTGACTGTCAGTTCCAATAGTTGGAGATGGGTAATATTGACCAGCTGCATTTTCTCTAGTTTATCACTGTTAGATTAGGGACAGCTATTTCAAATAGCCTTCGTGTAGCTTTGCGCGGAATCATAAACAAAACAAACATTATGCAACAAAGCACGGACATAATGCTTTCATTTGTTTTGTTTTTAATTTCGCGCAAAGCTACTCGAGGGCTGTCCGCTCTAGCTGTCCCTAATTTAGCAGTGTAAGACTAGAGGCAAGGCAGCTAGTCATCACCACCCACCGCCAACTCTTAGGCTACTCTTTTACCAACGAATAGTGGGATTGATTGTAACATTATAACGCCTCATGGCTGAAAAGGCGAGCATGCTTGATACGACGGGGATGCAAACCCGCGACCCTCATATTACAAGTCGCACGTCTTTACCCACCTGGCGATACTGGGCCAAACTTCAACGTTCCCGAGTGGGCTCGAATTACCAACCTTTCGGTTAACAGCCGCACGCACTAGTCGATTGCACCACGGAGGTTTTAAGGCTTCCAGGCATCACAATTACCGAGCAAGTAGAAGACATAAATGAAACACGTACAAATATTCATATCATGCCTGTGTTTAAGTTAACTGACTCGATCAAAATGTACAATACCTCTTCTCAATTGTATATATCTAGTCGAGTTAAAATGTCATACCTAAAACAACAATTTCTGGTAACCATTCTTAATATTTAAGCATACAAATATGGTTGGAATGTCTTAATAGTATTCAATGAAGTGGATATGCAGTGAAACAAGCAGGTAAACGACACTTTAATGATGAAGTTATTACGATTTCTCAAGCAGTAACGACTGCTTCTTGAGACGAATTCAAACTACACTAGACATATTACAGCTACCACAGTTCAGTTGTACAACTAGTCGTCGCAGTGGATCTATGGTGTTCTTCTATACAACAGATTTTGAACTATCAATTACAGTTTATTTGGGGCAACTGATGATGTAGCACCAGTCTTTGGGACTCCAGTTAATGTTACAGTAATATAGATTTACCATTCTTGATAACACAGATGGAACCTTTTGTCGTTCTTACGTGTCACCAAGCACGTATATGCAGAATAATAGATAAAGATTGTAAGGATCTTTTTCTTTACACGTAAGTAAAGGTCAGATGGTTCCATTCCGCCAACTGTTTGAGACGTCAAGACATCTATATACCAACTTCGATCTTGTGTCCCTCGTATATCTAATTTAGGTGACTTGGGCTAGAAGAAGAGTGCGTCACAAAGATGGGAGTCGTTTTGGACTTTGCTACAGCAGGTGCTGGACTAGAGCCTATAGCTTATCAACTGTGAGTAAACAGTCTACAAAGACTGCTGAAGACGTGGAAATGTGTCAAAGTAAAATGATCATTCATGTTTAAATGTCGAAAAGATCTGGAATAAAAACAGTCAAAAACACATTATCATTTATGTATTTTTAAGTATAGGATTTATACCGTTGCCATAACTTTGGCCCGGCATAGCTAGGTGGTTAAAACTCTCGACTCGTAATCCAAGGGTCGCGGGCTTAAATTTCCGTCACACCAAACATGCTCGCCTTTTCAGCTGTGGGAGTGTTATAATGTGACGGTCAATCCCATTATTCGTTGGTAAAAGTGTTGGCAGTGGATGATAATGACTAGTTACCTTCCCTCTATTTTTACACTGCTAAATTAGGGGCGGCTAGCGCAGATAGCCCTCGAATAGCTGTAGGCAAAATTCCAAACAAACCAAAGTAAGGACATAACTTATATCAATATATTTTACTTTTGTTATATTTAAATACTCGTGACCAGATTGGTCTTGCGAACGTTAGAATTTGACATATAGTTTCATAAAAAGAAAGAATTTTAGTTGTGATTTTCACAAACTAATGTCCCAACATGAAACAAATATGTACTGGCAAATATATACATTTTCATGTATTTAGCGGCCAGCTTTTAATGTCAGCCAGTTTTTATTTAGGTTGGTTTATATTCTAAATTATTCAAATTTTCATGGATTATTATTTTACTTATTTCATGAAACATTAAAACAAAATAGTAAACATTTCGTAAATACTCACACATTTGTATATCTCAAATACTCTTTACGGCCATTTTGAATTTTTTCGCATGTAAACATTTACAATTATTCAGTGTTATAACTCTGCCAAGATTGGTGCTATCAATACAGAAACAACAATTACTTCAAAGTATGAACCATTCTTTAGAACTGTACCTTTCAAAGTCCAAACGTGTTATAATTGAAGCTGTAGGTTTGACAGCTTAGCATTACCAGGTGGATAAGGCACTCGACTCGTAATCCGAAGATCGCGGGTTCGAATCCCCGTCACACCAAACACGCTCGCCCTTTCAGGTGTTGGGGGTTGTAATGCGACGATCTATTCCATTATTCGTTGGTAAAAGAGTAGCCCAAAAGTTAGCGGTGAGTGGTGATGACTAGCTGCCTTCCCTCTAGTCTTACACTGTTAAATTAGGGACGGCTTGCACAAATGGCTCTCGAGTAGCTTTGTACGTAATTAAAAAAAAACAAAGTAGTTTCCTACGTATTACACGAAGCTTCAAGATTCTAAAGAAGCCTAAACCCCATGAAATTAGTAGACTTCACGCATTTATTATATTATTTAAAAACTCTTTCTTGTAAACAAAAGATTAAAAATGTATCCCACAACAGTATGTTACTAAAAATAACAGACTACACATAGGAAAGATTAATGTCAAATGCTATTTTGGAAAGCTGGAGACAAACTTTGTTGAAGTAAAAAAAAAGCAATGCAAAAGTGGAAAAGGATTCTTTGCTCTCAAGTCTGAAATCATTTTTGTTTAGTGAAATAAATAATGATCCAATGATAATCCTTTTTAGTAAACCATTATTTAACATCATTTAACAGACAGAAAATAACCTTTTATTTTCTTGAAACTTATTTTATCTGAGCCAGCGGAACACACATAGTTTTGGCCCTTGTTAAATTATCGATTCCTTTCATGTCATATCTTTATAATTCGTCCTTTCTCAGTGGCGAATTTATCACTAGACAAAAAGCTCGCGCCAAAGTCCCTTGATTATGGTGGGGAAAGGGCAAACTCTAAATGAAAAACATTCATATACGTGGTCATATATCATTTTATTATTGTTTGTTTTTAATTTATTACACAAAGAACAATGCATCAACATTCACAACAAAGCATGTGATTTAGATTTTTGTCAACACTGCTAAATTAGGGACGGCTAGAGCAGATAGCTCTCGTGTAGTTTTGCGCAAAACTCAAAATCAAACAAACACAATTTTCGTTTATAATACAAATATATTTTAATATTAAAAAAAGATGCAAATCATAATAATGGCCATTACTATGGTAGTTTTTATACAAGAGTTTTACAGATTTAGAAACAAAACTGAGTCTTATGTTTGGTCTGAAACTGTATGTTTTGCCGACGTTCACGGAGAGCAAGTTAATTCTTTGTTGATACACCTATAAGCTTCTTTTGACGGTTAGCTAGCTTGGAGCATTTGTAAGCTTTCGTCGCCGAAATTATCTAAATTCATTGTAGAACTACTAATGTCAGAATAGAAAATGGTAGGACTTGCAATGTACATCCAATAATATATGTAACATGCAAAAAAGAGAAAACTACACTGAAACGAGCATAGGAATTAAAATAAACATATAATGGTAAATCCGTTACACTAACTCACATTCTTATGTATATTTCTTTAGTAACCATCCAAGCCACATCATGAGTAATAAACCTGTAACGTTACCCAAAAGGATTATACGAGTTGTTAGAGGTAAAACGATCAGTAACTGATAGAACTTAAGTTGTTTTTGTTATGGAGAAGAATTCAGTAATAATGTAAATAAACATGGAATTCAACATAATTCTATTAACCTAACAAATACCAAAGAAAGAATCAGTTGTGATACCACAATCATTCGATATCTGGAACATAGCACTAAAAAAACCTAGATGTACTTTCACAGGATCCCGGAGAGTATCCTGTTTCGAGAATAAATAAAACCAAATTCAAGAATAACACATATATTTACTTCTTACCATTCATGTTCATATGTCATGATGTATTGCGGCCAACGGAGTGTAGGGTTCTTCTCGAGATTAACTGCACTCTCGGTGTTTACTGACATAACGACAATACAAACTGCAACGTTAAACATTATTTTAGTGTATACTGACTGACTGACTGACAGCACAACACGCCCTTGTATAGCGGTGTGAATGATTAAAGCAGACGTTTCTCGCAAACAGCCTTCGGCTCTGTATTGGAGAAAAAACTAACATATTTATCGTGATGTTCACATCAACAGTGTTGAACGACAACCCAAAGTTTAAAAATACTCTTCTTTTAACCATAAATAATAATGTTAATATTTTCTAATGTAATAATTAAATGCATTATTTATGCTAATTATGTTATAATTACAGTGGCGCTTCCCTATAACACTGTAGTCCGAGTTCTATATCATGTGATCGTGTTATTGAGATGTCCTCTCAAACCGTCACATAAGGTGGGTCCATGACATTTTCATTTATTACACATTCAACCCCCAATTGTTACATATCTTGCATAAATGAAGCAAAGAAGAAAAAAGCTTATTTAGCTTCGAATAAAAATTACTTTATTAAGAACATCTTTGGATAATAAATAGTATAGAATTTGCACATGCACATTAATTTTTACAACTGCAGTTACAGGTCATAAGTGTTATGAAGATATCAATGCATTTAGAATAATTCTAAAGCCGCATCGAAATATTTGATCAACAGTATTAAGAATAAATGTAAATTAGTTCGAACAAAAATCACCAGGAAACATAACAAAGTTAATACGAAGATTTAACACGAACTGCTGCAAGTTGATTTTCGTCTGTATTAATGTTCATGTATGTCTTTCTCTTCTTAGAATTGACGTTTAATAACAGATATGATAATTGTGTTATCAATGTCGTACAAATACTGATTTTCATATTAGTTCAGGTGCCTCATTTATATGGGGCTGTGGGCAGTCAATAAAAATAATCGAATTTAATTAATTAATTACGATGGGGAATTTTCATTGGTCAGTTATTAAGTTATCGTAACTGAGAATGCATACTCTAAAATCTCGATTAAACATATTGATTACCTTTTAGTTAAGCTTGAAAATTTTAGGGCTATTGAGAGACCCACGTTATAGCAAGGCTCCACGGTATTAAATATAAAAATCTGATGGATGGACCCGTACTTATCTGTATCACGAATATTTCGATTATAAGTCTACGTTGTGTATTTACTTTGTCACAATGCAAACAAACAATCTAAAAGTAAGTTTAAATCACGGCAAAATCACAAAATAATTATTTTTTCTATTGATAACACTTTCAGAATTGTATTATAAAAACTCAAAGTCATTTTATCACCATGTTTTGTGTTTATCGTTCTGGTACTGCAGTGATGTTTCACAAGTATTATAACCAATGTTTAATATGTTGTTCTAGCCTTTTTGACACTTCTTTAGTTTGTTTTGAAATTATGAGACTTAACTGGTTATTTAAGTTGGTAAGGGCATTCAGTTAGTTCTTTTAGAAAATAAGAGGTTTATGGATGTTTGCTAGACGAATGGAAAATTACGTTTTTACACTAGGCAGTTTTTTGTGCCTAGGAAAACATAACTTATATTTCATGTTAATATCATGAACGTAACACACAACTATCAGACATTACTATTTTGATACCAGTGTGTACTTTAAACCAACTGATTCCTGAACTTAAGGGCTTTAAGGTATCCATTCATATATACATCTACTACACACGTTACTTTATGAGTAGCAGTTAATTGTATCAACCAGCTCAAATGGAACGGGATTTAGCTTGTAGATTTTTCATGTATTTGTGAATAAATTATTAGTAATCTATCTTGAGGGCTTTGAACGAATTTATTAAGTAATTTGTTTTGAAATATGATTTATCTCTAACGGATGTTGTATAATACACGGAATGTAGCATGCAGTGACGGTAAGCTTTTGTGCCAAAAGTTGTAGGAAGAAGTTAAATCTTAGCCTTAGGTAATCTTATAGTATATTTAAATATAAAGATTTTCACTAGTCAGGTTCCATGGTTTGTCAAAAATGATATTAAAAGCGAATAGTTAAATGATAATTCACAGAATTCTCTGGGCTCGTTTTATATATTCATTTTCGTTTAAGTTTCCATTGAAGATACAATTCCACATTTAATAACTAGCTACTTCCGGTATAAACACACCAAAAACATTGTTTTGAATGTTTGTTCAGAAACCATTCTCAGTATAAGTGAACATTTCCTCTATTAAATGTTGACATTTGTTACCACACATGTTAATCAATTATTCATTTGAGAGAGAATCTTTTTCGGAGAATCTTCTCGTAGGTGGTCTTCATGCAAACAGCTGAAAAACAGAACGTGGTATGTAGGCATACCATTTGTTTGTTCATACTTTTTCATACTGACGCAGGAAGTTTTCAATATTTTTCTTTTCATTGAGAAACTATGCAGTTTCTTGTAATACATGATCCAAAAAGTGATTAATTTCACTTAGTTTTAGTTGTATTTGCAATTTTGTTAGTCTCTATAGGCAATACTTCTTCTACCCATGTATATCGTGGTTGTAACACTGCTCATTATGCAAGAATGTCGACAACCAGTGTCAATCAATGGTAAAATACGTTATATCTCGAGGTTATAGTTTCTCTTGTTTTAACTGAGAATATCCAGTCAAGCGGGTAACGCTTTGGCTTAATATTATGTTTCTCATTAATTAAGAAACTTATACATAAAATATCTGCAAGAGAATACCCATTATGGAAGTAGCTCTGTTAAAGTACTAAGTGCCGTGTTAATAACTGAGAATGAAGGAGAATACAAGGGATTCCCTAGCGATGATGCAGAGAATGTTACAGCTGTCAGTACAGGGGCAGTCAGCTTCACTGAGGTGTGTACAACGTACAAATAGTGATCTATTCTACAAACAAGCCATTTCTCTGGACCTTATACCGACGTTGGAAAAAACGTCTTCAAAGTCAGATATATGTCTTACCCCTGTTGTACTAAAAACGGGCAGAAAAAATAAAGCAAAGTGTTTACATCAAGTTTTGTGGGAATAACAGTAAAGGAGGAACAGAAATCTTCGAAACGTTAAGAACTGCCTTTGGTGATGACTGTTTAAGTAAGTGGACAGAACACTTCCGAGATGGCCGGGATTGGATTAAAGATGACCCACTTTCTGGGCGACCATCGACATCGTCCACTGATGAAACGGTCGCTAGGGGAAAACATTAATAAACTAAACTAAACTAAACTAAACTAACGTGGCAGGGGTTCAGTTTAGAGAGAGAGAAATCAGAAGAGTTCTCTCTCCAACTGGAGTGTTCAGGAGCTTTGTGGTTCCTCTTCGTCCCCTTTCGTGGATTGTTATTAGGATTAAAAGGTGGTTTGCAATTATTATTCTTGACATTTTGAGGATGTCTTTTCTAAATGTTGTCTTGGATGGAGGCAAAGGCAGCAGCGGAAAAGAAGCCCGGGAACTGTCCCGAAAGGAAGAGGTTGAGCGGGTGTGAACATGAATATTGTTCAAATCCAGATCAAAAGTAAAATAAAACAATTCAATTCAATTCAAACAGCACGATTCAGGGCCTGCCAGAAAAAAAAAATTGGATCTATAAATCCAATGCCTGAAGATTTTGGTGTGGGGGAAACGGGAGTGCCCCGAGAAAACCCACTTTCACACGAGAGGCGCCGAAAGTTTTGCCTGTCGTGTGCCCTGTACCTGAAAAAAAAGGAATTCATGTTAATAACATAGATTTTATTTATTTAGATTCTTTCTTGAGTGGATTGAGATTCTTGAAATATGTTGTAAGGTGATATGAATTTCGTTGGTGCACTTGATAATTTGTATAGTGATGCCGTTAGTTTGTTTCTGTTTTCTGCTTTTAGATAATATTTCAGAGAAAGTTCTGTTATTCTATCTTTTATGGTTGGTAAATTACTAATTTGGTGTAGATAATTTGTTGGCGTAAAAGATGGTAAACTGAATGCGGATTTTAATATTTTGTTTTGTTGCACTTGGATTTTCTGGAGAGTGTTATTTGACATGTTGTATGTTACTTGACATCCGTACTCTATTAGTGGACGGATGTAAGCCTTGTATATTTGTATGATGGTGTTCGGTGCGCATTTCGATTGTTTACCAGTTATAGTCTTTAGATATGAAATCCTTTTTCTGATTGATGAGTGTATATTGTTTATGTGTTTTTTCCATGTTAGTTTTGTGTCAAAAGTGACGCCAAGGAATGTGATGTTTTTGCTCATGTTAATGGTTGTGTTTCCAAGTGATAGTTTTATTTTTCGTAGATTTTTTCTTTGCTTCTTTAGTTTTCTATAGAAGGTGATTGCTTGTGTTTTTGTCGGATTTAACACGACCCTCCACTTGTTGCTCCATGTTGAGACTTTGTTTAGTGATTCTTGTACGCGAGACATGGCCATTACTGGGTTTCTGGAGGTGCTCCAGATTGCGATGTCATCTGCGTATTGTGAATTGTGTGTGTAAAACATTAATTATCTGCGAAACTGCTTATGTACTGGACATTTCCTTGGATCGTGTCAGGCGATTTTAACTGAAAAACTGCATGCGTCAAGTGTCTGCAACATTTGTTCCAAGGCTGTTGACCAAAAGTTTCATCGTCAACAAGTGTGCGAGGATCTGAAAAGAAGGCTAGAAAGTGATCCCAATTTCATTAACGTCATTATTACAGTTGATGTGTCATGTGTATACAGTTATGACTCTAAAACTAAACTTCAGTCATCCCAAGTCTCCATCATCACCACGTCCGAGAAAACCACGACAGTCTAAATCAAATGTGCAGACAATGTTCATCATGAAGCCGTACCTCATGACCAGACAGTTATGTTCATCATGAAGCCGTACCTCATGACCAGACAGTTATGTTCATCATGAAGCCGTACCTCATGACCAGACAGTTATGTTCATCGTGAAGCCGTACCTCATGACCAGACAGTTATGTTCATCGTGAAGCCGTACCTCATGACCAGACAGTTATGTTCATCGTGAAGCCGTACCTCATGACCAGACAGTTATGTTCAAGTGAAGCCGTACCTCATGACCAGACAGTTATGTTCATCATGAAGCCGTACCTCATGACCAAACAGTTATGTTCATCATGAAGCCGTACCTCATGACCAGACAGTTATGTTCATCATGAAGCCGTACCTCATGACCAGACAGTTATGTTCATCATGAAGCCGTACCTCATGACCAGACAGTTATGTTCATCATGAAGCCGTACCTCATGACCAGACAGTTATGTTCATCATGAAGCCGTACCTCATGACCAGACAGTTATGTTCATCATGAAGCCGTACCTCATGACCAGACAGTTATGTTCATCATGAAGCAGTACCTCATGACCAGACAGTTATGTTCATCATGAAGCCGTACCTCATGACCAGACAGTTATGTTCATCATGAAGCCGTACCTCATGACCAAACAGTTATGTTCATCGTGAAGCCGTACCTCATGACCAGACAGTTATGTTCATCATGAAGCCGTACCTCATGACCAGACAGTTATGTTCATCGTGAAGCCGTACCTCATGACCAGACAGTTATGTTCATCATGAAGCCGTACCTCATGACCAGACAGTTATGTTCATCATGAAGCCGTACCTCATGACCAGACAGTTATGTTCATCATGAAGCCGTACCTCATGACCAGACAGTTATGTTCATCATGAAGCAGTACCTCATGACCAGACAGTTATGTTCATCATGAAGCCGTACCTCATGACCAGACAGTTATGTTCATCATGAAGCCGTACCTCATGACCAAACAGTTATGTTCATCGTGAAGCCGTACCTCATGACCAGACAGTTATGTTCATCATGAAGCCGTACCTCATGACCAGACAGTTATGTTCATCGTGAAGCCGTACCTCATGACCAGGCAGTTATGTTCATCGTGAAGCCGTACCTCATGACCAAACAGTTATGTTCATCATGAAGCAGTACCTCATGACCAGACAGTTATGTTTCTCATGAAGCCGTACCTCAGGACCAAACAGTTATGTTCATCGTGAAGCCGTACCTCAGGACCAAACAGTTATGTTCATCATGAAGCCGTACCTCTTGACCAGACAGTTATGTTCATCATGAAGCCGTACCTCATGACCGGACAGTTAACCAGGCCTTTTATAAAGAGGTCTTACGTCACTTGAGTGAGAAAGTTAGTGAAACAGCTACGAACTGTGGAAAAATGATCACTGGTTTTTTTATCATGACAACGCGCCTTCTCACATTGTTGTGTGTTCAAGAATTTTTGGAAGAAAAAACATTCCTGTGATACCCCCCCCCCCACCGTAATCTCCTGATTTTGTCCCGCGTGATTATTTTTTCTGTTTCCAAAAATCAAAATTAAGTTGAAAGGGAAGATATTTGATGACATTCCAACTATCCATAATAATGTGAAAGCAGAACTTAGTCGTATAAATTCGAAGACTTCCGAAAATAGCAGAAACGTGGAAGAAGTGTGTGTATCGGTGAGATTACTTTGAAAGTGATAACGTGTAATACTGATGTATGAACATTATTCTTCGAAATAAAAGTGAAGTCTTAGATCTTTTTGGTCACACTTCAAATATATTGTATATTTTTTAGTGTCTGTTTGGGTGTATTTAGTTAATTTCTCAGTGAAAGGTTTTTGTCGACGAAACAGTTACAAGCGTTTCTTATCTGATAAAAATTTAATATTTGAAAACGAATCTTGATTACTTAGCTCTGAGTACAGTTTACGTCCCATTAAAAAATGTAGTGTATTTATATAAATATAATAGTACTGTGTTATACGTCCATGTAAATACTTCACAAGGTTTAGATATATCATTACAAAAATTTATATGGAGGTTTGTTAAATCCATGAGAAGATAATACAAGTTTTCAGTTTTGAGCTTTGTGCGTTGCAGTTTTGGTAGGCGTTTTGGCAATTTTTACCACTACTTCGTCTCGTGTTAACGGATTTTCACCAAATTTGCCATGAATGTTTAGTGAGTTTATGCAGAGATAAATGTAAAAATGCGGTTTCACATTTTGCTTTTTGTAGTTTTTATAGGTATTTTTACATTTTTTTTATAATCATTAGGTTGTACAGAAATAAATGTCGGAATTCTCACGATGACATTTAGAAGCTGAATATTGAGTAACTTATTGTTGGTTGGCTGGTTTAATCCAACATTTGTTGCTTACGATTCAGAGTAAGTTTTGCAACTCCCAAGGCAGCATGGACAAGAAGAACTTTTGTGTGATTTTCCTCTACGACTTCAAACTTGTACTAAAAGCTACCGAAACTACATGGAATATCAACCAGTTTAACGTTGGTTTCACAAGTTTCTTCATGAAGGCAAAAGTCTTAAAGACTACGAAGGTTGTGGAAGGAAGCCATTCTCTGATAAACACACATTAAGGGAAGCAGTTGAGACAGACCCTCACACAACAGTACGTGAGCTTGTAGAAAAGCTAGGCACAAACAAATCAAGCATTGTCAACCACCTGAGTACTATTAGAAAGACGAAAAAGTTGGATAAGTGGGTTCCGCATGAGCTGACTGAAGATCAACAAAATCGGCGCTATAAGACCTGTTAAGGATGACGCTCCAAAAATTGAACGAAATGAGAACCGAGATTCTGCTTCATCTACCTTATTCCCCAGACCTTTTCACTACAGATTTTAATTTTTCAAGCATTATGACAACTTTTTGAACAATAAACGATTTCAAAACCAACCAGATGCAGAAGAAGCTATCAGGAAGTTCATAGAAACTTTGATTTTTACACCAGGGGACATAAACAGTATTGTTACACGTTAGTGATTTTTACAACAGGGGACATAAACAGTATTGTTACACGTTAGCAAAAGTGATTTAAAGCAAATGGTGCTTACTTTGATTGAAGCATGTTTTACAACACTGGTTTATACTTTTCCAAACTTCGCAGTTCAAAAACGACGTTTATTTCTTGACAACCTAATACATACAAAGGAAGCAACTTTTCATGTCCAAAGATAATATTTCGTTAATCATAAGTTTATATAACCTCCTTCATGGGGACGGGTACTCCAACTACTATAAAATATTGTAAAAATATATTTTCCAAAATTACTTTCTTTGCTTTTGTATGTCCATGACATCTGGGCCAGCTTGTTATACCGTTTTTATATTAGTTGATATGTACCTCAACAGATCTGACAAAACTATAATGTGCTGCACATTAACGAAGTTAAATTCCTTAACAATCTTTCAAAAACTTAATTTTTAAAATAAAGGTCATCTGTTTGGTGACCCGGCATGCCCAGGTGGGTTAAGGCGTTCAATTCGTAATCTGACGGTCGCGGGTTCCAATCCCCGTTGACCAAACATGCTCGTCCTTTCAGCGATGGAGACGTTATAATGTGACGGTCAATCCCATTACTCGTTGGTAAAAGAGTAGCCCAAGAGTTAGCGGTTGGTTGTTATGATTAACTGCCTTCCCTCTAGTCTTACACTGCTAAATTAAGGACGGCTAGCGCAGACAGCCAATAATGAATGAACATTAGATCGCTGTAACACGATGCCTTGTACACAATGCAATCGGTGTCTTTATGGGGATAACATATAGTTCTATATTTTGTTAAACACATTCATAGATTACAGAAACTTGACTTTAACATTATTGTATTTGAAAATAATCTATTTCTGACCGTTAGTACGCAGTTCGTTTATCATAATATCATGGTCAGGATGAGGTAGCCAGCAGTGTAATATAGCCAAAAGCCGAGGACTTGAAATTCTTGTAGTTATGATCTATGTATAGCTGCGTCATATCAACATTATTCTTTACATTATTTTTGTATTGCCATACCTACATCATTCTACGTTTATTACTTGTTCTAACTATGAATGATAGTCGTTGTAACCTAGCGCAAAAGTATTATTATTTTTATTCTAAGGTCATGCGTAAATAGTTACGTGCTAACAAGGTATAAGAGAAACGAAAAATGTTAAAATATTTTTAAAATAATTTGATTTTTTTTAATTTATAATTCTAATACTTCTAAACTGCTACCTAAACGAAAAGCCCACGTGTAAACATTTTATCATTATGTTTGTCCATCAATGAATAAAAATAGATGTACTTTTGTATAAATGAATATTTAGCGATCTCGTAAATCATTTGGAAGTGCCTTGAAAAAGTTTGATTTTAACTGCGCCTTACGGTGTGCTTCAGTGAATTCTGTTGAGCTTAAACTACGAACTTGAAATAACAATACGTGTGTTTTTATATTCTTTCAAAACTGTACAGTCATATCTACTTTAAATCTCATACACTTAGATTATCTGAGAGTAAAAGTAAGAATAAATAAAAAAATGTCATTCAATCCATATTTCTTCCTTATGCTTTAGAAATTTCTGAAACATTTAAACTATATTAATATAAAAGTTAGCGTTAGGGTAACGGCTAAAATTTACATATTTTAAAAGTTGAAAATTTGTCAGAACATACATTTAATTTCCGCACTCGTTAACAATTCAGTTACAAAAGATTACTTATGAAAAAATGAAAGTTTTCTTGTATTTCTTTGCATATTACTTCTTTATTTCGTAATCAGCTTTACGTTTGTGATTAAGTTATATTTTCCCTGCATACTGTACTATATAATAAGTTCCACCTTTACTTATTAATTAATAACAAGGACATCAGTTACAAGAACACGTGCCTACATTAAAATTTAATCATTCTGAGATAGGAAGCTTATACACATATTCTACTATTGTCATAGTGATAGTAACTGTACAGTATCCTGCTAGACAGAATTCCACAGGATTAAAAACAATGTTCTACTGTTCCACCCGAAACTCCTGATATTAACGTAAGATTATGATTGAAAGAATATTCGATTAGTATTGTTTATCGCTAGCGGTCACAACATTGGTTTTAAGCTTTTTGTACATTATGGAATAATAAATAAAAAATACCTTGATTTATCAGCTTGTTTCATGGCCTCGAATGAGATCATGAATGTTTTGGAGTCAAATTGAAAGATTCCTAATCTTACCATAAATGTTTTATAAAGAAAAAAATAGATAACTTGTGTGGCACTTGTCTCCAAGAAAGGAGAGATTTGTTGGAATTTGATTATTCGCTGGGAGACATAAATGCATGATGGAGAAAGAAATTCAGAGTTTCAGAAATAAAAAATGGAATGACAGAAAAAATAAAAAGAGAGAAGAAAAAATTCAAAACTGATGAACAGTAAGGACACGATTAGAAAACGTATTCCCCCTAGTGGCACAGTGGTATGTCTACGGACTTACACACTAAAAACCGGATTTCGATACCCGTGGTGGGCACAGATAGCCCATTGTATAGCTTTGTGCTTAATTCTAAACAAACAAAAAACGTATGGGAACGTTTAGACATACGTTATAAATATTATTCATAGGTAAAATATACCAGCGTTGTTGTGTTTTAGCACGAGGCAATACAATGTGTTATTCTTGCCCTTTCCTTTGTGTATAAATCGAGCCCCGGGTTTTAGCATCGTAATTCTATAATGTTACCACTTACTGAGTACCAGAGAAGCAGAAAAAATATTGATTAAAAAATAGAATAAAATGGTAAATGAATTCGTTACAGAACAAAGAGAGAAAAATACTTCCCACATCGATTTTTATACTGTGTTAAGCGCAATAAGAAGTAATAGAGAAAACACAAGAGATATCCTTCGTTGTATGATAGGCGGTTGTTAAAAGAAATACGAGTAATACTATGGAAGTAATTAGCGTTAAACAATACTTGAGTGCACACGGTGAACTGTGTCTATGAAAGTTAACATGAAAGTTATTTTCTCTTTTCATCAAAACTTGAAGAGATACAATTAGAAGGAAACAACTCCAGAGCGTGTAATTTGATGAACGTGTTACGCATACTTACTGGGGGCCAGCATTAAGCCAAAGCCAGCGTGAAAGAGTATACCGTTATCTTACGTGCTGGCTACAACTACTTCTTCAAACACACTGTTCTGAGCAGATAAGACAAGAGGGCGGAGAGAAACCTGAGAACGCACGATTTTCATTTAGTGTCTGTACATATTTTCGCCTGTCACTAGGTGGCGAAACCATCGCATGAGATCCTTTGTAAATGTATTGAACTCTGAATGAAATATTTACTTGAAAGTATTTATCCATTGATAAACATATTAATTATGTTTCTCGAACGTTTTGATCTGTATTATTGACCACTTTTTAAATTTATTATTCAAACAAAACAATAACTAGAATACTAAAATGTTTTTTTATCTATACGCCGAAGATAAATTGTGTGTGTGTTTCTCTTATAGCAAAGCCACATCAGGCTATCTACTGAGGCCACCGAGAGGAATCGAACCCCTGATTTTAGCGTGTAAATCCGTAGACTTACCGCTTTACTAGCGAGGGGCGAGATATCTTGAACATGTAGCTCATGGCGAATTCAGAATATTACGCCCCGCAGTGGCTCAGCGGTATGTCTGCGGATTTACACGCTAAAATCCGGGTTGCGATACCCGTGGTGGGCAGAGCACATACAGTCCATTGTGTAGCTTTGTGCTTAATTCAAAACAACATCAGAATATTGTCCTCCCAGTTTCCTCCATCGTTTCAAGAGAAATACAGAAGTGTTTGTTTTGTTGGTAAGCACTGAACTACACAATGTTCTACCTGTGCTGTAATACCTGTGCTGTAATACATTTCTGAGTAGCTTTCCGAGCCCAGCATAGCCAGGTGGTTAAAGCACTCGACTCGTAATTTGCGGGTCACGGGTTTGAATCTCTTTCACACCAAACATATTTAACCTTTCACCCGTGGAAGCATTATAATGTCTCCGTCAATCCCACTATTTGTTGGTAAAAGAGTAGCCCAAGATTTGGCGGTCTTAAAGTGCTAAATTAGGATTGGCTAGCGCAGATAGCCCTTATGTAGCTACGCGCGAAATTCAGAAAACACTCATACGCAGTAGATTCCTCACTAAATATTATATCTGGGATTTCTCAAAAGAATTCCCAAAGTTCCTGGCATTTCAAGATATTGACGTTTAACTATGTTTTGATTTTCTTGACCGTGCAGCTTTCACATTCTACGGGAGTGAAAAATCTTTTAGACTAGCTGCTTACAAATTAATCAATTAAATGAGCAAAAATTGTCTTTAATGACTTTCCTTCAACAGCATGCCAAAGATTACTATAAAAGAATGCAAAAATTTTAAATAAAATTATGGTTTAAGTTCGTTAGATAATTTTCTCCACATTACGAGGGAGAAACAAAGTATTATTATCTATATAGATGTATGATCGTTTCTCATACAACAAATTTTACGACAGTCTGTTATTACATTATCACGTTCCTGTAAATAATTTAGTTACTGGCAGGGGTGGATATAAACCAAATAGAACCTGGGGCGGTTGAATAGCATTTGTTTCCTTTTTCAATATATACAAGTGCATACTACACATAAACTTTTCAAATTTTCTATTCGATGAGGGTCCCCAAGTGGTCGAGAGCCTGGTGAAAGTGTTCCTTCAGCTCAGTCTTGGTTGTTAGATGTGTTACTGGTAAGGTAATGATTTTATTATGAATACTAGGAGATAAAAAAAACGAAAACTTTTACTTGTAGCTATAGGCTGCTAATAAAAATTGTATGATATAGAAATAGAAAGCATCGACACGTTTAAATTTGCCTGACACGGTCTGGCTGTTACGACATTCCACTCACAAGTTACTAATTATAAGTTCGAATTCTATCATTCATTGATCATGTTCGCTCCCCCTTTCAACCATAGGGGGATTTAAAATATGACAATCAACCTCACTACTCGATTAGGGTATCCCACATGTTAGCTATAGGCAGTGTTAACTAGCTGCCTTCCCTAGTCGGGCCTGTCATGGCCTAGCGCGTTAAGGCGTGCGCTTCGTAATCTGTGGGGTCGCGCCAAACATGCTCGCTCTTCCAGCCGTGGGGGCGTATAATGTGACGCTCAATCCCACTTTTTGTTGCTAAAAGAGTATCCCAAGAGTTGGCGGTGGGTGGTGATGACTAGTTGCCTTCTCTCTAGTCTTACACTGCTAAATTAGGGACGGCTAGCACAGATAGCCCTCAGGTAGCTTTGTGCGAAATTTCAAAACAAAGAAATAAACCTTCCCTAGTCTAGCATTTATAAAGTACGGTCAGGAACTGTAGATAACCCTTGTGCAATATGGGATTTATCTTGAGATAACAACTTGTCGGAGTCATAGGATAATGTTTAACAGTTAAATATACAGGAAAATTTTTTTATAACTTTTCTTGTTGGAATATTCACACTTACAAATGTAAATTACGTAATGATTTGAATGGTACAATTTGATTAACGGAATATATGTAATATACATTTCATAAGAAATAAATACGTATTATTGTTGTTTTATTTTTGTTATTAAGGGTCAAGCTACATAAAAAGCTATTTGTATTTTGCCCATTGTGGATGATGATAACCGATTTTTAACATAAGTCTGGAGACTTAATCCTAACACTTCTCAGTTGCACAGTGGCATGTCTGTGGACTCACACCCCTGAAAACAGACTATCGATATCTGTGGAAAGCAGAGCACAGATAGCCCATTATGTAGCTTTGTGCTCAGTTCTAAACAAACAAACTTACTCCTGACATCGGAAGGCAATAGAGGCTCGAATTTAAATATTATTAATAATCTTTTCCCAAGTTTGTTTTTGTTACTTTTGAATTAATTATTTTTTATACAATGAATATTTAACGAGCCGGACTATGAATGTTAGGGTCCATGGTTCACATCCCTTTCTTACAAGATCGCATTCAGCACTTCTGTTTGTTTATAATTAAGTAGAAAGCTACACAATGGAATATCTGTGCTCCGTCCACTAGGGGTATTGCTATTGCAACCCGGTTTCTAGTGTTGTGCATCCACTGTGTTACTGAGGGACTTCAGCACTTTATGGCTGTGAATACGTTATAAAAGCGGTAGCCAAATCCGACTATTTTATTAGAGTAGCCCAAGAATTGTTGGTCAGTGCAATTATTGACTTTCTGCCTTTTCTCCAGTTTTTCAGGTCAAAATTAATGACGACTGGTGCAAATAGTTCTTATATAAGATTGCGTAAATATACGAAACAAACAAAGAATCAACTATATTATTAATGTAAAATTTATAAAAAAAACTTTTCCAATCAGAGTTTGATATTGAATTTTCAGTCTTCATTGAAACACTAAATAACTTAAAACAATTTGTTTGTTTGTTTTGGAATTTCGCACAAAGCTACTCGATGGCTATTTGTGCTAACCGTCCCTAATTTAGCAGTGTAAGACTTGAGGGAAGTCAGCTAGTCATCACCACCCACCGCCAACTCTTGGGCTACTCTTTAACCAATGAATAGTGGGATTGACTGTAACATTATAACGCCCCCACGGCTGCAAGGGCGAGCATGTTTGGCGCGACTGGGAGGCTAACCCGCGACCCTCGGAATACGAGTCGCACGCCTTAAGACGCTTGGCCATTTAAAACAAACTACTAAAGTAATTCGACTCTGTTTAAACTGAAACAGAGAACGGAATTATTCATGGTGTAGAGCTACATCAGAAAACCACTGTATATTAATTTACCGTCTTGTTTCTAGGTGACATTTCACTAATTGTACTCTAAGGAAAAACGTCTTAGATTTAGATTTATTTGATGATATAAGTACCGAAGTACTTCATAATAAAAAACTCCTACTTTAAGAATACTCACACTCAATACTATTTCATCATTTTAAAGTCCTTGAAAGTGGCTGAAACTTTATTAGACTCTGTGTTTTAGTTCTCAGAAAATTTTACTAACCGAACTTGTAACCTTCCGTAGAAACGACAGTATTCAGTTTGGAGTTTAGTTCTTGAAATTGTCTTGTTTAGTAACCAGTATGTGATTTTTTAAAACTCGCACGAACGGAAATAATCGAAGCTTTTTTTTTTTTAATGAATCTCTTATTTCCCGCACTTTTATGTGATTACGTGTTTCCCGGCTATTAATATTGTGATACAACAATTCCCTTCTTTAACAAATACTAGGTTTTATTTAGTTATTAACTAATTCTAAGTTAAACGTAAGAGGCTACCCCTTTTAGAATTGTGTTAGTGTAGTATTATTACACTTATTGGGTTACGTGTCGAACCTACGATCTCACGTCTGTATTTACTGACTGAAGGATTTACTCAGTAACCCTTTCACACGTTCTCACCAACTCATAATACCAGTGAACTACATTCGACCCCAACTCATACTGTTAGAGTTTGTTTGTTTTAAGTTAAGCATAAAGCTACCCAATGGCTATCTGTGATCTGCCCACTACGGGTATTGAATCCCGGTCTCTAGTGTTGTAAGTCCGCAGACATCCACTATGCAAGTGAGGGGCTACTATTAGAGAACTATATTCGACCCCAACTCACACTATTTAAAGAACTACATTCATCTGTAATTTATGCTATTGGAGAACACCATTCGAATCTAACTCATGTTACTAGAGAACTACATTGCACTTTTAACTCATACAACTGGGACACTACATTCGATCACAACTTGTACTATTAGAGAACAATATTCATCTGTAATTCATGCTGTTATAGAACTACATTCGAATCTAACTATACAACTCCATTCAACTCCTCTTTGGATAAGCTAGTAGTAATACAGAAACTCACTACTATATGCAACTGAATTTTGGCAATTATTATGACACTTACTTTATATAACGTAGTAAGGAATTATTATTCTATAAATTATAGATATATCAATTAAAATGGTTTTGAAGTGTGTATATTTTAATCTTAATATCACGAATTTTATATAATGTTTGTTTTGAAATCATTTGTTTAACGAAACGTGATGACTTCACAAAGAAAATAAACCAGTTTTATTCAAAGATACAACTTTTTTCACAAATTAGTTGTATCTAATACATGCTACTATGGTTGTTGAAAAATACCAAATTGAGAATAAGATATTTAGTTTTGTGTTATACACTTTTATTTTTTTAACCTAGTTAATTATGGAAGTTTGGGATAATAATTTTTTGAATTATTGTTAATTTTTATTTAATGTGATGTTCATGAGCTGAAATAATTAATTTATAATAAGTAAAAATTATTATCTCACTAAACGAATAATGTAAAAAAAATAATATATGTATATAATGACAGAACAGTTAATTCGGCTTGTCTGTTTAATACAGGAGGCCTGGCATGGCCGAGCGCGTAAGGCGTGTGACTCGTAATCCGAGGGTCGCGGGTTCGCGCCCGCGTCGCTCTAAGCATGCTCGCCCTCCCAGGGGTATATAATGTGACTGTCAAACCCACTATTCGTTAGTAAAAGAGTAGCCCAAGAGTTGGCGGTGGGTGGTGATGACTAGCTGCCTTCCAGTGTCTTACACTGCTAAATTAGGGACGGCTAGCACAGATAACCCTCGAGTAGCTTAGTGCGAAATTCCTAAACAAACAAAGTATAATGCAGGAACGCCACCTTGGCTTTCATCATGTGAGCATTTATTCGAAAAACAGTTTTGAACTTTCATTATTGAATTATCTGTCATGTAGTTTTTATTTAACACTATAATAAGCCGTAATAAAAAGAGATACATTTTAAACGTGAATAATAGAGTCACCAAGTTATAAGGTAAGACTTCTAATTAACCACTCTTTCAATACGTCATAACTGTTACGGTTTTGTAATTATTTCTTAGTAATAGGAATATATGTTATCCTTAGACTTCTATTAGCCCCCCAATGGCTCACTGGTATATCTGCGGACTTACAGGCTAAAATCCGGGTTTCGATACCCGTGGTGGGCAGAGCACAGATAGCCCATTGTGTAGCTTTGTGCTAAATTCAAAACAACAACAAAACAACGACTTCTATTAGCTAATGATACATTTTAGAATTAATTTTACACTATATATTTTGTCTAAATTATTTATCAAACCTCATCTAACTGATGTCTAATGAGAATCCATTGGTTCCTTTCCTATTAACTTATCACTGTAACATAATTAATTAGACTTGTTTTTTAGCATATATGAAGCGTGTTTTCTTCTATGCTTATTTCTTGTTTGCTTCTCAGGCCTTTTGTGTTCGTTGCTTGTTGTGAGTGCGATGCTGCAGGTTTTGCCTTCTTACCAGTGACACAACCATTTGTGTGCGGACTAACACCACCATAAATCGGGTTTCGATACCCGTGGTAGACAGAGTACAGATATTCTATTGTGTAGCTTTGTGGTTAACTTCGAGCAAAATTATCGTTTTCTTATTTGGTAGTTGCTTCTTTTCAGACTTCATTTACATTCCCTGTAATAACCCTTAAAAACAGTACTAATCAAGAGAGTGTAGATTCGTCAAAGATTTGACTAAACCTAAACTAGATATATTTAATGAATTATTTTATAATTTGGTTTCTATAGTGAACTACATCTTCATTTGTTTGGAATGATTATTAGTAAAACACCCTTTAAGTGTTAATATACGTTATTGTCACATAATAATTATTAATACAACATTCTTTAAGTGACAAACATACATTATTGTCACATAATTATCATTATAGTGTACGAGAGGTTCTAGATATATCTGCTACTTTGATGGCTTATACCGCTAAAAACCGGGTTTCGATATAACTGGTGAGCCTAACACAGTCAGCCTGTTGCAGAGCTTTGTGTTTAACGGCAAAGAAACATACAAATTAAATATACATTAAATAGTTCAGCGAAACTCTAAAAGTAATCACTAGATGTGTCATACAAAAACAAACAAACTGTGAGTATCATTAACCTATCATGTATCAACCTTTTTGTGAAATATTTACATTTTTTAACACCACAGAACAGAAATTAAGAGATGTTATCCATAATTATGATTAACTGTTTTTTTATAGATTATTCCTGGTGTTAAGAATGGAATGAGTGTACGCTTTTATTTTAACAAAGTCACATCGGGGTGTCTGCTGTGTCCACCGAGGGAAATCGAACCTCTGACCTAAGCGTTGTACGTCTGTAGACTTACTGCTGTACCAGTGGAAAACAAGAATGAAATGAAGTTTCTTAGAATTTCCATACATATTTCCTTATGAAAGTTATATATGTGATGGAAATTAGTTAAGTAATGTTGAATGAGGGGGCTAAATACCTTCGCACTATGCTAACAAATCACGAAAATACTTTTCAGTACAGCTGAATCATATAATTTCATTAGAACCTAGAACCAAGTACTTCTTCGCAGATGTCACCTTTTCATACTTAATAAAGCTTCCATAGTTTTGTAAATGAAAAGTACTGTCGCGTCAGTAATGGAAGAAACTTTTTACTAAATCACTGAAATAATCTCTATAAAAAAGGTATGAGATGGATAAGTGGTTGAGGCATTTAACTCGTAAGCTTAAGATTTAGGTTCCATCATCGAATATGTTCGCCCTTTCAGCTGTATGGACTTCATAACGCGACGGTGCTCCAACTATTCATCAATAAAGAGTGGTTAACGATGGGAGGTGTTGGCTAGCTGCTTTCCCTGTCACCTCTAAATTAGGGACTGCTGTCATAAACAGCCTTCGAGTAGCTTTGCAAACAAATCTTTGCAAATTTACTAACATTTTGCAATACTTTAAGTATCGAATTACGACGTATGTGAAACACTTTTAGCATCATATTATCAACCAGGATGTTTGAAAAGCGAAAACGTAAATTATTTAAAACTTTAGGGTTAACCAAACAATTTTCTTCGAAAAATATGCTGGTGCTAAGGTTTACTAAAGCACTTGATGGTTGTTTTTAAAACTTTAAAGTTTATGTTTAATGAGTCCAGAATAGGAAAGAATAAAAAATAATAAACACCTTTTAAAAACATGATTCGCATAGTTAATGACGTGAAACAATTTGTAGCAAAACGTAGGCTACGATAAAAGTAAATGTATATAAACAGTTATGAAAACCACACAAAAAGAACAAAAATCATTGCTTTCCACAGGGTACTGCGACTACTTACATTCTTTTAGTTACATATGTATGAGGTTACAAGCTCAAAATGAATTTCAAATGTAACTATTAAAAACATCTCACTGCTAGTGCCCTTTGACATATTTTATTTTCCGTTTCCTAGAATAAACTTTCTTGATATTTTTTACAATACTGTATTTTTATTTGGTAGAAACTCCTCTTATATAAGTAATAAGATAAATATCGTCCACAAAGTCTTGCCAGAGCCTCTAGTGTAGAGTACTGTCACTAATCTCTCACATCTTTAAGGACAAATACGTGAGCTGGCCAAAAAGATAGCAAACCCTCCGTCTGATGTACTGAGCTCTATTCAGTGTGTTTTTTCTGTATTCTAATGGCAGAAAGACCGTTCTGAACAAAATGTCAATATTTGGACAACGGGCGGAAACGCTTCCAGGCCATCACACTAAACCATCCCCCCCCCAAGCATTCACCAGTTTGATCGGCAGAAGTTGATCAATAATACATTTACCCCACCCCCTCTCCGAGTATTATAAATCTATTCGAATTTGTAAGGCTTGAAAAAGAACATTTTTCGTTTATAAATTTTGGAGGATATTGGATTTTCTTAGCAAATTTTATTATTATTTCTTTATTGTGACAAATCTAAAAAAAAAAGAATTACTCTTATATTGTATAAATAATTCAGAAGACTTGGAATACACGGATAATTTATATAAAAAGATTTAAAATTATGTGCATTGTTAAGAATAGCATAAATATGTTTCGTTATAAACGTTATTTAGTATGTTAACTTACAAGGCGTTATGCCGGTAGACACAAATGGATTTTATTGAGTCGTGTGCCCCATAAACAATAGGATATTTTATGTTAATAGATCTTTCTGCATTATCAATTAGGTGTGATAGAATATAAAATTTACAACAGTTGTGCTAAAAAAATAACTAAAGAAACTGTAAGAAATGAACGAATAAAAGACAAAAGAAATCTAAGGAATAGAAATATATAAATAACAGGCTAGTGATGTAATGAAGATTGGCAGTAGGTTTTACTGTGTATTGTCAGATTGAGTTATTCCATCTACAGTAAAATTCTGTTAACTTTGAAGAAAAATCACGCACATTTGCCCTGTGCAGATAGCTTTACTGTTGAGACAAAAAGCTTTTCAGAAAGGGTAGTGCAGTAGGTCGATAATCTGCGTTCAACAGGCTTTGACTTACAGCAAGCTAGGGAAAGAATTGGCTCTGTCTGTTCCGCTAAAGAATTTTTAGGTTATTCTATACATTTACCAGCTTTTTAGTTATAGTTTCTGCAGCTGTATTAAACGTATTATCACGATATTTAGATTCGTACATATCTAACGATAAAAAGTGTTTATGTAAAAAATAAAAAATATAATTTCTCAACAAAACGTATTTTCGCCCCTTAACGTATCAGTTTAACTTTAGAATTGTCTGTAAGGATCTCATCCTTTTTTGAAACATTTTACATGCCCCAAATCGTTTATGTGTCACAACTTGATTGGTTACATGGTTCCTAATAACATACAGGACCAGTTAAACAAAGAACCATTGATATTACAATTAACCCATTGTTATTGGTGTTGACTAGCTATTTTATGCAGAAAACTACTGGATTTGCTGGTTCTTTACCAGCAAATATTCTTTATGTTGTTGGAAAACCAACAACATAAAACTATCATACCCCGTATGGATCCAAACGGCAGTTAATGACAAATAAGCCGGCAATTTTAAGATTAAGATACAACTTAAGTTGCAACTATTATTGAAAATCCAAAACTTACTTCATGGAATTTGAAATTCCAGCATAATTAGATACAGTATTCTTTCTATGAGAGAAGTCATTAATTATGTGAGAGCGATGATGTCGCTCGCTTACCCTCTGATTCCTTGTTTGAAAAGAAATACTTATACTGCTAAAAACTGGGTTTTAGATACCCTTGGTGGGTAGAGCACAGAAAGCACTTTGTGTTCTTAATAATAAACAACAACAACATAATGAGATTGTTTATACGGCAGTTTTTATGTTTCTATTGTTAAAGCACCAAATCAAATTTATATAACTCAGTAGGCTATTGTTCCCCCAGATGCACAAATATTAAGTCTAACACTGACCAAACCATGTAGATATACAATATGACTGGAAATGGGATAATTTATTAGAGTTTTTGTTAGATATATGTATTACTGTGCAAAAGTATTAGAATAAAGTCAAAAATCGATTTTAAACTATATCTTGAGAACGATAGAAGGTAAATCACAGGTGAAACATCATTTGATTAATCTCTACATTTATTACAACAGTAAACAGTTAACATTTTGTGTCTTTCTGTTGCTTTAATAACTGCAAACAGTCTTTCAGGCAGTGTTGCAACATATTTAATTAAAGTATTTTGAGGGATTTTAGTCCAAGTGTCTCTAACACACTCCTATAAAATTTATTTGGAAGTAACTTTTGATTTGCTATGTTTTTGATCTATTAAACCCCAGATCAACTGAATTAATATCGAGATCATTGCATGATTTGAATGATCCCAGCAGCGTCCTTCTTTGATAAGCAATTCTTCTATAAGTTGAATCATTGTTTGAGGTTATTGTCTTCTTTGTATTAGAATCTTTCACCAATTATACGTAAACCAGTGGGTACACCATCACGGATCAGCATATGTAGGTACTCACACTGGTCTATTATTCCATCTAATTTGCAAATATTTCCTGTCACCTAAGCAGAATAACACCCCACAAATCATCATAATGCCTTCCCCCATGCTTCATAGTAGGTGCTATGCATTCAGGTGTCTTTTACCCTTCATCCAGTGGACGTACAACCTACGCTTTGGACAATATATTTCGAGCCTTAATTAATCCGTCTATAACACCCTTTCCAATCATTATCAGCCTAATTTATTTTAGAAAATTTCAGTTTCTTGACAATATTTGAAGATCAAACTAAATGTTTAACTTCCACACGAGCAATTATTCCATTCTCGTTGAGACTTCTTGATACTGTAAATCTGGACACTTTTTTTATTTATACATGGCCGTTTATCTCATGTTCTAAATCAGTGGCAGTCCTCCTTCTGTCCTTAAGGCTGTATAAAAGAAGATGCTTAACATCAGTTCATTGAATTTAAGTGTTCTGTGTCTTTCTTTCCTATTTTCGAATTTACCTGTCTCGGTCTCATGATCTAAAGTGTACTTGAGATGTTTGGGAAGCATTTCAGGTCTGTAGCAATTAGCATTACATAAATTTTATGCGAACTCTCTGCTCTTTTGACAAATCTTTAAGCTTTTTGGGCTGTTGCACGACAACAAAACTTAATACATAGTGTTAAACACTGTTTTTATCAAGGTTAATTTGTGGGGTGCCATTAAATTCTTCTAGCATTTACCGGTACCATATGCTGGCTGACTTTTAAATAGTTAAGTGACCCAGCGGTATGTCTGCGGACCCACACGGCTAGAAACTATGTTATGATACTCGTTATGGGCAGAACACAAATAACCCATTGTATAGGTTTGTGCTTATTTCCAACAAACCACACACAATCACAACACTCATTTAAGACTCTAAACTTGATCGATATGTTCATTCAAGCAGAATCTTCATGACATGCCCTTGGTACAGTTATATTGTAACTCTAAAGAATGATAAGTCTTATCACCCTGTCTCATTCAACTGTGAAACATTACCGTAGTATTCAAGTTTACATTCTGTAATGGCATGGAAGAATTAGCCTCATGAGATTAAAAAAAGGATAAGTATTCTATCCTAGGCCTTTTGTATAGTATTATATGATTCGTGAAGACTGAAGATTGTGTCGTTTTATTCCATATTTGCATTGAAACACTCAGTTAATCTAAATATTTGCACGTACGTTTTTTTTTCTATTTCATGTGGTAAAGTAAAAGTCTTACTTGATTTTGTTCTTTATTTCTGAAAATTTCATAACGACTTTGCCATTTGTTTTTACTTTAAAAATATCAGTTGATACAATGTTTCAGTTAAAAGTTATCCTTAAAAGAACATACTTTTTTGAACAATATATATTTCTTTTGAAAATCTTGTAGACTTTATTTTATGAATATTTCTTTTCTTTATTTTTACAAAAAGTGGTGAAACGACAACTTGCGTTACGTTTCTTGTCTTAGAAAAACATAATGTTATGTTCTACAGGGCTTGAGTACTTCATTCTAAAGCGATTTATGAGAATCACCATTTTTCACTGTCCATGTTGCAATCTTCAATCATGCTATCTTTGAAGAACTTTCTTTAATTGCTGGATTCACATCCGCAACAAACACACTTAGTTTCTCAACCACGCTAACTCTAAACACCCTAACATTAATTTCGCCCGTGGACAAACACTAACCAAATAGCATTTCTTAACCTCAAGATAACTAGCACCGAAACACAATTAAGAACAGAAATTCATAGAGAGATAACCCATACTGGACTACACATTTTCTGGGGCACAGTAATACCTGAAACAAAACAAAAACTCAATGTGTTAAGAACATGTCTTGTTATATTATGCATTAATTTATAAGACTTCTGACATGCTCTACAGTTAATTTATTAAAAGAAAGTAATAATGTAAGCTTCGAGAGACATTTTACAAGTTTAAATTCCACATTAAGACTAAATCAAACATCAAATGAGTGAACTGATATTCAACAGCAAAATATTTTTAAAGGATCAAAAGCTGATCTCGTTATTTGAATTTTTTTCCAAGAGTAATAAACAGTTTTTTGTTTGTTGTTTTTGAATTAAGCACAAAGCTACACAATGGGCTATCTGTGCTCTGCCCACCACGGGTATCGAAACCCGGATTTTAGCGTGTAAGTCCGCAGACATACCGCTGAGCCACTGGGGGGCATTAATAAACAGAGATCCTACAGTGAAGCGTTTATTTGCAACGAAATGTATCTAAGGCGAAACAAAGAGTATTAGAAAACGTTGTATTTACTTGAAAAACAAGTTGCAATATTAAGAATATCTGATTATAAATATAAGAGAAACAAAACATGTTTTATGAAATGATATTATAAAATTTGAAAAGAATTCTGGATGTCTAAACGTATATTTTGAAGATGTTATTGTTACTATATGTTCTAACATGAAAACTTAATTGACATAATCGAGCATATTGGTACGACTTATTTGCTTGTCGTATAAACCATCTTGGACCAACAAATATTTAAAATATTTCTCAATATCAAAATAAGGAAACTAACAACATCTGTTAAAGTTTATCATATGTAAACTTTCCATATTACCTCAAAATATGTTATTGTTTTACCAGGTGTAAACTCCCGGATTTTTCTTGTCTCACGTCCAACGGAATATTTGCTATAGCATCACCACATGTTTGTTTGTTTGTTTTTTTGGAATTTCGCACAAAGCTACTCGAGGGCTATCTGCGCTAGCCGTCCCTAATTTTGCAGTGTAAGACTAGAGGGAAGGCAGCTAGTCATCACCACCCACCGCCAACTCTTGGGCTACTCTTTTCCCAACGAATAGTGGGATTGACCGTCACATAATACACCCCCACGGCTGGGAGGGCGAGCATGTTTAGCGCGACCCTCGGATTACGAGTCATACGCCTTACGCGCTCGGCCATGCCAGGCCTCCACCACATGTTAACTATCTATATTTGTCATTGTCTCACATCCACCTCAACATGAGTTATAGTTTTACCACATGTTAACTATCCATATTTATCATTGTCTCACACTCACTTCAAGATGTGTTATAGTTTCACCACGTGTTAGCTCTTCAGGTTTATTATTATCTTAAAACCACCATAATATTCATTTTAGATTTTCCATATCTTTGCTCCTTAGATGGATCACAAGCTTCACACCTTCAGTGTTGGTTATACTTGTTATAGGTGAATTTTAAACGTACTCCTTTTCCATACACCTATATTTAATCGCTTGTAGTAGTACAGTTTAGTGTAGAATAGTAATACAAAATTGGAAAGTAGCACGAATTACCTTTTAAGTTATTATTCATGGCTCTAAGCAGCAGCACGAGAGCTAGTCACCTGCTAATTCTTTCCTTATAATTATAGTCTAACGTAATAGCTTCCCAACAGCTGGAAGTCATCAACAGGGCTCCAACATTTCGGCGAAAAACGCATAAGACGTACTAACATAATCACCAGTAATGTTTTAAAGAACAAAAATGGTTATTTTATGTTGCATAATGCAGGGTAACATTCAATTAATTCGAAAAGCTATCTTGTAAACAGTATACTCGTGTTCATTACGCATAATTACTTTTAAAAGAGACGGTCACGCGACTATGATATCAAGTCGGCTAGATGTCTTCCAATAAAATTACTTTATTATTTAAAAAAAAAATTAGTTTACACTTGCACTAAAACTGTCTTTTAATGCTTACTTTGATTGTTTTCCTTAGTCTGCTGTAGAAAATTCAAAAGCCCATCCAAATAGTATGTTTGTTATAGAAGTAACAGATGCATATCGGATGGTTCTCTTTTAGCCAAAATAATATTTACGAATAAATAAATTATTCAAAGATTCTTGCAAGGTGGCTTTTTCATTTATGCTTTGGTATGCCAGTGTGAAACCTTATTGTCATATAAATAAATAATGTAATAAAGCCATACGCGGAGGCCCCTAACATACTGCAGCATTTTAAATTCATCTTTTATATTTAAGTAGCAGCTTACACGGAAAAATTAACAATTTTATTCATATGTCATTTCAAAAATTACATTATTTTCAATATGCAGTTATATAAACTTAAAATTGGAAAGGAAGATGGATATGCCATAACATATCAACTGCTGTATATTTGTAATATCCATTGCAAAGGAAGTATTTAGTCGATTACTATGGTTTTCATTTATGGAAAAATTTAAAATGGCGGCGAATGATAAATTAAATAATTTATATAAATATTCCTTGTGGATGAATTGTGTTGGAAACGCTTTGATAATACTAATAGGCATGAATGTTCAGTATAAAAAATATGGTTCATGCTATATAGAATTTACAACTTTAAATTATGATCATTACAATAAAAAATAATGGTTTCGTAGCATAACATTATTGACATGTTATTATCAATACTTTCTGATGTGACAAGCGTCATGCAGCCTGAATGTTATCTCATGGAAGCCTTGTTTTTAAGTTGCAAAGTGCAAAAACGAATTCATATTAAGAGGGCTTTAGGTATCAACTTTTGTGCTCTTCTCGAACGTGTTTAGAAGCAAACGTCTGACAATCACAGTAGTACTCATTCAACACATTTTCATCTTATGTGTTTACTTTAAATATACGAGCATCTGTGTATTGCTTTCTTCGTGTTGTCAGTACAGTTTTGATTCAACGAATCACTTTCATAAACATGGAAAAAACTACCTATCGCATCATGATGAAGACAACTTGTAAATTACAGCCCCTTGTCTTACTGAGTAAGTTATTCAGAACAGGCTAAGGCAGAAGGGTGCAAGCATTCTATTTCCATTAATGCAATCCCCTATTAAGACAAAAGGATGCATAAAAAAAATTATTTTTAACTTTAATATTCACCTCATTTGTTACACACATCAGCTGGATGGTATGAAGTGAATACAAAAACTGAAATTTATTATCTTTTCGAACTTACCAGTTGTGAGTTTGAGATGGTTTTAAGCCAGCTAAAACCAACAACGGCTTTGTCTGCTCATGAAATGTGATACGCCATTTTGGATAAATATATATGTTTTGAGGTCAAATAACCACACTTAGCAGCTGAAGCAATCATTGATGGTGATAAAGAGTCGTACCATTCTTGGATTGCTAGTTGGTTTTAACCAGTGACGAATAACGAAAAGGTAAAAGAAAAAAATCGTATAGAACAAGAAGAAAGAGCTTGTTTTGTTTCGAATTTCGCGCTAACCGTCCCTAATTTAACCTGATCGCTCTTTCAACCATAGAGGCGTATTTATATAACGGTCAATTACATTATTCGTTGGTAAACAGAATAGCCCAAGAATTGGTGGTGATGACAAACTGCCTTCCCTCTAGTCTTATACCACTAAATTAAAAACAACTAGTGCAGATAGGCCTCGTGTAGCTTTACGCAAAATTAAAAATATAATTTTAACCAATAATATACTTCAAAAAACAACTAAATAGCTTCTCAAAACATTAATAGAAGATTCAATAAGTCTTAATAGCCATCTTTTATTAGGTAGCTAGGAAAACCCAAGAAATTCCTGGATGACTTCCTAATAATCTAATTTCTTGATATTGTGTTTGAATTTCAACTTGGGTGGGCCATTGTTTTAGTAATGATAGGTTATATTTATCGATGTTAACTTTAATTTAAATTATTTATTTCGAGAAAACTATTTTAACAATAGAAATTTGTGATACACAGTGTTAAGTATTATAATTTATACCGCACGACTCTCCAATTTATTATATTTGTTTGTGTTTTTAATTTCACGTAAAGCTACACGAGGACTACCTAAGCTATCCATCCCTAATTTAGCAGTGTAAGAATAAAGAAAAAGCAGCTAGTCATCACCATCCACTGCCGACTCTTGGGCAACTCTTTTACCAACAAATATTGGGATTGACCGTCACATTATAAAGCCTCCACGGCTAAAAGGGCAAACATGTTTAGTGTGACGGGAATTGGAACCTGAGACCCTCAGATTACGAGTCGAGGGCCTTAACCACCAGGCCATACAGGGCCTGTATTATGTTACGTATTATAACTTATCTCAGACGAGTCTTTGAGTTATCATGTTACGTACGTTACGTATTACAACTTCAAGTAACGCTAAATGCTATTTTTTATTTAAAAGTTAAATAAATGTCGATATGTATTAAATTTCTAATATTTGTCAACAAATTCATACACACGATTTGCTTTCTTAAATTTTGAATTTTAAAATAAAAACAATAATAACATTTTTAATAACGGTTATTACGAATAATAATTCATACAAAAAGTTATATAAACTTACAAAGAACATCTATAGTCTTCTGTCTGTTCTAGAACTGGTTATTTTTTTTATCGAGGGTTCACGATGAACGAATTAATTCTGAGTTGTTATAGGTACAATTCACTTAAAGGGAAGCTAGCTAGCTCTTCTCATGTGAGTTTTTTCACAGATGAAGATACCTAATGTTGTCATAAAAATATTAACGTCCGAAATTGATGCACTAAAGTTAAACGGTTTTAATGTTCGAAATCTATAAAACGTTCCTGTTCAACAATTTGAAGTTTCACAATTACAGCTTCCAAGGTTTATAGTATACATTGTAGCAAACCAACAATTAAATATTGTGTCTTCGCATTGCGTTGGTTACATTTTACAAGTTTCAAGGCAAGCTTTTTTAAAGTTCAGATTTCAACAAAACTGACAATCACTTGTATTTTATACATATAGAGAGAGTATTATTAATTCTTACACTCGAAAATCTTCTACAGGTTTAGAGAACAGGCGAAACTTTTGTAATACACATTGAACAATATAAATTACATGTATTTATAAATATATATGAAACGGAAACAAACTCAGATATTAAAATAAATATATAATATTAATATTTATTACAACGGATTACATTTGTAACTTTTCAGATGTAAATATCGCATTCTTCATTGAAAACTCCAGATGAAGTTTAGCACATTACGTGTCTTTGTTGAAGGCTAGATCACATCAGTTCTAATTCAATGCCACCTTGATGTAAATGATATGGCACGCCATTTTAAGAACATCGAATAAATTAAATGTATTAAAGCATGCACAATGTGAGTATGGCCTATAAATTCATTAAAATTTTAACAAGAGTCAATGATGGACGAAACTTCCTTGTAAAAGAGGTTTTACTCACTTATTAGCTGAGACTAAAGATTAATCAAACTAAACTTCTGTTTGTTTTATAACTTTAAAGAAATTTTATCTGTTTATTATTTTATATCAGATATCTTGAAGAACCTTTTTATAAACCTATCTTATTTATTTGTAGTTATATGTTGCTTTTATCTTAAAATTTTAAAGTAATAATGTACTAAGATAACCTGAAAACTAACGTGAGAAAAATCTATAATTTTAATGTTTTTTTGAACACATTATATTTTCGTTATATTTGTTAGAAACAACAAATCAAAGTACATGAAGTGTTCTAACATGTTCGCCCTTTCAGCCGTAGGGTGTTATAATGTGATGACCAATCCTACTATTCGTTGGTAAAAGAGTAACCCAAGAGTTGGCGGCGGGTGGTGATGACTAGCTGCCTTCTCTCTAGTCTTACACTGCTACATTAGGGACGACTAGCACAAATAACTCTCGTGTAGATTTGTGCGAAATTCCAGAAACAATCTAAAAGAAAGACTTGTACATTTCTTATGTGTGTGTGTGTGTGTGTATACATATATACACTGTCATATGTATACACTTTAAGGCCCTGAAATTCTTTGCAAACCGTCTAGAAATTTACTTTTTCCGGATCTATAGACTATAGAAAAAAGGTTTGATTATTTTTCTTTTTTTGTTCCTATTAATGATGTTGATTGTCCAAAGTGAACAAATGTACACAGATGATACCTATAAAATAAAACCATACAACTCTCGACCGGTACAGTTGAAATCTGAAATTGTGAACAATGTTTTCTCATTCTAAGATTGTTTACAGCTTTAGTTCCCTGTAAGTTTACAAGGTATTTGGAAAAGTGGTTTCAACATGCGTGGCGTGAGTGACAGCTCCGTTTATAGTTCGTGGCTCAGCTTACCTCCACGATGATCTATTTACAGCTGTGGACACAACATTGTTTTTCTTCCTCTTTGTGTTTTGTTTTTCACCTTGGAATCTTATAATGTAACCAGCACAGTACACTTCTAGCAGCTAAACCGTTTTTATCACATACAGAACCTGCACAATATCAGTGTGACTACCTCAGTGTCATAAAAACAAATAATATACACAGTGTTGAATGGCACAGTTCTTACTCTGTTGCACCTTATTATTTTGTTAGAATCGCAATAACTTAGTACTGCTATCTCAAGGCTACATAGAACAGGACTGTTGCTTGCTCGTGCAAAAAGCCTCTCTTCATGTAAACAAAGAAATATTTGTTTGTTTGTTTGTTTTTGGAATTTCGCACAAAGCTACTCGAGGGCTATCTGTGCTAGCCGTCCGTAATTTAGCAGTGTAAGACTAGAGGGAAGGCAGCTAGTCATCACCACCCACCGCCAACTCTTGGGCTACTCTTTTACCAACGAATAGTGGGATTGACCGTCACATTATACACCCCCACGGCTGGGAGGGCGAGCATGTTTTAGCGCGACACGGGCGCGAACCCGCGACCCTCGGATTACGAGTGCACGCCTTAACGCGCTCGGCCATGCCAGGCCACAAAGAAATATTTCTCTTTGCCTTGTGTTGAAGTAATAAATATAGAATCAACAGATCAGTCGTTGTAAAGAACTTATTACTTTTTCTCATTGTGATAGTAAAGTAAGCGATTAGAATCACGATTAGGATGGCAAATCTGTTTTGATAAGTTTGGGCTGAAACGAACGTTACTTTAGTTTTACTGGCAGAGAGCGCATGCGTAGTTAACACAGGTCACTAGTAATGGAGGTAATAATTAAAGACACAACAATATTACTTTGGTAATATATAAGAAAGTATAGATACACATGATACATTATATTTTTTATATTTCAATCAATAATTTCAATATTTTACGTTCTTCGTTCATTGTATTTTTGTCGAGTTTATTCTTTTCAATTGAAATAAATAAATAGTCGGACTTAAGTAATTTTGAACCTCTTCAGAGAACATCAAAAAGTGTATCACAAATCAAAAGATGATAAAATATTTCAAGAGATCGTAATAATTGGAAATGAAATATTAAGAAATTACAACTTAATTTCTGTTTATTCAGTATACAGACAGACATAAATACTGTTTCACCTATGCTTCACAAGTCGAGATGTTAGTAACCTTTTTGCGCGGTTGTTCATCCACTGACGTAAATTTTCCAAACTGGCTCATCCTGTACTCAGACTTTACATGTTCGTTTACTACATTTAGAATGTCTGATTCATAGACATACTAGATCACACAGCATATAATCAGAGAAATGAACGACTACTCACACTGGACGTTCCAGCCGCAAAGTGTGTATATGATTTCTATTATTTTCTTATTGAACCCAAAGCTACATAATGGGTTATCTGAACATTACGTTCGCTACTGAGGCACCGGGAGGCACGCTCATTATCTTAAAATATAATTAAATAAACATTTATATTTTTTGCTGATAAAAACAAAAATTCAAAAATTGACAGAATTATTCAATTTTCATAATTTTATATGCGGTATTCTGTTGCACACCTTGTCTTCCTTGGGTATTCATGAATAAATGTCTGTGAAAAAATGTTATTATTTTCACAACCATCCATTTCATATTTCTAACATACCGATATGGTTGTGTTTTGTTCTACTATATGGAAAGGCACCTCAAACTTCTAGAGAATTTTTCTAAAATGGTTTGGTTTGTTTTCAATTTCGCGCATAGCTACTCGAGGACTATCAGCTCTAGCCGTCCCTAATTTAGCAGTGTAATGCTAAAGGGAAGGCATCTAGTCACCACTGCCAACTTTTGGGCTACTCGTGGGATTGACTGTATCATTATAACGCCCCCACATCTAAAAGGGCGAGAAAGTTTGGTGTGACAGGAATTCGAACCCGCGACCCTCGGATTACGAGTCGAAAGCCTTAACCGCCTGGCCATGTCGGGCTTTTTATGAAAGGCCACAGAACTAGAAAAGTATTCTCAAGACGGCTGGTATATGTATTATTTTTTTTATTAAAATAAAGCACAGAACAATGTTTAGACCTTCTTAAGTCACCTTAAGGTTAACAAAGATAGTCTAAGAAGGTACTTTAATTAAAGTTTTAATACCCGTATCAGCAGTCTTTAGAACACATTCTTACTTCAAGTAGGTTTCTTGTCATCACCAAGAACTAGGAAAGCTCTGATCTTTGAGTCTTAGCCTTGAATATTGAGAATACAGTTGCATATTAGTCACCTGAAAATTAGTCAAATCAAAATTTAATGAAAATCAAAGCACTTTTACAATGTGTGCATGTCTTTGAAACTTGTTTTTTTAATTGTGAGTATTGGAAAAATAGTTGTTTCAAAAAACAGAGAAATTATTACCCTCATGTAGAAAAAAAAAAGATAAACAAAGAGCTGATTTAAGGTTCTAAGTGGTCCTGGTGTGTTTTTTACCGAACATTAATTGAGCTCTCCAGTACTCACATTCCACACTGCTGCATATTACGTATTTATTGACATATTCAATACATAAATTCCACCACAAAAATGATCAGACACTTAAATTTCAAATACACCTATTTCATAATAAACAACATTTGGATATTTGATGAAATTAATTTTATTTAATACAGGACTCAATACTTTGCTATGTTATAACACCAAAATATTTATTATTGTTATTTCATAGACAAAATACTAATGCATCAATATTCAATACCCAGTTTTTCACATTATTGTGATATCGTATCCTATGTTTTTTTTTAAAGTATCCACAGTATTTAACACTGATACAAACGTTTCCCATCAACAGCGGTCGTCTATACAAAGATCCAAATTATTTGGATCCAAGTTTGAGAAAGATTATTTTATACATATGAATACTTTGACGGATTTTTCGTAGCAAAAGTTTGTTTACGGATAAAGTTTAGAATGTTTTATATTTCTGAAATTATTATAAATTTTTTTCAAGTATTCTTCCATTTTTGACAACAATTCATTGCGCAATAAAAACACAGTTAACACGTCACCATTGAATCTTGAAACGGTTACAATATGTAGCTGGAGTGTGAGTCTGATCTTGAAATTCTTTCCATACCAGAATTAATTGTTACTGCTTGGAGCAAAAATAAAACTGTCAAAAAGCAAGACTCCTTAGAGATAAGATACGTGTCATATTTGTGGGTTTTTTTATTCCATTCACAGATGAAATTAAGTTTGTACCCACAAAAAATGGTAGTGTTGTCACAACGCTGGAAAGTCTGCTGCGACACTGGCGTTTAATTAATCATTTTTGGCAGTTTCACGTTTGGACGATCCTATCTGATGGAAATGTACAAATGACACACCTAAAGGTTAAGTTTGAATTTTGTGCAAAGCTACATGAAGGCTATCTGCGCTAGCCGGCCATAATTTAGCAGTGTAAGACTAGAGGGAAGGCAGCTAGTCATCATCACCCACCGACAACTCTTGGGCTACTCTTTTATCATCGAACAGAGGGATTAACCGTTACTTTATAACGGCCCCAAGACTGAAAGGACAAGATGTTTGGTGTGACGGAAATTCAAACCCGTGACCATTGGATTACGAGTCGAGTGCCTTAACCACCTGGCTATACGAAAGAAAACCAAGATCACATTTTACAATACATAAAATATGTTTATATTCCTTCAAGCAGAGCAATATATTTTGCTTTATGATATAGTGTGTTTATTAATATATGTTTGTGAAGTATTGTTCTAATTGTCCGCTGTTGCTTCCCACTATTTTGTCAAGTTATTTACTTGTCATACGACCTTTTCATTATCCCTAAAATCCCATTTAGGCTTTTTACCCATAAAATTGCATTCAACTTAATAATAATCATACTGAGACTTTGTGCAGATTAAAACATGTTTCCTAATACTGAAATGGCCTCTATTACGTACTAGATATGGTTTAAACTCAGTTTTTGCAAAACTTTTCTCAGAACTAAGCCTTTGTGCAGGTCTCTAATGGATTGTGTGTATCACCTAAAAAGCACATAATTTTAATAGTTTCACTACCACTTGTTCTCAAACATGAAATGTCGGGTCTGTCATATGAAGTATCCTTTTTTAGCCAAAAAAAACTGTTTTTCACAATTGCAAAATGGAATTTCTCTTCTAGAAACTACAAGTGCAATTAACAATATTGCGGCCAATAATCATACAACTAAATGTAACTTTATGCACATTGACGAATGACAGCCAATCACAGTCCATAAAATCAGCATATAACGTGCGCTGGTACAGTTTATTTTCATACAGTAGAAGAATAGGGGACAATCCCATAATTTTTTATGTTTTATCCATTTTTCTTCACTGTTTACATAAACATTTGTGTGTGTGTGTGTGTGTATTCCTATATAAGCTATGTATAATTATCCTCTTCATTGTTAAAAGCATTAGATTATTCCATAACATCTAACATGCTAACACAACATGTTTTACAAGAATACTTAGTGAGTAGAATTAAAAACACGCACTATACAGTTATAGATTAGTCTGTATCGTTTCTATATGTACAAGACGCCGAAATGAAGTGTATTTGAAAGAGTAGTGATAACGTATGGTCGCGATGATAGAGAATTTTTAAGTCGAAAAACTTGGCCCCATGTAATGAACCGTATATTAAACATTGAACGGTATCGAGAGTTTAATACAGTGTCCAGAAAGACCTCAACCATAGCTGATTTGTAGCTTCTATTAATTTAAGATACGTGGCTGATTTATAACGGTGTCGAAACACGAGAAGGTCGAGTGAATCCAAATTTGTTTAAAATTGCAAGGACATCTTGTAGAAAACATTCGTTCAATTGTCTGTGGTTCCAGACTTTTCGGACACTCTGTATTACAAACTCAAAAATATTCTGTCAAATCTAAAGTGTGTTAAAACGTGACAGACTTTAACCTGTTAAGATTAGAAAAGTCCTGGAACCATTTTGCTCAGCGTCAAGTCTCATAGCTTACAAAGCTAAAATTCTGTTTCGATATTTCCAGTAGGCAGAACACAAGTAGCCCACTATATGAGTTTGACAATAATAAAAATAAGTACACAAACTAGTATTTGCTATAAATTAGTAATGAGTTTATTGTATCCAAAATGGACGTACGAAAATAGACAAACCAGTGTGTACACTGAAGTGACTGGAAAATGCAGATCGTACACCTTCTCTGAGACTTCTTGTTAACAGAAACATGTGGTTGTATATTGACCTCGAAGCAAGTAACTATATCATTCTACCGTAACTGTTAAGGTGTGGATTGTACACTGTGCATTGGGCGTGGAATATATCTCTTGTAGGTTTGTACATTTAAATTACAATAGTTGTCTCTGCTGTATGCACAGGTTTGAGGGTTTCTGGATCGATTCTCGTTACCACTAAACCTGTCTTTGTTATGGCAGAACAACTGAGTCCACATGCCTCTGTTGAATGGAAGGAAATACACGTGGTTAACATTTCTGTTTTTCTTTTTGTTTAACTGCTGAGTTAAGAATCCATCTCTAATTTTTATCATTATTATGTTTTGCTTCCACTTGACGGGTTTTGAGGAGTACTGTACTAATCAACTTATCGAATTTAATCGATTAATGGAGAATTGTTTTAATTTATCAGCAAATTCCACTAATCGTTCAACTTTGACCACTATCCAGAATGGCCTGTTTCAAAACTATAACCTTTTTTTTTATGAAAATGTACGAGTACCTTTATTTCTCTATATTTCATGTGAAGGCCCCTCAACCACCCCCATCTGTGTCTCAGCAGTAAATTTAAAGCCTTATAACATTAGATATTGGATTTCACTACCCACGGTGAGCATAGCAAAGATAGCCCATTGTGTAGTCTTAAACTTACCACCAAACGAAACAATAATTCGTGATGACGAGAAAACCCACCAAACAAAACAAAATACGTGTACAATTTCAATAAGGTTTGTTTGTTTTGGTTTTTGAATTTCGCGCAAAACTACTCAAGGGCTATCTGCGCTAGCCGTCCCTAATTTAGCAGTGTAAGACTAGGGGGAAGGAAGTTAGCCATCACCACTCACCGCCAACTCTTGGGCTACTCTTTTGCTAACAATAATGGGATTAGCCGTCGCAGTATAATGTATATACGCTGAAAGGATGAGTATATTTGGTGGGACCGGGATTCGATTCCACGATCCTCAGATTACAAGTTGCACGCCTTAACCCACCTGGCCATGCCGGGCCCTTAAAGTAAGAATTTAGAAATAAAGTTGGATTTATTCTGTAATGGGTTAGAATCTGTTGATGTGAATTTTAATATAACTTTGTAAACCTTCAGTCCCTTATTTCGATTACCCGTAATCAACCGACTACATGTTACTGTTTCACGCTACAAGCGATGAAAACTGTCAAATCTTAAATTAAGATTTAGAACAATGTATGTATTATGATCTCACCGTATTGACTGTGTAACACTCATCATATAGTAACAACGACGAAGTATCATATAGTTACAACGACAAGTAAAATATTTCCGATAAAACAAAATTTTAAAAGTTGAATATTTGTTTTGTTTCAGAGATAGTTCGGTTAAAGTCCATTTATTGCATCTTCTCGAAGCTGGAGAAAGACAGCGTTTCACTGGGGAGTTATGGAAGCGTCAGTACAGAGTCCAAACACAATTCATCTCTATAATCCAGATAATGCAATCTGTGAAATAAAATCTGTAACTTTGAAGTATTTTCTTATCTAAATGTAGCAAAGCTTCTTTCTCTAGTTTGGTTTGTTTAAATTTCGCGCAAAAAGTTATTAAAGGACGATTTGCGTTAGTCGTTCTTAATTTAGCAGTGGTAAACTAGAGGAAATGTAGCGAGTCAGTACCATCTAATGTCCACTCTTGGGCTATTCTTTAACCAGTTGGATTAACCGTAATATTCTAACACCTCCATGGCTAGAAAGGCGAATATATTCCACGACTGAAATTCTAATCCGTGATCTGCGTGTTGCGATTCGAGTACCCTAACCACTAGACTTGTTTTTTTATGCCACTATTTTTCATTATCACAATAATTATTTTACCAGTGTGCTTGTATTCATCAAATAGAACGTTCCAAACTGATAAAGCTTTTTTAGTTTAACATTACGAGAACCGTTTGGACTGACATTGGATATACCAACCAAGATAATCCTTTTAGTACCGGGTTCTGTCACTGATGACGTCTTTTTCTTGTGATGCATCAGCTGTCTGTTAGCTCTTCTTAAACTCCATCTATTTCTGAATGTTATCCCATCATTACTTGCAAATGCACCAAACCTGTTTCAAACTGATGGACACTTGAAAATCCTTGTTTATTCTGCTTTTTTTTAAGGAGAAACTATTTGAACATAATTATATAGGTTGAATTATTTTAGTTGTATACACATTTTTTTTCTATTCCTCCTATGTTCTCCGGTCTAAGATTCTAGGACATCGTTAGCTTTCTTGCTGTTTCTAAAGCTCATCTTAGCCAGTTATTGTTACTTTTGGTTTCTATTGCTGCTCCTAAAGCTCATCTTAGCCAGTTATTGTTACTTTTGGTTTCTATTGCTGCTCCTAAAGCTCATCTTAGCCAGTTATTGTTACTTTTGGTTTCTATTGCTGCTCCTAAAGCTCATCTTAGCCAGTTATTGTTACTTTTGGTTTCTATTGCTGCTCCTAAAGCTCATCTTAATCAGTTATTGTTACTTTTGGTTTCTATTGCTGTTCGTCTTATTTTCGTTATAGTTTTTTATTTATCCGGTTTAGTCTATTTTCAATGTAGGTTTTTTTTTCTATGTACCATTTCCAAAAAGCACTTTGGTTTTCGTTTGATTGTATTTAAGTTACTTATCATGAAGAAGTGAAGACATTTTTATCTCTAAACATCCATGAACTTCTTAAATACCATCTATTCACCTAACTTTACCTGTAGATGTCGCTTTATATGAGCTGTTTGTTTATTTTTAAATTTGGCGCAAAGCTACACATGAGAGCTATTTTCGTTAGCCGTCCATAATTTTACAGTGTAAGACTAGAGAGGAGACAGTCAGTCATCACCACCCACCGCCAACTCTTGGGCCGCTCATTTACCAACTAATAAATAGTACGTATAACAGTCACATTATAACGCCTCTGCAGCTGAAAGGGCGAGCATGTTTGGTGTGAGAGGGATTCGAACCTGCGACCCTCGGATTACGATTCGAACGCCTTAACTAACCTGGTCATGCCGGGTCCTTATAGGAGCTACCTTATGAACCGATTTGTCTGTCCGTGAAACATCTGCATTTGTAGATAAGGCAATTGCTATTATACAACATATTCAAACCATAGTAATATGCGTGGGAATTACTTCACCACAGAAATTGTTTTCTTTGGATTATATGAACATAAGTCGTTAAAAGCACGTACAATATCGAAGTATGAATACGATGCTCAGTAGTCGTAACCAAAAAACGTGTTTTTCCAGTTCAACCGCAAGCCAATCGAAATATATAAATATATTTATATTTATGTAAAGTTATAAACGCTGTCAAGTTTCATATAGGTAATACAGTTGCTATGTGATGTCGCACGTTTTATTCGAATATTTCGGCGATGTTCCTTCTAAACCAGAAGTTTATAATTCATGCCCTTCGTGTCTTTTCTCAAAGACCTGAATATTGTAAATTCTAAAATATTCCTATAACATTATCTTTATATATTATGGTTGAAACAATTTGCAGTAAAAAAAAGAAAGACGAATGAACTGTTTAATTTAATGTTCGGTTAATGAATCAGGTTATTTCAGTTTTCCCAGAATATATTCTTACGTTCTCACTTAATGAAGGCCCGGCATGGCCAGGGATGTTAAGGCGTTTGACTCGTAATTCGAGGATCTTGGGTTCTAATCCCCGTCGCACTAAACATATTCGCCCTATCAGCCGTGAGGGCGTTATAATGTGACTCCTACTATTCGTTGGTAAAAAAATCGCCCAAAAGTTGGCGGTGGATGGTGATGACTAGCTAAATTCCCTCTAGTCTTATACTACTAAATTAGGGACGGATGGCGCAGATAGCCCTCGAAAAGCTTTTCGCAAAATTCAAAAAACAAACAAACACTTAATGAAACGATAATATTAAGAATTAGAGTAAAATATTACACAGGATTAAACCATTTTTATTAATACTGATATTAATATATAACTGCAAATATTAATCTGATAATAAAATACAGCTAGTAAAAACTGTGTGATCGTGTTAATCGATAATACACATTAAACAAACTGAAACAAATTTATGTTCAAACTCTATACAATTCGCAATAGTTTCTATAATCACACGAAACAATTTGTTCATTGTTCCCTGTTGAAAGCTACAACACCTCTAAACCGACAAAATTATCACTGATTATTGCTGTGATAATTATTTTATGTAACTTGAAGTTTGCTATGGGAACTATCTTATTTAAGTATCTGTAGTTATAATGTAGCCTAAAAAATAAGCATTGCAATTTATAACTACACGAGAGTTCACGAATGGAGATACTGTGGCGAAGACAAGTCCAAAACGCAACTGAATTAGCGGCTAATGAAATGTACCTGAAACATCAAACAAAAAGTTACTCAATAGTTAGATGGCACTAAGATAGCGCTATGATCTGGTTTTTATGTTTTCCAAATAAAGAGAAGTACGTGCTATATTTAGGCTTTATACTACTAGCCCATGATTCAGTAATGCTGATCTGATAGATAATAAGCCCAACTATGTAACCACTAGTTCATTGTTCTCATTTCTGTACCACAAAAAAGAAAACAGTACTCCAAACGCTATTACCTTAGGGGGTGCGTTAGAACCACGACAGTCAAATCCCACTATCTTGATTACCTGCCTTTCCTGTAGTGTGTTTGCTTAAAGCTTGGAACGGTTAACGCACGTCGGATTTAAGTAAATTTGTTCAAATATCCAAAAGGATACAAGTAAAAGTTATAGTAATCATACACGGATAAGACACTGGCATGAAAAAAAACTGACAACCTTATTTAGGCTTCAGATGTTTCTATGATAAAGCTCCCTCGCTTTTTTGTTTTGCTTTGTTTTTTGGCTTGATTAATTCAATACTTTGATTATGTGCGACGCTGACAAATTATTTCTAAATAACTGGGTTATTTTTGTGCTTCACATTGAAAGTTTGTACGCGGTTCTGTTTCAAATTTTTATATTAAATATTTCTATTGCTATTCAGGTATTTTTCTATAAATTCGCAGTTTTAAAAGAAGATGAGACACATTTATAAGTTGGAATTTATATACAATTTAGAGTTTTATATTGTTCACTTTTTCTGTTGTTTTTTTAATGCCAAAGCTGTTTTCACGTGAGCATATAGACTTCTAACACCAGCCATTTTGCTGTACTTAGTAGTAAAACGACACAATAATACATATTATAAGGTTGCTTTTCTGTGCAAAAATGTAGACAACGTTTATACGTTAACATTAATTGATATAAGCACGTCAGAGTGACTTACCAGGCTTCAATACCACATTGTGCCCACGAGCTCCTATTGTTATAACTTATAGCAATAACCATTATACACGCACTTGACAGTTGCCATGGAAACAGCTATAGTTGTGTTTTCTCTATACTGCTACCTGAATAGCGACAGAATATCTCCATTAATGAACAAAATTTATCCAAAATTGTGTAGAGTTAAACATCTTCCAACTATTTGTCTTCGCTTTTATTTTCCCTTATCTCTGACTACAGCGTAACCTTTCAGGAGTTATTAATTATGCATTCGGAAGGCAGTTAAAACAATCACAAATAAAACATACCATGTAACACGATCTAATAAATTAGACATTATTCATTTCAAAACACATTGATACGGAGTTCCGCTTTACGCCAGGAGCTTCACTGTTTTATTAAGCAACCATAAAAAATGCAAGAGGAAAGAAAGGTGCAAGAGAAAACTTCGATAAATTATTCTGTGCAATAGGCTTAACGATATGTGTGTGTAAAAAAGCCACACCTCCACAGAGCATGTTCGTTAACTGAAAAAAATACGAGAGGTAAAAAATAGAAAAAAAACCGTTAACAATAGTATACAACAGTAGGATTAACCTTGTTGCTTTTATAAATAAATCACAGAAACTCGTGTAATATTTTGTTATACATTTGATAAGCACTCTTGTAAATAACTTTAATAAATAACTTAAGATAAAAAAATAAATTCACAAAATTTAATTAAGAAATATTACCAAACTGGAAGAGGGCAGCTTGATCCTAAAAAAAATCACGTATTTTTGGATGAGTCATTTTGTATCTCATCGTATGAATATGGATGATGTATTTCTATCCGAATTCAAACAGAAAGACAAAAACTCGCTTACTCTATTTCTAGTTTTTTGTTTGTTTTTTCAAAAACGATAAATCTACCTGTGAAAACAGAACACATTTATGATCTGAGACTGCGCAATGAGGACACCGTTGTCGTCTTAATAACAAATATGCTGTATGTGCAAAATATCTTATTATTACCCTTGAGTTATGTCTTGTCGAGTGATGACGTACTTAGGCGTTAAGTTACTGTTTCATTATAACTCTCAATTTGTCAACTAACCAGTCTGCTAATTCGCGGTAAACCAAACACATTAACTATAAAAATAGCAACCATGGTAACGTCACCATTGTAAAAGAGATCGAAACTATGAAAAGTGTCTTACAATTCAGTCAGGTGTCAATAAATCGACTACTCATAATGCATAAATTTTAAAGCCTTAAAATCATAATAAGAAAAAAGGATAAAATAACTTATTAAATCGAGTTCTTTGAATACAGTTCAATTACATAAGTTGCGAGTAAAAGTTAAAATCCAAACATACGTTTAAATCGTTCAAAAAGAACAGCTTAAGTATTGTCCGGCAAGCAGTAAGTGAACGTGACATTGTCCCAAACCTCATTGTGTTCAATGTCATCAGAAAAATTGAACACGAAACTATGCAACGGGTGAAGGAGACGTTTCGAATACTTCAAGAGAAGCCGAAATTAAACAATAAGTGAAGTAAATTTTCACTCAAAGTCAAGTTGATTGGATAGTCTAAACAACAAAAACAAACAACTTTAAAAAATATGTTTTTTTGTCAAATACTTGATTTCTATGGATTGTAATTATTTTTGCTGGGTTTTTTTTAATATTGCTTCTCAAAAACTGCCTTCAGTGGTCTGCTGCAGATGGCCGATTAATATATTGTCCTCATTATAATTATGACTTAAGGTTTCAAATTACAAGACTCTCCATTTAACATACGATTCCTTAATGTGATTATACTAGGAAAATTGTTAACTTCACGATCTGAATCCATAAAAGAGACACATCTAGACAGAGCGTTCGAAACGTAAATTAGTTAACTTCAGTCTTCGAGGTATGTGTAAATTAATTTATCTCAATACTAAAAGGGAACTGTTAAACATATAGTTGAAAACTTCTAAATATACAATTCATTTTTTAATTTCCGTAAAGCTTACAGTAGCTGTATAGAACAGTTGATGGTAAATGGTAAACCACTAAACTACAGTTAATATCGAGTCTCACTTACGATGCATGATAAATTCACACAATCAATTTCGAGGCCCTCCAATAACGTTCCAGAAATTTACAAAACATTGCAGTAAACAACGAAACTTAAGATTTAGTTAATGTCTTCCCAAGGGAAATGTACACAACGTTAAGAATGTACCTCTAAACGTACGATTAATTTGAAGTCCCTCCAACAACGAGCGAGAAAAGTACACAAAATTTAGTGGGAAAACAATAAAATACGAGTAATTCCATGACTTCCACACACAACATGAGACATTTTCACAATGTTTGGTATGAAACCACTAAACATACGATTAACTCCTTGGCGTCTCAACAACGTGGCAGAGAAATGTCCACAATACTTAATTGGAAATTACTAAACGTACGATCAAGTTCAAACCTTTGCGACGAATAAGACACGTACGTGCACAACTGTTAAAAACACTCGACGCACATTTGTGTCCGTGGTTTTCACATATTCTACGAAAATACGTACAAAATATGATAGAAAAACGATAAACGTATAACTAATTTTAGACCTTTTTAACAACGCGAGTGAAATGTTTGCGCATTTGGTAGAAACACTAAACTACGCTTAATTTTAAATACCCACAACAACGTATAAAAAAGGCACACAAACACCACTTGGTGAGGAACTTCTAAACATGCGGTCAGTTTCATGGCTTAGGCAGCATTCTTTGAAATATTCACAAGCAGTAGTGAGAAACTACTAAACATATGATTAATATATTAATGTCTTTCTAACAAGTTTTGGGAATCTTACACAAAATTTACCTGGAAACCATTATTTACAATTTTTACAATATTTACAATTAATACATGAACCATAGTAACATATATAAGATTTACGCAACACTTTGTGGAAATCTCTAAACAAACAATCCAATTTCTGCAAGAATTCCAAGGACTGTAGGCAATGTATAGGCTGAATATATTGAGTATATATGATCACCCATATTACCACAGTTAATTATATGTAAGTGTACATAGTATGTAGCTCCAAACTGAATATAACAAAGTAGCTAAAAGAATGCCAAAGAAACTATTTCACTTTAAGTTTTACACCCTCTCAAATCCGTAAATTCGGGAAATATTAAGAGATGAGCAATCCGGATGAGGGACACCCATGTTCCATAGGCCGAACTAGATCACTTGAAATACCTAAATATTCTTTTTTAAGTACAATTAGGTGTGGTCATAGTGTTTGTTATGCTACGTTGCTGATAGGAAAATCTAAGGCTTAAGCCGCGATAGCTTTAAACTCTCTAATCTTTCGATGTTGCTCATATTATAAAATTGATAACCAATCTTCAGTGATGTCGAGAAAACTCATTTGTAGAGAAATATATGTGTAAACACGGCTCTTTTGGGTTGAAAAAATATTTCGACCTTCTTCGGTCATCGTCGGGTTCACAAAGAAAGAAAGAGGTAACTGACCAGAAGCTGACCACATGTTTGAGCCCCTTTCATTTTGTGAACCTGACGATGACCGAAGAGGGTCGAGACGTTGTTCGCTCCTCTACGTAAAATATTTTCTCAACCCAAACAAGCCGATTTTACATACAGATAGCCAATCCTGTCATTCGATTCAAAGAACCGATTAATGTTCTTGTTTCGGTTCCTTCGCAGGAGGTTCAAATTATGGGCAGGCATACCTAATTCGTCTGATCTGCTCGCTTAGCCCACAAGAACATAAGGTATCATTCATTTCGATACAACCAATACTTTAAGATCATTTACATTTTGCCCCCCGATAGTACAGCGGTATGTCTACGGATTTACAACGCTAAAATCAGGGTTCGATTCCCATTGGTGGGCTCAGCAGATAGCCCGATGTTGCTTTGCTGAACGAAAACACACACACACTCTTTTACATTTCAGAGACTCTAAGAAGCGAAAACTGTCTTAAACGTTGAGTGATTTACCGGTACTTCATAAACATCACAATATTTCGTCACTTATATTTGGGAGAATATTATTAATTACAATGCATGTGGTCAAGAAATATTATGGAAAATGCATTAAAACTAATTCACATAAAACATCTAGTTGAAAATGTTGTATAATTTTTTTGTTTTTGAATTTTGCACAAAGCAACTCGAGGGCGATCTGTGCTAGCCGTCCCTAATTAAGCAGTGTAAGACTAGAGAGAAGTCATCACCGCCCACCGCCAACTCTTGGGGTACTCTTTTACCAACAAATAGTGGGATTGACCGTTACGTTATAATGCTCCCATGGCTGTAAGGGCGAGCATGTTTGGCGCGACGGGGATTTGAACCCCCGAACCTCAGATTACGAATCGCACGGCTTTGGCCATGCCGGCACTCAATGTTGTATATATTGAGCTCATTTACATAGTAAAGGTAATAATAATATATTTATAATTGTATATTTATTGGTCTGTCTAAGAATTTAAAATATTCGGTGTGAGTATTTTTTAGAGCAAAGCCAAATCAGGCTATCTGCTGAGTCCACTGAGGAAAATCAAACCTCTGATTTTAACATTGTAAATCCGTAGTTTAGCCACTGTAGCAGCGGAGACAAAATATTCGCTACAAGATATTTATCCTTTGATCACACTCTTCTACTATTTCCTGTCAACTTCTATTTATGGTCAACAGCTCTAACCGTTATCTGTATTACGTTTTGTCATGTTTAGCTGGGTTTTTTTATTCAGCACGGACCTATTTATGATCAAACCGCGTTTAAAAATTAAATATAAAAATATTATTTCAGTATTATATTGGCATAGTCAGGTGGGTTAAGGTGCTCGACTCGTAATGTGAGGGTAGCAGGTTCGAATCCCCGTCACATAAAACATGCCCGCCCTTTCAGCTATGGGGGCGTTATAATGTGTGGTTAATCCCACTATTCGTTGGTAAAAAAGAGTAACCCAAGAGTTGGGGGTGGGTGGTGATGAGTAGTTGCCTTCTCTATAGTCTTGCACTGCGAAATTAGGGACGGCTAGCGCAGAGAGCCCTCGTGTAGCTTTGTGCAAAATTCGAAAACAAACAAGCAGTATTTTATTATACGTAATACATTGTAGTAATAACACAATAAATCAATGTTTTGTGAAAAGCAACAAAATATTTTCTATACTTCATGAGTTTTAGGCCTGACAGAGTAAGATATACATAATAAATCATTATTGGTCAATTTAATATTAACTTCAACTATCTCACTGTATGTAAACATGGTTTTCGAGATTTATTTGGAAACGAAGCCGCATTTTCTTTGTTTAGTACATGAAGCCTGAACAATTCCGGCTGCACCTTAAGTAGATTTTGACATACTTGAATGAACAAAAGATTATGTCTAACACAAGTGATGATCAAATCGACGCTGAAGCGTTGAATACAGGTTATCATCGGCTTGAGAGTTGACAATGCCTGGCCACAACGTGTATTCTCAAGCAATAACAGCTACAGATTAAGTGTCATTAGCTTAAGAACACACCTAACGACACAAGCTGTTATTTAAGTAAGAGGAATTTCCATTCTTTTATGTCTCGGTTGTTGAACATGTTCGGTAAAAGGATCACTCGTCTCTTTCTTCTGGTTTTGCCCGGCACGGCCAAGCGTATTAAGGCGTGCGACTCGTAATCTGAGGGTCGCGGGTTTGCATCCCGGTCGCGCCAAACATGTTCGCCCTTTCAGCCGTGTGGGCGTTATAATGTGACGGTTAATCCCACTATTCGTTGGTAAAAGAGTAGCCTAAGAGTTGGCGGTGGGTGGTGATGGCTAGCTGCCTTCTCTCTGGTCTTACACTGCTAAATTAGGGACGGCTAGCACAGATAGCCCTCGAGTAGCTTTGTGCGAAATTCAAAAACAAACAAAACAAACAAACTTATGGTTTTCAAAAAAAGGCAAATACTCAGCAATCTTATTTTTTGCGTTTCAGTATCATAATATTAACAAAAAATACAAGTGTTGTTATTTGAAACTACTAACCACTAGGAAGGAAAGCAGTCAATAACTTCCGCTGTCCCAAGTGCTTTCTTCCGGTTTGCTGGAATCAAATAACGAGAACGACTGCTATTTTTTATAACACGCCCACAACTGAAAGTACAGATTTTGTTTAGTGACATTACAGCCTCAACCGCGAATCCTGTAAAACCCAACCCAACGTGCTAACGTCTTGGCTACACCGTGTCCTAGACGTAATAAAAACTACATTACTGTTAGGGACTGTAGTAAAATATATTGTCGTTCCATCTAACCTTATTATATCATGCAATCTTATTGTAATAGATGTTGTGTCTATGTTAGTATCTATGTATATAACAAAAACTGCGCCATCTATTGAATAACACCACAAACAAAATTCCATAAAATATTTCACACTTTGGGGACATTCAAGGTTCAGTTAATTAGAAAAATAACCATTGTATGTGGAACAACTATTTCATTATGATATAATACAGTTTTAAATAAAACTTCTATCCTCACAATAAGTTTGCTTGTTATTTGAATTTCGCACAAAGCTACTCGAGGGCTATCTGTACTAGCTGTCCCTAATTTAGCAGTGTAAAACAATAGGGAGTGCAGATAGTTATCACCACCAACCGCCAACTCTTGGGCTACTCTTTTACCAACGAATAGTGGGATGGCCCACCACATTATAACGCCCTCACGGCTGAAGGGGCGAGCATATTTGGCGCGACGTTTGACTCTACAAGACAAACATGGTTCAGCAGAAGGTTACACTTCATTAATGTTTGTAAATAACGCAGAATATCTGAAGAATTCGCATACATTTATATCGTCGGCCCGTACGTGACATGGAATATTTGACGAAAGTTTATACTTTAACAGTGTATGTCTAAACATGGCAAATATATTTTAAAAAATGTCATATGTTAATGCTGTCTGCTTCTACGTGACACGGAGTATTAGCGAAAGGTTATATTTTATCAGTTTTTGACCTACGTGATATGGAATATTTGACGAAAGGTTATTTGTTAACAATGTCTGTCCATACGTCATGTTGATATGTTTGACGAAATGTTATATTTTAACAAGATCTGCCTGTACATTACATTAAATACTTGATGAAAGGTTGAATTTTAAACACGCGTCTGGGGAGGTGGACATACGGTACGTTTTATTTCCTGCTTGCGTTTAGAAGCATTTCAGTTTGAAGATAAATAAAACTACGTCATAACTATAACAAATCATATTTCATGATCATGAAGATTTGATATAATATCCTTAGAACATTTATAGTAAAAATTGTTTTATATTTTATAACTGTCCTGTGTTCTTATAATAAAACATATGGATAACTTATTAATGAAGATGTTACCTGTGTTTAAAAGCAATCGTTTTATAGTTAGTTAAGCATTGATCAAGGGTCCTTATAGAAAGGCTGCATAAATATAATTGATAGAAGGTCCCTATAAAAAGGCTGCATTAATATAATAACACCCATCTTTTTTATCGGCTCAGAACAACGTCTTTACTTAACCTCAACACTTAACAGACCAACTAAATCTCAACAAACAAAATTTTATATAAAGAAAATAAGAAATTATTGCAAATACACATTTTATTTAATTATTTCTTACTTTAACATATCAAAAGGTTATAATTAATGACATAAACATCGCGTTCTCAACTCGTCCATTACGGGTTACAAGGATAGAGAGACGAAGCACTGTTATGAGTACTTTTTTATAACTTATTATCTAATTAGTATATTTTTTGTCAAATTTTCCACGAGACATCTAAAGGACTAGCTGTGCTAACCGTTTTTAATTTCGAAGTGATAGGCTTGGACTTCCTCTTATAAACAAACGACCAACATTGACCATTACATTAGGCCCAGCATGGCCAGGGGGGTTAAGGCATGCGACTCGTAATCTGAGGGTGGCGGGTTCGTGTCCTCGTTGCACCAAACATGCTCGCCTTTTCAGCCGTAAGGGCGTTATAATGTGACGCTAAATCCCATTATTCGTTGGTAAAAGAGTACCCCAAGAGTTGTCGGTGGGTGGTGATGACAAGCTGTTTTCATTCTGGTCTTACACTGCTAAATTATGGACGGCTAGCGCAGATATTCCTCAAGTATCTTTGCGCGAAATTAAAAAAAAAAACATTATAGTGTCTTGATGGCTGAAAAGGCGAGCATGCTCAGTAATTGAATTCAAATTCATGACCCAGTCAAATGTCCTAATTACTGGACAATGCAAGGCCTTATTTAGTTTTAGTTTATTCACCTTTCTATTGTTATATTTCTGTTCTCTCTCTCTCTCTCTCCATTGTTTTTATTCTTTTCATCAAAAGTAAGTGTGTTTGGTGTGTCACCTTATAACACCAGAAGTAGAACAATTTAACGATACAACAAATTAATAATCCAAGGCAAAGATTTGATCACGAGTTTGTTTTTTGTGAAAGTTTGGAATTTAGGTTTTAAGAGACAAAAGAAATATGTATATTTTATCCAAAGAGAAAAACTATCTATATGCATTACAAACCAAAACAGCTCCTTTCTCGAATTGAAAAATAAGCTATGAAACAAAAAAGACTTCAGGGTTTCTTTTCAACCACAAGCGTGGTACTCTTTTAGTTGCTCAGCTGATTATTGGTACTGTAGTCAGACTCAAATATCTTGAACAACGAATCTCTACCTCGTCTTTACGAAGACTACTCCAAAGAAACGAAAGTAGAGAAGCCCTAGAGACGAGTAACATTTCTAATTGTAGTGATAAGGTTATTCATTATTGTGTTACTGTAGTCTGACATCATTATGAAATATTAAAATCAAACGTAAAAAGTAGTTCGTTTTCAAGTGAAGCATTCTAATAAAATCGCTTTTTTATAAATAACAATCGTGCAAAAACAGAGGAGCTAACAATGAAATTTTTCACAGTTTTCTAACATTGCTGAGTTCTTGATAAATACGCTTGTGACACTACACTTGTGAATATACGTAGAAAACCGTGCAATTTCTTAACTTTAAGCTCACATGGTTTATAGAATGAAGATGTTTCAGAAGGAAATAAAGCCAAGATTACAGGCGAGTGTTTATTTTATTTTTTTTAATTTCGTGCAAAGATACACGAGGTCTATCTGCTTCAGCCTTCCCTAATTTAGCACTGTAAGACAAGAAGGAAGGCAGCCGCCATCCCCCGCCAAATCTTGGGCTATTCTTTTACTAATGAATAGTAGGATTGATCGAAACATTATAACGCCCCCACGTCTGAGAAGGCGAGCATGTTTGGTGTGACGGGGATTCGAAACTGCGATCCTCAATTTACTAGTCGAGCGCCCTAACCACCTGGCCACGATGAATAATGAAGCTTTAAACTGAAATTGGTTAAATATGATAACATGTGATAAGTCTAAGAATAGGTTGGTCTCTCACTTCCTGTTGTTGTTTTGCAAAAAATAATTGAAATAATAAAAAAAAATGTTGTGATATTTTAACTGGAAAGTATCATTTTAAGCAGTTAACACTGAAATATTTTGAAGTAAAAATGTCAGTAAAATATTCATCCAGAAAAATGATATACATTTACACATACATAAATATTATTTAAGGTTTAAAGTGACTCATGGCAACAGATATTTTATGATATAAATTATGTCATGAAATATAGCAATAAAATATATGTGGTACTTATGATTACTTGTGGCAAAAATATATACAATATACATATAAATATAATAAATCTATCTGTATGTTTTTATAACTACTTCACAGGTCCTAGATGAATCTTCGCCAGAATTGATGTAGGAAGTTCATTGGGCCCATTTGGGGGCTCATACAAATTTAGAACTTTGCGTTTAATGGTTTCTGTGAGCGTTTTTGCATTTTCTACCCATATTTTTCTTCCTGTTGATGGATCTTCACTTAATTTGGTAGGAAATTTGTTGGATCCATGCAAATTCGCGGTTTCACGTTTTATGTTTCGCTATTTTTATGGGCGATTTGCGTATTTACAATTATATATAAGGGAAGCAACTCAGATAACCTTTAATTAATCATGAATGCGCATAAGATCTGTCCAGGGGACGGATACTCCAACTAGTTTACAATATGTTTTAAAACAACTAGTGTAACCGATTCACTATTTTATATTTATATTAATAACGATATTCGTGTCAGTGAAATATATATTTAGAAACACGTGCAGTTAAACCGGTATTGCGAAATTCTCGCCTATTCACTAAAAGTGTAAAATATTATCCAGTGTAAGAATCAATAATGTATTATTTCTGTACGCAAATACTAGTGATTGACAGCATTGTTTTCAACTGTAATTGCTAAAACCTCTCCAAACGATTCTAAAAGATGGCCTTCGCAACACATAGGGAGACAGTTTATGTTGTCGGTTCGCTACAATTGGCATACTATAAACCTCCGAAACTATAACTATGATAAAGGCTTTTTAATCGGGAAACTACAAGTATTTACCCAGGAACGTTATAGATTTCGAACATTACACACCGCTTAACTTCAGAGAAATAACTTCGGACGTTAGTATTTCTACGAAGTCATTGTATAAGTTCAGCTGTGAAAAATTCATGTGATGAGCTAGCTAGCTTCCTAGTAAGTGAATTGTACCTATATCAACTAAGAATTAATTCTCTCAACGTGAACCAAGGACAAGAAATATCCAGTTCCAGAACAAAGAGAAGACTAGATATTGTTTGTAAGTTTGTAAAACTTTTATATGAAAGTCATTATTTGTAATAACCGTTATTATAAATCGTATTATTCGTATATTAAAATATATTGGTATTAAGAAAGCAAATTGTGTGTTTCAATCTTGTTGGCAAACGTTATAAAACTGATACGTATCAACATTTATTTAACTTCTAAATTTATGTTACAACTTTTCCCAGTTTCAGGCTATTTCAAATTTTAGTATGTAACATAATAAATGCCCCCCAGTGGCTCAGCGGTATGTCTGCGGACTTACACGCTAAAATCCGGGTTTCGATACCCGTGGTGGGCAGAGCACAGATAGCCCATTGTGTAGCTTTGTGCTTAATTCAAAACAACATAATAACTTGGAAGCTCCTCCGAGATAAATTATAATGCGTAACACTACCAGCAATAAGTCATTCGTAGTTTGTAAGATGTCTTGATATGACTTTCAGCGAACAGATTACACACATGTAAAAATACTAGAGTCTTCTTAACCACATATTGCACATCGTTTTTAAGTTGAAGAATGCAGTAGATGCCTAACCTATTCTTCGCTGCTTTACATTAAACCGTGCTTGCTTGTTTGTTCTTTTCTTTCCGAAATTCGAGCAAAGTTACACCAGGGCTATCTGCGTTAACTGTCACTAATTTCAAACTGACAGACTGGTATAAATGTAAGCCAGTTAGTTAACAGTACCAGCCGTCAACTTTGGGGCAACTCCAATGAAATAGTGGATTTAAATGTCACGCTTATAGCGCATCGAAGGTCCCAAAATCTGGGATGCATTTTTATGGCAACGATTTTGGGCACTCAGGTTCCTATTCTGAAGTAACCACCACAAAGCCACAGATGGCTGGAAACTTGTAGTATTAACTATATAAAACATCAAGGATACGGTTCATTTCTGGGTCCTTGTGGCAACAAATTATCCATAGTGCTGAAGATATGGTGCAGAATACCTTGTGGCAGCATGTTATACTTGAAGTGCTGTTTGAAGTAAACCGTAATAACAGATCGCATAAAGTATTTAAGTTGTGATCTAACGCACTTTGCATCAACAAATTATACTTATCCTTTATAACTCATAGTAGTAATAACACTTTATTCTACACTTTATATATTGTTTAGTATTACGTTTTTCATACATTATATTGCAACTAAAATTATATTAAATTGTACTTCAACACTAACAATACATTCACTTGTAGGTAGGTGCAGGTTTTTTGAATTTATGGTTTAAACATTGAAAACCTGGCGAAGACTAATAAACGTTTTGTCACATTCATCTCGCTTTAACCACTTCAGACTAGAAATCATAGATGTGTAAAGATGGCATACCAGAGCTTTCTCTCACCCAACTCAATGTCTGAGAGATTTTTTTCTTTTAATGCCAAAACTCGTCAAGTGAGTTGGACCATAAGAGAAACAACTTTATCCAAAATGCTACTTACATGCATGTTATATTGGAATTTCAAAATAAATAGGAATTTGAAAAAAAAATTCTGCCGTTTAACTGACTTTAGTAACAAACATTAAGCCTTATCAGGTTCTCCACATTGTTTGTCTAATGCTGATTTTCTTCTTTTGGTGCTGACACAAGTTTTTCATATTGTGTAGTGTAACGTTTATTTTTTTATTACTTTGATTATTGTTCAGTCGTTTTATATTCTACAGTATCTTGCAGTTATGTATTATTTCTAATTTGTAATCCAACGCTATGCGTAGCATTGCAAATATAATGTCTCAAAGCTGCAAATTATTTGGATTTGTTTGTTTAGAATCAAGCACAAAGCTACTGAATGGGCTATCTGTGCTCTGCCCACCACTGGTATCGAAATCCGATTTTTGGTGTGTAAGTCCACAGACATACCACTGTGCCACTGGGGGGGGGGCAAATTCTTTGGAACACGTTTTCTAACTTTATATGGTACATTATCTTGTACTTGGATTTTATATTCAATGTATGTATTGTAGCATTATAACACACAGCAACTTACAACTAGGGGGCTCTTCACGTATCTTTAAAGATATTGTCTCAGTATATGATACAAGTTTGCACTTTGGAATTTGACTATTTTATGACCTCGACTTCTTCTTATTAGTAAATACCCAAAAATTTACGAAATAAAATCATAGTTGAATAATATTTACCTAAAACGAATACGAGTGAAATTATACAAACCTCTTTGTACTGAAACTCTGTACATTTCGTTTTCTTCGTGCTCCTCTCGTCAGTAACCAACCATTGTTGTCCATTAGATAAAGTTGTGTTGTTTGATTCTAAGAAACACAATTATAAGATTCTTAAATGAGTTAAGAGCAATCTCTTTTCGAAAGAAAGAAAGAAAATTATTTATAAGCTGAAATAATTAACTGCTAAATGTATGCTAGAATACGAATTAATTGTTCACCAATACCATTTGTATTTAGCTTTGGATGTACATAAGCGATTGACGTTAGAAAACATTTTAAAACATGGGATTATTTTTCTTATTGTTCAAGTCAAAGAGAGAAGATTTCAAATCAGAGTTCCAAACTAATCTTAATTCAAACATGAAACTTCCGAGTAAATGAGTAGAAAATTATTTTCCTATGCTTTCAAGATTACTGTGTATTCTTCCAAACCATGCAATAAAATAGGTTGCGTCACCGGCTTTGGAATTGGCTGCTCCGATAATGAGGTTTGTTTGGTTCTGTCCAAAATCTTGATTAACAACGAATGAGATTTGTTTGTGGAATGTCTCTAACAAATGAAATTACGTTTTCGGTGTGGTAACAACGTATATAAAGCGGAACGTCACAAAATAGCCGCACTGAGAAGAAAACGAAACATGTTTGCTGATTAAGGAACTAACACAGATGTTCTATTTTAACACTGAAGGGGTGTCCTAATGAAAACGTACACTGCTGGAACTAAAATAACAAAACGAGAAATGAAGACAAAGTTTTCAAATTAAAAACTCGTATTTGCTCATTTATTTTCTATTATCTTGGTTCTACTGTTACAGAATTAACTTGATAAAAAGTAGCAACACTAAAAATCCGCTTTCACTATAAATGTTGAACCAATACTTGTGCACTAGTGTATTTTATCGAGGAAGTGTACATGCAAGTATTACACGGATTATATAAATGTTCCAGTGTAGGTTCTATCTGAGAAGTGCACATATAAGATTATATATATTTTATAAATGTTCCAGTGTAGGTTCTATCTGCGAAGTGCTCATATAAGGTTTATATATATATTATATAAATGTTCTAGTGTAGGTTCTGTCTGAGAAGTGCACATATAAGGTTATATATATTTTATAAATGTTCCAGTGTAGGTTCTATCTGAGAAGTGCTCATATAAGGTTATATATATTTTATAAATGTTCTAGTGTAGGTTATATCTGAGAAGTGCACATATAAGGCTTATATATATTATATAAATGTTCCAGTGTTGGTTCTATTTGAGAAGTGCTCATATAAGGTTATATATATTTTATAAATGTTCTAGTATAGGTTATATCTGAGAAGTGCACATATAAGGTTTATATATATTTTATAAATGTTCTAGTGTAGATTCTATTTGAGAAGTGCTCATATCAGGTTTATATATATTTTATAAATGTTCCAGTGTAGGTTCCATCTGATAAGTGCTCATATAAGGTTATATATATTTTATAAATGTTCTAGTATAGGTTCTATCTGAGAAGTGCACATATAAGGCTTATATATATTTTATAAATGTTCTAGTGTAGATTCTATTTGAGAAGTGCACATATCAGGTTTATATAGACTATATAAATGTTCTAGTGTAGGTTCTATCTCAGAAGTGCACATATAAGATTTATATATAATATATAAATGTTCTTGTATAGGTTCTATCAGAAGAGTGCAAAAATAAGGTTTATATAGACTATATAAATGTTCTAGTGTAGATTCTATCTGAGGAGTGCACATATAAGATTTATATATAATATATAAATGTTCTTGTATAGGTTCTATCAGAAGAGTGCAAAAATAAGGTTTATATAGACTATATAAATGTTCTAGTGTAGATTCTATCTGAGGAGTGCACATATAAGGTTTATATAGATTATATAAATATTCCAGTGTGGCCTATATTTGAGAAGTGTACACATAAGATTTATGTGTATTATATAAACGTTGTATAAGAGATTCAGTAGTATAATATTGAAAAGCGTAACAATAAAATTTTACGTGGACTATATAAACGTTTCAGTACAACTTACCAGAGGAGCAAATATAAAAAGTTTACATGGATTATATAGATTTTTTTTAATATAGACTAACCGAGAAACAAATATATAAAAGTTTAACGTGGTTTACAGAGACCTCTTAGAATGATTCCACTTATTTATCATTAAAATGAAATACAATGTAAAATGTTCTAAAACATTAGAAAACTTACCTCTGTTTGAGATACATCTTTAATGTACCTCTTTTATTTTTGTTTTCTAGAAATAAAAAAGCTGTCCTGGTTTGTATCATTTTTCCTGAATAGTTTAACGTTTCGCCCTTTTAACATTTCCGCAACACTAAACAATCTGCATTTATTGTGTTCTTGAGTGTTCATAGCAATTCCTTATATGAAACATGTTTTTGTTAGATATGAGACTCTATCACTTATAATAAGTGATAACACTATGTAACACAAATTTTGTTCCTGGATAGTGTGTTATTTCGTAATTGCTTATGCTGTAAAAGTATAGAAATTGGCCATTATTCCATTCAAACTTTGCTTTTGTGATCTGGACAATAAAATTTAGAAATAAATCTATTTTCGATGTAAAAGCGGGCAAATTTGCACATTTTCATTTACATAAAGTCTGAATAAAACAACATATGAATCAAGATTTACATGTATTTATACTAACGTTATACAAATATGTTAAGAAGTGAATAGTTTTTTCGAGATTTGCGACTGTAACGTAAATCACTTTCACGTATCACCCCCCAAATATAGTCTTCCATCATGTTTTCATTATACGCTCCTTGCTAGCGACGTTCAAAGTCCAGTATATCTTAATGGAAGCACTCGTCTTGATCCTCTGAGTACGCTCCCATGTTCTCCTTGAATTTATCAAGATGAGCGTCAAGGATACGGACTTTCAGGAACATCCTGCAGCTCATTTTGCCGCAGTTCTTCACCAGAACCTTCCCTGCTGTCCACATAATTTTCAGCCTTGTGACTGCCCAAGAATTCCCAACCACTGTGACAAAGCCGCCCGAAACTTTTTCTCCCTCCCTACTGCACTTCTTTGGAATTCTGTACACTCTAGGATCTTCATTATTTTTCTTATTTTCCCCAGACAGCTTAGGGAGAAGTCTCGAAGGTAGTTGAAGGCTGCAGACTCCTTATCAAAAGCTGTGACAAATTGTTTTATAAGACCCAATTTTACGTGCACTGGTGAGAACAACACCTTCTGGAGGTCCACTAGTGGCTCACACTTGACATTGTGCCTCCCCACAGAGAACTTGGTCTGTTGTGGTCAGTGCTTTCTGTCATAGTTTGCTGCGGTGTCCCTGCTGTCTTAAAGGCAAAGATAACAGGAAAACATAGTAATGCCTTCTTGGAGATCCATCATGAATGCCATCAGTTTGAAGTCTCCGATAACCTCCCAGCCATACTCATCATACTTCAAGACTTCTAGCTAGGCCCTGACGCTGTTGTATTCCTCTTTGAGGTGCACCGAAAGATATTTAAATTTTAAACAGTCTAAAATTTATATAATATAAAATCCTACTATTCCAGGAAGTAAAAATTGTCCGTCCTACCTTCTAGAGTTTTTTTGTAGTGCTCGCAGGTAAAATGAGGTGCCTCGGGTTTGCCTTTATTCCCGACAGCTATGCCGAAATATGCCTTGAAGGCTTCACACGTTTTAGCAGATGCTGTCACAGAATACTTTTTCGCTCTTGTCTTGATAAGTTGGCCACATACACAGCAGAACACATCTGTAAAATGCTTGCAGCTTCTTGACGCCATCTTTGATAAAATCAGATAGGTCTATGTGTTTACTTAGGCAGCTAGAACTAAACTGAACGCAAACGCAAACTAACGTGGCAGGGGTTTAGTTTAGAGGGAGAGAAATCGTAAGAATTATCTTTCCAACTGGGGTGTTCAGGAACGTTGTGGTTCCTTTTCGTCCACTAAACTGGAGTGGTGAGCCCCTCTATATATATTACTGTGGAAAGTTCTAGAAAGTCTAAAAAGTTCTTGAAAATTCTCGTAAGTTTTACAACAATCCATAAAGTTCTTGGAAATTCTTGTAAGTTAGAGAAAATTCTCTATCAACTACTCAGCGCTGAATCTACCTGGAATGTTCTGGAAAATGTGTAAATTTGAAAATTTCATAACCCAGGTCACAAAAGCAAAGTTTGAATACAAAAATAGGTCTTTTCCATTTACTTTAGGCATAAGCAATTGGGGAATAAAACATTTTTGCCCAGGAACAAGTAAAAGTAAAAAAATAATTATATAGTGTAATTATAACATTACTTAAACTAGCTGTACATCCTAAAGTTCGCTGCATTGAGCATACTAGTTAACTGAGATTGTATATATAAATGTCCACATCAAAATAAATAAAGTATGCATTTTTTCTGTGGTTTTAAGAATAAAAAACATAAGACGATAACGGTATTTCTAAAAATAATGTTTTTATTAAAATAGTAAGAAACAGAGGATTAAACTAAAAAGTGTTTAAATTTCACTTGGTGTGATAATAAGTTTACGTTTTAATTGTTGTTGTTTTTAATTTCGCACAAAGTTACTCGAAGGCTATCTGTGTTTGTCGTCCCTAATTTAGCAGTGTAAGACTAGAGGGAAGGCAACTATTCATCACCACCCACCGCCAACTCTTGATCTACTACTTTACCAACGAATAGTTGGATCGACCGTCACATTATAACACACCCTCGGCTGAAAAAGCAAGCATGTTTGGTCCGAACGAGATTCAAACCCGCGACCCTCGGATTACGAGTCGAACGTCCTAAAACACTGGGCCATGCCAGGCCCATTACGTTTGAATAATCTAACAAGTATTAAATAAGAATTAAATATTATCTTATGGTAATAAATTTACTGTAACAAATATTTTAATGAAAATGTATCTTTCGTTTAATCTAAATCGATTCAAATTATATATATACGTATGTATTTAAAGTTAATATTAAAACTTTGAGTTATAATATTTTCATGACTCTTCAGAATATCAGTGAAAATTGACAGTTGTATTATAATAACAATAACACAATGTTTGCCATTGAATGTTACAACGAGATATTCTGCAATGAAATAACTCAGGAGTGAATCAAATTATTAAACTGAGCTTGTTGATAATACTTGTAATTAATAACTTTAAACAATTAAATTTCCAAACGAAAAATTACTGCTTAAGACTAACATACAATTAAATGTATAATCAGTGATATTTAACAGACTGAAGAATCCAATTTACTACCAACACATATACGTTAAAGTACTATCAAATATTGTTCTTCGACTAGAGAATCTAACGAAGGATACTTTATCATTCTCAGTGCTGTTCTGATCTGTGTTGCAGCTGTCTTCTCTGTAATGTCCTTACAGCAGTCATTTTTCATACTTATCTTTATCACACAGTTTACGGGGTCATAAACGATGAACTGTAATTTGAAATACGATAAATAAGATATAATTAATTACCAAAAATGTTCTATCTCAACAAATATTTCAATATACGTCCCAACATTATAACTGCACTGGTTGGATGGTTAACTGTGTGAGATATTAAATCAATCTACACCATATTTTTTTAGCTTTGGACTAATAGGCTAGATGCCATGCCACCGTCAAAATTTGGGCTACTCAAATCGCAGCCCCAAAGCCGATAAGCTAGACCATGCTTCACCCAGTTCTAATTACAATTTATACTTGTACTTGTGTAATTGTATAGTGTTCAACTAGGATGATTTGGTGATTCATTGGTGATTCGTTAAGTATAGAGTCTCTCAAAATGTTATATGTACTTTACCACTAGTATCGAAATGCGACTTTTAGCGTTGTAAGCTTACATACTTACCGATGAACCACTGGGAACAACTAAAATGATTACACATTTTTAATGGTGAAAAAATTATTTTTTTTATTATTAAGAAATGTTAACTTTTTCCCAGCAAAATGTACAAAAGTAACTTGATTTAGGGACTCGAAAATACTAAGCGTTAAAAACATAGTTTATCAGCCCTATAAGGTTCTTTAGAGTGTTGAAAGGGCATTGTTGGAAGTTTATGGGTAAATATTAACCTGTTCATTGCCGTAGACGAGATAACTCGTCCAAGCCGATCGATAACACAGTGCCACGGACGAGTTAATTCGTTCTCAATAATACCTAACTTCAACGCTAGATGTCATCACCATACCTGCATTTGACCTACTTACAAACTGTTTCACTTTCGATCCAAAATGGCGTCACGAAAAAAATTACGAAATGAAGAAGCATTAGAGTTGTATTGTAGCAGCTGAAATACTTGGCAGTCAACAGGATAAATTAGTTAATAAAGAGTCTGAAATTCGAGAAATAAACTTACGCACAAGGAAAAAATGTTAGTTTTATTAATTTATGAGACTAACTCGTTGAGTGGTTTAATAGATTTAATTCAGTTGAACATTTTTGAAATGACTCCTAGTCTCCCACTGGTACAGTGGTAAGTCTACTGAATTTCAATTCTAAAATCAGAGATTGAATTCCCTCGATTAACTCAGCGCATCGCATGATGTGACTTTGCTATAAAACACACATGACTCTTAAAATTATGTGAATGAGATTTTTGGTTGTCGTCAAATGAATGTTGGTATGTGTCTCATTATTGCTATAACTTACTGTAGCCCTGTGAATAAAACAAGTATAATTTATATATTAGCAGAAGAGTCAGGTACACAGATAAAAAGTACACAAGTCGGATTAAATGTAAAACAATGTTTATTATTGTTTATTCTATAATGAATGAAGTTATTCATAAAATATTACTGATCAAGTATTAACAAAACGTAAAATATATCGATGTACATAAAGACTTCAGCAATCTCAATAAGAAAGATAGGCTAAAACTGGTTGACGTAACATATTTTAATGCAACATCATTATATATTCATGCTGTAAAACGTTTGTTATTTGTCAGACCTTTTGAAATTTTATCATGTAAAATCAAGACCTCAATACGTTAGTGCAAAGTACGACACAGTAAATTCAGAAAAATAATATTTCTGTAATGTTACAACCGCTCTCTACTAAATATATAACATCATATATTAAGAAACAAGGGTAGTGTTTGTATTTCTATTTGTGAATACAACGAAAAAGGTTTATTATTTTAAACCTAAAGTTTCTATGAAAAGTCATACAATTTTATTAATGTAACATATTTGTTACCCGATAAAATATTTATTTCGGTAACTTATGTTAAAATTGGACAATATAGGGGCTTAAAATGGCTCACAATTTAGCCTGCCTTATTTTGTACCTGGGGTTTCATGGTTCACATCCCGTTACAGTCTTTTTTTCTCCATGGCACAGTGGTATGTCTACAGACTTATACTTCTGGAAATCAGGTTTCGATACCCGTAGTGGGCAGAGCATAGATAACCCATCGTGTAGCTTCGTGCTTAACTAATAACAAACAAAAACGTCCGGTTACTGTAAAAATACAAATCGAATTCTATACCTTGGGCCTCGTTATAAAAGTGACATCAAGTATGGTGATGAATAATTTTCTTCCTTATAATAAATCACTTCAAAATTTGGGATGGCTCGTGCACATAGCCCTCATGTACCTATGCACAGAATTAAGCAAAGCGAAAACACAAGCAAACTGGACTTTATATCAACTCAGGCAGTTTTCACAACCGTGTGGATAACGCAAAATGAATGTAAGTTATTACTAATACGTTAATACAAACCAGAAAGTGCACTATGGAAAACTACATAATATGTTTGTAAAATAAATCCAAAAAATAAAACGGTCTTGCCATTATAATATCAGACGTTTTGTTCGTGAAGCTGAATTTGTCACATGTGAAAATTTGTATCAAAATAACGAATGTTGACTATGAAGTTCTTTTATTGTGATTAAGATGCAGAATACTGTGTGAAATTTTGCGAGAAGTTAAAAACAACGTTTATGTTCATTTTGTAACCATATCGTGAGTTACTTTTGCAAGCTATCGATACATTATTAATCACTTATTATTAAAGTTAACTCATAATTTACATAATTAGTTTTTCGAGTGATATGATCAAACAAATAGACGTATATTAAATTCCGTAATGATTCAACCATCAGTCAAGTTGTAATGATATATATATATATATACAATCCTTTGATTAACAAACGAATAATCAAATAAAGAGTTAAGTCCTAATCACGTCGTATGATCTGATTATTTATTATATTCAAAATGACATAATCAAATACATTACTGAGCACTCTGGTGGGCGCGCATGGAACTATGTCAAAATTATTTTCTTTTTTTGTTTGAATCTGTAAGTTATTTAGATAATTAGTTAGATACTTAATAATTTACAATATCTGGGGTAATCGTACATTAAGTCAATCCAAATCTGCCTTTACAGTGGTGTGAAAGTTTAACGTGAAAAAAAAAAGAATTTGGCTAAGGTAGTGATGAAAGCTAAGCTGGGTTAAAATTCACAAAAACTTTAACAAATAGTTTCTTTCTAGGATAAACTGGAGTCTATAAATCAAACACACTAAACTGCAGATGTGAGGGTAGAGTGAGTACCCTGAGAAAATCCACTTTCACTGACCGAACGCCAAGAGATCAATTCGATCAATGCCCCAAATATTGCGCAATAAAGTGATAAAGATCTTCTGACCTGAAATATAAGAAAATTGAAAACATATGAATGAGTTTGTTCTATGTAGGGAGTGTAACACATCCAGGACATCTGTGTTGTGTTTATGGATCGTGTTATAAGGTGATACATTATTCTCCCATCACAATGATGTAGCAGCGATTTGAAAAACTGCGTTCCTTACAAACACTAATATGATACGCCTCTGGTGATATATTTTTCAACTACGTAAAAAATCGCTTAAACTTTTCCTTGTGGGTTTTTCTAATTATTGTTGTTGTTCCTTCTTGCATAGTTATAGTTTAAAGTAAATCTTGTGTAATAGACCTAAATGGGTGGTTTGCTGTATAGAAAGGTTTGTTTGTTTGTTTTGGAATTTCGCACAAAGCTACTCGAGGGCTATCTGTGCTAGCCGTCCCTAATTTAGCAGTGTAAGACTAGAGGGAAGGCAGCTAGTCATCACCACCCACCGCCAACTATTGGGCTACTCTTTTACCAACGAATAATGGGATTAACCGTCACATTATACACCCCCACGGCTGGGAGGGTGAGCATGTTTGGCGCGACTCGGGCGCGAACCCGCGCCCCTCAGATTACGAAGCACATGCCTTAACGCGCTAGGCCATGCCAGGCCAGTATATAGAAAGGTAATATTCACAAGTCATGGAAAACTTTTCACTATTACTCTATTTTATTAATGGTGCACTTACAAGACCAAAGCGTACTGAAAAACCCGAGTGATTAGATTTTGTTCCCACACACACGCTAATATTTTGGCTTCACAATGTGATTTCCCTGGTATTTTTAAACTATAATAGGACACGAGTGTTTTGAACAAACAGCAGCATTTTCACTAAGAGTGGAGAAAATGTAATTACTTTGAGTATCTAGGAAGTAATACACATAGCTGTATTTTTGTTGCACATTAAATCTTATATTGTTTGCAACTGCTCCTATAACATAATGAACTAAACCTATTATACGAGACAACTATTAATATACTTTTACTGCGAAAAACAATAGGCTCTCTGCACTCAGTTCATCACGGGGAATCGAGCCACAAATTGTAGCGTTATAAGACCGTAAACTTACTGTTAACCCGTGGAGGATAATAAAGATTATATAAATGGTTTTGTAAATACAAAAATGGGATCTGTGTACAAAAAAAAATCCAGATTTATATCTACAATTTTCAAAACTGGCCAATTTCTGTTTGTGTAAAATGGTTTCAATAATTCAAATCATGTTATACATCATCACAAAACTACATGTTAGGCAGTTTGTTTTAGAAGTCATACTACGCATTTGTGTTCCCCTCGCTCAAAGCAAACAATACGAAAAAATGTATGAGCTGACTTTAAATAAAACGTCCATTCACATCAACCTGTTTTGTATGAGTTTTTTTAAATCTTTACGGATACTCGTGATGGCGAGAAACTCACTTGAAATAAAACTGTATTCTCAAGATGGCTGGTATGGTTATTAGCACTTTAATTAAAATAAAGTGCAGAATAACGTTTTGATCTTACGTCGCCTACAGGTTGAGAGTTTGTTTGTTTGTTTGCTTGTTTTGGAATTTCGCACAAAGCTACTCGAAGGGCTATCCGTGCTAGCTGTCCCTAATTTAGTAGTGTAAAACAATAAGGAGTGTAGATAGTTATCACCACCAACCGCCAACTCTTGGGCTACTCTTTTACCAACGAATAGTGGGATTGACCCTCACATAAAGACGCCCCCACGGCTGAAAGGGCGAGCATGTTGGGCGCGACAGGGATACGAACCCGCGACCCTCAGATTACGAGTCGCACGCCTTAACACGCTTGGCCATGCCGGGCCGAGAGAGTTTGTAACTGACCATTACCAGGCACATGTCTTTGGAACGAGAGTGTAAAAGGGTACGGGATTGTAGGTGGCGTTGCAGTATATGTTGAGTTTCCAATTAGTATATGTAAAAAGGTGTTCCATCATATTGGTTTAATTTTGGATTGAGTTGTATAAATAGGGCTTTTTTATTTTGCGTTTGTTTATGTTTGTGTTCTTGCTTAATATCTGGGAGTTTTTTGTGGTTATGTTGTGTTTATTTTATTTGCAGCGTTCAAAAACGTGTGAAAGTGTGTTTTCTTGTTTTCTTTGAATTTGGTTTCCATTTTTCTGCTTGTTACTCTTATACATAAATTGTGGCAGTTGTTGCATTGTATTTTTTAAATAATGTTGGTATTGTGTTTGTCAATGTAGTTTTTACATAATATAAACTTTAGTTTTGTACCTGTTAATTTGAATAAATTTGAAATTTACTGGAATGTCGTGTTTTGTAACAAGTCTTCTTCCAAATTTTGGTTATTTTTTCGCTGATGTTAGGAACATATAGTATGCAGCAGTATAAGGTTTTGTAGTTTGTTGTATCTTGGGATTTATTACTGTTTGTTGTTGATCTAGGTATGTGTGTACAATATTTAACGGTTGTTGGAGGAAATTTGTTGATGTTGATGAAGTTTTATTTTGTTGATTTCATTGTTAATTTTATCAGGTAAACTTAGTTTTGTGGATGTGTTTATTTGATTTCTTAATATGTTGAGTTTTTGTTTTGTTTCATGTGTGGAACACTGTTGAATGCTGCAAATCAAATAAACACAACATAACCACATAAAACAACTCCACATTAAGTGGGGAAACAAATATAAATACTCGTAAAATGGAAGAAGCCCTACTTATACAACAACTAAAACCAATATAAAGAAACTCTTTTTTACCGATAATAATTAATAACCTAACATCTAACTGCAACGCCCCCTACAATCCCGTACCTCTTTAAACTCTCATCTCTAAGATATGTGCCCGGCAACAGTTTGTTGTAAACTCTCTCTTTGTTAACCTGGAGACGACCTAAGAAGACCGAAACGTTGTTCTGTACTTTATTTACATTAAAGTGCTTAATACCCGTACCAGCCATCTTGAGAATACGTTACGGACACTGGTATTCTCAGGTCTACAAATTACACAGAATCATTCACGTGTTTGTAAGACTCACCTCATCTTGTTTCAACTTCAGCCAGAGAAATATGAAATGACTTTGTAAGATGTAGTTCTTCTTCGTCTGATGTAATGCATGTATCAATTGATGTATCAATCAAACCAAAGCAACGTTTCGGTCATCATTATCTTAGCAATAAATGAAATTAAACAACAAAACTTACTGGATGTAAAATATAAGAAAATACTTACAGCTTAATCTAGTGTCAGTTAATTATTGTTTAGCAGATCATGGTGTGAAAAGTGATTACCTACATTTGCATCTCGAATGCTTCCATCAAATAATTTTATAAAACCATAAAGAACGTAAATGCTATAGCCTTCATGACTCCTGGTACTGATCCGTTGTACAAAGGGCTCATTGTAATATACTCTGCAACGCATCTTCTAATTGCTGCTCTAATTGTATGTTGTTGCACAACTGTATTGTAAATGCATTGGTTGCAACGTTTTATTAGAATGTGAATATTCAAATATCCAGACATCTAATTAAATGGTTTCGATAACAAACATTCGTTGAGCCGTAAATCGGTACTTTGGGTACTAATATCAGAACAACCATATGGTTGTAGCGATTGGTTTTATTATTCTGTAACGTCTTATAACTTCACCATATTACTGAATTTTCTGATATACAACGTCCAAGTTAAATCATTACTATTACGTTAACCTCACTAATTAATGATAAAACTCATAAAAAAAGACTTACTTTGTCAGTTACGTTTTTCTCGTCTACTTCGGTTCCGATGGTTTTCTTTCTGCTCTCCATAAAGACGTTTATTCTAGAAATCCCTGAAACACTGGTTGATTTAGGAAGTGAGTACCGTAAATAGCATGTTTTTGTACACTAACAGATATTTATAATGTTGTCCCCTCTGAGTTAAAATATCACTTTTATTCTGAGAGCTTTTGTTCTGTTTGTTTATCTTATCCAGTTGTGAACGCTTTTAGTTTATTACGTAACTCTTAAATATAATTTTAATGCATTCAAGTAACGATGAGGTCTGTAGTTAAAAAATAACGTAGATTATGTTTTGTAGCACTATAGTAACAACAATACCAGTACTCTTCAGGTGTAACTTTCACGAACATGGAAAGTTGGTAGCACTATAGTAACAACAATACCAGTACTCTTCAGGTGTAACTTTCATGAACATGGAAAGTTGCATACTGCAACATATAAATAGTGCAAAGCAAATAAAAAACAAATAAGGGTTTAGCATAATAATCTGAAAACACAATATTTGTTAACAAAACAGCAAGAGAGGGTGGAAACATGGTGGTCATTTAGGTCAAATGTAGGGATAAACTGAAGGAAATAAGTGTGGTGTGATATAGATGTGTACAGATAACTTCTTAATTGGTGAAGAACCAAGTATAATGTTATGTGGAAATAAACACATAATTATCCAGTTGATAAGAAATTAGATGTGATTTTATACAACCAAATATGATATTACACAGAGATATACAGACAATTTATTCATTAATGTGGTTTGGGAAACAATGGGTTTTTATACTGAGGTATACAGATGATAAGAAACCAACATCTGCCGGGGTAATTAATAAAAGTGTATTTAATTACAATGACATAAAGAATCAGAAAACAATTCCTGGATTGAAAATTGGGAAAGATGCAGATGGTAAAACAATTAAAGAAACAAGAATTAATAGGACAGAAATTCAAATTATAAATACTAAAGATTTATTTCTAGAGCTGATAACTAAGAATTCAAATCAATGAATAAAGAACCGGAAGACTATAGACTGCTTTGTTCTACTCTTTGTTTAGTAGATTATTCTTAAAATTTGTAAGACATTAATGTTCGAAATATAAGTTTTTAGACAGAGGACGGAAAAGTACAAAGTTAAAACAATCACAGTGGAAATTAATCACACTAGCGACCTGACTGACCTACATGGATAGAAGGTAAAAGCAGCACTTCATATAGTTAACAAAGGAACATGTGGCATGTTTGTCGCTAAGCACAAAGCTACACAATAGGCTATTTATGCTGTGCAAATCACAGGTATCGAAAACAGGTTTTCAGCGTTTTAAGCCTTCAAATTTACCACACAACTGAGACGTAAGGAACCGCCCATTAAAAGAACTATGTGCAATTGAAATGTTCATTTGTTTGCTTATAATTTTTACTCAAAGTCACATAAGTGCTGTACCTAAATTAATATTCATAAGCCAGAGGGCAGACAGTGCCCATAACTTACAACTACTCGATAGTACCCGTAACCCCAAAGTACGTAGCGCAATGACATGCGCGTTTGAGCTCTTGGATTCACAGTCCGGAAACGCTAACCATTAGGCCACGGTCAGTCCAGTATAAATGTTATTATACACCAGGCAACATAATGAGGAAGAATTATTTATCACAGAATGTGGAAAACGAAAGCAACTCTTAAAGATTCTTTATGTTTCTGTTAAACATTAAGTAGAACTTTGTCAAGTATTTTAAGACCATCAAATACAATGCGACAGTGGATCCCGAAAGACAAATTGTTAAGCTTACTTTGTGGGTTATAAAATATCTCTTATTGATGTCGATTAGACGTGATTAATGACATTCGCATCCTTGCCAAGTTCTCTTAATAACATTAATTAAAACTTATATCGTGTAATATTACACTGGCTTATCCACTCAGTGGAACGACGCTAGCTCTTCTTACAGGTGCTCACTTTGTCGGTTCCGATACCCAAAACCAAAGATGATTGGCCACTTGGGGGCGAACACTAGATTTACCTTAGTTAGCAACACTGTTGCAGCCACTGCGACATCCTAGCACTAAATTATCAAATTTTCGATTTCAAATTTACAATATATTATTTACTGGAAAATAATACTTGAAATTAGGTTTATATCTTTACGTTAAATATTCCAGAGAAGCTTTCAGCTCTTCTCTTTGAAAACGTCTTATCTTTTCAGTCAGTCTTCGTGTCCTCCCTAATTCTCAGAGTCGAAGGCTATGGATCTCCATTGTTCTGTGTTCTTTGCTGCGCGAACCAAATTTTTGACGAACCTTCTCAGTTCCGATCAGTTTTAGTGTCAACGAGAAAAGTGAATCCCCGTCTGCCTCTCGCTTTCCTTCCTTGCCCCAAGTCCAATAATGCGCTCAAAGTAGCGAATTTTCCGTTTTCCTCACTGGTCCAGCAGTTGTCCCAATACTTCGTCTTTCGGTATTCATTCTATATAGCTGATTTTCACCCTTCGTCTTTCGGTATTCATTCTATATAGCTGATTTTCACCCTTCCTCTTCCGGTTTTCATTCTATATAGCTGATTTTCACCCTTCCTCTTCCGGTTTTCATTCTATATAGCTGATTTTCACCCTTCCTCTTTCGGTATTCATTCTATATAGCTGATTTTCACCCTTCGTCTACAACAACACGTTTCAAATGCTTTCATCTGTCTACGTGTCCACCCTTCACAGAAAGTAGGAATTACACTAAGTAACACATTATTAACCTTCTTAAATTACAGTAAATATGTTTCCTCGGCAGTTCTTTGAGATTGAGGAACGCGCTTTTTTTTTTTTTTTTGCTTTTCCTAACCTTCGCTTTATTTCTTTTCCACAATAATCATAAATACTAACACTAAACCCTTCTACCTTTTCCACATCTTTACTTCTTAATGTGGTGCATTTTCGTGGAGCTTCCACAGATCGTAAAATTACCATTGTCTTAATTAATTTTTTTAAGAGTTATTCTTAGTTCACAAACTAGCAAAATAATAGTTTCTGGTAAACCATCGTAGCCACAATATACTGGTTCAAACCGAATATTAATTTACTCGTAGGATGAGCTTGTTATGGTTCTGTAAACTGTATTCAACAGTCAAAACTTGATGGCTTGACACATTGTTGAAATAATCAATACGACTGTCGAATCTTTTGCTATTTTTCTATATTTTTACCACATTATTTTAAAAATTCGAGGCCTAATGAAACGAGTTATATCAATACGTTAAGGTCCTATTGGCTATTGATATACGAGGCCATAATAGCGAATTGATATATCGCTTTGCGGAGACATCATATTATTGAAAACTGTTATCGTTGGTTTATTCAGCAACGCGTTGAATAAGCCAATGACGCGTTATGGTCTCGATGGCTTACAATAACCGTTATTTCTCTTACTAAGACTATATCGTCAGTACACCTTTATAACAATTGTATTTCCATTAATAACAACCAACTTTATATCTGTGATTATCTGTCTCCCAAACTAAACTTTGTTTTTACAATATTTTAAGAAAATGTTTCCAGCAACGCGTCTCAATTTTGATTTTGCATTGAATCTCGCTGCTGAGAAATAGACATTATCACTGTTGTAAAAACACGTTATTTAAATACTGTCACCACATTTTACTTTAACTCTGGTGCCTGAGTCGTTTTTGTACTTATCAGATTCATCACATGCAATTTAATATTATTAACAACTGCCATAAGTTGAATGCTTACTTAATAAATACTGAGCAAAGAGAAGAGAAAAACTTCATATCAATGACTTTTTTTTCTGTTTTCTTTATTGTTATTTTTTTCATTTTTGCACAAAATGTGCACAAGCGTCAGTGAAATTTTATTTTCCCCTACTCCCAAACTACAGCTTTTAAAAAATGTGATAATTGATTTTTACTTTTGAATAGAAGTATATTCAGTATTTTCGATTCAGAATTCGCCAAGACATTACAACATTCGTAAATACAAAACAAACCTGATCATAACTTTGTCTATCATATTCAAAATTCAACCAAATTTAAATCTTGAGGTTAACACTCTATAAAGTGAAGCTGAAATACAATAATAAATTATTTGTCAATATAACTACTTTATAATAACAATATATTGAATGAGTCTTCCGTTCAATATTTATCATATTAGTTTATCGGTCAGCGTATTCTGATCAGTTTGTGAGTACTTTGTACACTAGTCCGCTTAGCTTTAAGCCCAGATTAAAACTTTAATGACACAAAATTGTTTAAAAACTCTTCTACAAAACAATAGTCCTTGTTCCTCTTTCAACCATGTTACAGAGTTTACAGTCTTCGAAACTTAAAGTGGTTATTGGTTTGCACATTTCATGTGCAATATGTCTTTCTCCATCGTATCTGAATTTAACATTGTGCCGCAACCTTACAATTACCGAACAAAGAGTATGAAGTGTATTTGTATACGAAACATTACAAGTACCATTACAGTTGTTACGTAACTGTAAAGTTAATTGAAAACTTAACAACTTCTTAAACTTTACGAAATTGAAAAGCGTTTGGAGAAATGACACTTTAGCATACTCATCTCTATCGACCTCTTAGTTTGTCACTAGCTGCGCATTTAATGCAACATTGACGCATTTGTAAAATGCACAATTTAGTTTCAGTTTCATTCGTATATCTGTGAGCACAGCTTGCTTTACAAGTGAGCCAGTTTTGCAAATGCAGTTCGTTTAGAACATCTTTCACTGTTGAGCACAAATTCTAGAAATGCAGCAACGTGTATCGAAACATTACGAGGTTCTTAAAAAGAGCTAAAATGTTTGGTTTGACAATTAACTTACCAGGTTTAGCTGCTAGCTGCAACATAAGGTAGTTTTGTAGACAACGCTCGAAAGGTATATTTGAGAGCTGAACATACAAAAAATCTTTTCAGCTGTAATTATAACCGTTTTTCCTTTTCAAGACATATACTGAAAAAAGGTATAGCTGAGATCTTTCTTAACTTTCATACCAGCTAGCAACAGGTCTGGTGTCTGCCGTTCTCACAGCATTAGTATCGCCGAATGAACAAGTGAGTGGAGAAGTAGCCGTGGAAGCTGGCAACAGGTCACGTGGTGTTGTAAGGTGTCGTGACGACGTCAAAACCAACTAGCGTACGTCATGCTCACAGACGTATAACCAAGAGTGTCTCTTACAGTTAACAGAACAGACAGAAAAGTAATCTGCGGTTTTCTAAGTTTTCCCTAGCAATGAAAACAGTTTGTGTAGTGATTAGTGAGTTTAAACTCTATAAGTATCACTTTAATTGTTTAGGTAATCGTAAATTCAGCTAAGCTTTGAGATATATGTTTTAACATGAAACACGTCAGTGAACTAAATCACTAAACATTAATTATTAACAAAGCTCTAATTTAGCAACGACTTTTTGTTTTGTACTCGCACTTGAGAACTTACACGCAACCAAACCACCGCCACTGACAAAGCAATCAACAACAAAGCTCATTAGTATATCACAATAACATTTAAAAAGATGATTAGAAAGCGTGTCATTATTGTTGTCATACAGTAAAAGAGGAATAAATTACGTTTAAAGTAGTGACAACTTCTTACTCAGTTCAGTATTATGTAAATCAAACGTCCAGTGATCAGTTATCTGATCTGAAACTGAAATTCGGCATAATAGGCAATCAGTCTACATATAGTATGTATTAAAAGTCTTAGATGTCACTTGAAGTATGTCACAGAGCCAAAATATTGAATAACCACTAATAGACCTTACAGAATACATCTGGATACTTCACTAACACATCAGATAAATGGAAAGTGACTAGTCACGTCACGATGTTGCAAATAGATAGTATTTCCAGCTCGAACTCAGATATCTTCCATAACACAAGGTAATAACTGTTGTCTGTAAGTTCCAGCTATCTAGAATTGTACAGATACGTGTTCCGGGACTAAAGTAAAAATTCGCAGTCACAACTGAATATTATGTCAGTGTACAGACTGTGGAAATCACGCTTCACGAGCCAGTGAAGTGCAGCACTGTGCAAAGTAGCTTCCCTCCAATGTTACCAAGAGCATATTCGGTTAATGAACGACTTTTGTAGACTTTTCTATTGTTGTTTTACAGAAGGTTTGCCAAATAACAATCGTATACTTATTTAGAGAGAACTGGTTCAACCCCTCCTTTTATAGATAAACGTAATTGGTGTGGCAGTATGGTTAAATGAAGGTAGAGATGGTTGACTTGCTGACCTCTATAATGCTCTATATTTTACAGAATGACATCGTCGATGTCACACACTTTACAATCAACACACAATGGACTATTTATACTGCCACATGTTAATGTAACTCCATGACTTTAACCTATTTGTTTATAACACTAGTCTCTTTCGTGTGAAACTGGTCCAAGGCATTCCTTGAAAACGATGGAAGATGGTATAGATTTGACGAGCACGGTCTTTTGACTTCAGTTCCATTGAGCGTATTTATAATGCTCTTAGAAGACTCCAGACGCTAAAGAGTTGTCAGAGACAAATTCAGAACCTTTCCAAAGATTTTGAGAACTCAACGTCATTGCTCTCATAAAGTCCAAACTCTATATTAATGTGAAATGTTATGAACCACTAAAAGCAAAACCTTTAAGAAATGTATATTTAAAAATGCAGACTGGATGACCAGCAGTTCAGATCATCAGATAATGTAAGTGATAATTAAGTGTCTAACTTTGATAAAAATAATTAAGAAGGGTGATAACCATTGTTTAATAGTTATCGTTTTGAAACTTCCTATTATAAATATCAGTCATACTTTAAATGCTTTCTGCAGCCTAAATATGTGTCCACTTTACAAGTGTATAAGACAGTGCATATCATAAACAATGCTGTTATTATTCAAAAACAAAAAGCAAAGGCTTAGGTAATTAACAGCGACTCGATTTTTACATAAGTGTCAGTAAACAAAGCTGGTATTTTTCGGGTGTTATCTAACACTTAGTATACTAAAGTGGAAAATAGAGGTTTTGTGGTTCACGTCCTGTTATCATCATCATATATACATATAAGGAAATGGTTCTCTGCACTTTGGTACCGATTACAGAAGCCTACTAGTTGGCGGTGTGTACTGTTCACTAGCTGCTTTCCCTCTTGTTTGTAACACCCTAATTATGGATAACTAGCGCAAACAGTCTCGAGTGTCTCTTCATAAAATTCAACAAATAGACACTTACTGATTGACCTGTAGTTCAGATTTGAGTCGTTGACAATACTATAAAGTAAAAATGCCATTTTTAGACTAAGTCACTAACATTATCGTCAATATATATATTTATCCAAAACAAAACTGTCGACTTTAGACTAATCAGCAATGCGAGACTAGTAACAAATTAACACTAAATATAAATCACTAAATCATTGTTTGTTTAGGTTTAAGGGCTACCTGCGCGTAGTCCTTCCCGCTTTGAAAGTGATAGACTAAAAGAAAGGTAGTCAGTAGAAGCACACACCGCCGTCAGCTCAAGGATACATTCAGCTAGTTGAATAATGGGATGCGATTGTCACAAGCCTCATAATGTGTAACCCGTTTTTGCAATACTGGGTTGCAATCCTCGGATTCACATCCGGGAACGTTAATCTCTAAGCGACTCCTTTATGTGTCATCCTAATAAAGTTTGGAACACAACATTATATATAACGTTCACTGCTACAGTAATTCGTAACATAGTACTTACGGCTGTGTGTAACTGCTAGAAATACTAAGAAAATATCAGTTAGATATTCATTCATGTTTATCAAAGATTTATTTCCCTATAAGAAGTATTCTCATAATCGGATAGGTTTGAATTAATCATTTTATTTTTCGCTGATCGCTGAGAATTTTAATAGGCTAAATCGAAACGAAGAATGGATATAAATAAACATTTTAACAAGTTAACCACTCAGTGATAATGGAGAAGGCGATCTTAACGTTAAATACTGGGGTAGCTGAGGAGGTAACGCTGTCTTTCCAACTGCATTTGAAATACATAAAAATATGAATAAAATTAAAATTTAGAAACTGGCCAATGTACCTCATGCAACGTGCAGGAAGGGATCCATTCTGGTAATTTTATTTGTTTGTTTGTTTTTTGAATTTCGCGCAAAGCTACACGAGGGCTATCTGCGCAAGCCGCCTATAATTTAGCAGTATAAGACGAGAGGTAAGGCACCTAGTCATCACGCCTTCCCCCGCCAACTATTGGGCTACCTTTTAACCAACGAACAGTGGGATTGACCATCACATTATAACACCCCCACGGTTGAAAGGGTGAGCATATTTAGTGTGACGGGAATTCGAGTCCGAGAACTTTGGATTACGAATCAAGTGCGTTAACCACCTGGCCGTGCCGGGTCCCATTCCTATGATACTAACACGTTAGCTTGGCCCACACTCAGCCAATCAGATTCGTTTCCTGTTTTACATATTATTTTCACACTTTATTTTTCAATGGATCATTCTGTGTTTATCCTTGATCTAGCCATCGAAACAACTAGGATATTATCATTTTAATACCACTTGTTGACTGTAATCTTACTTAAATAAAGAGAAAATTGTAAACATGGTAATACTGTAGTTGCTGCACAGTACAATGTACTAAAATATGCTTCAAAAATATTTTTTTTCTATTGAAATGGTAAACAAATGACTCGGGTGAGCATTTGAATTTACATAATTAGTACACATATAGACAGAGAGAAACAATGTAAGTTAATAACGTTATGTAAGATAAGGTTTTAAGCATGTAAGTATATCATATATCGTTCCGTGGACTCAAATACATGATAAATGTGGTTATTAAAGCGTCTTATCACTTATATATATCGCGAGCTTTCACCCCAAATATAGATTCCGATACTATAGTAAAAAACACGACGAAACGACTTAGTAACTTCAGTCTATCAATTATTAACTCTTAATGTGTCTAAAGCAACATTAGTTTCATCCTCAAATATGAACATACGTTGGATGCTTTCGTGTGTTGCTTATCTGTAACCTAATTAACGAACGAACCTTCTCATTACTTGGGTGTATTCGAGTGAACAACATTATATCCACATTATATTTATTATAAAAAAAAACACGTTTAAAAGTATACATGATGTTTCCTCCTTACTCGTGGGATCTTCAAATGTAGAAAAAATCAATATATCCACAATTATTAGGATAAGATATTCAATGTCAGTCATTCTGTTTCCTCGTGACTTGAATACATTAAGAAAACTAACAACAATAAAAAAATTACTAGATAATTTTTCTTCAGTAAATAATTATTACGTATTTATTACCGATAATAATACACGTATACATTCAGAACACACGCACGTTTTAATGCATCAGAAAACTATGTAACGTCCTTGAAAGTCTCCTAATCAATATTCAGAAAAATGACTCTGAAGTCACTCGTTAATGAAAGCAGTAACATTTAATATCAACAGATAGTCTAGGTTAGGGTAGTGCGTTTACCCTCTCCTTAATGTAATGAGAAATCTAACCCACCTTATGTCTTTCACGTGATTGTCCTTGCTGTATAATTACTTATATCTCGCTTCTTACTTATCATTCATTATTCTGATTTTTTATACCTCTATTCTGTCTCAGATGATTATGTTCTGAAAAGTAAGAAGCATTAATTAAAATAATTATTCGTTCATTAATTTCAAAAAAAAATGCAAATTAATGCGTAGCATTTATAGTTTTTAAAATCACTTATAAATGTATTGATTTTCTGCTTTGTATTTTCTTAATAAGATACATTTTAAAGTTGAAATAAAAATTGTACAGTGAGTCCTATCTATTTGCACTTGGCAGTGATCCAATGAGAGATGAATATGAGTCCGAGGGATTAAAAGAGCTAATGTTTAACAGTTATATTTATTTATCATGAGAATAGAACCACAAACCTAGAGTAACAGATCTTTTTAGCTTCAATTCTTTCTTTTTCAACCTTTCTCAAGGGTTAAAGAACAAAGGTTATATATCTAGAATTTAAAGTTCTATTTCTATAACGATTTATAATAACCTTCAGTTTTAGTTAAGGAATATCAAATAAAAAAATGCTTATTGTATTTTGACGTCTTTTTCTTTTACAGAAGGTTAATTGAAATATATAAGACCGATCTGTTTGCTCTCAAGTTACAACACATGAAAGTTTGGTGCCGCAGACTTAGTTATTTGCTTAACTGTGAAACCTCAATCATCCGACTTGCAATATTGCTACTGGTAGGATAATCACTACAAGATTGTATCACAGTTCATTCAGAAGATGAATCGTACAGCGAATTTTTTAAACAATAAAGAAGAAAAAATATACAAAGTTCCGAAGATTACATTTTTTTTCTCAAGAAAGCGAAAAAAATCCCTTCCAAATCTTTCAAGACTTCCAACCATACCGCCCCCCAGTGGCTCAGCGGTATGTCTGCGGATTTATACGCTAAAATCCGGGTTTCGATACCCGTGGTGGGCAGAGCACAGATAGCCCATTGTGTAGCTTTGTGCTTAATTCAAAACAACAACAACAAAACAACGATCCAACCATACCCCAAGCCAATACGGAGCAAAGTCCTCACTCAAGAAGCGAAAATTGTGATTTCGAAACAGAACCTTTCGAATCCCCCAAAACGAAACTGAACAAATATCCCAGTTTTGCTAAAGATTAATAAAGAATAATGTGAAGATTCAAAGGCTCACAAGCTAAATGTCAACAGGTTTGCAACAACAAATCCAAAGCAGTGTTTGTTCACATGAGAAAAATGGCCGAAGAAACTGGACTTACAGCAATGCTATTAAATACATACCGATACATAATTTTTGTGTTGCTTGAACATGGTTTTGGAAAACGAACGATGAAGCGAAGGATATTGAAAAGTTTATTTCTGAAATATATAAAATCTAAGACTGACCTTGTTGTTCTACGTAAGTTCAGTAAATCAAATTAATATTTAAAGGATTTTCATGTATCATTTTTTGAAGCACATAAAATTAGGCTATGTTTTTGTATGTACATGTGTTTATACTACTTTGAAATATCATTTTATTGTCATTAGTTACTGCACAAGGTTATTTGATTAACCTAATGGTTACGTTGAGTGAATTATTTGGATATCATCATTTTGATAAAAAAAAAAAAAAGAATATTTCCTAACACAAAACATTTAGGTAGTTGATAATTGTCTCTGTTGTTGAAGATATGTGCAAGTTTTTAATTTGCAGTAAGACTACAATAACAAGGATTCTACGTTTTTGTAGCTATTAAAATCGTACTTTTTGGAGCTGTTAATGATGCTATCTTCTAGCACATAAACATTGTATAAAGTAGTCACATTGTTCGTAAAAAATACCACTTATTTTCATTAGCAATTCCTTAATCTGTAGTTATATGTTGTTGCTTTTTATATAATTAAATTAGCTTAACCTTGTTTTAATCGAAAAGGTATACAATGGATTATCTACACTCTATCTACTACCCAAAATTTTAGTGTTATAAGCCTTTTAACCTAATTGGAATAACATCAATGAAACATTTTGTTTTCAACAAAGTTTTTCGTGCGTTCAAATTATGCCGGTTCTATTTAGACAGTAACATACATGTTTTATATGAATATGAGTACATAAATAAGCGGTGTTCTTCATACCAATTACAGATTGGGTAAGTATCGAATATTCAAGAAAAAACTTCACGCTAAAAAAAACGCTTAGAATGTTGTTGTAGCCCAAAAACTGTGCAACAAATAAATACGATGTCTTATTCTCTGTCTTTGGAATATTCAAACAGTTTTGGAATTAGTGGTTGTTTCACATGTTCAATGTGTTGCTATCGTCGATCGATACTCTCGTCATCAGATTTCCAGAGCATCAGCGGTTAGGTCACGCGGTTTCTAATACGACTACAGCATGACACTACCTAACTCTGTCTTATTGATCTTCCATACGGTCTCGAGAGTAAACTTCATCCCCGATCTCCTCAAACTGAACAAAGCCTTGTCCGCTAATCTACGGAAACTGTTCGGATGCATTTCAGGATATGAAGCAAATTCCCACAGCTGGCATTAGATGAAACAAATTCCTAGGCCTAAAATTACGTTTACCATATTACCGATTCATTTAATCTCCATTTGAAATTATATTAATGATAATGGTTAAAAAATATTTTTAAAAACTCTCTTTACAGAATATTACTCAAAGGATTTCTGGAAAAGCATTATATTTCGTACATATTTGTTCTACATTACCTCGTTTGGAAAAAAAACAAAACATCTTTTCCAGATTGACTGTTCAAAGAGCTAATAAGCGTATTGTTTGGATAACCATTGATCCGGGCCTGTCATAGCAAAGTGTGTTAAGACTCGTAATTTAAGGGTCGCGGTTTCGAATCCCGGTCGCACCAAACGCGCTCGCTCTTTCAGCCGTGGGGGCATTAAAATGTGACGGTCAATCACACTATTCGTTAGTAAAAGAATAACCCAAGAGTTGGCGGTGGGTGGTGATGACTAACTTCCTTCCCTCTAGTCTTACACCGCTAAATTAGGGACGTCTAGCGCAGATAGCCCTCGAGTAGCTTTGCGCGAAATTCAAAAACAAAAAAAAACACATAACCATTGATCAAGATTACACTTAAGCCTTAAGGATGAATTAAAGTTAAATAAATGGCTCTGGCGTATAATTATATTGTTTCTAAAATAAAAATGTAGAAAATAATGTTTTTCTTTTCTCAAACAAGATGTTTTACAGCAATTCCTAACATTAATTGCTATTTAATATTTAATACACAAAGTTATGGCTGTGAAGATCAGCGTTATTAACATGCTTTTAATTTTGTAATCCACAAGTACTACCAAACGCATTTCATATATACACAACATACCTTTTAACAAGCACGACCATTTTTAATACTAATTTCCCTTCGCCCCAACGATTCTCTATTTGTTTACTGATAAAATTAGATCTACTAAATATTCTAACTAATACTGCTAATGAAAACAACTTTAAAGAAAAAATAGCGTATTCCTCTGTATTTTCAAGGCGGCTGATATGGATATTAAAACTCCAATTAAAATAAAGTAGAGAACAACGTTTCGACTCCCTTTGTTAACCTGAAGATGACCTCAGAAGGTCGAAACGTTGTTCTCTACTTTATTTTAATAAAAGTTTTAATATCCATATCAGCTATTTTGAGATACATTTTTACTTCAAATGCGTGTCTCGTCATCACGAGTGTACATCTTTCTTACATAAAATACTAGTATGCACGGTATATCTATGGAGGACGTTTTGAAGAGATGTTTCTTATAGAATTATATGATTTATAGTTGAATCTACATTTCGTTATTTGTTAGTTGAAAACTTTAAACAACGTTTATTTTAACGATTCTAATGCTGTATCAGAGATGTAAAATTTGTAATATTAGAGAAATATTTCACTTTGCTATTTATTTCCACTTTCACCCCTGCATCATCCAGCCATAAACATTTTTTTTCACAATTTAAAACACCACTGCAATTAATAAGTATTATATTCAGGTCAGAGTAAAATGTCAATTAAAACCAAAAATATTTTTTTTAAATAAACTTGATAATTAACACTGTCAATCAGATTCACTCTTATTTCGTTGTTGATTATAAAGATTAGAATAAACTGTGTTATCAATTAAGCACATTCAGCATGAACAGTACTTTCGTCCATAAACCCAATAATATCTCACGAAATTCGACCAGTTTAGTAGTCTTAGGTTAATCTTAAATGCATATAATAATCTAACAACGCAAAATAATCTGTATAATAAACGTGTACTAATAGTAAATTAAGTGATGAAACGAGATATATTAAACACTCTAATCAATACTGCTTATAAAAGCAACATTAAAGAAAATAGAGCGTACTTCTCCTATGAAACACATAAACACCATCTCCCAATGTTGTTTATTATCACTGATAAACAGATATGTACTAGAAACAAAAACCAAAAGTCATATTATTTGGTGATATGTTTACGTAACTACATTTTCCAGCAACCAATGCAACCGTCAATGTGCTAAGATGTCACATACACACACACATATAGTTACAACTTTTTACTAAGCTACAAATAACAAGGCCTTTCTTCACAGGTCAGATCAGTTATTTGAGGCTTAACGTTAAAACAAAAAGAGCGTATTACGAATATTTACATAACTTTATGTACACAGCTGAGATTCACAGGCTAAGCCTTAACATCACAAACAAGCAAGAAAACGTTTGAATATATTAATCGAACTTTCGTAAACTTCCCTTGCCACCGTCTATTCAGTTTATTTTCAAATTCAATGTTCTTATACAAACCGTTTTATAGGCCCCCTAAGTTATAGAGTAACATATCAATTTGTCTTTTCTTTTAATACATTTTAAATTTATTTTTGTATATCTTAGATCTCCTCTCTTTTCCACTTTGATCTCATTTTTCGTTTTTTTTATCTATTTTGCCTCATGCTCATGTGTTTATATTTTTACACCGCATCTCTTGTCGTTACTTTCTATTATCTACTTCATTTTTTCATCCTTTTAAGGTTTCTGTCTTTCAGAACTTTGTTATATTCTCATCTTCTTTCATATGTTATCTCTTTGTCTTTATATTTCCCAATTACTTGGCTTTTTGCGTATTCGGAATATTGTTATTTAGTGTTATTTTATCCTCTTAGCATCACATGAAATATAACACTTTCTGTAGTTTTCTTTATATTACTACTCGTAATCTGAGGGTTCAAATCCCCGTCGTGCCAAACATACTCGCCCTTTCAGCCGTGGAGGCGTTATAATGTGACGGTCAATCCCACTATTCTTTGGTAAAAGAGTAGCCCAAGAGTTGACGGTGGGTAATGATGACTAGTTACCTTCCCTCTAGTTTTACACTGCTAAGTTAGGGACGGCTAGTACAGACAGCCCTCGAGTAGGTTTGTGCGAAATTCAAAAAACAAAAAACAATATTACTACTCCAGACTTCTGTAGTTATGTTGTTTCACCTTACAACGTTGGGTATATACTGCTGTTTTTCTTTTCTCTGTAATTCTCAGTTGACTTTTATGGGTTTTTTTCACATATAAGGTATTTGTCACGGGGTTCATACTAAAGAATTACAAGATATCACATAAAATGTTGCTATACGTGAAATCACTTGTCTTTCCTGAACACACTTTCATGATGTTCCGAACGACTTAGTTGGATGTCACGCTGATCAAGAGAAAACGTTGAAAACATTTTCATGATGTAGCGCTTAACATGCATATAAGTTACAAAATTTAATTTTTTTCCCATAAAGCCATTTTGGTCATGTTTCATTGGTTACTATTTTTATATTAAAGTGTAAGTTGACAATAAATCTGTTGAAATGGTTCTGTTTTATGAGCTGCCACGTTTGTTAAGTGTATAACGTAATGCAGAAGTAAGTTTTGTCATAGAAAATTTCAGTTTGTACCAAACGCAGAGGTCAGTAGAATCTAAATAACGATATAAAATCTTTGAATTAAAGTAAAAAAAATAATGACTATGTATAGATAAACCTGAGACTATACTCAATGTCCTTTTTCCCTTTCTTGCGACTATTTGTTTGTAATTAAGTACAAAGCTACACAAAGGGCTATGTGTGCTCTGCCCATCACGGGTATCGGAACCCGGTTTCTTGAGTGACAAGTCCGAAGACATACCACTGTGCTAATAAATCGCGTTTCCTTAGGAACTTCTCCAAACTTACAAAATATCATAAATAGTGTTTAGTGTATATTTTGTTCTGTGTTTTTCAAGAGAGTGTTATTTCTAAAAATCAGGAATTTGTTTTCCAAAAATTAATTATAAAATTCAAAGTGTTATTTTTTTAATATTAAACAAGTAACTTAAGCTCCTAAAAATAACATAATGTGTTTGCAATTAATATAAATAGTTGGGTAAAGCATTACTGAATATATATGGGAAGTGCAGAAAGAAACCATTTTTTCTCCCATTCACTGAAAATCAAGCATTTTTTTATCGAACGTCATTTAGAAGGGAATTGTTCGTTGTATTTTAAATATTAACCTCAAAGAAGCCGCAAAGACGAAACGTTAGTTAAAATATTTAAAAAATGATATATATATCTTGAGTATAAAGGTCATCCTTTCCCAACAACCTTTATAGAAAGGATTAAGTCATAATCCTAATATTACACAATAATGTGTTATTTGGTGATATATTACGGAATTTATAATCAGAAGCGAAACTAATGGTATACTGTAAGTACAATTTTAACTAATCCCAATCGAAAACACCAACAGTGTGTATGTTGTTAAACATTTATTTCAAGATTACTTCTTCTTCTTACAAATCCCCCCAGTGAGAGAGGTGTATATCTGCGGCCTTACAATACAAAAAATCGGGTTTCAACACCCGTGGTGGGCAGAGTTCAGATAGCCCGTTGTGTGGTCCTGTGCTTAATTTCAAAGAAACAAAATCTTTTTGTCAGTTTACTCACGTTTATTTCTTTGACTCTTCAATTTTTATTCCTTGTTCACTCACTTCTTAACGTATAACTGTTTTTATTTCCTTTTATTATTGTCCTCTGAACGTTTTGTATTTTTAGCTCCCCGGCTGTCTTATCGTTAATTGTTTTCGCCGTTCTGCTCTTCATTTTTCAATGTTATTATTTTATTCCCCGTTTCTTGGTTTCAATCGTTCCTTTGTTTTCATTTACAAATGTTTTATTGTCGTCTTTATCGTCGCACTGCGTTATCTTCTCTTTATTTTTTCTGTATAAAGATATATATATGTTGTTTGTTTGTTTTAAATTTCACGCAAAACAACTAACGAGGACTCTCTACGCTAGCCTTCCCTAATTTAGCAGTGTAAGACTAGAGAGAAGGCAGCTTGTAATCCCCATCCACCGCCAACTCTTCTACCAACGAACAGTGGGAGTGAAAGAGCGAGCATGTTTGGTGCGACGGGGATTCGAACCTGCAACCCTCGGATTACGAGTCGAGTGCATTAACCACTTGGCCATGTTATTTCTGGCCCCGCATTGTTTATGTCAAGGTTTATAATTGCTACTTTTATATATTTACTCAGAGCTTCTGTTTGTTTTTGAATAGCTTTTAGGCGTTTTTTTTTTTTATTTTACTATGTCGGTTCTTTACGCATTTCTTAACATCGACTAAAGAATTTTCTCATCCTAATTTTTCTCTCACGCATTCATGTATATTTTTAGGTACTTCCAGTCAGACATTTTTCATCATCTCCTATTATTTCTTCTTTGCAGTCTTTCAGGTCTTTTTCTCGCCCTTCTGGGGTCATGCATGTCCAGACTGAATAATCAGAAGGTTACTGATTGGCAATCAATTACAAAACAAAGTCGCATTCTGCATTTTGGAACAGCTCAGAGTAGCCCAAGAAACAGCAACGGGTTTTCCAGTCTAGTTGCCTTTCCTTTAGTCTATCAGTTGAAAATTATATTTGCGAAACACATCTTCACGCTGTATTCGTCATGTTGAGACAGTGTCCAGAACAGTAGTATCAAATTACGCAGTATCTACAGAACAGCTCAAGGCTAGCTAACAAGTAATCCGATACTCCATTTGTAGCATAGGAAAATTCTATCTTAGCAATTACATTAAAGTATGTTTCGGTACTGCCGAGAATCGGTGAATGGAAAACACGCACTGATGTAATTAATATGACATTAAAAAAAAATTCCCTACCTCTTAATGGAATACGAGCACCTGGCGAACATCAACTTCGAATATTTTACGCTGTGTTGACTAACAAAGCTATTTAATTGCGCGTGAATCTGTCTGCACCTGCATACTAAAAACCTCTGCCATTAATTCCCCTTGAAAATCCCTTCTTGTCATGTTTCATATCTAACCAAGAAACTCTCCATTATAATTTGAGCAAGACCAGAAAATTAACTGACGAAACATAAAAGCAGTGCATTCTGTTGGTATGAAGAACGTTTTGTTTCGCTGTATTGTTTCTTTGTTTTGTTTCGTTTTTGAAGAAAATGTCTTTTTCTGCTTCCCAAAACTTCAAGAGAAAAATCTTTTTGAAACAAGATCAGAAAGATACAGTTTATAAGTGGAAAACCTGCACAAGTCATTCTGTGAGAAGTTTAACATTATTTGAAAGAGAATACCTTACTTTAAATTCAGACCTCTTTTTGTTAATCAAATCCACAGTATAATTGTTTAAAAATGATTTATCTCCAAGCCAAATTGAACTAACCGGAAGGTAACATTTACTGAACATAAGTCACTATAACATCGCTCACAAAGGAGGCTTGGCATGGCCGAGCGCGTTAAGGCGTGCACTCGTAATCCGAGGGTCGCGCTAAACATGCTCGCCCTCCCAGCCGTGGGGGTGTATAATGTGACGGTCAATCCCACTATTCGTTTGTAAAAGAGTAGCCCAAGAGTTGGCGGTGGGTGGTGATGACTAGCTGCCTTCCCTCTAGTCTTACACTGCTAAATTAGGGACGGCTAGCACAGATAGCCCTCGAGTAGCTTTGTGCGAAATTCCAAAAACAAACAAACGCTCACAAAGGAAGGTCCCGGCATGACTACGTGGTTGGAGCGCTTGACTCGTAATCTCAAGGTCCCGGGTTTGAATACCCATCACACCTTTCAGCTGTGGGGGCGTTATAATGTTTCTCTCAATCCCACTGTTGGTTGGTAAAAGAGTAGCCCTAGAGTTGGCAGTGGGTAGTGATGACTGGCTGCATCACTGCCCTCTAGTTTTACACATGCCAAATTTGGGACGGCTAGCGCAGATACTGTAGCTCTCTCTAGCTTTGCGCGAAATTATAAACCAACCAAACAACAACCACAAAGGAAACAGCTGTGGTGTGAAATTAATAACCTTTGCACATTTCATCCACTCCGTCTGGTAAAATAAGTATAATTTTCGTAAATAATTGATTTTATTCAGCAAATCCATAACGTTCTGAATTATGAAGTTTTATAACTGATGGCCAAGGCAGATAATTTCTTGTCTCACTTACATTAATCCAGTACTAATGGAATGCGAGTCGCAATACGATGATAAAACTTTTTATTAATCGGGGAGGTAAAGAGTTTTCGAAAGTGTAAATAAGCAACACAATGTAGACTTCATTACAACAGCAAAATATTTCGACTTTGAAGAGCAGGCACCAGTCAGTCTACTCTATCTGATAGAGTCCTAAACAGCTCAAACTTTCCAATCGCGGACTCAAATAGCCGCCTCACTGTCGCCGGAACCTTAAAATTATTAGTTAATTGAAACGGATGTTGTTGGGTTTTCTCGTGCATACTTATATCGGCTCCTTTTAACACTTATGTTTACTTCATTTATGTTACCGCTATTCCAGTTTCAACAGCTTCAAAACGTGTTTTTGAAGTATGGAAGTATCTTCAATTTACATTCCTTTCAGGAAATATTTTATGGCGAGGCAGATAACCTCGCTTATCTATATTAGAGTTAGAAAACGGCATAAGTAAATCATAAAAGACGAATTAGTGTTTTGTTATGTGCTTCTGAAAAATAGTAATCAGAGACAGAAAACGAGTTCCAAATGTGTTGCATAAAGTTTTAGAAATTTATTTATGTATTTTTTTATCCATAGATTGAATATTTTTATCCATATCTTATTAATTTGATTAACGATTTTCTGAGTAGTATTTCATAATACACAGAATGTGGTATATATTACACTATTATTAAAGCTTTACTCATGCAGAAAATAGTAAAATCCATGAACTTTCGCAAGCAAAAACACCAGGAGTTGTCTTTCTTTCGAAAATCTCGGGGTTGAAATTTAAATAATTTAGTCGCCGAACGTGTTCGCTCTTTCAGCCTTGGGAGGTTATGAAATATGTCGGTCAATTTCACTTTTCGTTAGTAAAAGAGTAGCCCAAGAGATAAAGGTGGGTGGTGTTGACTAACTGCCTTCCATGTAGTTTAACCCTTGTAAATTAAGAAAATCTTGCTTAGATAGCTCTTGTTTATCATTCTTCGAAATTTCTAAATTTCATGTCATTTTTTTAAATTTCATTTACTACATTTTCATCCTACGTGTTTCTCACTATCATGAATTAGTTTATAATAATAGAATCTTTGACGTTGTACTGTAAGAACAGGTAGTTTCATAGTTAATATTTTCGAGTTACTAAAGCCGAGCTGAATCAAACGTTTCCGTATAAGTACAATGACGTTACTCGTTTTTAAAATATGTTTCAAGCGTTGTGACAAGCAGTAAAGTCTCATGTACCATAAATATGATAATTTTTGCATGCAGTACTCATCATTCTTCAATTAACACGGGATACAAATACATATATGTTCACAATTCTTGTAAAAACGCTAATTATATTAGTATGTATAGCTTAGGGCTAGTGACAAGGAGAAAGATGCGTGTAATATTTACATAGCTACTGGGCTACTTGAAAACGAGTGTATATCAATGTTCGTGTTATATTTCTCATAATTGCACGGAATACAAACTTAATATCGGAGGCAAAATAAAGTTGTAATGCTATTCAAAAGATAAGGAACACCACAGCAGATTAAGTTATATCTTCACTCACATAACAGTTATATATCAAGGTATAAAACTGAGTGAGACAAATATACGTATACGTAGTTATAACATGCCTAACACTATGATTCCGATTGCACGACATGTACACTCAGCCCAGAGTGGCTAGTACCGAATAGTCACAGTACCGTAAACACGACAATACCATGTGCCACCTAATCTGAAAAATCAACATGCTACGGCCATCTGTCACCTCCTCCAGCTACACAGCATATGAACGCCCCGGGCAACTTCACAGTTGCACATAAATATCTTGCATCACGGTAAGCTGGTTAGACATGAAATCTTTTTCTCTTAAACTCCAGCAATCCATATATAAATAACCCAAATGAAAGGAAACGTGGATAAGCTGTTTGTACATCATCATCAGTGGTAATTATCGCAACATAATGAGCTTGTAAGTGAAGCTTAGACTATGACCATCGAAAGACTGATCGCTAGCATAAGCAGACCCGGAGACTTATATTGTTTACAGCAAAAACACTTCTTACAAATCCTTTAGAAAAGTTACAGGTTGGCTTTGTTTCTACTGTTAGGTATCGCCAGTTAGTTGCTGTTGTCAGATGGTGCCAGTGCAATAAAGTTAACTACCGTTGTCAGACAATGAAGCTAGCTACTGTTGTGAAACAACACCAATAAGTTACTATTGTTAAACAATGCCAACTAACTACCGTTGTCAGACAATGAAGCTAGCTACTGTTGTGAAACAATACCAATAAGTTACTATTGCTAAACAATGCCAACTAACTACCGTTGTCAGACAATGAAGCTAGCTACTGTTGTGAAACAATACCAATAAGTTACTATTGCTAAACAATGCCAACTAACTACCGTTGTCAGACAATGAAGCTAGCTACTGTTGTGAAACAATACCAATAAGTTACTATTGCTAAACAATGCCAACTAACTACCGTTGTCAGACAATGAAGCTAGCTACTGTTGTGAAACAACACCAATAAGTTACTATTGCTAAACAATGCCAACTAACTACCGTTGTCAGACAATGAAGCTAGCTACTGTTGTGAAACAATACCAATAAGTTACTATTGTTAAACAATGCCAACTAACTACCGTTGTCAGACAATGAAGCTAGCTACTGTTGTGAAACAACACCAATAAGTTACTATTGCTAAACAATGCCAACTAACTACCGTTGTCAGACAATGAAGCTAGCTACTGTTGTGAAACAACACCAATAAGTTACTATTGTTAAACAATGCCAACTAACTACCGTTGTCAGACAATGAAGTTTGGTACTATTTTCAGAAAATACCAATGAACTATATTTTCAATCTACTGCTGACAGGTAATGCTAATGAACTGCTATCGTCAGACAACGTTAGTCAGACTACTGTAGCATAGTTGTTCTCCACTAAGAATGTTTGTTTTTATCATTAAACGTTGATGGTTTGTAAAAGAATTATAAATTTCACTTAAAATCCACGTGTTCTTTTATTCATCACAACTTCATATATGATAATATTATACATAACAACCATTTAATCGATTGTAGCATCTTTAGTTTACAGAAAGAACGCCTATACAAACATACAATCTTCTCACTAACCAAACAGGTAAAATACAAAGCGCAGGATAATGTTTTACTTAGCAAACGGAAAGAACCTTGTCTCTTACGGTGACTTATTTACATCCTCAATTGTCGAATTAATTACTAATTACAATGCTACAATCAGGGGGGCTCAATTTTCCTCTACAGATACAGAAGACAGCCCGATGTGGCTTTGCCGTAAGAAAAACACACACTAATCATCAACAGTATATTTACTTCGTATCTGCAGCAGTATTTAAACAATATGCAAATTCGCTTCAAGATATAACATTGATATCTAGTTCTGTTTACGTTGTTTATTTAATCTTTATTTATGTGTTAACTAGATACTGTATCGCATTGTTTTTTTCCTTGCCTTCCTTCAAACGTCCACTCATCGTGTCAATGGTATACAAAACTCAAAAACGAAGCTTAATCCTCATTTAAGATTTCATGAAAGACATTCCTTTTGTTTTACTCGGAGGGTTGTGTACTTTATCAAGGAAGTATAACAAAAAGAGAGAAGGGAAGAAGATAATCCCAATTTAAAGACGGGTCGGCCAGGCGTGACCAAGTAGTTAGAACGCTTTACTTCCGATTTGAAAGTTTCTGGTTCGAAATCTCGTCCACGCAAACATGTTCACGTTCTCATCCATAGAGATGTTATAAATGAAGGTCGTTGATAAAAGAGTAGCCCAAGAGTTGGCGGTGGGTGGTGATGACTAACTGAATTCCTTCTAGTCTAACACTGCTAAATTAAGGGCAGATAGTCCTCGTGTAGTTTTGCTCGAAATTCAAAACAAACCAAGTTAAACACTTAAGAGTGTCGTTGTATAGCTGATTTACTTCAAACTATGGTTTAACTATTTTACAGTATAGTTAATGTACTTCAAACTGTGGCTTAACTGTTTCACTGTACACCGAATTTACTTCAAACCGTGGCTTAACTATTTTACTGTACAGCTAATGTACTTCAATTTGTGGTTTACTTATTTCGCTGTGCAGTTAATTCAATTAAAACTGTAGTAACTATATCATGTTTATTTGTTTCAAATTTCAATATATTAATGTAACCCCTGTATAATTGTTTATTTTGTTATGCACCTTAGTATTGCAAAACAAAAACGAATTTTGTGTTTTTTCTTACAGCAAAACCACATCGGGTTATCTGCTGAGCCCACCGAGGGGAATCGAACCGCTGATTTTAGCGTTCTAAAACCGGAGACTTACCGCTGTACTAGCGGGAAGCACAAAACAAAAGCAAACTGTCACTTGGGGGAATCGAACCGCTGATTTTAGCGTTGTAAATCCGGAGACTTACCGCTGTACTAGCGGGAAGCACAAAACAAAACGAAACTGTCACTTGTGACTTATTTGATGATACCATACTAACCATTTCCGATACTCGATGCAGGCAGTCAGATGTAATGATATTTGCCTTCTTATTTAGTTTTGATATAGATCAATACAATGGTTATCTGGTAGCAGCCCGAAAACCTTTTCATTCGGAAACGCAAAAGAGTAAATGAAAGCACGCACCTTTCTTTATGCAGCTGTATTATACTTACAGAGATATGAACACAGCAAGAAACTGGAATCATGTCATGCTAAGAACTCGAGCACAACGCACTCGACACACAAAACAAACTTTATTCATTCCACGTGTTCTTCAACAAACTAGTATCGTCGTTTTTGGAGTTGGATTAATAAATTTTTAACATAAAAAAAGATATATATTTTAACTAGCTGGAGGGCTCCTCCCTGGACTGAAGTCAAGTAGATTCATGATCAGTTATCTTAAGACATGAAAAGTTGCTTCCCTTATACGAAATTGTAAGGAACGCCCATAAAAACCGCAAAACTCAAATCGTAAATTTGTACGTATATGACCAGCCTTCATGCCAAATTTAGTGAAGATCCACCAATATGGGGCGAATAAGTGATAAAAACTTCCCACAAAAGTTACGAAACTGAAAACATGCATGTACCTCCTCTTGAATTCATTGAAACTTCATACTAAATTTGGAAAAAAAATTCACCCACTGAAGCTGAAGCAGTAGAAAAGCTAATAAGGCTCACGAAAAGCGAAAAACGTAAAACTGAAAATTTGTGTGTCTCTCCCCATGGGCCCAATGGATCCCCATATCAATTTTGTTAAAGATTCATCTACACCTTCCGAATTAGTTAGCACTATTATATTTAGTAGGTAAAATGCTGTATACCATCACCTCCTACTCCATAATTTACATGGTGCAAAAAGTGTATGGAAAATACGATTATTGATCTGGTAGAACTTTTCTATCTAACTTTATCATTTCACAAATGTCTAAAATAATTTTCTGTCAAAGTTTATTACAGAAGACATTTTGATTAAGATGATATGTGTGTGTGTGTGTGTTTTTCGTGTAGCAAAGCCACAAAGGGCTATCTGCTCAGCCCACCGAGGGGAATCAAACCCCTTATTTTAGCGTTGTAAATCCGGAGACATACCGCTGCACTAACGAGGGGCGAGCTCATATATATATATATGTATATGTAACTTATTTATATGATTTAATTTAAAAAAATATTTTACTTCGAGGAGGTCGTACTTCGTTCTTTACCGATTTAACATAAGACGAGGTCACTGATGAATTATAAAACCAATTGATGTTTATAGCAAAGTTAATTTGAACAGCAAAACACTTTTCGACAGCGACTTAGATGCACATAAGATTAGCTATGGTTTACAAAAACGTCGCTTTGTGTAGTTTTCACTTTCATTTTCACTCACCTTGCCGTGGTAAAGTTTGAGATATTAAAACTGAATATGTAAAATCAAACAATATCTTTTTACAGGACTTTCTTACATCTAATCACGTGGAAATTTATTTGAACTCCAATTTCTACATCGATCTATCCGTGTTGATTAAAACTGATACATATGTATATTTCCGGAATTATAACACAGAAACCCAGGATTCGATTCGCTACGGTGGACACAGAGATACATCAATGTAGCTACGTTCTAAAATGAAAAAAAAATTGGATAATTCTGTGGTAATTAAATATCATTAATTTTTAACCAAACAAGAAAGATCGCTATATAATACAACTATCACAAAATGCATTATAGCCTATTTTTAAGTTTATTTCTTTGACTAGAGAGAAGGCAGTTAGTCATTACCACCGACTGCCAACTCTTGGGCTTCTCTTTTATCAAGAATAAAGGGATTGACTGTAATATTATAACCCTCTCACTGTTGAAAGGACAAACATATTTGGTGTGACAGGGATTCGAACCCGCAACCCTCAGAGTATCATTCGAGTGCCCTAACTCCCTGGCCATGCCGAGCCCCCTATCTTTAAAAATAAGAAGTAAAGTCTGCATGAGCTACATCAGTGTTTCGATTAATTAATAAATAATAATAATAATATGAAATTAATTTAATGAAAATCAAACTTGTAAGTTTATGTATGTTAGCTGTATTTAGATACTGTCTATATTTTGTTTGTTTGTTGAATTTTTTGAAAAAGCTATTCTGAATTAGCCGTCCCTAAATTTCGAAATAATAGACTATTTAATCAGCACTATCCACCATCAACCCTTAGGTTACCAACGAATAATGAGATTGCCTGTAACTTCATAACGTCTCCACGACTGAAAGGACAAGCATGTTTGGTGATGGATTTCGATTTCGTCACCCGTAAATTGCGAGTCGAGCGTCCTAAACGTAAACAGTGAAATACATTTATGTAATAGAACTGCTAACTTCTTTAACTAGCTTTTCACGTGCAGTAAAATATACCATAAAATTAACGAGTGCAGAAACAGAGAAGAGAAAAATGCCCGCAACAAATCACAGAAGATGTAAGAGACAGATCAAAGAGTAGGTTTGTAAAAATAGAATATATGGGAGCTGCGTCAGTTCAAACGCCCATACACGTGTCGAATTAAACCAATGAAAATATGCCTCAAGGACATATTTTTCTATTTGTAAATAAGTACGTATCTATCTTAAAAGCAAACTTTTTTCTTTTTGTAATTGACTGAATTCAAGCAAGACATAAATAACTTCAGACTGTACACGCAGCCAATGTTGCCACATGCTGATAAACGTCATACCTCATCTTCGGTGGGTTTACTAAACATAATAATACATCCCAAGATGTGGTCGTGTGTGATGACGAAGTATTCAAGACCTGAATGCATTTATAAGGTCCTTTTGAAAGGTTACTTGATCACAATAATTATTTATGGTCTGTGGGAGAGTTTCTGAAAGCAAATACGAAAATGTCTCGTTAGTTAATATTGGAAGTTTGAAACTTCAAACAAAATATGTTCATCAGAAGCGAACGCCGGAGAAACCATAATGATTCTGTTGAATACTCTGATGTATTTTATCCGAAACTAGAATTTAAAAACATAATTATAAGTTAGCTTCCATCATTAACCAACTTTAAAAGATAACACGCAGCTACGTATAAGTTTAAATATTTAAGACGACTTATTTCGTTAATTAAAATACCAGTTATTGAAAAATATATACTACGTGACATGAAACGTTTCACCTCAATTGCAAAACACAAGTAACCTCGCACCTAATATGAGATTTACTAACTCAGAACTAAATTCTGAAAGCGAATGAATTATGAATAATTCACTTTGCATAAGGCATAAACTGTTTGTAAGAATTTTTTGTGGTATGTGTTTCCATCGGTGGATACACCAGGTAGCCCAATGCGGCATTTTTCTAAATGAAAGAATTGTTTGTTTGTTTTGAATTTCACGCAAAGCTATTCGAGGGCTATCTACGCTAGCCGTTTCTAATTTAGCAGTGTTAAACTAGAGGGAAAGCAGCTAGTCATCACCACCCACCGCCAACTCTTGGGCTAAACTTTTACCAACGAATAGTGGGACTAACCGTCACATTATAGCGCCCCTACGGCTGAATGGGCGAGCATGTTTGGTCCGACTGAGATTCGAACCCGCGACCCTAGGATTACGAGTCGAGCGCCTAAACACACTTGGCCATGCTGGGCCTAAAAGGTGCTCTACTGATGCTAAGTATTATTACAAAAACACTTGACTTCATCAGTACATAATTTGCTAGAACTGTTTTAAAAAATCTAGGAATTACTGATGAAATATTTGTAAACAAATATTCTGAGTTAATGATTTCAATGTATTTAGTTCTGTGTTTGCATTCTATAGAAACAGCTGTGATACCAGACACCAGGCACGATTTGTAATATGAAAATCACACCAAATTTGACGTTCTAATGTGTGGTCAATCCCTTTATTCGTTGGTAAAAAAAGTAACATAAAAGTTGTGGATGGGTGGCGATAATTAGCTGCCTTCTTTATACTCTAGAACAGCTAAATTAGGGACGGGTGGCACAGATAGTTCTCATGTAGCTTTGCGAGAAATTTGAAAATAAACAAACTTGGAGCTAACATCAGTTTCTTTTTGGTAACTTGACAGAATGTGTTTAAATATTTTTATCATCTATCTGAAACTTTTACAATTATAAAAGATAAGCACTGCGTAATAGAGAAATTTAGCTATTGTTATGAACTTTCATTTTTACGGAGATTTGTGTACTTTAAAATGCGTCTTTTGTTGTTAAGTCCAAACCTATATATTGAGCAATTTAAATTTTGTTCACATATTCGACATCAAACTCCTATCTTTAGCGTTATAATCTGTCACATTATCAGTAAGCATAATATTTCAAAGGTTTTAGCGTTTGAAATTGTTTTATCCAAAGCTAATGTAACTTTAACAGTTATGTCATATACCAAACTGCCCAAAACCTGGCATATTCAGTGTTTGAAATTACACACTACGTTTTTTCCTTACGTTTCATTAATTTATCAATACAGTCTCTCCAACTAATTATAATTAGTGACAGCGATCGTTAACAGATGCCTTCATAATGAAAGTCATGTATTAGGGATATCCTTCAAGGAATATATGAATTCAAGTACATTTTGAAGTATAATTTCGTCACTGCTAAAAAGTGCGAAAATCTTAAAGAATCGTCTTAAGTCATTCCAGTTATAAGCGAAAGTATAAGATTTCTTCTCAACTATGCATACAAACAAACCACTGAACTCCCATTCAAAATCGTTCAACAACCAGCGAAGCTTAAAATCATAAATTCTTGCTTCTACTTTGAACAAAAACTATTCATGTAACAACAAAAGATTGCTTCACAGTTGACCAAGAAATAACTGGCATGTGTTGCATAACACTTGTTATATGTGAGACCACATTTAGTTGTTGTAATGTGTTTTATATTGGAGAAACAATTTACAGTGTTTGTTTTAGTGATAAAACCATATTTGACTATATACTATGTTCACATTAGGGAATCGAACCCCTTATTTTAGAGTAGTAAACTTACTGATGATACACCAGGGAACAATCTTCCACATTACGGAGAAACTAAAAAATTAGCTTACTAATGAGTATAGCTAACTAAATATAATTACATTCTTACTTTAAAATATTTGAACACATCGTTTCATTAAGTGGGTACTGTCGCTTTTAAAGACAATTTCGGTCATAAATCCAATATTTTTTCAGCAATTTTAGGTTAGTCCTAAATACTTATATTGAATTAACAAAACGAAACATAACCTATAATAAAACACGATAATGATAAAATTAGATATATTAAACATTTTAATCACTGATGCTTATGGAAATAAAAATAAAGAAATAACAGAGTGCGTCTTACTTATGGAACAACCAATCACTTGATGTTGACTTCACGTAATTTCGAATAAGGGTTGATATTCATCACTATTTCAGTTATTACACTGTTAATTATTCATACCACTTCTAATTTTCACATAACGATAGAGATTAGTAGAATTCAGTGAAGCTTACGAAAATAATAGTAACACAAATAACTACAACAATAGAAAATTACAACAATTGCCATTAAGAGAATTATGTTCAGACCATTATAGAAAAATATCATTAGTATTGTAGCGAAATTAGGACTGGAGACAATATATTTACAAGATTAAACTAAACAAATAATAAAATTGTCTTAACAATTGTTTTGTAACAGATATAACACTTATTGTGTTGTTTTGTGATAGATATAATACTTATTGTGTTGTGTTTTTGTGACACATATAACACTTATTGTATTTTGTTTTGTGACACATATAACACTTATTGTGTTGTTTTGTAACATATATAATACTTATTGTTTTATTTGTTTTGTGATATATATAACATTTATTGCGTTGTGTTTTGTGACATAATACTTATTGTGTTGTTTGTTTTGTGACATACATAATACTTGTTGTGTTGTTTGTTCTTTAAGAGATTTTTATCTGTCATCAAAGTTATTGAGTTTCGATTGTTCTGAGAACTTTTTAAACTTTATTTTTCCACATGTCCTCAGGTTTGAAAAAATTTGGTGTTTAAGAGAGTATAACTGTGAAAAGTTTTTCTACCGGTATTTCATTATTAGGGGATATTTTGTTTTAGTTTACAGGTTTAAAAACTGTTTTCTGGCGAATTACTGACCAACTCACTTCTTTAAAACGTTTTATGCAGATTATAGTTGAGCGTCTGAATGCGGAGGGTCAAAACTAGTGGTCAAGCAAATGACAATGCCTTGTTTTACAGGTAGAAGGTGCAAGGATGGCAGATAATGGTCCTTAGATGTTGTCTTTCTCTTTATATATAAATGAGAAAATGTTTATTGAAATTCTAGAAAAGAAGCTAGACAGAAAGATACTATAATTTTAGATTATTAAGAAAACATGTAAGATTAGCTTCGTCATTATTCTAAATAGTGAAATTTCATCAAAGAAACACCATTACTTGGAAGATTTGTGTAAAGCTATAGACCTTGCATGAATATTTTATACATAATATAAAATAGCGAAGAACGCATGAAAGTACTACCTGTCATACTGTGGTTGTTCCTTTTCTGATAAACTTTAAAAAAGTTCAAACGTTTTATGAGCAACATCAAAACTTTAAGTCCTACCAAAGTAGTAATAATGTAGTATAAAGAGTTGAGTGCCATTGTAGCAAAGGATACGTTGGGGAGACTTAAAAATACCTTGAAACATCAGAATACAAAATAAAGCACGACATCCTGTTGTTATAACAACCTAGTCACTACTTGTTATAATAAAATACAGAATAATATACAAGAAAGAAAAGAAGTGGAACAGGGTAGAACTATTTGACATAAGAATAGCACGAAACACGAAAAGGCCTTATAAATAAGTAAAACATAGTGGTTCTTGAAATAAAATCAACAAAATTTTTATCAGTAGGGTTAAATTCCCCAAAGAACACTCTTAATCTAAGCCTCATTCCAGCAGTTGATCGACATTTTCACCAAGACCAGTTAAGCCTTATTCCAGTAGTTAGTCAAACTTTTCACCCAGATCAATTAAGCCTTATTCCAGTAGTTAGTCAATCTTTTAACCAAACCTAAATCTAGCCAAACTTCTATACTCAACTCTACCTTCGCTGTTCTTTCATAATCTATGAGAAAATAAATATTTTCAATGTATTTATCTTGTCTATCAGATATTTCAGTGAAGAGTACTGTTACGTGTATTTTTTGTCTTCCCAGTCTAGTCCTAGGCCATTACTAATGATCATTTTCAAAAAAGGAGTTTTATCAGCCTAATCCTGTCGGATGTAATTGGTATAATTTTCCGTTCCTAATATTCGTGCGAGTTGGTATATATCCTAGTATTCCTTAATGTTTTGTTTTGTTTTTCTATCATTATTATTTTGTGATATATATAAACTCATGTAATTCTGTCGTTCACAACGGAATTTCTACGCATATTCTCTTCGTAAAAGTGTTTGAAAGCTTCGTGATGACGAGAAACCAACTTGAAGTAAAAATATCAAAACGTTGTTCTCCACCTTATTGTGTGTTTTTCTTATGACAAAGCAACATCAGGCTATCTGCTCAGCCCACCGAGGGGAATCGAACCCCTGATTTTAGCGTTGTAAATCCGGAGACATACCGCTGTACTAGCAAAGGGGGCCTCCACTTTATTTTAAAAATGTTTAAATACCCATACTAGCCGTGTTGAGATCCATTTTGTCTGAAAGCTTGTAAGTGCAAATAAACATCAAATGATGAGTAAAGTTCTTGTTGAAAAAATTCTTATTTTTCCCCATTATCATGTATATTCTGTACCAGAGGCGATGCGCGAATTATTTTTGGGTAGAATGTTTTGTCTCATACAGTATAAATTATTTTTGAATAGATGAGAATGAGAATAATGCTCTGTAAGAGATATCTGATTTAGGAGAATGTTTGCTCGTTCTTGACAGATATTCAAAGTGGTTTGTCCCTCAGACGGTCAGAAGTAAGCTCATTCTGTTATTATCCAGTTGGTGAAGCTAAGCCTTTTATACTCGCCGCCCTAGGAAATTATCTTAAAATACACTTACCTCGCTTAGTTTCATCTAATGTCAAAACGTATAATTTGATCTAAACTAATTTAACCGTAGCCATTGTCAACAATCTAATACAATTTATTACTTTAGCTCTAACCTGAATTCTTTACAGTGATTGGCCGAAAAAGAGTCACGAGGTATAAAATGTGTTGTTGTTTTTTTCAGTGTTACCTTGAAATCCGAGCAACAAATCGCATCGATGTATGTGTGATGCCGAAGCAGACTTTTGCAGACGACAATGTTTTGCAACATGGTATAAACACGTAAAATCATTAATATTTAATTTTCAAATATTTTCGGAAATCTCACAAGATTTCCAGACTTATTTCACAATGAATTAGACAGGTGCCTTTCGTAACACTCATGATGATGAATTGTTATACTTTGCAAATTAAACTATTTAAAAAGCGTGTTGATTTAATATCGATTTTTACACATTGGTCAAAATATTCAGTGAATTCAAGCGCTAATTAGTCAGATTTTAATAAAACTGAAAACAGAAAGGGTAGAGATAGAATAAAACAACTATTCACTGGTATTTCGGACAACATATTGTTTATCATCATAACTAATTAGTACTGATTTAACTGCCCGACATGGCCAGGTGGTTAAAGTACTCGACTCGTAATCCGAGGGTCGCGGGTTTGAATCCCCGTTACACCAAACATGTTGGCCTTTTAACCGTGGGGGCGTTATAATGTGCGGTCAATCCTACTATTCGTTGGTAAAAGAGTAGCCCAAGAGTTGGCGGTGGATGGTGATGACTAGCTGCCTTCCCTCTAGTCTTCCACTGCTAAATCAGGGACGGCTAGCGCAGATAGCCTTCGAGTAGCTTTGCGCGAAATAAAAAAAAATATTCAACGTTATACAACCCAACAAAAATCAAACCAGCTTTATCACAATGACATATGTCATACACAAAAAACTTCTTAGAATCTATGATGGTAACCATTTTGTATTCGTGAAGGTTCTAGATAATATCTTACATTCAAAATACAAGCGTACCTGTATGCAAACATACATATATAAACTTTAGTCTTACATATCCGCATGACTAGGTGGTTTAGGCGCTCGACTAAAAATCTTAGGGTCACGGCTACGAATCCACATCATGCCAAACATGCTCGCCCTTTCAGCAAGAGGAGAGCGTAAAAATATGATGGTCAATCTCACTATTAATTGGTAAAAGACTAGCTCAAGAGTTAGCAGTGGGTGGTGATGACTAGCTACCTTACCTCTTGTTTTACACTGCTAAATTAGGGATGACTATCACAGATATCTCTCATGTAGATTTGCGCGAAATTAAAAACAAACAAATAAAGACATAACGATAAACTGGCAAGCCGAAGGTAACTAACTGGTGCAGTTTTATTACAGTGATTTTGTTTTATCATAAGCATCACCGTCACATAAATAATGTTCGCCCTTCATTAGCACTTGGGATGTTATATTGGGACGGCTAATTTCACTATTCGTTGATAAAAGAATAGCCCAAGAGTTAACAGTGGGTGGTGATGACTGTCTGAGTTTCCATTGGTTTTACCCTACTAAATTAGAGACGGCTAGCGCAGATATCCCTCGTATGGATTTGTACAAATTAGAAATACAGACATATCCGCATTCTTTAAACAATCATGAAATCAGGTTTTCGTTTTCCTGAAAGACCAAAAATATTTTTCACTAATATATTAAAATTAAAAATTATTTAACAATCATGTAGCCTAAATAAAGCTACCTGAGTTTATTTTTTTCAGTAATTCCTGATAATAAAGAATATTTTATTTCTTTCGTTCAGCTTCTAAATTATAATATCTCTCTTGATACAATGTCCGTCTGAGGCTTTGGTGAGCAGGATCGTCCCCTAACCCCTGTCCTTCATTGCTGTTACCATTTCTATACTGGCAACTTCAACTTCCCTGGCAATTCTTGACAGCATCTGTCTTCCTTTATTTTTATCTTGGAATTTTCATCTCGGTACATTGTTTACAATCTGTCCTAATAATTACAATATATCTATCTTTTAAAGCATTTTTCATGTATTGAAAATAAACTAACTGGGTAACTACAACGTATGATTCGTAAGCAGCACTGAATAACTGATAAATTAGTTAGTACATCAATGGTGGTGATTTTATTTTGGACCTATGCATTACAACGGTACATGTGATAGTGAGGAAAGCTGTAAACATACATTTTATGTATAAAAAAACGTTTAATGGATATTAACTGAATAATATACTTTGAAAGTCAATTCTGTTAGGTGATTTCTAAATATTCTAAAACGATTTCCTTGATATTCCAAATTATTGTGTTGTGAACCAAACGACTTAAAGGTAGACAATAGTTTACAATTATTTTCTGGATCGTTCGCAGAAGAACTCACATATGTTAATAGAATGTTTCACAATGCTTCAATTTAAAACTAATCTAAATTTTTAATGAACATTTGGTATTAGAAACAGTTTGTTTGGACTATAAACAGTGAAATGCATGATAACATACAAACAAATTAACAGACGATTAAACTTGTATTACAGATATTATTGACCATGTTTAGCTGGTAATTATACCTTCATATACATTCATTATGCGGCAGCCTACTTTATTTCATTTGTCTGCTGGAGGGTAAATATGTTAGTCGAAGGTAATACATAATTTTATATATAACATTATCATGATTATGTCTTCGTTCAGTCCGATATCATCATTTTATGTTACTGGTTCATAATTATGTGTTTTACTTATAACATGTAGAAATAGAAAGTGTTAGCATAATTTTGTTCATAATTATAGTCTTATGCTTTTTTCGCTTTCCCTACGTAAGGAATTTAATTTGCAGTGTCGGCTTTCATTTATTTTCGTAATTGATTTCGTATTAAATAATTATGTGTATTTAATTTGTAAGTAAAATTAATTGTTAAAACAAGTCCCATGAGGAAATACACGTACAAACAAACACAAACATTTTAATGCATACGTGCTCAGGATATATATGAATTCTAAACCAATTATCCTTAAAATACATTTAGCATTTGCACTTCTAATTATATATAACAGACGTATAGTTTCAAAGAGTAGATGCAACGTAGCTTGTTTGAAGAGGAAACTTCAATTTCAAACCCTTTAGGCAATGTTGGAAAAATGAGCGACTTGACGCCACATTGGATATTGAAGAGAGCCCAGACCATAAACTGACTTACTTTGCAGAGCTATGCCAGCTTTCTGGTTCACTAATTGTTTGTTTAAGCTCAAAACTACACAATAGGCTATGACGCTTTGTCCACCACGGGAAATCTAAATCATCGCTGACCCATTGAGGGACCCCAGCATTCAATGTTTCTTTCCCAAAACACGTGATATAATTCTGTGTATTTTATATTTAAAATTGTAGAAGGTAAGCTAAAACAACAGGATGTTTCGCTTACAAATATTCCATTGAAGAAAAGCCCAAAATTTTAAAAGTTAATTCGAGTTTTTCTCTTTTTTTTTCGCTCTCAGTATTCCTATGTTTCAATTTTGTCACAAATACTGACATTAAAGTGTTGAATTTCTTAAATTACTGATATAAATGAATCTGCAATACAAATGGATAGAAACCCGAATCTCATATCAATACAAATGAATTATATTACAGTGAAACTCACTTATTTTACAGTACTTACCTCATTATATACGTCCATATTTTAATGGTTATTTTGTACAAAAAACATATGAGTATTACAAAATATTCATAATATACACGTTCATTAAGGTCGAAACATTTTCCAGTATTTATACTGAAGCTTACATAGGTAGTTTACATATCAATATATATATATATATATATACGCAGGGAGGGATTTTTACAGCTCTCGTGAATTTTCCATTTATTTTAAACGCCTTCTTAACTGTATTTGTATATATTTAATCCAATTAGTATCGGTTAGAGATGCTTGCTTGAAAGAAGTATCATTGAACATGTCTAGCATGTAGTTTACTTCAGAGTATACGGGTATACAAGGTATACTTCTGCAGAGTCCTTGAAAGTGTTTCGTTCCAAAAGTAAATAAAACCAAAATTAAGTGTAACAAATACTCTTAGTTCTTGTCTTACAAGTTCATACAGCATGCTGTGTTGTAGTCTACAGAGTGCACGCATCATTCTTCTCATGATTAATAGCATGCGCACGTTCTATTGACGTCACGATAGTACAAAGTACGAGCTTGTATATATTTGTGTTATTTATTTGTGGTACATTTGTTTTGTTTTTAGCTTAATTATCTGGACGATCTAAAAGTTATAAAGAATAATTAAAGGAAAGAATATGCTGTTGATTACAGTATCTTCCCTTAACTGACGTAACTGCTGTGTTATATATATAAACACATACACACACAAGCTTGTAGTTAGGGAGGGCTTGTATAAATAGTTTATTTCATATTTTATCTTTATGTGATAAAAATTTAATGTTCAGTTTTGGCTGACAGACAACACGCCACTGTATAATGGCGCGAGTAGTTAAAATAGGTATCTCCCCCAAGCAAGCTTCGGGTTCCTTTCGAGGAAATGGTTATATAAATATTTCCTAGTTCTACAGCTAACGATGTGTATTGCCTGTGGGGGAACATAAACACATAAAACATTGGAGATGTGTAATAAATGCAAAAACTGAAGAAAAGAGTCAGTGAGCGATCGATGAATCAAAGGCAATTACAACATGAGTAAACAAGCCTGGAAATTTATTAAACGTACAGTAATTTTCTTTGAATATTTAACAACGAACTGTAGTTTCTAATATTCTTTCTCTCTAGACATATATTTAGTTATGTTTCAGTGGAAATTTTTTCTGTATTTGCAGTTCTTCTCATGAGCTGGTAAGTTATTCCGTGACTACCTCTAGTTTATCCTTACATTGCATAATTTTGAAAATAGCATAAAACAAATTACAGTCTTTGCTAGCTGTCAGTTTAATGGATTTGTTGATAAAGTCGTCATAAATACTTTCCACGTGTGCATACGTAAGCAACGACTTAGTCATACTCATACTTTAATTTACAAAAAGTCAAAAGCTTTTCATGCTCTCGTAGTTAGTTTCAGATGTTCTAATTTAGCCTAATGGACAGTGGTATCTATGAGAAATATCGGAAAAGAACCCAAAACAAATTCACCGATTTCGTCTGTCTGTTGTTTTAATACGGTTAGACCCGTCAACACAAATGGCACGTTTGATGATAAATAACACGATGGACAAATGTTCACTAGATTGAAATCCTTGAACCACTGGTATTCGTCACAAAATGTGTATACTCGTGAGTGTTAGGGCCCATAATTCCTGGTTTACTTACACAAAACGGAAATCAAACATGTCAAAGGTTCCTGGGTTGGTTTAGTGATAAAAGGTTAATAAGGAGCCAGACCTACTTCCACCCGATAGTTTCACTTGGTCGCCAGATGGCATCAAGAGATTAGCCTGCTTGGCGGTGGTCTTATCATTTGTTTAAATTAAGGTTGTCACTGTGGGTAACAGCTTGCACAGAGATACAGCGATTGTAATACAGGATCAGCAAAACTGTTATTTAGTAGTTACTAAACTTCTTTTTTCTTTATACTTTTTTTCAATGGCTAATAGAATTTGGAACTGCAGTATCTAATACTATATAGCTTAACACGCATTGTGATTGGCTTGAGATTGCAATTGACTATGACGTCAGGAGCAAAACATCAGTAACTCACTGCTCTTTTTTTTTCCTCTTCAAATTACACAACGAGTTATAACTACAGAATGTTTCAAACAGAAATATATTTATATATAAAGGTTTTGTAATAAAATCATATTTTGAGATTGAAATTCGACTGCACAGTAAAGCCATTGCTAAACAGACTTGATTATGTTACTTTCCATCAAATTTTAATCACAGATTTATGCTGTAATTTTCTCTCCTGTATCGAATAATTCCATATTTTATTTGTTTCTAATATTGTGTCTTGTATGTTTTCGATAAATAATCAGAGCTTTTAGCCCCATACTCTGGTACCTTCAAAAATTTAAAATAAGCTTATTTTTCTTCCTCAAAAAGTTGTTTCAAAAAATTATTAGATTTTATACAACTCGAGCCCGGCATGGCCAAGCGTGTTAAGGCGTTCGACTCGTAATCCGAGGGTCGCGGGTTCGAATCCCGGTCGCACCAAATATGCTCGCTCTTTCAGTCGTGAGGGCGTTATAATGTGACAGTCAATCCCATTATTCGTTGGTAAAAGAGTAGCCCAAAAGTTGGCGGTGGGTGGTGATAACTAGCTGCCTTCCCTCTAGTCTTACACTGCTTCATTAGGGAATGCTAGCGCAGATAGCCCTCGTGTAGCTCTGGGCGAAATTCACAAAACAAACAAACAATCTTATACAACTCACAGTGCTTGCTAAAGACCTGAAATAATTTGATCCACGATTGGAGGTCATGTTTGTTATAAATAACAAAACAAACTTCAATACGACCGGAAAACTACAGGGTGGTCGCTAGAAAAGCGGAAAATTTGACGGTCAGATGAGATCATGAATAAAATGCGTGCTTACTCATTTCTATTTTGATTTCTTTACATCATGAATAAAATGCATGATTTTAATAATTTTGAGCATCTATGAGTGTAATATAACATATGCCTTTAAAAAACTTTATAAAAGTTATTCTTTGTAAAAATAAATAGCTGTTTGACAAATTTTCCCCTTTTCTAGCGACCACCCTGTAGTTTCAACTAAATATAATTAGTGCACTAGAAATCAAATTTTTACTGTGTTCTCAAATTTTAATGAAAAACAAACGTGCAGCTTCATACCATACAATTACGACTTTTTGCAGCTTTTGAATTCAAGTTAATTTTGGAGTTACCCTAATTTATTCTTGGATACTATACATACACACACCTATGTGTGTATATACACTACCCTTTAATACCGCCCTCTAGTGGCTCGGTGGTTAGTTTTAGGTTTCACAACCCTAAAATATAGGTTTTGATATCCGTAGTGGACGCAGCCCAAATATCCCATTGTGTATCTTTGTGCCTTACAACAACCAACCAAACAAAATATTATTATAAAATCTTCAAAATACTTGTCAGCCTTTTAAGCTATCGTTTACATCAAACTGTCTTTCAAAAAGCCCCCCAGTGGCTCAGCGGTATGTCTGCGGGCTTACACGCTAAAATCCGGGTTTCGATACCCGTGGTGGGCAGAGCACAGATAGCCCATTGTGTAGCTTTGTGCTTAATTCAAAACAACAACAACGTCTTTCAATAAACATTATTATAATTCTTAATGTTCTGTCAAATGTGCTTCTACATAACCGTTTTAAATTTCATTTCACTTCGTAGCTTACTGACTTAAAACGAGTGTTTGTGAAATGTTCCGAATATACTTATACCATTTATAAAACGTTCTGTTTGCTTGAGATGTTTTTTTTCATATGTACGTATAGTTTCATAGGTACAAATTAAAACAATGTCGAATGGTATATAAATAGCGGTCCCCCGTTTATACAGCTGTAAGTCTGCGGATTTACAACGCTACAATCAGAGGTTCGATTCCCCTCGGTGAACACAGCAGATATCCCGATGGTGATTTACTATAAGAGAACACATACACGTATAAACAATGAAAATTATACTTTTATAAGCATAATGCCTTAGAGTCTTAATAACTGTGATTTCTTACAGTTTGAGAAATATTCTACCATAAACATGTGGATCCTCTACCATTTTTTCTTGTGCAAACTCTATAAAATTAACGTAATAATGACGTATTTCCGTTTAATAGCTACGTTCCGTCATATGTAACCCGGTATAGCTAGGTGAGTTAAGGCGTTCGATTAGTAATTCGAGGGTCGCGAGTTCGAATCCCCATCACACCAAACATGCTCGCCCCTTCAGCTGTGAGAGCATTATAATGTTACAGTCAATCCCACTATTTGTTGGTAAAAGAGTAGCCAAAATGTTGGTGGTAGGTGGTGATGACTAGCTGCCTTCCTTCTAATCTTATACTACTAAATAAGGGACGACTAGTGTAGATAGCTCGAGTAGCTTTGCGCGAAATTCAAAAAGAAACAAACTGTCATATGTTTTTAATATCTGTCAGCAATATTTTGGATTTTTTAAAGTTATTAGATATGATTTAGCAGAAGCTTTTAACTAAATATAAACAAAATCACAGTACTTAGAGAGACTATAAGATGCACCACAAAGTTCTCGAAACCGAATCAACCGAATTTGTTTATATTATTGTTCTTTTGATTTTTTTAATTTTACCTACTAGGTTTCATAACTTTTTTATGATAGTTTACAGCATCGTATCCTTACCAAATGTTGGGCCTTATAACGTGTTTTGTACATGTTTACTACGTATTAATGAAATATTTGTATTTTTTTTTATTTGAGACACCAAAGCAACTGGTTTTACTCCACAGTCGCAATGAACAATTATAATGTTTATTACAAATCGGCAAAGTGACTACAGGGAATAAAAGGAGATAAACTACTCAAAAATAAAAAGCTAATTGCAGTAAAAGCTTAATGTGCAAGTAACAACTACCATGCGCGTGTTGGTAAATACACCCGTCTGAAGAAATATGTGGACGAATCAATTATAGCATTACACGTGTTGCTAACGTTATTGATAGAGGTATTGATCTGGGGTGTCATAAGAAAATTAAAGCCCAACTTTATACGTATAACAGATATGAGGGCCTCGTGACAGTTCAGGGTTAATCATGACTGAAACATTTTTATACGACAACCAACCTATCTTGTCTCTATGTTAAACGTCCAAAATAGACGAACTAACACCATCAAATAAACAGTATATTATTGCTTTTCAGTTTGTTTGTTTTTTTTAAACTGGTGAAAAATTATCATGATGACCTACGGTCAGCGCTCTGAAGATTGTCCAGAGTACATATTTCTTTTAATCGTGAGGCGAATGAAAAATGCTAGGTTGCAATAAAGGGGAGATGATAGTTATTGCCCCAATCAATCGCCAATGATTCATGACTCTAGACCCAAGCAATTTCATGTGGGCCAATTACTGCTCGCAGTGCCTACCGCTGGGTAGAAATTCTCGCCGGGTTCTTGAGCAGCCGTTTTATTTGCCTTTTCTTGTTTTTCCTGAGTATCTTACATCAAATCGTGGCATGCCCAGAATATATATGTAAGTTGTTCACGACAAACATTTGATATGAATCTTCTTTCTCAAACATTCCTATTCCCTATTGGCACGCAGACAATTAATAAACACACATTTGATTGGAAGATTAGTAAACAACCGTGTGACTGAAATGGCAACCATAGAAGATACAGTGTAATCAGTTCTCTGTAGGCCTAGCTGAGGCTTCAGAAAATCATGGTCGATGAATCAACGGTGATTTATTACAGTATAACATTGACAAGAATATCAAGAGCACATCCCAGATGGTCGAACTGCAAACATACACCAACGAACAGAAACAAAATATTCCCCACGAATACTCACTTCAAAATCTAAGAACTGTTAGTGAAATACGCAGAGGTTTACATTGTCAGTAGCTGTTTAACAGTGCGTTTAGACTACATTAGAATTAACGCATTTTTCTAATATTACGGTGAAAGCTATTATTTTCCACTAAAATGCACTGTTTCTCTTATGTAGCTATTTGCAGATATATTACGCCTGTTAAGCAAAACTGCTTCATTTTGAATGAATGTTAAGTTATTGACCAAATCAACTTCCATATTGCTATTTAACAAAACTAAAATATTAGTTACTACATTGTAATATCTTAGAAATAGTGTTATGTCTTGTCAAAAGAAAATTATAAACCCTGCACGAACATCCTAATGACCGGTAAATAACTCTTTTTATTTTTGTATGGTTCGTTGTCATGACCACTGGATATAAACATAAAATGTTATTAAATGATATACCTCCGTGATTGTTATAAACGAAAGCTTTAAAATAAAAAAGTCTAAAACCATTATTTTTCATGAATTTTGGCTTGGCATGGCCGAGCGCGTTAAGGCGTGCGCTCGTAATCCGAGGGTCGCGAGTTCGCGCCCGCGTCGCGCTAAACATGCTCGCCCTCCCAACCGTGGGGGTGTATAATGTGACGGTCAATCCCACTATTCGTTGGTAAAAGAGTAGCCCAAGAGTTGGCGGTGAGTGGTGATGACTAGCTGCCTTCCCTCTAGTCTTACACTGCTAAATTAGGGACGGCTAGCACAGATAGCCCTCGAGTAGCTTTGTGCGAAATTCCAAAACAAATTCATGATTTTTTCTGAATGCCATCATGCATTTTATATTGTTTGTAGTCCAAAAATTACTTCAAATACCAAATGTTTATTAAAAATTTAGATTAGTTTTAAATTGAAGTATTGTGAAACATTCTATTAACATATGTGAGTTCTTCTGCGAACGATCCAGAAAATAATTGTAAACTATTGTCTACCTTTAAGTCGTTTTGTTCACAACACAATAATTTGGAATATCAGGGAAATCGTTTTAGAATATTTAGAAATCACCTAACAGAATTGACTTTCAAAGTATATTATTCAGTTAATATCCATTAAACGTTTTTTTTTAATATATGAAATGTATGTTTACAGCTTTCCTCACTATCACATGTACCGTTGTAATGCATTGGTTCAAAATAAAATCACCACCATTGATGTACTAACTAATTTATCAGTTATTCAGTGATGTTTATATGACTTTATTTCATTGTTTTTCTTAGTATTTTTTGCATATAAAATGTGAAAAAATAGTCTATTGGTCATGCAAGTTAATGTAAGGACAGGAAAAACATAAAAAACAGACCTGTCTAATTTCAAAACTCCGTTATGTAAGATATACGTGACAATAAATCTACCAAAATGTCTTTAATTTTCCTGTTTTAGAATGAATAGACTTATATAGGTTGAACTGTGAAAGTCCTAGTTTTCCTAAATGCACGTTATATGTGGACTGTGTAATGTTTACAATGCATGGTATTAAAGGTAGTTCTCCCTATATGGTATCATAACGTTCTGTTGGACATCGGGTGATATTGAAGAGTGACTTTGAGAAATTTCCCAGATGAGTTTCCTAACTACCTCTGCTATTAGAGTTGATGGGTTTATCCAATTTGTGGTTTTGTAATTATTTTTGTGTTTTGTCGAAAACTCGATCAAGCTGTCCATTAAAGTATTTTATTTCTACCGTAATGGCCAGTTGTCGGTTTTTTTCTATATTGTATACATATATTGCGTAGAGGTATATCGTGATACAGTTTTCAATGGGAACATACTAACCAAACTCCTAGATTAAGTTGATGAAATTCTAGATAGAGGATCTAGCCCACGGGATTTAGAAATTCCCTTTGTTTATAGTATTTTTAGATAAGTGGTTAAAAAGCTATATTTGTAATAAAGCACTCGAAAAGTGGCTGAAACAAAGGCAGTATTTGTGATAGAACTTTTAAAGTGATTAAGAGCTCATAGTTAACATTTCTCGAAATTATGATTTATTAAAATCTCAAACTGCCACTGTAAGTTAAAGATGACACACGTACGAATGGATATAGGTTAAAATCAGTAGATACATTTTATATACTTGTCATTTTATTAGAGTTAGTTCGGTGTATAAAAACTAAATTACTACTAAACATAAATTTCCTTTGTTTGTAGAATATAGTTATAAGCAATGAAATAATTATCTCCTGCTTTCTAACATCTTGTTGGTTTTCTTTATTTATTCTAAAATAATGAATGCTTTTTGGATACAACATATTAGGATTGACCGTAACATTATAACCTTCCCACGGCTCAAAGGGCGAACATGTTTGGTGTGACGAGGATTCGAACCCTCGACTCCCAGAATGCGAGTTGAGCGCCCTAACTACCTAGTCTATGGATTTACAGCGCTAAACTTCGTGCTTCGATTATCAGCGGCGGGCACAGCAGTTAGCCCAATATGGCCTTTGCTCTAAAATAACTAAACCATGTTTGGCAGGGTTAGCAACATGTTGACTGATTTATATATTTAATTTCTAAGTCACATTATTAACGATTATTAAAGGAAGAAATTATGAACGATGATCGATATCATTAGATATAACAATATTAAGTAAATAATATTTTACCTAGTTAGACCTTTTAATGTCGTTCTGAAAGTATCGCATAGGTGAATACATAAATACCCGTGCTCAATAAAGTAACATAAAAAATCGTTGAGAATACTTTACTGAGATATGTGAAAAATAACACGTAGGTATACAGACACACTTTATGCCTAATTTTAAATGTTGTTGTATATTTATATACCTTCTGAAGCTCCTTCCTAAACCTTGAATTTGTGTGATTTAACATTGCATAAACCATTTTTATTTAATCGAAGTGAATGATGTAATACCTGAAACGGAAGCAACTGATTCGATGCTTTTCGCAATTCACAAACACAATTAAAATCATCAAACATTAGATGGAAATGATAATAGGTTTGTCCAAAAAGCCACGACAATTCACGCTTGAGTGAAGAGTTAAGGCTATACGCATGAGCCAATAAAACGAAGCCACACAAATGTACGGTTTTAGAACTTTGTTTTGTCCAACCACCCGCACCAATCTCTGTAACCTACAGCCACTTAATTAGAGAGTGAAGCCAATCCTAACTTCTAATCTTATTCCAATTCTCACAAAATACGGTTGTAATTACCTCCAAGGGTTTCCAATAGACATCCAATCACTGCTTGGCGAGATTAATCTCGGTGTCTGTCTAATTAGCTCCTTATCCACGACAAGGAAACTTGACGTCAACTGATCGCTTTTATTTCTTTTATTTTTTTTGTTTGTGCATATAAACAGGTGTTTTGTGGCTCCGAGACAATGATATTTGTACAAACCAATTTACGAGGACCATGAAACGTAAGTTAACACAAAACACCAAAAGAAATATATATATATATAAAACGAAAGTAATTTATAACGCTCAATGCCGTTCAAAAAACACCTTACAAGAGAAGCCTTATAAACAGAAGTAAGCATTCATCCGAGCACAAAGGCTAAAATTTAAATTGTATCATAAGAAAGAAATCTTACAAAAATTGAATGAATTTTTAAAGCAAAAAGGAAAATTTCGTGTCTGATGTTTTGTAAACAAATCAGTTTACGCTTTCATTTTATTTGTCTGTTTTTTTGTCAAAATCTGATTTGTATTTTTTCCTGTAGGCAATGGTGTTTTGCTGGATTCTTTTATGCGCTATTTTATGTTATCATTTTTAACTTCTAAAATCAATCAAACTACAAATGCTGGCAAGGATAACTTAGTTTTACCATTTATAGCCCACATGAAAAGCGGATAATTTCTGATGATAGAGGTACTTTCGGAAATAACTAAACATGTTTAATATTTATAGCGTACCTATAAACTAGGTTTGCACGTTTCTAATAGACCTATGTGTGTTATTAGTCTATTTCAAATGACCAAATCTTAACCCTGCGGACTTACACGCTAAAATCCGGGTTTCGATACCCGTGGTGGGCAGAGCACAGATAGCCCATTGTGTAGCTTAATTAAAAACAACAACAACAACTTAACCCTTTTAGATTTGAAGTGAAATACGGCATGCTATGGAAAGGTAAAAACACATTGTTATTAGATAACGATAGTTTTATTGTTATTCAGTACAAAACAGCAATATAGGCTATCTCCACTGTGCCAACCGCAGAAATCAAACCTCGAAATTGAAGATCTTTTGTACAAGTGCATACGTTTTATATATATCCGAAAGTATGTTGGACATTGAAATAATTTGGTCACCCTTTCAAATTCTGAAAAGTGCTCAAAATATTCAGATACTAGTTATTCATAATATAATGTTTTAAGGTTTTTTTCTTTTTGGATGATTTACCTCACTTTTTTATTCAGCAGGAAACGAAGGAAACCGATAACTAATACTTCACCTGTCTTACTATAGAGTTCTCATTGAAATATACACTTTTTGAGCTCTTAACAACGTATAGTATTTCTACATAGACGCAATGAAACCACACTGCGAATCAACATATATATATATATATAAACACTCCTGACTTTCTCTTATGCAGATTAAACACTTAACAAGTTTGGTTGAAATTTGTTTATGTGACTTTTAAACATTGTGAAAACAAGAAGAGTGTATGAAAGGTACAATCCACTTCACGTGTTGTTATCAAGGACCTCTAAAAATATTGATTAACATGAGACTCTTAAACATCATATAAAGGCAAGACAAAAACATGAAAGGTACAATCCACTTCACGTGTTGTCATCGAGGTATGTGACTCTAGCGTAACAAGAATTTGTTTTTTTTTTCGTTGTGTAGAAATATTTTAGACAGTCAATAAACCTGTTGGTATATCGTAATGCATAAACGTAGACAATAAAGTGTGTTAGACTTCATGCATAATGTTTGATGCACAGAATTATAACAATAACATAAAATTATTGAACATGCTAATAAATGCATGTTTAAGCACTAAAATAGAGAAGTGTTTTCTGTTCGTTGTTAGTAGCTGTTAATTGTGAAGTTTAGACGCTCGTATATCAGAACATCAGAAAAGTGCTCTGTTTGTCCAACATAGAAATGTATACGTTTCTAAGACATGTAGTAGTATTAACAATGATTGTTTGTTTTGGAATTTCGCACAAAGCTACTCGAGGGCTATCTGTACTAGCCGTCCTTAATTTAGCAGTGTAAGACTAGAGGGAAGGCAGCTAGTCATCACCACCCACCGCCAACTCTAGGGCTAATCTTTTACCAACGAATAGTGGGATTGACCGTTACATAACATGCCCCCACGGCTGGGAGGGCGAGCATATTTTGCACGACTCGGATGCGAACCCGCGACCCTCAGATTACGAGCGCATGCCTTAACGCGCTCGGCCATGCCAGGCCATATTAACAATGAATAGGTTCACACACTTTTCTCATATTAAATATACTTACTTTGGTGAAGAAGGTACAGTATTGTTGTACGTATATAAGTCACTCATCTATATCGTTTATCAACCCTAAAAATTTACGTTTCGTGTAAGTTAGGTTACTGATCAAGTTTGTTGCAAAAGTACTAATTTGTCTATGCCTGTTGAGTTTCTGGTAGGCCTAAGAGTAATTTGTGGAGAAAACATTTTGTCATCTAAAATTATTTTGAACAGTCTATTATAACATCATTGATTTAGTTTTTAGTGCTGTGAGACAATTGTTTTGAATGTTTAACTTTCCTCTCCCCTTTAAAACTTAATTGTATAAAGAAGTAATGGTTTGATAAGAACACTGGAAAAATACGCTAGGCCTTTTTAGTAAATTATTGTTCACTATCTCTGGTCTTTGATTTGTGATCATTCTTGCCTCTGAAAGTATTAGCTAGCTTTAAAAAACTGTAACATTGTGTAAACATTTTATTTTATTGAAAAGGGGGATAAAAACATTAGTTTTTGGGGATATCTCTATAATGTCCACTTTTGCTTAAATATTCATCTTTTACCGAAACGTTGTTGTCAAGGAAATGTAGTGTTCTATCGGAACTTTAGTGTAAACTTTTATTATATAAGTAAAAGGAACATATAAAAAATTAAATTACATTCTACTTTATGTACTAGAGCTATTCCCACTATTTCTTGAAAGCATCATCGGAACATCTTTAGTATCGGTCCAATGCTCTAACTAAATCAGCGTTCTGCAACTTAATGGAAAAATAACAACACGTAAGATATATATTTGATAGTTTCTTTAAAATGGAGGGCTGTAGTATAAGTATTAGTTCAATCAAACGAAAAATTTTAGTTTGTGTGAAAGGTAAAGCACGAAAGTTTAAAGTAAAAATGTTCCTTGGTGGCAAAATTTTCTTTTTTGTAAGTTAACAGGGAATAGTGCTCTTTTTTACATTTTTTTCTAGTATTTCAAACTTGTGGTCTGAAATAAGGCGATAGTTATAAGTTTGTTGGTAATGGGATAATAAAAATGATAACACTTCATCAAAATAATTAAAAATGTATTTATTTGGGTAGCAACAATGAAATGTCACAAGACAGTAGTTGTTAATCTAAAGAAGATAAAATGAGTTTCAGGTTTATTTGTTTTTCATAAATACGCCATTTTTAATCAGCCATATCTTGTTCTGTTGATACGACCAAGTCACAAAACTTTCATGAACAATGATATGAACAAGTCGCTAAACTTTCAAAACAATGAAATAACAAAACTATTGTTCGGTCATTTCAGTGTTTTCTTTATTAATAGATTTGCGGGGCACAATCGGATATCCTTACCTTTAGTTTTCAGTGTTGTAGCGATGTCTCTTATTTGATGCAAGTTACACACGGTTAACTTGGGAAGAAATCTCAATTTAAGTTTTATATTTAGTATTTTATTTTGTTCTTCCCATTTTACGGTTTTGAATAACAAAAAAATCCCAAATTGTAAATCCAGTAGCAGATGAGGTCCAAGATGTTTGGTCTGCATTATATCCAAGATTTATGGGCTACAAATAATTTCGCGAATTGGTCCTTGAAGCGAATTGGATTAGAAAAGTGTCAACAGAATCTATTAAACTCTAACCTTAAAGTACGACAAAAGAATTAACCTTTCTTATAATGAAAGAAGCGGTTGATTTTTATTAGGGATAAACTTTTCTGCAAATATTTTTTTATTAGGGGAAAGGTTCGAAATGTTTTGTTCAATTTAAATAGTACTTGATTAATTATCATTTAAACTGCTGTTAACACAACCAGAACTTCTGTAGATTAACTGTTTTATAGTTAATATATATTGTTATTAAGTCACATGTTGATATTCTGTACTAAAATGGTAGATCTTTAAATAGTTTTTGTTTCTCTTGTTTCAATACTTAATTAAGAAGTATAGCACCCTTACTCGCAGTGTTGACTGTACTGATTGTAGCGGACTTCTAAGGTTTGTGTTTTACTTATTTCTCTATATAATTTGTAGTTGTAGTGTTTCTACGTTGTAAATTTTTGTTAGTGTAATAAATCTACTTGTGTCGGCTTCTTCGACTAATCTTATAATTAGTTCAGAGGTTGTAAAGATGTATTAACTTTGTTGTCATTTAGCTAAACGTGGTAGTTGCTTTTCTTGTTTTCCGACTGTATAAAATACTTAAAACGTATACAAAAATTGCATAGGTTATAATGGTGATAACATATTGTGTGACATTTTCAGATTCACCAAGCTAACGTCCAGTAAACGGGTATAAACAACAGGATAACAGCAGACTTGCCCGAAAATATATTTTTGGAACAAGAACCAGACTTTTTCCGATCTTAAGAGTGTTCAAGCAAAATATAAAAAAATGGAAATAAATTGCACAGTTAAAAAATTTATTTCAAAGACTTAAATAACAGTCAAAGTTAAAGGCAAATGTAGGGTGTGTGTGGCGTTTTACTTGGAAGATATGTAATTTTGAGAAAAGTGTTCTAAATTTTGAAGTTCATAAGCTTTGTTAACCTATTGTTAAGCTAGTTTTGATGTTCGTGGTTTAGATAACATGGTACAATATACGAATTACAACAATACCATTCTTCTTAAAACAAAGGCAATACCAATGTGACTGAAGGTCACTTTCACTTCCAAATGAAAAATGTTTTATTCCTCAATATCATCTGACTTGCCAACGAAAAAGATCACTGTCAATATCTGTACAGTATGCTCTGTGTTACAGCAACCTTCCTCATAGGGACGTACATGTAACATCCTAGTTGACTGACCGAGTTATGTAAGAAACTAGGACGAGAGGAACTTAGTGACTCCTTTTTTGATATTCTATATTAATAGCATATGTTTAACATGTCCAGATATTTTTAAAAGTATATCTATATTCAAATGTTTTAGTGTCACTTGTTAATACCGCAAAATATATAAATGGAATTACAGAGATAGTTGAGAATATATATATATTAAATTTTAAATAATATAATCTATGTATCAGAGTTATAGATCAAAGCTCTAATCAAGATATAATACTGTACAAGTTTAACTGGAGATTAACTTAAGCCTAAAACTTTAACAAAGGTGCAATTATTTGAGTTGTCTTTTTATTTATTAACAGCTATTTTACAAATCAATTTTCTGTTTTGTCTAGACAGTAATCTATGTAATTTGTACGTATGTAACAGCTCCTTATGTGATATGTATGTTTTAACAATCTTCAACACAATTTCGTACTTAGAAAAGTTAATTATCTTTTGTAATTATTGAATTATACTGTTATAATAAATGTATTTTTTACTTCATGTATTAGTTGTTAGTCTATGACGATATATAAGCTAATAAACAGAGAGCAAGAAAACCGTTGTTGTTTTTGTCCATTTCAGTTGCGTAAACAGAGAATTAAAATGTATTTGGTTTTTCCATATTAATAATTTAAACAGAGAGGGGTTTTTCTCACATCGTTAACGTAAACAAATAGTTTAAAGTGCTTGTTTTTCATGCCAGTGGTATAAAGAATTAAAAATTGTTTCTTTTCATATATCAGTATACGTATAAAATAAATCAAAGACCAACTTGGTTTTCATTTTTTGTTGATGTAGGATCTCTTAAAAATAACTCGTTAATTTCTTAAATTTTCATAAACCTCACTTCCACCTGAGAAGACTGTAATTTCTTAGATTGGTACAAATAAATACCTTTTTTTTCACGTTCAAGCACATGTTTGCAAGTTAAGAAAGTTTATGTATTCATTTTTGTCTTTTTTTTTCAAAAAAGTTCAAACGTTAAATGTTGTGTCAACTCGTTATGCTAGAAAATGTTTCGAAAAGAAAGCATATGCGCTATCAGACTTCATCTTTGATTTACTAATTACGAATGTGGCCATAATTAACTTTATTTCTCCATTTACTAACTATCTTTGGTTTAAGGACTTTCCAATTCCCACAAAATACATATGAACTGAGTAAGACAGGTTGGCAGTTTTCAAGATTAAAGAATCATATTCAAAAAGGTTTTTTGACGTGTGCAAGTCGACCGAAGAAAATTAACTTTATTACAGTTAAGTCAATATTGACTGGTATATGTTGAAACTTATATATTTCAGTGTCCTCGATCTAGAAATGAGGCCTAGTCGTCATTTAACGACAGATACAGACCCCTAGCACCAATATTACCGTGAAATTTTACCGACAAGCAGCAAAACAGCTTATTGCTTTTAGCTTTTTTTTTCTTCTCTTTTAAAACTAAAGTCGAAAAAGTAAAATGTGCTTACTTCACGGACGAGGTCTTGTCTGCGCCGGAAATTGCATAATTTACATTCCTTCAGCATTTACACATCATATTTTGGATCGTTGCAGTAACCCTTCTATAGGAAACCAGGGTAATATTACTTCTAACAATCATTATGATTACACCCGAAAGCAAAAATGTTTTATTATTTCACGTTAAAGTGCAGGATCACTAAAAACGAAAACATTGAACCTTGTGAAATTAATCATAATTATCATCATAAAACTTGATCTTCAGTTCGTATATGAGGTGATTGACGAGAGCCAGCTACGTACAAGACAGGCTTAGCTCTGGTGGTTTAGGGCAAAAACTTCATAATAAGAGCAGAGAAAGAACATTAGCTTTTTTTTTTTTCTTTATGCCATTGAAGTAAATTTCTAGAATATCTCCAGAAATTTGGCTGAAATATTTGTAAAAAAATGTTCTAATTTATCACTTGGTTTATGACAATTTTATTTATACCCATACCATGTGGCACGATAATAAAGATACTTTTATTCATGTATTTAAACAAACTACCGCATAAATGACCAGTTATGACCGTGAGATGTGTCTTAAAGACTAGAGCAATAAACTTTTGAAATTCAGTTTTAGAATTTTAGCACCCAAGAGCTAAATGACAGCGAAATATTTTAACTGCTTTCAGTTAAGTGCGTATATGCAATACTTAGGCGCAAGTTATGATATATATTTAATATGCTGCTTGCTCTCAAACGAACAATATAGCTGTACATTACGTAAGAATTTTTAAACCACACTTTAATTGTATGCCATTTTTACAAACACGTTACAAGTGTATAAATAACTCATCACGCAATATGACGTTATTTCCCATTAACCTGTGCAAAGCATTGCATCCATATAACTCACTGATAATACGATTACAGGCGTCGTATAATATGGTCGTATTTCCCATTCTACTATGTTAAACCTTCTATCAGTATTTTCCACACGCTGTGCAATATAAGTGCACAAACCATACAACGAACTAATATTTTTCGTCATGTGCAGTTTAACACTATTTTTTTACTAAGGTATTTTATGCGCTGTTTTGGACTTGTCAAAAATATTATTCACACAAAAGGAGACAAACTAGGATAGATTCAAAGATACTTTTTATGATTTTATTTTCTTTAAATTTGGTTGGGAAATAACTTGGATATATGAAGAGTGTATAGATTATTCAACATAATGAAATCACCTATTTACATATGTTTGAGTTGTTTAGGATGTCGTCAAGTTTTATTTGAAATTTATTTACAAACTTACCAGTAAATATTTTAAAACCTTACATTAGCTTTGTAGATTTAGACGTTATTTTTATTTTTTTAATAAATATATCGAACAGTTTTAAAGTTGTTTATCGTTAGTGAATTCTGTTTACTGACAAACGTAAGATGATCGGTTTTATCCAAATGTGTTTGTTAGTTCATTTTAAAATAGTCCTGTAACTAAAATATCAATACGTATTTTGAATTTATAGTAAAGATACTGAGATATCTACCAACGTCCCTAATTTTGAACTACTAACAAGAGGGAAGTCAGCTAGTGAGTATCACGTTATCACCCACCATAAGAGATTTCCTGGTACTATTAGAGTATCTATTTGTGTTTTCTTATAGCAAAACCAAGGGCTATCTGACGAGTCCACCGAGAGGAAGTCACTATTAGGATGCACCCACAACGTAGCATTCTGGAAATGTTTTGTGGTATGACATGGATTCGAATTAGGCTCGTCAGCTCCGACACCAGAACCGCATGAAAATGATAAATAAACTAAACCAAACGACATAAGAAATATTCATATATGACAAAAACATTTTGTCGAAATATTAATGTTCAAATTCATTAGCAAAATTCAAATTTTGATTTATATCCATTTAAAATAATTTAATTCGTTTATGGTAGGATAATAAAGCCAACCCGCACTATTAAAGTCCCAGTTAGTAGAATATTCAGTGATTTTGAAGTTAGAGTCGGTACATGTAGGTATTTTAATTCTCCTTTGTTCATCCTAGTAACATCAAATAATTGTTTATGCACAAATTAGTAATATATCTTGGATACTTTTCTTCTGAAAAAAATTGCAACTAGTAACATAACGTTAATTAAATCTAGATTTTAGAAGATTTTTTGTTCAACCTTGGAATTTAATACATTATACTTTATAGAAATAATGACAAATATCAGTTTTAAGAGGGTTTGTGGAACTTAAAACCACCATAGATTTGCGGGAAACTAAAAACGACTGTTGTGAATATTAAAAATTGTCTGTTATTTGTTTCTGTAGCATTGTTCATGACCTTCTTGGCGATGGTAACTAAGAAATAAAAATGGCGACATAAGTGAACATATGTGTAAAGTATTTTACACAAACTGGATTCTTGGTGCGACATCACAAAATTTTCACTGCACTTTAAGCTTTGCTAATAGCCAGTTTCTTAGCGTAAATAGTTTGTTTGTTTGTTTGTTTGAAGTTAAGCACAAAGCTATATAAAGAGCTAATCACGGATATCGCAATCCAGTTTCTAGCTTTGTACTTCTGGAGACATACCGCTTTGCCACTTGGAAGCAGTATGGATGGTGACTAGCTGCTTTTCTTCTTTTCACTAGTTCAAAATTAGAGATAACCATATGTAGTATTAACAGTTTTACCGTAAACATATACTTTAGAAAATGCAGTTAAAAAAGAATACAAAGTCCAGCGTTTGAGTCATCATACTACACATCCAAAGTAACTAAAGACAGTCCTTCCTCAGAAGACAGGAAACATGTGCTTCAGTTAATGCTAAAACTCCTCTTGCGTGTGGCCTTTAAATAGACATCCCATTTACTTGTTAATTTTCTCAGACACACGGTACTTCTCGTATATCAGGCACTTCATTGAAAACAAAAACTCAAAATTTACAGCGTTGAACTAACTAACTGGCTGGTTTAAAAATGAACCAATAAACTAATCAGACAATAACTTCTTCTAATCCCTCCTAACACGTTTTATGTATATTGTGTTCACCGAGTGGACTGAACCCCTGATTTTAGCGTTATTAATCCGTGAAATCCCCACCGTACTTTTGATTTTTAGGTTATGCAATCATCAAGTGACATATAAAAACTCTTTCTCGATAAAACAGTGCAAATATATAAATTTGAATAAAACCACAACATATTTTATGAAACTGACTTCATCTCCAGATTTTAAAATCCTTTGAAAAATCCTATTATACAAATAAAAAAATGGCACATTGAACTTCAACATCAAGACTTAACAATAAAATAACCAATAATTAACAACAAATATAAACATAAAATCATTAATTGTGTGAAACACATTAGTATAATAAAACCTTTAAGAAAAATAAATCTTATTTCTTATGAATATTACCCGATTAATGTAGACCACATAAACCTGGGTTTGGGGACTCGCCAGCCATCTAAATATATATATATATATAAAACGTTATGATTAGTACAAATAGAGGCGAGAGAAAGCTGTTATTTCTATTATTCTCAAATGTTACCAAGAATTAGGGCTTCACTAAGAATTAATCAAGACCTTCTTATGGTTTATTGTCTCTAAACGGTACAATAACCAAAATATTGCCTGGTTGGGAGAATCCACTGGCTTCATCCATGATAGCATTGTGGAAATAGTCTCGACAGTAATCTCAGACTCTTCAGCTAATTTTTTTACCTCTTTCAAAGTCTTATTTGAAGTTAACCAGGTGACTCTTATGCAGTCGCTTTACCTTAAATGAAAATAATGGTAGATTAGCTTTGGTTTGAGCTATCAGTTTCGTAGACGCTGCTCTTTACTACTGTGGGCTGAATGTCTTCAGTTCTTGTTGTCACTAAAATACAACCTTTGTTGGTGTAACTGTATTTGAAACTAGTTAGCGTCATATCTTTGTTTCTATATACGGTATATTTCCAATATGCACTCTTGCTCAGGGTCAGTTAGACAAACATTGTGCTGCTCAAAAAGTGTGACGTCCTACTTTCCTCTTGATTGAATATATGACCAATTAAGTTTAGATTTTCTTGTGTTATCTTTGTGGGCAGCCCTTGAGCTTTCATTACCAAATCTGCTTAAACAAAGACAGCTATCCATTAAAATGTTGCAAGGTTTTCCATCAATAATTCTATTAACTTTTGAACTAATTTCTTGAAATAATAAAGTCATTTTATTTGATATTGATCTGACTTTTGCCTTTATTGCCGTTTTGCGATGACTGCTTGGCTCTTTGTTGTACCTTTGGTAGTTTTGGGTTCTGAGACTCATCCTATATAAAACATTTCTTAGTTTATTATTGTAAAGTTGTGTCACAACTTTGTACGTAATGTACGTGTTTTCCCAGTAGTCTCGTTTTGGAATATTTTTAGCAGTATTATTTCTCACAGTATTTCTTTACAGTTCCTCTCAATGTGCCCTTTCAAATATAAGTTTAAACTCTAATGTTTCTTTCATACATCTCTTCAATTCCAAATAACTGCTTTTCTAACCGAGGCCTGGCATGGCCGAGCGCGTTAAGGCGTGCACTCGTAATCCGAGGGTCGCGGGTTCGCGCCCGCGTCGCGCTAAACATGCTCGCCCTCCCAGCCGTGGGGGTGTATAATGTGACGGTCAATCCCACTTTTCGTTGGTAAAAGAGTAGCCCAACAGTTAGCGGTGGGTGGTGATGACTAGCTGCCTTCCCTCTAGTCTTACACTGCTAAATTAGGGACGGCTAGCACAGATAGCCCTCGAGTAGCTTTGTGCGAATTTCCAAAACAAACAAAGCTTTTCTAACCAATTTTTGAGTTTTTCTTGACTTCCGTCATAGATAGTTGTCATTTCTACACTACTTGACCCTTAATTCGAGCATGGTACTTTTAATTGTTTATACATAGATTTAGTTAGTTGAAGTTTCATCGCTAAACACAAGGCCTTTTTCAAAGACTTACACTTAGTTTGCTTTGGCCTAATTCGCATATCCTCATACACCATAGCATCTATGAATTGGTCACGTGCCAACGAATCCATTATTTCATGTGAAAAATCTTGATAAGATAATTGGATAAGCCTTCTTACATTTTTAGCAACTTCAACTAAGTTTTCGTCATTCCTTTTTACGCTGCTTCTAAATTTTGCTTTAGAAACTTCCTTCTGATGTAACACCTCAAACCTGTTTGATAAGGCGGCTATCAACGTGATGTAGTTGTTATGACACTATTTTTGGAAAGTTACTTAATGTTGTTAAAGCTGGTCCTTGCAAACATCCATTAAGATTAATGGCTCTTTGTTCACTATGCCATTCATTTACCAAAAAAACTATTCCGGACCGTGGCTAACGTGTCATAGTACATTTCCACCATAATCCGTTGGACTGAAATGACATGCTAAATTCCATATTTGGATGAGTAGTGATACAGTTGAAACACTCCAATAAGATTATGTGCTCACATGTGGTGAAACAATAGTTGTAATAGTTTTGTTACAGGATTTAATATCCTTTTGTGTATTCCAAAGCTAATTATATGTGATGACGAAAGTTTTAAACGGATGTAAATAGAGGTGTGGCTAGTTTAGTCCTTGTGTTCGCCAGTTCAATTTCTACATGTTTTTTTCGGGATGATGATGTTCGTCTTTATTTCATTGGTGCTCTTCTGCATATTTCTTGTGGTTTCTTTGATTGTTACTAACATTGATCTGTACTTTGGTTGGTTGATTTTTTGGAATTAAGATCAGAGCTGCATGATGGGCTGTCTGTGCTCTGCTCACGATGGGTATTAAAACCCACTTCCTAGCAATGTGAGTCCTCAGACACACCGCTGGACCAGTGTAAATCATTATCCATACTTGTTTAATTTGTTATAATACTTCTATACATTTCCTACGATTTGTTGCACGCATCACATCTTGTTTTCATTAGAATGGTAGAGGCTCACATATGTTTATAAAGCTCATGTCTCGTGCTTGTAATTTCTTTCTCTTTCTTCTTCGTCTTTCTTTAATCCACTGTAACATTCGTTCTTTATATTCTTTTAATTTTCTGTCTCATTCTTCGGTGGATTCAGCAGATATCCCGATGTGGCTTTGCTATAAGAAAACACACATACACACACTCTTTTATTCCTTCTTGATCTGCCCCCTAGTGAGTTTATGGCAAGTTTTTGCAACGCTAAAATGTTGGGTATAATTCTCGCACTTGATAGAGTGGAAATAAACAAATGCACTAAAAAGAAACTTTCTTTATTGTTTTTTCACTGTTACTTTTCATCATTTCCAGGAAATTTGTGTTATCGCTTTCAGCATTCATAGTGTAGGCCCGGCATGGCCAAGTGGGTTAAGGCGTTCGAGTCGTAATCCGAGGTCGCGGGTTCGAATCCCCGTCGCACCAAACATGCTCGCCCTTTCAGCCGTAAAAACGTTATAATGTGACTGTCAATCCTACTGTTCTTTAGTAAAAGAGTACCTCAAGAGTTGGCGGTAGGTGGAGATGACTAGTTACCTTCCCTCTAGTTTTACACTGCTAAATTAGGAGACAGCTAGCACGGATAGCCCTCGTGTAGATTTGCGTGAAATTAAAGAACAAACAAAGAAACGTTTACACTGATGGTAAAGTTTGATTCTGCTTTTTTTAACATAACAATCCTACTTCTATCGAACACAATTTGTTATTGTTGGATTGGTACGTTTTTATATTATTCAGTTAAAATGTTCATTTGTTTGAAGCTAATTGTGCGTGTTTCTTACAGCAAAGCCACATCAGGCTATCAGCTGAGTCCACCGAGAGAAATCGAACCTGCTGATTTTAACGTTGTAAATCCATAGACTTACCTCTGTACCAGCTGGATACTTGAAGTTAAGCACAACGCTACATAAAGGGCTATCTGTGCTACACCAATCACAAGTATCGAAACCGCCTTTTTAGCACAATAAGCCTTCAGGCTTACCATTATACCACTGAAGGGTAAGAGACAGTTCCAGAATATTCAATTATAATATTTTTACTTCTACTTTTATAACTTGTACAATGCCCATATAACTGACTATAAAATTACCTCACAAAAAAATTTAATATTTTTAATTGTATGGTACTTCTGTTATCCCTAGTACTCGTTAAAAGCTGAACTTCAAAACGTATAGCGTTGAGAAAGTTAACTCTTTTGTTTTTAAATTTCGCTCAAAGCTACTCGAGGGCTACCTGCGTTAGCCGTCCCTAATTTAGCAGTGTAAAACTAGAGGGACGGCAACTAATCATCACCACTCACCGTCAACTCTTGGGCTACTCTTTCACCAACGGTTAGTTGGATTGACCGTCACATTATAACGCCCCCACGGTTGAAAGGACGAGCATGTTTGGTGCGACTGGGATTCGAGAACCCGCCACCCTCAGATTACGAGTCGAATGCCTTAACACGCTCGTCCATACTCACTTACCAAATAATAAACTTTTCTGATCTCTTCTAACACGTGTTTATATTGTTCAAATCGTTTCCTGTATTTGAAAAAAAAATAACATCGTGTGATGTAAGTATCCTTCTAAAAAACAAACACTATAAACGTCTATATCTATTTTAAAATAAATAATAGCTTGCAACAATATCAATCCCTGAAAATAAAAAAAATTGTATCCTGTAAATTTCAAGAAACCTCAGAAAGATAAGCAAACCGAAACGTAGAGCAAATTAATAATAATAAACATTTCTATATAGCTGTTTGTTGTCTTTCTCGGAAAAATAAATATATTTTAATTATTAAATATATTTAAATGTTAGAAGTTTGTTTGTTTCTAACTTTGCGCAAAGCTACACGAGGGCTATCTGTCCTAGCCATCCCTAATTTAGCAGTGTAAATCAAGATGGAACGTTGTAAGTCAATACCACCCACCGCTAACTTTCGGGCTACTCTTGTACCATCAAATTGTATGATTGACAATAACATTATAAAGCTCTCACAACTGAAAGAGCGAACATGTTTGGTGGAATGGGGATTCGAACCCGCGACTCTCAGATTAAGAGTCGAGCGCCCTGATCACGTGGCCGTGTCGGGGCACGTTAAAAAGTAAATCGAGAGTTGAACATTGGTACTTCTTTTATGTGGTTGTTTTCCTTCCGAGCAGTTCCTTTTTTAATTTATTGTGAACATGCAACAAATCAGAACAACTTAAACATTTTTTCACAATTTACAACAGCAGTCGACACGTAATCCAAGGATACCGGGTTCGAATCCTCATCCCACCAAACACGTTCGCTCTTTCAGTTGTGAGAGCTTTATAATGTTATTGTCAATAGCACTATTTGTTGGTAAAAGAGTAGCTCACGTTGGCGGTGGATGGTGATTACTAGCTGCCCTCCCTTTACTCTAACACTGCTAAATTAGGGACGGCGAGCGCAGGTAGCCCTTGTGTAGCATTGCGCGAAATTGAAAACAAAGAAACACGCATACAGTAGTAGTAAAAAGGAAATGTCGAAGTTTTTATTATTTTATACTGGAAGTATACACGGGCCTTGTGTGTAAGATAACACTGCACAATAAAAAACTCGAGTTAGTCAATGTAGTTTGGTCTTACTGATTTTAAAAATGTAGTAAGAATATGTCTATAACCGCCAGATGCTGTGGTGTTGTAGTGTCTCAATATACTATCAGCACTGTCTGAAATTCTATGGAATTAACTCAGTGCAATAGGGGCCCGGCATGGTCAGGTGGGTTAAGGCGTTTGACTCGTCGCGCCAAACATGCTCGCCCTTTCAGCCGTGGGGAGCGTTATAATGTGATGATCAATCCTACTATTCGTTGGTAAAAAGTAGTCCAAGAGTTGTTGGCGGTGATGATGACTAACTGCCGTCCCTTTAGTTTTACACTACTAAATTAGAGACGGCTATCGCAGATAGCCCTCGTGTAGCTTTGAGCGAAATTCAAAAAACAAACAGTACAATAGATTTATAGTGTGAAATTGTGTAAGGCATGCATTTTTAATAACTTAGATGTTGACTGTATTATATTCGAGTAAAATTCCAGTATTGTTCAGATATGATTGTTTTTGACGTATTTGTAGCTAATTACACATTTCGGCTTCATTCTCAAACCAGCAATTATGAAAATGATTTCTTTGCTTAAGGATTTTCGCTCAAAGTTACTCGAAGGCTATCTTCGTAACTTCTTAATTTAGAAGTGATAAATTAAAGAGAAGGAAGCTACTCAATACCTACTGTTACTCTAATGGAATAGTAGGATTGATCAACACATAATAATGCCCCCATGACTAAGAGGGCGAACATTTTCTGATGTGAAAGTTGAAACTGCAACCAGAAAATTTGGAGTCCAGCATCTTAACTTTCAGGCCTAGTTAAAGTAAACTCCACCACATTTTTTATTAAATCGATCTATTTCTCTGTTAACCTTAAAAAGGAGTGAGAGGTTTAAAAACCTCAATAAAATAAGACGAAAACTGTAATACCTACAGGTTTATACTTTTAAAGGCTTTTTATACTTACATCGAGTAATGATTTCAGTTTGTTTCTTTTTTCCAGTCGCATCAAACATGCTCGCCCTTTGTCTTCCGCTGGTCAACGGTAAGTCTACGGATTTACAACGTTAAAATCAGAGGTTCCATTCCTCCCGGTGGACTCAGCAGATAGCCCGATGTGGCTCTGGTATAGGAAAATACACACTGTGACTTAATAGAACGGCTGTTTATTAAAAGTGTACTAGTCACATATTTTTGTCTCGGCATAGCCAGGTGGTTAAGGTACTCGACTCGTAATCGAGGATAGCGGGTTCAATTTTCCGTCACACCACACATGTTCGCCCTTTCAGCTGTGGGGGCGTTATAATGTGACGGTCAATCTCGCTATTCGTTGGCAAAAGAGTAGCCCCAGAGTTGACGGTGAGTGGTGATGACTGGCTGTCTTCCCTCTAGATAACTAGAAGAACAAGATTGCCTCTTTCTAACTGGGTAGATGATCTTTGTTCAGAGGTTTTGTTCTGTTCCGCTCTTTCTCATTATCTCATTAGTTTACGTAGTATATTTGGTCACCTTTTTCTGGAGAAGGGCAGGTATTCATTGCATATTAAATGATATGTTGGTCTTCGTAGGTACATAATTATGTATTGTTTCCCGTCTTAAAGGGTATTATTATGTATTTTTATTTGGTTCATTGTTAAAGAATTTTCTTTATCGTGGTATTACATTTTAAATTTAGATCACAGCGTGTTTATTTTATGTCGTATTGTATCGACTAAAAATTATAGTTAAATGGTTTCTCAATATTGCTATATGTTGTATGTGTTTTAAGCTATGACTGAAGGAATTTTTCTTTTACTTCTTTTTTAGTATTCCATAGCTGAATTTTTGGGGTTCTTTACTAAAAGATTTTGTCGCCCATGTGGCTTATACTTATGAAAACATAAACCAAGGTTTTTTTTGCCCGTCCACCGCTAGAATAGCATTATATTTACGGATTTCCACCCCTAAAATCAGAAGTTCGATTACCCTCAGTGCGATCAGTAGATAATACGATGTGGCTTTGCTATAAGAAAACACCCACACATACATACTTTTTGACCACGACACGAGTTTAAAGATAATTGGGTTTAAGTTAAATTTGTATGATGGCTGGAGATCAATAAAATACAAGGTAATATGCAAAAATGTCATGTGCGTTTGAGCCATCTTTATTCATGTTTAATTTGTTTTTACTTTTGTGTGTTATTTATTTATTTCTATGCAGTCTTGACATTTTAAGATATGTTTCAATAAATCGTCGAAATTGTTTAACTTTATTTTCCTTTATGTCTCTGTTTTTCTCATAGTACGTAACACGTACTTTAGAACTGAAAACATTACAGAATCCTTTTGCTAGCTGAAGAGAAAGTTGGTGTCTTTATGTTCCACTTAGTAAATGTTATGAAAGAATGACCAGTTACGTGGTGAAACTATTGCGAAAGAAAGGATACAAGGTTTATCTCTGGATTAAGACCCATAAAAGTTCTTAGTTCTACTTGATTTTCATTGTGACTAATTCCATAAAGATATGTCTCGAGGAACAAAAAACTCTAGAACTATTGGTTTCCTGCTCAATTCTTCCATTTTAAAATGGACCATATTTGATACTTGTGAGGGAGTAATTTTACCTGAAAAGATCACTCATGATAGTTCACAATTTGAAGTAAAAAATACCTCGGGCTTAAAAAGTTATCTTTTGAACTATGTTATTGGAGAAACAAATAAACGAAACAGTTTGTTTAGTGTTACTCACAAAGCTCCACGATAGATTACCGATGCTTTTTCTTGAATATCAAAATTTGAATTTTAACATGATAAGTCTTTGGATTTTCTGTTCAACGACCAGCAACTAAACAATATATAAACCCAAACTGTTTAGTGAATTTTCATATTATTATAGCTTTGGCTAAATTATGCATCACCTTACATAAGTGTACCAAAAGTTAAGCATGATTAAAACACGTTTACTTACTTACCATCTTAAGTCATCATTAATCATCTAAAGAAACATAAAACTAACCTCTAATCTGTTTTTAATCAGAATAATAATATGCAAAACTGGCCTTAAATTTTCTTATTTCGTTAATGACAGTTGTATTTTACTTTACACAAAACAAAAGTAAAGTCTGGCATTTAACGTTGTTATTATATAACTGGAAGAATCATCATTCTGATTACACCCATTTCTAGAATAACTGTTAACGTCTTATTTAAAAGCTGCCTCTTACTGTGTGTGTGTGTTTATTGCTAAATTGTTTCCAACTCTGTTTTGTGTGTTTTCAAAATTTTCAAAATCTCTTTTTATATAAAAATTAAATACCTTCATAAATAGTACATCATGCCTCATTAATTTTTACAATAGTTTTTTGATAGAAGAGTCTCCCACTGGTACAACGCTAAAATCAGAGGTTTGATTCCTCTCTGAGGACGTCAAAAGGTACCCTGATGTGGCTTTGCTATAAGAAAACATAACCACGCTGGTACAAGAAACTTTTCTGTAAAGCTGCTACCTACACTAATTCCATTGTACGATTTTAAAGGTAGCTATTGAAACTAATAATAAAGCAACACAAAATATAAAATATACATAATATTGAAAATTATCTTGAATAAATGAGCCAACAGATTTTGTCTTTATATTATTACATAAATATATCAGGTATCAATTCAAAAGATTGCTAGCAAATTGCTGTCAAACCTGTGCTTGCTATAATTACTTGATATATACTATTGTTTGTCTAAAAATAGCTTCAAAAACTTATTACTGAAAATAAAAACTTTCATTCATTAAAAGTTTCGATCTTCTATGTAATTAAAAGAACAATATGAGTCAGTTAGTCAGTATGTGTATGCGTGATGGCTCACATGGATATCTAATATTCCTATTGGCTAATTGTACAATGGTACTTTTATATTTATACGAGTGCAAAAGGTAAATCACATTTTACGATCATTTTTTAGAAGAAATTTAAAATTACGACCTTTATAAGATTAAAAACAATTTCTTCAGTAACATAAACAAACACATACGTTAATTCCGGCGATCATCATAAATATTCATTGCCTTCATTTTCAATGTTTTACAGCTAGTATACTCGAATGACAATAGTTACAAGCTTCAAATGATATGCACTCATGAAATTATCCGTTTCAGTTTATACACATATATTAAAAAAAAAACTGTAGTTAAAGATGAAGATTGTATAGAAAGATAAAGTGTTTATACAAAAAATGTTGTGCACAAAAATATGTTTCGTTTACTGTAATTATATGGTTTTACACTTTGTTACTTTAAATCTGAGTACAATAACTTCATATTATACTTGGTATATTTTTCTTTCTTCCATGTCCAACTACGTTATTGATTTGTTTTGTTTTGTAGGTTGTTGTTGTTGTTGTTTTGAATTAAGCATAAAACTACATGGTGGGCTATCTGTGCTCTGCCCACCATGGATAACGAAACCCGGTCTTTAGTGTTGTAAGTTTGTAGACATACCGCTGAGCCACTGGTGGACTGGTTTGTTTTGAATTTAGTGCAAAGTTATACGAGGGCTGTATGCGCTAGCCGTCCATAATTTAGCAGTTTAAGATTAAAGGGAATTCAACTAGTTATTACCAACCACTGCCAGCAATTGGGCTACTCTTTTACCAACGAATAGTGGGATTGAACGTTATATTATAACGCCCCCACGACTAAAATGGCGAGCGTGTTTGGTGTGCCAACTACGTTATACAGCAACTGCATTTTAAAGAATTTATCTGTTTCAAACACATACCCTTCTTATATATAATATTCCGCTTAATAAAGATAAATTTGTTAAGAAAACGTATTTTGACTTTAGCTCATATGGAATAATATACAGTTCGTATGCGAGAGTTTGTGAATTTAATTCTATCTATATACAGTGTTGTTGTTTTTTCAGTATTCAAATAATTTCAAAGTATGCATATTACACAAAACACAAATTTAACCCCTACTTCAAGGATCGTCAACCTAAGGCTATATCTGCAATGTCCACCAAGGATAATTGAATCCATGATTTTAGTATTATAAATCCGAAGAGTTACCACTGTTCCACCGAAGTACTTTTGTTTGTTTTTTTAGGTTAAACTGTAGGGTATATTGCAGTTCTCGAAATGTTTCGGTCTTAGAAAAACAAATAAAAAAATAATAAACTTCTTTGAAGAGTCGCCGAGTTGTTCAAAATTATAATTTTTTATATACAAATTTAGTTTGAATACACTAGAGGGCAGAATTTCACTTTCTATTAGTACAAAAGCTTAGCCCTACAATATATCATTTGATGTATTACCCCGTTCTCAATAAATAGAAGTTTTTCTTTAAATTTATAAAATGTAAACGTGTTTTCGATGCAAATGCAACAAAACAACATTGAAAAGATATCACCACAGTTACTGTTAACAGATATTAGAGAAATTTAGTTAAACTGGAGTCTGGAGAAAGTAAAACGTAGAAGTGACATATACGATAGTGTTAATTATTAGTACTGCTTTTACTAATTTGTCTTATAAGGTAAATAAAAAATATAATAGAATTAAAAGTTGGTATAGACCCTAAATTTTAGAATATTGAAGTATGGGAATTTTTACTTTCAACAATTTCATTTCTAAATTCTACCTGTTTGTAGAATCTAGACTTAAGTAAGACTAAATGTATTGTTTCGAAAGCTGCAATTACATAAGTATTTGAAAGAAAAAGGAAATTGAATTTAAAATCAAAGTAATGACTAACCATAAATAATGTAATAATTTTGATTAAAATCGTGATTCATATGTGAAAATTTAACCAAAATTTTTATGGCCTTGTTGTTTAACATGGTATTGTGTTTTGTACAGGAATTTTACTTTCCATGGAGGATCTTTTGATGAAAGAGCAAGCTGTTTTGGAATCGTATTTCCATTCTCTTGCCAATTTTGCCTATGACAAGGCAAAAGAAACTGTGGTAATGTTTCATCTGTTTTATACGTATATATATACTGGAAGCATGATGTTGTAATTTTGCTTTCATCACAGCCAAGTAAAATTTGTCTTTCACTTAAAATTATTTGAAATATATATACTCATTATAGTTCAGATTTGAACTATAGTTTCAGATTTGAAAGAAGATTTCCATAATTATTAGAATGAACAAAAGTGTTGTAACAGATTTTCATACATGTTTAACAAATACAAGAGATAAAAAATATCAGTTGTCACCTCACTGTGAACCATAGTTGTTAGTTGTTTTCAACTTTTCAAATTATATATGTGTTTATCTGAATTATGCATGGTAACTTTTTTCTACGCTAATCAATTTTATAAAAAATATGCTCTGAGAATTTTTAATTTTGTTTCAGGAACGTGAACGTGATGCTGCACACAAAGCTCACCAGACCACCTGGATCTTAAACAGCGTGTTAACCGCTCTGTCTCAGCTTGCTGCATGTGAAAAAAATTACACTGGCTTGTTGTTTTTGGTGCCAAAAGGGTTTCTTCGAAAAGATGTGTGTTAACAGTTTCATTTAAGTTTTCTCTTTCCTGATATTAGGTTTTACGTGTATATAAATGTAATAATAAAACAATATTCATTTTATTTGCTAAAATACATACTTTTTGGTATCAGCTCATTTTTTAAAACTTGCTTTTATAATATTATAATCCTCATACATCCGTATATCTTACCTCATATGTTTGTAATTTCTTCAATTCTTCTATACACCTCAGACTTGTATTATTAAACAGAATGAAGAAGACATGTTTTTTCATTAATTGCAGCTAATAGAAGTTTACAACTAATTCTTTGAATGTGTTTTAAAAAAATTACTAGTTTTTTTGGTAAAAAGTAAAATGACTGAAATGTATTTATGGTTTGAATACAGAAAAGCAGGCCCTTTGATAAGATCTAAATCTGTTCTCTTCTTCATTTAGTGAATGTAGCAGGTTGAGGTTAAATTTTATTTCACGTTCTGGTATATCTTCCTAATGTAAAACTGTTTTGAATTTGTGTCGTGTGTGTGAAAATAAATTAATTGCTAGTCAGTCACTGTATCCAAAATTCGTGGTTTGTTGCATCAAACATTTTTTTGTCACAAATACACAAGTACAGTTGTATGTTCATAATTGTATCACACACCAAGGAATAACAATACTCTTGGTGAAAGTTTTATGAATTGGATTATTTAGGCAGAATGTAGTTAGAATTATTACTGTTTTATTACCAAGGAAATAAAACTTTACATTTGATAAATTCAATTTTGATTTGTTCCAAGTTCATAAAAAGATCTTGCTTCTATAGAGTTGCAAACTGTTTCTAACACTTTTTATTACCATTGTATTTCAGAGCTCTTTGAAAACAATATATGAAACTCTGCGTGGCGAGTTTCGAAGATTGGAAGAAAGAAGTACTGGGAAGTTGACACCTTCCTCTAGCCCATCTGTAACACCCACTCCTTCATCATGCAGTCCATCACCTTCAACTCCGATGGCATCTCCATCATCAACTGCTAGCAGTCTTGTAGGCACTCCCGTATCTAGTTCTACGGGTAGCACACATAGTAATTATTTACCTGGAATAGTTGGTCATTCTGTCGTGAGTAACAGCCCTCAGTCTGGTATAGATATGTTAGAGAAGTTCATTGGACATCTGTGTGGTCAGCTTTTCCATTATATCTGTGCTCGTATAGACTCTATGACCTTGTATCTTTTGGTAACATATTTCTTTACTCAGGATATTAATTTGTAAGCTTAGGATGTTATAACTCATAGTAAATATTATTGTTATTTGATTAAACTGTAATTCTCTTTTTGCTAGATTACCAATTTATTACAAGAAAAATTATAATATAAGAAACTTTTGAAAATAAATTTGTATTTTGTTTAAATTTCACTTTTTTTTATGCTTTGAACAATACTGTGTTTGTTTCGCTGTTCCAATTTTGAAACTAATACTTGCTCTAAAGAAAGAAGACAGAAACAAATGACTTTCTTAATATGATGAAATGTAGTAACTTCAAACAGATGAAAAGCAAATTCTTGAACTATTGATTATAATATTTCTAACTCTCATCTTTTTTTCTGTCCTTTTTTTTTCAACAACCTTCAACTCAGAATTTTGTACTTTAACCCCAGTACACACACTCAAAAAAATTACGTTGCCCACACTGGGGGTCAAAAATGACCCCCACCAAAAATATTTAAAAAAAATTTATTTTCACATAAGCAAAGTATAAATTTGGACAAAATATTTATTCTATACAATTTATGCATACACTCTGGGTAACTTTATGGTCATTACAAGCCATTTTACTACATTTGATACACTTTGAAGAAGTTTTTTTCCTTGAATCACGTGCGCATATTTGACACAATTTCCTTACGTTCTCTTTAGCAACTTTTTGTCTTTTTGGAGGGATCACTTCATTTGTATCTTCTTCAGGCAGTAATTCATCAGTAAGCAACTTCAGAAATTCATGTCTTGCTCTTTTTTTGGTACTTTGATGCAAATTCTGGATGGCGCTGGCGATAGAGGAGGTAAGCATTATATGTGGCAGCATCAAGAATGTTATAAAATAGTGCCATTGGCCACCTTCTGGTCTTTCTTTTTGTGGAAAAGAATCTAACTATTTGGTCTAGTGTATTGACTCCTCCTTTGGAGAAGTTATAGTATGATATTATTTCAGGTTTTCCTGATTCATCATCGATTGTGGGCTCTCTGTGCAACGTAGATAAGAGCATCACAGATTTATCCTTTTTTGAGTTATATTTGACCAATGTTGCCTTGTCATTGAACAAAAATTTGCTGCCACCAGGTTGACCTTTAGATGATTGAAATTCTTAAGTTAAAAACCTTTTATTTTTACGCATGGTTTCAACAACTGTCATTTTTTTGGCCCAAAAGGAATTTTGCGAGACCAAGAGTAGTAAAAAAATTGTCGGTGGTGACATTCCTACCCGATTTATATAGAGGCTCACAAAGGGTCTTCACTACATTCTCCCCTTGGTTAGATTCTGGTCTGTCATTTTCTTTACCAAGATAGACTTTTGCATTATACAAATATGCATTTTTTGCATCACATAGTGCCCATACTTTCAATCCATAATGCCCTGGTTTACTAGAGATATACATCTTGAACCCACATCTACCACGAAACTTCACTATTGTGACCTGGTTGCTTGGGACATAATGCCTTTTACAATTATCCATGAACATGTCAAAAATTGACCTTATAGGCGCTAATTTGTCCAACCTAATCCTTGAAACCCTTTGGTCAAATTGCAAACAAGCAGAAATCTTTTCAAATTGTCTAATGGAAATTGATTTGTATATAGTTGGCTGCCCATACTTTTTTGACCAAAATTTTCTGACATCCATATTCTTACCCTTCATGAGTCCAATAAGGATGCATGCACAAATGCATTTCCAAATGTCCTCTGATGCTATTTTTGATAGGTCAAGTCGATACTTTTCAATGTATGAATTGGTAGATTCTAGAACCAAACATATCATCTTATCGTTGATAAAGTTCTTGAATGCCCTTAGAGGAGTGTCTGAATTTCTCAATGATTGAGGTTTGAACCCTTCCCTGAATTTTAGAATGTTTTCAGAGTTGGTTCGTCTTTGATTCAAGTTAGATTGGTCAAACCATATTTCACCATCCTTTGATTTGAATGATTCTGCATCTGTTTGAATTTCTTCTACGTCTGATTGAATTTCTTCACTGTCAAAATTTGGGTCTTCAATAACCTGATCACTGAGCTCAGAATCATTCTCATCATTCAAAAGGCCAGCTTCATCTCTTCCGAATTCTTCCAGCAGTGCTTCCAACGCTTCGTGTGAATTCATCTTGATGTTGATGTTGGGAAAAATTCTCTCCATTTATGTAGAAATTTTGTGTTCCAGAACATTCTAGAATATTCTAGAATGCTTGAGAACATTTATAGATTGTTCTAGAATGTTCTAGAACACAAAATTTCATATCAATATATTATTTGATTGTTCACCAGAAATGCAATTGAGTTTTTTAAACGGGGGTCAAAAATGACCCCCAATGTGGAAAACGTGAATTTCGACATTAGACAAGGGGTGTAATACCCCATTTGCATAAAATACATTGTAAACATATTAGTATAGAATGTTATTAGTATGGATTAAATTAGGTACATTTTTAGGCCCGAAAGTCACACCTTTGATATTTCTATAACAACTTAAACACAAGTGGGCCCATTTTTGACCCCCACCATGTGTATGAGGGTTAAAGCAGTTTGGAAAATACAAGAAATAAATCTTGCAGATTAGAACAACCAATAACCAGAATGTTACAATTTAAGTGTTCAAAACTTGTGAAGCATCAGAAACCAATTTGGCTAACATCTGTAGTTTATGTGATTTTTATTGAAATAAGCCAAACTCTAGCAAAAGTAGATAGTAACTTTTAATTTATCTTCTTTTTAATACTTTTAAGTTGTAGCTAAGTATTACACATGTAGACAGGTTGCACATTAATCTTTAAGGTAAATGTCCACATCCTACATGTTATACAAACTTGTGATATTTGCTACTTGGTCAAAAACAAAGTTATACTAACTTTCTATAACCAGATATGACTTTTTTTTTCTTTACTTTGTATTAAGTTGTTTTGGATCCTTTATGAGTGTTTTAAATAAGATATTGAGCTTATTTCGTCAGATATTTACATTTATAAATTTATTCACTTTAACTTAAACTCAGCTATCACAAAATGTACACAATGAGCAATAACAGATTTATCAACTACAAGGAGCTGATCCCTGCAGTCACAGAAGTTGTTAACAAAAGTCGGACACTGTTTCATCATCCTCTTCTCTCTCCTCTCAAGTCAGCCTATTGGTAAGTAAAGTGTTTTATTTTCTATGTGCACTATTTCACTTTCACCATCATCTCTCGAGCATGCTTGCTGTTAAGTTACTTGTATTGTTTGTTAGATGTAAGGTTGCACATCCCCCTTTTTTTTGTCTTTAATTGAGTCAGCTGTATTGGTTCATAAATGAAAAATATCACACTCCTATCTTCTGTTTTTCTGATAGTTCAAATGTATTTTTTCCTGGATTTTTCATCTGTGCATCCCTCAAAATCTATATTTAGATAGATCTTTACAGAGCTAGATGATTACTGTTTGTAATTGATTATCCACAAACATTTATTACATTCATTAGTTTCATATAAAATAAAATAATTGGTTAATCAAAATTTGTGTTAGTTCAATTTATGCTACAGAAATAATCAATTAATTAATTTTATGGTGTATATTATTTCTTATTATTCCTACTGTTCAAGTAATTGAAATATTGTCATTATGATTTTACATGACTACATTTGATTAACTAGTGTTTGATGACCTTGAGGCCATAATGACTTGGTGAGTGTAGTGATTATTTCATGATACAAGGTCTATGGGTTCAATTCATGTTGTCATTGAACATAGCTGCCCATTCAGTCACAGAAGCATATCCTACCTGTTTGGGTTTATTTTTCAACACCCACCCTATTTGACTCTAACTTTCTCCACTTTGTCAATGTTTGATAGAGCTCTCAGTTCTCAAGCACTTACTTCTCCCTCTGTTTTTGTATCCGAGTTTCTGTGTTGTTTGGGGACATGGGCTTCTCTGGAAGTCCTTATTCTTTTGGGTTAGGCACATACATTCTATTCAGTGAGTTCTGTGTGGCCAATGGACTCTTGCTCAGGATCCCTTTGACTCCCAACTTACCCTTCCTCTTTCCTTTATAGATAATCTGCATTGGTGGTTGAACAAGGACACCACAGCAATGAAAGTAGTGCTTTTTCCATCTCATCCAGATTTGCATATGTTCATAGATGCTTCTCTCCATGTTTAGTGAAGGCTTCTACACAGTGGCCTTGGAACAGAAACTCTTACCACATCAACATCTAGTTTCTAGTGGTACAGTATGCTTTGGTTCTTTGATTCATTTTCTTCTTCTGAAACTAAACCAACACTTCGTGTTCCATTCTAACAAATCTAACATTGTGGTCTATATTGATCACTGAGGGAGTCACTTGTTCCTGTTCTCTTTTTGGCAGAATATTAGAACATCTTTACTAGGCCCATATGATGTTGATAAATGTCTTTGAATGTCACATTCCAGGTGCTTTTCACTTTCTGGCAGATTGTTTTTCACGATCTATCCAGTTTAACCCATAGATTGGTTGATGCAGTCAGTGGGTACTCCTCAGCTGAATGCCTTTGCCATTTTACTTGAACACCAGGTTACCTTTTTTAGGGGTCTGGATCCTCATCCTCAGCCCCTTGGCAGTGGATATTCTTAGTCAGGATTGGACCATCTTGTATCTTGTGTGTTCCTTCTGACTTCATTGATCATTTTGTCCCAAGTTTCTTCCAGATTATACAATCAATATTACTCTTAACTACCCTACCCTCCTTATATTTAAACTTTATCTTATTTTTCCATGTCCAATTAGATTTATTTCTACTCATTTTAGTGCCTGGGTATTGTCAGTCTGACATATTTCTCATTCATGTTTTATATACTTTTCTCTCATCCAAATGTCTTCTCCTTCATCTGGATCAATCTTTCCTACCCCAAACTTTGGCATCTAATGAGGAACTTTTTTTCCTTCTCCCTGATTTCACCTCCATTAATTTTCCACCTTGATTCCTAGTCTGATTAGGATAACATTCTGTGTTCAGTACTTGCTCTTCCTTGTTACGTTACCCACGTGGTCTCCTTAGTGGTTCCACTTCTCTCACCTCTTCAATTCCTAGCACCATTCACCTGTACCTGAATTTGTCAACTCATTCAATTGCTCTATTTCTCCCTGTTTATATTTCTTCCTGAATTCTGTTTCAGGTGCTATCATATCAAATAGTTCACCTTATTTTGCTCCTGTTATCTCAACTCCATCACCCATTGGAAGAAATTCTTCATTCAGACATGCACTACGTCTCAGATATTCCTCTGAGAAAAAATTACAAAGTATTAAAAGTTGTAAAGAAGTAAAGACATCAATTGAATGTGATATATATAACATTGAAGTGTTCTTGGAAGCAAAATTTAATGATTGATTTTTCTCCTTCCAGATATACTGTAGATTACCGTAAATCCTCGTGTATAAGCCACACCTGTAAACCTAAAATTTTGTTCAAAAGTTTGGGGTGCGGCTTATACACGCAGTCTAAAAATTATATCTGTAAACACTCATTGGTTGATTGCCGCCTTGTCAGACAACACATGCGTGTGACGACAGACAGGGACGGTAGACTTGGCAAATGACGCACGTGACTAGTTTCAATTAAATGTGTTAAATGAATGGAAAAACGTATGTAGGGATGGATAAAATTAGTGTGGCATGGCGGGGTGCGGCTTATATACGCTGTATACCTGTAACCCAAAAAACAACCTTCAAAGTTTGGGATGCGGCCTATACATGGTGGCGGCTTATACACGAGGATTTACGGTATATTAAAGATAGGAAATAAAAGTTGAAATAATTTTTCTGTAATGAGTTTAAAAGATATTTTAATATAATATGTATTTATGTCATCACTCTAAAATATATGTAAATAATTAATGGTAATTTTGGCATTAGGTTTTAGATAAGGCCAAGAAAAGGTTTTAGAACAAATTTACACTAAGTAAATTATAAGAACTTTGTTTTGTAATTAATATAAATTAAGTGTAGAAATGAGTTACATAGACAACTTTCACTGCTAATATTTTCATGTATTTTTGGTTTAGCTTTGAGTGCAAATCTCTCTTGAAGCTGTTAGAAGCTCAAATAGAAATGGAAGAGCTTCACTTTCTTCCTGCCCTACTAAATTTATACAGTGCTCATTCTCGTATTGGATCTTGGATTTCCACTATGAACCAGAAAGTTGAGGTATGTTTATTTGACCTCGTACCTTTCACATTGAGATATTGAAGGTAAAATATAAAAGTTATACTCTGAAAACTAAATTTAGCCCCTGTCATTTCTTATAAAGATTAAACATATGACATGCAAGAAATCTATTTCTAAATTTAAGACAATTCACTCTGCATCTTGTTATCTCTTTATGTGGTTGTTTTAGCTAAACGCTTAAATATCAAAAAAACTTTTTTAGGTGTCAGAACTTTTTCCAACACGTTGTTTTCTGGTTTATGTGTATATATATATATACAGTAACACTCATAGAAATCTTGTAAAATTGGGCTTAAGTTTATTTTTGATTTTCGAATAACAAGTGAAATTTAGCTGATCTAATCACAGAGCTCACTAGGAAAGAAAAAAGACTTCTACACCAATCTGAGATTTTGTATTAATATCTACAATTGTTTGTTGTTGTGTTTTTGTTAAAGTAGCTAAAATATGATTTTATTATTAAAATTTAGTTACATAATAAGGATCTTCAGGATGTTTGTCCCTTATGTCACATTAAGTATGTACAAATGTAAAGCTTTGATGTGAGTGTTGAAGTTTTTAATGCTTAAGTGTCATCAAAGGCCAACTTTTACAGGACAGTATTTTCATTTTGGTAGTTTTTTTTACCCTTTGGATATGAGTAAATTAATTGGTGTGTTAATTTATTTGGCTTGTAACATAGTTCTTTTTTCCTCATTTTAATGAAATACAAAACTTAAAGGCTCTGTTTCCAGGAATTGTTTAAAAACTATGATTACTCCAAAAATTAGAAAACAAGTTGAAAATAAAAGGTTCATTGTGTTCTAATATTTACTAGTAATATTTCTATAGAAATAACCATAAAATTAAATCTATATTGAATAGCAAAATTTACCCATATATTAAGTTTAGAATTGTCTTTAAACCAATGTTTCATTCATGTAATTATATAAATTTAAAGACAGGATTCATATGATGCATTGCTCTTATGTCATTAATAAATTGACATGTCCATGATGTAACTTTGGCTATATAGATTCTACAAATTATTATCTGAGCTCGTAGCTTATAATCAGTTGTGCATACTTTTCTACTTCTCAGAGGACTGTGACATAAATGTCATTTAAAAAACTAACATCTTAGCTAGTGCAGATGGTAAAGAAATGCTTTTTGCTTCAAAAATTATTTTAATTCATTGGAAAATACACATTTTGTTTGTCATATGTATCTGCTTTTTTTCCTCTGTTGAAATAGTACCATCAACAAATTCCATAGAAAAATATAGATTATTAAGTGATATGTTGTGTTAAAAAAATGATTTAAATACAGTTTCATTACGCACCAAACATGCTCACCCTTTTAGCTGTGTGGGTATTATAATGTGACAGTCAATCCCTCTGTTCGTTGGTAAAAGAGTAGCTCAAGAGTTGGCAGTGGGTGGTGATAACTAGCTGCCTTCTCTGTAGTCTTGAACTACTAAATTAGGGACAGATAGCCTTCATGTAGCTTTGTGCAAAATTCAAAAATAGACGGTTTCATTAAGATTCCACTTCTTATAATCCATCAGTTTTGAATGTTTTAAAGACTTGAGCAGATAGTATACTTGAGATGTTAAAATACATTGTTTTACTGAAAACTCTTATTTGACCAGTAAAGATGTGATTATTGATAGTATATTTTTCTGATGACACATATTACAATATTTTGTGTTTGCTTTTCAGATATCACTTCATATAAAATACATTATACGTTATATCAAAGGCGGAATTGCACAGGACCGAGTAAAATTTCCAGCTTAGACATTGAACATCCATTTACTTTATTACATATAATTTTTGAGCTGAATGTTTTGCTTGCTTGACTCACGGGAAGTAAGCTGTTTTACTGTTTATATTATACAGGATGTCCCAAGAAATGTATACACACTTTGAATGACTATAAATATAATGTTTATTAAGATATATCTAAGTTTTATAATTTAAGTTTAAGAAAACAAGTGAAGAATCTTTTTGAATTATCACAGGTATTCAAACTGATGACCATTCTTATCCAGGCACTGCTGATAATGTGGACAGGTGGAATTGCAAACTTCATGAATAGTTTCATCTGGTATTTAGGTGCATTCTCTTTCACTTTCTGCTCTCAGCTCATCAATTGTTGCAGGTTTTGTGCTATAAACCTCATCTTTAAGGTATTCCCATAAAAAAAAAAGTCCAAATGTGTAAGATCTGGTGAATGTGGGGGAAATTCAGTGCTCTTTCTTTGTTCAGTTCATTTGTTTGGCAAATTTTTGTCAAGATAGGCCCTCACATTACAATGGTAGTGGGGAGATGCTCCAGCTTGTTGAAAATAAAACTCCTCATCTCCCACTTGCTTTTGAATGTGTGGCATGACAGATTCTTGCAGCATGTTCAGATGAACAAGACCAGTGTCTGTGTTTTTGAAAAGTATTGTCCAAATTATGCCCAACACTGGAAATCCACACCACACTGTTACTCATGATAAGTTTACATGGTGCTTAACTGTAACATGCTGGTTCTGAGGTGCTCAGTAGGTGCAATTGTGGTGATTAACTGAGCCATTTAACTTAAATGTAGCCTCATTGCTCCAGACAATCTTGTTTGGAATGTGTGCATCCTCTGCAGAATTTCCCAGGTACCACTCACGAAATTCAACTCTGTGGTCAGAATCACCTTCGTTGAAGGCGTCGACTAATACTGGAATAAAACTTTTCAAATGAACGTGCTTCAACATGCAATGGACACTCGATTTTGGGATTCCTGTCTCACGGGCTGTTTGCTGAACAGATTTTCTTGGAGATAGGTGGAGACTTTCCAACTTCTCTGCTTCTCGTGTAGGACTGGTGGATGATCGTGGTCTTCTGAAATGCCCTTTATGGATGTCTTGAACAGTTTTGTTTGTTTCAAACTTATCTCTGATGCAAGTAATGGTGAGTTGCATTGGTGGATCTGTTTGAAACTCCCTTTTAAACAATCTTTGCACTTCCAATAGCACTTTAAGATAAATTTCCTTTTCTCAAAGTTTAGTTTTGCTTTTGCCATTACTTCAAATCAGTTGCACCTGTAGAAGAAGAAAGTTTGAGTGAGTTATAATCATTCAAAGTTTGTATTCATGTTTTTGGGACACCCTGTATTTATTAGAATAAGAACAAAAATAGAATTCAAAATATACATAAGTACAAAAAATCTTAATCAAATTTATTTGAAGGAAGTGTACAATTTCTGTTGTTTAGTGTTTTTTTTATGGGCTTTCTCATGTGGTTAAATGAGAATGCCAATTCTACAGCCTTTTTATGAAGTTCATTTTCCCCTTTCAATTTTGCATACAACTTGATAGTGTTAATATAACTTAACACTTGCAATGAAGTAAGAATTTGTATTTTCTCACTGTCTTTTCCATTTTGTTCATCTTCTGAATCTCTCACACTGTTACCATCTTACAATTCTATTATACGTTTTAAATCAGTTTCTGTTAAAACATTCTTGTCAGTGTTCACAAAACTTTTTCCATTCACAGAATCATCTGCATCAGTGAGAGTTTGGATTTTACTAGAATAGTCATAACAAACAACTTTACAATCTCGGCCATTATCAAGAATAAATCCACAGTTTTGAAAGCACTTTGTTACGCATTTAACTTTTATTTATTTGATTGAATGACTTAAAAATGCAATTGTATCTGACATATCAGTTTTCATGTTCATTTCAGATGCTCTCTTACAGTCGTCCATGTTTGTAATAATATGCTGAAACATCAATTTTCTGTATTTCAGTTTTATACACTGTATAATTCCATTATCTAGTGGCTGTAGAACTGATAATGTACATGGAGTTAGAAAGACTAAATTAACATTTGAAAGTTAAACTTTTAGGTGACAAGATGCATTATCTAGAAAAAGTAGAATAGTCCTATTTTTTTGTTAAATTCTTTTGTGTAATTTGTTTAAAAATTCCTCGAATTTAGCATTTGTCATCTACACTTTATTATTTGCTTTCCATTCCACAGAAAGTTGATTTTTCCTTAAATTTTTGAAAAAGCATGGATTTTCACTTTTACCAATTACCCATGGTTTCTCTAGTTTTCCATCAGCAAATTCGACCAAAAGTACAATCAATCGTTCTTTTGAACAGCAACTTCCGGAATAATGATAGCAGAAAAAAGAAAAGAATATATTTAACCAATACCTACTGTAACAAAATGTCCAAGAATTTATTAATATTTAAACAAATTATTAATTAAATAAGAATATATTAATATTTAAACATTATTTTTGCCTTACTCAGGTTCTAATCCTACTTGTTGATAGATGAAGTAGATGAAAAATAGTTTTTGTCCGCATTATGCGGGTTTCCCATATAGATGGTCTTTCATAAAAAACATCTTAAGATAATGCTGCAAAATTTTGATATTTCTGGCTTGTACAGGTTTCTGCACTATGCAGTTTCTGGCTCAGACAGGTTTTACTTTATTAACATCATCATTGTTATGTTCTTAAAGATTACATGTTCCTTTAATTAATGTGTAAGTGAATTGTAAAGTAACTATTCAGGCATTGCTGAGATGGAATGATACTCAAAAGACACTGTGGATAAACATGCTGCACGAAACGTTGACTTCTGGGCTCACAACGTAATGTGCCTTTATTATATCTAATGATTATCAGTATTAGCCTTCCTATTATTTATGAAATTCCTTTTCTGTTTTGTTTAGTTAAAAACAAAAGGACATAAAAACCTTATTGGTTTTGATTTAAATTTAGTATATTTAATGACAGAATTAATTAAAAGCCTGTTTGTCTTTAATAATAAAAAAAATAAAAAAGTGTCACTTTAGTTTTTTAGAACTTGGATAATGTTAAAGTAACATTTAACATTATCATCACAGTATTATTTTATACTCTGTGACTTCCACATGGTTCAAGAGTTAATATTTCTTTATGTTATCTCTGTGTTCTCAGGGTCGTAAACTTACTTGTGTGGGGATTTCAAAGCCTACAAGTATGCCAGCTCTCTATCAGTGGCTGCTTCAGTTGAGGTCTGCTCTTGTGTCAAAGGTGAGTAGACATTCAAGCAACTGATTTAATTATAAAAGTTCATCTAGCTTTGTTTTTCAATGGTTTTAGGTGTAGAGATATGTGGAAAGAACTACTATTAAAAGTTTTGTTTAGTTATCTGGATTATTTGTATATGCCAAGATGCAATTTTTATCATGTTTCTAACTACTTTGTGACGTGCTATGTTAGTGTGCATAAAAGTGCCAATCTATTTGTTAACTAATGTTTAGATACTTTATTGTAAATATGGAAGTTGTTTCGGTTCCTAGTTCAGTACAGGACTGTGGAAGAACATTATGTGATTGAAAAAGTAAACATTAAATGTGATCAGTGACATATGAAATGTGTTTCTTTTTACTTCTATTTGTAAACACCATGTTCTATTTCTTCAGTTCACACTTTACTTTCATGATATTCTGAGCAAGCAGACAACTCCTCTCGAAATGAAGAATATTTGTTTCAAGACATCCATAGACTTGTACCAAAAGTAAGTGAAATAATGAACAACGTCATAACTTTTATAAAATAAAACACTTTACTTAGAAAGTAGACATGCAGTAATGTAATAAAAAATACACCATGCAACAAATTTTTTACTTTTTCTTATTCCTGGGCTGAAAGTTTTATTTCCCAATTGCTTATGCCTAAAGTAAATGGAAAAGACCTATTTTTCTCTTCAAACTTTGCTTTTGTGACCTGGGTGCATATAATGAAAACATGAGACTATATTTGGGGGCTGGTACGTGAAAGTGATTTACATTACAGTTGCAAATATAAAAAAAAACTACTCACTTCTAAACATTTTTGTTCATTTTTGTATCACTTTAGTATAAATACATGTAAATCTTGATTCATATGTTGTTTTATTCAGACTTTATATAAATGAAAATATGTAAATTTTCCCGTTTTTACATCGAAAATAGTTTAATTTCTAAATTTCATTATCCAGGTCACAAAAGCAAAGTTTGAAGGGAATAATGGCCATTTTCTGTACTTTTACAACATAAGTAATTACGAAATAAGAGATGCTCTTCAGGAACAAAATTTGTTTTCCGGAGTGTAATATCATCTTACTTTATCTTTTGCAAAGATTTGTTTTAGACAGAACAATCAAGTTTTTGTTATATAGTATTCTTTAGTCTTGTATAAAAGAGAGAGCTCTTACATACAATTAAAAATTAATTTTGTGATTTCAGATTACTAACTGTAACTTTGCATTATAATTATAAATGAAGTTAGCAGCTCAGATGTCACTATGAAATCAATATGTTAATGCAACATTCATTATTGTAGTTTCTTTAAGATAATAACTTTGTAATTTTTGTATTAAGTAACATGTCGAAATAAATAAAATATTAATTGGATTTGTTTTTGTGTTATTTTTTTTAGACTCTTGACCTACCATCGAAAGTCTGATGCTTTGTTTGTGGCTCTGGTATTTGACACGCACGGGTTAGAAAACTACAAAGGTCAAGGCTATCACCATCCAAACAAGATGGTTGAACCTCCAAAAGGACTTGATTCATACCCAACAATTGTTTGCCATCCTCCTGTAATTTGTATTTCTTTAAGACTTAATATTTTATTGACTTGTTTCTCTGCACTGTTAAAAAGAAAAAAAAAAGTAATTGTATCTCATGACCTTTGGGTCAACTCTGTGAACACACAATTAACATGCCCACTGCATAAACCTAGATCAGTAACATTTTTGTGTGTACCCTCTGAATAAAGACATTACATTACAGTAGCTTTGGCCTACATCAGTGACTACTGTTGCAATTGGCAGAACAAACAGGAGTTTTGGTCATATCTCTAGAAATATTAAAAGCCAGGTGTAAAGAAGTTATAATGTAATTGTACTGGCTAGGTCACTTTTAGAGTGATGTGTTTAGTCTTGGGTTCCTTACCTTAGAAAGGATGTTTTTTTCTCTTGAAAAAAGAAGTTATGAGGGATCTTATTCAGAGAATTGGTGGTATTCATACCTCTTCTTTTTTGTGTTTAATGGTGACAACAGTAAGACTAAAACACAAATATAAATATTGTCAGGGTAAGATTAATCTTCAGCTAAGACAGTTTTATTTCTAACAGAGTGGTTGGCTTTTAGAACAGGCTGTCTTCAAATCTGATAAATGCAGTTAATCTGAGGTAGTTTGAGGGAAAGCTTAATTAATATTTGAAAACTAAGGGCTAGCTTTAAGTACTTTAGTGTTTATTCAACTTAGTGAATAGGACAGCCTAGATGAACCAAATTTGGGTACCTTCTCCTTTAATATTATATTATACCCTCCAGATAAGGACATCTTGCATACATTACCACAACATGGCCCTAGATTAAGGGGAACTGAATATATTATTTCTTTTACTCAGTGTGAATTGAGCCTTTGTTTTGTCTTTTTCGGTACTAGAAAACATAATTTAGATTCACCTTATTAAAATAGTATTCTCTCCACATGTTTTGCATAAACCAATTTTATGTTGATTGTATTTCCTAAGATAGGTATATAAACCATGAAAGGTGGGTCAAAAGCCAAGAAAGAATGAGGTTTGTAACATATACTTTTTGTTAGCAGAATTTATTAAAGAGAGCACCACTATGTGTTTGTATAAGAATATTATATGTAATTATGCTTTTAAAATTCTTTGTTAGATAATCCTTTGATCATGATTTTATATGTAGTAGAAATCACTTCTACTGAACAATTTACACTTTTTGTCATACTGTTATATGACAGTTATAGTTCTACATTAAAATTTACTGAAGTAACAGTAATACGTGATATTTTTAAGTGTTTACAGCTTCCTATTGTACGTTAATGTTTAAACAAAGAAGGATAAAATATATGGGAAATTATGGAAATGTATAAAACCTTTAGGTTTTACTCCATTTTGTCAGTTTCTGATGCAGTACTTATATGCTATTGTCTAGTGCTGCCATCTATATGCGAACTTTTTTCACACATGCCACAAGCCTTCTACTTTCTCAGTATTGGAATTGCAAGATTCTAATATCTCTCTCATGCATCACCTCCTCACCAATAGGAGCATAACATACTCTTGTAATACTGTGACTCGTTTGATACTTATCTCCAGAATTGTCACTTTTCCTTTGGTAGTGCTTGGGTTTGGATGTACTCATTTGCTTGTTTAATTATTCATGTTTGAGTTTATTTCCTCACGAAGTGATTGTTTTTTAAATTAATTGGCTTTCATTTAGCCTGTTTCTTTTATTAGTATCAGGTAGTTCTAGTCACTATTTTCACTTGAATTTAGTGAATGTTTATGTACAGTGAATTCTGAAGTCAAAGCTACCATTTTGGGGGTTACACCAGTGACCAATATTTTTTTTTTATCAGGTTTTAAGTGGGGATGACCCCATTGTGGTTTTATTTGCTTTTATATGCTAGGAGATGAAATATTACATGGTTCAATCTTTGTCCTCAGATGTTGCCCAGGCTGCCAAAGTCTTCAGTTGTCTTTTCCAACTTTCAAATTTTCCTTTCCATTTCTGACCTGATGAGTATACTAAGCTTAATGTGGTTGTTATGAATTTTGTGTCACAGGTTTGTGAAATTTTAACCCTTCTCTCTATTTCTTATGTACCTCATCATTCCTTATTGCACAAACAATCTTTCAAACCTTTTTTTGATTTCTTCTTTCACCTGATATTTGTGTTCATGCTGCCTTGCTGTTAAGTGAGGAGATTATTGTGGACTTCAGATCACTTTGCATTTTCTTACCTTTGTGCTGAGTGTCCATTTTTATATTAGCAGTTGCCAGGTTCCTTACTGCCTATTTGAAGGGAAGCTCTCAAATCATCTGTCAGTTTTACCCATGCCCAGTTTTCTTGCTTGCATCTTATCCCCTTATGAGTCTATTATGGTATCTTTGCTTACACATCCTATCTAAGGCTTTTCACAGAAGTCATGATGGGTTGCCCTTCTCTCCCCCACTTTAGCCCACGTATCGTTTTCAACTCTGATATTACATATGTGGTTTCTATATTGTTTGGACCTAATAAATTGTGATGCTGTATTGGCTTAGGTCCATTCATCCTCAATATATCTGTACAACTTCATTAAATGGAACTGTTGATTTGCCACACACCCTTATTTTAGTCACTTCTTACTAGTGAAATTCCATCACTTTATGATATGGTTATTGGTGATATCACTGTTCCCCCTTTTTGGTCCCCACATAAGATTCCTTCAGTGGGCACTTCATGGTCACTGGAACTTTGCTTGGGATCCTTTTTCTACCATCATTTCCTTGCCTTTTCCATGCAAGTCAACCTGTTTTGGTAGTCAAAGACCATGTGTTGATGGGTGTGCCACTTCCTCCCCTCTATCAAATCTACATCTTTTTACAGATGCATCCCTTTAGCAATAAAGAACATGGGGTTAATCATAAGGAAGGTTGATCCATTCGTCTGTGGACTAAACAACTTTGCATATCAATGTTCTCAAACTTTTATACAGATGTCAGATGATGCATCACTTTATTCTTCTCATCTGATGTTGTCTGGTGATGGTTTGTTCATACAATTCAGTGATAGGGGCACATATCAACCACCAAAGTGACAGCCAGTTCAGAGATTTCTGTCTCCAGATGTTTGATTTGCATTAAGCCACCACATTAATCTTATGGCATGTCATGTGCCAGGTGCTTTCAATCTGGTTTCAGATCATCTCTCACACCCCAACAAGATATATCCCACAAAGTTAACATTATTTCCCCTTGTTTTGAGGGATCTTTTCCATTGGTGGGGTTCTCTCAGCTTGGGTCCCTTTGCTACACACCCAAACAACAATTTACCTCTTTTTTGGTCACATGTACCTCATCCTCAGACTCTGGGAGTCAGTGCCTTTAGCCAGGATTGATTATATCTTTATGCTTACCCATCCATTTGATTACTTTGTTGGGGGATTTATTCCTGTCATCCATTTCACTCTTTGTTTGATCCTTCTTATCACTACTTATTTCCACAGTTACAGCTACTGCTGCTCTCCCCTCTTATTCCTGTTTCACTTTCTTCCTACTTTCTTCATCAACCTTAGTCATGTGTCCTACATCGTGCTTGGTTTTTGTCTGATCCTCAACAAGGAAATTTAGTTTCACATATCAGCTCAATTCCTTGTTAGCTGGTTCCATCTGTCCATCCATCTTCCATTGAGATGTGCCAGTGCATGTCAAAGGTGTTGCATTATTGATCTACAACTAGAGAATTTCCTGCTGACTATTCTACAATGACGTGTGGCAAAATTTCTTACCTGGTTCTTTGACTGTGGGTCTCCTTGCTTGCAGGATATTAGTGGTCTCATTCCATATGTTTTGTTTTTCCTTATATAATAGAATTTTCACTTCCCCTGCCCTTATCATTTCTTCTGGATACATCACCCTCCTATGCAACCTACACTTTCAGATTGAGATGCTAATATAGTCTTCTATTCCCTTATTTTACCTCCGTTGGAATCACCTTCTTCAGTTCTCATGTTCTGTCATTCCCTTAAAATGTATCTCCTTACATTCTTCCAGTGCTGCCATCTTTTGCTAAACTTTGAAGTGATAGATTGGTAGAGGAGTGCTGGTGAGGAGGTGACTCATGATGAATTACTTGAGAGACATTTGTGATCTTACAATTCCAGTAGGAGGAGACAGAAGGTTTGTGGCATGCACAAAGAAAAAGTTCATATATAGAGGGCAGCACTGAACAAGAATGGTTGTGCCTCCCTGGGAAAGTATGGCCTTTTGAAATGAGGACACAAGAATAACAATGAAAGAAACAGGAAAAATAATTTTTTAAACTGTAAATTTTTCTGCTCATACTTAAGGAAAAACTCATTAGAGACATAAACTACTATATTTGCCATTATTATCATGCAAGAAAATAATTCTGAATAGGCAGGGGTGACTCGCAACATAAAGTTTAGAAATCACTGCAATAACTATTGTGCAAAGATTAAGATGTAAGTAACCAAAGTAATAATCATATTGTCATAAGATAGTTAAAGTTATCAGCATACCTTTTGTTCAAAGTAATTCATAAGACATTGCCAGGATGTTCATAGTTTCAGGTACAACCATTTGTAAAAATACCACATGGTGAACCATTCATCCTTCTATAGGTATAGTTTTCCTCAGTTCTTGCAACTTCAGTGGAACCGTTTATCATATACTAGTATTTGATGTATTTTTGTGCCTTAAATACTCATTAAGGTATTAGTTTAAAACAAAAAAGACCATATTCTCAGATCTACAATACTTAACATAATTATTGAAGGATTGTGAAGTTTTTTTCTGATTAGCAATTTAATAATTCTGTTATTGTTTATAAGTTTAATCATGTCATATTTTGAAATGTGCAGTTCTTTATTTTATGAAAACAGGAAAAACCTATCTCCCATTGGCCAAGTGTAATTATGATAATGAATGATAAAATGAAGGAGTTGAACAGCACAGACAATATAGTTTTCTTTTACGATTCTGTGAGTATCTTTTTTTTTATCTGAATGATTTAATGATGAAACAAAACTTTATTGGCACTTTACGTGTTGTTTTTTATTTTAACAGAAGCTACAGACAGTTATTAAAGTGGTTTGGGACTCTTCAAGTCAAAGCACTAGTAACTTATTTTAATTTCTACCCATAAAAAAAATATAGTAAACTTTGAAAATAAAAATTTACTCACGATTTGAATGTTTTAATTTTTTGTGTTGTCAATCTAATTGTTGGATTCGTAAGTTTTAAAATAGGCAGCAAGTGTATTAATTAAACAGTTTTAAGTATTTTCAAATGGCTTATTAATTAAGTTTAACTTTAAAAATTGTACATTGGTTATATAAAAACCATAAAATTATTTATTAGAAGGCATAAACTCTTCACTGTATACTATTTGGTTAGAGTACATTCTCATCCTTGTTAGGATTTCACTAAGAAGAAAAGAGAATTAGTCAGAATGTACTGATAATAACTTGTAAGTAAAGAGCATTTTGTATCACATGCTAAACACCTACTAGGTAAGAGTAGTACTTGAAAATCTCATGTTGTCAGTACAGTTAAAACTTGTCTCTGCTTGTATGTTACATCACATTTAGTAATATTATATTATTGCCTGTTATAACACTCACTGCAAAGAACTTAAGAGAAGGAGAGGGTGAACTCATTTTTTTTCGTATAAACTGCATAAGGAGTCGTTAATAACACAAGACAATAACACAATGTTTTTCTGCTGTTATAAAAAAAATGCAACTTTTGCACTAACTAATTTGATGATACTGATTCTAAAACCCATGGTGAAAGTTACTGATCATCTCTAGTTTTTGAGTTGTGATAGATTTATTCAAAATATCTTGATATGTTGAAAATACAACTTCTCTTTTACTAACCATATTTATTCTGAGAAAATTGCATTTAAGAATGCATAATCTGCATGCTTTGTAAAGGTTTTATGTTCACAGCTGAATAACAAGTACCAGTGGTTTAGTATTCCCATTGTGCAAAAATAAAGTTTTCAGATTAACTTCAGATGAGTTAATAAAAAGTCTTAATCTTTGAGGATGATATTTAGTATTTAATTCTTCCATTAGTACATCAACATTTGTACAGAAACACAATGTATCTTGAATGCTGTTTCTGGAGCTGAGAAGTTTCACGTGTTGTTTTAATAGAAACAAATTATAAATAAAATAATTTAGTTCTTATGTGATTGGATGAGGCAGTTTAATGCTGTTTCTGGAGCTGAGTAGTTCCACATGTTGTTTTAATAGAGACAAATCATGAATAAAATAATTTAGTTCTTATGTGATTGGATGAGGCAGTTTAATGCTGTTTCTGGAGCTGAGAAGTTCCACATGTTGTTTTAATAGAGACAAATCATATATGAAATCATTTAATTCTTGTTATGCGATTGGATGAGGGAGTTTTTGTTGAGGTGTCACAGGAATAGAATTATCAGATGAAGATAAATATTATTCATTGTCTTCCTTGAAGGATAACTCTTTTGTTTTCCAATTTGCTGTTGGATGTGTCACCAGAAGACCATCCCCATGATGTACTGGTTTCATTACATATACTGCATCTAGATGTAATGTACTGTTTAGTTTAGCTTGGTAACAATCAGTTAGATGATCTTTGGCCTAACACTATCATGGGAACTACAATGTCACACTTGTTCTCTTCTTATTCAGCCAATGTGTCAAGTCAGGTGTACCAATGTTTTTCTTGTTCACCAGTTTTGCACCCAAAATAGTGGTAGTAAGCTACCTTTATTTTGTGAATGATGTTTTTCCTTTCTGAAACTTTAATACATTTCCCAAAACTGTGGTGGAAACAGTTTGAGTGATATTTTTCACTTTCAGATTTTACTTGAGTTGGAGGCAGGCACCATTTCAGATGGTTTTCTGAAAAATATAAAATAATTTATGTTTACAGAACTAGAGTTTAAAACACTTTAGTAAACAAAGTTTTGTGTAAGTTTATTATATCACGTATTTGCTACAAGGAAGATCAGACTTTGTCTTGACTGTAAGTGGAGAGTGACAGACGAAGTAACATATTGAATAACTGAGAGGAAACAGAGAGCCATCTGGCTCCATCCCTTTTGTGCTCACTTGAGAGACTTCTTGAATGTTCTGGTGAACTAATCATGCGATAGTGTTGTGATTCCGAGGCTGAGTGGGTGAGCATGAGAATGAAGCAGAATTGGTGCAAAGAACATGACATGAACAACATTGGAATTTTACACCAATACAATACAGTTAACATTTGAAGTTATTAAAAATGTGTGCCTCACTTAATTTCACAGTATAAAACTATTTTATTGAGTTGATTGTGTGGTATTTCACACAGTGCAGATAAAATACTGAGACACTACAGCAACTCAAAATCTAAAGGTGATAGACAAATTTTGAAATGAGTACCATCAAATTACCCTAAATCACTTGTATTTTTTTACAGTATCTGATTTTTACCATATTTCACAAGAATGTAAAGTAACATCAACCAAATTTATAACATTTTTAAATATTCCAGTAATTTTAAAACTGTCAACTGATATAAAACCAGTGTCTTCTATCTTTTCTTTTGTCACTTCATATTGAGTATTTCATAATAAGTCTTGGAACATGCATGATTATTGTCTCCGTTCATTTTGCACACTATTTTCATTTTCAAGTAAACTGCACTGTGCTAGATGTTGAGTAAAACAAGCCATAATGAGGATGTAAGCACACGTGCCAATGAACGTGATGTATTAATGTGAGTGACATAATAGTTTATTTACATATTACCAAGACAAGAATAGAACTCACCTTATGAAGTGTCTACAGAAGTAGTTGAAATTGGTTTTCACTGTTATGAGTATACTCTACCTAATGTAAAATGATATTAAGAAACTATTACTAAATAAGAACAAACTAAGTAAATAATTTTTTTGCTTAGCTTTTACATCAGAAAGCCTCCCAATGGGTCAGTGTTTAGTTTACAGAATTGTTGTGTGAAAATACAGAAATTGATTCCTGCAGTGGGGCCTGACATTGCCAGGTAGTGAGGGAACTTGACTTGCAACCAGTATGTCATTATTTCAAATCCTCATCTCACCAAACATGATTGCCCTTTTAGCACTGGGAAGTATTATATAATGATGATAAAATCTCACTATCTTTTGGTAAAAGAGTAATCCAAGAGTTGGCAGTGGGTGATAATAATTAACTGTCTTTCCTCTAGTATTTCACTTCTAAATTAGGGTGGACTACTGCAGATAGCCCTCATGTAACTTTTCATGAAATTCAATACAAATCAAACCTTGTAGCAGTCAGAATTCAGATATCCCTCTGTATAGCTTTGATTTAAAACAAATGAACAACTACACCAGAAAGTTGTTGATATTAGGAACTTAGTTCAAACTGTAAGAATTCATTAGTATATCATTAATTTTTGTAAATGTGTAGTTGAAGAGATATAAGACGAGAAAGTATAAATTGGTTTATTTCATGTGCAGTTGTTTTTAACCCATAATTTCTTTCTGTTATAGCGACTACAGACAACCTATTTCTTGGCTCAAGTCGAACCTCGTATCACATTAGTTATTATTCATGAAGGAAAGAAATCTCAGAAAGAATCTTACATTACAAATTTTCTCCAGGACTTCTGTTCTCACTTAAGATGTAACAAGATATTTGCAGGTTTGAAACCAGGTTCCAAATGAATGAGATAAAACATTGTATTTGAAGTCAAAATGTAAAAATATATATATTTTGTGTGCGTTTATTACTATATCGTTTTAAAAAAGTAATGTGAAAAATGAAAATGGTACAGAATTTTCAAGTTTAGACATGTATTATGAAGAAGTAAATGTTAATAAAAAATAATGTTTGTGGATAAATGAATTATTAAAAAAAACTAATAACTTAATCTTACCAAAAGATAAAAAATAAATAAAATATTTGATAGTGTTACGTATTTTGTTTATGTTTTATGTTTTTCGTAAACTAAACGCAACAGAAAGACACAGATAACAGTTTGTATAATTTATTACATTAAACTATTAACAGATATAACATAAATTATATAATAAAAATGACAGATATTAAGTTTAAACCTTCAAAGTTAATTACAAAACAAAATGGTATTAGTTTCAACTTTCAAAATTAATCACAATACAAAATGGTACTGGCCTGTATCTAATATAATGATCTAAAATGAAAGTCTCAAATTCCAGTCTAGGATGTGAATTTGGTCCCACGAAGAAATTCCGAAGTTTAAATGAAGAAGTTCAGAAACAGTTCATAGTTCAATAAATTCGACGAAGTTCTTTTCACGATGCCTCCGATGAACGTCACAAAATTGTCGCCTTTAATTTTTTCGATTTCCCGTAAATTGTTCCACACGTGCTGACTTTCAGTATAACCACTAATTCAGATGAATCGTAGAGATTGATGAAGTAAAATCAGTTTCCGTAGATCTAACTTCAGTTACAAATCCAAATTGAATAATCACAGCAAACACTTAATCTTTCTCAAACGAATGACTGACTCTTCTTTTCTAATGACTCTTCTCCTGAATATAACTAATGTGTGACTCTCTTTTTCTCTCTCGCATCTTCATCTGTTTATATATTGTAGGCCTAGACTCCTCGAAACACCGCGAAATTTCTACAGATCTCCAGAGCAATCCGCGCATGTTCGTTCTTGCACGAGACTAAACGTCTAGACACGAAGTCGCCAGCATTTCATTTACAAACATATGATTGGTCTACTTAATTCAAGAAAATTCTAAATGTTACCCTAAATGAATAACAACATATTTTATTAGTTTAAACTTCGAAACAATAATATAAATATGGAAATATGAATAATAGAAATGAAAATTTAAACACAACATGTTGTCGCTTACAAAATATTTACACGACATTTACATAACACTCTTCCCCCTTAAAAGTAAAAAAAAAAGTTTGAACTTGTGAAAACTTTTTTTGTTTATTTGTTTTTTAAACCAACTTAAAAGGGTTAAATTCAGTAGATTCTGAAATAACCTCACGAACTTCAAACAATAACAATGGGAACACCCTCAACCCAGTTCTTTGAGTGTTCGTGGCAGTAATTTGGTGGAAACGATCAAGGATACCTTGTGACTCAGGATGACATGCACTGGATGAAACTTGATGGATATTTAGTTCACGTATAGCTTGTTGAAATAGCTTGGACATAAAATTTGAGCCTTGATCTGATTGCACAACTTTTGGAATCCCGAACATGGTAAAGAATTTGACAAGAGCCTTCACAATGTTGGGAGCAGTGATTTTTCTCAAAGGGATTGCCTCAGGGAAACGTGTAGAAGCACACATGATCTTCAAGAGGTATTCATTTCCTGCTTTGCTTTTTGGCATTGGGCCAACACAGTCGATAATGACCCTTGAGAACGGTTCTTCAAAGGCAGGAATAGGTTGCAGTGGTGCTTTGGGAATCCCCTGATTTGGTCTTCCTGTCATTTGGCAAGAATGGCATATCTTACAAAAGTCAACAACATCTTGGCGCATCTTTGGCCAATAGAAATGTCGTCGGATACGATCTAGGGTCTTTCTTACACGTATGTGTCCTGACAACAAATGGTCATGAGCAAGACTAAGAATATCATTCCTATAGCATTTTGGAATGACGATTTGATGAATAACATTCCACTCTTCATCAGCAGCAACGTCAGGAGGTCTGTATTTTCTCATTAACACACCTGACTTCTGGTAGTAACAAATAGGGACAGTTCCTATTTCGTTTTCATCAACGGCCAGTTGTAGAAGAGAATGAGTTTCAGGATCATTGTCCTGTTCTTCAACAAGTTTGTTACAATGAAGAGAGTTGAAAAATGACTTGGAGTCATCAGTAGAACTCGAAGTTGAGTTAGAAATCTCATCGATGTGAGACATGAATGTATCAGATAAAGAGAAATCCTCTTTGGACTCCTGAGAACGTGTCTGAGAACGAGTAACAGCACAGGTGGGAAAAACATCAGGAAACTCTTCAACGAGTTGTTCTGTACTGGGAGTAATAACAGGTGCTTCAACAACATGGACCTCTGGTACTACCTTACTACCAGCCAAATCATTTCCCAAAAGCATAGACACACCTCCAACAGGCAATGAAGATTTAATACCCACAGTCACTGGGCCCGAAACTAAGTCCGAATGCAAATCTAATCTATGAAGAGGAACAGAAACGACGCCACCTTCTACACCAGAAATGAGCACATTGGCCCCAACGGATGACTTTTCAGAAAACGGAAGTACACTTTCCAAAATCAAACTCTGAAAAGCTCCAGTATCCCGCAGGATTTTAATTGGTTGTAGATGTGAATTGCCAACAAAAGAAACAAAACCTTCAGTCATGAAAGGCTTAAATTTGTCCTCAACAATATCTTCAGGTACATCAATAATATTGGACTTGGAATCCACAGTGGACTGGACAGGGTCAAAATCATTGGGAACCAATGATGTATCCAACAAGAACGAAATGAAACTATTGGGTGATGGCTTATTTTTGAGCTTATAGCACTCAGAAATCAGATGGCCAGGTTTCCTACAATAAGCACATGTTTTGGATGAGAATGACACGTTTTTGGTAGATGACGAGCTTTGAGAATTAGAAGTTTGCTCTTTTTTGTCTTTGTCAACATTTGGATAACGTTTGAATGAGTCATTGGGTTTCTTTGCTGTGTAATTTGTTTTGCTCTTGTATGAGAAATCTTTGTGAGTCAAAGCATACTCGTCTGCCAAGACAGCAGCATCATGAATTTTGGAAGTTTTTTGTTCATCAGAACTGAACATAAAATAAACATTCCAACAGCAGACCTAAAAATTGTAAGCTGTGAGAGAAAATGTTACAAAAAAGCATAGAGTGCCAAGAAAGAAACATTTTCCTTTTAATTGGTGTTATTAATACTTATTACCTGTTACATATTTTTTATTTATTGAATGTGAAGAATGAACTTGTAACCCCTGTTACATCAAAAAATAAAAATTACACTTTAGGGCCATGGGTGCATTATAGGAGTGACTGTCAACTCCTACTATTTAACTATAGTAGTTCTAAAATGAGAAGTTTTGAATAGTTTTGCTCTCTAAAACATCAGGGAATACTACTACAGACAGTCCTTGTGCAACTTTTCACGAATATCTGAAACAGACTAACCCAAACCAGTTTCACGCATGTAAGTTTCAAATTTACTGTACCTAATCTTACATTATCAAACACTCTCAAGAACGAACAAATGTACAATGCGATAATAAAGAAAACTTCAAAATTAAAATGAATATGTCTTAAAAACTATTTGTAATTTGAAAGTCAAAGTTTTACCATAGTACACTAAAACAGGTATTCCTTTTATTCATGAAAATGCATTACAAAACCTCTCTGTACTGCATGCCCAAATGGTTGTTCTTACAAATTTTTTTTGCTCTCTTCTAGCAAAACGAGATCAGTAATTTCAATGAAATACATTTCATTGTGAAGTATGTTGTTCACACCTTTCAACGATGTAGCAGCATGATGCATCTCGTGTTATTTACGAATGTGGTTGATATTGTGATTCACAAAAATATGAACATTTTTAATGTCTTCTGTGATAGTTTTGATACATTTTGTACATTGTGTAAACTTTCATTGAAATATCTTGTTTTTTGTATTTGACGATGTAAAACTTAATTTTCCTATACTAAACAGTATTCTGGACATAATAGTTTTAAAATCATATCTTTGTGTATAAAAACCTTGTTTATCTCAAGATTATGTATTCCTGGAAACAACACAAACCACCGTGTTTCACTAATATATCGTACTGGTGTAGAATAGTTCTAATAATTAAATTATGATTGATTTCAGTTGAATGTATTGACAGAATGTAGTAAAGCTGGTGTAATATTTTAAAAAAATTGGATATTGGTTAATTATGTTGTATTTTATATGCTAAAGAAGCTCAGTAATGTAAGTCATATTTCTTCGCATGAAGGCTGATAACAGTTTTTCACATGTTTCTTTACTTTACTCGCACGTGTTCTTGTAAGATGTGTATATTTGCTATCAGTCTTCTTTGCCATAGGAGTAATTTTTGTATCAGGGGGGGTTACCAAAAATTTCTAATTATGTTGCCAAAGAATCATTAATTATACACATCATGCTACATCTAGATTCAATGAAGAATATAATTTGGTTTTGAATTTTGTTCAAAGCTACACAAGGGCCGTCTGCACTAGCCTTCCCTAATTTAGTAGTATAAGACAAGATGGAGGGCAACTAGTCATCACCACCCATCGCTCACTCTTGAACTACTTTTTTAGCAACAAATAGTGGGATTAATTGTAACATTATAATGCCCGAATGGCTGTAAGGGTGAGCATATTTGGTGCAAAAGGGATTCAAACCTGTGATCTTCAGATTACGAGTTGAACACCTTAACACACCTAGTCATGCCGGGCCAAAGAAGAATATAATACTCATAGAATATACTTTACCAATTTACAAGAATGATGTATTTCGTCTTTTATTATAAAATATAAATAATTTTTTTACTTAAAATATATATGTGTGTATGATTATTTTAATAGCATACTGTTTTTGGATTTGCTTAAGGAAAAGATAAAAATGAAACAGACAGGTTAAAAATGATTTGTGTCAATTTTGATGCATATTATTTGACCATCTGACTATAGTGGTTCCATCTGTAATATTTCCATGGCATTAAAAATACTGTCCCTTTAAAATAATGTTTAATTATATGCTTTACGTCAAGTGTTCATTAGACATTATTGAGAACAATGTACTGTCTACACCACTTACACCCCTCTTCTAACTTTAGTGTCTTACTTACTACAGATCAACTGATCATACTTCTCTTATTTTTTGGGAAATCAAACTTACCCACTTTACAATTTCCGTACACAAGATGATAAACTCATGAAAACTACCATAATGCATTTTCCTATAAACTAGGTGGGAAAGAGCAATCAATTCTTAGGCCTAGCTGTTTAGCAAAACACTTAAAGACACTTGTACATAAGGTGCTGCAGTTTATATCTCTTAAAATCAACGTTATATTTGTGTACTTTTTAAAGAATGGTTTCAGTTATATCTGCACATAATAAGATGAATAATTAATTTTGTCATCCTTTCACCACAAAACTGCTGATATAAATTGATCAGGCTTATGGAACAAGGTTTCGTGAAATATTTATAATAAAAAAATGATTGAAAAGGAATTCATTATATTTTAAAAATTTACCCAGTCAATATTTTTCACCTAAGTGTACGATATGCTATCTATCTAACTAAGCCTCAGTCATCCCTCATTTGATGAAGCTCTCTGTCAGACCAGTCCAGTATTTCCTATTCTTAGGATACCATGTCCATCTGATTCCTGTTTCCGTCACTGTATTGTCTCTCCATCTTCTCTATTGCCTTCCCTTAAATATTTTTCCTAAGTTGCCAATCTATTGTTCTTAATGTATGCCTACTATCAAAACACCTCACTTTATGCTCAACCCATTTCCATTTAGTTCTTGGAATGAGCCTTAATGTACTCATTATATTTGTTTCTTTTTCTTATTCAATCATTTCTCTGTCCACCTTGAAGTGCTATATGGTAAACTATACAATATGCAAGTGTAAAAGAAATGCATATATTATGTTTAGGGATAATACACGTTTTAATAAAAACAAACATACGTACTGAAAATTTTTATTATGCAGTGAAGGTTTTAGAGTTTTCTCTTTATACCAGTCTTTTGCTCATTCAAGAGGAATAAATTACATATTTATTTTAGTTTGAATTTCACTCTTAGGCTGACAAAAAGATAACTTTCATTGTGTTATTTGTTCATTTTAATTTTATGTCTTGAGAACCAGTGAAAAGTAACAACAAGGTGACATTTGGATAGGATGAAGTGTGGAATCTTGTGATTTTAAACAATGTTAATGTGATATGACATTTGGATAGGTTCAAGTGTGGAATCTTGTGATTTTAAACAATGTTAATGTGATATGACATTTGGATAGGTTCAAGTGTGGAATCTTGTGATTTTAAACAATGTTAATGTTTTCAGCAATGTTATGTAAGCTAAGAGAAAACATTTTTCTTCAAGTATTTTACTAATATTGAGTACTTTATTATGATAACTACAATGAAATAACACAGGATAAAATCTTAGATTTGTGATACAATCTAGTTTTGAACCTGTTGTTCTGTTTAATGATCTCTAGGTTTAAGAAAGTATTTCCAATTACTTTTGTTTTTCAGTAGTAAACTTGGCATTCCTGTACTTGGAATTTAAATAATTTTGAAATTTTTTGACATGGCTGTGTTATCTGAATACAATAAAAGGGTCATCAACGTATCTCTTATAAATTATTCGCTTTGATTCGGGCAGATAGGAATGTGCCCCCCAGTGGCTCAGCGGTATGTCTGCGGACTTACACGCTAAAATCCGGGTTTCGATACCCGTGGTGGGCAGAGCACAGATAGCCCATTGCGTAGCTTTGTGCTTAATTCAAAACAACAAGAACAAGAAGATAGGAATGTAACCAATTAGCTTCATGACAAGACAAAGATAAATTAGTTAATATGAAAGCAACTGATGGGCTTATGGCCACACCATCAATTTTGTCATGTGTCTAATTATTAAACACAGTGAAATTCTTTGGTTACAGTTTCAAGTAGTTATGTTATTAAAGAAACATAATAAAACATGTTAATACCAATCATTTTCTTGCCATTAAATAAACGTTGTGAAATAAATACTGACAATATCAAGGTCTCAAGTGTTGTTAACCCTGAAGAGAATGCTGCTGCTCCGCAAAAGGATTTAGATCACTTAGTGAGTTGTGCAGATAAATGGCAGATGAGTTTTAATTATAATAAATGCAAATTTAAATTAACTTCGACAGGAATAACCTTAACAGTGAATTGTTGCTAGTGGTAAGGCAAATAGGACTGTACAATATTTTTTTATAAATGTATGTATGATGAGAGCAGGCTTTAAGAGTATTTTTCTATTGAATGATAGTTTCAACTTAGTTTCGAGGATAGATAAACTAATAGGACTCTTGTTGTCCGTAAACGTTATGTTCTGTTATACATACTAACAGATTTTTGTTGTTAAACAAATATAATAAAATACATGCATACCAACAGCGGAAACCTCAATAATAACTGTTTTGATGCTGTCTGATTGCTGAACAATTGGACTAGAAGTAAATATTCACAAGCTTCTAGTAATAAGAGAAAAGTATTGATTACTAGAATATGTATCATAACTAGCTTTCATCAGGGTAACTAAGTTGAATACCAGTAATAATCAGTGATATGGAGAAAACCCACTTGAAGAGAAAAATATATATAAAAACGTTGTGAACCTGACGATGACCGAAGAAGGTCGAAACATTGTTCGCTCCTCAACGTAAAAAATTTTCCCAACCCAAACGAGCCGTTTTTACATATATAGAATGCCAATATTGGTTTACACCACATGTTTGTATATACACACACAATGCCACACCTGCGATTACGTATGTGTGGTTCCCGGATGAGACTTGTAAATTTACGGACTTACAACACTAACATTTGGGGTTCGATTTCCTGTGGTGTACGCTGCATATAACTTTTCTTTCTCTTTCATAGTTATTTGGGTATTTATGTTTACATACCCAGGAGGGTTAGGTCTCGACGACCTCTTCCTCCCTTTTTTGTATTTGTTTCAGCATCTATCAACTGTATTAATACATTGTAACCCGCAATTACTCAGGTCCTTTTCAGAGCAACGTCCATGCACAATCTACACATACACTTTGTGCAAATAAAACATTTGTCTTATAGTTCCATAATTATTTGCACTTGCATCAGATGGGTATCAACTATAAAACATTCACATAAATCCCTTACAATGTTTATTAGTTAACTCCTAAACTAATGTGGAGTTTAGTTTATAAGTGGCGTTTTTTTTATTTTGAAAGATATATTTACTGGGGAAAGGTGTTTATGTCCATTCTCATCATGTATACAGTATCTGTCTAGTTCGCTTACTAGTTTATTTTTTCTCCAGTTTTTTGTCAAAATAGTTTATTGTACTGTGTAGAAGTCTATCTGATATTGTTTCTATGTGTGCGTATTTATGCAGAAATTTTGATGATGTTGTTCTGGGTACTTTATAAGCTGTTGTGAGTAGTGTATTTTGTATTATTTGTAGGTTTGGTTGAGGTAGTTTTTTACTTACATTTATGGCTGCATAGTTGTTGTTGTTTTGAATTAAGCACAAAGCTACACAATGGGCTATCTGTGCTCTGCCCACCACGGGTATCGAAACCCGGATTTTAGCGTGTAAGTCCGCAGACTTACTGCTGAGCCACTGGGGGGCCTAAAATAATAAATAGACCGTTGTTGTTGTTGTTTTAAATTAAGCACAAAGCTACACAATGGGCTATCTGTGCTCTGCCCACCACGGGTATCGAAACCTGGATTTTAGCGTGTAAGTCCGCAGACATACCGCTGAGCCACTGGGGGGCGGCTGCATAGTCAATGACGGGTCTAATGTATGTTTTATGATGTTGTCTGCCGTTGCTCCACTATTTCTACCAGTTACACTCCTAGCATAGTTTGTTCTTAGTCAAATTTTTGTTCTAATATTATATTTATGTGGTTTACCCATATTAGTTTAGGGTCAAATGTTAGTCCTAAAAAATTTTGCAGATGTAGCAGTCTGAATGATTGCTCCATTCATATAGATCTGAGATTACGCTTTTTTGTGTTAGTGGGATTGACCGTGACATTATAATTCCCTTATGGCTGAAAGGGCGAGCATGTTTGGTGCGACCGCAATTCAAATCCGCGACCCTCAGAGTACGAGTTGAACGCCTTAACCCACGTGGCCATGCCGGACCATTGACGTTTTGTACATGTTTCTTATTCTTTTCAAGCTAAGGTCTTTTTAAATTATACTCCAATACGTTTGTTAATGCAGGTTTTTATTTCGAAAATCTTTGTTGTTCGAGTAAAATAATGTTTTCAAGACTTTCGAAAAGTGAATAATAATACCTAGAATTTAAGACGCACCCCAATTTTCAGTTCAGAAAATTTCGCCGGGTTGTCCGGCAAGACACCAGTCGATCGTCGAATCAGATTAAGGCCCTTACGGACGCAGAATACAGCTCAAGAACAATAAGACGGCATCTACGAGAGAAAGGCTTTAAAAACCGTAAACATCTTCAAAGGTCACGCCTCCTTCCACACCACAAAACAGCTCGGTTAAACTTTGCTGAGAAGCACCAAACATGGGGACGAAGAAAAGTGGAAGGTTTTGTTCTCTGATGAGAAAAAAAAATTAACCTGAATGGTCCAGATGACTTTCAACGTTACTGACAAGATAAGGATATCCCACCGGAGACATTTTCTACACGACACTGTGGAGAAGGTTCCATCATGATCTGGGGTGCTTTCACCTGTCATGGAACAATGGAGCTTTCAGTTATACAGGGGCGTCAAACAGCAACTGACTACATTGGCATGTTGGAGAGAGCATCCTTGTTGACTGAAAGTCCTCGCTTGTGTGGAAATGACTGGATCTTTCAGCAGGACAACGCTGCAATATACAATGCCCGCAGGACAAAGGACTTTTCATAGTGAATAACGTGATTGCTTTGGACCATCCAGCGTGTTCGCCCGAACTGAACCCCATTGAAAATGTTTGGGGGTGGATGGCAAGAGAAGTCTATAGAAATGGACGTAAATTCTAAACAGTGCATGATCTTCGTGAAGCCATCTTCACCACTTGGAATAACTTTCCAGCCAGCCTTCTGCAAACCCTAAAATCAACCATGACAATTGTTGTTGTTTTGTATTAAGCACAAAGCTACACAATGGGCTATCTGTGCTCTGCCCACCACGGGTATCGAAACCTGGATTTTAGCGTGCAAGTCCGCAGACATACCGCTGAGCCAATGGGGGGCCAACCATGACAAAGCGAATGTTTGCTATTATTTGTAATGACGGCGGTGCAACTTACTACTGAGACCTCTTGTTGGGTATTTCCTACCCTGTTTTGGACTTATTTTATGGTATGGTCTTAAACTTTTGACCAACTAGTATTTAGGCTAATTTCATAGTGTTCACATTTTCCCTATTAAATGCTAAAAAAAGTTTTAATTTTTATTCTCCCTTTTCTTATTTTTATCTTTCGAAGCTCTACTCAAATAAGTGGTTAAACCTAACAACGCAAAATGCATATTTTATTTCGTTACATTCATTGGCATTAAGAGTTTGGCCAGCAGTGTATATATAAAGATATTCTAATTTACATACGCACAGCGTGAAGCAGTTAACAAAAATTTGTTAGAAGCAACATCGATAAAGCGGTTCTATAAAATTATCTTACAAATAGAAAGAAGTAACTAAACATAAAGTTAAAAATGAAAGATAAAATAGTAATTTGATAATACTAATAGTAAGGACAACGAAAATATGTGTAGGTAGTTAAAGTTGACGGGAGCGACAATGAATGACAAATGTGATAAATTATAATGTTGCGTCAAATATCGTCAATCGATTAGGACCAAACTGCCTACAATTGTTGAGAATGTTGAAAGCGACGTCTTTATTACTAGCTGCAAAATACGTTTATAGATGAACTGAATATGACTGTTGGTGCTGTTAAATTGATCAATAAAACCTTGGGAGTGAAAACACATGTGGTACCTTAAAGGAGTCATTATCTGCCAGCCCTAACATGAAAGGTTTCTGTGGGTAGGCTACAATTATTAAAAAGCTATTTTCCCGCAAAATTATAAAATAAGCTATCTTTGTTCACTCCGTCACGAGGAAATAAATTCCGTTGCTGTTGCTGTTTTGGAATTAAGCACAATGCTACACAATGGGCTATCTGTGCTCTGCCCACCACGGGTATCGAAACCCGGATTTTAGCGTGTAAGTCCGCAGACATACCGCTGAGCCACTGGGGGGCATGAATTCCGTATTTTAACATTGTAAATCCGTAAACTTACCCCCGATTCACCTAGAGACAGCTAAACAATGTAAAAATATATATTATATTATTTATTTATTGCTTATTTTATTATAATATCGATTACTGTAGATGATAAACTCTTTCATCGTTACCAAAAGTTTGATCTGTTTAATTTATTATGTGGCTATTAATTATGAAACACGTTTCTCAAAAACTAATACAAAAACGTTTACGCTCATTTATTATTAAAAATTCAATGTGATGCATGCATGTTGCAGTTTTATTGTTAAGCTTTTGATTATAATTTATAACAACATCAAATATTTCGCAGTAAACCTTATAATCACCCTAGCTACGTTCAATGTAAGAAATGACATAACATGTTTATTACAAGCTAAAATTACACCAAAATTTGGACGGCTAATTTTGTCAACTTGCGAAGTAAAAGTCACCAATGGCTTGGGAAGAAATATGACGATTTATAAATCTAAACATCGTGTTTTGATACCCGTGGTGGGCATACCATTGATAACTATGTATATAGCATTATACTAAGCAACATACAAACAGAATCGAAAAATAAAATTTATTTTGAAATGACTTAAGAGACGATAAAAATGTAACTCCTATGTTTGAAAACATAGGAAAAGATCTCTTTGTAAAAGTTATCTGATCATATTAAAATTTCATTAGCTTACAATTTTGTTGTTGTTTTGAATTAAGCACAAAGCTACACAATGGGCTATCTGTGCTCTGCCCACCATGGGTATCGAAACCCGGATTTTAGCGTGTAAGTCCGCAGACATACCGCTGAGGGGCTAGCTTACAAAGATTATTTAGTTGACATTTTTTATTTATTAGTATAAATTTAATGAATAACAAGTACCATCAAACCCAAAATGTAAGTGAAAAAGTTCTGTTTTTAATACGTCTAGGTCCGGCATGACCAGGTGAGTTAAAGCGCTCGACTCCTAATCTGAGGGTCGCGGGTTCGAATCCCCGTCGCATCAAACATATTCGCCTTTTCAGCGTTATAATATTACGGTCAATTCCACTATTAGTTGATAATGGAGTATCCCAAGAGTTGACAGTGGGTGGTGATGACTAGCTGCCTTCCCTCTAGTCATACACTGTTAAATTAAGGACGGCTAGCACAGATAGCCATTGAGTAGCTTTGCGTGTGAAATTGATTAGTACTATTTGGTATATTAATAACGATTTTATATCGACAAATATCACCAGCCAGATCATCATAATATTAAGCGCTATTAAATCAATTGAAGAAACCGTGAGAGGAAAAACACATGCGGAACCAAAAAGTCATTATCTGTCAAATACAACATAAAGTCAATAAAGTCTATAACATGAGAAAAGAGCTATTCAAAAAGTGCATGTGCACGAGAAACAAAATAAAGATAATGGCTGGTAAGTTCACCAAACATAATTACAACGTGCAATTTTTTTACTGTTCAGGCTTATGTATAACTTAAAGAATGAAATCCGGTATTTGTTGAAAAGAGAAAAGTCATCACACGAAGTAAGATCTCTGTCGAAACATAGTGGCGTGATGAAGTTGAAAGTTAGACCTGGAACAGAAGAATTATCTGAAGAATGCAAAGCTACGAAAAGTCTTCAGTTTCTGATGTGGTCGTTGAGGATCTTGGGAATTCACTTAAAGGTTGAAGAAAACAGATCTGGACGGTTCTTCAAGTCGTGGAAAACATGGACGTGTTTCATTTGGCTGTTGCTGATACTGAACTTCATTTACAACTTCTTTAATATGGTGTTCACTAAAAATGTTACTGGTATAATTATGGCGATTCTTAATGAGTTTGGAATAGTAGTATGGGGAATATCTCTATATAAATTAAACAAATTCAGTAAAGAGCTGCTGTCTATCTTATCATCCATGAGCTGCAACACCATTTTGGATTTCATGAAGCATGAAAATGAGCCTACACTTAAAGTTAAATATAATTTAATCGTCTTTAGCGTATGGTGTACCAATTTAGGGGATTTTTTATTCGAACTGTTATTTTTCCCAAACACAAACTACTCGATAAAGAATACACCATCTAACATTACCTCAATCAATGTTTTAAAAACGGAAAACCTGATGAATCAGATCATAAAATGGTGCGATTATTTTATTTATGATTTCGTTTTTTGTCCTTCTTTATTCTTTCCAGTTGTCTTGTACGGATTCTATTGTGTAATTCTTGGTGACTGTTTCAAACACTTCAATGACTACGTGACTCTGAAGACATCAGACATTACAGCCTGCAACATCAGATACATTCGTAAACAACATGAAAGTTTATGCACCATTGTTAATGAACTAAATGACGTCTTTTCGGGACTCACCCTACTTTGGTATGCTGTAATTATTTTTCAGTTTTATAGTTTTACGTACTTTATTATTCGCAAATTGTACAATTTTCCTGAAGAAGATATGTTCTATGTCATGGGTCCTTATATTCCGATTTTTATAAACATAGGTTTAATATTCATCCTGTTATCAGAATCAGCTTCGAGAGTATCACGCGAAGCTCACGCATTGTTTCCTGTAATCTATAGATTTACAGAAACCGATTCATTTCCAGGAGACACCTTTCTTTATCGTGAGCTCCTAACATTCATTACTAGGCTAAGCAATCCAATGATAGGGCTCAGTGTAGGAGATGCATTTATAATAACCAGAGGTTTTACATTCAGTGTGATTGGTGTAGTCATGACCTTTCTGGTCATTTTGCTCCAAATGAATCCTGAAATGAAAAATATTATTGGAATTTAAATTTAAAGGTCTCTAAGAAATAACACTTGTTTGTAGAGAACGGTTTTCGCAAAAGTAATATTTATATTTCGAGGCTATTGAATGCGTATAAAACCACTCATTTTATTAGCACAGGAAGTAATTTATTCTTACAAGCTCAAGAATGACGTTAAATTATAAACTATAAAATGTAAATAAGTGTAGCTTTCAGTATAAAGTGGTGATAATAGTAAACGTTTACAAATTATCGCCTAATGTTTTTTTTAAGTTATTGTATCGGACACTTCTCGTAAAATGACGTAATTTTAAGTCTTCTTATTAGTTTGTAATGTTTTAATTTGTGTATTATGCACGGACGAAACCTTATGTATATTTGCAATATTAATGAATATTATTAAAATTTATGAATTACATGTGTGCTTTATGTTTATTTAATAAACACGGGTAACATATACTAAATCATGGCATTTAACTGAAAACATTCAATTCCTCATTTGGACGTATTAGCTCGAAGATGATAACAAAACCCTCTGTACCAACTCTAGGCAAGAGTTAACAATGTTATAAAATCAACTCTTAAAAAATCTGTAGTTAATAACATGCATTAACTTTTCATTATTTGGTAACTGTAGTTTAGACTTGAGAAGAAACACTCGATGGACTTGTTCTTAACGTTAGACATTTGTTATAGCTTATTAATTGATAAATGTCATTTGTAAATTATTCACATCTGTTGGAAGAAAATTATAGTTTAGGTTACTAAAGGTACTTACTTAGAGTAAGACCTAGTTATGTTGCTACTCAAGGTATACTGCTTTTTATATACTAAAAGTGCTGAATCGAATTAAAAATTATTTTATGCAGATCTATATCTGAATATTATTCGCCATAGCAATTACAAAATAAATTCGGTTTAGTCACATGGCATGGCCAGGAGGACAAGGCACTCGACTCGTAATCTGAGGGTCGTGGGTTTGAATCCCTGTAGCATCAAACATGCTCGCTCTTTTAACCGTGGAGTCGTTATAATGTGACGGGCAATCCCAAGATTTGTAGCCCAAGAGTTGGCGGTGACTGGTGCTAACAAGCTGCCTTCCCTCTGATATCTTACACTGATAAATTAAGAACGGCTAACGCATATATCGGCCTCGTATAGCTTTGCGCGGAATTCAAAAACAAACTTGTCTGTATTAGAGAAAAGCATTCAAACAATAACTTCAACACAGCAGGGCATAACTTTCTGTATTAAATTTTCGAGCATTACTTATGGGATGACCTGATACTATATGTGTGTGTATGTAAAAACTACCGATTGCCAGAACTGTTGCAAACTGAAATTTCGAGAACCTCGTCTAACAGTCATGAATTTTTTGTTTGTTTGTTTTGGAATTTCGCACAAAGCTACTCGAGGGCTATCTGTGCTAGCCGTCCCTAATTTAGCAGTGTAAGACTAAAGGGAAGGCAGCTAGTCATCACCACCCACCGCCAACTCTTGGGCTACTCTTTTACCAACGAAAAGTGGGATTGACCGTAACATTATACACCCCCACGGCTGGGAAGGCGAGCATGTTTGCCGCGACTCGAGAGCGAAACCGCGACCCTCATATCACAAAGCGCACGCCTTAACGCGCTAGGCCATGCCAGGCCCTAACAGTCATGAAAGGTAGTCATTGCAATATGCAGAAAGACGGTTTGTATTAAATGGTTTGCTGCAGTTGGTGTACTATAAACCTCGAAAGCTGTCAGTGCAAATAACATTCATTAATTGGAAAACTGCAGATATTTGACCAGGAACGCTAATAGATTTCGAACATTAAAGGCAGTTTATTTTCAGCATATGATGAAAACCTTAGATAACTTCAACGGTAAAAAAAACAAAAAACATTACGTGTGATCAGTGAAGAGCTAGCTCTCTACTCGTAAAGTGAGCTATACTGATATCAACTAGAAATTAATTCGTTCATCGTAAATTGTTGATAAAATATTCAGTTTCAAATCAGATATAAGACTAATTCTTCTCTTAAGTTTGTAAAAAAAATGTATACGAATCACTATTTGTAATAACCGTTATTTAAATCGAATATTATTTGTACATTAAAATATATTTGTGTTATAAAGGAAAGCTGTGCGTATAATTCTTGTTGGCAGTTATAAATTTAATACTTATTGAGGTTTAATTAACTTCTAACTCGAAATTAAAGTTTAACACAATTTTAGGCTATTTCAAATTGTAAACATAACATGGTAAATTGGAAGGTCGTTTGGGGTAAATTATAATACGTAATATCTAAATTATGCTGACCCTGAGTATTACACAGGCATTGTACAGAACTGAGAACTTCATAACCTTTATGTGTAATTGATTTGCAATACATTTATTTTCAAATCTACATCAGTTTTAGTTTAATGCATGTAACGTATATTGTTAAATATGTAATGCGCAAGTTCCGCTTGTTCTTCAAATTTGTAGAAGATTTTTTTAGTGTAAAAATCACCAATACATGTTTTACGGAAACATTAATGTATCTTCGAATATTGTTGAACTTTCGAGAATCTCGCCTAATGAGTATAAAAGCTAGCTGTCGCAAAAGGCGGAGAGACAATATAATATTGTTTGTCAACTACAGTCAATATACTCTAAGCCTTGGAAACTACAATTGTGATTAATGCTCATTAATCGGAAAACTACAGAATATAATCAGAAATGTTTATAGATTTCGAACATTATAAACCATTCAACTTTAGTAAACTAACTTCAGATGCTACTATCTCTTCAAGGGTATTAAATATCTTTGTCAGACTGGGGGCTCTGCTCCGAGATCTGAATCAGAAACAAAATTTGTTATAAATTCAAACCATATTCAATTTTTTAATTTGTATTTATCAGTGTCAACAAGATTTGATCATATCTTACTATCAAGATTTTCTTGAATCAGTCTCCCTCAAACGGCAAGAAAAATATAACAAAAGTGAATTGCTCGAAATTACCAAAATCTTAGAATTGGGGGTTAAAAATGAGTGAGCACAAAATAAACTAAAAAACATATTGGTGAATACTAATCAATGATGATTTGTTGTCTGGAGAAACACGAGGGAATACTCTAGTGCTTCACTAGCCAATCGGAGTTGAGTGATAAATATAAGTCAGAAATCCAGTTAAAACTCGAACAAATCGAGTTTGAACGTCTAATCTGAGAAAGATGAAGTCCACATCGAAGCGAAAAAGAAAGTAAACGCCTCGAATCAGAACAAGTCCGTAACAAAGCCGAGAAAGAAATTAGGCTAAAAGAGGTGGAAGAAATGGAAATTAGACCAAACTTCGAAAATGACAACTACGAAAACAATCATTATATTTAGGTACCACCGTTTAATAAAAATGAAATTCATAAATCTAACATTTTGAGAAAGTTGCCAAATCATGGAATGACCCATCGGAAAGTGGTCATTATTATTACAGAGCGTTTTGACTGATAAAGCATAAGAAATTTATACTGCTTTCTCTCTAAAAGATTCTATTAATTACGACAAAATCAAAGCAGCTATTCTTAAAGCATACAAATTTGTATTGAAAGCTTATTGCTGTACGTTTTGAGGTTATCACAAGAAAGATAGCCAAATTTATGTGGAACTTGCCCACAAGAAAAAGATGTTTATTTTGACCAATGATGTAATTCTATGCATATTTGCAACATTTTTGACAAATTAAGACAGTTATGTTTAACTGAAGATTTTAAATGTTTCACAAATGGCGACTTCAAAACTTATTTGTATGAAAAGAAAGTTGAAACACTACAGGAAGCAACTGCTTTCTCGGCGGTTACACTTTAACACCTAAAACAACTTTTCACAAAAAGAAATTCCTGCCATCTCAGCAAAAACCTGTATCTGTTCAATCCAATAACGTACAGGATTCTTTTTTTTTTCAAAATCCAACTTATTTAGTTCGAAATCTTATTACAGCTGGGATAAAACTTCATCAAAGTCATCAAGACATGTTTACCATTTTTGTAAAATCCTGGTCATGTGATGTCTGATTTTTTTAGTGTTTGAAAAAGAAAACGAGGCAACACCTTGTATGTTTTTGTCCACATATGGGCGTAGTTTCACCACATCACCCGATGTTGTTGATTTGGCTGTTGATAAAAAGGCTGATACAGCTAGAGAAAAATTCAGACATATCATGTCTGGTGGTTCTGTGCCTTTGAATAATGACATTACTAATACCAACATCAAACGTATTTTACGTGATACTGAGGCGACTCGGTTATTAATGTAAGATGGTACCTTGCCCTTAATTTCGATTTTTGCCACTGGTGAGTCTATTTTTGCCCAGGACATTGAGGATGGCTTTATTAATTTTCCTCTTTATAACAGTTATTTAGCATTGGTCATAGTTTCGGGAGTTGGAGTAAGATTTACTCTGCCAATTAAGGATGTATCATTATTGTTTTGAAACGCTTTGACTGGAGGAAAAGCTGTTGCTGAACCCGAGGTTGTAAGTGAGCGGATCACTGTTTCATCTAAGGATGATGTTGTCACTGAGGAGAATCCAGACATGTTTCCCTCGTATGCTGTGACTCGAGCTCAAGCTAAGAAATTAAACCAAAAAAGAGATGATGGACACATGTTTAGAAAACGACCTTATAGATTTGTCTCATATTTGTCGATCTTATTTATATTTCTTCAGTGATTAACAATGGCGGATATGAAGAATTTGGTTAACCTCGTAAAGTTCTATTTGCTGGAAGCAAATTGATCGATGAGCATGAAAAAAAAATCTGTAGACTTCTTCAATATTTAAAAATGCACTCTCAAAATAAGAACTGTATAAAGTTCCAAATGGTATTTTTTTTAAAAAAAGCGCTGTGGTTATGATAAAATGGAGAGCATCAAATGCGCCACCTGCAGAGAAACGAGCTGTACTTCATCAATTTGTTATTCCAAAAGCATATCGTTCTGAAATATTGAAAGTTGCCCATGAACTTCTTATAGGTGGTCACCGACGTGTTAATAGGAGTTTTCTGGTTATTTTTTCCAACAAATAGGCAAATATGAGAAGTTTTACAAAAATAAAAACATCTTATTTTTTTCCTGTGTTACGAACTGTCATTTTTTTTTTGAAACTATATAACTCTTTGACAATGTATTGTTATCAATATACAGATAATATTTCAGTGAAAACTAACGAAAAATTTGAATTTTCTAACGAGAGAGACGTAACATATTTACTGTTATACATTCATTTTAAATGTTATAGGGTAATAGAATTTCTGATTCTCATTAAATATTTACTTTTGTATCATGATAAAATTAAACGTCTTTAGCTTCGTATGAATCATCATAAACTAGAAATATTATATTTTCCCAAAAAACATGAATATTTGTTTGTTATAAAATATTCTTTTGTTTGTTTGTTTTAAATTAAGCACAAAGCTACACAATGGGCTATCTGTGCTCTGCCCACCACGGGTATCGAAACTCGGATTTTAGCGTGCAAGTCCGCAGACATACCGCTGAGCCACCGGGGGGCATAAAATATTCTAACGATCCTGTAAAATATTGATTTTAAAAGAAGACTGCTCATTTGACCACATGAAGACTTTTCCTGCTCTTTGTATATACAAAAATCAAAGTTTACCAAGTTTGTAAGCGATCTTGAAACTGCAGTCTTTGGTGAATATTTCAACTGGAACATGTCAACAATAGGATTGAAAAAGTAACTTATCTCTATTAAACGTTTAAGGCATGGCCAGATGGGTTAAGGCGTGCGACTCGTAATCTGAGGATCGCGTGTTCGCATTCCCGTCGCACCAAATACGTACACCTTTGCAGCCGTAGTGGCGTTATAAGTAACGCTCAATCCCACTATTCGTTGATGAAAGAGTAGCCCAAGAGTTGGCGGTGGGTGGTGATGATTAGCCTTCCCTCTAGTCTTACACTGCTAAATTAGGGAACTTTAGCGCAGATAGCCTTTGTGTAGCTTTGCGCGAAATTCAAAACAAACCAAACCTTCAAACATCAGCAAAACACCCCTCACAACAGCATACAGAGTTTCAAGAACTACATTATCTCAATTCATACACAAATTCGGACATACCAACGATATCAGATAGACTCCTACTTAGCACAATAATGTACTTCAATAAAAATTGGATGAAAAACGGATTTCTATGCGAACTAGACAGGAACCTCATTCATGATGAAGTTAGTCCTAAACATTTCTCCTCGGTAAATATATATTTTAAACATAAAAAATATAAATAAATAAAAATAAAAACATATAATAAAAATGTATGTATGTATATACACATATATATATAATGAATTAAAAAAAAGTGCCACCAACAAACTTGATATCTTGTTGATAACACCTACATATGTATCACAATACATGGACATTGCCCTAAAAAAAGGTTGGAGAAATATTCAGTTCAGTCTGACCCAAAAATAAAGTAATTATCAATATCAAATACTGCAAGACCACACAAGTACGGGGAGGAGGGAAAGGTCAAAGAGAAACTGACCCTTCAAGGTACCAACATATCATACCCAAACACCGAGAGAGAGAGAGTTAACAAAACACATCAACTTATGAAGCTAAATGAAGATACTGTATATTAATTAGAGATTTCAATAAGTTTTTAAAGGATAAATAAATGTTTTACAAAATCTTAATTATTGACATTATTAAATTATTAAATATTTTTACATGCAAAACCTCAGAAAATGTAACTTAGATATGGAAACAATAATCAGTATTTTAAATCCATACTATATTAATAATTTACCTGCCAGTAACACTAAGGTATATCTGCAGACGTGTAATGCTAAAACTCGGGTTTCGATACCAGTGGAGCCCTGGCATAGCCTAGCACGTTGAGGCGTGCGCTTCGTAATCTGAGTGTCGCGGGTTCGCGCCCGAATCGCGCCAAACATGCTCGCCCTCCCAGCCATGGGGGCGTTACAATGTGACGGTCAATCCCATTATTCGTTGGTAAAAGAGTAGCCCAAGAGTTGGCGGTGGGTGGTGATGACTAGCTGCCTTCCTTCTAGTTTTACACTGCTAAATTAGGGAGGGCTAGCACATATAGCCCCGTGTAGCTTTGCGTGAATTTAAAAAACAAACAAACAAATCGATACCAGTGATAATAAGAGCACAGATATTCCACTGTGCATCCTTGTGCTTAACTTTAAACAAACAAAATCTATAAATAAAAACACAATTGGCTCTAGTAACTGTCTTATCTGTACTAACTATAAACGTGTGTAAATTACTGCCTGAACTATAATATTTGTCTCCTTCAAATAATGGATAAATGAATATCGTATTTGTTACAAAAACTAACAAATAATGGTATACTAGTTTTACTTGTAATTTTGAAGACATATAATTAAATCTGGAGCACGACGTTGATGGCATAATCGCACGTTCAGAGAGTCTACGATGAGCTGGTCATCCTATTAAACCATCTGTTTATAGAAACACCATCTTCCCCAGTGGCACTGAAAATTAGTAACACAGTGTGCAACCCACCTGCAGAACCGAAGTAACACAATCAAGCTGGTAACTTCATCCCTGTTTGTAAAACACGTGTAAGTCGGTTAAATATACGAATGAAAACTAGAAACATAAGTTGGGATGAGTTGAAAACTGTATGCAGTATTATGGAAGTATAGCAACACAAAACTCCTAGTAAGACCATCCACCTTTGTAAAACACATGTAATACAATTAACTGTTATAAATGAATACAATAAACATATGTTGAGAGAAGCGAAATCTGTATGAATTTCTAAAGAAGTATTATAACACTGTTTGCCAATGCAAACACTTACCTCAGTAGGTCCATTTGCCTGTAGAATCTTAATAACATCACCTGCCTAGTGGCATCATTCACCTGTAGAACATTGGTAAAAGCATCTCAGATGTAATGCTTTACTTATAAAGTAAAACTGTTATAGTGATAAAAACATTTCAGTACTGATAATTTTATAAGCATCATGATTTAAATTAGATAAATGATTAATTCTAAGACTTTGTTATTTTAAAGTTGATAACACATTGAATTCCATCACCCTTTAGTGATTCACTCGCAAACTGTATGTATGCTTATTATACCAAGGCTCCCTCTTAAGCTACTTCATTGTACTATGACGTCACTTCTCTTTGGTGTCCACTACGTAACATTTATGTAACACCCAGGTGTATATATTATGTAACGCTTGTGTAACTCTCAGACAGCATCTTTTGATCTCCACTCACCTGATGACACTATATTAAGGCGCCATTTTTGGATGCAGGATCAAGTGATAAATACTAATAAGTCCAAGGCATTAACTAATTGCTAGACGTCAAATGCCATATCTAAAATATCTGATGTTAATTAAACATTTCACACAATCTTAATTTTTTTGTTGATATCTCTAAGTTTATTGACACAATAATATCCATCAAGATTGCAAACTGAGAGATTTTTATTGAAGACAAGTTTTTGAAATGCTTTATTTGAAATTAGGTATCTATTTTCTTCTCTCTAATATTTTTTATCAACATGGGTAGCTCTGCATTTTTATCTCTAGTTGATCTTCCACATCCATTGCACTGAAACGACTGAGACATACCGAAAATTCCCAGTGCATTGTAAAATTCAAATACTGTAGGCCCAGAATTTTTAAACCCAATAGTTGAACTTTTCTAGGCCATCTTGATGGAAACATCAAAAGTTGTTATAATGAGGTGAAACATATTTTACTGCTAAATAATGTGTTGAGAGCTTGATTATTAATTTATCGTACAGGTATCTATAAAGTTTTATAGTGGCCAACATGAAAACAGCAGATCATATTCATCAAATCATTTAGAATAAAGTTTTCTTGTAAAAAACGTAAAAATGGCACCATGGAAAAATTACACGTCAAAATATCACACCATAAGCTTAATTTATTGACAATATAAAACGTAACACTTAGTGAAATATAATGCTGCAGTTTAAACCACTGAGTGATGAATCAGTGTGAGAAAGCAGCGTCAGTCTTCCTACTGCGGACTTACACGCTAAAATCCGGGTTTCGATACCCGTGGTGGGCAGAGCATAGATAGCCCATTGTGTAGCTTTGTGCTTAATTCAAAACAACAATCCTATTGAGAAGGTTTTGAGAAAGGATTACATTTAACTTCTTGAAGAGTCCAGGATTTGTAAGACATTCACTTATGTGTAATGGAAACTTAAGGCTATATTGTTCATCTGTTTTCAAAGCTTTTTCAAGTGCACAAGATACATCTTTTGTTAACAAACTTGGTTAACAACAGTTTCATTATAGAGGTAGATATACTGTCCTTTATTAAGTGATCACTTGCATGTTTTGAGAGATGTGGAAAATGCGCAAAAAAGTAAAGCTTGAATTTTCGAACAACAGAATGTGACACGTAAATAACTGTACCACTTTCTTTTTTACAATAAATAACAAATTCGTGAAGTAAACTTTCATTTCCATCATTCATGTCAATGGTGACACTCTTGACATCTAAATATTCTGGATGAGGGAAGATATTCTGGTTTTCTATGGTTTTATTGAACACGATTTTACAGTAAACTGATATCACACAGTTTCCTTGGTTTTTCACAAATCATTCAATATAAAGAATGAAGTAGGTATTACAAAAGTATCATACAGTTTTTCTTGGTCCTCGGGTACGATTAACAAACTTTAAACATTCTTTCTTCTGCTGTCACAGTCTAAATTTGTGTTTTTTTTATTTTGAATTAGGCACAAAGCTACACAATGGGCTATCTGTGCTCTGCCCACCACGGGTATCGAAACCCGGATTTTAGCGTGTAAGTCCGCAGACATACCGCTGAGCCACTGGGGGGGGCCTAAATTTGTGAAATACATACCTGAAATATTTAAACATATTCAAACGTATATTTCTGAAAAAGGTGATTCAAAAGAAATAAAATATATAGCTTATCCAAAGTTAGATAAACTTTGTTTTCTCAGTCAGTCTTAAGGAAATCTTTGAAAAGAGTATTTGGAATACTGCATCGAAAATACCTCCAGCAAATGGCAGTGGTTCTAGGTTCTTTTATATAGTTTCAACCGACCAACTAATACCACTGCATTCTTTCCTTTTACTGTGGGTATGAGTTGTGTTAACATAAAATATCCTAATATCCACTTTATGTGAACAAATGATAAATATGTTTCCTTTCCAGGTGCCATTAATCTATCTGGGAAACTTGCTGGTATTTTCTTTGAGATTTGCAGTCTTCTTATAAAAATGTGAAATATATATAAGAAAGTTCACGATCAACACTAAGATAAGTGAAGAAAACGAAACTTCAGGGGGGCTCAAACAGGTAAAGTTTATGAATCGTGATACGATGCATGAGATTTTCTTGTGTTTTGTCTCAGAGCAGTGTGAGAAGAACAACATTTGGCCGAAATTTTTCAGAATTTTTCTTCCTAACCAAACTATTGTGGAAATCAATCTGCAGTATTAGTAAAACAGTAAAAATGGTAATTCTGTTGATTCGTTAGTGTTTCTTCATATTTTTTTAAGTTTTCAACTGCATTTTTCAAGTTTCAGTATGTTAAACTATTGTAGTTTTTTTAAATTTTCACAGGTAAAGTGTGGTAAGCTTTGCTTAACGAATCAGACTGCATACTTTGATTAATACATGTAAATACGTTGTATTTACAAACAGCAAAAGTGACACAATAGCTGCAATATGATCACTTGTGACCATATACGAGTTAATTCATACATAATGCAAGTTATCTGCGCCCTTCTTGAGTTAATTATGCATAATTTGGAATTGGTTTGTTAATCTTAAAGATGTTGATTTATAACAATCATGCCATATTTAGTTTATTTACAAGGTTAAAATTGAATATCACGTACCACACGTACTTGATACGCATGGAAGATAAAAATTAGCACACGTTTTATTTCTTTTGTTAGTTTTTTTGTGTGGTTTAGTTGGTTTAATCACTCAGGAAGTCGAACAACTTTGTTTCCCTTATAATTAATAATGACAGATAAGCATTTCGATGACAGCGGTTCAAAAATAAGTTTGAAAAATCCATAACGATTACGGTAACATACAGAGAGAGAAAAATAAAATCTATACCTTTCGTTAAGCTTACATATTAATAAATATAATTCACATACTGATAAGACTGGTTTTCTAAGGGGTTTAGAGTATATATCAACTGGTATCTTAAGTAAAAACAAACTTTACAAAAAGTTTTGGTTGGTTGTTTTTAGCGTAAAACTACACAATGGACTACGTCCATTTAATCCACTACGGAAAATCGAATACCGGATTCTAATATTAGAAGTACATAAACTTACCGCTCACCCACCAGGGAACCAACATTTCGGATTACCATGACTAGCTATGACTAACATGGCCTGACTGAGCCACAACCTAGGGGCCATGGGTTCGAATAGAAGCCACCGAAATTATTTACTCTTTAAGTTGAAGGGACGTTATAATGTCGCGATCAAACCTACTCCTCATCAGCAGGAAAGTAACCCTTATCAGTATCTCGAAACAAGTTCTAGTTGTTTAAAAAACATAATTAAAACACATAAGATATAAACCAGTAACACGTTTTAGTTGTTTGATATCACATCTTAACAAATCAAATTATGAACTGGTAACACGTTCATTTCATAACTTATACATATCAGCTTTTAAATCAGGCACACGTTCTAGTTGTTTCATGTCAAAACTTATATCAATTATAAGCCAAACACATAGATTAATTATTATCTACTGTAGCTTATACAAATAAAAATAATAACTTAAGCGCATTCGTTATAAACCTAAAACACAATTTGATCGTTATCTATTGCACATTATTCAAACGAACAATGAACAAGGCACAATGTCAAGTTATTGTCTGTCACCAATCGCATCAACCAATTTAAAGCTGGTACACAAATGGACTAAAATTTTATGAACCACAATTTAAGTCCCTCAGTTTTACACTTACCACATAATTTAGGTTTTACCTATCAAAACCCGAGTACATCAAATATAAACTTAGTAGACAGTTTAATCTAATTTATCAAAATTTAAACAACTATTATTAACCAAGCAGGTAATTTAGTCGTTATTTGATCAAAATTGATCCGTTACAAACCTAGAGCCGTGCTTAATAGTTAAACACGTCAGTACTAATAATGAAAGATAAGTTAGTCGTTGCACAATAAACTCAAACACAACATTACAAATCTTTAATTTAGTTGTTGCATAATGCAGTTAAACACATGTATATTAATCCCCACACATAATTTGTTTTTATGTATATCACAGTCTAAAGGCCCGGCATGGCCGAGCGCGTTAAGGCGTGCACTCGTAATCCGAGGGTCGCGGTTCGCGCCCGCGTCGCGCTAAACATGCTCGCCCTCCCAGCCGTGGGGGTGTATAATGTGACGGTCAATCCCACTATTCGTTGGTAAAAGAGTAGCCCAAGAGTTGGCGGTGGGTGGTGATGACTAGCTGCCTTCCCTCTAGTCTTACACTGCAAAATTAGGGACGGCTAGCACAGATAGCCCTCGAGTAGCTTTGTGCGAATTCCCAAAACAAAACAAACAAACACAGTCTAAAATACATAATACTGTGTGTTAACATGGGTTATTTTGTAAAGAGATCTTTCTCGTTATTTCATAATTTTTTTCAAACTTGGGTTCCATTATTACTCGTACCACCGAAGGAGAACAGAGGTTATGTTTTCTCCTCTGTATGTTTTGTCAGCTAAAATTTCCTTGAAACAGCTGAAAAGACTTAGACGAACGTTAATATACATTTGGACTATGACCCAACGAAGAAGTGATTAGTTTTTGGATGATCAAAGTCACAGTAAGCTCACTAAAATTAAAAAAATTATACACTGCTGGCCAAAATCTTAAGGCCAAAGAACATAAAGAAAAATATGCATTTTGCGTTGTTAGGTTTAACCACTTATTTGAGTAGAGCTTCGAAAGATAAAAATAAGAAAAGGGAGAATAAAAATAAAAACTTTTTTTAGCATTTAATAGGGAAAATGTAAACACTATGAAATTAGCCTAAATACCAATTGGTCAAGAGTTTAAGACTATATGAAAATGATGCGTTAATCGGTAAACACGTAACGAAATTTAGTCATTCGCGTTCACGCATTAGCGTTAAACATCTCCCACTGACATCTTCTGTGTTACATTGGGTAAAAACATGGCAAAGGCTCAAAAGTGGACAGATTTTGAACGTGGCAGAATTGTCAAGCTGCAAAAGCAATCTTGTTTATTGTTTGTTTTTTAATTTCGCGCAAAGCTACTCAAGGGCTACCTGCGCTAGCCGTCCCAAATTTAGCAGTGTAATACTAGAGTAAAGGCAGCTAGTCATCACCGCCCACCGCCAACTCTTGGGCTACTCTTTTTACCGACGAATAGTGGGATTGACTGTCACATTATAACACAACCACGGCTAAAAAGGCGAGCATGTTTGGTGCGACTGTGATTCGAACCCGCGACTCTCAGATTACGAGTCGAACATCTTAAACCACCTGGTCATGCTGGGCCTCTCTTCTCCTTCTCAAAAGTCTATTTAGGTCTATTCAGTTGCTATAGAATTCAGTTGACAAGCTAAACTATTTTTATATATTTCTGTAGTAGCAATACCTGTTGATAATTCACGCATGCTTTCGCGAGAGTTAGTGCATTTTTATCCTGGACTTCCAGTTATCGTCTCATTTTCATCAAAATTCACACGGGCTGGCTCATTTAGCTTAAAACACCCTTGACGAGATTAATCATTTTTCTTTTCTCTTTCAAACTATTAATTTTACTTGGACATATCAACCATTATAGGCCTTTTACTTCTACGTCAGTTAGTATGCGTTTCCTAACTTTTCTCTCACCTAACTTCTCTTTCTCATGAATTTATTGTTCACTCTCACTGTTTCCACTCGTTTGATCGCAGCTATTTGTACCACTGTCACTTAAACTTTCTAAAAGTCTAAACAGCATCGACATCATTAGGTTACATACAATGCTCGATAGTTTCGACACCAACAAATTGCAGACATAAAACAATTTAATTAATAATATTACTAACAGTAAACAGTCTTTTATATCTGACATTGTTGCAAATGAAGATTGGGCAGAGGAAGAGACATGTCTAGAACTGGGGTTCTCATTTTTGCTATTTTCTTCAGCTAGACCACTTTCTTCATATGAAAATAAACTTTTATCTTCCCTTTTAGCTCTAATAATTTTATCCTGCTCCAAAATATTATCTCGTAAGCCTTCTCAACTCCTTATTTTCTTACTCTATTCTCTATTTCACTTAATATAAAACCTTCGAATTTTTTCTTATTCAGTTAATTTTCCTCAAACATACAATTTATTTACGATGGAAACATTTCCAGTGCATAAATGAAAATTAACTCTTTTTCACTGTGATGAATCTGATTACATTATATGCTTGAAAGCCCTGTCACTGGTGTAAGAATGTTATATTTTTTACCCTATATTTTCGTGTAACTAACTGACTGACTTACAGCCAAATAGACAACGTATTATTACAAATCCTTCTTTTTGTTAACAATTATATGAAGTTCTGCCTCTTTTTGTTGCAGCTATGTCAGTGATCTCTCTTTTCCTGAATATATAGAGTATCTTTTGAATATTTATTTCAAATGGTATTCAATCGGTACGAGTTAATGACACTTTTTTTTTTATAATTCAAAGAGCAAACTATTTTAGCCTATTGATAGCTTCTGGGTTCCTTGATGATTCTAAATCCGTCAAAATATCGTAGATTATTACTTCCTTTTGAAACTCGAAGACAGCATCCAAGGCCTTATACTATTTGATACTTGTGATTAAAAGTTTATATTATTTCTAGACAAAATTGTATTTAAAATAGCTATGTGATCAAATTAATTGCTGGAAAACTCAATTATAATTGTTCTGACACCCTTATTCTTACTCTGTTTTCAATTTTCTCAAGATTCAAGTCATCCATTTATGATATTTTTACAAGCATAACAACTTCCTGAAGAACACGCAAAAAATCAGATTTCTGAAAAACGAAGTATCATACACTATTACTAAAGTAAGCAAAAGATGAATAATTAACATAGCAGTATACAAAAGAAAAGATATCGCTAATTAAGTGAAGGAATTCTTTTTCTACATCAGCCAATCTCCACATAAAAAGGTCTTTGCTTACTGGAACAAGCCCGAGGATTGTTACCTAATACTCGACAATTATATTGATTTCTGCTTCTTACTTCCTGCTATTCGTATGAGTACTAGGAGCATTTTCATGGAGGATTTATAAAATAGACAGTTTGAATTTTTATATTTATCCCCAGGAACATTGACCTCTTTAAAAAAACAACAAACTAATGCACTATTATCGGTCACTGAGTAATTACTCTTTTTTTGAATTTTAGTGAATAATTGGCTAGAACAGAGATGTATTTTTCATTCAGAGGGAACATTTTATCTATAACATAGTAGCAGTACTTGCAAATTAAGACACCTGCAGCCATCAATTTCTTGAAATGTTTAGAGCCTTCTCGGATACGAAAAGAACTCGACTACAATTGAAACCTCAGACAACACTTTTGCAAAGCTCATATTGCTGGACCTACATTAATATGATCTGCACTTATAGAAGAAGCAGATTTGAAAAGAACTGCATGTTAATTCGGTAACATGGGGTTCAAACGTCACCATTTATTTAGGTGTCCACTTGAACTGACCATTAGCTTTCTTCTGCGAAAATAGAAACGGTATCATAGTGGCATACATAAGGAAAAATAATGTAAAATCTGTAAAATTCATTAATTATTTCTTTGCGGTAAGATTTAGCCAGTTTTCAATAGTTTCACGTTAAGCTTAAAGATGTAGATGGCTTAAAGAGCTGATTTCACCATAATCAATGTATGTATAGTAGTTAAAACTTTAATATACCTTTATTGTTAGAAGAAGCACTTTTACCAGATTTTTTATATGTATTGGAATTTTTTATCTACAGCTTAAAATCTCAATATTATCTTCCTCAATGACCAAGATCTTGCTAGAATAATTTATAGGCTATAAATCAAGACCTCAAAGTTATACACAGCTCGAACGCTACGCTACAAAATCAACCTTTGAGTAATTGATTTTGTGCAAGCTTTTTGTTTAACTAATGCCTTCCTTCAGTATTTGGGTGTGTTTGTGTGTGTTTCCTTAGAGCAAAGCCACATCGGGCTATCTGCTCAGCCTATCAAGGGGAATCGAGCCCCTGATTTCAACGTTGTAAATCCGAAGACATACCGCTGTACTAGTGAGAAACATCAGTATTTGGGAAGCTTATTCTTTTGATTGTTTTGGAATTTCGCACAAAGCTGCTCGAGGGCTATCTGTGCTGCCCGTCCCTAATTTTGCAGTGTAAGACTAGAGGAAAGCAGCTAGTCATCACCACCTACCGTCAACTCTTGGGGTACTCTTTTGCCAACGATAACTTAAAATGCAAATCTAAAAAATAATTTGTGAAAAAAATAATAATTCAGGTGGCTTCTTTATAATATTCGATCTAGAATGGACAGGTAATTAGACGCTTGACTCACAATCTAAGAGTCACGGATTCGAGTCCCCGACATACCAAACATGCTCGCTCTTTCAGCCACGAAGCTTACATAATGTGATGCTCAAACCCACTAATCGTTAATAAAAGAGTAGTCCAAGAGTTGGCAGAGAGTGGTGATGATTAGCCGCCTTCGTTCTGGCCTTACACTGCTAAACTCGAAACGGCTAAAGCAGATAACCCTCGTGTAGCTTTACGCGAAATTAAAAAACAAACTTTTTAATATTCCTAATGTTATTGGTCGGAACCAGCTTTTTCACTTCTGCAACTAGGCCAATACCCTAGACCTATTAAAAATACTGATGAGCAAATGGGTGAAAAGTAAATGATTATGTGGGTCATGATAAAGATGCACTGAATTCAGAATTGCTAGCAAAAAATGAAACCCATTCTGTTACATCTATACACTAAACACTACATATATAAATCCATGTACAAATTACAAAATTATAAAATTTTATTCTGGTAGTAAATAAAGGTTTTCCTAGGTAATGAAGTGTGGTGAACAAAAGTTGTTCTGAAATACTAATATTACATTATTACATACCTGTGATTTAAGCTTTGTAATGGACTAATTAATTAAGATGAGTGTGGGAAAATATGCAACAGAATGTGATTTTTATCATTGCTAAGCACTACATATAAAAATGAATTTTACATGTGGTTGTGGACGTATGCTTTGTCTGGCCCAACAGTGACGTGCATTTGTAGATAGTTTGGTGGGCTTTAAACCTTGCATTCCTCTTCTTATGTCTCAATGTACCTTCTTTTGGATCGTAAAAAATCATGTCTATAACTATTAAAAATATGCTTCATTCCACGCCTTACTTGCTGGGAGTTAAGGGAAAATAAAGTTTTCAAATGAATGGCATGCAAGGTTTAAAAGGACTTTATAGAAATATAAGTAAATGTTTTATGTTATTAAGTGTTAATGCACAATAATTCACCATTTAGTTTTCTGTGTATCAGAAGCACCTGGCCTGGCATGGCGGAGCGCGTTAAGGCGTGCGCTCGTAATCCGAGGGTCGCGGGTTCGCGCCCGCGTCGCGCTAAACATGCTCGCCCTCCCAGCCGTGGGGGTGTATAATGTTACGGTCAATCCCACTATTCGTTGGTAAAAGAGTAGCTCAAGAGTTGGCGGTGGATGGTGATGACTAGCTGCCTTCCCTCTAGTCTTACACTGCTAAATTAGGGACGGCTAGCACAGATAGCCCTCGAGTAGCTTTGTGCGAAATTTCAAAACAAACAAAACAATCAGAAGCACCCCTAGTCTCCATAGTCTCTCTCTAACATGCCTCCATCTAAATACATGCCTTACCATGCTTAATAAGTAAATAGTGTTTTTTGTTTTTTTCTGCATCTCAGATGAGATGGTAAATTTCGATATTGATTGTTTGGTTTTTCTTGGACAGTAACGCATGGCGACAAAAGATAGGTTTGAAATACTGTTTATGAACTAATCGAAAAGATTTTATGACAGTTGAATATGAACTGAGTATAATCTTCATCTAAAATCCTTAGACTTATTAGTTATGTTGGTTTATTAACTTTCGGCTTTGGACACTTTTTTACTTTGTTAAATTTACTATTGAAATTACATCGTCAATAAATAATTTGTCTGAACACAAATCACGGCACTGCATAACCAAATGCACGTTGTTTTTACACTCTCACTTATCTTTCTCACAAATTACCAAAGTAAGTTACTTAATTTTATTATTTTATACACAAAAGGCACATGTATAATATTCATGATTTTATTATATGTGGCAAAAAGTTTGTTGAAAATCATTTGTAGATGTCTAATTGTAGACCACAGATTGCCTTTGTATAAAAATATATTATTTTGCTCATGATTGTAATTGTGGAGATTTAGGAATGAGAATTAAATCACTCTTTTATATTTTAAATATATATATATTTATTATGCACTTCAAAAAGTGATCTTTTATAAAACTTGAAAATTGAAAACACGGTTCACATTTTGTAAATAATATCTTAAGACTGGTGATATAGTAGTGATAAATGCTATATGGTTATTATTCGCTAGGTGGCAATGCCATCTTTATGGAGAGAGATTTGTCAAATTTTGGAAACATGGTTTTATTATGAAAATAAAGAGTTTTTCGTTTGAAATGAAGCGAAGTCGGAGTGAGCTAGTTTCTTCAGCAGTAGGAAGTTTTCTGAGAAGAAGACAGTATTCGGTAAGTTTAAGTTTATAGCCATAATATTTTATACATGATTGGCTCATTTTTGTCATTCAACCCTTATTATTTAAAACTTAAGTCATTAACTTGGCTAAGTTTAAAATTGTAATTAAAAGTTTGAATAGAACTTGAAGTTAACAGTGGTTAACTAGTTTATCAAGTTGGTATGAAATTACATCTATTCCACTGTTTCTTGTTATTTTAGTTCTAATAAGTTTGCGTGGTATTACATGTATGGTTTTTATGTAATAGCAAAAGTTCACAAAAATAGCAGGCACACCCCACCTATTCATAGTTTAACCTTATCATACGTGTAATTTGCATTTGAAGACAGCTGGTATGAGTATTAAAACATTTATTTAAGTAGAGAACAACTTTTTGACCTTAGGTCATATTCAGGTTAACAAAAAAGGATGACCTAAGAATATTGAAATATTGTTCTCTACTTTCTTCTAGTAAATGTGTTAATACCTATATTAGCCATCTTGAGATACATTTTTATTTCAAGTGGGTTTTTCATCATCATAAAATACTTCTCAACTAATACATTTTGAAATTTGGCATGGTCTGCTAGTTAGTGTATCAACTCCTAGTTTGCGAGACATGAGATTGAACACCATCATTTGAAATGCATGCTCTTTCAGCTACGAGGCATTATAAATATATGGCATCGATCCCACTATTGGTGAGTAAATGGTAGTTCAAGAGTTGGAAGTGAGTGGTGTTGCTAACTATCTTCCATTTGTCTGTCACTTCAAAATTGGAGGTGGCTGGTGCCGATAACCTTCAAGTATTTTTGCATTGAATTCAACAAACAAACAACACATGTTGAAGAATGAGAGTTTTTTTTGTTAATATTACTGTATAGAACAATTTTGAAAGAAGTGGTCGTAAATGAAAACTAAAAATTTGGGTTTCATAAGGATAAATTCTTAATTTCAAGATTTATAAATAAGCTGTTTTAATTTTATATTAGATTTTTATAACAATAAATTACAGTTTTTGTTTTTTAACTCATAAACCAAATGAAATTTACCTACTAGTAAATTTCAAAGTGCTGAAAACATTATTGGAAACGTCTAATGTAAATCACTAAATATAAGGTGTGAATTTTCCATCTATGTTTCATTTTGTTAAGAATGTGGATGTTGCATCATTAATATCTCTTTCTTTTTTAAATATTCCATTTTCAAAATTTACAATGCTTCCTCTTAGCTTAAATTTGCTCTTGAAACTGATTTATATGTTTGTGAAATATAATTTTGCATGAAAAATATAACCTATGAAAGTGTACATTGTTTTGATCATAAATATTTACTCTTGCAGGTATTGTACTTTGATTAAAATCCAATTTATGAGGCATAATTAAGCATGATAATAAAAGTTGTTATATAACAGACAGAGCAACAAAGTACATAATACATCAATGTCATAATGGCAAGTAATGTGTAATAACACATTTGATATTTAAATTTTGAATATGATGAATTAACATCATCACACATAAGCTAATGAGTTATATTACCCTTAATTTTGAAATAAATTTTAAAATGAGTAATGACAAATGCATTGTACTAGTTTTTTTATACATGAATAAACTGGGTTTTTATGTTTGTAATAAACAAAAGTTACCTTTGAGTGATTGACATCTAGCAATGTATATAATCCTCTTACTGGCTCACTGAAACATTCATAGTACCAAGTTTTACATTTTTGGATCTAATAGTGAGATTCTGTATTCTTACCCTATCATAAAGGCTAAACCTAAGAGTAATGAGTATCCTGAAAATTATAATATTTTAATTTTTTTTGTAAGAAGTCATGTTTGCTTAGCTTCATGAATAACAAACAAACATACCCACCTTGATGATGGGAAAAATTTAAGTTAACCAGTGAAGTTAAATTAATTTATGGAATTGAAAAAGGTTAATTGTTTTCCACTCTTGAGTTCACTGAACTACTCATACTACCTACTGCAAAAAAGTAATTATTGAGAGTCGAAGAGTCACTTAACAGTAACATATGGTAGATCAACACTTTTATTCATTAACTTACTCCACATTTTGGAATGTGACAAACATAGTATGATTATTTCTGAATAGTTTAATGTAAAATATCCTGCTTGCAAAATAAAATTATGCATTCACATTTATTTGTGTGTTTTACCATTATTCCAAAAGTGAATGTTGAGCTTTGCTTGTTGTCACATATTTTCAAGTGGGAGACCGAGAGTTTCTCAAAGAGACGTTACTGTGCACATTATATATAAAATAGAGTACTGTATATAACTGTGTAAAGGAAACATAAGAAAAAATATTTTGTATCCTTTTTTCTGTCTTTAATTAGTATGTTTTTTATTTTATGCTATAGACATTGTTGATACTATTAATATAACACAATTTACAACCAGGATACAGACTACTGTTATTAACCATAACACATATAATAGAGCTTTTAATTCTCATAACCTTTCTCCCTTTTTTTTCTTTCTCAGGACTCTGAGACATTCAAAAAAAGTGACCTGAACATTCACCAAGTTCTTCAGGAGATGACTTTGAATGCCACTGTCTGTGTTGGTACAGGGATGAGAAATGCTTTCAGCTACACCAGTATCAGTGGAGACGCCACTGCTGTGGACCAGCAGTACACAAGGTAATATAAGAGTTTTTGTCAAAATACTTTAAAAATGAGCATTGCATTTGAAGGTATAGTTTTTGTAATTTTAACTTGGTTGTATCTATTTCTGGAGTCTATAAAATAGATGGTGATATGTGAGTATATCGTTTCCAGATATTAAACTATAAAGATGCCAACAAATAAACAAAAATATATATTTTGTGACAAAAATTAGAGAGTTTTATATGTTTATATTAAATTATAATGGTATATTGATACTTAGATTTTTTGATAGATATGGGTTTTGAAAAGTTTCTCTGTAAATTAATGTGAATATTAAGTTACTGATTTCTCAAAATTGTTTCAATAATGTTCTTAATAGTGACATTTGAAAAAAAATTGAAACTTTACATGTAATATTAACCTTAAGGAGTTTTTAAAGTAATATTTTATTATATAACAAATGTCAAAGTCAAGTTTATATTCTGCAAAAAATAACATTGATAGTTTCAAATATTTTTCTGAAATATAATTTGATTACTATTTCCTGGAGTGGGGAGAGAACCAGTTTAAAATAAGGGTAGGACAGTACAGGTAACCTGGAATAGTTTTCGATAAAATTCACCGACAGAGAAACTTGTAGAAGTCGCAGTTATTTTGACCACGTATGAAAAACATTTGTAGGGATGATGAATACCTTAAAATGATATTTTAAAAAATGTTATTGCGATGTTTGAATAAAGTATGGAAATTTTATTGTTTTGAAAATGCTGAAATAAATCTTTAATTTCACGCAGTGTTGTAGTTTTTTTTTTACTTGAAAGCCTTCATTTTCTTTGTCGAACAATCAAAATAAGTTTGCTGAGAAATATTTTAGCAGTAATTTGGCACTAAGTAAATTAAGACAAGAAAGAAATCAATACGACAAGTTAATATTCATCACCCTTTTCTTTTTAATAACAGTATTTTGTGAGATTATCATTAATTCTTTATTCTGTTTTATAGGTTAAAGAACTTTTTATCTGAAGCCTTAGAACCCTACAAGTCTGAACTCTCATACATTCTCTTCCCTATGTTTATCCACCTTTACCTGGAATTGGTGACTAATGGTCAGAAAACTGCAGGTAAACAGAATTAAGTGTCCCATCACAGTACTTTTGTAAGTTTTGTGAAATGTTTTTTGTAACTTAAAGAGATTAACAGTTTACTTTATTTAGCTCTAATATGAAAACTAATGATTTTCAGAATTATTTGTGTTAAGAAATTGTATTTTCACGAAATTATATGCATGATAAAGTTGAAACTTCATTGGTAAAGCACCAAACTATTCCTGACACCAACATATTTAGCCATTAAGGATCCTTTATGCTATAGTTTGTCCTATACTAATTCTTTACAATATTTTACTGTTTTTAGTATTATAAACTGAAACTGAAACATTCAACAATTATTTCACTATTATTGCATTGTTTAGAATAAATATACTAAGTCCTGTGAATATTGTTAAAGGCTGCTCTCAAGTATGTGGTACAAATAATTGTAACCATGGAGACAAGAGCACTTGCTGAATTTCCACAAGTCCTGTTGGTCATCTTAAAGCTTTATTTGTAAAATTCAAATATTTTTATGCTTGCATTTTTTTGTTTTTTTAACTTAATTATATTGTTTAAAACGGTGGTTTATGTATAGAAAGGGGTAAGGGCATGGCAGGTCTGTATACAAAAACAAATTAGTTAACCAATTGGTTAGTTTTATTTTTATAAATGCACTACTGTCTTCTCCCATAAGTACATACTACAGTGTGATGACTGAGTTGCATGCTTCATTCAGTTTAATCATGAAGTCATCATTGCATGTCATTTGGTGTCTTATATTTTTTCATAACTAAAATAAAGTTTACAGTTTCTTTTTATACTTGGATTAAAGTGAGATAACACAAATTCAACATTTTACTATTAAATATATAAATTCAATGCTTTACTATGTCCTTTTCTAACTAATCATTGAAGTATGGAAATTTAAAACCTTTTTATAATTACAAATTTACAAGAATAGTTTGAGGCTGAAAACAGAAATTTGTAATAAACTAAGACATGGTTATATATTTAGAGACTTGTCTTTATGAAGTTTTCTGTATGTTTCTGCCTTATTCAAAAGGTGTTTGAAAAATTCAAATGATTCAGTGTTTGTTTTTGGGAATTTTAATTTATGCCTTGATGTGTTGGAAAGTTGTTTTTTTATCAGTTGATAAAAGGTAATTTTTTCTGCTTGCAATAACTTGATTAAATTTGTTTTCCAGCCCAAAAGTTTCATTCCAGACATCATGGGCTTTTTCTTCATTCCCAAGAGTACAAAAGTGTAGCAGAGAGTCTTTGCAGTATTGTTACTCTTCAAGATTTGGCAAAGTTTTCTACTGTTAAGGAAATTAGGTAGTAGGATGTGTAAAGTGTTTTTTTTAATGAAAGAGTTAACAAGATACAAAGACTTTGACCCTTATAATTTGTAATCATTAACTAGCCAGTTTTCTCAAACTTCCTGAACTTCATTTGTAAAAACACCAATAGTTCTCTGTATGGAACTCAGAGCTGATATGAGTAATTTTAGCTTTGGCCTGTAATGCTGTGGATAGTGAGATTAAACTTGTATGTTGGCTATAAGAGATTTATGAAACCTTTGCTATATTTTTTATATGTATATTTGGATATCTAACATTGAAATTTCAAATGTTTTATTTAAAAAAATTATAATATCTAATAAAATATGTTAAAGTTTCAGAGATAAAAGTTATGTGTACTGTTCATCATTGTGTGTTGATGGCTCTTGATTCGTTACAAGTCATTACCTTTCTGTTTTATGGTAATTTGTAAAAAGATCATAAAGCTATTAACACCAGCAATTGTTTTTATTTGATCATACAGAAATTGCTATGTTTTGGTGACAATCTTGAACAAGGGAAAAATCTAATAAACCAGTTTGTCACACAAGACTTTGAATAAATTTAGAAGTCGATTACTTGCTATGGGAATGCAATAAAACTCAAAATGTTATTTTGATATTGATGAAGAGGGTTCCCAAAGCAGGGTTACGTTTTACTTGGGGCCATATTTCGACCAAGAATTGCACTGTAAGGATATTTTTTCAATATATTTGTGACATCTATAACACTTTGTACAATTAGTAAAAATAATAATAATATCCCTCAACTACTACACATGATTTTCATATCCCAGTCTATCAATCATTGGATGACATAAGACAATAAAAGTGGTTACTGTGAGAAGAACAAAGTACATTGTTTTCTTGTTATTCCTTCTGCCTTAAAGCTTCTTTACCCAGAATGCAAGTGGCACTCACCAAACTCTTGATACTAAGAAGAAAAAATAACCAATTTTTAGATGAAAAAGGAAAAACAATGAACAAGTAAAGTTGTAAAATCAAAAGCTCTAACATCAAATTATTTTTAAAAAAACATTTTAATTAATTTTATCAGCTGTTAGATGTTATGAGACCAAAAGAAGGCATTAGTATCTGTAGAACTTCTTCCCAAATTTCGGAATAAATATATGCATTTTAAATTAAGTAATTTTTTGGAAGCTAAATGTGTATGTTTGTTTTCTTTCGTGGATTTCTCTTAACTGTTTTCATTTACTCTCTTCCAGGGAAAATAAATTCCATGTACAACTTAGTGAAGATTGTGTGGAATATTTCTTGAAATTTTTAAAGGTAGGACTCCTGGGTACACAATTATTTTATCTTAGTTTTAAATTATGTTGCTTTTTGACCCATTGATGTTAGTTTTTTCTATCGTTATATGTTTGTGTGTATGTGACTGTTAAGCGAAACTGTATTGCGAACATGAACTAATAGTGCAATCATACATAAGTGAAGATAGTGAAAATGTATGAGTTTATATTACTCCATGAATTGGACATGGCACAAAAAGGTCATGTTAATTAAAACTAGACAATGGATAAAATTTAACATACTGTTAGTAATGCAGCAATGTAATGAGGGTTATTACCTAAGGCTCAGTTAAAGTGCAAACAAAATAATTCCTGAAAAGGAGGAAGGGGTTTGACACTAAACTTCATCCTCCAAATCATGGACTGGATCCTGAGGAAGAATAAGACATTAATTGTTGTTATTTATCATTTTCATTAGGACATGAATTTCATTTGTAAATATAATTTATTACAGTAATAGGTAGAACAAGTCCATGAAATAACATTTAGGGGCTGTATTGTTGATGTTTTAATTATATCAAGTATTTATTTTTAAAATATGAAACACTAAGAGCTTCATCATTCTGTGCCCCGGCACGGCTAGATGGTTAAGGCACTTGACTCGTAATTTGAGGGTCTCAAGTTCGATCTCCGTCGCATCAAATGTGCTTGCCCTTTTAGCCATGGGGGAATTGTAATGTGATGGCTGATTCAACTGTTCATTGGTAAAAGTGTATCTCAATAGTTGGTGGTGATGACTAGCTGCCTTCCCTCTAGTCTAACACTGCAAAATTAGGGACCACTAGCACAGATAGCCCTCGAGTAGTTTTGCACGAAATTCAAAACAAACAAACAATAATCTTTTTGTATGTGATATTAAAAAAATTCTTTTTCTTCTGTTTAATTGCTATAACAGATCTTGACTAGGTTAAAGTTTTGGTGAGTGTGTGTAGTATATTGAAAAATGGTTGCTGTCAATGGCTCCTTTTTGAGCCATGAGTGAAGAGCTACAAGATGTGTATCCAGAAGTTGATACAGAAATAGTTTTTATCTTTTTTGAATGGCTAGTTATGACTTTTATAACTTGGTATTTCAGTTAGCTCTTATCATTTTGCACATTTGTTTGTTTTTTCTCACTTGTCTGAGATGTTTCCAAATATTTGAAACAGCAACATAGAAGGAACTTAACAAAGTTTCTTAGTGTTACTTTTGCAGAGTTCGTGAAATGTATCAGGCTTACTCACAAAGAACACTTGTTACTTTGTGAAAAACATAAAACTTTGGTATAAATTAATGTAAATGTAAAATAGCAGTTACCAATCTGTATTATATCTTCAGTAAGTCACTGTTAGTAACTATTTATTTGGATTTATTTTTCCTCTGCAAGAAGTATATTCCAGCTTTGTCAGTTTTCCTAACAGTAACTTTTAGTATTAATTTTTGTGGTATACCAAAAATTCTTACATACAAATCTGATAAGATATACAGATTTAATACAGAAAGAACTAGGAAATATTTAACGTTTTGTAATAGTAATAAAGAAAAACTGTGAAACATTTCAAATCTAGGTTCATGTTGTTTGGATAGTGCTGTATTTTCAGAGTTGAAAATATTTAAGATATTTTGTATTAGTGTGCTATTTATCATTTTTGCTGATCTATTAACATTGTAGTTATAATTTGTGTATACATATATATACAGAAATGCCAACCGTTATGATTTGAGCATAATCATTACAATTTTGGTGTATACATTATGACTATATGCTCACAGAGACGAATATTACGATTTGTTGCAACTCCCAAATGATTATATATTGTATAGGCCTATACAATAAGGTGATAAATTGTTCCCCCATGGCTTGAAAGGGGTAAAAATAAAATTTCTAGTGAGATACAAATAAATTTTGATAACAAATAAAAGACATAATCCAAATGGCTACTTGCAACAACCATGTTTGTGCTTGAAATAATAAAACATATTTGTATCTCTGATGTCTACCAATAGCTTGAATGTGGTGCTTCTCCATACTGAGTACGTGAGGGAATCCATGGTTAAGTCATCAGTGCTTGTCAGCCAATCAGTGCTTGTGTAAATGGGTATTTATAATTTTCTAAGCGGCATAAAAATACCAATGTGATCGATCATGAGATGGAAAAAAAGAGGCCTCGTTCACCAGATTGTCTTGTTTCTGGCAAATCTAAAGGAACTAAAACTGTGAATCAAAAATTTAAGAGAGTATAGTGCAAAATATCTGATTATTGCATCAAAAGTCAGTGACAGTCGTGCATTTTGTACAGTTTGTCACATCGATTTTTCTCTGGCATATGGCAGTATAAACAATTGTTCCAGACATACAAAATCGGCATCTCACCAACAAAAGGCTGAGGAGAAGACAAAAACAATGCAGATAACGACATGAGTAAGAATTCGGAATATAAAACCATAAATGCAGAAGTGATGTTCACGCAATTCGTCATTGCTCATAATTTACCCCTAGATGTAGTCAATTATGCAGGATATCTATTCAGAAAAATGTTTCGAGACTCTGATATAGCAAAAAAATATGACTATGCTTTAACCAAAACTACAGCCATTGTACAAATATTGGGTTGTGAAGATGACAAAATGATTTCAAGCATACTTACTAACAGTGTTTACAGTTTAGCCACAGATGGATCCACAGACGTGGATGACTCAAAACTGTATCCAGTGGTTGTACGATATCTTGACCCTTTGCTTGGAAAAATTGTTTGTTCTCTTTTGACAATGGTGGAATGGAAAGAAGCTTCAACAGGAGAGAATATTTTCAAGCTTTTGGACAACGAACTGACAAAGTGGAAAATTCCATGGGAAAACTGTCTTAGTTTTTCTTCAGATTATGCCTCAGTTATGTCTGGTATGGGTTAAGGTGTGATGGGACACATCTCAAGACAACAGCCTAGCATTTTCTTTATGGGCTGTGCCTGTCACCTCATGAATATTGCTGCCCAGAAAGCTTCCAGAGAACTGCCCTGCCCAGTTTCTGATATACTTATAGATATCTACTATTTTCTGGACAAAAGTGCTAGCAGAAAACATTTCAAAGAGTTTCAAGGATTATATGACAAAGAAACAAGAAAAATTCTACAACTTGTTAACACAAGATGGCTATCAGTTGGGGTGAGCCTCAACAGAATATTGGACATGTGGAAGCCATTGAAGAAGTATTTTCACTGTGAAAGGAAAAACTAGATTCAAAAGGATTTAAACGTGCAGCTCAGCCAGGCAGCAAGACTTTAACAGTCAAGACACCCTCTCAGCCACACAAGAACACAGTCAAGACACCTTTTCAGCCATAGAGAGACACAGTCAAGATATCCTCTCAGCCACACAGGGACACAAGACAACAGTCTCCAAAAGCAGACAAAGAAACATTTGATATAACTCAATACATGTTTAGGCAGTTTGACCTTGAACTAAAGAAGAGACAATCAATTAAAGAAGAGAAGAAAACAAAAGCTAGCAAGGAAGTAACCAGGAAAAGTTATGTGCAGAGCAAGTTAGATAAGTTAACAGTCTTCTTGGTCAACAAAAAGAACTTATTTTGTCTTTTTCTTCAGTATGTCAATTCAAGCCGATTTTATATTGCAAAGAAATGAACCTGGCATACACATTATGCATAGAACTCTGATTACACAAGTTAAAAATATACTTGTCAGATACATCAAGCCAAAATATCTTGAAGGCAACATCACTGAACTTGACTACAACAATGAATCCTTACACAACTCTGATGAGGCAGTTTCTATTGGAAATGCTGCCAAGGAATACATTGTTAAATATGAAAAGGACTTGAACCTGATCAGCATCTACACCATGGTCAAGAAATACTATATTGTAGCTACAAATTACATGATGAAACATCAAGAAATACTATATTGTAGCTACAGATTACATGATGAAACATCAAGAAATACTATATTGTAGCTACAAATTACATGATGAAACATCAAGAAATACTATATTGTAGCTACAAATTACATGATGAAACATTTCTCTCTGAATGAACTTCTGATTCACACAGAGGATGCTGATTCAAAACTGAAAGTCCGTAAAGATTTCTCTTCTTTACATTTCTTCACAGACAGGTATCCTGTCCTTGTCAATACACATGAGCACGACACTATTGACAAGTTGAAAGGGCAGTATTTGAAATATCAAATTGGTACTTTCTCAAAAACTGCCCTTCAGTTGAATGTTGACAAGTTTTGGGTTCAGCTGTCTACTGTTAAGGATGGAAATGGCAACCAGAAGTATGACATTCTGTGTAGGGTTATGCTTGGAAGTCTTACAATCTTCCATTCTAATGCTGACAGTGAAAGGATATTTAGTTTAGTGACTGAAAACAAAAGCAAGTTCAAACCAAACATGAGCACCTTAGTATTGAGAAGTATTATAACACAAGATGTGTATGCAGTCAAATGGACAATTTTGTTATAACTCTCAACCATCCAAAGACATTCTCATGAAAGCAAAAGCTGCAAAACTATTACAATAAGTGTCATAAACATGACATAAACTTGTCCCTAAAGAAAGGCTTTTCTGCTTACTGTTTGTGCATGTTCTATGTTGTTTACCAGTATGTTTGTTACTCTGAACTAAATAAAAGGCATAATTTCAAAAGAATTTTGTAAAATTTATTTATTAAATACACAAAATAGTCATAAGTGAGCAATCTGTAGCAGTAATAAATAATAATTGTTATAATAATGACATAATAATAAACAGCTTAGAGACGTTGGTCAGGCCAAGTAGCCGCAAATGATAAAGAGCTCTATCATTACGCTCAGTCATTTGAAATAGTTGGCATCTCTGTATATATTTAGAAGACTGCTGTTTGAAACTTTCCAAGACACATCAAAAGTAAAAGTAACTGGAAAACTACTTCTGTCTTTAAGTTGTTCCTTTAGATAATGTCTCTTTTTGTGGTTTAATTTCTAAACACGTGTGTGTGTGTAGCATAAATAAAATTTAGTCAATCATAACAATGAATCCCTATATTGGTCATAGTATTTTTTGATATTTGTGGATACTTGTGTTAATACATGAAAAAAATATATATTTATTATATACATGAAGCTTACTAGATGTACAATAAAGGCTTAACATTTTATTGGAAATTGAATTGAAATCATTAAAAATCTTAGGGATGGACATGAATTTATTTTCTCGTACATTTGATTTTTATATCATGCTTTATTCCTACTGGTATTAGACCAAAGTTTTTGTTTTGTTTTTTGTTACGTGCAAAATATGTAACTGATAGATGAGAAGAAATCATGAGTTACCAAGAACATATAGACAGTAGACAGGGGTACTTTTGTTTATTGTACTAAACAGGAAAAAGAAAATTTTATCAACAGCATATTTTTTTAAGACTAGCTCAGTGTTTGAAACCACAGATTAGATAAACAGTAGTATTTTGTAATTCTGCGTTTTCTTTCCAGGACAATGACCAACTTATACTCCTTCAAGTGTTAAACATGTACTTTTGTATTGAAGGTGAGGATAATGTGTAGTTAGATATAAATAAAATACATTTATTAATGCATTTATTGTAACATGAATGAATTAACTTTGTTTAACCAGATTTGCATGAAATTTACTTATGAATTATTTCACAGATGTTTATCACTTTTTTCCATGCCACCTCTTGCAAAGTTAAAACAATTCTAAAATGTAATTCAAATAATCAAAAGTAAATTAACATTACTATTGTACAGTGACTGTACTTTGAATTTTAACTTTCAAAACTGTTTTTTTCAACAGACTATACATTCTAAATCTTCCCTGTGGTATACTGACAGCTGTAAAAAACTGTAATAGTTTTGGTTTCTATCTGTTTGTGGCTGATGAAAATATAAAAATAAAATACTAACTTCAGTATTTAATTATAAGTGTACTTAGGTAAACATGAAAACTAATGTTGAGGCTTACTGAGGAAACTGTAATTATTGTCGGTTTCATTTTCACATATTTCATACAAACAGATTTATTTCCAACATCATCTTACACCACTATTATGTTTTTAACTCATTCTGTCTTGTTTATCTGGTGATATATCAATGTTAGAAATTCTAAGAGTGAACTTTTAAATATCGTTTTACTTTTATAAATATTATTTTGAAGAATAAGGGTCAATGAGATAATTTCTACATAATTTTAATTTTTTTATTTGCATATGTTTTTTTGACATTATCCCACATGTTTTGAAAAAGCCACCACTGAAGTACCAGAAAACATATTTTAAATAACACCCATAACTTGTATACACATTCCATGTTGTGTAGATTAAGTTCACGTAATCACTTTTCGATTATTTTGAAACATCTCTGTATGCTGATATAAAACTAGGCTGGTAACATTGTTTTATTTTGTAAAACAGGTAGATAGTGTCAGATATAAATTTTTTGTAATCAGTATTACAACTTTAAAATATAGAGAAACAAACTTAGTTGTATTTTACAGACCAGATGTGCAGACAGTTTTGTACACATCTCACCTAAGTATTCCTCACACAGAATCCTACAAGACAGGTGGTTGAATAGTCACATGCAAATATTTATCATAAGATAACTTGTGAGACAATCGTAATCTCATCCAACTGATGTTTCTTCTGCTGGATGCATTTTCTTTGTAAGATGTGGTGACTAATACTGTTAGCAAAATAAGGTATAAAAAGATATATCTTAATGAATATCAACCATGTTGAAGCTGACTATATATATAAAATGAAACATTTTTTACTAACACAAAATAAATTCAAATTATTAAACAAAAGGAAACCGTGAACTTACTACAAACTTTAGGAAATAATTTGAGCCATGTATTAAAACTGAGTTAGTCCAGAGTGTGTAAGGAAGTTATGTTAGTCATCTTGTAACTTACTGTAAGCCAGTAAATATTCAAAGCATTAATCTGTTTTCAGATAGAGTAAATTAGTAAGTAAATCTAATTTGTGTTAGATACTGTTTATTTGTCGAGGTAAGGCTGTTATTGAATGTTGGTTCATGACCACAAAATTTGAAGTTGAATAAATAAAACATTATTGTTATCATTAAGATATGACAACTTTCCATCATTATTTTTGTTGAATAATCCTAAAGATCCTGGCAACTAGTAGAAATCATGAAAACAGGATGTGTTGTCTTCTGATGAGTTCAGTTCTAGTCTAGATAATTTGAAACTGAATGCAAAAATTATTTTTGGTTTGTGTTTACTAATTTCGAATTATTAATTTTCAATTTTAATTGTATCTTTTCAGTTGTCATTTATAGAGTTAACTGATCATAAATTGGGAGTTTTGGAAAACCTGTAGTACTATAATTAAGATTTTCTCCTGTAATAAAATCACAAATCATAATCAAATTAAACTATGGTATTAAGATCTCCACTATTAATTTGAAATATAAATATAAAAAGACAATATATATATATATATTAATTGAACAGTTTTACAGATACAATGCTACAAAATATTGATTTAATTGTATTTGTTGCTATTCCAGTGGTTAATTTATCAGATCGTGATTCTAGCAACCTGCATATTCAAGAAGATAGTTCACCAATAAAAGTCAGCCAAATTTCAAGTCCTGTTTGTGAGATTAAGAATGAAAAAAGTCCTAAGTCACTTACCAATAGTAAAGAATCTTTGGAATCTTTGAAACAGGCCATTAAGAAAGTGTCGGAGAGTCCTCCTTGTCTTCCGTCAGTGTGTTTGTATACTGTGAACAATACAAACCAGGGGTATGTGTTTTTTCTTTTTTGTTATGAAAATTAAAGCATGCTTTCAAATTGATTCCTAAGCTAAATTAAGTTTACATTATCCTTGATTGGCAGTGGTTTAATATGACTCTTTGATAAATGAGTCATTAGTTCAATGAAAAAGAAACATCTTTCGGTGGAATCATTTGTTTATTTTAAACATTTAAATCCAAGTTTTCATAATTATAGAATTGGTTTCAGATTTTTGTTAAAATACATTTATTCATTAATGACCAGCCTTCAGCTTATTTGTATTGTTTGCCAATATTTATGTTCACTGCAAGGTCTAAAAATATCATAGACTCATATTCAAGGTGACTGAATATTAAAAGATTTAACACTCTTGGAATTCTAGATAATATTCTTGTTCAATGGTTATATTTTGAATAATTCTAAATGGTTCTTCTACTACTATTTGCACTGAAGCTTCAAGAGTGAAATGTTCACTGAAGATTTTTAAATAATTTATCAACAATAAAGTGTCTAAGTTTTTCCATCATGCAATACAAATTATGGAATAAAAAGCTACATAATGGTTGCTTGTGTTCATTTACAATTTCTATATACCTGTTTTTGACACTGGAGACCAGTCTTTATCTTCATAGGCTTAACAGTGTGAGCTTGTCTCAGGTTTCAACTCACCTGTTTATGAAACTAGTTTTCATCTTCAAAGACTTTTAGTGTTGCTTTTCTCAGGTTACCATACTCCTGTCTATGAAAATCAATTTTACCTTTACAGACTTAGCAGTCTTAACTTATTCCAGGTTACCACATTCTGGTTCCTGTGGTCCAGTTTCTTTTTTTTTTTTAATCCTTAAAATATCAGAATGATTCATATAAATATATTTGCACTGAAGTTATGCTAATGTCAAGTTTTTATTTTCATAGACTTAGTAGCGTCAGCTTGTCCCAGGATACTACTATTTTGGCTGGTGGCTTTGAGAATTCAAGCATTCGTCTATGGAGCCTGACACCCAAAGCTTTAGAATCAGTGAAATCTGATGTTGATGCTTCTAAGATTCAACTTGGATATGATATTTTTACAGATAATGATGAAATGGAAAATTATGTTTCTTCAAGGTAAATAATTATTTAAATCTGTTCATGTATTTTCAAATAAATAAGTTGAAATGAGGTGAAAAAAAGTCATTTGTGATCACTGATTAAATCCTCTGCTTCCAAATTAATATTATGTATTTATTTTGGCATTCTGTTGAAATGTGAAACTGATTTATTAAGAACACTTGTAGATGAGGAACACATCTAAAGAAATATGATTTATCATGTAGTTTCTGTTAACTGATCAGGAATACTGGTAGATAAATACAAGTAATTTTGTAGTTGGTAAGTTAAAAAGACATAGTTTTGAATGAATTTTAATTTCAACTTTAACTTTTTTGAAAAAGATCAGAGATCAAAAGTCGCATCATCACATTTGTTGACTTGCATTTAAAATTTATTCCCCTTGAGGTGGATTCCTCTATGTGATGAGGGGACTTCCCAGAGAAAGTTTGTACTTTCAGTTTATCTCCTCTGGGATCTGAACACCCACCCATATATTTGCCATGTGTGGTGACCTGTGAAGGGTATGAGAAGATTTTTGTGGTTGAAGGGCTCAACCCTGAGTCGCCACTTTGATGGTCAGGAGGTGGCTGATGTTCGGAGCATCGCTGATACTCCAGGTGAAAGCTTTTGCCGGGTATCTAGCACTTCTGCTTGTTCCTCCACCTTCCTGCCCATCAAGACTCGGGCAGAGCATTCACCTCTTTCCTTTCGAACTGACTGTTTCTTTGACTATAATTGTCCCTTTACCCTGGTGGAACTAAAATGGCCCTTCATCGGTCTGCCAGTACATCTGTTGGATCTGATGATATTCATTATGACATGCTGCACCATCTATCTCCTGCTTCTCTTGATGTCCTTCTGATTGTCTTCAACCGGTTCTGGCAGGAGAATGTTTTTCCTGATGCCTGGCACAAGGCTTTTATTTTACCTTTCTCTAAGCCAGGGAAATATCCGAAGATTCCTTCATACTACCGTCTAATTGTTCTGTAAGACCTCAGAAAGGATGGTTAATGCTCATCTTGTTTGGTTCCTTGAATCAGACAACCTTCTCTCGCCCACCCAGTATGGGTTCCGATGACAGCACTCCACCACAGACCACCTAACTCATCTTGAAACACCTATCAGAAAAGTCTTTCTCAAATGCCAACATCTTGTATCAGTATTCTTTGACATTGAGAAAGCTTACAACACAACGTGGAGGTATGGCATTTTGTGAGACCTCCATACATATGCATTACGTGGCCATTTACCCATGTTTATTAAAAAAAATTTCTAATGGACAGGAGATTCCAAGTTTGTGTGGGTTTGACACTTTCCCGTTCTTTTGTACAGGAACTTGGAGGCCCTCAAGGCTGTTTTTTGAGTGTTACACTTTTCAGTATAAATATAAATGCCATCACTGAACAACTCCCTCTCACTGTTACGAATGGGCTGTATGTTGATGACTTTCACATCTCATGTCAGTCGTCAAACATGAGATATACTGAGCGGCAATTACAAACTGCCCTCAATCGTGTACTGAAGTGGACTCTGGCGAACAGCTTTAATTTCTCTCTCTCTAAAACTGTGTGCATGCACTTTTGCCGTCAACTGGGTATTCATCCTGATCCTGAACTTCATATCAGTACAGTTTTGCTGCCAGTGGTCCCAGAGACCAGGTTCTTGGGGCTTATCTTTGATCGTAAGCTGATCTTTATACCACACTTAAAGCAGCTTTGGGTCAAATGCACAAGAGCACTGAACATCCTCTGTATTTTCTCTTCTACCAGTTTGGGAGCAGATCAATGTTCAGTGTTAAAGGTATATCGTGCTCTTATTCGATCAAAACTCGATTATGGATCAATGGTCTATGGCTTTGCCAGATCCTCGGCCTTAAAGATGCTGGACCCCATTCATCACCAAGGACTTCGACTTTCCACTGTGGCTTTCCGTACCTCTCCAGTTCAAAGCTTATACGTTGAATCTCATGAACCTTCTCTGCACCTTTGCTGTTTGCAACTATCTTTACAATATACTTCAAAACTTCGTTTCTTAACAAAGCATCCCACCTGGGAATGTGTTTTCCTTTGTTGGTGGGCAGTAATTTTTCAGAACAGACGATCTGTCATTGCTCTGTTTGGCCTTCGCATGTGGGTGCAATTGGATTAATTGGGTCTGTCCTTGGATAACATTGCAGCTTCCACAGGTCAGCCCATCCCACCATGGCTTGTTACAGCCCCCAAATGTGACCTTTCTTTCAGTCATCTAAAAAAGGCAAATACTCCAGATTGGAAGTACCGTCTTTTATTTTATGAGTATCTTTCAAACAATCATTCAGTTACCATTTATACAGATGGTTCCAAATCAGGTAATTCAGTGGGCTCTGCTGTGGTTTGCTGTGGTTCAGTAGTTGCACTCAGAATTTCCTCTACAGCTTCTGTGTTCACTGCTGAACTCTATGCCATATCTCATGCCCTGGATCATATTGCAGCTGAGCAGTACTCCAACTGCACTATTTATACTGATTCACTTAGTTCTATACTAGCCTTGGAATCTCTACATGTTAGCTCACATCCTATTCTCGCTGATATTCAAAACCGACTGGCCCATTTCTCATTAACAGCTACTTCTATCCAGTTTGCAGACATGGCAGCTAAATCTGTCTGCTCTGGCACTATCAGCTCTGTGCCTATTCTGTACATGGACAATGGTCTTGTCTTCAAGGCTCTGCTCCGTGCCAGCTGGCAGTTCACTTGGAGTGAGCAACGCGACAACAAGCTTTTTCAAATCAAACCCTATATTGGACTTTGGCCATGTAGCTTCTGTAAAGTTTGGAAGGAGGAAGTTGTTCTCACTAGGCTATGCATTGGTCACAGTTTTTCAATTCATTGTTTTCTTTTATCTGGAACTGATGCACCAATGTGTAGGTTGTGTGACACTCAAATCACTATCAGCCACGTTTTACTTTCTTGCCATCATTACAATTCTCAATGACAGCAATATTTTGAACATATTTCTTTCCCAGGGTCTATCTGTAACATTGGACAGTGTTATTGGTGATGGTGACTCTGGTCATCTTGATAATGTTTTTAATTTTTTAATGGCCATTAATCTTTTGAATCTCATTTAAATGTTGCATATTTATTCATTACACCTTTTTAATTGTGGTTCCTTTTTTACAGTTTTATTCTCTCTTGTTCAATTTGACATTGGACAATGGCCAGAACATTAAATAACTCGACACCAGGACTGGAAAGACCAACTTTAGGTGACTAACGCTACTGTTTGTACTACTTGTTAGTCATCCTGGCGAGTTGTTATTACACTTTTGCTGCATGTCATTTCACACTTTTACTACTTTACTTTTTAGTACTGGCCATATTGACCATAACCCGGAACCTGGACTGGAAAGGCCAACTTCAGGTGACTAACGGTGGTTCTTGAACTTACCTGTTAGTCTTCCTGGCGGGTTATGTTCTTTACCATTTTGCTAGAAAAAAGTACTTTACAACTTCTTTTATTCTGCTTTCTCTCTTAACATTGTATACTAGGTGTCAACATTGGTTTTATTCTTTTTTGTTTTACCTTCATTTCTCTTTATGTATTTTACTACATTTACATTTATTTTTACCTTTCTACCAGATGTTTGGCACAGATAGTCTAGCTGCTTTGTGCCATAAAACAAACACGAAATCAGTCAGTCAATTTTAAGATGAATGTTTCATAACATTTCTAAATAGTGATAATAATGATTGAAATTTTGACTATGTTACAAAGTACTAGTCCATTAAAACACTGACAAGACAGGGTCACTTTGTAAAGAGTAAAGGCCAGTTTTGTATTATTTGATACAGTAATATAACTGCACGTGCACATTACACTGGTTTACAAAAAAATATTTTTTGTCTGAGGCAAGAATTTGAATAGGTATTTTTTACTAATTTGGGTGTGCTAAATTCAAATTTATAAACAGTTTTGCTCTATCACCTCTAGTTTTCTGGCTTTTAAATAGTCTCATTTTAGTATATACAGAGTATATACGTGCTTATTTCAACAGTTGCAGCAGCTTATTACAGAAAAAAAAAAATATAGATAAAGAACATTGATGGAATAAATATACTTGGATGACACAATGTACACAATTCATAGTGCCGCAGACAGTTAGAAGTGTGTTTTCTTAGATGATCTGGTGTATTTTGCCTCCGGGAAGTCATGCAAGAGCATCCAGCAGAAGTCTGCCATCATGCTGGGGTTCCACTTGCCTTGGTAGTTGCTCTCCATCTTCGTCATGTCTTGGTGGAATCTTTCTCCGTGCTCATCACTCACTGCTCCAAGGTTTGGAGGGAAGAAGTTGAGGTGGGAATGGAGAAAATGAATTTTGAGTGACATTCGGCATCCCATATCCTCATAAGTCTTTAGCAACTTCTCAATACAGGCTTGGTAATTTGGTACGCGTGTGTTACAAAGGAAGCCACTACAGACTGACTTAAATGCTTCCCATGCTCTCAGTTCCTTTAAGGTAAGAAGCTCCTCAAAATCAGTATCCTTCAGCACTTCTCAGATTTGAGGTCCGACAAAGATGCCCTCTTTGAGCTTAGCAGCACTGAGACCTGGGAACACAGTAAACAAGTGTAGGAAGGCAGCACCATTTTTGTCCATGGCCTTCACGAAATTCTTCATCAAACCAAGCTTGATGTGAAGAGGAGGAAGAAGCACCTTCTTCGTGTCAACCAGAGGATTCTCCTTGACGCTGTGTTTGCCAGGAACGAAAGTGCTTCTAGACCCCCAGTCTTTCTGCTTGTAATGCTGGGATACAGCTCGACTATCCCAGAGACAGAGAAAGCAACAGTACTTTGTGAAGCCCGCTTGCATACCCATAAGAAGACCAATGACCTTGAGGTCCCCACACAGACTCCACTGGTACTGGTTGTACTTAACAGCTTCTAAAAGAAGCTCCACATTGTCATAGGACTCCTTTAGATGGACAGAGTGTGCAGTGGGAATGCTGGGATATTTATTCCCATTGTGCAAAAGCACAGCCTTGAGACTTCGCTTGGAAGAGTCTATGAAAATACACCAGTCTGAAGGATTATGTGGCAAACCAAGGAAAGTGAACAAGCCAGGTACATTTGTGTAGTAGCACAACTTGTTTTCCATTTCAAAAAATGAAGCAAGGTCTTTGTTCCGATTCCTTACATCTTCCTGGACTAGGTTCCACTGTTTAAGCCAAGAGCTTTGACTGCTGTTTTGACAGATACAAATCACGAGCAAGGTCATTCAGGTCTTCTTGCATGATCCAGTGTGGCTCGTTGCCACTTGTTCCTGAATAAGAAGAGTCAATATCTTTGGAATAGATTGACTTTGCAGAATCTTCCCTTGGAGGCATTTCTTCATCTGATGAGGAAAGAAGATCCTTATTTACTGGAGGTGTTGGGACAGGAAGATCATCTGAATAGGGAATTGGTCTCATAACAGATGGAAGGTTGGGATATTTGATCTTTTTTCTAGAAGATGCATTGAAACCAGTTACATTTGTTAGACAAAAATAACAATCATCTGCATGGCTTCGTGGCTCTCTCCAAACCATTGGGACTGCAAAGTTGAAAGCCGCTTTCTTGCCATTAAACCAAGCAGTTAGTCCATTGTAGCAGGGCTTACAACAGATGTGCGGAGCCCAAGATTTGTCCTGATCACCAATTTTACAGTCAAAATAATGAAAGTAGGCAGTTCTGAGGAGGGAAGTGATGGTTCGACTCTGTGCAACTGTCGTGAAGTCCCCACACACGTAGCAGAAAGAATTGGCCTTGTTGAGCATCCTCGGTGTTTTGACGAGCTTGAAGCCATTGGAGAATCTGAAAAAAAACAAAGTAAAATTAAATCATATGTAAGGCAATAATAATTATGTGCGTCGTTGGAAATTGTAATACAAATATATACCCAAAAGATTGTGTAACACAATTGTTGAGGGACACGAACCTCCTGCGCTGACTGCCAGTGCACTACTGGCTGTTGGCTACGCTTAACTGCCAAAATCCGTCTTGATATATATATATAATGTAATGCTATCACTTACATTTATTGCATAATAAATAAAAAAGAAGACATAATATTAGAAATTAACCCTGAATGCATATACGCCTTTATGTACAGTATGTGTACAAAATGTACAATATGCATATCTAAAAAACTAGAGGTGATGAGTAAAAATGGATTTCAAATCTGAATTCAGCACCCCCAAATTAGATTAAAACAGCTATTTTTTGTGCTTGCCTCAATTTCTTTGTAAACCAGTGTTTTCAATGCAAGTTGTATAATTTTAGCTAGGCCTGACTGGAAGGACAATTTCATAAATAAATTTATATCATTGTGAGACTGAAGCTACTTAGACTAAACATTTGTATTTTTGTATTATAATATGTAGTTATTCTTGCATAAAAAAGAATTTATATACATTTTCTAATTTTTTTAATGGTGGTTACAAGGTTGGTCAAATGACAGACCCCACCTAATTAGGGTATAGAAAGTAACATAAAGTATAAAGTTTCTCTGAAAACAAATGTTTGAAATGTGTTTAGGAAGTTTTACAGATTATGCAAATAATTTCTGAGATGATGAATAGTTGTTTTTAATCATGGCATGAAATCACTTTGCATTCAGACTTGTAACAAAACAGAGTCTATTTTCACAAATAAATCTTCAGTAAAAATATTTCATTAAAAAATCTGAATTTTGTTTATAAAAAGTTTGTAATATTTACTAAAAGTCTACCAAATTTTATGAAGATAAAAACATTCTGTATCAAAGGTTTTTGTGCAGATACTTAATGTGTGCAAATGTGTAGACAAACGTGCATATTATACCAACATTGTTACAAAAGTGTTAAACTGAATTTGTTTGTTATTAAGTTTTGTATGAAGTTTAATATATTTTAAGTATTAAATGTGCAAAACAGCCATATTTTGAGGGTAATTAGTAAAAAATATCTAATTTTATGATTCAAAACTGTACAAAAAAAATCTAAGCACTTGGACTTACAGACTTTTATAGAGATCTGAGGGTAAGAAAATATTTGATTTAGTATTCAGAAAATGAGGTTGTTGAGTCTGTGCAAAAATAGTCTAGTTTTCATAACCAGTCTTGTCAATTGAAATTTCTGATGTCAAGTTCTAACAAAAAAAAATGTGGTTCATTTAATAATGATAAAAAAATGTAAAATTCTATGTTCAAGTGTTTTTTTATTGTATACAGATCTTCAGAATACGCTGTTATTATGTATTCGTTTTCAGCCATGTAAAAGTGATGAGAGGACATGGAGGGCCTGTATACAGCCTGGCTTTTGTACCTAGGAGTAATATACTGCTATCTGCTTCAGAAGATACAACTGGTAAGTGTGGTAGGAAAAGTTTTGTGAGAGTCTTCATTGAGAGTACATTGTACGCCTCTAGAAAGCGTAATTAATACACACCTGTTCTCACTTGTTTCCCAATTGGAGATATGAAGAAAACATTTGAAACTTAAACTTTTGTATTGTAAGTTTAAGAATGTGAAAGTACAGGATTTCTCTTTTGCTAAAATGTGTTTGTTATTTTTTCTCTGACAATTTTTTAAAAGAATAGGGTTAGAAATAAGATTACATTGACTTGAGGAAAAGCTGTGAGAATAATTACATTTCCTCATATAAAGTTCCATTTCTTCCTGAATTGTTTTTTTTTGTGTTTTTATTCATCCATGCTATATATTCACTTTCATTGGTCATAACTAAAGGAATATAAATGGACCATTTCTGATTGGGAAAATCAGTTAGAAAGGTGAATTTCCTCAGAGTATAACATAATATTTTGATCTCTGAAAGAGTGTTTATGTGATAAAGAATGATTCTGTTACATATCTACTTGTGTAAACAACATAACTGAAGACTTGTGTACTCATTTTATTGTTTGTCTTTGAAGTTTTTATTCTGCTAATTACCATAAACTCCTTGACTCCTATACAGTGTTCCCTCACCACTTTGCAGATCCTCTTTTGCGGCTTCACCACTTCGCGGGCTAGGCCGACCCCCACATATATATATACATACATGTATATATAAAATAATAAACATTAAATCTAAAATATAGCATTAAATACCATTAAAATGTTAAAAATAAATATAATTAATAGTGTAAAGAAAAAAAACAGGTATATTTTGAGATATAAACATATATTTGAGTTTATAACAGCGTAAAAATGGAAACAGAACCAACTGGAAAGGCTATAGATGTATGCATTGTGTGTCAGCGAAGGCTACGTGAGATTAGCTTCATGGCGTAGTGATGTGCAAGACGGGCTATGATTGGTGCAGAAATGAAAGACGGCCAATGACAGCTACCCATTTTGATTCCCTGTGATTGGTGCTGTCAATATTCTTGTCTGGCCTGTGATTGGTGATTTCATCCACGGTAGTATCCTTGAACTTTTGTGTGTGTTTAAAGCCCCTGCAATGGCTCCCAAACGTGCTAATACTTCTAAGGATGCTTCTACGCCTAAATGGTTACGGAAAATGATGACCATCGCCAAAAAGGTGAAGATATTAGATATGGTAAAAGAAAGAAACTCTTATGCATCCATAGCCCGCCATTACGAAGTGAATGAATCCACCATTCGCTACACCAAGAAGGACGAAGTTAATATTAGGAAGACTGCTGCTATTACTTTTAATACAACGGCTAAGAGGATTGTAACATCTCGTAATAAGAGTATCGTTCGGATGGAAGCTGCTTTGGCCATATGGATAGCTGATTGCCATAAGAAAGGTGTTCCCTTGGATACTAACATTATCACAATGAAGGCTAAGATGTTGTATGATAATTTTGCAGAAAAGGATGAAGATGAAGAAGATGTAGACAACCCACAGCCAGGAACGTCCAGTCATTCCCAGCCTAAGAAACTGTTTTCTGCAAGCAAAGGCTGGTTTCAGAAATTTCAGCAACGATACGGCCTGGAAAACGTATCGTTACATGGAGAGGCTGCTTTGGCTAACAAGGAGGCTGGTGAAGCTTACGTTCGGGACACTTTCAAAGAAATAATCACTGAAGGAGAATATAGGCCTGAACAAGTATTCAACAAGGACAAGACTGGCCTGTTTTGGAAGAGGATGCCTTCCCGAATGTTCCTGTTTAAAGATGAGAAAAAATCCCTTGGTTTTAAAGCTCATAAAGACCGGTTCACCCTCTTAATGACTGGTAATGCTGCTGGTTTTATGTTGAAGCCGACATTAATTTACAAGTTTAAAAACCCGAGAGCTTTAAAGAATAAGAACGTGAACTCGCTACTGGTCCATTAGATGCACACTCCTACTGCCTGGATAACGAAGCCTCTGAGCTTTGATTGGTTCCATCAGAGTTTCATTCCTCAAGTTAAGCTTTATTTATTAGAGAAGGGCTTGCCATTCAATGTCCTTCTTCTTTTGGATAACGCCAATGGCCACGCAAGAAATCTTTCGTATGAAGGCGTTAGGGTTGAATTCCTGCCAGCCAGCACTACATCCCTTATACAATCGATGGACCAGGGAGTTATCAGGGCTTTCAAGGCCTTATACATAAGGAATACCATGTCCAACCTCGTACGTAGCCTTGATAATGCCACCGAAACCGAAGCCGAAAACGACACGTTCACCCTGAAGGAATACTGGAAGTCTTTCATCATTGCTACATGTCTTCAAAATGTTCATAAGGCACTGCAAGAGATGAAGCCCTGCACCGTTAATGCAAGCTGGACAACGATATGGTTCGATCAGTACAATTTTGCAATAAAATAGAACAACTGATGACTCCTCATCGAATGATTTTCGATAGGCTGAAGAGGCAGAGAATAATGAACAGTATTGTAATGGGAGGGTTTTAAAAGTCTAAATGCACATAAATATATACATAAAAATCAGCGATCCCACTTCGCGGAAAATCTCCTTTCGTGGGGGGTTTTGGAACGCATCTACCGCGATACACGAGGGAACACTGTAAACCTGCGGTGGTTTTCTTGTACGAAGAATTTGATTTCATGATGTTAATAAAAAATTACTTTTGGTTGTTATAGTATTTTTTATTAAAATACTTTCTTGTATAGTAACTAATAAAGTATATTCGAGTGATCTAAAATAAATTTGAGGGTACAGAGAACGAACTAAAGGTTGATTTTGGGAGACAAAACACGATGAAGAAAAAAAGACACTTAAAAGTTTCCATACAGTTAATTGATTTTTGCATTAAAATGATAGATATTTTTGATATCTTAGCCTGATATCTGTATGAGGAGTAAAGCTGCCACTTACTCACTTGTGGAAGACTGTAGAAAGTTGCAGTATTTAAGACGTATCTGGTATACAAGCTCTGTAAATGATAAAGTGATTTATTTTATATTATCTAGATATTAAATAGCTTTATGTTTTTGTGTCACAAAAATAACTTAATTATAGTTTTAAACAGTTATAACTTAATGAACTACTATAAACTGTATATGGATAAACACCTTAAGATTAGAATGAATAAAAGTTTTTCAGATGTTTATCTCGTGTATTTTTTACTCTGAGCTATTAAGTACCATTAAAAATATGCTTCTTGATGTTAATGTATTGATAAGTGTTTGTTCAAGGTCCAGATTGTGGTTTATGGTTATTAAAAACTCCTTCAAAAATTATGCAATTTTTTAAAATAATTTGTGTACAACATTATGCAGGATCCTGAATGGTGGTGTAAAATGTTGAAGGTAAACAACGTTATCACTTGGAATGTTGGACTAAAGCTGTGTAGAAACTTCTACATTTATTTTAGAATATTTAAAAATCATTGTGTAGACTTCTGTTTTATCATAGAATCTTTGAAACTTTAAATATATGTTTGTTTATTATTGGCTTTCACTAATTTGTTGGAAACCTTTTATATCAGTGTACTAAACTGAAAATAAAACAAGACTACTGAGCTCATAGTCATGCAGAGAAGCGTTTACTGTTATGCAATGAATGTTGCAGTCTTTCATTAACACATTCACAAAATATGACTAAAATGAAGACTAAATCTTAGTTATTAATATTCCTAATGCTTGCACAGAGGAGTACCTTTTTTTTAATATACCATTAGTGATCTGTAACCTCAAATTGTACTGTATAATATAGTTCATACTTTAGTAAAGCAGTCTAAGACTTGCATTTTTCAAATTCTAGAACAACATACTACAATCGACCACTCTCTGCAGCTGTCCCTTATATGGATAAGACTGTTTTATTTGTACAATGTGGGATTTAAATTTTGAATTTCCTATATGAACTGGTAAGGGGTATTTTATGAGTATTGAGACACTCTCTATTCACCTATACTTTGTTACAGAACAGTGGGTCAATAATTTTTGGTCTTTTCTTGTCACTATGACTCATCAAAACCCCACAGCATATGGCCAAAGTGTACAGAGGGAAACTATTCTGACCTCTATATATGACAGCTACTGGGAATGTGTCACAAAAAGCATGTAGGTTCAATAAGTCTTGACACAAAACAATAAAACTCCTGTTACCCTTTGAAAGGTGAACCTTTCTTTTTCAGAGGCAAACTTAAGTATGCATGATATTTTGTTATTTGTCTTATTAAGTCAGTGCATGAGTTATATTCTTGAAAAGGTTTGGGTTATTCTCTTCTCTGGCTTTTTTTATGTGAAAAATAACTTGTTGTCACAAGGCTTTTAAAGTCCAAAGTTTTATTTCCACTTTCAGTAGCATTTAGAAAACAGTAAAGTTGGAAGTCTAAAATTGAAGTACTTTAAATGAACTCACCTAATATTGAATGCAGGACTTGTTATGAAGTTGTAATATTACTGAACTTTGAGATTAAAATTTAGTATCAGACAGTGGTGAATCTGCCTCTGGATTTTGTAGATTTGTTTCCATAGGCTCACACAAGTCGGCTTCTTTGGAAACTGTAGTTGTAGATTAACTGGCAGTTTAGATTAGACATTGAAGTTTGAAGGTAGCAAAGTTACGATAATACCTCTAAAGTAAGTAGAGCCAGTACTGGTCTTCAATAGAGAATCAAATATAATGCCAATGAAGCTGGATATGTACCTTGCTTGGGACAACAACTCAATATTTTTGGCAGTTCTAACCTTGGAACGTGTGCCAAAGATGTGCTTTATTTTGGATTGGTTTTGTGTGTCTATAATATGTTTTATGTTAAGACACATGTGACAAGTTTTATAATAATGTTGAGAACAAAGTAGAAAATACCTTAGTTTAAAAAAGTAAAAAACAAACAAACATGGTAATGATATGGTCAGCACAAGAGAATGAAACAAAGACAATATGCCTGTGTTATCAAACATTAAACCAATCTCTGATTCAATTTAGTCAAGATGAGATGCTAAAAGAATATTGCAAGTAAAACAGATGATTTGGAAACTGCTTTATTGAAAGTGCTTTGGAGTCGCTCATTTTCAAGCTAATACATTTAGTAAAGCTTTATAGAAAGAGGAAGAAACACTAGGAATTACTGTGACATTATTTTGATCTCTGAGAGATTTTGTTCAGTGTGTATGGGAAGACTTTGATAACATGGGAAAAGTGGGTTTGTCTGCTTAGAGAGGAGAGAAAATACGTGAATGATAACAGTCAGAAATGTTAGAAAAAGCAATATTTAGGTGGAACTGTTCATGATAAAGGGCTTCAAGATGGTAGTGAAAATTTACAGTTGAAGCCTGTAGTGTCATTTGTAATTTATACACGTTTAAAATAGGTTGACATTCTGAAGTTTACTCCAGTTTAAATGATGGAATTTGTATTTTTGGCTTTTGCAGTTCAGTGCAAGTTGAATAATGACACAGAAGTTCACACTGTCTGAAGGAATTTAAATTTATATATTTAGAAAAAATTTACCAAAGAACATGTAACATTTACTTCCATGTGTTCAAGGTTAACCATTAAGTTACTGATATCTAACTTATATTTGTGTGTTTCAATGTGTTCACTGCTCTACAAATATTACTTACCTTACTAGTTTCATCCTGAGTATACATCTTCTGCTTTAAAACAGATAAAAATTACTTTTGAAGCATAGGATTTTAAGATCATTGTGTTGTCTTAATATTGACTCTTTCATTGAGTTTCAAAAGTGCAGTTGGTCGTAATATAATCTAGAAAGAAAATGTAATAAGAGATAAAATTGCAGTAGTAAATCTATAATGGAATAAGAAAAAATAGCTAATAAAGTTACAATAACAAGTTTTTAATTGTTATTTGCAAGGGGCTAAAATGTCTAGAAGGGCATTAGGAAACGTCAATTCACTTGATCTTAGAATATCTTATAGCACATGACTTGCTTTCTGTTACTACAGAAACACAAGTTGCAATCTGGAGTTTGGGGGAGTAAGTGAATTATAAGAATAACATTATAATCCCATTATTCAAGTAGTCCAATAGTTGGCAACTGAACTTGTGGCTGGATGACCAGAAACATGTGTTATGGTTAGTTAAATTTTATAAATAAACAGGTTATCAAAGAATTGAAATTGTTAGAAAAATTCAGGATTTTAGTTTGTGTTGTGACTTAACAGTCATGAATTATTACTGCTATTTCATAACTTCGGGTCTGCCAGAATAATGAATGATCATAAGTGAACAGGAATTATAAAACAATTAGTTATTGTAACTTAAGTATTATAACATGTTTAGAGATAATACAATGTTAATTATATCATCACTGTTATCTGTATCAATATTTCCCAAACTGGAGTCTCCTAGAGTACTCCAAGGACTCTGTGAGTCGTGTCAAAAAATAAAAATATTGTTTGCATTATTGTGTTTTCTTCACAGTTCGAGCATGGAGTATGACAAACCACACCAATGTTGTGATCTATAGAGGCCATGCGTACCCTGTTTGGTCTCTGGACATTGGGTAAAAATACTTAAGTAATTTTTATGTTATAAATGACTATGCTTCTATTAATAATTAGCTAAATATTAACATAAAGATTCTGTTGTCAGTGGTTTATTTTTCTTATTTCATGCATATTTTAGGAATGTTTTATTAAGTTACTGCTGATCATAAATGAATGGCTTATTGGTCATAATTTAATCATACAAGCTAAAGAGAACCAATGTATGTTAGTGAAAAGTTATTTATATAATGGTTCAAACATGATTTTCAGTTATCTTCATTTTTGATGTAAGGTTATAATTAGGTATAATAAATTATTGTAAAAGAATAAAAATTCTTTTTTTTTGTTTTATGATTTAAAAAAAATCAAATATCTTTTAAACATGCAATGTAATTTCTTTTTTGAGGAAAGGGGAAGACAAAAAAATCCTAACTGAATTAAATGGATTATGGAACTATATTTGAGTTGAGCATAGTTTAATAATTATTAGGATACCTAAATGTGAATACAAATTTGCATACCATTGCCACAAAATTTTGCTATGCACTTTGAGTGGTATATGCACTGAGTGGCAAGCATGTGTCACTATTTGACTATACTGGGCCAAGAGTCAGTAGCGAGCACTGCTAGCTATCTACCATTCTTTTGTATAGCATTGTGCAAAATATAAAACAAATGAACCATATACTGGGGTGTAGTTTTGTGATGGTCCATTGTGATTGGATGGATGGAGAAATGTTTATTTCATACTTCTATTTAATTGCATTATAATCAGAAGAGTGTAAACCTGAATTGTGGATAATGAAGACAGATTGTTTTGCTTAAATAGGATTTTTATGAAAAATAATTAGGTTGAGTTTTCCCAACTGAGACTTAATTTTCACATTTATGAAGAAAGTTCTTAATATACGTATTAATCAGTGATGAAGAGAAAACCCACTTGTAGAGAAATATATATGTAAAAATGGCGGGTTTGGGTTGAGATCATTTTTATGTGGAGGAGTGAACAACATTTCAACCTTCTTTGTGAACCTGGTGATGACTGTATATAGAAGACAGATTAATGTAAAGTTTGATTTTTGCTATTTTTTTTCTACTCAAACCATTTAAATAGGTTGTTCACATTGAGAATAAAGCCAATTTTTGGATGTTTTTAAAAGAAACTTAATATGCTTAATGTGAGAAAAAGTGTATTTGTCCATTAATATTAATTAAACTAAGAATATATAAATAAAAAACTGTCCCAATTATATTAAATTCCCATTATGTGTTTTTTAAAATAAAGAATTAAGTTGGATTAGAATAGAAATATAAGGGTATATTGTATTTAAAATGGCTGAATTTCACTACCTAGAAGCTGGAATCAAACTTCCTATTCTATGATGAACTTAACTGCAGATTATCAGCTAGTAATTATATTGTTCTGATAAAAAGCTCAAATGTTTGTTGTGATGAGGAAGTGTTGATTTCTTGTAGGCCATTAGGAGTTTATTTTGCTACAGCATCTAAAGACCACACTGCAAGAATTTGGACTACAGACAGGACATACCCATTAAGGATATTAGCTGGACATAACCTAGATGTTGATGTATGTACTGTATGTTTTCCATTTGTTTTGTTTCACCAAATGTATATTTTCGTTAAGGATACTTCACATTAAATATACAAAATCTGGAAATAAAACTGTCTTTGAAATGTTTTTTTGTTCTGCAATTGGAATGATGTATAAAAAAATTACCTACAAACTGGAAAAACAGCTACTTCAATAGTTTTAACTTTTTAGGTTCAGCATTAAAAAAATCCATCTGACATTTAGTGGGAAACACTTTTTTGGCTTTGTTTTTTCAGTGTGTAAAATTTCATCCAAATGGAAACTATGTTGCCACTGGTTCCAGTGACCGAACCGTTAGACTTTGGAGTGTTCAAGATGGAAAGATGGTGAGAATGTTCCATGGTCACAGAGGCAGTATTTTTGCCCTAGCCTTTTCTCCCAATGGACAGTACCTGGCTTCTGCAGGTATGTGAGCTAAAGTGTATCAATGACATAAGACTAATACTCCCATTTTGATTATATTAAGATGTTTGTGTAGAATGTGAGGAAACAAAGAATATTTAACCACTGATCAACATACCATATCATCCTATATATGTGAATACATAAACTGATGTTTCTGTATATACCTATCATTTCAAATAAATGAATGTTGTTACTCAACTTTCTTGCTTCTACTGCAGGTGAAGACAGAAGGATAAAAATCTGGGATCTTTCTTCAGGATTGGTTATGAAAGAGTTACGGGGACATATAGACACTGTTTACAGTATCTGTTTTAACAATGACAGTACAGTTTTAGCCTCAGGAGGCTTGGAACATGTGCTAAGGATTTGGGATGTCCGAAAAGGAATCACCCACCATGGAGGACACACTGCTACTGGTAGTACTGCTAGCACAAATCCCAGATCGTAAGCTTCACACTGCTATCATTCACTCATTTTATGCCGTATTTCATAAACAGTTCATGTGCACTACCACACTAACATATTTAAAATAATGTCATAATTGTTAGAATATTATGTAAAAGAATGATATAATTACTTTAATATATGCATCATGAAAACAGTGGCAATTCAAGAACCATTTCAAGCATGTTATATTCAATGTAAATTATCGTTTTTTCTGGGGAGATGTTTCCATGGCAAAATAGTTGGAAACCAAAAGCTTTCTGGAGCATTCATCATTTTTGTTATATGTTTCACTAATCAAATAGCCTTAAATTTTACAGTGAATGTGGTTAGCCATTGGCAAATTCTGTATCAAAATTGTAGAACAACCCCCAGGAAACAGCTTTTATCAAATGTGTAAAGCCAATCTTGGTAACTTGACCTTTAATGAAGACAGGTCTTTATTCACCACTTGTAGTTTACAATAAATGTTCTAGTTCTATCTCTTCTCAGATAAATATAAGAAGAAAGTATCTTTGCAAGGCCTCACAGCATGCTTTACGTATATAACAAATGGGGCTATTTGATTACTTCTCTATTACTGTTTAAAAATTATACACTAAGACACAGTGAATATCTTCACTTTTATGTATTTACTCCTTAATCAAGTAGCTTGTACGAACCACTCATACAAAGAAATGTTTCCTATGAATGAAATATAAGGTCTTATTACCTATTATAATGTGAGAAAATAAGTTTTTCATTTCCTGGAGCCATACTGTGGAGAAGTAAAAACATTTATAAAAAAGGTGTAATTTGTATAATCTTATAAATATAGACCAAGCATTTTTTTGATGTAAATGAATTTTTGCAGCAGATGTAAACGTTCCTTATTGATCTAAAAATATTTTATAAACAAATGAAAGAATACAATTTGAGTGGTTATAAACTTAATGTATATCGCACGTTTGGAGATATTTTTTACCCAAATGAAAACAGGGATCATAAAACATCCCCTTTTCAGTTTTCTTGTAACTGGGTAACAGTTTAAGACTCATGTTTTACATTACACATCACTTTGTAGTTTCTGTTTTTAAAACTTCTTAGGTAAGATATAACTTTGAAATGGCACTTTTTTGTTTATACTTAGTGACAGAATAGATAGTCACACTGCCCCAGAATTGCTTGGAGCTTTTCCAACCAAATCCACTTCTGTGCAGCTTGTCCAGTACAACTGGCACAACTTGTTACTGGCTGTAGGAGAAGGCGTAGAGACATGTAGTTCCTGACTCAGGTAAGTTGTATAACAACTCTCAGAACTTCTATAGAGAGCACAGTGCCCTGCACTGCTTGAATTCTTCAGGTTTGAAAAGTTTAATACGAGTCTTCAGATTACTTCTACCGTAGGTTGATGTGTTCAGTGAGGCAGTACATTCAGAACTGTATGACCTGAATTAGTTCATATGCCTCCCTACTCAAAACTGCTTCTTCCTGATGCTGATGATCTTACCTTTATCTTTGGTAAGAAACAATATAAAAATTGTCCTTAAATTGCTATAGTAACCATCACTTATAACTAATGTGAAGAGAACACAATTATATGTATAATAAGTAGCTTTCAAACAGAATGTAGCTAAAAGTAAGCAAATCTGGTAACTTACGAACCAAAATTGTAATATGTTCCTTTAGGATTCTTAAGCAATAAGGTATACAAATCAAGTGTATAAACTGAATGTTATAAACCTTCACTGAATAATGAAAAGCATGTTCTGAAGTAAGATTTATGGTCCAATCTGTTTGGGAAAGATAGTGATATACTTAGTTTATCTTATGTCATAAGAGTATAAACAGAAGTTGGTGTTACCTTATGAAAACAAAATGTGCATGGTATTAATGTTTGCAATTTTGCCTTGCATTATTTCACAATGTATCTAACTTAGAATGATTCCTCCACAAATAGTTTGCCATAAAGCTTTCTTGTGGATAGCATGCACAAGTCTTACTTTTAACAACCAACTAAAAAATGCAGTTACCTGTACCATATAAGGCACCACAACGTGCTGTTACGTAAAAATTTAAAGTAAAGTATCAAAACTTATAAATTTCTATACATTCTTGGGCCTGACTTGCACAATGATATATACACATACAGTCAAGTAATGACTTTTCACCCAACAAAGGTTTTCTTTTCTTGGTAAAAGAACACCAATTCTACCTCAACTAATATTTATTTGTATAATAGTACCCCGTTCTTTTTGTCTAACCATTTGGAAATTTGCTTGTAGCATCATAGCTAAAAACAACTTTTGCCCATCATTTTTGACTAAACTTTATCTCGTGCTGCAACTGGAAGTAGCTCCAAAGATGCTGAGCTAGTGGTAAAATGTACAGATTGTTGGCCAGTCTTTCTAACATCCAGAGTTGCTATCTGTACCATACTGCAACATTGTTGAAATACTTGACCACTCTGTCAGAGTACCGATGTATCTGTTTAAGCCTCCGTAGAGACTTCCACATTATCACAAGCAAATTCCAAAGAATGCAATTACTTCTTTTAATCCAATATAACACAATGGTCTATCTGGTGACTCGTGGTGGCAGCACTCATCCCTAAAACGATTGTTCTGGGACCAGTTATAATTGTCACTTCACAAAACTGAAATTTATTATTTGCAATCTCATTTATGATCCAGTATTTCTCACCCTCTTTGTATAAGGAACACCAAGTCTCGCAATGCAAGTAGAATGGCCTTTACCACTATTTTTAACTATTACAATTTGGGTAAAAAAATTTTCGGGGGAGTATGCTAATAATCCGTGAAGAAACGTGACAGAACAATATCCATTTTTAGTATTTTATAAATTCACTTTTTCATAGCACACTTATAGGATGTTAGTGTTCTATCTAAACATATTACAGGTACATAATGTATACAACTTAAGACTTGTGTTTCATGTTCCAGGTATCTACTAAATCAGAAGAACATGTTCCTGCCAGTATGTACATATATATTTTCTGTAAAACTTTTAAACTGTACTTATATAATTATCTGTTATTAAAACAAAGAAAAATATAGTGTGGAATGATTTACTACGTTTGTGAAAAGAATATGAACAAGTGAACATAATAATACAATGTAACAAATTTTGTTCCTGGATAGCATGTTTTTTCTTAATTACTTATGTTTTAAAAGTAAAGAAAATGGCCATTTCCTTAATTTTTGTGACATGGATAATGAGATTTCTTTGGACAAATTTACAGATTTTCATTTACATAATGAAAGAACATGAAACAAGATTTACACAGTTATACAAAAGTGAACAAAAATGTTAAGAAACTAGTTTTAAGATTGTAACTAATGTAAATCACTTTCACATATCAGCCCCCAAATAGTTTCCCCATCATGTTTTCATTATACGCTTCTTGTTAGAGGCATTCAAAGTCCAGGATAGCATGGTGGGAATGCTTGCCTTGATCCTCCCATGTTCTCCTTGAATTTATCACGATGAGCATCAGGGACATCATACAGCCTATTTTTTGCCATAGTTCTTCACCAGAGCCTCAATCAGTTCCACATAAATTTCAGCCATGTGATTGCCCAAGAAGCCCTCAACCACTGCAACAAATCTACCCCACTTACCTCGATGGGGAATGCTGTGCACTCCAGGACCTTTATTAGTGGGCCAACAAAAACATCAGCTTTGACCTTTGCCTCAGACAGCTGAGGCATAGACCATATTTGATGTATGATGATAGGAACAATGCCTTCTGGAAGTCCACTAGTGGCTCACACTTGAGATTGCAACTCTGAATAGAAAGCTTGGTCCATTGGGGCTAGCACTTCCTGCTGCACCAAAGGCAAAGATAACAGGGAAACTTGGAGACCCACCAGCTTGAAGTCTCTGATAACCTCCCAGCCATACTCATACTTCAAGACTTCGAACAAGGTCTTGATGCTATTGTATTCCTTTAAGGTGCATCAAATAAGCCAGGGGAGGAGATGGATACTTATTCCCTTAATGGAGCACAACATCTTTAAAGCTTCTTCAAATTTCTCTAACAGCAGCTACTCAGCACTGAATCTACCCAGAATGTTCTAGGAAATGAGTAAATTTTATTACCCAGGTCACAAAAGTAAAGTTTGAAGAGAATAACAAGTCTTTTCCATTTACTTTTAGACATAAGCAATTGGGAAATACTTTTTTTCCCAGGAACAATAACCAGTAAAAATTTTATTAGGTAGTGTAATCTTCCAATCTCAAGCACGCATGGACTGAAAGTAAGGCCATGACTAAAGCATTTCATCTTGCTAGCCCCTAGGTTTTTGCCTTTGAAACATCTCTAAATTTTAATGAATTTTTCAAAAATGTTAAAACATTAATTAAAAGGATGCCATCAGTGTGAAAAGTTTAAATTAATTGGAATATTCCTACAGCCATGTTGAAAGCCAAGCACCACCATTATGGTTACAATATTTAACATGCTATATTTAAAAAAAACACACAAGATACACAAATAAGAACTGTTTATTATGGCAGGTTTGAAAAGACAATAAATACAAAGTAGTAATTTACACAATTGCATTATTTGTTCATATAAACATCCTACAACTAAAACGTTTTGTACACTGTACATGATGTGACAGACAATGTGTTGAGGCAGTCTATCAGAGAATGATAAATTAATGGACATTTGAAGTTTATATTGAAAGAACTTTTAAAACAACACGTTATAATCTATGTTATAACAAACATGGTAAATAGGGCAGTTTTCACATCTAATGTATCACTTTTTTCTAGCAAAATCCCCCCCTTTCTTTCGTACTTTAAACCAGCTACATAGTTACAAGCAAAGATCTGAAATCAATACATGAATGAACATAACTTAAGGCTTCATCTACTAAGGCTATGTGAACGTTCTCTCAATCCACTCTTTAACTCGGGAGTTTGACCATTAAGTCTCTGATCTTGTTTATGCAAAAGCAGCTCTGGTGGTAACTTTGCAAAAAATGGATGGTCAAGTGCTTCAGCTAAAGTGATCCTCTGAGATGGTTCATATTCTAACATCCTGAAGATAATGTCAAATAAATGTCTCTGATCTTCATCCTCTCCTGGGATATATCGCTGCAGGGATAAAACAAACTATTATTTCAATGAAGGGCTACATGCTTTCAGAAAAATAACATCCTTGCATATACCATTAAAAACCACGTTTAACAACCATCAATTTGCTGACGATATTTTTTTTTTTTTTTGAAGTACCTAACAATTACATTACAAGTAGTTATTTTTGTTTCGTGTATGATAACAATGAACAAATAAAAGTGTGTGTAGGTGTTAAGAGAATAGGAAGCTACAATAAAAAAATAGTGATTATTCTGGTATCTCTTTATAGTCAAGTATAGCTACTTTCATATAATGTAGATTCAAATGTGAGAGCTAGTGATGCAGGCTTAATGAAATTTTCACTTGTTTAAAAATTAGTTTCTTATCCAAGATATTCTTATACACTTTCAAACCAACTAAGATTATTAAAAAAAATGTAAATTTGAAACAGTTCACAAAGATCATCATATTTTGTAAACAAATTTTTCAGTAGTGGAATTCCAGCACAATCAATTATCTTGAAAGTCATATGTCATTAAAGACAAACTACCAGCTTATGTCCAATCAGGTTACTCTCTCTCTTTTTTTTACAGGATAATTTGAGCCCTATTTCTAAATAGTTTGAAGTCATCCTTCCATTTCTCAAAGACAATCAATTTTCTGTGTTGTGATTAGTTTCTATTTTCAGATCTAAATTAAGTCAATTTTTTAAAAAGAAAACTGGTCGATGACTTTACTTACACTGCGATGAGTAATGAACAGCACCCTTGAAAACAATGTAGAGCAATTATTGTTTTAAACATTTTATGTGACTTTTGAATCATTTTAAACTCAGCATATAGTAACCTAAATTAATTTAAATCTGTGAATAATATGGCATTATACAGTTTACCATAATCAATATTATATAGTAAACTTGAAAACATAAGTTCTGAAAGACTTAAATTTACTCCATTTCCCATGGTCTACTGTAGAATGCAGGTTCACATATTAAGGTTTTAAATATCCCATTGTTATAAAGGGGCCTAAATGTATTTTCTTGGTTTCTTGACCACAGCTGTGCTGATTAGCCTTAAATGTAAAACAGTTACTGCATTCTTTTATCAAATCAGCAAGTGTATAGATTCTGGAATATCCAACACCCACCAGCCTATATGAACGAAGTTTTGAGCAGTTTGCATTATTTTTCAGTTTCCAAACAGTTAAACTTTCCTTCTAAATTTGTGAAGAAATTTATAAACTAGTCAATTTCAGTTTTTTTTATTTAACTTTTTATCTGGTTAATCTAGCAAAATAGCACTTAAGAACATTTATAATTTTACCCTTAGATTGAAAATAATTACTTATTGGAAGAAAGTATCATTTTTTACTGAATGATTAATTATAGTTATTTGAAAGATCTCTGGGAAATAAAATGTTATTTGCTAAAGAATGATGGGAAGAAATGGTATGTGAGAACATCCAGTAAAAGATGCTTAATAAAAAACTCACCTTAAGAGGTTTGCAATTTTCTCGAACATATCTGCCAGCAGAACTTTTCTCATCCCAGTCAAGTCTCCCATGGTAGAAATACTTGGTTCTAAGGAATCATAAATGATGGATTAATATTTTTTAAATAATTATTTCAGATGCTTTTTACATGCATCTGTTCATTAAATTTTATTTAATTTTTTTAATTTTGCTGAAAATTTATAGTACAAACTGTGATTACAAGCAGGTGTATGGTACTAACAATGGTGTTTGTGTTCAATAATTAAAGTTACCACCATGGGAAGAATTTCATATTTCTAATTATTACAGCAAACTGCTAAGTAAAACAATAAATGTATACCTAAAACCTTAAATAAAATGTTTTAATTTTTACATCATTCAGTGTAGACAATACTGCTTTAAACATACAGAAACTATATTTTATTGCGATGAGCTAAATAAGACATAGTTGAAATAGTGTTGAATGATTTTTCTATAGTTGAAAAAAAAATGTTAATGCTAAAACTGTGAAGTGTTATAAATGCTGTTAAAAGTGAATGTAACATCACTAATATTTAACATTTCACAACTCTTAAGTTACAAAAAACATTAATTTTAAATTTCTTATTTCTAACATGAATACTAAAAGTAACTGACCAACAATGTAGTACTTCAACTCACATCAGAAATTTATAAATCACAGAAACATTAGTTATATTGAAATGTTTTACACATACCATTGTCTTTATCCAATTTCTTCCCAGTTTTAAATTTTTAAAACTTTGATCGTTTGTTACTTATTATCAATTACCATCCATAATGCGTTTTGAGTTAAAATAGTATGATACATGCACTAGTACAAAACCAAATTGTATGGTTTCTAATTGTGAAACAAACCATTTGTGTAGTTAAGTGATTTGCTTAATTTTATTTAATCTCTGAAAAAAAAAGGAAAAACTTGAAATGAATCTGGCATACTGAACGAAAACAAACTCAAAAGGACCAAGGAGCAGTTGTTAAGTATTAAGAGCAACAAAAGTGGTAACATGTTAACTTACTTTGTTTTCCGACACATACGATATGGAAGTGGCCCTAAAATTCTTTCCATCATTGCTAGATGCTCTCGGTTATCATGAGTCTGAAAAATTGTTTGTTTTTTAATTTTCTTAAGTAACTGTTTGGATTTGTTTCTAACTTCTAACTTGTCAAAACCTATAAATAACTGTCAAGGACTTTGAAGTTACACACCTGAAGTGTTTACTTGTTCTTCCAAATACATTAATTTAATTTAAAAATTAAAAGTTCCAGAATACAACATAAATAAACTACATGGTGAAACCAGCATCATAATTTAGGAAAAATGGAGTATTACAAAAATGTCATTTGAAAAAACTCACCTGAAACAAAGTAATTCCTAAATAAAGTTCAAACAGTATGCATCCAATGCTCCAAACATCACAAGGTTGAGCCCATCCTAGCTCTAGCAAGAGAAAAACAAATTTAAATAAATCAATATAAAGACATTTTCAGATGGTTCACAACAGACTATACATAAAAGATAGATTCCCAATGTTGAAATACTATTTTGTCATGTTTTAGTTTTTGAAATTATCATTTTCATTATTATGACATCTATCAATTTGTTACACCTTATATTTAAACTTCTGTCTCAAAAACTGAAGCATTTTAACACAAATTTTTACATACCTAGAATGACTTCTGGGGCACGATAATGTCTGGTTGAAACTACAGTACTATGGTGTTCATGATCAAATGTTGCTGACCCAAAATCAATTAATCTAATGTGTGTGTCACGTACCCGACGATTTTCTCGTTTCTGTTCAAGGGTAATAAGAAAACAGAACAAATTACTTGTATAAAATCTTCTGAGTACTGATAAAAAAGAACACTATATTTAAACATTATACATTTTTTAGTTACTTACTATTGAAGATAATTAAACGATTTTATCATAAATAAAAAACTGATTTTAATATTCAACTTCACACTGAAAGAAAAAGAGCATTTTTGAAATATTTCACATTCTGGTTTACAGTGAAAAGTAACTACTTAAAATTACCAAACAAATTTTACACTAACTTTAATTCATACTGTAAAAATCTCAGTATGTATTTCAGAGACACTTGTAACAACACACAAGTTTTGGATTTTTACAACTTACCTTTTTTGTATGGTAGATAACATCATAGTCTGAGTTACAAAATAAAATGTTTTCTGGTTTCAAGTCTGTGTGGGTAAGTCTGTTTTCATGCAAGACTGTTAAAAGATACACACAAAACATTCAATTCTCAATAATAAACAAGCTATCCTGAGTTCAGGATATTCAAAATAATGATACTGCTCAATATTAAATTAATTTAAATAGTAGCTATAACCAAATTACATAAAATAATTTTATATCTCACTATAGAGATGGAACTGAGGGTTAACATAACTAAGGTACCAATAATAAAATGATTTGACATTTTTAAGGCTGTTTGAACGATGTATAATAAAGAACAATGCTTACATTTCACAGAATAACACATCTGGTAACCAATGTGACGGACCTGTTCCAATGGATATGGTTGATAGTTGTTCTCCTTCTGTTCAACATAGAGAAAAACAATATTTAAATAAAGATTACATCATATGTAACATAATTCTTAATCCAGCCCCTTAGCAATTTAAAAATTAAACAAGTGTAATAAACAACAGTATTCCCACCACAATGCATATCCATTTCTGTCAATCCAAAGCTCTCAGGTTGACTGGGATACAACAAACACAATAGTGGTCAAAACACCATGGATATTAACTGAGCCAAGAATAATTACAATTATATTTATTATAACACATCAATATTAGGCCTATTTCATTTTTAAACACACCATATTCTTGAAAATTCCCAAGAAACTAGATAATGGAGATAGTATTTAGAAATGTAAGGTATAATTGTAAGAATAGTTTTTTGTTCATTTAGATGATTTTTCATCTACATAGCATACAAAGAAAAAAAGTTGTTGTCACAATTCTTTAAGTAAAGCTTTGTGAAATACTATCTCCTTACTGGTGGTAGCTTAACACATTTGTTGGTGAAAAAGTTAGGACATCCACACATTTATTCCCACTTAAAATGGCAACTCACACACAGGTGCACATGATTAGAAGATTGTTACTCAGCATTTTGAAAAAACCTCAGACATTTAGTTTGGTGTGCTCCTGACTGTTGAAGTGAGAGAGAGCACCATGATGAGAGCAAAAGAGCTATCCAAGGCCTTCAGAAAGAAAATTGTAGCTGCTTATGAGTCTGGTAAAGGATTTAAAATGATCCCAAAAGATTTTGAAATCAGCCATTCCACTGTCCGGAAAATAGTCAAGAAGTGGAGGGCTTTCGAAAACAACTGCCAACATGCCCAGGTCTGGTCGTCCAAGCAAATTCACCGCAAGATGTTAAAAGAGGACTCCAAACACCCTAACATCATCACAGGACTTACAGCAGGCTAAAATCTCTCAATATTGTTAAAATTGAGATTAAATATCTATATATCCAAAAATGTTACAAAACTCTACAGGCTTTCATAGGGTGTCCTATCTTTTTTTCACATGACTGTATGCTACAGTCTGTCCTTGGTCACTATATTATGCTTGAAATAAGTATTATGAATTCCAGTAATTAGCTGAACAATAAACTTGTAGCATACAAATGGATGGTGTGAAACTTTCCCACTTCATTACCTAAGAAAGTATATTTTCTGAAAACCAAAAATATGAACATATGATTAAAATTGGTTTAAAAAATGCTATGCCATTTTCACAACAGAATCACTTGAAAATATACACTTTAGTAACTTGTATGCATTTTTATAGGTTCCCTTGGAGGCCTGCAGTATATGAATAAAAGTAAATGTCGAGAATATACACAATTTTCAAAAACAAAAGGAATTTATCTGCATTTCCCAGTACTAGATATATTTAAATACTAAACACTAAGCACAGTATTTCTTAACTGACTAGCTGTAATTGGGAATCTAAATGCAAATTTAAAATATCTTAGTCATTCAAATTTTCAATATCATAAGATGGTTTTTGGTCAGATACTCAAAACATACAAGAAATTATATTGTGTAATATACGTGGCATAATACTTACAAGGAAGTCAAAGACACTAAGTCCTAGCATTTCAAATACTATACACATGTGTCCATAATAGTCAAACCAATCCAACATAGTGACACATAACCTACAATAAAAAAAACAGTGCAGTTTATTGATACCATAATTAACAAAACATACAAACATGGCTTACCTATGTTACAAGAACAAGCAAAAACAGCATTTTACTGACACATAACTAAACACCTAGTAAAAATTCTACATCTAGAAGTAATTAAACATTAATACTGTAGAACTATTAACATTGTAAAGCATTCAGAAAGAATTCATAATTATAAATTGAAAAACCTAATTTCACAAATCACAACACAGAAAATGTGAATGAAAGTAGCTCTTAAAAATACCATAAAAAGAAAGTTAAATCATAAATACCAGAACATGTAAATAAAGCAAATTATGTAGCATTTAGTAAAAGTCACAATATTTGCAAAAACAAATCTAAAAAAATATTAAAACTGCTAAACCATAAATATAAACAGAACTTCACTGAGAAAATGTTTAGAAAGTTGGCTTGCAAACTACTTCATTAAATACATTATACCACATTTGCACTTTCATCAAAACATAAATCACACTTTACTTAAGTTGTACTAAATGTATTTAACCAATCTAGTCCCTAATGGAACTTATTTTGTATATTAGTTTGCTAAAGTATGTTTGTTTAAAACTGAGACCAAACCTTTTATTTTCAGGATCACCTTCTGCTAACTTCTCAAGAACGTTTATCTCCAGCTTTGCAGCCTCTCTGTATTTCTCTACATTTTTTATTATCTTCAAGGCTACTACTTTCTCACTAGAGTACAAATTATCAGTTGAGTTATTATTATGCAAATAAAAACAATTATTTTATACTAATTCACATTTTAACACCCGAGTCAATAAATTAAAAAAGTCATTACTAATAAGTAATAATAATGAACGGATAGCAACAAGACTTTTAGTCAATTCTACAGTTAAGAAAACCATTTTTACTGTAGGATACAGTGTTTTATTTCAGAGTAATTAGTTTTTATACGTAATAATAACATATTATCATACATACAGTAAAACTTTTTTGTGCTGCCACCTTTTGAAAATAATTAACACCCACATGCATTTATAATTTATTTTATCAAAAGTTCTTTTGAGTTATCTCACACGTGAACTCAGTTCATAACTTCCAAAACGGAAAAACATTAATTTTAATTATAGAAATTGAATCAACACCGCATGAGTGCTTCTACAGAATTCTTCGATAGCGTATCAAAATATTTTTTGAGATTAAGAATACACAGATGTAAGATTTCTAGAATCACCAAAAGCAAAACATTTAAAAGGCTTACCAGTCCCTATCAGATCTCAATTATTTAAAGATCTTGAGATCATATGGAATACACTGTGCTAACTCGTGGTAAAAAGGTCGAATTTGACAAAAATAGCTACTCTTGTTGTCTGGCACAATTCCGAGTAAAAATATTTTTTATAGCTAATCTTTGTGTATGGAAGAGTTCCAATACACCAAAAGAAAACTAAAAAAACTTGCTAAATATAGAGGGTACTTCACTGGAAAGGCACTGATGTCACAACACAAATTTACTTATCCTGAGTAGTAGCTCCTAAACTTCCGATTCGGATAGCCAGTGACATCACAACTGAATAAATACTGACTATTCCAAGCATACAACAGAAACACAACATTTCAGTTTTATTCTCGCTGGCAGTTTCCACATTTTTTTAAACAAGTGAAAGTAATGAAACTATTCTTTGTTTCAGCTGAATTATTCGCGATACCACAGTTTATTGATTACGTTGTGTAATTTTAATTCATAATGTTAGGAAAGACCATATTCTACAAAGACAACTAATGAATCCGTTTATCCCATCCTAAACTAAGCTACCTATAATCAGTCTGTGGATTCCACAGCAAAATCTTATTCTAAAACCATGAAAGAACACACATTGCAGTAAAGAGAGGCCCCGTCACTTTAGTTGCAACACAACTTTCTCCTGCAGTTAAAGGCTGATAAACTGTAAAGGCAGACTAGATGTTTACAAGCTCCATTTGAAATAAAAATAACTACATCTCTTATGTATGTTGCTCATAGTAAGGCGTCAGGCCTACGCCTATATAAATAAACCTCCCTCCCCGAACAAGTCGAGCGCCTTCCTAAGCACCGTTTTTTTCTTGTCTTATAATAATTAACCTTACTTTATGACATCACGTTACCCGTTAATAAACAATGATTTCATTAGCCATGCAACCAACAAAAAATCGAAACGTAAAATACTAAGCAATTTCCAAATAAGACATGCAACGCAAATCCAAAAATAAATTCAAATTCAGCTTCTTTGAATAAAAGATCGCTTTTTACTTATTAAAATAGGTATTGTAAACAATGAAGTTGTGATATTCTGATTGATACAATAAGGAAATCAGTTGAATTAAAATAAAAATGCGAGTTAGGATAATATGCTTAAAACAATCAACTAGATCTTCACTCAACCCTAAAAATGTCGACAAATATTTGACAAGCCAGAAGTTAACTATGTCTTTCAATGAGTAAATACTGTACAACTATTCAAGCCTGCAAATTTATCGAAGTATCTTCATTAACTGCGTCTTCACTAGTTTTATACAGGTCTTTAAAGTGGATATTACATACGCTGGTTTATCGTTTCTGATTTATACCATTTTGCGCTTGAAGCAAGGTTTACTGATATGAACGTGCAACAAATTTTACGTATCATTTCGACAACTTTAAAACCATAAAGGTTACGACTTTTGGAAGTTTCTCACCACAAATGACAAAGAATGTATCAAGAAGTTATATGTAAAAATTAAAACGGATTTGACGGATCAAACAATGTGTACAACATATTTCCAAATATGTCCAAGAACTTGTTTTTAATTTGACAAACCTAAAGGATAAAACTAAACGTCTTACACTGTCCATAAAAACTGAGAATGGATTTGTTACAGAACAAACATACTATTTTATACTTGTAAGATGGAATACAATAAATTAGTTCAATATGGAACACAAAACCTGAATTCAAAATGCTCGCCATATTTATTCTCCGATAATTACAACAAACAAATTAAAAATTAAACACACAAAGTTATCTGCCAGTAAAGCCAATATTCAGTTTCGTCATTTTCACATGAATTAGACATACAACCGCAAATATCTTATCCAAGTACATAAACTAGCGAGTGAAACTTAAATTACAACTTTTTAAAATGGCTAATACTTTTTTATTTAAAACTAAAGCTCAAAAAATAAAACTCCTGTTATCACATTCACATCGTGACACTTGTGCACAAAGCAACCAGCACACTTAAGACAGCCGCGCATGAAATAACAGTGTTAAAACTTAAAGCCTTAGCAACGCAGCAATGATACAGTAATTTTTTTATTAACTGAAATTTTTTTCAAATAAATATAAAGTGGACTAATGCCGATATCATTATGTTATGCAATATTGGATTTTACGTAAAAAAAATATAAAAAATCTAACGACGAGGCAAGTATAAATCTTAAGTTGACTAAGTGGTAACTTAAACGTTTCAGGGACGAAATCACAAACCCTATTCATGACATTCCTAAACTAATGACGTGGTCAGAAAAGTACTTAAAAAGTTAAAGGGCCTAAACATGTTTTGTAAATAATGTGATTTAGAACAAAAAAATTACGTCGACTTAAAATAATTACCGACTCTAAAGAAATGTAAACGTGCATTTTTTTGAGTTGCTTTGTTAAATTCCCTCTATGTAACCTAATGTTTGTTTTCCTTTTGGTGGTTGCGAGCAAAATGTAAACTATACTAATGAAAAGAAAACAAAACTTTACAAGATCAACATTTCAGCAGTGGTTTACTCAAACGAACCTCCTACGTTTTACTCAGGACCTAAACACACCGAGATGTTTCAAAATACTGATAAATCGAAACTTACAGCAATAGAAATCGATTTAGCTTTCAGCTGAATAAAAACTTTCTCAAGCATGCAAAGAACAAAAAGAAAAAACGAAACTGTAAAAAAGTTTATGTCTTTAATTTGTTTCAAAAGGAAAGTTTCATCGCAAAAGTAACTTACGTCCTGACATCCACAACTTTTACAACTTTCCCAAAGGTTCCTTCTCCCAAAGTACTGACGATTTTATCTGAAAAAAGGGTAATAGTATTAGTAATAAAAACAGACGATATCTGTCGTTACTCCCACAATTTGGTTGAACATTAAAAGATCTCTAAAATGTTTGTATAAATTTACCTTCTGAAATTCCATACGAAACGGTCTGTACTTTATTTATATACAACACCCAGAATGTTCCCTAGTTTTATGTTTCATAATATTAAACAACGAAATTCAAAATGGCTTCTGTCAAGTAAAGACGGTATTTTACAGCAAAGAACAAACATTTATAGATAATGGCTTTTATGGATCAGAGATAACTCTGACATACATACCCGTACTTATTAACTGGTATAGCTAAACAAATTTATGAATTAAAAAACTGTCGGCTAGTGTCCAGTATGAAACGTTAGATTTTTTGTGCACTGTTCCTTGACCTATCTCACGTGTCATAGGCTCTCAGTGGTTCTGGAATTGATAACTTCGTTTAGTGAATCGATCAACCTTGCTTTGGTAACAAGAGAAAAGTACTGACCTACTAGCAAACTACGCATACAGCTACATTTTGAGAGTCTGAGAAGCCTTTCATTTTGATAAAGATTAATTCGTCTTTTACGTGACAAAAAGGAGTAAAACTGTGAATAGCATCTAATCAAATACCCACTGACCAAATGTAGTTGGGTCCAGTCAACTTGGACATTTATTTTAAGCCAAGTGTCTAGTGCCTTACGACCATGTCAAATTACCAGTGGCATTCCTATACAATTTCCCATTATTCAAACTTTTGTGAAATGTGGTTACACTGAATGCTTTTAATATTGTTTAGTTTGATTTTTAAAAATACTGTACTATAAAAGTGTTCCTATATCAAAAATATACAGGAATATTCTTTCCGCTTATTAATTCCCGTACACAGTATCGTAAAAATCAGTAATTGAATGTGACGACAGAACAGCGTGCACAACGTATAAAATTAAAATATTACTCTATACATCACGGGGTCTAGAACTTGGAAGCAACATTCTTTGTGACCTAAATGTTTCTCATATCCATGTCCTTCGTCACTCTCACAGTAAATTAAATATCACAAATAAGTAGTGTCTATTTTTTAACGATACTTTTAACTTGTTCGTTAAAATATATTAGTACGTACTATGAATAACTATTAAAGGTTTTATGCTTCCATTTTTTAAATACTAAACACTAGCCGACTAGTTACTGAGGTTGAGAATTCAAAATAAAACGCGTCACTTGGATTTCTACGTTAGAAAACCTGCTCAAAAATAATATAACCCACATCGTTACTCGGTAAAAACAAACCAAAAATCTAATCATATTGTACATATATACCTATATAATGTGCGAGTGTATGTACGTGTGTGTTCAACAAAAACCACAATGAACTAATGAACAAATTCAAAGGTCATCTTAATTCCAAATTAAGAGCATGACATTAATAATTACATATGTATATTTTATATAAAATTATGTTTAAAACATATGGAGACGTTACGAAAAGATGAGTACATCGATCTCTCAGGATGTCCCCATGACGATAGATAAGATGACCGTCATCATCATCCTCAACGCTGGACGGCCTGGAGCTATGTTCATGTGAGGACTGGTCAATTGCAAACCGCCAAGCAATCACGTGACACAGGTCAGAAGGTTATTTCACCCAACCAATCCACCACGTGGCATCCATCCACAAGGTCAGTCAGTCAGTCAGTTCACCCAAACAATCCACCACGTAACAACCAAAGAGTCGAACCAAGCCACGCCAGTCGCCATGATTCACATTCAGACGACGACGAAGTAGATAGTGCCCACAGCGAGTGTAGTTAACCACCAATTTTCAGCAACATGGCAAATAATATAAACAAGGGAGGCATGGCCGTGTGAACAACATGTTCAAGGATATTATTTATACAGATAACGATTTTAAGACAACGTATTTAAAGATTTTCAATATTTTTACGTATTTTAAAAATTCCAAGTATTGAAATCTGACATTCATTATGTTTTTATTTATATTTAAGCAGTGATTCTTTAAACAAAAAAAATTAAAGTACGGCAAACAGTAATTTGATAGAAATAAAACTGTCACAACACAGTTTAAAACAAACGGAACGATACGTTACAAACGTAAATTTAACGAATAAAATTCAGTAAAAAATTACTTTAAATGTATCTACCGTTTCGTTCGTGCTGTTTCACATTGGACAAAATGTACCTATTTTTAACGTGCTGGTGTAAATCGTACTCGCTAGTGAAGCTTAAATGATACAATATGTTTACGAAACAAATGCAATAATTGTCACGAGTACAACCAATGTTTATCTGATCTGACAGTTGAAACAAACATCTAAAACAGAATTACAATTCAATCATGAAGCAAGAGGTTATGTTCAAAAGTGTTAAAAGTTTATTTTTCTATTGTTTTGTGTAGTTTTTCACATCAAACGTGTGACTAAATTAGTTTTTGAAGGCTAATGTTGGTTTAAACAATAGATTAGCGAGATGTTTAACAAGCATCCATGAAACGTGCATAACAATTCGACCATCAACAAACGAAGCACACTTGAAACATAGGTTCCCATGCTTGTACGAGGTATATTTATTAGATTCGTGTTTTTACACAACCTCACAGTAATGTGTCAGAAATCAGTAACAGTTTATTATACAAATATTTGGAGAAATGCCCAATATAAAATATGGCGATCAGATGGATATCATTACCTCTGTATAACACTGTTTTACGTATACTTTTAATGAAACATTAAAACCCCGAAAACAAAAATATTTATAAGTAAAATATTAGAACACAGTTTTTGGAGTGAATTTGCATGCTATTCAACATGAAAGAGAACATATATAATCACCATGCCTTCAGCGCCCTCTTTTAATGATTTTCTTTCTGCACAATGTTAAAGGTTTAGCAGTTCACCAAATGAAATCAAAATAACCTTCAAAACGTGTTGACTATTACACGTTAGGGTAATAGAATTCGAGTTACAATTTTTATAAAATTAGAAGTATTTTACACCTTTAAATGGTTTTACTTTGATTTCTACGAACAAGCATGCGAGTATTAAACTTCCTGTTAAAATCACATCGGTCTCTTTACCATCCTTATTACACAAACACGTTGTAATATTAAGTAGCTGTCGGGTTACTAATTTAATAAATAGCATCACTTTTGGAAAAAATGAAGGGTAAAACATGCAAATTACAGTTTACAGCTGCAGAGTAAAGCTACCAAACTATAACTCGTTCAATCTGTCATGAAGTTTATAAGCATGTAATAAATACTGTTAACTAACGTCAGCTATCAGGCATGTAAGAATAAAACAAAATTACGCAAAGATTCCTACAGACATCAGCTTCTTCACACTTTCCTTCTGATGATCTTTGTTATCTGGCTGGACTTTCAACCTGGATGAAAACCGCTGAAGAAAACTTGAACAAGACCGAAACATTTTACACCATAAAGGGGTGGCCGCTCGACGTTTGAATGCCCTCTTTGGAGGCTTTAAACCAATCTTTCCTTCGTAGGCTTCTGCCACTTTTTCTTTTAACGTAATTTAATCTTTCAAATACTGTGATAGTTTAATATTTTGTACGGATTTACCTCATTATAAATCGCGTACACGTACAGAATAAAATACATTTTTCTTGCACTACAATTCAATTCACAATTTCTGTACGTTGTCAACACATCATTAATATTTCCAGGACTATCGTTGTTTGGCACAGAAAACCGAGTTATCCTTTGGTTGCTCTCTTGCAACAAAAACTAACACATGCCAACTTCTTTTGAGAAAATGTCATGTAAAATAAAATAATTTTGGACTTCTAATCCTTTGTAGCATTAGAATTTTCACTCGACCAACGGATTTAATGTTGCAAGATGATTTTAAAACTTCTTTATCAACAAAGTGTAATAAAGCATCACTTTTACCAATAAGAAATGGAACCTGAAATCTTAATTTTAGTACACAACCTTTCAAAGCATCCTCCAACGTGAGCACAAAACATAAAACCTCATTTAAAACAAGAAATATAATGCATTATCCCTATTACATCGAAATGACGAAATCTATAATCCACTTGTGTACTTATAAGACCTTAGGTACCCTACTGTAATGCTCAACAGGTTCTCTAATAAATCCCTTCAACATCAATTATTTGATTCTGGATGTAACAAACCTCTAGATGTGTTGTACTGTGTCGAAATAAATGTTGAGATTATTTCATGTAAACAGAGAATAACAAAAGTTTGGATTAATATCAATACTATGAATTTGTAAGTACAAGTTGGATTATATATGTATTTGGAAAAATAAAAACTGGTCAGCAAAAATATCCACTTGACCCAAAGCCCTTTGTTACTTTTGAATTATAAACTGGAAAATGTCAACTGATTTACTTCACACTTTTACAGAAAAGAATAAAAATACAAGCTTCTCTACAAAGAAACAAGTGATAATTCAAATATGTCTATACGATAGTTCTGATTTCTATTTATAATCGATTCTGTAACTTTCAAAACAAATCAGCTTAGCCATCCACATTTATCCATTAATAACAAGTCTAGTTCCTTAAAAGTTTAGAGCTACACATTTAATATTCAAAATTCACGGATGCCTCCAAAGTATCTAACAGTTGCAGACCATCACTGTTGACGGGCAAGTATCTAACAGTTGTAGACCATCACTGTTGACGGGCAAGTACTTGGTCTGTTTTGAGACACCAAAACCTGAAATATTCGGTCAAACTGTTTCGTTTTAAACCACCACATTCACGTTGATACAATAACTGGAAATGACGTTGAATTATATGACCACTACAGCTGTGCTATGAAGGGATCTCAGCAAGTTATTTGTATTAGAAATTTCAGTTTTGTAACAATGCTATACCGAAAATTATTTACCCAAGGAAGAAATAAAATCGCGTCTCTGTGGCACATCTTGTTGTGCTTCAAAAACATCTTGCTAGGTAGACTATACTCAAAATAGCTTCCACTTTCTGGCCAAGTTCCCGACTTCATGCACACATTCACAGTGAATAGCAAACATTTTTCTACAACCCTCAACATTTTTATTTTGTTAATTCTGATTTAGAACGTCCAATAAAAAACGGTGTTCTGAGTAAATCCTGAAAACATACATTTCCAAATGCTAGATTAGCGTTATTAGCACATTACGTTAAAATAAACCCAGCATTTAAACGTACTAAATTATTGACATAGCATACTAAACTCTCAAAGTGTAACCTCTCACACTGAGAATGTTGATTATTCCAACTTTTGGTTTTAGATTTTTTTTTCTAATAACGATGCTTGAAGTCAATGTGCCTAATTCCCCCTGAGACTACACTGATTTGAAGAATAAGGGATTAACGTAAAGGTTAGAATAGAATAAGGCAAAACTTTGTTAAAGAAAAACGAGACTCCGAGATATTGAATGGGTTTCACCATGCTCATTATTATATCTACTTCGTATGAATGTCTTCCTGTTGCTTTCCATACGCATAGAAAGTAATACCTCACCAGATTTTCTCTCTCTCTTTCTCTCTAGGTGTTTGGGTATATAAATGTGTATACCCTGGAAGGTCAGGTACACTAGATTTACCAGATTCTTACCGTCGATTACCTCACTTTAAACAACCGCGCTAAACTCATTTCGGATCGTAAGTACAGAAAATATTAAACTAACTGTGTGTAATATAAAACTGTTAGTCTGTGAAAATGTCCAAATACAACCTAGTTGTAAAGACACATGAGACTCCCCAAACAGCAGTAGGAATACAATGACTATAAAATCCAATATTCAGCAAAAGAGCAAAGGATATGAACGGTCAGTTTTAGGGTAAAACCACACTGGACCGTTTGTCGTGTCCATCGCAAGCAATCTTACCCTGGATTTCGCGATTGTCTCACAAGAGGACAGGGAAATAGTTTGGTTTGTTTTAAATTTCGCGCAAAACTACACGAGGACTATCTGGGCTAAATGTCCCTAATTTAGTATTGTAACATTATAGGGAGGGCAGATAGTCATCACCACCAACCGCCAACTCTTTTACCGACAAATAGTGGAATTAACTGCACATAATAACGCCTCAACGGCTGAAAGAGCAAGTATGTTTGGTGTGACGGGGATTCGAACCTGCGACCTTCGGATTACAAGTGCCTTAACCATCTGGCCATGCCAGGCCGACAGGAGAATAAAATTAGAACTTAAAACATCAAGAAGTGAAGTGCATTCGAGCGTTTTTTTAGTTTTGTTTTTAAAGATAGCTAACTATACAACTGAACTAGTCATTTGCAATTACATGTATCACTAACAGTGCATGGAATAAACAGTTTTAATAAATAATCTATATTAAAACTTAAATATCAGGTTAGTCATTTAGTAAATAGCCCTAAAACTTAAAAAAAGTGAAAGATACGAGAATTACTTATTACAGATGCAAATTAAACAATAAAGCAATCAGCATGTGCCAATTCGGTTAGCTATACTGAGTTCTACAGCGGCGCAATCACTTTATAAAAATCGTAATGCGTTCTTGGAATTGCATGATTATTTAGCCTTTAAGATATTTTAGGGTTCTTTACCCTCGATATTTTCTTCCACAAGATATTTTAGGATTTCTCAGTAACGCTTTATTATTAAACTATCCCTACACACATACACAGCCTAAAGTTGGTAATATTCTTAAATCATTTGTGGAAAATGATCACGGATGCGCAAATAGACAAGGTCAGAGTTTACAAGTCCACATTCCTTTCGCCATGCTGATGGTATTGCAATTCGAATGAAATTCCTTAGTCTGATGTCAGAAAAAAACGCATGCATTTCATAGATTAAAAACTTTAGTTTTATAAGGGAATGAAAATACTGCATTTTATTCACTAACCACGATTTATTATATTTCTTACAAGTGAATAACATTCTTCATACTTTTTAAAAATCGTGGAAGGAAATAGTTAAGATTAAAATGTTAACAACATTAGTCCAAATATTCTGCTCTGTTTTATATCCACCCACAGCAGCCAGAAAACGTATCAACTTCCGACACAACCAGATTTATCGTGGGCGGCCGATGAATATTAAGAACTCCACATGTACACAATCTATTTCAATGTGTATTTCACGCCATCAAACTCGCTGTAAATCTGGGAAACAGAGAATTCATCTACTGATAAAGTTTTAGTAGAAACGAATTTTGAAGTTAAACACAAGCGACCATCACACTTTCTTCGTCTGTTGGTAAGTATCGAACCCGGATTGAATACAGAATCTTCAATCTAACCTTTCATAAGCCACGATATAGAATGTGGAAGAGAAAATATATTGCTCTCATACAGTAATATGGCAGAGTAAAGATTAATTTTACTACTATGTCAATTTCGTTGCCTGACGAGTTAAAAATGTGTTAGACATAGGTACGTGTTATTTTTTTCTATCTCAATACTGTGCATAACAATTTAAATGCCTAAATATTCATAAACACAGAAGTTCGAGTTTATAGACATCTAGTTGCCAAGTTTGTTTGTTTTTTTCATTTTCTGCTTGTACTAGAGATGCACAACAATCACTAGTAACCAACCATACTTATTACAACAGTTCTGCGACTCTCTTTATGAGATTACAATAAAACATGCTCTCCTACTGTTTCTGTATACACGTCTTTACTAATAATCATATTGCTGATAAACTTACTTCTCTCTTCCTACACACAAGTGAATCTAAGTTGTTACTGATACAGTTAAGATCATCCAAAGTTAGTTTTATCACACTCTGCCACATGTTCATTTGTAGCGTACATCTACTTGAAACATTTTTTTTGTGTACAGAAGGGTTAAAGGTTTTGCCACTTTCACCTAAATTAATCAGATGTGAAAATCAATATTTAATAGTAAAAAAAACACACGAAGGACTGGGTTTAACAACAGTTGTTTTCACTTTAAAAATATTTACCCAGTAATTTGGTTATTCAGAAAATAAATTTTAAAATCATGCACTATTATGATCAAAACAAAAACGAGCGTAGTGCACAAAGTATTGTATCTTGTTTCCTTATTTACATAGAGCGTAGAGTTCGAAGCATGCAACTCCCACAAACCTCCTGTATTAAAGGGCGAACCGGCGTCTCATTAACTACACCAGGAGGGTTCAAAACATTACCACGATGCCTTCTGTATACGACAGAACGGTTAAAAGGTGGTGCCGGAGGAAGACGGGACCGAGCAGTGGACGAACATCCATGACGGCGGAGTCCAATTAATGACGACGATGAAGAATAATACAGTTGATTGGATTTATAACAGGAATTATCCAAATCATACAAACTTAAGCGTGGAAAATGATGTGCAAGCATTTTAACACTTCTTGACGACGTGGTTCTACATGTGAGTGCACGCGAGAACAATACAATTTGGCCCAATATCTATATTGCACGTTTCGATAGCAGCCGGTTTTGAGACTAGTAGATAATTACTTAGAGCGAAATAAGACTTCCTTTCTTCCAGTGTAGTGAAACAGTGAAGAGAGGCAGACACGCTTCTATATCAAGCTCAACACGGGGTACAACGAGAGCATCCCTGGAGATAACACACTTTTACACACAGCTTCTTCCTTGTACTATAAACCCCAATTTATTTATTATAAAAAAATAAAAACAGGTTACTATGAAACTAACCACAGTAACTTGTTTACACAAATACAGAAATGCAAAGCACAAACGTGACTATGATGAAGCCTAAAAATCAGGATTTACACAAATACATGAACACAATCAAATACTGACGTGTCTATACACAAAGAAAATTGATATGTTTTAAGTACAGACAAATTAACGAATGTTTTCATGCTCGCATACACAAGAGCGTACAACACAAATTCACTCAACATAAACAAAAACATTTATTCTATACAAAAATAATGAATTTTTAATCTATTCAAATGTAATCAAGCGTCAGCAGAAACCTATTATTCCAATGTGAGAACTTTTTTTGTATGCACTAATAATCTTTACTGAAATACAGAATATTTTAAAGTACTTCTGACAGAGGGAATGAAACCAGCGTTAAATGCGACTGGAACAAATATCTGGCGATTTTGTAACACTGATGAAAATAATTTGACCTAATATTTACCACAAACCATCTCTTCCAACAAAATACTACTGGTCAAAGTACCATTGTTAAGGTTATCGCTTCAGTAGACGTTCTTAACACTGCTGCTAATAATTATTTATTATCTGTGTAGTTTTTCTAATTAACTGCCATTAACACATACAATTATGCAAATTATACATTACTACGAAAAAGTGCCTAATTCACGTTTTCATGAACACTTGATTACTTAGATAATTTTATACTGAAGATCCAGAAAAAATTTTTCTAGTTAGATGCAAAGCCACACAATGGGCTATTTGTGATTTGTCCACCACAGGTATCGAAACCCGGTTTTTAGTGTTACAAGTCCACAGACTTGCCAATGAAACATACAAGCTTAAATTAACTTGCGCAGAAAACCGATAGTACAATCATATACACTGAAACAATCTAAATGAAAATGGAACATTTTTACTTAAATGTATCCCTTCATTACCAACCATCTTTTTGAAAATGGTGGTTAATGGATCAGTTTTTATCTAAAAGTTTGTTACAATTTAGTTTTAGGTCAAATGAAATCACAGGAATTTTGAAAAATGATTTTCGTCAAGTCCTAACCTCTATATAAAGCAAATAAGAACAATCAATGTAGGGTAGGCTCGTGTTATTCGTTCATATACAGTTTAGCAAACCTACATCTTGTACCTATTTTTATCCATGTAGGACATCACCTTAATGCAGGTATTCAGAAATTCTCCAAAACGGAAACGCTACCAACGTCGGTCCGGTTTCCAATTATAGGTACAGGAATAACAATTATATTCAAATAATTAAAAACTGTCAATTTAAAAAGAGGTAATAAAACCGTAAAAAAATATACAAAAAGTTAAACTCAAATGCAAATACAATATTTTCAAGCCTACAACTAGCGACTCTAAAAAAAGTAAAACCAGAGTATACTGTCTACCTTATCTTCTGAAACTACAAATCCCTATTTTGACTCCATTAAAGTTGTAAGTATTGTAAACACAGAGTCAAAATACGAATTTGTAGCTTGAGAAAATAAAGTAGGCATTGTTAACAACCTAACTCGTTTACATACTCCCTGGTTGAGTATAATTCCATTTCGACTTAACTTGATGCTGTATACTTTGACGAACCTACTCCCGCTTTTAAATTAACTTTTTAATCATATTCTTACTTAACTGTCCACTTACAGAGAATAAAATTTAAGCAAAATACGCGAATTTGCATCCAGTTGTTAGCTGCACGTTTGGAAGCAATTTGCTGCTGCTTAAGTTTAAGTAATTTTGTGTCCGTGATTTCGTGTAAACATGCGTTTAACAAGTGTCGAGTACAAAGAATGCCGCTAACAACATCGAACACAATATTTAAAGCCACGTTAATCAACATTTAACGGAAAATACAATTTTATAGATAGGTCATAAGCATTCCCAGCATTTCATACAGTATGTCTATTATAGTGCAAAATACCCAGGCTGATTCTGTTGAAGACTTGTGAAACAAAAATATAAACAATAAAATACGCACTCAATTTCAACCAAGTAAGAAAATATGCAGAATAACGAATCACATGAATAGAGAAATCTATGATAATTGTTTACTGTTAGAAAATGAAGTAGTTGCACGTTATCACGCAGAGACAAAGTATAAGAGCTAACTAGTGAATGGTAAATTTTTACCGCAGAATATTCCAATTAATGCGCATTTGTAAACTAGATTTTTCAATGAAAGGCTTAGAAAATCTTTCTTGAGGGCGAAAAACAAAGGCCTTGGAATTAATTCTAAAACTACCTTATGGTATACTCAATACTACATTCATTACGACTACCTGAGTTTCAGTAAAATATTCTTCGCAGTATTTTCTGTTATGACTTGTAAACTATAATAAATTATAAGCCAGTAGACAGTGTTATAAGTATATACTGTTTACTAAGTGCTTCCAATTAGTATAATGGTTTTTAACGGGCTTCGACAAGCTTGTATTGGTTACGGATAACTTTGAAATATTTTAGAAGGTAGAAATCTCAACTTTCAAGAATCAACTTAAAAATAACTCTACAACATTACCATGAGTATGCATAGATTTAGTGCACTGTACCCAGTCGTTTTTGCGGAGAAAAACTGCTCTCCTCCTCTTTCAAGAATCAAAATAGTCTTGGGACCTGCAGTTTGTTTGTTTTTTAACTTGGTTGCCCAAGTTTTAACAAATTATAAATAGCGGTGTTATATTATAATATGAAACAAATGAACGAATTTTGTTTAACAACTGGAAGATTAACTTTTTTTTGTGCCATTATCAATATTTTAGCGGCCTTAACCGTTAATATAGGTCTTGAGTGTTGTTTCAAAAACAAGTCTACTTTTTAAAATCGTTTGTGACCACATGTTCCATTAGAATTTTTGTTAAATTCCTGGGCCAATCTTAGTATAAACCACTCATGTGGTTCATGATAACAAATTTAAAGTTATAAAAAACTGATTCACAAAATATTAAACACCAACGAAAACAATTCTGTAATAACCAATATTTGAGGGGTAAAGGACGATTTTTTTAACGAAATGCTACGCTTTGAGTAGTCGTTTTCTCTCAGAAAGAGAGGGTGGTAATTGTTGCAAAACAATTAAATTATATGTACTCCCAAGACAGCTGGTATGGATGCTAGCACTTTAAAATAAAGTACAGAGCAACGTTTGGACCTCAGCTCATATTCAGGTAAACCTGCCGTCTTGAGAATACATTTTTACTTCAAGTGGGTTTCTCATCACCACGAATTCTTAAATGTTGGATTTCCATCTCCGTGATTTCTAGTGTGTGTGTAAACTTTATACAACCTAGTGTTTCCTCTATATGTCGTTTTTGTAGACGATAGTCAATTTCTTTTGAAATGAAAACAAACAAATACATAAACTTAACTTAAAGTGTAGCTAATTAGCATTAATTTTAATGCAAGTATCTTTATACATGCATAAACTATTTTCTATACAAAACATTTCCAGATAAATCTAATAGATATTCAACACGAAGACATTCAACATGAACACTATACCAAATTATGCTCATAATTTGACTATATTTAAATACACAACTTAGATAATTAACATGTTGGTAAGCTCTCTCTTCTGACAGGCAATTTTTTCTCTTTTTGTCAGTCCCAAATTTCAAGTTAAAACAAACAAGTTGACTAGACTACACAGCTGCCGGAACCAAAATGATACACAACCGTGGTATGCGACCCTTCGTGGAGGGCCCTTTCCTTATAGCCATCACATCACCGGAAATATACTGACTACACATACTTGTATGTGAACGAATAGTTTTCGATTATAAGGTCCTTGATAAAATTCCCTAACCTTCAAATTCTAGTAAAACACACTGACTCGTGCTAATGCAGAGATAACACTAGAGAAGCATAGTATAAATACATTATTAAAACGAGTTTAAAAAGAAAGAATTGCTTGATTAACAAAAACGAAGGTAAAGTTTTTACCCTTAACCAGCAAACAAACTAAAACAAAAGTTTCTAGATCGGTGCTATCCATTCGCCAAATTCGTATTGGTAATAGTCACATTCCTGTGAAAAAGCACCTGGAAGTTTCAACTATGTGTAAAAGGGGTGTCGTAATTAAACGTGCCCTTCTTTCTACCTTGCTCTGTAACACAAGCATTCGTTCGTTTTCAACATTTTTAAATAACAGTTGGAAAAGTAATGTATTGCTGTCGCTTTCAAACAATTTAATGCATAGACATTTTAGGAGAGTAGAGAACACCTAGAATAACTACTACTTTCAAAGCCAAGTTTTATTAGTAACGTTTGGGCTACCTAGAATAATACTCCAATTAACAGGAAAATCACGTGAAAAACAAATATCATGCTATCAAACAAAAGACTGCTTTGGGATGATAAAAACATCAAATCGATAAATACTTTATTTACAGGTGAGACTTGTTAACGGTCCTGTACAGAAATGATGTTGGAATACTTCTTTGTAACGTTAACAGTTTGTTTTGATTTTCATTAAAAAAAAATGGTACACATTTTTTATAGATCTTCACAAACCTAACTTACTGTTCAATTTTTTCAGATTTTAAACAACTGGGAAGTTCACTCATTTCCTCTAAAAGGAAAACCAATAAGAAACCTACACAGACAGACCAGAATCTAACGTTCCAGTGGTTTTGTAATACTGCCCTTTTCACTACATCTAGTAACTGGACACTCAAATAAAAAAGTCTAGCAAATGGGAGATAAGCCATGATTTGATTTTCAATTTGTACTATTCAACTAATAAAAATTAAGATAGTTCACAAGTCTACTGCTAGAATAAAAGTGATGTCATAGCTATGGGGTTAATTATTCTACCATAATTTGTTTATCACAATCTAATTTTTTTTTTGTTATGGACAACAAAAATGAATTGCTACTTTTGTGTGTATGTTTTCATTTCAAGAAGCTAAAGGTTAAACACTATCACAAGCATTTGGTTAGTGTGGTTACAATTTTCACGGCTTGAGCTAATTATCTGACAATTCATCTATTAAAAAAGAGTATAACTTAAGCCGTTGAATTATTTTTTAAAATATTTCAGTCTGTTTTATTTACAAAATGTCACAAAATTATAACTTAATTTCAAACAGACTTAACTGTAATCAAACATTACAGCAGTGCTTAAAACAATACTTACTGTATAAACACGTTTCGAGTTTAAAACACTTGTGTGGTAGTTATATTAACATTTTATACACTGACTGGTGAATGGTAAATACAATCCATCTTCAGGTCAATTATCTTTTGCCCACTAACGAAAAACAATACTAAAACAAAGTTCACAAAAATTAAGACAAATACTCCACAACTACATTACGTTTCAGTTCTTCAACGAAACATTACGGTTAGGCTACAACTGAATGTCATCCAATTATTTATCAGGCAACGTTGAATCTAACACTACAAAACGATATTTTACAATAATAAAACGTTATACGGTTTAATTTTTACTGTCAGTACCGTTTATGTTATCATTAAACAATTCTTTATGAAAAAATAAATTTTAACAATCATTCCCAGAACAAAATAAGCATGCTTAAATCATAAGCAGTGTTAACTGAGGTGTTAAAAATCACGTGACTCTGACAATATGCCTGGACTGTTGGTTGTTACCTGCCCGTAGTCCGAATCACTAGAATCTAGAAACGGTTGGTCAGCTGTAACAGTCTGTCCTTGAACCATACCGTAAAAGGTCCTAAATTACACACCCAATAGCGATAGGTTAATCCTACTGGTTGCAACAGACCGTCTTTGCTTCAATTATACTGATCAAAATCAGCTGAGAACCAAGCACATTTATTTTAGAGGTCTTGGAGAGTTATTTATAGCCTTAAGAGGCAGTTACTACACGTCAATTTGTCTGTCATACAACACACTGCATCATTGGACTAAATGCTGTTACATTAATAGCCCCCTTTTCTCCGAATTTTACGAAAGTACTCGCCACTAGTGCTGCCATCTTACGGATAAATTGTAATGCAGCTTTTTTTTTGCATTAGAATAAACATGGCCAGCTGCTCAAGTTAATTCTGAAAACGTTTTAAATTTAAACCATATGAAGTTTCAATAATACATGTGAAATGATTTACTTTGCATAACACAAGAACTTTATAACCAAGAAAAAGTCGAAAGCACTAAATATCCTTAAAGAGTCCCCGTATAAAGAAACAGCAACATCACATTACAAGAGCTTGGTATGGACAAGCATGTTAAGGGGTGCGACTCGTAATCTGAGGGTCGCGGGTTCGCATCCCCGTCCCACCAAAAAACAAACAAACCTCTTGTAATGTGTTTGTTTTTTTAATTTCACGCACAGCTTCACGAGGGTTATCTGTGCCAGCCATTCCTAATTTAGCAGTGCTGGACAAAGGGAAGGTAATCACCACCCACTGTCAACTCTTGAGCCACTCTTTTACCAACAAATAGTAGGATTGATTGTATACAAGAACACCCCACAGCTCAAAAGACAAGCATGTTTGGTGTGACGGGAATTCGAATCCTCAACCCTCAGATTATCAGTAGAGTGCCCTAACCACCTTGACCATACCAGGCTCTTCTTATGTTGTTCCTTTATATGGGACTCTAGACTCTTCAAATGCATATTTGTTTAATTTAACCAAGTAATCTTTCCAAATGTAACAATGTATATAATTTTCTTCTGGCAAAAATTATTTATGAATTTTTATAATAAACATTATTGTCCATGTCAGTATGTTGTCAATAGTTTTCAATACGTAAAGACTAACACAAGTTATTTAATTTCAGCTTTAAGTATAAATACAACATACTCACATACATAACATTCTCTTTTGCTTTTACGGATTAGTTTTTAGAAAGTTGTACTTCTGTAAAGCCCTGTTTTCATCACAGTTACAGCAGAAATTTTCTACCACAATTCATCATGAACCATGGTAGTGTTCACAACAAAGTTTGCCAATTTATTCTTTATCATTATTTAATACTGTTCTGTCTGCCTACAGCAGAAATAGTTGCAAGTACTGCAATAAAACTTATGTAATATTACTAAATGCATCATTGCACAATGTTTACAGTAATTTTTAAATTTATTTGGCTAACTAACAAGTAACAATGGCTACATAACAACTGACACCCAATCACTGTAATCTGTGGTTTATATGGAATTTCAATCTACTATAAGCATAGGTATTTACTTGCATGCAGGCCAGGTAAATTAATGTTTATATAGCATGCATCACACATTTACCATGGCAATTATTAATTTACTGATGCAACTGTATTAATGCCATATACCTCATGTTTATGTATACGGTTCCCAGTGACAGGAATAATTTTTTTTACACTGCAGGATAAATTTTACCACAAATTATCTCAACCATTATACAGATATCTAGGCTGTCTCCCACAACAAAATCTTTATGCTGTATTTTAAAAGATAGCATTAAGTTCAATTTCAAGTATTGGAATGGCAATCGTAGTGATGGCTGATGGCAGGTGCCAAATAACAGCCAACACTAGATGACTGAGATTCATAAATGCTACAGATGTAGTCATCGTTGCAGCTGACCATGAGAAGTGGCAAGAATAAAGTCAGCAGGATGAGAATTCTAGGCAAAAGTAAAGTGTGGTACAACTTTTACAACTATATACATTGCATATTTGATCACCAATGATCACATTAATCGTAGATCTAGTACCACTATCAATAACATTCTAGCACTTATATCAGGAGTAATAGCCATTTGATCTTCATGAATCCAATCCAAAAGTTGTTAGTTTCCTGAGATCATGATACACAAATTATGTATTTCATTAAATTAAGATGTCTCAAACAGGACAGTACTTCTATAATACACAAGTATGTCCACAATGGCATAAAAAATAAACAAGGTTATTAAAGATTGTTAATTTGAAAAGGAGAAATAGAGATCTTGAAAGAATTACAGAAACAAGAGAAGCACCTTAAAGTGAAAAACAATTTCAAAGGTAAACAAGTTTAAGGTTTGATTCAGCACAGACATTACTTCAACATATAAATCCCAAGATTGACTCCTTGTCTGAAAGTTTTAATATTTAAAATGATCAAAATAGATTCCTTGCTAGCAGAAACAGTATCAATAGCATAAACCTTATGCTTGTTTGTTTACTTTTGCAACTGATTTTTACTTTAACCAACCTCTCATTTCTGTAATTCTTTGAATATTACTATTTCCAGTTTTCAAATTAACAGTTTTAAATAACTGTCTTAAATCACAGCTACATATACTATGAAGGCAATCCTATTTTCACGTTTCTTTTACACCTATGAAAATGGCTTGAGATAATTAAAATGAACCACTGCTTGATCAAAGATTAAAAATAATTTTTGCAAATTTTTTAAAAATTACAAAAATTTGAGTGATGTTTAATGTCAGATTTCAATCCATAGAATTATAAAAAAAATGAAAAACTAAAATATAATTTAAATGTATTAACTACAACAGTTCAGTAGAAGACAAGAAGCTTCCTTCATCTTGTATTTTATGCATGTAATGATTTTGCAATATTAATGTTCTCCAACTACATGTTTATGCAAGATTTGTTCCACATTGCACACCAAATCTTTAACGACATGATACCGATTTCCTTCTCCTTATTAGCTGCTGTTTTGTATTCAACTAAATGAACTGGTTTTACAGTTTTAGTGCAATGTATATAACTGATACATAATATTAACCATAAAATTATAATAAAACACTGCTTTCAGAGTTCCCATATTTAAAGGTCTAAACACAATTTCATGGAAGATGTACAGGTAGTGTACCTTTATAAAATTCGTTATCATACAGAAATGAAGAGACAAAAAGCGAGAATAATTTTCACTCATGCAAGACTGCTTCTAGTTGTTTGAAAATTTGACTATGTAAATATATGCTTTCCAAATTAAAATTTGTTTACAAAATTAAAGCTGCTAATTTAAAAAAAAAATTTCAAAATTTTAGTATAATTTCCATACATAATGTCTGCAATGATTAACACTTTCAAATTCAAAATGTATAGAAAAATTTTATATCCAAACAAAAAAAAAAATATACACGTCAACTGCAACAAGAAATGTATCAAAATTATGAAATTTTCTTTTGGAGAATACTCACCTGTGTACTCAAACTATGTCTTTGGTGACGAATTCTTCGGCTATGGTCACTCCATTTTTGCTGGGTCCTCTGTCGACTGTATGAGCTGTCACTGTGTTGCTTGGATCCATAACTGATTGAATTCTTTCCATGGAAGTGACGATGCTGCTTTTTAGACTTACTGTAAAGTTTATAGCTATGTCTTGATGTCTTGGAATTGCTGTAATCCTTGTAATAATCACTGAAATAATACAGAGAGAAAAAAACTATGAATCTAATCAAAATTTAAATAAACTTGAAAAAAACACAAGTCTAATTATAAACCAAAAATTTTGAAGATAATATAACATTTAACAAAATATTTGAATTTAAGAAAAACATTTTATAGAATGCTGTTAAATCATTTACTGGAGCTTTTGAATTCTTTACAAAATTGTACTGTCTTACATTTATATGAAACTGTTTATTTACTTACAAATTTTTAATGCCAATATCTGGAAATATAGTAATAAATATAACAAACCACAATATTAATATGAAGGAATTCATGTATTGTGCATGTACCTTTTACATGTCACTTATTCATTTAATCATTAATAAAATGAAGATTCATTAAAATGTAAAATTTACTGACAAACTACGTAATTTATTATATATGCATCAAGCCTTTAACCAAGTTCCAAAATCTGAGGTACATTTTTGTAATAGCATACATCACATCTTTAATCATTTGAAAATCATTGTCTTATAAAAATTTTAAATATTTTTAAATAAATTAAAAAGCAATGGTAGATACGACTTAAATAAACATTATAACCTGTTGAATAAATACTATAATCAATTACAATATGGATTAAGAATATTTTCATTGTTTTAACACAGAAGTTCTTTAAATGTCACATTATTTTTCAACACTATGGCAGAATTTAGGTTGAAAAATGTATGCCTAAATTAAAAATTTTGAGTGGTAAAGCATCCCATGGAATGAAGACTTGAGGCAGTGAAATTAAAACCCATGTTTCTTGATGCCATATATATTCTTAAGCCTCCAAGTTATCACATGAGAGCGTAAACTTCAATCTTCAATATACTGGTGATGTTAAGCTCAAACAAGTTAAATGATTTCACATCTAAGAAAATGCAAAAGCTTGATCACAGAAAGTTTACATTTCTGTGCATTAATATACACACACACAGCACAAGATTAGTAAAAACAGAATATAAATCAGACATGGTTTTCATAAAACACACAAAAACTCATGGTAAATGTTTAAAATGAAGTCCTTAATAAATTCCATTTCCAAAAATAAAATGAAGACTGGAAGAAGAGTATTTCAATTTCTTGAAATTAATGTTCTTCAATTCTGTTCTTAAAGGGAAAAAATATAACATGTTAAAAAAAACAATGTACAGGAACCAAATACTAAACTTTGTACAATTTTATTGATTTCTATTAGCCACATGCAACCAAGCAAAAGTTACATTTTGTAACTACACATGCAGCAATTTGTAGTTTTGCCTATTCTTAATGAAATTCATTGACATTTAAAAGTGTCGCACAATTGTTACATGACACGAGGCACAAATTTTGACATTGAAATTAAAAATTTTGTCCCAACTCTTTAAATTATTACTAAGGTAGCAAGTATTACACTGCTCAACCCTTTTGTATCATGCTCATGTCATTCACATAAACCAAGTCACAAAATACTTGTATAATAATACATGTAACAGATTTAATGATACGTATCCTATCAAAAACTAGTAAGATTTTTTAACAATAACTATCTTATACACAAAGAATGGCATTATGATTTAAATATTTTACTAAAAATGTTATTTTTATATTGCAGTTACATGCACTTATTAAATTGAATAAATGATTTTCATTTCAAATATTAAAATACTTTTCTGTGTCTTAGTTTTCATTTTATTTGCATAATCTCAAGAACCTCCTGAAAGGATATCAAAAATTTTATTATTTTATTTTTCATTTCATCTACCGCATCACTAACTAGTTATTATAAAACATACAATGCATTAAAATAATTAAACATACCTTTATATTTTTGTAGAATATCTTTAAATAATTTCCTTTTGTTAAATTTGTAATTTCAGATTTTTTTATATTTACTTAAGTTTTAATATTTTATTTTATTTTCTTATCCTTTACCACAACCATTTTGACATAAGTCAATAATACCCTTAATACATATTACAGTACCTTTGGGAGACATACTCAACCCTTTGCAAAATTTTCATTCTACACATAAGCCTTGAGAACAGGCATAAAATATGGTATTTTTAAAATGTTTAAACCTTTTAATCATCCACTTTAAAACAAATGCATAATTAACTAACATAACAATAAGACCTAAATACAATTTATCTCTAACTATAGCATATTTAAGTAAGAAACAACCATAAGTGTTAGTTAAGCAGCCAACAATACTGCAGTCAGTTACATATTTTCTGACAACTGAGTGCCAATTTATAGTGTAATATGAGTTCTTTCTAGTTCCTATACATGTGGGCTATAAAACTCAAACAAACCTGCTGAAAGTGAGCATGGCACATGCCAGGGGTTAAAATGTATTACTTATTTCAAATACACTCAGTTAACTTTAAAATGCACAAGTCAAGAGTATCTTACTGTCTAGACTTAACTACTATTGTATTTTTGAAAGTACAGCAAACCAAAGTAGAGAATGTTTTATAGCTCACTCATTGGTCACAACATGTCTGTAGTTTTATGTTTTTAAAAGCTTATTTTGAAACAAAGGAATTAAAACTTACATAAAATTTTTAATCATAACAAAAATCATTCATATTCATTTATAGTAAAGATGTTTAACTTCAAATGTAATGACTTGTGTAGAAAAGAATTCAAAGGGGCACCCATTGGAAATGGATTAATATTTTACATGCAACAAAAATTCAACAAATTATCTAGATGTGTTTATAATCTACCCATAAATACTTTCAGCATCTAATTTCATACTGTCACATACAGTACGAAACTGGACTTATTAGTACAGCAAACCAAAACAAACATGGAGATGCATAACCTCAAAAACAAAATGTGAAAAATTTCATTCCTAAAACACATTTTTAACATGGAAAGCATTTGGTATGGGTATTCAATAAAAATTAACTTTCTTTAAAATAATCCAGAGTTGTTTTTTTAAGATCAGACCGTGGCATATAATACAAATCCTTAACTACAAATTTAAATAGGTTATATGTAAGAGAAACTTACTGAAAGAATTTCTAATTCAAACCACTGATATTGTAAAGTATGCAGTATCTATACCTATTTGATCCCCCCCTCCAAAAAAACCTGTCTTGTGATAACGAGAAATCTACTTGAAGTAAAGATGTTTTCTCAAGATGGCTGGTATGGGTATTAAAACTTCTTAAAATAAAGTACATAACATTTTTCAATAAAAGTTTTAATACCCATAACAGCCATCTTAAAAATGCAAAAAAAAAACCTATCTGCTGGTTATGGTTAAATTGCCTTATAGATCTAAAGTATACTGAGTACCTTAATTCCTGTTTCTTGATAACAAAGCCACAGCAGCTACGGAAGCAACAGAATATCAGTCCCACAGTCAATCTGTTAGCCATTAACTGTATAAGCACAATAATTTAAACACAAATGTATACAGGCAGTAAACAAAATTCCAATGCACTACTTCATGTATCAATCCTTTGACAGTACCATCAAGCAATATTCTTTAAAGCATTTCCTTCTTTTAGGAGAAACCTAAAGGACATTGAATGGCTATATACTGAATAAAAACAACCCTAGAACAAAGAAATCTGGTTTTATAAATCAAAACAACATTCACTACTCCATAAAATACAACTACAATGCCCACTCTCTACTAAAATTTAAACCTATAATGTTTTGCACACTTTGCCTGAATTATTTTAATGTACTAACAATTAGCACCATACCCTGTAAAATGTTTGGTCTATTTATAAAAAGATAGATAAACACATGTTTTGGATTAGTTTTCAGCCAAAAAGACCAATGTTACCAGAAGCACTCACTGTCACAGGTAAATCGGATTTTGGGCCAGAAAGGAACAGCATTTGCATAGGTTTACAGAGTTAAAACAACTGCTTACCACAATCTTATTTCTAAACTGTGCCCCTCATGATAATCTAAAGTATATTTTAGTAAAACTATTGAGAAAAAATAAGAGTTGTGATAAGGAACTGTTTCATAACCAATGTTTTTGTTCTGTCTATTGAAGAATAATGCAAGTAATTTATGTACCTCCAAACTATGTTCACTTGTTAATAGGTAATAATTCTACATGCCTATAGTATAATAAAGTACCAAATACCAAAAATGTAAACTTCTTTAGAACAATTTGGTTAAGCAACCTAAGGTCAAAATGACAAGCCTACATTTGACTACCAACCTCATTTATCAAAGAAGTTAAAATCATCTTTAAATACATTACACCATGTACAAGTCTCACTCAGGTTTGAGATTTTTTCTACACATTTACAAATAAAATTCATTTTGAGTGTTGACAGGTGCAAACAATTTAATTTGGTAAATCCATAAAACAAAAATCTAGGTCAGAGCCATAAGCTAACAATAAAAAATATGAAACAATTACAAATCAGATCTCGCTGTTGTAGTTTGTGTATAAAATCACTAGAAAAGACTCCTAACTTAACACTACCTTTTTTTAAAAATCTTAACAGTTCTGGAATTTGAAAAATAGGTATACTGTTTTTAGAACATGTATTTTAATCAATTTTAGTACCTAACAAATATATCTTTACATAACTATAGTCATTATTAATGATGCATTTGTATACAAAAACTAGGGATAACATGAACTTATGACCAAAATTAACATAACGTGGGATGTCACAGAAGTCAAAAACAAATATCCTAATTCATTAAAAAAAATTACATCATAAATCATTTAAAAAAGTTATACACTCAGGTTATGCTCACAAAATTTTGTTTGGAGGTATGATAGCTGCAAAAGTGCAAACTAATAACAGAAATTCTGTTAGTTAAACAGGTAATAGTCTTAAGAAGAAACATCACTAGGTTTCCATTAAAATCCTTTTACCATATTCAAAAATTTAGAAGTAAAGAAATAAAAACTTCATTAAAGTGCCTGTTGGTCTTCAGTTAAGAGACTTTCCCTTGCAAGCACATGCACACACAGGGAGAGAACTAAGAAAACATTGAACACTAATATAGATACCTATGTAAAACAAAAACTATTCATACAGATAAAAATACAGAGCTCTGCATTACAAAACAATTGTGTCTCAAAAATGCAGACACACCCTGTCTAATTGTATTACTGCTCCATAATGCAAGCAGTAGAAGTTTGTTTTACATATTTACTTTCAATGTGCATCCTGTCAATAAAGATATTACTGTACACATATTTGTATATGTAAGTAACTTGTCACATCCTGTCACTCAATTACTAAGAACTTCTTATGATGTAATTTCCTAAGTGCACTAAGAAAGATGTGTAACCTCTTAGCTAAAGGTGCGAGGCAGAATAAACTTCAAATTACGTTTATACAGATACATACTTTTCATAATTAACTTTCATAGTTGTTTCACTCAGTTACAAATGTCAGTGTACATCAAATTTGTGATAATTTATACTCTAGCAAACTTCACAATAACACTAAGATTTGCAGATATTGTAAATTACACTTTCACTTCTAAAAGTGAATGATGCCTTCTAAAATAAAGTAACAAATACTACTAAACTTCAATTTTAATTACTAATGTATTGATTCTTGAACTCAAACATCTCATACATAACAATCTCATTTTTTGCTAACATATAGTGACATTATTTGATGTACTATCAATTGTTAATATTCATTTTTCTGCAATTAACAGAACAATCACTTACGTAACTAAGTACCTTATTGTTATGTATATGTGTAAATATTTTGTAAACGACAACATGTCGTATTGTGTTTGAATTTTCATTTGTATTATTCATTTTTCCATATTGATATTATTGTTTCGAAGTTTAAACTAAAATATGTTATTTATTTAGGGTAACATTTTTAGAACTTTCTCGAATTAAGTAGACCAATCACATGTTTGTAAATGAGTGCTGGTGACTTCCTGTCTAGAAGTGTAGTCTCGTGCAAAAACGGATATGCGTGGATAGCTCTGGAGTTGTATGGAAACTGCAAGATTGTTCGAGAAATAGGCCTATCGGTATAAAAGACGGTGACAAGAGACAGATTCAGTCATCAGTTTTTATTCGAGGGAGAGAGTCATCAGTCATCAGTTTTATTCGAGGGAGAGAGATTCAGTCATTAGTTTTATTCGAAGACAAAGAGTGAGATTCAAACATCAGTTTCATTTCAAAAGAAGAAAGTTAGTTATTTGAGAAAGATTAAGTGTTTGCTGTGAATATTCAACTTGGATTTGCGATTGAAATTAGATCTACGGAAGCCGTGATTTTATTTCGTCAATCTCTACGATACTTCTGAATTACCGCTTGTGCTGAGGGACGGCGATTTCATTGAACTGTGAACTGTTTCGGAATCTCTTCGTGGGACCAAATTCACACCCTAGACTGGAATTTGAGACTTTAATTTTAGATCATTACATTAGATACAGGCCAGTACCGTTTTGTATTGTGATTTATTTAAGTTTGAAACTAATATTATTTTGTTTTGTAATTAATTTCGAATGTCGTAACTTAATATCTGTCGCTGTTATCATATAATTTATGTTACATCTGTTATATTTGTTAGTAGTTTAGTGTAATAAATTATACAAGCTGTTATCTGCGTTTTTCTGTTGCGTTTAATCTACGAAGAACTCAAAACATTAAAAAAATACGTAACACTTATCCTTATGATTACTTCTAAATAACTCACTTATGTCTGGCTTTCATACTATAACTTGACCATGTGTTTTTCTTACACACTTGTCTTTGTAATCCCATCACTGTCTATTACCAATTATATATGTGTACTAAAATCCACTAATTAACTTAAAACTAAATTACTTTGATGAGATAATTAAAACAAAATAATTTTCATGTAATTGGCTGCTTAATGGTGTTTGTTTCATGTACAATCTCATACATATTTGTTGAAAAATTAGTACTGAAACATCAAGAACAATTTCTCAAACTAGTAGTTACTGTTTGTTTTTCTTCAAAGTATTAATAGTTTTATTGTAACTTTGATTGCTTTTTGACAGTGGACATGTGCAGCTACAAGTACATACACATTAATTTAAGCAGAATCCTACTTTTACCTAACTTCATTACATTCATTTTGTCGGTTAAAATACAGTTTAAAATAATCCTAAATGAATTTTGGATTATGTTGAAAAACAAATGTCTATAACATACAATGGCTATATTAGAAAAACAAACACTACAAAAATTTATTTTGTTAATCTTCATATGACCCATATTTGAAATACTTATGAGATGTTCTGAATACTGTAGGTTAGGTTGCTTTTTTAACACAATAATTAACATATTCCACAAGTTGAAATGTATTTAAATTATGTCTACAACAAAACACGAATTTTAATTTATGGCTTTCTCAAAATGCTTCATCCCAAAAATGCACACTTTCATGAATGTATGCATTAAAACAGATTGTCTGTGAAAACTGTTTACACAGGAGCATGTTTAAGTCTTAACTATTAGAAACAATAGTAAATTTAAAGGTTTCTTTCACTGAAAGAATATATTTACCTAGTACATTTAGGTTAAGTTATTTATTGGAAGATGAAAGCTTCATGACCTGAATATCAACTTTAAAGTACACATAATAGCCAACTAATGACTGCTAAAAAAAAAAGTCAGTTCTGTGGCTTAATACAATAATTGACTAATTTTTGAGTTATAATTTTATTTCACAAGTGAGGCTTGAAAGCAGATGAAACCCAATAAACAGTACATCCCAATTATTGAATTAGCTATACATAATTATTTAAATTTCTATATAGAAAGATGCTGTTTCTTTAAACATATGAACAATTGTGTTTCTAATCAGTTTCTAATGCAGACTTGTGGTAACACAAAATGTTATTCAAGTTGAAATAAAATAGCTTGAATTTAGAATTACCACTTTTTAAAATTAAAACATTCCTCCAACTCTATAAAAATATTTTTAGCACAAGTAAAAGTAATTTATCCATAAATTTTCCCATCTCCTTAGGATGATCCTCAGTCTCTGATTAGGAATTTTGGCATCATAATCCACAAATATGAACAAGATTTTTTTACTCTGACAAGCAAAGTTCACAATTATTATGAATCAGGGTTTAGAAAATACTTTCATATTCACAGAACAGAAAGAAATTCACAGAGAGAAATCAGATGATTAAGGAGACAAAACAAAACTGAAAAACTAGTTGTAAGTGGAAATACAAAAATCTGATATTACAAAACTGTGCCATGAATGGTACAAACTGAATATACATCTTATTTCAAACACCACTCCTTAAGTTGTATTATAAACTCATTCAAGAGTACACCCTAAAAGACTAATCACAGAAAATTAAAAACTGTTAAACAGTGTACAAAGTTTTAGTCACTTTATTTACTCTTAAAAAAAATCAAACATCACAATTGTAAATTAGTGAGCTTACGATAAAAACTAGTTATTTTTCAAAATGATATTGCACATTAAATTTAGTATCTTATTTTTCCAAATAGAAGGTAAAATGTTTTTTTACTTTAAAGTATTAAGAACCACATACCACTCTAATCAAATCAATCATTAGAATCCTCTCTCTGTAACTATATGGAAGAAACAAAATAAAAGTTTCCAAGGATGTCTGCTAATCTACTTTTTATCTAACATATGTACTAAGATAGAATAGTTCAATTATTTCTTGTCCATTATGATTTTATTGACAAGAAGTACAATGGGGTCATTAGAGGGGGAGGAAGGAATACAGACAAAACATTACAAGCAAAGTGATTGTTAGTATAAAAAGTATATAGACTTAGCACAGGACCACCTTGCCTAAAGCTAAATGCATAAAAAGTATGAAACTAAAAATAACAAAATTAAATCATTTCCGAATTAAGCTATTTTCTGTTACATCAACATTTTAATAAAAAACCTTTTTAATTAATGGAGACTAAATTAAGAAATCAACATTTTCCCACTTTTTTTATAAATCAAAAGCTGTTAATTTCACCAATTTTTACCAATAAATTACTCATATGCTAAATTCATTCCATGAATGATCTTAATTTTGATTGGCATTTGTTTGTCTCAGCTGCACTTTTCTGTTTGTCAATAAAGCTTGATTCTGCAAAAATTATTTCAGTTAGCTATGAAATGTCAGGTTAGGACATACTAAGAGTTGTGATGGTAGTAGCAGCCTTGGCATTTTTTAGATACATGCTAGTTTTCTGTATAAATTATAAAAATACTATACAACTTTACAAATCAATAAATAGTATACACTACTATCGTTATGCAAACAAAACATTTTGACAACAAAGAAAAGAGGCATTCATTCTTCAGAGAATAATTGTTTATTGTCTGGAAAGTAACAGTTCTTTATCACTTCAATATTAAAATGTCTAACTCTCACCAGAATGCACTACAAATGTCATGTAACACCAATGCTATATATTCCACAGACATATACATACAGTGTGTATTTACTAAAAGTTTAAAAATAAACAAAATAAAAAAATTCATACTCAAGTATTACAGCGGTAAATATACATTTTGAAAACCTTTTCACAAGTTCAGAAAATGTAAGAATACCTTTCAAGTTATTGTTAGATGAATTACAATAAAAATCATTAAAGAGTACCTTAGTCTAGATGGTTTTGTCAACCAGAATACAGAAGTACAGAGCTACAGTCATGCAATTCTTGACAGCCACTATTTGCACATTTCATTTTCTAAAAACAATACTATTACTAATTACAGTAAGTGGCCAGAGTTAAGTTCTAGGTAAGCATATCTTATTGCATTTTACAACTTCGTCAGTCCCAAATATGATATACAATTATCCAGTTCCCTCATTATATTTTGTTACACTCAAGTGCATACCAATTTTTATAAGTAACAAAAAACATTTTGTAAATGTAAAATGATGTAGTTATGGCAAACAGAAATACAGATATGATATAGCTATACACAGATCAACTCTGCATGACATTCAATATCAAAATTTAATGTTATACTGTAAATTGAACAAATGCAAAATGGTTACAAGGTTGGTCAATCTGATCAATTTCATAGCAAGAGTCTGCAACAATCAAGATATTTTGACTCATCTCAGTTTTCCTAGTACAAAAGTCCCAGGTTTTCACTTAATCTACATTTAGGCCCATATAACTACATATCAATAATCAGAACTATACAACTTCCCTCTGCAGTAATACTAAAGTAAGCATTTTACAGTGTAACATTAAATTTCAATACTGAAGTTTATGTACAGGTGATTTATGTATAGCTGTATTGTTATATTCTTGTTTTCATTCTTTTTGGCACTGACACTCCTTCATGATTTATGTTTATAAAAACTCTTTTTACTTCTTTTAACTTTTTTCTTCTCCTGACTGAAAGTGTATTCTATTAATGTTTGTAATAAAATTATTGTGTATTGACTTTTTTTCCTCGTCCATACATAATGTAGGGGTTGGCTCCAATTCTATCATCTCATGTTCATCTATCATTGGCTGATAATTGCTGTTTCAATGTGCATTTAAGCTTTCTAAAGTAACACCAGATTTCTGTAAAAACTGAAGTTTAATGACAACATTGTTTGCACTAAAATCGTAGCATTTTTAACAATTGCTAATGATATTATTGGTAAAGTATTGTACAATTATCTCAACTGAAACAATAAAAAAATGAACAGTTCGGTAGGTTTATTATTTTCTGGTTTGTATTGGGTACAGAAACAAATGGAACAGAATAACAGTCATATTTTAAAGTAAAACTCTTTCTTTATCAATTTTGTAGCACATATTTGTATTATGCCAACTGAGTACTTTGGTCATCTCTACATAGATAGTGTTACCATTTATGCATATGGCATTAGACTTGAAGCAAGTTCTTTTCATATAGAAGTTTTGCTGTTAAGAAATTTAGGGCTCACCAACTTCTAGTAGTAACAATGGATTTATTTTTTATCATATCAAAGCTAATGATATAAAATTTTATTCAGTACTTACTAGCCATTTATCTTTTGTAGTTTTTAATTCTAGTACCCAAGTTGCCTCATCCTCTCTCCAAACATAATACTATCTAATATTTAAATGAGTTTGCCTAGCTACATTTATTATAACTAAAAGATTATTAAAAGGGTGGTTCTAGCTACTACACCCAAAAATTTATGACACTGAAGCATTAAAAAGTTCTTCTACCTAATCAATAAGAAAATTGATTGCTAACACCAATACACATCTATTAAATGAGATGGATAATTTTTAGATCTCGTAACACTTCTGGTAGCTTTAAGTTAATTCACACAAATTTTATATGTATAAATAAGTCCACAACACAAGAAATCAAGTCCAGCTTAACTTTATCATGCGTGTCCTTACCCTTTTGTGCATAGTGAAAAAACTTGCTCAAGAGTAAATAAATATATTGCTTGACAATTTGCTATTCTATAGCTGTCTTAGCTCAATGTTTATATTCTTTCTATAACATGAAAACATTATATAGAGATTTTGTTAAAGATCACTAAATTATTTTTTTTATGAAAACAAACTTACATTTTAAGATTTCTGGATAAATTGTTTTGAATGATTTCATCTTGATATATTGGTGATAATAATCTTCGTCTCTTATAACAGGGTTCTCTACTGTCACCATATGAATCACACCCTGGAGAAGGTGAATGATGCCGTCTTCTATAATACTGAGTAGGCATATCCTGAACAATAAAAAAAATAAACATGAAATCTAATTAAATACGGTACTTCTCTAAGACAGAATTAACAAAAGGAACTCATGATTCTTTACAAATGTTAATGAATTTCTGTAGTTTCTTGATATTTACCTTCTAGTCTGTCAAAGACCACTGAAGGAGATAAAAGCTTGTTTGAGAACAAATTTTAGTCCCAAAACATATAGTTTAACTGCAATATTTGAACCAAATGAAAACATCGCAGTTTTTGAAAACACAATGCAATACAAATTTTAAAAAAATCACACAAAATATTAAAGTAATAAATGTTAGAATATAGAATATTCTATAATAAACTATTAGAACATTTAAAATTTTTATATATATACACACACTTTGAATATAGTTGTAAATTGTATGTAAAAAAAGTGAAAAATACAGAAATCTTAATGGAGAAAGATTAAGATACAAATAAAGTGCTATACCTTGCAAATAATATTAAAAAAAAGAAACTAGTCTGAAATATGAAAGAATATGTTTGTCTATAGAAAAGTTGACACTGCCTCAAAAGTATCAATATTAATGTTTTTGTGCCCAGAATTTTTTTTAGTCTTTCTCATAAATATACGAGTTGCAGATGACACTTGTATAAACATGTGAAAGGCTTTATCTGAAAACCTATTTCCATTTGTTTTTTTTTAATTAGTCATTGCAATTCCTTGAAGTTATAATTGTGAAGCTTAAGTGAATACTTAACATGTTTAACAGCAAAAAATTAAAGTGTCAGTGAAAAACAGTAAGGAAGATGGTTTGAATTTTTGACAGTACAATTATAAAATTTCTTACAATGCAGCTCTGAAAACTTCAATATATTTTACCAAAACAAAATGATAACATTCATTACTTTCACATCCAGTTTAGCTACAATTCTCCAATTACAAATATTTAAATAGAGCAAAAACTCCAAGAAAAATTTTTTTAAACCCCAAAATGGTTGAAAATCATTTCTGCATAGGAGAATTTTCTCTGGGCATACCATACCATTTAACACTCCTATGAAAATTGGGGCATAATAAACCCCAGAGCAACTTGAAAGGTTATTAATATTGGCTAATAATTTTGTATTTAAATGAAATTGCCATTAACTGACCCTATCCCTTTATATTTTAAGGAGCAATAATATTTTGACTTTTCAGACATTTGCAAAATAATATTTAATTTTTTTTTAAAACATCCACTAAGAGTATCACTTTAGTGGATGTAAATATTTTTTTTCATAGGATTGTTAACCTCTTTAAATCTTCACAAAAGCTAGTAACAACCTAGTGTGCACTTAAATCGATCAGCATTGTGGGTATGAAAATACAAATATAGTTAAGAAAATAATTATGGTTCTCTGGTCCCATAAAAATTTCATTTAACTACAACTTTATAAATGCATTTCACTAATTTTGGTATAAAATTGTAGATAATTCAAACTTTAACATGATCCATTAGTTAATTTCTTAATTTAAAAGTAAATATTAAAAAGAAATACTAAATATTGATTTTTTTTTGTAAAGTGGAATGTGGAATGCAGCATTAATTTAAAACAGATGTTTGTGATGTTCACATACAGTCTATAGTTTCTTATGAATTACAAGCTCAACCAACACTTATAACCTAGAATCTAAAATAAGAACCTTTTATCTCTTCTGTTTACTGAGATACTGATAAACTCACTGAATGAAACAGTGGCCCTGCCCACATCTTTCCAATTATGAAAATACACTTACATCTGTCTACATGTGAATAATCAATGTAAAGCCCAGAATGTCCCCCATGTGGTTATGTTTTACAAGTATTCACTTGGAAAAACCCTTTTCTTTTCATGGCAGATTTTAAATAAGGTGACACTTTAGTGAGCTCAAAATTTATATTTTTAGACTCAAATAGAAATTTACAAATTGTAGTGGAATTCTATGGTACTAATATAATGATCTACAATTTTGTGTTTTGCCAAAATGTATATATATATAAAACCTGAAAAAGTTGTTTTCTTTCACATCCTTCAAACGTTCAGTTGCTGAGAATTTTACAATTTTGCACTTAGAAGATATGAACCACATTTTTTAGGTTTCATATATATAGTTAAGTAACCAAAACATCATAAATTACTGTATCATTACCACATAATTCCATTATAATTTACCAAGCTTAATAACTAAGTTGTATTGAGGTAAAAAAAAAAATATGAAACTTCAAGCAGACCAAAGACAACCTTTCTCCTTCATTTCTTGGTTTAAAACAAAGTGATAGCCTTTTAACAAAATAAAATGGCTTAGAAAACCACAAGTGAAACATTATTATGATTGTTTACTCATGTCATATTTTGAAATAAATGTATGTAAGGGACTGTATCCAAAAATGTAAAGACATAAGCAGAGCTACTGTGTATCTGATACAGTACATAAGCCAAATCCTAACAAAATAAGAGATATGAGATGAGGTTTTTATTTTATATTATAGCTTGTCACTACTGATAATGAGTCCCTAATTCATACAAAACTAGACTTAGTATTTTGACATCATATAACATCTAACTGTAACCAGTACTAGGTTCAACAAACCACGTAACTCATGAAAACTAATATTTAAGCAAGTTCTTTTAATATTTATTTTACAATTAAGAAATTAACTCATACATAATAATCAACTTAAAATTACAATCTACAATTTGATACTAAACTTTCTGAACAGAATTTCATAAAATTGTGTTTCAATCAAATTTTTAACACAAGTCAAAAATCATGGTGACACAAAGGCTTTGACCCATTATAAAAGAATTGCTCATAGCATGAAAATCACTTCACACTTGTGAGAAAACACTTGATATACTTTCACAGACAAATCTTCAGTAGAAATAATTTTAAAATCTAATTTTTTGTGCACAAAAAACTTGCAATCTTTACCAAATATCTATCAAATTTTGTGAAGATACACATACTGCATCAAAAGTGTGCATGTATACAAATTTGCGTATATTACACCAAGCCTGTCACAAAAGAGTTAACAAACTTGTACATTTTTCATGCAACCACTACACAACAAACCATGAACTAGTGTTTCCCCAATCTCTAATGCTATTTTCTTTGCTAATCTTTTCAAAATCTTAAAGTTACACTAAGACCACAGCCTCCATCCTGGTGACAATTATAAAACTTTATTATATGAAAGTATGTGCTAAAGTGCCAGATGCTAAATGAAAGTTTAGTGTTCTTCAATCAACTAAGTTGTATATTTGATGTGTAAACTGAACATCAGTTTAACTATTTTGGAAAGTCAAATGTGTGAAACTAAATAATATTTTGACCAATTTAAATTTACTTTAACCCTTTTGCAATGGGCTCAGTATAACATACACAAGTTTGTATACACATTTACACGTGTAAAGATTTGTTTGTGAAAGTAGTGTTTTATCACAAGTGTGAAGTGATTTTCATGCTATGATTAACCCTTTTATAATGGGTCAAAGGCTTTGTCACCATGATTTTCAACTTGCGTTAAAAATTTGATTGATATACAATTTTATGAAATTTTGTTCAGTAAGTGTGGTATTAAATTGTAGATTGTAAATCAAAAGTTAAATATTATGTATGGGTTAATTTCTTAATTTTAAAGTAGATATTAAAAAAACTTAAATATCACTTTTTGAGTTACGTGATTTGTTGAACCTAGCACTGGTTACAGTTGTGATATTAACTTTTGGTATTCTATGTGTAACTTCACAAAATTTGGTATATATTTAGGAAAGATAGTTTTTAGGTAGACATAAAATCAGTTTTTTTAATGAAAATTTTTTTTTTTAAATATTAAGACTGTTTAATTACTAGTCCAAGTGTCTAGAGATTTCATGTTATGATTAAAAAACAATTCATTCTACAAATCTCATTTCATTTGTATAATCTCTAAAACCTCCTAAATACATTTAATGTGTGTGTTTTCAGTAAAACTTTATTTTCTATATCCTAACAATCTGGTATATATCCATTGAAAGACAAATCACAAAAATAAATACAAATACATTTTTTTTCATGCTAAACAAATGTTGTCTAAGTAGCTTCAGCCTCACAATGCTACAAATTTATTATACTGACCTTCCAGTCCTGTCTAGCTAAAATTACACAACTTGCATTGATAATGTGCATGTGCAGTTATATTACTGAATCAAATAATATAAAACTGACCTTTACTCTTTACAAAGTAACCCTGTCTTGCCTGTGTTTTAGTGGACTAGTATTTTGTAAGTCACATTTGAATCATTATTATTACTATTTAGAAATGTTTTGAAACATCTGTCTTAAAATATAAAACAAATTAAAAATGTAAAAAATTATCTTCCAGCTATGACCTTTGAACTCAATTGCTAAGCCTTAAAATTTCAGATGTAGAGAACATTAATTTTTTTTAGGTTTTACACACACAGTTCACTTACGAAAAAACTCATAACTACTACCACTACAGAATATTATAAATTTATGAGGCTTAGTAACTAACTGTATTTAGGTTTAAAATATATCAAAACTTAAAGTAAACTAAAAATAAAACCTACCCAGTTGAAACCTTTGTTCAAAAGAATGTGGTGATCATTTCATATATTAAAATGGATGAGAAAACCACTAGGGGAATATTCTAAGCTGTGATTATTTACATCATATTGAAGTAAGTGTATATAAGGGACTGTTTCAAAAAATGGATAGACATGAATGGGACCATTGTGTTTGATTCAGTACATAAGTCATATCTCAAAATGAGAGGATACCAGGTTCTTATTTCGTATTCTAGCTTATCAATTAGTAATTTGAGTTCCTAATCTCTACAAAGCTATAGACAGTATTTTGATATCATACACATCTGATTTTAACCAGTGCTGCATTCAGCATACCACAATTCACTAAAAACTAAATTTAGATGTGTTATCTTAATATTTACTATTAAATTAAGAAATTAACTCACATATAAAATTAAAGTTTAAATGAGTCTACAATTGGATTCCAAACTTAGACAAATTCATAAAATAGTCCAATAAAATTTTTAATGAAAGTCAACAAATGCAATAACGTGGCCTTTGACCCATGATAAAAGGGTTAAATCAATCAAAATTAAATTATTTTGCTTTCATTTCATTGTTTATAAAGTCAACACTCTTTGCTATTCACACAAGTTACCACAGCCAAGAAAAAATTGTTTTCCAGAATAATTTTGTATATCAATTTCCATCAATGACAGAGTAACATTAACTCAAAAAACAACCAACATTATATTTCTTACTTTTACTTTGTATGATATTTTGACTCATCCAAATTGTTGAATTTACCTTCCAAAAGACCAAACTCTAAATTGGTACATTATGACTTGTTGAACTGTCAAACTTTAACTCTTTCAGTACAGGCTCAGAACTTGGGACTAACCCTGTAACCATTTTGTGCTCGTTATAATTATTTTAATACTTTTAAATTAATAAGTGTGTGTTCACAAAATTTGGCAGATTATACACCATCCTGTATACTTTTTGTTGACTTGAAAGCTACAATTATTTATACAGGAAAAAAGTACAGTAACTCCAAAAATGACTTTAGTATTTTAGTGCTTGTTTGTTTGTTTTGAATTTTGCACAAAGCTACATAAGGTCTATCTGTCCCTAATTTAGCAAAGATTAGAGGGAAGGCAACTCTTTTACCAACAGAGGGATTGATCATCACATTATAATGTCCCCACAGCTGAAAGGGCAAGCATGTTTGATGTGACTGGGATTTGAACTTGCGACCCTCAAATTACTTACAAGTCAAATGCCTTATCCACCTGGCCATGCTGGGCTAGTTTTTCAATGTCAGGTCATGTTTTCCCATAAATGTCAGAAAACAAAATTACAAATCATTTATTTTTTATAATTAAGAACACCATATTTATACTTTCAATATACAATTTATATTTTTAATATTAATTATACTTTTAGTAATAGTTTGTTTTGTTCTCTCAGATTGAAATTTAAGTATAGTGGTAGAATGAACAGTAGAAAGTGCAGGTATAGCCCAAATATATACTGCTATATCTGTGGCAGTTTTACAACTGAAAATCAAAGTAAAATTAATGACTTTGTGAAAAGCACCTACTATACATATTTTGGAATGAAGCTGGGCTCCTCATATTGTTTGCTGTTCTTGTGTTGAGAATTTGAGACAACGGACAAAAGGTAAAAAAAAAGATAAGTTTTGGAATCCCTATGATCCAGAGAAAACCCCAAAATCAATTATTGCTACTTTTGTATAGTCAAGTGGAGTGAAAGGCTAAGCCATACGACCTGTTCCACATTCAGATTCAATACCAGTGCCTGTATTTTAAGGCTTACATGCACCCTCAGAATCAACTGACTCCAACCCAGAAAAGGATCTTGACTTTGCATCAGTTTGATCAAGGCATTATACACACGAGCATAAGTGAATGATCTTGTTCCTCACATAGAATTAATACAAGAATCTGCAGAACTTTTGAGATCTAAACAAAGTGAAAAAAAATTTACTGGGTCCAAGAACAAAATTTTCATTTCACAGGTGCAGAAAACATGCTTTTCTTAAAATGCATGATGGGTTCATATTTTGCAAAGATGTCCTGGGCTTGATTGAGCATATGGGTTGTCTGTATATGCAAAATGAGTGGAGACTATTTACTGATAGCTCAAAAACTAGTCTGAAATGTGTTTTGCTTCATAATGGTAACAAGCCAGGCTCTATTCCTATCAAACATTCTGTTCATCTACACTAAAGTTATAAAATCCTAAAAATGATTCTGTATAAAATAAGCTATAGAAAACACGAGGACAATCTATGGAGATCTAAAAGTTATTTCTATGCTGCTGAGTCAACAGTCTGGATACAGCAAATTCCCATGTTTCTTGGGCTTATGGGACAGAAGTGAACACTGGATAAGAGAAAACTGGCTAGTAAGAAAGAAATCTGTTACTGGAAAAAAAAGTCACAAACAAACCAGCAGTACTACCTTCTAAAATACTGCTTCTAGCTACTTCACATAGTTAGGTTTAATGAAACAGTTTATGAAGGGCTCATCTACAGATGGCACATGCTTTCAATATGTCTACAATAAATTTCCAAGATTAAGAAACAAGAAACTTAAACCTGATATATTTGGTGGTCCTCAAATAAAAATACTTAAGGTTGAACAATTTATTGAGTCAATTGAAAAACGAGCATGGTTAGCACTTGTTAAGGTTATGAAGAACTTTTTACGAAACATCAAATGTGATGACTGCTGAGGTCTAATTAAAGAATTACTTGATACTTTTAAGCAAACAGACTGCAACATGAGTGTTAAAGTCCATTTCCTACATAGTCATATGGAATACTTTCTGAAAATTCTAAGTGGTATCTCAGAGAAACAGAGTGAAATATTCCATCAAAGCATAAGAACAATGAAAAAGTGATATCAATGACAGTAGAACATCAACATGATGATAAATTACTGCTGGCATCTACAAAGAGATAACCCTAAAACATTTCATGCATGTAATATTAAGAGAAGCAAATCTACACCCTAATCATCTCAGTGTTCACCTATGAACAGTAAAACAATTTTCATTTATATGAAATTCAAGTTTAGTTTTCTTGAATATTTTCACTATTTCAATAAAGTTTTTTATTACATACTTTTAAAACTGTCAATATGTATATTTGTATATGCACCTTCATTTTTTAATCATACTTTCTACCCAGTTTGTAGCAGAGGTAATCAGTCATAATGCATTCAGGTACAGTTAAAATTTTTTATAGTAGCAAATTTAAATGTAATTTGTGAAATACTAAGACCTGATAGAGAAAAGAGGAGATCATTTCCAAATTCAGGATCATTAAATTAACTATGATCAGGTCTTAGAACTAAATCAGCAAGGAAAAAGTTTCTAGATACAGGTTAGTATTATCAGTAAACATTGCAAGGATTTCATATGCAAAATACGAGATTTAATATTTAAGATTTTATATATACATATATATGAATAACAAAAAATCATACATTACTTCACTGATATCTAAGTATTCCATAATAATTTATCAAGTTTCATACCTAAACTGTTTTCATATCAAAATACAAAACCTTGAACAGATTAAAGACTCAGCTTACCAGTTCAAAGGTTTGTTTCAAAAGAAAGAGGAAACATGTTTGAATACGACTTAAATTGCTGAGAGTACATTCTGAGTTTGACTGATTATTCACATCAAATAGACATGTATACAAGAGACCACTTCCAGAAAACAAAAAAACACTCATATTAGCATAAATGGTGAAATGCAGAGAAGATCAGAAAAAACAACTGCTGCTGGAGTGCACACCAGTGTGATGTTTTATATCACCAACACTTGTTTACATGTTTACTGGGCTTGGCAAATTTTTTATTGCCCTACTATTTACTAATAAATGAAGACTACTTCATTAAAAAACAAAAAGAATCACCTTACAATACAGATAAGTTGTTAGTTTTCCTTTTGAAGACCATGATATTTGTACTAAAATTTCATACAGCATGAAACCTGTTTCTACCAACATAATCAACAAGCTAAATAAAAAGTCCTTCCACCTACCAAATCTATAGGTTTTCCCCTTATACAATGTACAAATCTGCACATTTCCAGATATTTTTCCACAATGTGACAAAAATTCAAACAATTATTATATTATTTGTTATCTGAGCACTCATGCATTTCTTCTTGTATAATTACTGCAGTTAAAGTTCAAAATGTTATATTATATTAACCAAAACATTGATAAGAAAAAGGAGAATTCCCTTAACAAAACAGCAGAATACCTCACTGAACATTAATGGCTTAATGAATGACACCACAAATATAGTTTCTGCTTTAATTATGCAACAGTTTCATATTTATCACCTAAAACAACGTGTTATATCAATAAATATACATGCTACATAACTTATTTTTACCATCTATCTTTATAATTAAGAAAACGTACACAAGTTCCAATACATCTATATCATGCAGATAATTTTTGGAAGATACCTATAAGTTCGTTCTTCATATCTATTACTCCAATACATCTCCCATTAAACTTAAAAAAAATGTATAATATTTTGTAGCTTATATCACACTAAAAGCTGTTTCAAGAACTTAACACTCCTATGAAAAAAAATATTTACATCCTTTAAAGTGATACCCTTAGTAGATGTTTTAAAAAAATGTTTAAATATTATTTCGCAAATGTCTGGAAAGTCAATATTATTGCTCCTTAAAATATAAAGGGATAGGGTCAGTTAATGGCAATTTCATTCAAATACAAAATTATCAGCCTAATATTATGTTATATTATAGTGTTATGTTCATGTTACAAAAGGTTTTAAAAGGAATAAAGTAGAAATTTTGTACACCAATAATGGCGACTTGCATTAGCTTACAATAGGTGACGTCATCCCGAATCAGTTATGGTGAGACAATAATACACTGCATTGCAGTTTCTCAACTAGACGTAACCTCGATAGCTTAAGCCTAAACTATTAATTTGTATTAAAGACAAATTTACAAACTATTTAAAGCTTAAAGACAATATGAAAGAATACTTACCGTAACGTTTTTTAAGAAGCTTTATTAAGTTTACCTTCTCTTGTCAACAAGATTCGGTAGAGTTTGGAAAATACTGACAAAGAACTGAATTACCTCACTTTCCAAAGTCAGACAAACGCTCAATCAATGAAATTACCGATGACGAAAGCAATAGTTTTAACACTTTGCCACCAGGTTGTATGCAATCAGAATACCTTACTGTTGCAAATTCAAATTGATATTTACTGATTCAAATTTATAGATCCTTCGGAAAATTATGATTAATTGATCCAGTCTACAAATAATAATAATAAATTATAACAACGTAATGCTATAGCCTTCCATATATTAACTAAACTTCAAAAATATAACCATTGGTTTAGTACTAAATAAAGAAGTGAGGTACAGTGTTCCCTCGTGTATCGCGGTAGATGCGTTCCAAAACCCCCCGCGAAAGATTTTCCGCGAAGTGGGATCGCCGATTTTTACGTATATATTTATGTGCATTTAGACTTTTAAAACCCTCCCTGTACAACTATTTAACCCTCCCATTACAATATTGTTCATTATTGTTGAAATAATAAGAATTATTAAGATATTAACCCTTAAAATTAAAAATTACATATCTTCAGCAGGTGGTATCTTTTCGGGGAACACCACTTCCTCTTCTGTGGAAGGTGAATCGGCAATTTCTTCGTCGGTCGTTACAACTTCAGGAACAGTACTTGCCACCGGTACCCTTTCTTTCTTGCTCGGCTGGATCTCGGGTAGCCTTCGCAGACGCATAATGCGTATATCTATAGCCTTTCCAGTTGGTTCGGCCTGGCATGGCCGAGCGCGTTAAGGCGTGCACTCGTAATCCGAGGGTCGCGGGTTCGCGCCCGCGTCGCGCTAAACATGCTCGCCCTCCCAGCCGTGGGGGTGTATAATGTGACGGTCAATCCCACTATTCGTTGGTAAAAGAGTAGCCCAAGAGTTGGCGGTGGGTGGTGATGACTAGCTGCCTTCCCTCTAGTCTTACACTGCTAAATTAGGGAAGGCTAGCACAGATAGCCCTCGAGTAGCTTTGTGCGAAATTCCAAAACAAACAAACAAACAAATCCAGTTGATTCTGTTTCCATTTTTACGCTGTTATAAACTCAAATATATGTTTATATTTCAAAATATACCTGTTTTTTTCTTTACACTATTGATTATATTTATTTTTAATATTTTAATGGTATTTAATGCTATATTTTAGATTTAATGTTTATTATTTTATATATATATGGGGGTCGGCCGAACCCGCGAAGTGGCAAGGGAACACTGTAGTGCGTTTTATATTACTAATGTTGTATTTATTATGTTGCCTATACATAAAAATACATATTTGAGAAATATTAACTATAAATTATAACCGAAACTACATTTGAAAATGTTGCAATAAATATTACATTTATCTCATCTTCAACTTTTAATTACTGAATAACATACTAACAGATCTTCCAAACTTGTTACACAGTGAGTTGTTTCGACTCGGCTACTCTCGTTCGTGTATCAGCTGCTGAATGACGACACATGAACCATTTGTATAGACAGTTGTCTGGTTTCCAATTTCGAATCAGAAGAGCATGAACCAAATGAACATTTGATTAACAGCTCATACCTCGTTTTCCTAACAATGTTCATGCTGCTCAAACTCCAAAACAAATAAATTTAGATCATTTAATTCGGCTATTTCAAATTGTAAATGGACTATTAAAGTAGTGCTGCTTCTAAGAGCTATGGACTCATCTATCAGAATAACAATTTTTCCTTTTATTTCGAAGATATGCGTTTATAGATTCTTAATCTCATTTCTTGTGCAATATGGTTAATCATATTAGTAGCAGTAAATCGCAAACTCAAACTTTGTAGAATTTCTGTGCTCTTTTATATTTAAAACTGCAACAGATCAAAATGGTTAATATATGGTTTATTATTTTTGTCTATATTATTTCTTCATATCGAGTTAGTAACAGTATTGCAAAAGCAGGTGAAGTTCATACAATTGCTAGAAGATTTGATAAAATCATGCGCAAAAGATTCGGTAGAGTGCATGACTGATAAGAAATTTCTTAAAAACATTTACTCTGTGTCCCTTTCTGACAACTCGGTTTCTCGAAGAGTGAAGTATATTTCAGCAAATTGCTTAATGGAGTTAAAATGGCGAGTAAAAACGAGTCCAACGTTTTCGCTTCACATGGATGAATCAACAGATTTCGCAGGTTATGCGATGTTGCTCATGTTTGTTCTCCATATTCACGAAGCTAGTTTGCAAATTTTTGCCTTCTCAAACAACAGGCGAAGAAATATTTAAACTGATCGATTTATTTATGGAAGAACGTAAAAACCAATGACAACTTTTCTCAATTATTTGCATTGATGGGGCTGCAGCTATGATTGGACGCATAAAAAAAAGAAAAACCCGGACATTGAGAGTGTCCACTGCTGTCTTTATTGTCATGCACTTGCAATGAAACGAATGCCAGAAAACGTAAAAGAGTAATTGGTTGATGTCATAAAAGTAGTTAATTTTATAAAATCAAAACTTATCCAATGCGAGTATCTTCAGTTTATCTTGTGAGGATATGGGAAGTTTGCATAAACATTTGCTTCTTCATGGTGAAGTCCGATGGGTTTTTCGGGGATAAATGCTTGCTCGGGTTTATGAACTGCGTGAGGAGATAGTTTTTTTCATTTGAATGTTGAATGTCATTTTGAACTTGCATGCAAACTAAGGGGCAAATGCTGGATACAGAAAGTGGCTTAATTTTCGCGTATTTGCCTATCTAAATGAAGTGAATGCTACAATACAGGATGCCAGGGTAACGTACTTTAAAGCTTAGAGTAAAACAGAAGTGCTTCGACGTAAGCTAGAACTTTGGAGTGAATATATACTTATGGAAGAACTTTATTGCCTCGAAAATATCAATGGCTTTTTCCTTACGATTGAAATTTCCTTAAGTGAAGATGGAAAAGTTTCAGTCTTGCAGCACATATTTGATTTACTGGGGGAGTACTTCCCTCTTCAAATAGAAAAAATATTGTGAATTCAAAATCTCTTTGTTGACTCTGCAGATGCCAATGATTTTCCTTTTAAAAATAAAAAAACAACGTATATAAATTTCAACTGATTACACCATAAAAACAAAATTTCAGCAGGGAAAAAAATCACACAATTTTGGATTTAAATGGTTGTGGAATACCTCGAAATAAGTAACAGAGCTTTGAAAATTTTGATGAGTTCTCCAACAATATATCTTTGTGAGCAAACATTTTCACTTTGTACAGCCACAAAGAAGAAATTTAGAAACAGGATAAGTATTGAAGACGATTTGCGCTTACAGGTAACAACCAAAACTCTGAATGTTGAACTACTTTGTGAACAAGAGCAAGCCCATCCGAGCCTCTAATAAATAAAGAAGCGCACAGTACTTTTAGTGATACAAGTTTTGCAAGGAGAAATGTTTGAATAAGTAAGTGGAAGTAAAAGATTTTCTTTAAACATTTATATTTTTGATAAAATTATATTATAAAAGCTTAAAGTAAACTTCATCTGGTGCTCGTGACCGATTGTTTCTATTTTTAGTATTTTTTTTATTTAGACTCCGGAATGCTTTTTTCTTTCTGATGTGAACCTCAGCAGGTCTAAAAAGTCTGGGAACCCCTGCTTTATTCAGTCACTATGCTGAAAGGTACCGATTAACCTTACACTGTTTTTATGAAGCTGGGAAAAATTCTTTCAGTGGTATCAAACTGCAGTGTCATTTGAACTGTCTAATGCCTCGGTGGCGATTCGTTGCTTTATTTTAAAAATATTTGTATTTCAGCTGCCAACAATGAAATTAACATAGAAAATAGGTGTGAAAACATTAGAAGTAGAAATTCGTAGAAGATTTACTTTAAAATATCAAAGTCCATAGTAAAGAAGTCTTGACAGTACTGATTATTTTGTTTCGTCGAACTTTTAAATCAGTTGCTAACAATATAGTAACTACAGAAAATAAGTGTGAAAAGTATATACTCCAACCATGAGTTGTTTGGAACTTTATGATCAACACTAACAAAACTACATATTTTACTTTGCAATTTGCAATCCTTCCCTTCATTAAAAATTGATTATTTGCTTACAGTCGGGTTGAAAGGATTGAGGATTCGTTTTCGTGTTTCTTCTTAGAGTGGATAAAATTTCACAAAGTTAGAGATTTTAAAGGCCGGATTCGTTCGAAATTGTCAGAGAACCATGTTCCGTTAAAAATAAAAGCAAGGAAACACTATTTCCACGTGTTCCCCTACCACTGAATATAACCTCCATTTTCTCACTATCTAATTTAGTAAGATATGAAAAAGCTAAAAACAGCTGTTTTGTTGCTGTTTTGAATTAAGCAAAAAGCTACACAATGGGCTATCTGTGCTCTGCCCACCACGGGTATCGAAACCCGGAGTTTAGCGTGTAAGTCCGCAGACAGACCGCTGAGCCACTGGGGGGCGTTAAAAACAGACTTATAATAAAATTATTATTAAGATGGTTAAGATTTTAAAGATCGATAATCACTGTTAAGAATGTCTGCTTACCTGAGTGGTATCGCAAGACAGGCTTTTTTGTAGGATCCTTGTAAGTAAGCAATCCACATTTCATTTTTATTTTCAAAAGGTTTAAATGTTGCAATCGAGTTGTAAAAAAAATTAACAAAAGGGTCTATCCGAAATCTATTTGGTCTCTTTTCATACTCTAACCTGAATTTGCACTGTTTAAATGCGCCATTAAAAATAACTTATAAACATGACTTTTCCAGTTTTTATTCTTTGTTATGCAAAACACAAACATTTGACGGTATAAATTATTATATGAAGCACATTTGATAATGTGTTTAACAAATTATTGTATTATGGGGTCCAATGCTAAGATAGCGGAAAGTCTTCGGATTTACAATGCTAAAATCAAGGATTCGGTTACCCTCTGTGGACACAACAGATCGCCCAATGTGGTTTTGTTATAAGAAAAACACACAAACACACGTATTGTGGTATGTTACATATTACATTTTATCTCGGACGAGCATTCGATTTCCTACGTTACATATTACGATTTCAAATAACCAGAAGTTTTAATATTAATTTAGAATTTAATTGAATGTCAATACGTATCAAAGTTATGGTATTTGTCAATAACATTGATACACACAATTTTGTTTTCTTAACAAAAGTTTGTTTTAATATAACAATAATAAAATTTATAATAACTGTTATTACAAATAATGACTTATATATAAAAGTTATACAAACTTACCAACAACACTGAGTCTTCTATTTGGTATGGAACTGAATATTTTGTAAATGGTTCACGACGAGCAAATTAATTCTATGTTGATATCAATACAGTTCACACAAGAGGTGATCTATCTCTCGCTGCTCACACGTGAGTTTTTCACAGACGAAGAACGTAATTTCCTCGTGGAAATATTAACTTTCGAGTTAAACAGTTTGTAATATTCGATATCAGTAAACGTTCTTTGGCAAATATCTATAGTTTCCCAATTAATAAACTTTTATCATATTTATAGTTCACTAACTGTAGCAAATCTACAATATTTAGACTGTCTTTCCGCATTGTGCTAGTTATCTTTTATAAGCTTTAAGGCGAGATTCTCGGAAGTTCAGTTTTCAAAAATGTAAAACTTTTATTTTGCTTCTTACGTTCGAGAATCTTCTACAGATTCTACAGATTTAGAGAACAGGTGGGACTTTTGCAATACACATTTAACAATATAAGTTACATATATTTCTAAATGTATGTTGAACTGAAACGAACATAGATATCAAAATAAGTACGAAATCCATTACAGGTACAACACAAAATTACACTTTTGAGCTATATCAGCTCTTTGATCGCCATCATCAAAAAAAAAAAAGTATTTCAAAGAGCAACATTTATAAATGTGGAAGACCTATCGAGCCAGGTTTCTTTAAAACGCAATAATAGCTTTAATACACACACACACATATACCAATGATTATTATTTGAAAGCTTTCTTCGACCATTACCATTCATACCTAGAATTGAAAAATAGCTTCAAAATACCTAAATAGTCATGGGGATCTCCTAAAATTGTTTTCAGCTAAATAAAAAAATATTAAAATAATTTGTTCGTTTGTTGTAAAGCACAGAAATACACAGTGAGTTATATTCACTGTAGATATCGAAACCCAATTTTTTGACATTATAATTCCATTAACGAACAACTGTGCTACCGGAAAGCTAAAAAAAAATAATCTTAACATATATGCTGTATAGTTAGCAGGGTGGTACTTAACAAATTAATATATCCATTAGTTACATATGTCATGATAAGGCATGGATGAAAATAGTTTGGAGCAAAGAGAGCTAGGTAAGAAAATCACTAATTACAATATAAAATAAGGGGTAAATGGAATTGAAATATTGTTATAGGGTTAATTGAATATTCTAGAGAACCTACGGTGAGTAACAGGTGGTTACATGCTATAAATAGTCTTCACTGTGCACGACTGAATTTCGAGTTGACTATCCATAATTAAGTAAACCTGTGAGCAGTGACCATAACGAGCTTCGTATAAATTCGACGATTTTTCTACATCTAGTTTACAGTATTGTTGAAGAGTTGTTCTTTCGTTTGAGGGATTCTTTTGGACCATTTAATAACAATAAATAAAGGATAAGAAATTCTATCAATGTAATAACTATCTATTTACTCTTTAACGTTGGCTTTGAAAAAGGGTATGTAACAACGTGTCTGTCGCTGATACAGTGGTAAGTCTACGGACTTACAACACTAAAATCAGGGGTTTGATTCCCTCGTTAGACTCAACAAACTCTCATGTAACAGCGTTTCTAAATGTTATGTATTTTTTTAATGTTTTATGTTCTTTGTAGACTAAACGCAACAGAAAAACGCAGATAACAGCTTGTATAATTTATTACACTAAACTATTAACAAATATAACAGATATAACATGAATTATATAATAGTAGTGACAGATATTAAGTTACAACATTCGAAATTAATTACAAATCAAAATAATATTAGTTTCAAACTTCAAAATAAATCACAACACAAAACGGTACTGGCCTGTATCTAATATAATGATCTAAAATTAAAGTCTCAAATTCCAGTCTAGGGTGTGAATTTGGTCCCACGAAGTAATTCCGAAACAGTTCACAGTTCAATAAATTCGCCGACTCTCAGTACAAGCAGTAATTCAGATGTATCGTAGAGATTGGCGAAATAAAATCACGGCTTTCGTAGATCTAATTTCAATCACAAATCCAAGTTGAATATTCACAGCAAACACTTAATCTTTCTCAAATAACTAACTCTCTTCTTTTGAAATAAAACTGGTGTCTGAATCTCACTCTTTGTCTTCGAATAAAACTAATGACTGAATCTCTCTCCCTCGAATAAAACTGATGACTGATGACTCTTTATCTCTCACGTCACCGTCTTTTTTATACCGATAGGCCTATTTCTCGAACAATCTTGCAATTTCCATACAACTCCAGAGCTATCCACGCATATCCGTTCTTGCACGAGACTACACTTCTAGACAGGAAGTCACCAGCACTCATTTACAAACATGTGATTGGTCTACTCAATTCGAGAAAGTTCTAAAATATTACCCTAAATAAATAACATATTTTAGTTTAAACTTCGAAACAATAATATCAATATGGAAAAATGAATAATACAAATGAAAATTCAAACACAACACGACATGTTGTTGTTTACAAAATATTTACACATATACATAACACTAAAAAAAACCCAGAAAAATCCATACAATCAAACAATATATATGTGTTCTTATTGAGGATTTAAAAGCTAAAATCAGTAATATTTTCAATATTTAATGACATCAAAACAAAAGAAGTGGTGACACCAGAAATATTCAGAGATATGCCAACAAAAAAGTTGTGCCCCAGGCATGGTAAGAAACGTACAATACTCTCTAACACACAGTTCAGTAATAAAAGTCATCTACCTAGCTCAAACAATAGTATGCAATGAAATCGATAGATATTACAATATGGAAACGAGACAATAAAGGTGTGTAATTTTATAGATGAGGCATTTAACCATCACATACTACGTCAAGTACGTGGAGAATGAAATAAGTACTCATGATATTTCATGCAAAAACACACTGAACGAGTCGTTAGGTGCACCATCTATGTATTTACCCTTTACAAAAACATACTGAACAAGTCGTTAGGTGCATCAAATATGTATTTATTTACAATTTAACTATTGTTTGTTGTTTGTTTGTATTTGAATTTCGCGCAAAGTTACATAAGGGATATCTGTGCTAGCTAACCCTAATTTTGCAACATAAAAACTCTTGGGATACTCCTTTACCAACGAGCCCCCCAGTGGCTCAGCGGTATGTCTGCGGACTTACACGCTAAAATCCGGGTTTCGATACCCGTGGTGGGCAGAGCACAGATAGCCCATCATGTAGCTTTGTGTTTAATTCAAAACAACAACAACCTTTACCAACGAACAGTGGGATTGACCGTCAAATTATAAAACCCTCACGGTTGAAAGTGCGAGCATGTTTGGCGTGACGGGGATTTGAACCCGTGACCCTCAGATTACGAGCCGAATGCCTTAACCACCTAGCCATACCGGGCCTTATCTACTCGAACAGCCAGTGGCATGCTTGTACACTCAATGGGTTATATAAGTAATAAATGACGTATATTTGCTGTATAAACTACACTCTAAAGCAATAGTCAAGATGCGTAGGATCAAACATAGTGAATGAACTGTTATGGCATGGTGAGGCTCCAGAATCATTTTAATATTACTCAGCTCTATGTATATTTAATAAGATTTTGTGCAGTATTGTCCATTTTTAGTTTTCTAGGAGAAATGGTTTAGTGGGTCAGGCAGTATTAATCTTTTCCCAATCTCTGAATTTCCTCTTTAACAACGGCGGAAATTAGGTTAAAGAAGGCAGTCAGTCACCAACATCTTGCCGCACTAAAGAAGTGATTGATGTCCATGTAAAGCAGCAGTAGCTTAAAGGTTTTTATATGAACGTGACATAAATTCCAGATTCGTTTGAAAAGAATGATAGTTTTTCATAATTAGAATGTTTGGATTGACTGTTTCACCTCTTTGTACATGGAATAATGATACACTTTCACGTTGATTCATGGATTCTCTGATGAAAGTAAATCGTGATTCAATTATATTAAAAATCCACAATGTAAACGATTTTCGGCCAACGCAGCACACATGGTCATGTTTACATGTGTATGTGGACAAAGGTTAGAGAGCTTTCGATGTTTTAGTATATGCCACGTAACTAACTGTCTTCCCTCTATTCTTACGCTGCTAAATTAGGGACAGCTAGCGCAAATAGCCCTCGGGTAGCTTTGCGTGAAATTCAAAACAAACCAATTCCTTTCAGTGAAACAATTTCGATTAGACCAGAAAAATGTGAACGAGTCCTTGTGAGATATATGAATATTATGCTATTTTATCTTCTAATATCAGAATAACAAAGTATGTATTTTTTATTTAGTATTTACAAAATTACACAATTTTTCCACACGAAACTGAAGAAAATATACTGTTATTTTGAACTACTATTATCGAAATAACAAACTGATTAAGTAGCTTGAAGATTGAAGGTTCATAGCTTGTGTTCACCGCCGCAGTGTATTTTATTGATACAAGCGGATAAAGTAAAAAAATACATTTGTATACAATCACTATGGTAAACATGTGTGCCAGGAGATATTTTCGTTATATCAGATATTATCAGCTTGAAGAATGATATCACTTTCTAAATTCAGTACCGTTGATCTGTATTACAATTATGTCATACAGACGTAGTTTGATGTTATCAACGAGAGTACTGTACGTCATCATGTCACAATCCGCCTGGAGTCCATCGAGATTATAAATATATAGTTGTTCATACTGACCCTGTTTTCCTCATAGATTTGATGACGTTTTTAGCTGAGAGTGTGAAAATGATCGACTTCACCCACTTCAACCATGACAAGTTACCAAGATCTAGGGTATGTTTTCACTTGTTTAAAAAGCAATGGTTATCATCAGCGAAGTGGGTCAAATGATATAAGTGGTAATATATATATATTTGTATGTGCATGTGTACACTTTTATAACGTAATTAATATAAAAACTAACAGTAAAATAGATGTTAGTTTTTGTTATATTTAATTGGACTTAATTTCCTACAGAACCTTCTTGTCCGTGAAATTATTTGTCTTATACAGTACATCATTAATTATGATAACACGTAATAGTAACGAGCGCGATGAGACAAAATGGTGGCCACAATGGTTATCATCAGCGAAGTGGGTCAAATGATATAAGTGGTAATATATATATATTTGTATGTGCATGTGTACACTTTTATAACGTAATTAATATAAAAACTAACAATAAAATAGATGTTAGTTTTTGTTATATTTAATTGGACTTAATTTCCTACAGAACCTTCTTGTCCGTGAAATTATTTGTCTTACACAGTACATCATTAATTATGATAACACGTAATAGTAACGAGCGCGATGAGACAAAATGGTGGCCACAAAAATAGTTTAAAATCACCTTCAAATTTTCTGAAGATTAACAATGACGTTTCACATATATCGGTTGAGCAAATTTAAACCTTTTGGTACTTATAAAGCAATCTAAATTACTATATACCTGTTTATAGAGTGAATCAAAAATTTGCTGTTTCAACGAATTTTCATCTAAGTAAATAAGTAACTTTTCCAAACAAGCGTACAGAACAAATGACAAACTTTATCACTGTTACTCTTTCACAGTATTCTTCTGTTTGCAGTCCCAACGATTCCTTTCTTGTGCAGAGTATATATATCGTAAATATGAAGCGGACATTGCGCTAGTTTAGGCATATAATAAGACTTGAGAGTAAGTTGATAGATTCTGGCGAGTAATTTTGTTTCTTTGTTTGTTTTTGAATTTCGCACAAAGCTATACGAGAGGTATCTCCACTAGCCGTCCCTAATTTAGCAGTGTAAGACTAGAGGGAAGGCAGCTAGTCATCACTACCCACCGCCAACTATTTGGCTACTCTTTTACCAACGAATAGTGGGATTGATCGTTGCATTATAATGTCCCCCCACGGGCAAAGTGGCGAGCATGTTTTGTGCAACAGGGATTCGAGCCCACGACCCTCAGACCACGAAGCGAGTACCTTAACCACCTGGCCATGCTGGGCCTGTGAATTTGGGAAGATATTGATAAAATATATTGTTTTAGTTGTTGCTTAGCGCATATCTACACAATGTGCTATTCCTGCCTACCATGGATATTGAAACACTGTGTGTAGCATTATAGATATGCAAACTTACAGCTTAACACTGGGTGGAGGACTAAAATAAAACTGCTCGGTTTCTACTTTTGGTAGACCTTTAATTGATAATTGATTTATTCTTTCTGAGGCTATTATGGGCTTACACTTAAGCTCTTGTGTGTACAAGATGCTACTCAGGTTGAAAATTCCAATTCCAAACTTTTTGTCCTTTAGTTCGTGAATGAATTTACTTTCTAAACAATTGCATCACGTTTATTTTCTGTCTTCAGTGACATTACATTGTTACACGTACGTTCAACATTATATTTCATTATCGTATATATATATACACCAAGATTCATTCGAAAAGGACAAACCCATCAAGATGTGTATCTCAGTAAAGCGTTTGGGTTTTAAGGTTTCTTGTTTTTGCTTTTCTTTCTCTTTTTGAACCTACATGTTTTTTTTAACATCGTGAACATTTTTGTTAAATTATTATTCTTGAATAAAAGTAACTTTTTACGATTGCTGACTTAAATTATGTGGCTTTTTCGATAAAAACTGTTACTTGGACAGGGTATGGCCAAATTGTTAGTTGACTGACGGGTACAAGATTCTAGTCAATGGAGCTCAAAATTAGAAACGAGTAGCTGCTAAACCCATGTGTAAATAAGCACATGTTCAGGTTGAAAATAGTCGTACCTATAAATATTTTCAAATAGAAAATAACTTCTATAGTATTCGGGGCCTGGCATGGTCTAGCGCGTTAAGGCGTGCTCTTCGAAATCTGAGGGTCGCAGGTTCGCGCCAAACATGCTCGTCCTCCCAGACTTGGGGGCGTAATAATGTGACGGTCAATCCAACCTTTCGTTGGTAAAAGAGTAGCTCAAGAGTTGGCAGTGGGTGGTGATGACTAGCTGCCTTCCCTCTAGTCTTACACCACAAAATTAGGGACGGCTAGCACAGATAGCCCTCGAATAGCTTTTTGCGAAATTCCAAAACAAACAAACAATTCTATAGTATTCATTTTATATTATCCTTTATAAGTGATATTTATACAAAAAAAAAATTCTATTTAGGCCAAATACAATTAACTTAAAATTATATTTATTTTCGGTTATTTGTTAAATCTTAAATTAAAGAGAAGTATTTATGCACTTATCACCAGACGATTTTATTCCAGATTGAAAGTTTCTGTCAGCGTGAAAAATTAAAGATTTTTTTTTTTATGGTCGCTTAAGTTATTTCTCACAATCGCGTGCTACAACTCAAGAACCACATGTCAAAGACTCAAACATTGTTTCAATACCGCGTTGAGGTACTGGTGGGCCCTGGGCAAATTATAAACTAGTACATACAGCCTCCCTTGCCTATTCTTGCTTAAAAATGCCATGATATTTGATAAACAAAATTACAAGTGATAAGAATTAGCAAACGAAAAGGGAAAATATGTTTGAAACTACTTTAAAATTATTTTTATACACTCCATGTTCTATTAATTATTATTATACTACGAATGCGCGTTGGTCCCTTGGTAACTGCCTCTTTTGCGCATTGGATGAAATGGTCCTTTATTGTTTACTTTAATAGTAAAAACTAAATATTTTCCTTGATCACCATTCTATCCTATTACAAACACTTATTTATTTATCTTTAGATCGAATTACACCTTCATCTGGATGGAAGCCTCAGACTAACAACAATTTGGGAACTGGCCCAGTGAGTTTAAATTACTTTATGGTAAAACATTAAATTGTTCTTATGTGCATTTTGTGATAAAATTGAAAGGAAACGATCTGAATGTCACACGTAAGAGACGACGAATAAAAGCACATGAACACACACACACACACATATATATATGTGTGAGCGTCTGTGTTTGGTGTGAGTGCAGACTTACACTGACTAAACACTTTATGTAGTGTTAATGTAATAGAAATAGGCTGGTCAATTGATTTTTGGACCATATAAATGCCGAAATGTAGCCATAATTAGATTGCAATCCTGTGCATATGTGAATAAACCAACTTTCGAAATTGTTTAACAGTATGTGCACATATAATCATTCCTTTAGTTATTCAAGGGCATTTATCACCAGAGTCTGGCGATTGTAAATATCCGAAAAGGCCGTTATGTCTCCAACAAGAATAAAAATGTAAGAAACAACATTGTTTCTATGCACTTTAAATTAAAGGATTTCTTTGGATTTTTAGAGATTTTGTTAATGTAGCTTTCAAAGACATTATTAAATACCATTACAGAAAAATATAATCATATTTTGCGTCTAGCAAGAGTAAATTATTTGCACTTTATTTTTATTTCTACAGAAAAAAGGGCATTGACTTAGGATGCAAGACATTGGCAGAATTAGAAAATACTGTAAGAATACGTAGGCCTTCAACACTTGCAGAATTTCTGAAACCATATCAGATTTTTATGCCAACAATCATGTAAGATTTTCTCTTACTTTTTTCTGTTTTTTTTTCTATCTGGTTCTCTTCAAGAGTGAGTTTAAATACATTTTTTAATTCTAAGAATTGTTGTTGCTTGTATTAATTTTAAAGACGATAACAACGACTACAAGTTTTAAAATGCTGAAGCCATTGGTGAACTTTCATATCATGTTGTTAAACATAAGGTACCTAATCACAAAAATATTTGTAGTGATTTGTTTTTCTTTGTTTTTAATTAACTTTACACCTCAATTACATATATAATCAATTTTTCGACAAATCATATTATTCATTGCATATATATATAAGACAGTTTTGATTAAGTCCTGGCATGACCAATTATTAGAGAACACGAAGTTTGCTTGTTTTAGTGCAATGCCACATAAACGTCTATTGGGCTATATGCGTTCTGTTCACTGCAGGGAATCAAACCCAGGATTTTAGCGACGTAGTTTGTAGATTAATCCTTGACTTATTGATGAGACAAGCTGCAGGGAAGGCATTTAGTCAAACTGTACACAGCTAGCTCTTGAACTAATCTTATCCGACCGATTAATAAGATTTAACCCTTACTTTTCCAATGCACCCACGGCCTCAAAGTGCAGGTCGTGTTTTCTCGGTAACGAGTCGCGAAATAGGAACCATAAGATTCACACTTCGTGCGCACAAACCACTTGGCCATTTACGGCACTAGGAGTGCGACAGTGAATGATTTGGAGTCGAAGGGGATGTTTTATTACTTCGAAGTTAAAACTTTCTAGCGTTAAAAGAATAAGAAATAAAGAATGGAAGGGAGTGAAAAATTTTGGTTTAAAATATAAAAGCCTTAGCCACTATTCATACCCGATAATAACTTATAAAGTTCATATATTGTTTTCATTTTGGTTTTCAGAGGTGACCCTGAAGCATTAGAGAGAGTAGCCTTTGAACTTTGTGAAGACCAAGCTCACCAAGGTGTCTGTTACTTTGAAGCTCGTTTTTCACCTCATCTCTGTTCCAACACCCACGGTCTTCCTCCAGATCAAGTCGTTTCTCCTGATGACGACAAGGCAGTAACACCAAAGAAGGTGGTGGAAAAGGTTTTGGAAGGACTACGAAGAGGAGAAAAAGACTTCAATATCAAGGCTCGAGTGATTCTGTGTTGCATGGTTGGACAGTCCAGTGAGCTATATTTAACACCTTCCTCATATTAATAACACAAAAATTCTTATGACATTAGAAGACTATCTTCATAATTTGTTTCTTTGTTCAAATGACATCAGATATTATAACGCGTTAGATTTTTATAATTTTTCGAAGGTTCTACCTTCTCGGGCCGTGAATTCGATGGCTCTTGGTTCACTTTCTGTTGCTGCAAAACTTGCTCTACGCACTTAAGCCGTGAATGCACCAAAAGGGTAATAATCATATCCACCTCGTCGGTCAGGCTATGCTAGACGAATAGCTGATGTTAGGTACTATTGACAAACAGTCGTCCCTCTGGTCTAACAGTTTGAAATTAGGGCCGGCTATACGCTAATAGCCCTTTATATAGTTGAATAATTTTATCGAGACCAAAGTGCCAGATTTACTTTGTGTTTTTAATTGACTATTGAAAATCAATGGCTCTTCTGAGGTGATTTACATTTCAAACATCATTCTCTTTCTTTCTCTTGTCGGATATAAACACCTCTGAGAGTCAGGTCCATATTAACCTCTTCTTCTCTCTTGTACGTCGATGCACAACTTCTGTTAAATATATATATAAATGCTTCATGAGGGCCAAAGTAAACCGCACTTATCCCAGACCCTGCGATTCAATAAATATTTCATTAAACTTTTGGATTTCCTGCCAATCTACACGTGAGCTATCTGTGTTAGCCCTTCCTAATTTAGAAGTGATACGGATTACAAGTAGAGCAGTTAGCCAACATCATCCATCATCCATTATTTGACTACTCTTTACCTGCAAAGAGTGGGATTGGGCGTGAGTTTATAACGCTCCCACAGCTGAAAGAGCAAGCATATTCACTGAAGGGATTCGAAATCGCGTTCCAATGGTGACAGAAAAAAAAAAGAGTAATTTTTTTATCTTAACCTCGAAACAACATCAATTGTCTGTATGAAAAGATTCGGAAGTATTTTTAAATGTTTACCTTTTGAAAACAATACTTTACGTACTTCGTTATTAATATGCAAATTTATGATAATTTAAACTTATAAGTTTAACATTGTTAACCTTACGTTTTTAGAAATTTAAAAACAGGCAATTTAAATAAATTGCAGTCTGGGATGAAGACGTACTTGCACTATGTGTTGAATTCAAGCTCCAGGGAGTAGTTGGCATCGACATTGCTGGGGACGAGGCTGGAGAAATTGAAACTGATAACAAAGAAAGTATAACAGTGAAGACAATTGAAGTATTCCAGGTAAAACAAAGTTTTGGTCTGGTTTGAATTTCGCGCAAAGTTACATGAGGGCTATCCGCGCTATCCGTCCCTAATTTATCAGTGCAAGACTAGAGGGAAGGCAGCTTGTCATCTCCGCCCACTGCCAATTCTGGAGCTACTCTTTTACTAACGAATAGTGTGATCGATCGTAGCTTTATAATGCCCTCAAGGCTGAAAAGTCGAGCATGTTTGATGTGACGAGGATTCAAGCCTGTAAAACTCAGATTACTGGTCGAACGCCTTAACCCACCTGGCCATGCAGGGCCTAACAAAGTTTAGTTGATAAAAAGTTCTAAATAAAATTTAATACTTCTGCGTGAATAAGTTCTCATTATTTCCGAAACTTCAGTTAAAACACTTTCAAGACTTAGTTACAGGGCTGAATTGAGAATTTTTGGACCATAGGCACAAAAGATCCTACACTTTTCCCCAATAATTATATACATATACAGTCATGTAAAAAAGTTAGGACACCCTATAAAAGCCTGTGCACTTTTGTAACATTTTTGGAAATATATATATTTAATCTCAATTTCAACAATACTGAGAGATTATAGGAATATAACTAAACAATTTAAACTGAAGAAAACCTTTTAAGATCTTCTGTAAATGTAATTTTATTAAAATGTATATTCTAACTGAGGAAAAAGTTAGGACACCCTACCCCCTAATAACTAGAGTTACCCCCTTTGGCTGAAATAACTGTAGTGAGACGCTTATTGTAGCCATCTACCAGTCTCTGATATCGGTCTGAAGAAAATTTGCCCCACTCCTCAATGCAGAATTCTTTCAGCATCTGAATGGGATTAAGACCTGGGTTTTGACTCGGTTATTCCAGGACTCTCCATTTCGTAGTTTACAGCCAGTCCCAATGTTTTGGGTCATTGTCGTGTTACGCTTCAGCTTTAACTTTCTTACAGATGGTCTCACACGATCCTCAAGCACCCTCTGATACACAGTAGAATTCGTGGTGGATTCTATGATTGTTAGCTGTCCAGGTCCTGCTGCAGCAAAGCAGCCCCAAACCATGACACTTCCACCTCCATGCTTCACAGTTGGTATGAGGTACTTTCAATGGAATGCTGTATTCGGTTTACGCCAAACATCTCTGTTCTGTTGTCCAAATAATTCAGTTTTGGACTCATCTGTCCAAAGAACATTGTTCCAGAAGTCCTTGTCTTTGTCTACATTCTCTCTGGCAAACTCAGCCTGGTCTTAATGTTTCTCTTAGACAGCAAAGGTTTCCTCTTTAAACATCTCCCATGCAAGTTAAACTTGTGCAGTCTCTTTCTGATGGTAGAGAATGCACTTTCACATCAATAGTAGCCAGAGCCTACTGTAGGTCCCGTGATGGCATGTTAGGGTGTTTAAAGACCTCTTTTAGCATCTTGCTGTCTGCTCTTGGGGTGAACTTGCTTGGACGACCAGACTTTGGCATGCTGGCAGCTGTTTTGAAAGCCCTCCACTTGTAGACTATTTTCCGGACAGTGAAATGGCTGATTTCAAAATATTTTGGGATCTTTTTAAATCCCTTACCAGACTCATAAGCTGCTACAATTTTCTTTCTGAAGGCCTCAGACAGATCTTTTGCTCTCACCATTGTGCTCACTCTCACTTCAACAGTCAGGAGCACACCAAACTAAATGTTTGAGGTTTAAATAGGGCAAGCCTCATTCAAAATGCTAAGTAACGATCTTCTAATCATGTGCACCTGGTGCGATACACCTGTGTATGAGTTGATCCATTCTAAATGGGAATAAATGTGAGGGAGTCCTAACTTTTTCCTCAGTTAGAATATGCATATTTGTAAAATTACATTTGCAGAAGATCTTGAAAAATATTTTCTTCAGTTTTAATTGTTTAGTTATATTCCTATATCTCTCAGTATTGTTACAATTGAGATTAATTATTTTGTATATCCAAAAATGTTACAAAAACACACAGGCTTTCATAGGGTGTCCTAACTTTTCACATAACTGTATATATTTACAACCTTTAAAAATTTAACCCGAGGCTCAGGCTCATCCTGTGGCAAAGCTCTGGATATCATACTTGACGAACCAAAATCGAATCCGTTTGATACAATACCCCCACTCTTGACCGTGGGCAAGTTATAAAAGTAAGACTTATTTTTTATCGTGTTTTCTGAATAGTAGAGTTTTGCTGAATAACACTCTTCCCTTTGACTGCCACATTTAAATTAGGGTACGTGGCAATTAGGCTCAGTAGATTTGTTATAAATACAAAATATGCACTTATTTAGACCAGGTATGGTCAAAAGATTAAGCTCAGCGACTCGTAATCTGAGGGTCGTAGGTTGAAATCCCTGTCACGCCAAACTTGCTCGCGCTTTTATTCGTTGGGGCGTTACAAAGTTACGGTCAATTTGTGAGTAAAAGAGCAGCCCAAGAGTAGGTGGTGGGTGGTGATGACTAGCTGCCTTCTCTCTGGCCTTACTTGCTAAATTCAAAAACAAATGAGTTATCAAAACTGAAAGTAGTTTTAAAACATTTTAATTTTAGTTAATACGATAATAAATTATTGTTAAATGTTGTTAAAGATTGATATAAAATGTACCCAACAACTGTTAGGTCGTCTGCTGTGCACTTTATGCCAAAGTTAATTTTAGTACCATCTTACTATAACGTAGCAATGATGCATTGGCAAGAAATCCATGCGACCGAAATAATAAATAGTGTTGCGCCATCTGTTGCGTTGAAATACAACTAGATCTCAATGCCAAAAGTGATGATTGAGGTATACCAACAAAAATCCATTAAAATAATTCACACATTGAGTATTTTCAATTAAGATAACTACAGAAATAACTATGGAACGTACAACAGCCATTTCTTTATAGTATAACAGAATTTTGAACAAAAGTGTTCTCCTCACAACATGAACACGTCGTTTTCTCGAACTGCACATGAAGATTTCATTATATCCTTATTGATGTAACTTTTAAATGTGATATAAAAACTATTCTCTTTTCAAAAAAAGGATAGTTTTTTTTTAATGTATAAAAGCATTATAGTTTATATCACTAACATTTATGAAAAGTTTGAGCTTTGTATGTTGGATACATTTGATGCAACAAGTTAAGTGTGACTTAAATTAATTTTTGTGTGTCGTATTTCAGAAAAAATATTTGTAGATATACACTTTTCACGCCCCCCAATGGCTCAGCGGTATGTCTGCGGACTTACACGCTAAAAATCGGGTTTCGATACCCGTGGTGGGCAGAGCACAGATAGCCCATTGTGTAGCTTTGTGCTTAATTCAAAACAACAACAACAACTACACTTTTCAAACAGTTACTTATAATACAGTATGAATACTACACAAAAATAACACAACCACCCGCGAATCGACATGGCTAGGTGGTGAGAGGGCTGCATTAGTAATTTAAGGGTCCCGGGTCCGAATCGTTATGCCACTAAATATTCGCCCTTTCAGGCGTTATAATGTGACGATCAATCTTACTATTCGTTGGTAAAAGAGTAACCCCATTGTTCGGGGTGGGTGATAATGACAATTTAGCATTTCTCTACTCTTACACTGATAGCAGACAAACTTTCAGTATCTTTGCGCGAAACTCAAAACAAACAGTACCCCTTTGGACGGCGTTTCTGTCAGTTGATACAGATAACCCATTCTTTTGAAAATAACTAGTTCTTTATACATTTTTATATTACTGTTTATTAATAACCACAAAGTTAAATAAAAAGGTTGGCGATGGGTGGTGATGACTAATTGCCTTCCCTCTAGTCTTACACTACTAAATTATCGACGGCTAGCACAGATAACCCTCGCGTAGCTGTGCGCGAAATTCAAAAACAAACCAACTAAAATATATATTAATCCTGAACTTTTAGAACAAATTTTATTCTTGATCAATACAAAGGATTGGGCATCTGAAGTGGATGTTTTAAAATTTATATATTTTTTGTAACAATTAAGAAAGCAGAACGTTTAGGGATTCATCGAACCGCACACGCCGGAGAAGCAGGACCAGCTACTAATGTGGCTCGGGCCATCCGTGAGTTGCGAGCGGAAAGAATTGGACATGGCTACCACTGTACAGATGACGAAGAAATATATAACCAGGTTCTGAATCTTGGCATTCATCTTGAGGCATGTCCGTACTCTAGTTATCTGACTGGATCAGTAGAGCTCACTACTGAGAAACATCCCATCATTAGGTAGGTTTAACAGTACCACATACTTACCTAGAAACATCCCATCATTAGGTAGGTTTAACAGTACCACATACTTACCTAGAAACATCCCATCATTAGGTAGGTTTAACAGTACCACATACTTACCTAGAAACATCCCATCATTAGATAGGTTTAACAGTACCACATACTTACCAAGAAACATCCCATCATTAGGTAGGTTTAAAAGTACCACATTCTTACCAAAAAACATCCTATGATTAGGCAAGTTTATCAGTACCACATGCTTATCAAAAAACATCCTATCATTAGGTAGGTTTAAAAGTACCACATACTTACCAAAAAACATCGTATCATTAGGTAGGTTTAACAGTACCACATACTTACCTAGAAACATCCCATCACTAGGTAGGTTTAACAGTACCACATACTTACCAAGAAACATCCTATCATTAGGTAGGTTTAAAAGTACCACATACTTACCTAGAAACATCCCATCACTAGGTAGGTTTAACAGTCCCACATACTTACCAAGAAACATCCCATCATTAGGTAGGTTTAACAGTACCACATACTTACCAAGAAACATCCCATCATTAGGTAGGTTTAACAGTACCACATACTTACCAAGAAACATCCCATCATTAGGTAGGTTTAACAGTACCACATACTTACCAAGAAACATCCTATCATTAGGTAGGTTTAACAGTACCACATACTTACCTAGAAACATCCTATCATTAGATAGGTTAAAAAGTACTACATACCTACCTATAAACATCCTGTCATTAGGTAGGTTTAAAAGTACCACATACTTACCAAGAAACATCCCTTTATTAGGTAGGTTTAAAAGTACTACATACCTACCTAGAAACGTCCTATCATTAGGTAGGTTTAACAGTACCACATACTTACCTAGAAACATCCCATCACTAGGTAGGTTTAACAGTACCACATACTTACCAAGAAACATCCCATCATTAGGTAGGTTTAACAGTACCACATACTTACCAAGAAACATCCCATCATTAGATAGGTTCAACAGTACCACATACTTACCAAGAAACATCCCATCATTAGGTAGGTTTAACAGTACCACATACTTACCAAGAAACATCCCATCATTAGGTAGGTTTAACAGTACCAAATACTTACCAAGAAACATCCCATCATTAGGTAGGTTTAACAGTACCACATACTTACCAAGAAACATCCTATCATTAGGTAGGTTTAACAGTACCACATACTTACCTAGAAACATCCTATCATTAGATAGGTTAAAAAGTACTACATACCTACCTATAAACATCCTGTCATTAGGTAGGTTTAAAAGTACCACATACTTACCAAGAAACATCCCATTATTAGGTAGGTTTAAAAGTACTACATACCTACCTAGAAACGTCCTATCATTAGGTAGGTTTAAAAGTACCACATTCTTACCAAAAAACATCCTATCATTAGGCAGGTTTATCAGTACCACATGCTTATCAAAAAACATCCTATCATTAGGTAGGTTTAAAAGTACCACATACTTACCAAGAAACATCCCATTATTAGGTAGGTTTAAAAGTACTACATACCTACCTAGAAACGTCCTATCATTAGGTAGGTTTAAAAGTACCACATTCTTACCAAAAAACATCCTATCATTAGGCAGGTTTATCAGTACCACATGCTTATCAAAAAACATCCTATCATTAGGTAGGTTTAAAAGTACCACATACTTACCAAGAAACATCCCATTATTAGGTAGGTTAAAAAGTACTACATACCTACCTATAAACATCCTGTCATTAGGTAGGTTTAAAAGTACCACATACTTACCAAGAAACATCCCATTATTAGGTAGGTTTAAAAGTACTACATACCTACCTAGAAACGTCCTATCATTAGGTAGGTTTAACAGTACCACATACTTACCTAGAAACATCCTATCATTAGGTAGGTTTAAAAGTACCACATACTTACCTAGAAACATCCCATCACTAGGTAGGTTTAACAGTACCACATACTTACCAAGAAACATCCCATCATTAGGTAGGTTTAACAGTACCACATACTTACCAAGAAACATCCCATCATTAGATAGGTTCAACAGTACCACATACTTACCAAGAAACATCCCATCATTAGGTAGGTTTAACAGTACCACATACTTACCAAGAAACATCCCATCATTAGGTAGGTTTAACAGTACCAAATACTTACCAAGAAACATCCCATCATTAGGTAGGTTTAACAGTACCACATACTTACCAAGAAACATCCTATCATTAGGTAGGTTTAACAGTACCACATACTTACCTAGAAACATCCTATCATTAGATAGGTTAAAAAGTACTACATACCTACCTATAAACATCCTGTCATTAGGTAGGTTTAAAAGTACCACATACTTACCAAGAAACATCCCATTATTAGGTAGGTTTAAAAGTACTACATACCTACCTAGAAACGTCCTATCATTAGGTAGGTTTAAAAGTACCACATTCTTACCAAAAAACATCCTATCATTAGGCAGGTTTATCAGTACCACATGCTTATCAAAAAACATCCTATCATTAGGTAGGTTTAAAAGTACCACATACTTACCAAGAAACATCCCATTATTAGGTAGGTTTAAAAGTACTACATACCTACCTAGAAACGTCCTATCATTAGGTAGGTTTAAAAGTACCACATTCTTATCAAAAAACATCCTATCATTAGGCAGGTTTATCAGTACCACATGCTTATCAAAAAACATCCTATCATTAGGTAGGTTTAAAAGTACCACATACTTACCAAGAAACATCCCATTATTAGGTAGGTTTAAAAGTACTACATACCTACCTAGAAACGTCCTATCATTAGGTAGGTTTAACAGTACCACATACTTACCTAGAAACATCCTATCATTAGATAGGTTAAAAAGTACTACATACCTACCAATAAACATCCTGTCATTAGGTAGGTTTAAAAGTACCACATACTTACCAAGAAACATCCCATTATTAGGTAGGTTTAAAAGTACTACATACCTACCTAGAAACGTCCTATCATTAGGTAGGTTTAAAAGTACCACATTCTTACCAAAAAACATCCTATCATTAGGCAGGTTTATCAGTACCACATGCTTATCAAAAAACATCCTATCATTAGGTAGGTTTAAAAGTACCACATACTTACCAAGAAACATCCCATTATTAGGTAGGTTTAAAAGTACTACATACCTACCTAGAAACGTCCTATCATTAGGTAGGTTTAAAAGTACCACATTCTTACCAAGAAACATCCCATCATTAGGTAGGTTTAACAGTACCACATACTTACCAAGAAACATCCCATCACTAGGTAGGTTTAACAGTACCACATACTTACCAAGAAACATCCCATCATTAGGTAGGTTTAACAGTACCACATACTTACCAAGAAACATCCCATCATTAGATAGGTTTAACAGTACCACATACTTACCAAGAAACATCCCATCATTAGGTAGGTTTAACAGTACCACATACTTACCAAGAAACATCCCATCATTAGGTAGGTTTAACAGTACCACATACTTACCAAGAAACATCCCATCATTAGGTAGGTTTAACAGTACCACATACTTACCAAGAAACATCCTATCATTAGGTAGGTTTTACAGTACCACATACTTACCTAGAAACATCCTATCATTAGATAGGTTAAAAAGTACTACATACCTACCTATAAACATCCTGTCATTAGGTAGGTTTAAAAGTACCACATACTTACCAAGAAACATCCCATTATTAGGTAGGTTTAAAAGTACTACATACCTACCTAGAAACGTCCTATCATTAGGTAGGTTTAAAAGTACCACATTCTTACCAAAAAACATCCTATCAATAGGCAGGTTTATCAGTACCACATGCTTATCAAAAAACATCCTATCATTAGGTAGGTTTAAAAGTACCACATACTTACCAAAAAACATCGTATCATTAGGTAGGTTTAACAGTACCACATACTTACCTAGAAACATCCCATCACTAGATAGGTTTAACAGTACCACATACTTACTAAGAAACATCCCATCATTAGGTAGGTTTAACAGTACCACATACTTACCAAGAAACATCCCATCATTAGATAGGTTTAACAGTACCACATACTTACCAAGAAACATCCCATCATTAGGTAGGTTTAACAGTACCACATACTTACCAAGAAACATCCCATCATTAGGTAGGTTTAACAGTACCACATACTTACCAAGAAACATCCCATCATTAGGTAGGTTTAACAGTACCACATACTTACCAAGAAACATCCCATCATTAGGTAGGTTTAACAGTACCACATACTTACCAAGAAACATCCTATCATTAGGTAGGTTTAACAGTACCACATACTTACCTAGAAACATCCTATCATTAGATAGGTTAAAAAGTACTACATACCTACCTATAAACATCCTGTCATTAGGTAGGTTTAAAAGTACCACATACTTACCAAGAAACATCCCATTATTAGGTAGGTTTAAAAGTACTACATACCTACCTAGAAACGTCCTATCATTAGGTAGGTTTAAAAGTACCACATTCTTACCAAAAAACATCCTATCATTAGGCAGGTTTATCAGTACCACATGCTTATCAAAAAACATCCTATCATTAGGTAGGTTTAAAAGTACCACATACTTACCAAGAAACATCCCATTATTAGGTAGGTTTAAAAGTACTACATACCTACCTAGAAACGTCCTATCATTAGGTAGGTTTAAAAGTACCACATTCTTACCAAAAAACATCCTATCATTAGGCAGGTTTATCAGTACCACATGCTTATCAAAAAACATCCTATCATTAGGTAGGTTTAAAAGTACCACATACTTACCAAGAAACATCCCATTATTAGGTAGGTTTAAAAGTACTACATACCTACCTAGAAACGTCCTATCATTAGGTAGGTTTAACAGTACCACATACTTACCTAGAAACATCCTATCATTAGATAGGTTAAAAAGTACTACATACCTACCTATAAACATCCTGTCATTAGGTAGGTTTAACAGTACCACATTCTTACCAAAAAACATCCTATCATTAGGCAGGCTTATCAGTACCACATGCTTATCAAAAAACATCCTATCATTAGGTAGGTTTAAAAGTACTATCGCAGAATAACCCATGATTAAAAGGATGTTGAACGAGTAACCCTCATTGGAGAAATGCATCCTATCATAAGACATCTTATAGATAGGTTTAACATTTATGTTACCAACACTTTTTATTTAACAAACAGTTCCTATCGATAAGTTTGATAATAATAGATCCCACTGGACCTAACCGTTCTGTAATTACATATTGTTGAGCAAAACTTTCAAAAATCGGCAACTTCCCTGCTTTGAACGTGTTTAATAGTACGGCTTATTATTGGTGTATATATTATCAATAGATTTATTTCGTTGTATATTTGACGGTTCTGAATCACAAACGATGGTTCGTTGAACGTGTACTACGTTTCACTTGCTAGAAAGGTTAGAGAAACCTCGTTAATTTAAAGGTTAAATAGTGTTTAACCAGCATAAACAAGATTTCTTTAATATGTTAGGTACTTAAAACATACATACATCTAAAATATAGTATATCATACAGTACTGTGCAAAAGTGATAGGACAAAAGAATATTTTGTCATTCTTACTGGTTCGACAAGAATTTGGTTCATTCGGGGAACCAAACAAGACAAGCATTAACCACCATGTCTAAGATCTTACAGAGACAGCTCATCAAAGCAACTGGACAGAAGTTTGAAGAAATCTTTGGATCCTTCCCAGGCTTAGAAAAAAAGAGAGGAGAATAGCCAAGCATCAGGAAAAGCATTCTCTTGCCAGATCTGGCTAAAAATAACCAGAAGAATATTAAGAGATATCATCAGGTCCAACTGGTACGGCCTGGCTTGGCCTAGCGCGTTAAGGCGTGCGCTCGAAATCCGAGGGTCGCGGGTTCGCACCCGCGTCGCGCTATACATGCTCGCCCTCCCAGCCGTGGGGGTGTATAATGTGACGGTCAACCCCACTATTCGTTGGTAAAAGAGTAGCCCAAGAGTTGGCGGTGGGTGGTGATGACTAACTGCCTTCCCTCTAGTCTTACACTGCTAAATTAGGGACGGCTAGCACAGATAGCCCTCGAGTAGCTTTGTGCGAAATTCCAAAACAAACAAACAAAAACCAACTGGTATACTGCCAGACAAATAAAGCTTGAGTTCTTCCAGTGTAACGAGACAATTGTAGTCACAGAGATGATCAGCCCGAAAGAGACGATCACTCTATCAGTCTCTTGATAACCAAGAAGGTGGGGGAACGAAGCAGAAGTACAAGATGCACACAAAAAAACCTTCGCTGAGAGTATTGGCGATGCCCTTGGAATCAGCAACTTCATGGCCATCGGAGAGCAAGACCGCGAGGAAGGCGAACGGAAGTACACTGCCCACTGACCTTCCGAATCTTGTCCCATATGACTTCGGAACTGATGATAGAAGAGATGTTAGTTGTGAACTCAATACAATATTTCTTATGGCTTTGATGTCTTACCTGCCGAGCATGTGTATGGGTCCGCTGAAAAGTGATGCGGTTTGAAAGTGTGGGATACCTATGAAAGGTATTACGGCTTTTTGTTGAGCCCTCCGGGCCCGTTTTTTTTGTGCCTTTCGTGCCACTTGGCAGCCAGGATTTCACCACGGATAAGCGTGCCATGAGAATCGTGTCTAGAATTTAGGAATACATTGAGCAGCTATCTAGATAATACAGTCAGTCACTGCTGCCGTGCAGTCGTCTATCAATGGCTTACAGATGATGGCACAATTAAGTTCTAAGAGAACAGTGAAAGACGACCAGTTGACTTGGTCCAGCTTCCATCGAGGCACGCGGGTCAGGTGGCATCGACCACGACCAGTCTCACTCAAAATGATGAGAAAATGATCACTGTTCCGTGGTCACTGTCAACTCTTTAAGAGAAATGAGAGAATAGTGAAGGGGATATTTGTAAATTATATGTAATTATAGGCCGCCCAAGTACCATCTGATACTGATGTTTCATGGCATACCCAATGGTTTGTGTATATTATTGTTAAAGGATTCTACTACCAAGAAGATAATGACCCCAAACACTCATTCAATCTAGAAGAAATTACTCATCTAAGAAAGAAGCTACTGGAGTCATTCAGATGATTTTATGACCCTAGAGAGTCTCAGTCTTATCCAGTTTGAGCAGATCTGAGATTTGATAGATCAAATCTTGACAAATCAAAAGTTACTTCCAAAGAAGTGTATTAGAGATATCTGGAGCAAAATCCCAAAGGCCCCTTTGAGTAAATATGTTGTAATAATGCCTGAAAGACTGTCTGGAACTGTTAAAACTAAATGAGAACACAGAAAATATTAACACTTTGCTGAATTCAAATATTTCCACTGAGATTCTGTTGTACTAAATATAAAAATTTATCTGAGGGTCGCGAGTTCGCGCCCGAGTTGCGCCAAACATGCTCGTCCTCCCAGCCGTGGGGGCGTTATAATGTGACGGTCAATCCTACTATTCGTTGGTAAAAGAGTAGCCCAAGAGTTGGCGGTGGGTGGTGATGACTAGGTGCCTTCCCTCTAGTCTTACACTACTAAATTATGGACGGCTAGCACAGATAGCCCTCGAGTAGCTTTGTGCGAAATTCCAACACAGACTTTGTTCTAACACTTTTGCACCGTATAAGTGTGTGTGTGTGTGAAAACATGTTTTTATTGTTTTGTGAAGCTAAATATTTTTCTGTTTACCACATTTTCATTTGAATATACACCACTTAATGCACATATATATGTGATATTCTCAACCATCATAGGCTTACCGAACATTCTAAGTTTGATAAGTACAGTCTATAATGTTTTTAATATTTCCAGGTATGCAGAGAGCAATGCGAAGTTCTCTATCAGCAGGGACGGACCTACAGTAACAGGTACAACGTTGAATGATGAGTATGACCTTTTGAAATGCATGGGGCTGAAAGAAGTTCATTTAGCACGAGCCGTGAGTTATCATAGATTTTAACCCACGACATCACCTGTTCTCAAATATCAATGTTTGACAAATCGTGAGCTTAGAAAATAAAAGAATTGAAATTTAAAGTAATTAAAGAACTTTAAACGTATCATTTGTAAAACGTTAGAATTTTTCGATTCGTTTATTTACAGAATTTCAACGCTGCACGAGCTGCTTTTCTTCCGGAAGAAGAAAAACTGGAGTTGTTGGAACATTTCAAGAATGTGTACAGGGTAACTCTGTAACAAGAAGGAGTTTTTCAATTGTGTCGCGTTAAGAAGTGAACGTCCATTGGTGTTCAAGTGATCGAAACTTGAATGATTTAAACTGTCACAACTAAAATGGTGATTTTAAAAGAAGAAAAATAGTATTTCTTTCAATAAATCGATAAATTAAACCTACGCAAATCATTGGAGTGTTTCTTCACTTGAATAATGCAAAGTAGAAATAATTTTTCATGACTCTATTGTAGTGCATAAATATATTCAAGTGAGCATAATATCACTTTTCTGTCTTTGATCTCATAAGGTGGATCTTCATTCTAAGCATTTGTGTACCATGAACATCAGAAAAAAAATATACATATATTATATTTTATTTTTCTTAAAATAACAATCAAAGTGTTATTTCAACAGTACCTGACTTCAGCAAGTACAGTTATTTTGTAGAACTGGTGCAGTACAGCATAATATAGCTTCAACAGTTTAAACAGCATCACACTGTAAAAAAAAAAAAATTCAAATTGATATAGTGAATTTAGCATAAGTTGGCTGGCATAGAAAATTGTTACAGCTTTTGTTATTGAGATTATGTTATTTTACAAGTTATGCTTTGACTGTAAACGTTTGAATTACTTTCTATTAAAGATTGCTTTGAATTAAATTAACAAAAGAACATTTAAGAAGCGTAATGCACTTCTGGTTTAAATTTGAGAGACATTTCTCGTGTGTGAGAATAATTCGTATAGATGGAAAAACAAAAGAAAAAAATTATATATTTTTTTATTTTGAAACATCTTCTGCTGAATATTTTGTGTTATATTTACTGGGATTATGAATTTAAAAATATATATATTCTAGCCTTATTCAGTAATTTTTGGTGTATCAAAATCTAGATACAACAAATATACTTCTTTACTCTCACATTAGCAGTAACCTTTTACGATGTTTATATTTTATTCCGTTTTAAATCCTAGATATTGTAAAAATATTCTAAACCATAAACACCAGAATGTAATGAGAAGGGGCAGCTCAAAGTTATATGGAATAGGTTTGTCCATATACAACCAGACGTAAGGTGTAGTTCTGGTGGTTAACTATAAAATAGGCCTAAAAACTTTTTGTAGTTATCCTGTTTATTTTCCTTTTAAAAAGACACAAGAACAGTATTAAACCTTACTTTTGAAAGGGATGAGGTTTGATGAGTTATATTTGTGTGTGGATATTTATATGTAACCCCCTGATGACCTATATAATGGATTTAGTTAGGAGTAGAATGAATGAATATATCTTGCTTTTCTGTAAACGTAAATAAAAAACCACAACATACCTCTGCAGAATGTAATTTTCTTAGTTCAATATGTCGATATTACGGCTTCGAAACGAGCTATTACCATCCTACAAGCTCACTAACTCAGTTAAACCTAAATTAGAACACTATTATTTGTAAATCCAACACTGATGCACCTGTTCAGAACGTTAATATTATATATCAAAACAATATCAAATATGTTTGAATTATATTCTTAAGACAAATCAAACCAACAATAAATGAATAAGCAACGTGTAAACCAGTAAGTAAATTATTAACATCATTAGAATTAGAATAGAATGTTTTAAGTACGCAATTTCAGTTTGGCACTGACCGTTTATAAACCAGCAACAATTATGAAAAATAGTGCAAACTTTCATTTGAACAGGCCTTTTAAAACAAAAGTGCTTCCTCAGTGATGTCGAGAAACCCACTTGTTGAGAATTTTATATGCAAAGACGGCTCGTTTTGGGTTCAGAAAATATTCAACATAACAAACATAAACAAAAGAAAAATTAAAGAAGCCTTACTTATACAACAACTTAAACCCAAAATAAACCAATATAAAGGAACGCCATTATACCTATATTAATATTATAGATTATTATATATTCAAACATCTAACCGCGCCCTCTACATTGCGACACTCAGTTATACAACCCCTTCCAAACATGTGGTCAGCTTCCGGTCAGTTACCTCTTTCTTTGTGAACCTGACGATGACCGAAGAAGGTCGAAACGTTGAGTTCGCTCTTCTATTTAAAATATTTTCTGAACCCAAAACGAGCCGTTTTTGCATATAAAAACAAAAGTGCTTCCTCCTCTTCTTTTCGAAATCTTCGGACGCTGAACATCTTCTTTTTCTGCGTTTGTTTGTTTTGGAATTAAGCGGAGGTGGGCTTTTCTTCTGGAGTTCAGTGGTGCACAAAGTCCGGCCCGCTGAGTGACCCGCGATGTTCAACCGGAAAGTAAAACATAGAAATTTTGCACCTGCGCGAAGATTAAGCGCTATAGAAGAATATGCATTAGATTAGATACTGGATTGTTCCATATTTTTATCGAGCAATAAAGAAAATTCAATAAGCAAATCTAGTTAATGCATAAGCATTCGATCATTGGCGCAAGGACGTGATATTTCCGTAATTACGAAATCTCACGCGTTCTAATTGTTCTTCGAGATTTACTTATGAGCCCTATTTTGACATTATTTCGTAGCAAAATTGGCAGTTAATCGTAAAGAAAAGTTGACGACGAAAACCGGCAGTTTCGTGTTGATTGGACTGCTCAATACTGTTTTATTCAACAACAGAATGACGCGATTTGTCTGGTGTATCATTCGACAGTAGCAGTGGCGAAGGCATCCAATATAAAGCGTCGTTATGAGTCGAACCATAAAGATTTCCACAACGTTGTCGGTGATGAACGAACAGTTCGAATTGAATCTCTGTGGTGGTCACTGAATCACCAGCAGAACGTTTTCTCAAAGCAGATAGCAGATTTAGGTGCAGCATGTGAGGTCAGTTACGATATTTCGTTGATGATAGCAAAATCTGGCCAACAGTTGATGGTAATTTTGTCAAGCAATGTATAATTACTGCATTGGAACAATTGTGTCCAGAAGCAGTTCGTAACCTACAGACGGTGAATTTGAATCGTATGAAAGTTCAACAAAGAATTTCACACATCTCAGCAGACGTGACAAGGCAGCTTACAAATAAAGCAGTCAACTCTGTTTACTTTTCTTTGGCAGCAGACGAGTTGACTGACATCAGTTCAACAGCACAGCAACTAGTTTTTGTTCATGATGTGTCGTCATCATTTTATATCACAGAAGAACTAATTGGCATGGGTTCCATGAAGGGTCAGACAACTGGATTTACTCTATTCGAGGAGACAGTACGACTGTAGTAGTGTTTCATTGGATTTCACGAAACTGGTAAGTGTGACAACTGATGGAGCACCAGCCATGATTGGAGAAAGTAGCGGGATGATATCACTGTTGCTGAAGCATCGAGGAAAGCAGAACAGACAGTTGGTGAAGTTGCACTGTATTATTCGCCAACAGAACCTGTGCAGTAAAGAACTTGGTTTTTAGGCGCTGATAGCATTAGTGACGAAAACCATTAATTTCATCAAATCACGAGGGCTCAATCACCGTCAGTTTCAAAGTCTTCTTGTAGAAATTGATTCAGGCAATGGCTGAGTCGAGGGAAGATGCTCATAATATACAGGGAGTTGATTGATGAGGTGATAGAATTCTTCAGAAACAAGAACAAAGACACAGAAATGATTTCCATGATTGATCCAGCATGGCAAGCTGGTCGACATTACACAACACTTGAATGATCTGAATTTGAAGTTGCAAGACAAAAATCATCTTGTCTGTCAGCTTGCAAATCATGTCTCAGCTTTCAGGACAAAGTTGTAGTTGTTCCGACAGTAAGCAGCTTCGTGCACTTTCCCACTTTTCAGTCACAGCTGCAGAGGAATTAGGACATTGACACACGAGTTTATGTTGGGAAGCTAGATGCCTTGATTCAATCCTTCAACTCACAGTTTCATGACTTTGACTAATGCAGATTGTTGATGAAACTTTTTGCTGATCCATTCAGTGTGTCAGTGAATGACTTGTCAGCAGAATATCAGCTCAAACTTACTAATCTCCAGGCATCTGATGAACTGCGTGCTATTTACCAAGAAAACAGTTTGTTTGACTTTTACAAAATGTTGCCTGATACATTTGCTAATCTGAAAGAGAATGCACTTGTCCACAACAGCATGTTTGGCAGCACGTACAGGCTTTCTCGCATATGAAACTGAATAAAAACAACACTCGCAATCAGCTGACTGATGATCATCTTAAAGCAGTCTTGCGTCTTTCAACGTCAAACATCAAGCCGGGCATTTCTAAGCTCGTAAATGACATGCATCATCGTCTATCGCATTGACTTTGTGACAGTTGACGTATCATAACATTTCTTAGAATAATGTGCAAACTCTTTGATATAATCGTTATTTGTGTGTTCTTAAATATGATGTCTAACCTTGTGTGAAACAACTGTGGGACAATATTAATCTTCACTTTTTTTGTGGCCCCCAACGGTTACGAGAAGTCTATTTGTGGTCCCTGACTCAAAAAGTTTGTGTAACACTGTTCTGGACCTTACTCCCTTTTTACTTGTGGAATAGCTTCTTCAAACATCATTTTTCGTTTATCATACAACAGTAATAGCTTTTAGCCTTTCCAGTTTACAAAGTACCTCGTAGTTCTTTACAAATTAGGTCGTGATTTTATTTACGTTTACATATATTATCATAAATTTTTCCAATTTATGTTAAACAAAGTTAAGAATAATAAAATCAGCTATGTTCACTTATCAAAATGCTTAGTTTCCGCGATTACTTTGACACGCCAATCATGGGAAACTGTGACTCTGTGTATTATTGTTAGAGAATGTGGCCAAAACGTCAGAATATTCACGATAAATTATTTTGGAATGAAGCAATCAGCTGTTCGCAAATAGGAAACACAAAAACTTACTTCTTTTATGACAAACAAAATGGTGATTTGTGAAAGAGCTATTGTCCAAGAAAAGGAAAATTAGACTTAACCTACTCGGAAATAGAAAAGTTGGAGGCAATACATTTTTTATAGTTATACAACATACGATTTTTTTTATTTTTACATCAAGTAAAAATGAAAAAAGGCAATTATATATTTTGCACTGCTTACTAACAATGTAAAAATGCTACTGGTTTTGACTATCTGTTAGCAAATTCACAAAGTTATGTTCTATTACAAGTCAATGATATTGTAATACTCCTAACTGCTTCTCTATTGCCTTGTACGTAATATCTAAGCCTATGTAAAAAACTACATGTTTAGCATTTCTGCCTTCCCCCACTTTTGGCGATTTTTTATTTTTCGAATGATCGTTTTTCTATTATACAAAGAAAATTTTGGGAATAATAATTGAGATGAACACATTTTATTCATTTTTCCCTTTTTATTTATTTGTCGTAAATTACAAACCGTTTTGAGAAAAAAATAAAACAAAGAACACTTATGCTTGGCACAAACTCTACCCGTTGAAAACAAGCAACACATAAAAAGGATTCAGAATTTCTTTTCAAGAGGACATTTAAAAACAAAAGGTCCTCTTCCTTCTTTTTTTTCGAACACTTCTTAAATTAAACATGTTTTTTTTTTAATTTGTCACAATTCCCTTTCCACTTGTATAATACTCTGGTCAAACGTTGTAATTTCGTGTTTCATACAACAAAATGAAATAATGGAGGCCTTCAAACCTGGAAAAACACGTCTGAGACAAAACTGTTTTTATTAGATATTCACAACATTATATATGCTTCGTGTGTGTGTGTGTGTTTCGTATAGCAAAGCCACAAAGGGCTATCTGCTCAGCCCACCGAGGGGAATCGAACCCCTGATTTTAGCGTTGTAAATCCGGAGACATACCGCTGTACTAGCGGGGAGTATATATGCTTCTATTTCGGCTTTTGTTTCTATGTGTTATGATTTAATTTGTTGGACGAAGGTCTTTTTCCACAAACGTAGCAACTAGATATAGGGCTTTTTTTAAACGCGTTTTTTATCAATTTCGAACATCTTTTTTCAATTTTTTTCGTGCGGTCTTTCCTGCTGTGTTTTTTTCTAAGTATAAAAGGCTTGTTTTCAAATTATAAACTTCATATCGAATTTGTTACAAATTATGTTGTGATAATTTTGTGACGTTTAAGTGCGCATGTCTTATTTTAAGATGCCTCTTTAGTAAAAGTTGCATGTTCGTTTTGTCTGAAAGTGTAGTATTGATGCTTAAGTGTTTAAGAATTGTTTTTTTGTCACGCAAACTATACCACCTTGGGTGCGTAAGTTTAAATTTGTGTTAAGGATGTGTCTTATTGATTTCAATATAGGGTGTTCTTTAAATGTAGTCTATTAATGAAAAAATAATGGGCTCTCGTAAATAATGGTATGTGTAGGACTGATAGACTTATCGCTGTCAGCCATAGCTATCACGAGAAAGGTACGTAACGAAACAGTAGAAACATTACATTTAAGGTCATTTCGCGCACAAAAATTATTAAATTTGATTTTACCTTTGCAGCAGTGAAGCCGTGACTGAATGAAAATGAGATACTTTTACATGAAAATTAGTTTTTCAATTAAACTAGATATTAATAACTTTCGATTTTTAGACGTGGAAAGTTACTATTAATCGTGGTATTATCACTTTTACTATAACTTGTATCAAGTCCAGCATGGCAAAGTGTGTTAAGGCATTCGACTCGTAATCCGAGGGTCGTGGGTTCGAATCTCAGTTGCATCAAACAAGCTCGCCCTTTCAGCTCTGTGGGCGTTATAATGTGATGGTCAATCCCACTATTCGTTGGTAAAAGAGTAGCCCAAGAGTTATCAGTGAGTGGTGATGACTAGCTGCCTTCCCTTTAGTTTTACACTGCTAAATTAGGGACGGCTAGTGATAGCTCGAGTAGCTTTGCACAAAAAAAACAACAACATTTCAAAGGTTTTGCCACTACTCCTGGACCAGAGCATTAACTAAACCTTTTTTTTCCCATGTCTAGCAAAGGACTGCTTGAGCCTTTATTGATTTAGAAAAACTTGTTCTGGTCACAGACGAGCTACTGTTGAACAGTGTATTGTTAAAACTACTCAATAGTAACAGAACTTAACATTCAGGGTGTTTGGAAAGTCACTGTGCAGTTTTACCTGTTAATAAATATATAAGTGCACAGTGACTTTCTGAACACACTGTAATATCAAAACAATATTAGAAATGAACGTGTTACCTAAACTATGTTAATAAAAAACACGTTTAAAAAATCACTAAAAAAGATGTATTTATAATTGTCTCTGTAAGCAGTATCTCATTTTTGAAACATTGATCAAGAACACTTTATAATCATGGTAGATTTAGAAATATATGAATTAGGTAAGTGAAGAAACTGATACAGAGGAAATGCAGTCTGAATGTTGGGGTAGAGTTGAAATTTAGTTGGTTTTAAGATGTGGTAATCCAATTTTGTGTTACTTATAACTATACCATTAACAAAAGTCTTGGTGAGCTCATTAAAGACACAATGCTGGCAAGTGCTTATTAACACAAAGGTAAATTATCCAAAACATTTTATAGATAATAGGCGTAAGACATTCGTATGCTGATTAATAAATCTAATCAAGCATTGGTTGATTACAACTAACTTGGTAATTCATAAAGTGATGATTCATTCAAAACTGGTGGTGAACTATTTGCATATGTATGTTGATGTTGCATATTTACAACAATTAACATTGTGGTACAAGTCAATCAGCAATAAATACATTATACACAGTTTGTGACTGTCAAATTGAATCGTATCACAGATTAAAATTTGAGAAAATTTAGGAAACTTTTATAAGATGTTAGTTGAAGGTACGAGTTTATGTAATGTTATCAGTGTGTAATGATATGTATAATGACTGTGTCAACAGATGACTGCATTTGAAGGAAAAATATTACTTAATTCATCAGAAATGATATTGAAAAAGTGATTTGTTGAATGTACTGTATTTTTCATAATATGAGCATTTTTTATGGTTTGCCTGAACCTTGACCTATCTAAGGGTTAGTCACCAAAATTTTGACATTTTATTAAATAAGTCAGTTTTCTGTTACCTGTGAAGATCATCATAAGTCAATTATGTATGTTTAATTAACTATTCTGCAATAAGCCCATGTCCTCTGGACCCTTTTTATCTTTTTAACAAGCATAAATTATAAGGAAAACAAAAACAAACCTACATCCAGTCACAGTGTGAGGTAGAGTCTGGTGGCATACAGTATACAATACAACATAATCTTACTTCATTTTGTGATCAAACTTGTTTACTTATGTAAGTTGAAAAATTAATTAATCCATTTGACTTGTACTCCATATCAATTTAAATGCTGAAAAATACAGTAATAAATTAATGGTAGTTAAAATTCCATTATGCATTTTGCTGCATTGATTTATCAGATTTGTGTGTCAAATATCGTGGTGAAAGGTGATGATGCCAGAATACTGAGTACATTAGCTCGTTGTACTCTGTTATTACACAGAACAAATATGGCATTTGTGTTTAACAGTCATTATGGAGATATGATTATTGTTACATCAAAAGAATATATATCTTAATGTAAAAAATATAATATGATCAAATAATCACCATAGCCTTTCAAACATAGCCTAAAACTAAAAATGAATAGAAAGTCATATAATTTTTACAGTGTTAGCTGTCCTTCAGTGTACATTACAATAATTAATAGAATGATAAAAAGGAACACCATTTAACTGTTCACAAGTATTAAAAAGCAGAATGAATACTATGTATGTTTATATAGTGGAAAGTGATGTTGCTTCGTTCCATTTTATCATTTGTGTAAGAATCTGTGTTTTTGTTACGTCAACATGAGCTGAATTTTTTTCTTGCATTTACAACATGTAAAAAAAACAACAAACATTGAAATATGAAAAATAGTGAATCATTAATTATGGAATTGGATGTTATTGTGAAATTATTAACTGATGAAAGAATTGTATAATTAAAAGATCAAACTGATTTAGTAAAACAGCTACTTCACAATAACTATTAAGGATTCACTCTCTTGGTTTTCATTGTATGTTCGGTCTTGTTGAGTTAATATTATACATAATACTCTTTCTCTTTTTTCATTTATCCTCAAAAAAGCCTGAATTATTGCAGTTCAGTATTTGCATATAGAAACTTGTGATTGAAAGTATGTGACTAAATCAACTTCACAGTAGTTTCTTTGAAATTAAATCTTACGGGTTCAAACCAGCTCAGTTCTTCACTTTTTATGGCCTTCTATAGCAAAACCTTTCTTTAACAGGAAATTGTTTATTTATTCTTAAATTAATAAGAAAATATATCTTAAACTATTTAAATTTGAAGCCCAGATTGGTTAGAATGTGTCACAGCTCATTTTAATAATACTTTCAGAGAGCATATACAGTCAAGTACCCTTGAAAATAGTAATGATAAACTATCAGAAGTTACACACAGCAAAGTTTGTGGGGGTTGTTTTTGCCTAGCTGATATTCATACATTTGTTGGAAATGAAACAGGTGACTGTTGTTTCAGTATGATAGTCAAATTTGGGTTAATAAATTAAAAAAAAAAATGAAAGAAAAAGAAAATTTAAATACACTGTTTGAAGATTGGAATAATGAATTATGCACTTAATTAATAGAAATTGAAACAAAACAAAAAATGGTGTAAAAATATATGTTTTCTGTATTTTACACAATTTAACAATGTATGCAAACATTTTGTTTTTAGCCTTGAAATTACAAAGGAATTTACCCTTATGTTATTTCTGTGCAATAACATGATTAAAATATTTCCTTAGGGAATGTGTTGTTTATCTGTCAAAGCATAAATTCTACAATTAAGGTATGGGCTAATATAAAAACTTTCAAACTTGATAGTATATTGAAGCTTAAAAACAGTGACTGATAATTTGTACACTGTTGTATCAATTGTTTCTTCAGTGTTTTACAGATAAGTATTGCAAAGAGAAAAGTTTTACAGGGGTACATTTGGTACAGAATGTTTCTTAATTAACTTTTTTTGTGTTTAGAATCGTTGTTTTCATTCACACAATCATATGCTGGTGCATATTGCACTGTTAAACTCAAGAGTATGTTAAAACCAGAATACAATTGAGTGTGGTAGAAATATTGAGTACATTCTATAAAAAGCTGATGTAATTTTATTTTGTCATCTTGTGTAAGAAAGCATGTTGATCTGTTAGAGAGAGAATGAATACTGCAGTGATTCCAAATTTGAAAGAATTGTCTTATGGGGAGTGAGGTTGAAATAAATGGGTGTGGGAAGATGTCTGAGGCTTGTGAGATTGTTCGAATTTTTAATTTCATAAATTTAGATAACAATTCCAAAGTATTTGATAACAGTAATTCTAGAGAACATAAGTTTAAGGTTTGGAAAACTTGAGTGTAATTAGTTAAAACAGTTTACTTTTTAAATACTGTGGAATAGTTTAGCTGTATGTTAGGGGCTGTAGCATTCAGATGATTAAACAAGACATTGGGTGAGTTTCTGAAAAATGATGGCTGGATAGAGAATAAAGCTCATGTAGTTTGTATTAGGGTGGTATTAGAAAATGAAATACCCTAGATGGGCCTAGTGTAGTCACTTGGACACAAAATGTGCTACAAGTTTCCATTCAACAGGACATGTTTTAACTTTTGCATTTTGTCATTTTAAATAATCCAAATTGAATTGTCTTACAACTACTTTTAATTCATGTTTTTATTATCAGTTTATTTTTGTTTTGGAAAAATTCAATTTTTTTATGGACATTTGCTGAAACATTCATAACTTTATCTGTGGTATAAAATTAAACTGCTAAATTCTCAGTATTATTGTAGTCTTTTGTAGTGTTGGTGCTTGTGTATTCTATTAACCAGTGTTAGTTTGTCAAGACTAAATTCATTGCCATAATCACATGGATTGTTGTCGGTTATGATTTTAAATTATAATGGATACTGAGGGTAATTATACGTGTGCCAGTTGTTATTAAAATGTTATGACCTTTGCAAACTTTGATTTTATATTTTTTACAGGTCCCTGCCTTCTTTAAGACCTTTCATGTATGATTAAAGGACTCCATTATGGTTTGGTTTTTATTCTTTCTGTGATTTATTATTTCTGTTCAGTCTCTGAAATTTACTTTAAGGATAAAAAAAAACTCTTTCTTAGCATTCTTGTGATGTGACTGCCAACTTCTTTTTTTGTGTTTTCTTCAGGGTCACAAACCTTATGAATTCTTGCCATTTTCCATATTATTAGAGCAATTTGGCATGTAGTTTAGGTACTTGTTGATATCATTTGACTTTCTATAAACCTCTCTGACAAATTGTTTAACTATTTTCATAACATTACACTTTTACTATACATGTTTGTATCAGTAAGAATCTGATACAAACCAGTCTTTTCAATTCTCAGAAACAACAGGATAAGCAAAAACACATTAAAACAGTGAAGATGATAGGAAATCAGTATTAATGGATTTGTTCTTGATTTGGGTTTTCCATTTGATCATTTCTGGGGAAGGTGAAGATTTCTTATGGTTATAAATATCTCAAAAACTTTCACAATTGACCTTTCTACAGTAAGTTAATAGGAAAGTTGTCACTGATAAGATTGGTGTGTTTAAAAAACCCTGAAAAAATTTGTTAAGAATGTAAGTTATACTTTTTCAAAAATTTAAGTTTTTTTACAGACAATTATATTGTTTTTAATCTATTGTTTCTCGTAACCTTATGTATCTTTTTCTTTAACTGAGCATGTATATTGTCTAAAATAAGGATCCTGAAATTTAAATGTCCACTCTGAAAATTGGAAACTAAATCATGGTTGCCAACTGGACTAGCAGTTTCTTTAATCAAGATAGGTATAAAAGTTTTACTCCTCTTGCTTAACTATAAAATGCCTCCTATGTTTGTATTCCCACTGTATGGAAATGGGTTAATTATTGTATGGTTTTCAAGGAAGTTAAATCAGCTGTGGAACCTGGTAGTTACTATCCAATTAATTCTAGTACTAAATGCATTATATTTATATATAAATATAAAATAACCTCTAGAATTTTTTTTTTTTAATTATCTTCACTAGTTTAATGTAAAAGAAAAACTTTTGACGATTTGGCTCATTTTTATAAAAGTATCATCAAAGATTTTAATTCAAAACAATCCATTATTATTTTGTGGTATATTCAGTTGAAATTAACATTGGAGCTATCAGACCGATCCACCAAGTAACTGAAGGTTCACTCAAGATATTGATTGTGTAGAAATATTCAAACTCGTATTGAGTTGATGTTAAACAATGTAGTGAGATTGGACACAAATGTTGAAAAAAATGCAGAACAGAACACAGATGCTGGATGTGTGTTGCATGCATTTCTTATGTTAGGCATTTGCTTTTGCTGGCTGAGGTATTTTCCTTTGGAGTTTCTTTGAGGTGTTGTCCCAACCTTTTTAGATGCAGTTTCTTTTAGTTTGCAAGAAAAAGCTCATATTTAATTAGTATGGCATGCCCTACCCACAAGACTGGCTATTTCCATTACAGCACAGACAAGGCCATAATCTCTAGGTGTCGACTAAGCAACCATTGGACATTGCTGTTGACGTTCTTACATAATGTTACATTAATGTCAATAATATTACATAATACACTTCCTCAAGTGGTCACAGGTATTTCATACTTTTTGGAACAAAGGTAATTTTAACCAAAACCAACATAAATTTTCCAGATTGCATTTCATGTGAAATTGTACATATACAGAACAAATAAGTTTAGAATAAATATTGAATACTACAAGAAGAAAGAAAATACACAATATTCAAACATCACAGTATTGTAATGGTTTTGATGCTTGGGCAGTTATTTTTAATTATTCAATACAGATAATGTTAAGTACAAATGTTATACACACATTTTCCACACTCAGAGCAGTTTTCTTTTCCTGTTTTTGGTAAGAGTTTCCTAAAGGGGTTTTGTTAGCAGTTACTAGCAGATGGCAATATCCCCTTGTAAACTACATTAAAAACATTTTCTGCTTTGAAGGTTGTTTTTTCCTTTTTAAGTTAAACAGTAATTAAAGGGTTTTATTTGCACTTCCTAGTAATGTGACTTTAAGTTGCAAATGAAGTTTCTGTATTCTACCTTATTCACCCAATCTGAATAAACAGTTGTCTAATAAATATATTGGGGCTCTTCTAAAAGTTTTTCCATCTTTGGAATATTCTCTTAAATTCTTATTTATTTATTCTTGAACTTCTTTTACTTTTTTTTCCTCGATTTCGTTTTCATGGTTATATTTTGCCATGAATTTTGTTAATCTTATTGTGGTTGTGTGCCATCTTGAAGTCAAATCTTGGTTCTTTTGGGGTGTTTCATGATTCTTTGTTAAATATATTAAAAAGATCAAATCATTTTATGGTAATAAATAAAAGTGTTTTACTTCTTTCACTGCAGGTTCTATAATTTAGCTTAAACTAATAAACACCAGTATATGCAATTTCAGGGTACATGATAATGCATCAGTTTCACTTTTTTTTTAGCATTTCATATGGCATACAAACATACCTTTGATTACCTTGTTGGGAAAACAAACTTAATGTTCCCAAACTGAACTGACATACTAACAATATCAAGTAGTAAATAAAATAAGTGTAATAAAGAAAATCAATCTTGTGATGAGCGTAACTTACTATTAGTATCAAAAATCAGTAACATCTAGTACCCTAGCCCAACTCGCATTTTATACTTCTCAAAATTATTTACTTTTTGTAATGAGAATAAATAACCTGAACAGATTATTTCACTCAACTGCTATATGTTTGTCTAATTTTGCAGATTATTAACAAATAAAACTGTAGCAGCAAAAGTTGCCCCAAAATACCAACTAATCTCAATCCCTAGGAGATTAGACATTGATGAAAGCTAGATATAAAAATTTATAAATATTTACTTATTTCTGTAATAATCATCCAAATTTCAAAAATATGCAGCTTCAAATCACAAACGGTCAAATTTGTAGGTATTTATAATTTGTTGCACTAAAGTGTCCTTCGAAATACACATTAGGTAAAGCCATTTACTGTGGAACTAGGACCTACGTAAATTATTTGTAAAGTCTGTGCAGCAAAGATTAGAGCAGCTTATGAAAAAAGGTAATTCAGGTTTACAAAACTTTATCAAAACTTGTACTTTGTTTAGCTTTTTTTGTTTGGTTCAGTGTTGAACTGCACATTTGGAGAAAATTTCTCTTTTTGAAAGTGCTACACTTCCATGCAGTTCAAATGAACTGCAACATTCTCCAAGTAGTTAGTATTACTTAAAATACAACTGAAGAAAAAAAAACATTAAAAAGCTAAATAACACCTGTCACTTCTTGACAAACTTAAAATTAGGTCATCTCAAACATTTCCTAAGTGATGAGTCTTTCTTCAAGGATACATTGATATATTGTGGATATTTACCACCATGTGTGAGAACGAAATTTCAACCTTTATGTTAACTTGACTATGAATCAAGTTGGCTCTCATTGTGCAATGAAGGCTAAGGTAATAAGCAGCTACTTGTGAGATTACATTTTAGTCACACTATTTTGATTGGCCCCTCACTAGCCAATGGGGAACATTTTTGTTGAAAAACAACTATCTAACAGAGTTTATCTTTATTAGAACTGAAATTTATTTGGACACTTTTATTTGCTGAAAATAAGACACTTCCTGCACTTTTGTAGCATTGGGTCCATGAAAAGTTATTTGAAGTGGTGAGGTGACTGAAATATCTGTTCATCAACAGTTTAACGTCCAAGCACGAGAAGCATGTAAGGCTCTAAATAAACCACAAAGCTGCTCAGTAACCATTAAACTGCCTTGATATAACCCATCGATGTGGATTCCTGTACGTGGTGAGGGGACCTCCCAGGGAATGTTCTATTCTGTCTAATTACCTTCTCTGGGATCTAAACATCCACCCACGTGTTTGACGTGCGTGGCAACCTATGAATAGGAGGAGAGGATTCTGGTGGTCGAGGGGTGCAACCCTAACACACCACTTTGGCCTCAAATTCCTGTAGACGGGCAGCCTTTGGGTGGCCCCCTTGGGTCAGTTGGCTGGTCCACTTGGGCTAGAGTCAACCAAGTACCAGTGTTGGAAGTTCTCAACAGGTGTTGTGGACATTGTGCCTGATGCTGTTGTTTGGGTATAATGCTCACGAAACCCTGGCGTTGCTGCATTGTCCTTGCATGACTTTGTAGTACGTCCCCTTGTAGGGCTCCATGGTGGGTGGGGTCAGTGGGTACCGAAACTTTTCCTCTTTCCTATGGATCCTCCAAAAAATTTAAATAAAATTGTAAATAAACAGTCAATTGATAAGCGACCATGTCTTGAATAGTCAGATCAGCAATCTTCAACATCAGAAACACATGCACCTCATTTTCTTATATTACATTCTCTTTTGGTAAAATGTCCCCTTTTTTTATTCAAAAGGGACTAGAGGGACTTGCTGGTTCTCCAAAGTCAGTAAAGAAGCTTTGATCTGGTGACATATTGGTTGAAACATCCACATCCCAACACAGTGAACTCCTCTTGAATTCAAAGGCAATTGGGAGTATACCTATTGAGGTTACACCTCATGCTACTTTGAATTCTTCACAAGGAGTTATTGTTGAAAGGGATTTGAAGAACATTCCTGAGTCAGAGATTCTCGCTGGTCTCTCCACTCAAGGAGTTTCTGCAGTGAGGCACATCTCCACTCGCAAAGATGGAGTTACACTGCCAACAAATACCCTCATTTTAACATTTACTTCACCACGTGCACCTGCCACCATCAAGGCAGGTTGTCTCATTTGCAGGGTTCGGCCATACATTCCAAACCCTCTTTGATGTTTCCAATGTCAGAGATTCAGCCACTCAAAGACTTCTTGTCGTGGTTCCCTGACATGTTCTCGTTGTAGAGGCAAGGACCACAATTTTATGACTGTGAAATGAACCCGCATTGCATAAACTGCAAAGGTTCTCACCCCTCTTACTTTCATTCTTGCCCAAAATGGTTGGAGGAAAAATAGGTGCCGCGTTTGAAAACGACACATAACATTAGTTATCCCAAGGCTCGGAAATTGTTGTCCACAACTCCATCTCGGACATATGCTGCTGCACTTCATTCCACAGCTACAGTGGGAGTGCAGACAGATCTCTCTGTGCCTCCAAGAGAATCGTTTTCAAAACAAATGAAAAGCCATTTGACCTCTGTAGTTAAAAAAGTTGATGAATCGACTTCCACACCCATCTTTGTTCCTCCCATACCTTCCAACAAACCTCAAGATCCACGTCCCGCAGTTTCAAATACAGGCATTTCTTCTGATACATCATTTTCTCCCACCACAAGAGACAAAACAATTATTTGTTTGCATCCTCAATTACTGGATTCCTCTTCCAATAACAAAAACCTGCCCACTCAATCCAGAGCAGGTTCCATGGAGGTTGATAGACCTCCTCCAATTAAAGACAGTAAAGAAAAAAGATGTGGTCGTAAACCGAAGGGTTCTCCAGCCACTTCACCTAACCATTCTTAAAAATGGCCACCTTGATACAATGGAACTGTCGAGGTTTACGTTCTAATTTGGATGATATCAAAACGCTGATTGCTTCCTACCATCCTGTTTGTCTTTCTTTACAAGAAACATTTTTCAAATCTGCTGATACAGTCTCCATTCGGCAGTTTTCTCTGTACAGAAATGACAGGCTGTGTGATGGACGAGTACATGGAGGGGTAGCACTATTGGTTGATCAGCATGTTTCCACCCTGTCTTTGTCACTCAACACACCCTTGGAGGCCGTAGCCTCTTTTGTTTCTTTGGGTCATACCATCACTGTTTGTTCTCTGTACCTGTCCCCTGGAGAGACATATCAATCAGACCTTGATGCTCTCGTTGAACAGTTGCTATCTCCATTTCTAATGCTGGGGGATTTTAATGGACATCATCCCCTCTGGGGAAATGCTATTATTGATAGGAGGGGTCGATCTGTAGAGTGGATGCTCTCTCATCACAATCTTTCTTTTTTCAATACTGGTTCTTCCACTTACTTTCATGCACCAAGTCAGTCATTCACTGCCATTGATCTCTCAGTTTGCTCCCCTTCATTATTCTCCCATTTTTCATGGAGGGTTGACAGTAATCCACTAGGCAGTGATCATTTTCCGATCCATTTGAGAGAGACTGGCCGTGGTCGATGCCACCCTACCCACGTGCTCTGGTGGAAGCTAGATCAGGCAGACTGGTCCACTTTCACTGCTCTCGCAGAACTTGTTCCTGCCATCATAAATCAGCCATCAATAGATGACTGTGTAGTAGCAGTAACTAACTGTATTATACATGCAGCTGTTTGGTGTATTCCTAAAACCTCGACACGTTTTCCACGATATCCTCATCCATGGTGGAATCCTGCTTGCCACTTAGCACGGAAGGCTCAAAAACGGGCCTGGGATACTTCTCGTAGATATCCCACACTTTCAAACCAGGTTGCTTTCTAACGGGCCCGTGCACATGCTCGGTGGGTAAGACGTCAAAGCCAGAAGGAATCTTGGATTAAGCTCACAACCAGCATATCTTCTACCACCAGTTCCAAGATCATATGGGACAAGATTCGAAAGGTTAATGGGCACTACAAATCTGTCCCCCTCTCGATCTTACTCTTTGATGGTCAGGAGGTGACTGATGTCCAGAACATCGCTAACACTCTACGTGAAAGCTTTTGCCGGGTATCTAGCACTTCTGCTTATTCCTCCACCTCCACCTTCCTGACCATCAAGATTCAGGGAGAGCGATCACCTCTTTCCTTTCAAACTGACTATTTCTTTGACTATAATTGTCCCTTTACCCTGATGGAACTAAAAATGGCCCTTCATCAGTCTGCCAGTACGTCTCTTGGACCTGATGATATTCATTATGACATGCTGCACCATCTATCTCCTGTTTCTCTTGATGTCCTTCTGATTGTCTTCAACCAGATTTGGCAGGAGAAGGTTTTTCCTGATGCCTGGTGCAAGGCTATTATTTTACCTTTCTCTTAGCCAGAGAAAGATCCAAAGATTCCTTCACAGTATTGTCCAATTGCTTTGACGAGCTGAAACCGACTGGCCAATTTCTCATTAGCAGCTATTTCAATCCAGTTTTTCTGGATACCAGGCCATGTTGGTATTCATGGGAACGAGCTTGCAGACATGGCAGCTAAATATGTTTGCTTCAGCACCATCATCCCTATGCCTATTCCGTACATGGACTATGGTGTTGTCTTCAAGGCTCGGCTCCGTGCCAGCTGGTAGTCCACTTGGAGTGAGCAACGCGACAACAAACTTTTTGAAATCAAACAAATTTTTTGAAACAAATAATTGAGCTATCCATCTGGTTTTTCATATGTTTTTTTTTCTGTCTTTGAATAAATCTTGCCAGCAACAGAAGTTTTACTATACAAGTTTTCAGGCTTTTTTAACTCAAATTTGAAAAACATTCTTTATATTTTAAGTTTTCTCACCACAGATTACTAAAAAATAGCAATAACACATTTTTTTACATTTCAGCTATGTTTGTTTCAAGTTGATTAAAAAAAATCTTTGAAAGTACCAGTAACATTATTTTATCTTTCTCATGAGTGATGCTAAACCATTCAAGCTGAATTAAATATTTTTGACTACGAAATTTTCAGACCTTCACAGCTTCAGTGAAGCTTTCTTGACTTCTTTAATGTTATCTTAATTAACCTTGTCATTTGACATTCTTATAAACTTTGACACTTTAATTAGTTAGGCATGGCCTTTTTTTTTCATTGAAACCCAAAATATCAGAACTTCATTTCATTTTAGCTGGCTTAGTTCTAATTGCTAAAACATTCTCAGACTCATTAGAAATTTTTATGGGGAGATGAACTACTTTAGTTCTATTTTTGATGTATTTAAGTTTTACAATTAGCAACCAACATAAAAAAACTACTATTAGAGTAATACTTGCTATTAACCACTGATCAAAGTAAACTACCCATGTGTGTGTCTATATATATCAAAATTTAAAATTATCTCAGTTAATGTAGATAATGTAATGTATACCAGTTTAACTAGAAATACGTACTGTAGTAAATCACAATCTTGTAATGATTAGAATATCGCTTCAGCTTTAATAAATATGTTAAAAGGAAATAATGTTGTTAATTCCAGTACTAAAATATTTGTGTAATATTTCTAACTATATTAGCAAACCCTCAATAAACAGCAAATTTCTTGGCTTGTAATGCTGGAAATTTTGCTTCAATAATTTGGGTTAGTTCAACACGGTAACTTTTTTTGAAGTTTTATGCTTAGCAATAAAACAAGTTAATCAACTAAAACGTTAGATTTCAAGAATTTATGGTAATATGTTGGGTAATAGTAAACATAACTGAGGTTTCTGTGATGACAAGAAAACCCATTTGTAGAGAAAAATGTGTGTAAAAACAGCTGGTATGGGCATAGAAAACTTTATGTAGAGGAGCAAACAACATTTGTGAATCTGACTATGACCAAAGAAGGTCGAAACGTTGTTCGCTCTTCTACGTAGTTTTCTCTTCCCATACAGGGCAATGAGGCTTCTATAACTTTTTTAAGGTTAGAATTTCCTCTATCTAAATTTAGTTTAAGCAGTGCCAACTAAATTCGTTAATAAGAATAGAACATCACATCCAAAGATCTTGAACTTTAAAACCAAATAAGAAATATTAGCCCTAGTTTTTTGTTTGCTTTTCTACATGCATGTATTCATGCATCTTTCAGTGTGTTTAATTGAAGAACTCTCTGTGATAAATGTCACGTTGTTCTTCTCTCTCTCACTGCACCATCAGCAAGATATTTAAATCATTTGGTGTGGTTATCTGTACATGACTTAAGTGCTATTTAACTTGGTATACCGTCCCATTGTAAGTTGTCCATTTTACTCATATTTCAATGACATATTTTTTAAATAAAATATTTTCATTATTCTTAATTCTGGTTTTAGGAATTTAATATTACAATACAGAATAATAAGTTTTTAATATACACATGCAGGCTCTAGTGGTGTATTTTTCTGACAGATTTATATTTGTTACAAGGATAAACCTTAAATCTATTTTTAGGTTCTGGTTCATTTTAAATATGTTTCTTTTGTGGTGCAGTAATCTTTAGAAATAAATTTCCCCTTTCATAATTAGGAAAAATGATACTTCTACTTTGTATATTCAAGTAAATTTTACATATTTGTGTAATTATTCTGTGTGTTGTATGATATCCTTGTAAGCATTTTGAGGAAAATTCATTAATTTGTATTAATCCTTTATTTTAAGCAAACGTTAGTTACTACAGCAATTGTTCAATACACTTTCATTCTTGTTTGGTCATGTTTCTGGATCATGCTTTTGGAGTGGGGTCATACTTATTTCAAGGTGTGGTACAGTTAGTCTTAGTTAGGAGGTCATTGTTCTGGAATATTATGGAACACTACACTTAGACTTCGGTCTAATAAGTGGTTCATGATTATGGATCTCTATCGCAGTTTCTTGCTCTAGATCTTGTGTTCTTTGAGTTCTCTACACCAGCAGTCTTTGGTACTAAATACCAAGGCTAGACAGATAAGTGAAGACATTCTCATTGTATGAATGAAACTTGTTTTATTTTTCAGACTAAGTTCCAAATCATTTTCTGTTTAACAGTTCTGGACTTGTGGATATGCATAACTATCTGGCAGATATTAATGTACCAGTATACAACATTACTAAATTATACATGGTAATTTGTATGTAGGGCTTAGTTCCAACACAGATTTGATTATTTAAATTACTTGCTTGATGATTATACAGACTTGTTCCTTTTCTTCACTGAGTATGAAAATAACATCTCGGCAAAAGTAAGAAGTATCCACTGAATGGATGGGGATTACAGTATTTTCAGTAGTTAATACATTTTCTGTAAAGACTAAGGAATGGAAAAACTTTATTTACAGAATTTTTTTTTTAATATGTAAAATATGTTTTTGGTTATGAACAACATTCACACAGGTAACTATTAAGTTACAGATAATTTAAATAAATATGGAGAAAAATTTAAATTAGGTTAGAAGGTAGCAAATGAAAGTTATTGTGTTTTGATGAGGAGACAAATTATTCAAATGATATATTGAGGTATACGACAGTATTGGAAAAACAATAGCTACCCACCAACACAAACCCTATACGTTGAGCCTTAACGTGATAAATGACGTGCTCTTTGTATATTATTAGAAAATTATCAGTGATGTAAACAGAAACATTCCAATAAATAAGTTTTATATGCATAAATAGCAAATACCTGAAGCTATTTGCATATTGTATATTATTAAAAGGTCTTTTATGTGGAAAAAGTTTGTACCATAAATCTGTCTTTTCTACTCCACACACATGAACTGGGGGTAGAAACATCTGCTGAATTTTGTTAAACTAGCAATGTATGGCTAGTGAAGATAAAGGATGAAAGGAGTTATAGAACAGGAGTTCAGAGCTTGGTTGATTTATTAAAGGATAATTTACAGGATGATATCAAAAACTGAACAATTAGACAGATTTTTCTGGGAAAAAAAAAGTTGCCTTTTATACCACACTGAAAGATTGTTTGGTCTTTGCATAAGTCTTTATAAGCTTCTGTGAAAATAACAGCATGATTGATGTTTCAGTTGCATAGGAGAACACAAAGTTTCACAATGAGAATATACAAGAATTGCAACACGAAAGTTACAACTGAAATACGTATTAAAAAACCCATCAAACCTGAGGACCATGTGCCAATCAAAACATAAATTACTGTGTCTAGCATGTAGTAATATTTATATATTGTAACACAATGTTAGGTCACTAAAAGGAATTTAGAAACTTTAATTGCAAAAAAAAAGTTTTAACATACAAATTTTACTGTTAGACATATTAAACAGGAACTGAAAGATTGTCCTTTATGTAAATGAAACCATAAATACATTGTGACTTATTTAAGTGAAACAAAAATGGGATAAAGTCATAATTCCTCCCCCCAATTACTACCCTCTCAGAAGGGATAGAATAAATAAGCTAAAATGGGTTTTAAAAAATGAACTGTTAATGTAATACATTGTAGCTAGTTGAAATGTTCAGATAAATCTGCAAGTTTGTACTTATCAGCAGGTTATATGGAAGTATTGTTAGTGTAAGACAAACGTAAAAGACAAATATATATGGAATTCTAAACGTGTATGTTTAATTTTTATATCATCCTGCTTTTCATTTGGTCATTTGTTAAACACTACATTTCTCTAGGTATTCTTCATGTATTGAATGTTCTTGTGTGTAAATAGATGAAAAATACCTTTTAAAGGTACAAAATGAGTAGTAATTTATTAGATGAACAAACTGGTTAACTTTTGGCTTCAGTTTCTAAATGAATAATTTTGTTTCTCCCGGAAGCTTTGCTCATTATTGGTCCTTGTTAAGACCTTGTAGTAATTTGAATGGATAACTACATCACTCTCTCTTAAGGTTTGTTTCACTTCAGTTGATTTATTCATCTGCTTTAAATTTGCATATTCTTTTACTATTATCAGCAGCTTTTTTGTGTTACAACTGGTGTAATTTTGCTTTTATGTATTTCTGTGAAAATTGTGATATTTATATTTGAAGGAATTGTGTAGGTGGAACAAGTTTAAATGCACTATGAATTGCAGCATTCATAGGCATATGTGATTTATAATTGTGGTGAACTGAAGCCCTTAACCCTTAAATGGCATCCATCATCAATTGATGCTGCTCCCTTCAACATTCCTGCTGTTTAAGGGTTAAGCTGTCTAAACACAGGATGTATATAATTTTGTAAACTTAAAAAATGGCCACTAAGATTTATTTATTGTAAGCTTCATGTTCAAAGTAACCATCATAGTTGTGTTCTTATGTGTCTACAAATACAAGTTTACCATCTTTCTGATGTTTAACAGTAAATTTATTACTTTTATGCTCACTATTTAAATATCTTTTCCTTGCTAGGACAGCAGTAAGTTTTTGGATTTACAACTCTAAAATTAGGATTTTGATTCCCCTCAATAGACATAAAAGATAGCCCAATGTGCCTTTGCTATGAGAAAACACACAAACACACATTTAAATATATTGAAACACAAGAAATGGACAGCTTAACTTCTGAAAAAAATAATTGAACTATTTGCTTGGTTCAGTTCTGGTTCATAGGCCATAGTAGCCAGAGATTCTTAAACTTCTAAGAGTTTGTTCATCAGAAGTACAGAAAATATTCAAGTGTAAGGCTTGAAATCTATTATTTAATTTCCTTAGAATTATATTTACAAATAAACAAAGTTTTCAGCACAGCTCAACACCCTTTTATAAGGCAGATAAAAAAAAATCCAAGAAAAACAACCCTAAAATAATCTTCAACTTTGGTTTAATGACTGTAAGCACTGGTTAGTGGGCCAAAACCTAACTCTCAAGGCAAGTTTTATTGTTGAGTCTTTATCCAAGAATACTTCTCTCATTTAAATTACACTATGTCACATAAATTTTGTTCCTGAATAGTATGTGTTATTTCTTAATTGCTTGTGTTGTAAAAGTACAGAAAATGGCCATTATTCACTTCAAACTTTGCTTTTTTGACCTGGATAATGATATTTAGAAATTAATCTATTTTTATGTAAAAACTGGCAAATTTGCACATTTTCATTCACATAAGGTCTGAATAAAACCATATATGAATCAAGATTTACATGTATTTATACAAAAGTGTTTAGAAGTGAGTAGTTTTTCAACATTTATGACTGTAATGTAAATCGCTTTCACGTATCAGCCCCCAAATATAGTCTACCATCATGTTTTCGTTATACAGTCACAAAAGCAAAGTTTGAAGAGAAAAACAGGTCTTTCTCCGTTTACTTTAGGCATAAGTAATTGGGAAATAACACTTTCTGACCAGGAACAAGAAAAAGTAGATTTTGTTACATAGTGTAATTAATTTGGGTACGATCTTAATATATCATGATCATAACATCTTTAGAGGTATTTCAGTCCTGTAATAATATAATTGTAATTTGAGACAAAGCACTTGCAATTCATTTTTAACAATGAAATTTATAACCATTCAGATGGGATTGGCAATGGTATCTTTTACCCCACTTTAACAGACTTCTTGCTGAAATACTGTGAAAAGTAGTGGGTAGCAAACTGCCCTGGTGAATTCAAGCTTTATCATTATACTAGATGTCTGACAATATTTTCTTATTTAATGATAATGTTCAAACCAGTTTGTTTTCAGCTTACATCAATAATTGATACCTAAATATTAAATTTAATGTTGAATTTGAAGAGTAACTATCCCTTTTTTAGATATTCTAGTTCAACAAGGTTCATGCAGTTTTTATGTCAGTTACTTGTGTTGACAGACTTGTAGGAATCTTTAATTTTGAAAGTTTTATTACTGATCATTTGAATGCAGTCTTGTTCTGACTAGGCATATGTTATACATTTTGTGAAAAATACTCATAAAAGACAATGGAATCTCTTTCTAATAATACTTCCTACAGTTAAGATTTCTATCATTATTAGGCTTATTTACTTATGTGGTGAATTTGTATTTAACATTTGAAATTTTTAAACTGCTTGGCACTTCGTAATATCAGCTATATAATGTGTGTTTTTAGAAGTTCTTGTTTGTTTTCAAAAGTTTACTCCCCCTTTTAAATACAAGGTTTGAACACTTGTAGTTTATAAATATACTTGTCCTTAATTCTGTAAATGGTGTTTAAACATCTCTTTCTAATTACAACTTGCATATATTTGGGAGTACTCAAGATGATTGTGATCCCTTCATTTTAATAGGCCAGTTTGATTTTCTTTTTATGTATTTCTCGTGAAAGAACTGTTCAAAATTCAAGAATTTCTTACCATTATGGCCTGTAAGCCAAAACTGAACATCATGTATGGTTCCATCTACTCGCTCTGTATCTAAATACTGCAAAAGCTGTAGAACATAATATGGGTTCTTTCTTAATGAGGAAAATATATTAGTTTAGTTTATTATTTAGTAATTCGTGGATATTTTACTTGCCTTTCTTTTTTATATATTCAAAAGATATTTAAAACCAGTGATAAATGTTTGATACAAATGAAGGTGGTAAATAAATGCTCAGATCTGAACTGAAGCTGGATCTTGCATCTTATGAGTTAATTCAAAGACATTTTTTCAAAAATTAGATATTAATAATATTTTCATTTAATATAGGCCATTTGTGGCCTTATTTATAAGACATTTTAATTAGCTTCTATTTATTTATTTTAATATTGTTAAAATTTGCACATAATATAGTGTGAAAAATATTTTTATTTAATAGTAATATTGTAAGTTAGTGAGTTTTGAATAAGAACAGACAGCCTAGTGTTTATGAATTCTCAAACTGTAAATTTGATGTGACATTAGTTTAACTTATGAAAGCTCATGCAAAGAAAAATATAATTTATAAATATCAGTGTTTTCATGCTGTTTAGAGAAAAAAATAGTGAATATTAGGTTTCTTTAAAAACCATATTATGCATGTACTAGCTACTAAAGGTTTTTATTAATCCCAATTGAATCTGTGTATAATTTTTAGAGGTGTTATGCAGCTTTCTTACTATTTAATCTATACTGGTCATTTTTGAGTATAATTTAAGAATTCTGTTATCTGCTAGTTTAAATGTAGAAAGTTTTAACATCCAAACTTAACAAGTACAGTAGAACAGTTGAGACAATTAGTTTTTGAACTTTATGGTACATTTGTGAAGAGAATTTTAATACTGTTTGACAAATAGTTTTAGAGATTCTCTTAAACTTTGATTACTTGCTATAATGTATATTAATAATCACAATAATACCATAAAAATTTTTCCCTTCATTCAAACAATCTGTCTTTTAACTATTCTTGACTTGGTAGTAAATTTCACATATTTTTATAACAGCTTTGGGACAAGTGGTTGCTTTCAAGATCACCATTTTGACTTCGTTGGAACTTATATTGGAGTTTTTCAGAATCTTCAGTACCGTCGTCGATGCCCCTTCATAATGAAGAACAGTTGATGTCAGTAGGAGGTTAAAGGTGTTCTAAAAACAAATTCTTGTGGATATTCACGAAGCTGCTTTCTAACAATGATAAACTTGTGTGGTGTAAGCATTAAAAGCTTTATCGAAATATTTTATTAGTCCACAAATGTCATCACATGTGCATCAAATACAAACAAGTTGAATAGTAATTTTTAAAGCACCATAATTTTTGTTGAAGAAATTACACCAAAGTTTCAATCAGAGATAAGAATTCATTATGAAGGATAAAGATACTCAACTTAATTTGTTCAACAAAATATATAACGAGCTACCAGCTTTTGTTGATCTTTTTGATGAAGAAAGTTTTTATATATTTGCCTTCTTTTTCACTTTGACAACCATTGCACTTGCGATTCTCTTGTCACGTTTCGTTACCTTAAAGCCAGTTGAGTAACGTGTTAAATTGTCAGAAAAGTTTCTCTGGAAAACTGTTTATTTAACTTAATAAACAGTAGTCTGAAATGATATTTCTACCTGATGTTTATTTCTTTATTTCACAATATTGGTGTATCAATATTTGTGTAAACCAATACCACTTTTGAAAAATTAAGAGTTAACATATACGTAAAATTTTTTAACTTGTACTTAAAGATGTTACGATAATGTTTTCTTTAATGTTCTCCCAAAACCAAAGTTTCTTCAGTTTTCCTGGACTAAATGGAGTTGTATGACTCAAACTTCCCATTCATGCTGTGCCAAAGTTTCTTGGTTTCATTGTCTCCAAATTGAACGAGGGTACTATCAGAAAATTTGGCATGAGGATTTCCTGTGAAATATTTTGAACAAGTATACCTTTATGATGTTATCAACAATAGAAAAATTGAATGGTATAAAGAATGACAAAGCCTAAAGAGCAGTTATCAGGCGATGGGAAAAGACATGGATTACAATCGTACTGCAATATTTTGTTGTGTGAAAATTTGTTCATATTTTCCAGATTTCGCTGAAACATTGATCTTAGTACAAGAATATCCGAATTAACGCAATAGGTGGTTGATCTTCACTATTGTATTTACATATTTTGACGCCATGTTGGAAGAGTAACAAATCTGACATTTTCGTAACATGAAACAATTAATGTTAGGTATACTATGTATTTTTCGATACATACAATCAACTTCCTTTCCACAAAAACAATTTTTAAATGTTGTTTATTCTTAACAGATGTCGCTAAACCATAGACGACATATTTGTCAGAAATAACTAAAACTTCACAGTATTTGGTAAGATGATTGAAACGTGTATGGAAACATTTTTTTTTTCGATTAACACACAAATTATCCCTGTTTAATCCCCATTTAAGAATATAAGTTGTTTAAGAAAATATTCATAATCGAATTTTCCTTCAGAAAAATATATTCTGTATGTGTGATCAAAAAAGTACGAGGCTGGATTAACAAATGGAATTCGATATCAAATCATAATACATTATTTGTGATCCAAGTGTAGCCATGAATAGTCCTTCGATAGCTTCTGAGAGGAGTAAGAAAATTGTTTTATTTTCATGTAAATTAATTTTTGGTTCAGTATTTGGCTGGAATCCAATTTGCTATGTGATAAGTCAGACAGACAGACGATTTTGATAGCTATATCTAAGTTTTCATGTAAGCAACAAATGTATTACGTAAACTTTATCTATGATATTTATTATTTTATTACCCTTTTCTGTTTCTGTTTTGAGCCCCCCAGTGGCTCAGCGGTATGTCTGCGGACTTAAACGCTGAAAACCAGGTTTCGATACCCGTGGTGGGCAGAGCACAGATAGCCCATTGTGTAGCTTTGCGCTTAATTCAAAATAACAACAACAACTGTTCCTGGTCTGAGTACTGAATTGTTGATATTCACGTGTAGTCCATGAATTTATGGACAGTGTTCTCGGGTGCAAGTTTTGTTGTTTTGGGATATTTGTTTTTAGCAAGGTGAAACAATTTGTGTCCTGAAACTGATTACCGACAACCACAATTCGGTGCCTCGTCAAAGCTAAGAGAAACCTAACATTTTCAGCTTATGCTTATTTTAAAACTTGCTTAATTTTGTTTCATTGTTATAATTCTTGCATTAATAGCTCTACACACTCCTTTTCACGTGTATATAAGAGTTTGCCAGATACTTGGTAGTAAGTTGAATAAGAACTGTTGAGAAACCAGATAATTTGTTTTTAAGGCTGTAATTATAGAAACAAATTTTGTGTTTTTGATAAACTAGTTACAAAGGATCTGGTTGTGGAAATTTTGCTTTTAATAAATTTTACCATTTCAAGTCGTTAGTGTATTTTCTGTGTTCTTTAATTTGTATCATACAATATACCAGTCTTGCAATGACTGCAGATGAAAATAAACTTAATTGTGTATAGTTACAAGATCTAAACATCATACTTGATGTCAAGCAATTAAATATACACCACTACAATAAATACTTGGGGACATCTAGTTGCAAGAAACGATATTTATAGATAGTGGATCGACTTCTAGACGAGTAGCCACATCCTTTAATTTTTAAAATATTGCTTTTTAAAACGTTTGTAGTACGAACTTTAAGACGCCATATTACAGGATGAGAAATCCCACTGTGGAACAAATAAAATTTTAATAATTAGCAAAATGATTTTCAGTTAGTCACAGATATTCGGAGTACCTGCAACAGTAGGGAAAGTGTTTTTATTTTTAGAAAATAAATATACTTCTTCCTACCTTGTGTCTGTTTAAAAGTTTATCTGGTGGGTAAAGTAAATTATTGAAACCAAATAATGCATTTTTCTTTATCTCATAGTGTTACTCAGCATAATTATTTAATGTTAGGTTACTATAAAGTGTTTATATTTTGAAGTCGCATTTGTAATAATTGTATATTTTGCGCAATAGACATATTTAGTGCAAAAGTATTTATTACTGCACTTGAAAAATAATACTAAACGTTGTTATTCTGGCAATATAAAATAAACGTAGTATAATACGATAAAGTAAGAAAAATAAACAATTATAACTTATAAACTTTATTTACCTAGCACTTATCTGTACACATTACCTGAAACGAAAATAAAACACTTTTTACCATTTGCAACGTATATTGTATGATGACAATTTCAGGTAGTTTAATTTGAGTTCTTGAAATACAAATAGAAAAGTATCAGTAAATTGTTGTCAAAAAGGCCTACCTTTCTTTCTTTTGAATTTCGCGCAAAGCTACACGACGGCTATCTGCTCTAGCCGTCCCTAATTTAGCAGTGTAAGACTAGAGGGAAGGCAGCTAGTCATCGCAAACTCTCGGGCTACTCTTTTACTAATGAATAGTAGGATTGACCGTGAAATTATAATCCTCCCATAGCTGAAAGGGCGAGCATGTTTGGTGCGACGAAGGTTCCAACCCGCGACCAACCAGATTACGAATCGAGTGCCTTAACCACCTGGCCATAACAGGTCAAACTGGTCTTATTGATAAGATTGAAATTAAGTGAAGTTTGAAACTAATTTTTATTTTACCAGGTTGTATTGAATGGGACTAATTGTATGAAAAACATTTGATTTTTGTGGTAACGCAGAAAACCATAGATTGTGTTCATTTCTACGACTGTAATATGCAAACATACGGTATTCACCGATAATATATTTGTTTGTTACTTTCAAAATTTACATGATTTTGCATGATCAAATTTTGAAACGTTCTAAATGCTGTAGAAATTATGTCCAAAATTCATCCAATTTTTGTAAATGTACCTGTCGTTGATTTACGAAGTAACCGCTTGGTGTCTCATTTGAAATTTGTCGCATAAAGTAGAGGCTGTTGTTGTTTTGAATTAAGCACAAAGCAACACAATGGGCTATCTGTGCTCTGCCCACCACGGGTATCGAAACCCGGATTTTAGCGTGTAAGTCCGCAGACATACCGCTGAGCCACTGGGGGGCAAAGTAGAGGCACTTTTAACTTGTTATTGTATTTGTGGAGCCGATCAGTTAGCGTCAGACTATGGGTCTGAATCTTCGCGACTCGAGCCTTGTTACCATAAGAAAATGAAAAATAATCGGCTCCCCATGGCTAGGTGGTTAAGGCACTCGATTCGTAATCTCATTGGTCGCGGCTTGGAATCCCCATCACACTAAACATGCTCGTCCTTTTAGCCGTTGCGACGTTATAATGTGACGGACAATCCCACTATTGTTGGTAAAAGAGTAACCAAGAGTTGGCGGTTGGTGGTGATGACTAGCTGCCTTCCAACTAGTCTTGGATTCGCTTAATTAGAGACGGCTAGAGCAGATAGCCTTCATGTAGCTTTGCGCGAAATTCAAACTAAACCAATAGTCAAATCCAATTATTCCATTAGAGTATCCCAGGACTTGGTGACGAGTGATGTTGTCCACCTATTTTCCCTTTAGTCTGTCAGTTAAAACTTATGAACAGCAAAAGCAGATAACGCTCGAGTAGGTTTTTCCGAAATTCAAAACCAACCACAAATACCAACAAGAGCTATTTCTTCAGGTTTGTGGTTTTTTTAGGGCAGGCTTTTGTGGCGGTAGGAGCGAAATTAGCATCTGATTTGAAAATGTTGTAAAGTGCTGTATTATCATGCATGTTCTTCATTACCATATTCATTGGTGAAAGAGTACCCCAAACATTGGCGGTGAGTGGTGATGACTATTTGCCTTCCCTCTAGAGCAGTGGTTCCCAAACTGGGGGTAATTTAACAATTTATCAGGGGTAATGGAGCGGTGACAGAAAAAAAGTTAAAATTCTGAAAATCAAGAAAACATTGAGGTAGCTGGGATTAGGATTAAATGTTAAATTAGTCTTAGGATGTAAAGTTGTAAATTAAACCTATTTTAAGTATGTAGTAAAGTTAAACCAAATAACAATAAACATCAAAACTAATATACAGTAGTAGAAAAGAAAAAATATATATCTAAGTGTGTGGTAACCTGTTACGTTTTTGTTTGTTTTTCGTAAAGTAAACGCAACAGAAAAACAAAGATAACAGCTTGTATAATTTATTACACTAAACTATTAACAGATATAACATGAATTATATAATAACAGTGACAGATATTAAGTTTAAACCTTCAAAGTTAATTACAAAACAAAATGGTATTAGTTTCAACCTTCAAAATTAATCACAATTCAAAATGGTACTGACCTGTATCTAATATAATGATCTGAAATGAAAGTATCAAATTTCGGTCTAGGGTGTGAATTTGGTCCCACGAAGAAATTCCGAAGCTTAAATGAAGAAGTTCAGAAACAGTTCACAGTTCAATAAATTCGACGAAGTTCTTTACACGTTGCCTCCGATGAACGTCACAAATTGTCGCCTTTAATTTTTCCGATTTCCCGGAAATTGTTCCTCACGTGTTGACTTTTAGTATAACCACTAATTCGGATGAATCGTAGAGATTGACGAAGTAAAATCACAACCTCCGTAGATCTAAGTTCAGTCACAAATCCAAGTTGAATAATCACAGCAAACACTTAATCTTTCTCAAACGAATGACTGACTCTTCTTTTCTAATTATTCTTCTCTTGAATAAAACTAATGTCTGACCCTCTTTTTTTTTTGAATAAAAACTGATGTCTGAATCTCTTTTCTTCCTCACATCTTCGTCTGTTTATATATTGTAAGCCTAGACTCCTCGAAACACCGCGAAATTTCTACAGATCTCCAGAGCAATTCGCGCATGTCCGTTCTTGTACGAGACTAAACGTCTAGACACGAAGTCGCCAGCATTTCATTTACAAACATATGATTGGTCTACTTAATTCAAGAAAATTCTAAATGTTACCCTAAATGAATAACAACATATTTTATTATTTTAAACTTCTAAACAATAATACAAATATGAAAATATAATAAATATGGAAATAAAAATTTAGACACAACACGACATGTTGTCGCTTACAAAATATTTACACGACATTTACATAACATAACCTAAAAGTATTTTGAAAAGTATGCTTCAGAACACAAGTCACTTAGTAACCCTGACGTGTCCAGTACGCGTCACTCATTTCCTGAGGTTGCCTCTATTTCACACTGTCAGTTTCTATGTGAGCATCAGCCGAGGTAGACAAAATCTGGTATGTATGTGTACTGCCCTGTGCAGTATAGTTAGTATTTACCAACTATTACATCATTCCTATGCTGAATAAGCTCTTTTAATACTATCTAGAATGGCATGAAAAAATAAATAATAAGTTCACATTGTTCACACTTTTTTATGCAGTTTTTCTTTTTCTGCAGATTAAACAATAAAATGTCTAAACGCACCTACTCTGACGCCTTTCTTCGCTATGACTTTGTGAATTTACCTTCTGGTGGAGAGGATCGGCCACAATGTGTAGTATGTCACAAAGTGTTGACAAATGAAAGCCTCAAGCCATCAAAACTTAACTCACCTCCAGAAGTGCCATCCAAATCTTTAAAATGAGGATCAGGCTTATTTTCAGCGCCGGGCTGTAGCACTGAAGAATATCCAGTTCGGTTCATCTGGAATTCAAGCCCAAAAGCTTTAAGCTGCGGTCGAAGCATCTTTGTTGCATATAAAGTTGCCGAACAACAAAAATGCCACACCATTGCAGATAATCTGATTATGCCTTGTGCATATGAGATGGTAAGCAAGGTATGTGGGGAGGATCAAACGAAGAAACTGAGTATCATATCTCTATCAAACAACAAAATCCGCCGACGAGTCGATGACATGGCATCAGATATTCTGTCCCAAGTTACAACAGAGATCAAGGAAAGCTCATATAGCAAATTCTCCTTGCAAGTTGATGAATCGTGTGACGTAGCCAGTTGTGCTGTTCTCTTTGGGTTCGTTTGTTACGTCCACAAGGACAAGATCAAAGAAGAGTTCCTATTATGCGAAGATCTACTGACAACCACGAAGGGAGAAGATATCTTCAATATCATCAACAGTTTCTTTTCCACGAATGGATTGGAACAGCGTTCAACAGGTAGGGAGAGATGTTTATATAAAGTCTAGATCAGTATAAATACAATGAATTACATGGCATATAGTCATATAGTTTTATTTATTGTACAAGTAGCTGTAGTGTAGCTAATATTTTATACATAATTCACAAAAAAGTATCGTGCCTGTCGTACTGAAATACTAAAGTACAAAAATAAATTAAATTAAATTAAAACCACATAATCATAGCGCAAAAGATAAGTAAGAATGACTAACTGACGCAATCTATAATAGTTTTTCTTTTTTTAATTTAGGTCTCCGTCGACGGAGCACCGTCGATGATGGGTCGTAATAGTGGATTACGGGGCCTCATACAAACTGTGAATCCAGAAATTTCTGTACATCATTGCATCATTCACCGGTACTCTCTTGGATCAAAAAGCCTGCCTGGTAATCTGAAATTAGTGTTTGAAGATGTGTTGAAAATCGTCAATTTCATCAAGTCCAGGGATGTGAATTCGCGCATATTCAGGGAGCTGTGCAAGGAAATGGGAGAGCAATATAAAGTTCTGCTCTACCACACCGATGTTCGCTGGTTGTCACGAGGCAAGGTTGTACGTCGAGTCATTGAGCTCCGAACGGCTCTTCAGGAATTTCTGAAATAAGAAGAATCTCCTTTTGCTATCAAGTTCATTGATAAGGAGTGGCTTGCTCGACTTTGTTACTTGGCTGACATATTTGCGGAGCTGAACAGTGATAATCTGCAACTCCAGGGCCAAAACACGACTGTCATTGATGCCCATCACACTGTGACTGCATTTCTGGGAAAACTGAGACTCTGGATTCGACGCTTGGAGAAAGGAGTGATCGCTCAGTTTCCCACCCTAGACCAGTTTGTTGAGGAGAATAGTTATGATACTGGATCACTTTTACAGACGATCAACAAAGAGATGAGCGACCATTTGAAGGGGCTTGAAACAAGCATGCAGCACTACTTTCCAGAGAGTGACCTAAAAACAACCAGTCTTCAGTGGATCATTCATCCCTTTTCTGTACCTGATGAGGCCATTCATGATGATGATTTCCCTGCAAAGGGAATACGAGCAAATGAAGCCTTGAAAGTCAAATTCCAAAACCAAAATGCAGATTCCTTTTGGATTTCACAACTGGCTGACTCGCCAACTCTGTCCAAGAGAGCCTTGAAGTTGTTGGTATCATTCTCAACAACGTATCTGTGCGAGAAGGGGTTCTCAACCGTGCTGGGGATGAAAACAAAAAAGAGGACTCGCTTGAATGTTGCAAACGATGCCAGGCTGGCACTTTCAACCACAAAGCCAAGAATTCCTAAACTAGCTTCAAGTATGCAACTCCATCCATCCCACTGATGTTCTTGACATCTTTGGCAATATTCATTAGAAATGCACAATGATCAAATACAATAATTAAAAGTGTAATTCAGTGTGAATAAATTATATAAATAAATTGTAAATAAATAAAGTGCAATATATCTCTAGTTTAATTTAGCCATATAAATCAATGTTGAAAACATTTTGTGAAAGGGGTAACATGCTTAATGTGGCATGATAAATTGGGTAACAAGCTGAAAAAGTTTGGGAACATCTGCTTTTGAGTTACACTGTTAAATTAGGGACGGCTAGCGCAGATAGTCCTCGTGTATCTTTGCGAGAAATTAAAAACACAAAGTTGCTTAAGCAGATAAGGCAATAATGGTGGCATAATTATTTCCTTGTCAGCATACACTTTTTTATGCAGCATAATATAATCAAGAAATACATTAAATCCATGACGCTGCTTTATTCTATTATGTATATGTAAGACGATCTTCTACAAAAATTATTTTAGCTTGCAAAGTAATCTACAGGGTGGCCCGTAAGTCCCTACCCATCCACATATCTTATGTATCCAGTGTATCTGTGTGCTGTTCCTCATTCTTGCTGCATAATATTGTGCGACGCCATGTTATGCGAGACATTTTCCTCGACATAGCAGGGGGCCCGGAATGGCCGAGCGTGTTAAGGCGTGCGACTCATAAGCTGAGGATCGCGAGTTCGCATCTCCGTCGCGTCAAACATGCTCGCCCTTTCAGCCGTGGGGGCGTTATAATGTTACGGTCAATCCAATTTTTCGTTGGTAAAAGAGTAGCCCGAGAGTTGGCGGTGGGTGGTGATGACTAGCTGCCTTCCCTCTAGTCTTACACTGCTAAATTAAGGACGGCCAGTGCAAATAGCCCTCGGATAGCTTCATACGAAATTCAAAAACAAACGCAGCAGGGGTTATTGTTCCAAATGCCGTGGAAACAGTTGCCTTCAACTCATCATTAGTATTATTGAATGTAGCATAATAATATATGGATGAGTAGGAACTTACGGGCCACACTGTATAAGCGTGGTGCTTTTAGTTATTTAACACATGAATTTATGGACGGATAGGGAATTAAAAACGGTACGAGAAAATTATTTTTATACGAGCCCTCCAGTGAAGTTGGGGAAGATGGATTTTCGAAACAACTGAACTGACTGAAAGCTACGCTTAGTGTTTGATAGCCTACAGTATGTATTTGTACTATTCATAAAGTTTAAAAACTGAACCGAAATAAATTCCAACAAAAATAATTTTAAAAGCGTAATTAACTGTTGGTGTCTCATCCTCGCTACTCCTGTGTCGCACGATGACCCGTTTACAAAATTGGGCGCTCGATTTCAATAGTTTTTTATTCAATGAACCACGGGGAATTTTCCAGGTGTCGCGGAAGTTCATTCGCTCCTGTATGAATTGTATAACTATAATTAGCTTCATGGACACATGATCTTTACACTAATATGTCATTTTAATAGAAAATTACATACATGAGAATGTTTATGACTCATGTTTTTTCTGCTCTACAGCACTGACCACCAATGGCACAGCAGTATGTCTGCAGAAACCAAGTTTCTGTACCCGCAGTGGGCTCAGCACACACAGCCCACTGTGTAGCCTTTTTCTAAATAGATAAACTGCTCAACATAAAAGGTTTTATTGGTTCATTTGAAGTTTTCTTCGGTTACACACCTTAAAATAATTAAAGTATCGAAATTTCATGTATCGTAGTTTTAAAAAGACAGCTGCTATTACTAAATGAATGAACGAGTTCATTTTTTTTCTAATGTAGAACTAATATCAGGCAACCAGTCACGCAGAAACGCCAAGTCTCACGGAATTTAATGTTATCGCATCTTTTTAGCCCAGAGCGTAAATCTCGCTCATTTTACATCGTACATTCAATTAGTCTAAATTTTAATTATTTCGAGCATGGTAAAAGAATCTTTGTGATTAACGAAAAGACACTTGGAAAATAACTTCTCTGGTTAATAGCTTCCTGAATGATTTTCATGAGGCAAAACACGAAACACTACAGGTTACTGTGTAATAAAACTTGACGTGAAAGGTTTGTGCGAATCGGAAAGTTAAATAACAATGTTACTATGTGATAAAACTTGATGTGAAAGGTTTTGAGATTTTTATTTTTCCTAATCCAATTTTGGTTCACAATATTATATATATTTATGTGCTTGTCTTTCATGTTTGTTACAATTTCTAGTCCTCGTACTATGAAACTTTTACTCTTTCAAAATGCACAAGAATGTATTATATATATATATATAACTTTACTGTACAAAATATTGAGGGAGGCATGCTCCCAGACCACCCACCCACCCACACAAAGACACTCTTGGTAATTAATAAACCTTTGCATTACTGAGTTATGTGATTTTATATCTATAATGTCTACTGTTGGAGTTCTTACTTTTAAATGTTCATTCGGTACTACACACTTTGAATCTCCTTACTTGATCAGAAGAGGTTTGTTAATAAGACCTATCATCATATATGATAGTAATAAAGGTCGTAGGTCAATGTGCTGAACAAGTGAATAAGCAAGATGATCGGAGTAGTGTGACATGATTCTTCATCAGATTTACTTCTGGTTCATCATCACTACTTGGGATGATTCATGATGTCAGCCTTCTTTCTTTAACGTCTCTCACTGTTTAATTACATCCAACTTTAGTCAGAGTCTGGCCAATCCAGTGGAATGATACATCTTTTGGGAAGTTCCTAAAGTGTGTGAGTATACGTTAGAAACAGTCCACTCTAACTGAATCAGCGTATAGCAACACTAGCAGTTATAAGATATATAGTGTATGATTTTTACAATACAACTTTGTGACGTATAAAGGTCATTGTCTCCAACTTATACTCAAACAAACAAGCATGCTACCATCTACAGATGCGTTTTTTTTTTCAGAAAATTTGCAATAAATGTGAATACAACTATTTTCCAAATGTTTTTTTACAAGTCTCTTACCTGACTGCGGTGTGAAGCGTGATTTATACGTTAGTAAAAGTCGCTCGTTCCTGACACCTCTGAAAACTGGCTTCGTCATTGGTTGTCTTAAATAAAAGACAAATCTTAGGAAATCTGTTTCTGAGAGTTTGAGTGCTGCTTCGTTATCCAATTGCTGTTTTGAGCCGTTGATTCAGGAAGGAAACTGAAACTTGTCAGTTACATTAACACCATACTCTCCAACACCAGTGGTCCACTATGTACAGGTCTCTGGCTCAATGTGCATGTGGTCTGAAAGTGAGTCCATATTGAGCTAGCCATACTTTGTGAGACTTGGCTATTCTTCGGTGACTTCTTATTTTTGACTGACTTCCAGTTAACCTGTTGTCCTCAACATTATATGAACGTCCAAATGTAATTGATGTGGTTCTGGCATGTCTCATTATCAATGTGGAATTACTTACTCAATCTGCTGCTATTTAAACTGCTCACATATTGTTTTTTTATTATTATTATTTACATAACACTAAAATGTAGATATCAGATTACATGATAATCTGCGTGAAATATAACCAACGGGTGCCTTTCATAATTTGAATTTGACATTGTTTAATGATAGTATTTACTTGACTAAAACACAGCAAACTTGAATTTGTTTATTTTGTGCAGAGAACTTCAAGCACCTCACACAAGCGTTTCGTAAGTTATCGTGGAGACTACATAAATTCTGACTTTCAGGTGAATTCTAGACTAGTTTTTCACGATACACAACAAAATTAAAACGAATTGAACATTCATACAATACCAATTCTGAAACGTTCCATGTCCAGATGGTTAGTGCGCTCGACTTCCAATGTAATGGTTGCGAATTTGACAGTGGTTATAGCATATTGTGTAGTTTTGCACCGAAACAAGTCTATTGAAAATACATTAATATTTAAAACAGCTGAAGTTTAATAACGTCTGAGGATTATATCCAATAAAACTACAATTTAGTCAAGCGTGAGAGTTGAACTACACGCTAGCAACGTGCTTATCGGTTTCAATATATTTAAACTTAACGTTAAAACTTGGCTTATCTGCGACACTAAAATTCGTATTTGATTAAACGCTAGTTTTATGTCTAATCTGTTCTATTTGTTTTGTGCTCTGATAAACGTAGGGACAGTTGTTAAAAACAATAGATTGCCTGACTGTTTACCCTAAAATTTGTTTGTTGAGGTTTCCATGTTACGTGTGTGTAAATTTCCTAGTCCTTCGTTTACACGTTTGACATAATAATTTGATAATTTAAACAAGGTGGAAACTGTTTGGAGAAACATTTTCTAATTTATCAACAAGCATTATTACGATTGGTGTCCAGTGAGGCATAGCAGAAGCTAAATCACGCGAGGAAATCATCAGGGCCACAAAAGTTTTGGTTAAGCGGGAAGTCAGAAATATGTTGTTTTAATAAAATATCACCGGAAACACTTCTTTGATATTAGAACTGGTAAAGATCGAGAAAAGGAAGGGTGGGTTAGTCTTTTTATTATTGCAGTTTAATTTTGTTGTTACTTGTATTTCATCATTAAACTTGCAGAGAAAAGAATGGCATACGCACACAAAAACAACAACAACAAAAAAGACGTTTCGTGACTAAATGTCGTTGCCATGAAACTTTCAAACAGAACTTATTATTTTCGCTGACCTTATATATTATATCTGTATGCAGAGACTTTCGAAGCCAAAGCTTTGGAACGTGTTTTCATGCGTTTGTTTTTTCTATTTGAAATTATTACGCGAATGGAATTCTTCTTATGGTGTATGGCGCCTGGAAATTTCTTAAATATTTGGATTTGACGTGGCATCTTGAATTCTTTAGACTTGGAAAAAATTAATATTAAAACAACATTGTTAATTGTTAATCATTCTAAGAACTTATGAGTGAAAGCAACGTAGGATACGTTGCAATTTGTCAATTACAACATCTGTCATATTCAATGCGGACGAGGCCTTTCGCTAAATACCTAAGATAATCACATTGATTGGAGTACAACAGACGTTGTAACAGTACAGATGCTATTTATATCATCAATTTTCATGAATGACGTCTGTTATCGCATGAACCAGATTAGTAAACTAATTATAATTATCATCAAACAATCGCTATTTTTACAGAATAATAGCAGAGAACCCCACCAACGATCCAAACAATTACAGCACTGTTGTTAGAAATGAGACTATTTTTGTAAAAATAAAATGTAGACTAAACTTCAAAGTGACTGACTATATATATACTAAAAGAAGACCAGGAAAAAGGAATATAAAGTTAGAAGAACGAGATAAAAATGACAAAAAACTAGAAAGAAAGATTAAGGATACTAAAAGAAAACAAGAAATTAGAAGAAAGAGATCAAACTTGGAAGTTACAATACACTAAAGGAAACAGAAAATTTCAAAGAGATCATAAAGGAATTCAGAAGAAGTTAAAACAGAATAAGAATACATAAAACTAGATAGAGAAAATTAACGATGGCGATAAAGAAAAAGAATTTAATAGAGGTGTTAAAAGAAAAAATAACCAGATTTAAAGAAGTTCTAGGAATTACGAGAACGTTTGATCAAAGTTGTGGAGGTTTTACAAATAAACAAGGCTATAGATTACCTGATTTGCTCATGGGATATCAAAATTCCTGTTTCTCCAACCAACCATGCTCGCCCTTTTAGCCGTAGGACACAATAACGTTACGGTCAATCCCACTATTTGTTGGTAAAAGAGTTGGCGGTGGGTGGTCATGACCAACTGCCTTCCCTCTGGTCTTAGGTTGCTAAATTAAAAACCAAACTAAAATATCTTGTGAGTCTCATCACTTAGGAAGAACAAATAAAATATCTCATAAAATCGATACTAGAGATGTAGTGCAATAGATTAGTTAGCCAGATGACTCCCAGTTGCAAAACAATATGCGTTTCTCAAGGAGATTGAATCCATAAAAGAACAAGGTATTATTAAACAGAGCCAACAGACGTTGGCATCATCAATTGTTCTTCTGAAGAAGCGTAAATTCACAAAGTTCTGCATAGGCTACTAGAAACTGAATAAAGTCACAAAGAATTATGTTCACTTGCTGCCAACGATTAAGTCTGCTTTGAATTATTTATATAGAACAAAATATTTTCGTTGTATTGGATGTAAAGAGTGGATATTTGGAAGTGGATGTCAATAAAGGAAACGGAGAAAAAGCAATACTTATTGAAAGAAATGAATTGTGACATTTTGTATTACCTACAGGCCTACCCTGAAATCTTGTACTTCTCTAATAGGGTGATAGAATTATACAAGGTAAGATCTTCGATGGTGCTTGTGATGGCTAAGGTGTAAATGGATTGACTGAGGAAAGAAAATTTAATGCTAAATCCCAAGAGTGTTACTTGTTACATCACCAAGGGAGTTTTGTAGGACACAGTTGATCAAGAGGAGGTATCTATATACCCATCTGTTATGTAAATATCATGTAAATGTTATGTAAACGACAACCATGTCGAGAGTGTTATGTAAATATCATGTAATGTCGTGTTTGAATTCCCATATCTATTATTTATATTTTCGAGGTTTAAACCAGTTAAATTTAAAATAATATTTTAGAATTAATTAAAATTCATTTAGAATTATTCATGTAGAAATTTTTAAAACTAGGTAGATTGATCACTCGTATTGGCCTGGTGTTTGTACTGTGGAATTCTGGGAAGTTACGCGATTAGTATATAAACAGACGGCGATGCGAGGGAAAGAAGTCATCCATTTTTACTCGGGTCAAGAAGTGAATCATCCATTTTACTCGGATCAAGAAGTTTGTCTCGTTTGAGAAAGTTTAAACTGAATTTGTGAATAGAGCTAGATCGACTAAAGCGGTGAAATTTTTATTCCGTCAATCTTTACAATTCAGTCGGATTAGAGATTATACCGAAAGTCAATACGAATTGGACTGTGAATTTTTGTTTGAAATTACCCATTCAAACTTCGAAAATTTCTCCGTGGGACTAAATTCACCGCCTAGATTGGAACTTTGGATTTCGGATTTGAACACTTATTCTGAATCATATTATTAAGCACAGGCCAGTATCTTTTTGTATTATAAGTTGTTTTGATGGTTGAAACTGGATATCTGTTATTGATATTGGATAATTTATTTTGTGTCTATCACATAAGTAGATCATTATAATAAATTATACAAGCTGCTATCTGTGTTTTTCTTTTGCGTTCAGTCCTCATAAAAAAACGTAACACCATCCAAGATTGATTTTGTTCAGAATTCGTCAGTATCTCTAAACTTCTCTAAAATAAGTGTATAACATGTAATTTTTACAAATTACTTGGAAACTTTTTGTTGGACTTCTGATGATAAAGAATCATTCAACAAACTTAAGAAAGAATTTACCATCACTCCTGTAACAGCATACTCCACTTTTAAAGATACACTTATTCTAGATTTAGATGTCACTGTTTTTACAGTGGAAGTATTGTTATTTCAAATACAATATTGGAAAGAATGTGATCACAAAGTACAGCAGTGGCTTTGAATGCTGTAAAAAAGAAGTATTTCACGGCTCATAAAGAGCTATTGAATGTTGTTTGAGCTCCGTGTCATTACCTTATTACCTTCAGGGATAAGAGTTTACACTCTAGGAAATATATGTAATAATGAAGTGAATGTTTCACTATTCAGAAATTCAGATAGTTTGCTATCTCCATAAACTTCCGGAGTACAACTTTAACACTGCATTGCCCTAAACAGAACCATGCAAATGTTGAGACAATACGAGTATCCAAAAGGCCATGTGTTAATGAAGAATGCAAAAATTTTGAAGAGAAAAGTAAGCAATGGTAAACATGACGAACTTAGAGTACAACAGAGTCCAAAATGGAGCATCTACAAGCGATAATAAACCAATGCGTTCCAACACAGCTTCATACAGTTCAAACACTAAGATTTACTGGGCACAGTGTTATTTGTTATACCCATGAGAGGGCTTGTTATGTAAGAAACTAGAAGATACTAGTGGATAGAAACTATGTCTACAGTTAGTACTTTAACAGTCATAGGCATTCCCGCATCTCCATGAACTTCCAACAGCTGGACACTTATATGTTAAAAAAACATCGCATAGAGTAGGAGAGTGCTTCTGTTGGGTTGGTGCTGGAAGTCTGCAAGGATATGGTGTAAATCATCTATATATAAAGATTAAATATGTGTTTTTTGCACCATAACTCCTCTAAGCTTACTAGGTCAATCTCAACCAAAATTTTTATGCAAACACTATGAACTGTGGGAAATATCCTAAGTGTGTCAAAAATGAACTTACCCTCTTTCTATAACGTAAAGCCTGTTGGTTAATTACTCTCAGCCTATCAAACATTCTCAGCAAGTTGATCCTTTAGACAATGTTGAATATTTTAAAGAGGTTCAAGATCAATGTATGGAAGATGCTGGATTGTTTCTTAAACAACTATGTTTTTCTCATATTTAATGAGATGTTGGATTTTCAAAGATGGGATAAACTAAAAATATTTTAAAATTTGTTAGATAAAGTTTATATTGAAGTCAAACTTTGAAATATTCCCCGTCAATTGACGGATGTTTCAAATTTATATAATATGCTATAAGTGAAAAGGTCCACAAAAGAAGTGCTCGTTCTTCTGCCACAGAGTAACAGTGAGAGTAAATAGATCGTGGTGGTGACAGACTGTTTTATCAAATAGTCAAAGCTCATGTTATTCCTAATAAGGAAACAGAGAATCTAACAAAGAAGTCTGACCTCTTTTTTACGATTTGTGATGCAAATAGAACTACTCGACTATGAGAAGAGATATTTAATTACTTTTGTTTATGGAGATGGGTCACATCCTTAGAATAAAATTTTCTAGTCAACAGCACTTCATTCGTCTTCTGATGAAATGATATAGATATAAAATCATACATTTTAAAATCAGTTAACTGCTTTTATGAAAAAAACATCAGGAAATTTAAGATTAAGATTTTCCGTTACTACTCGTGAGTTGTGGAACAACAATATATAAAACTGCAAAAACTATACCAGAACCATCAATGTTTATTAGAGCAATCGGTATGTCTGTGTATTCTGTGCTCGTATTCTGAGAATAATCGTTTAGCAGTCTTATACAGAAAATGAATGATAAAGATATGCATACCGTTGATGACTTAGATTTAGATTACCTTATCCGAGTTTAAGTTGTTATGATGTAAGATTTCTTCATGGTGGCGAGAGAGGACCAACGCAGAAGAATATCACCAAAGATGGTATTACTAGCAGGTCTCTTGATCATCTACCAGTAAAAAGCTCTTAGTAACAAGACAGTAAATGATAATAACAGATCAGAGGTTACCCAATCTTCATATCATAAGGCATGGAAAAAAATACGAAAATGAATTGGTGGATGGACAGCTTATACACAATAAATAACCTGAAATATTTTTTGTTGATCAGAAATAAAGTTGTATTGTAACACCCTTAAGTGATTGTAATGTTTTTCTGTAAGTTGTGATTTTTTTAGTTTTAAGTAGTGGCTTTGTTACCAATTATGCAAGTTAAATGTATTGTTCTTTTATTCCTCTTTATTGATCGTTCAAGGGACTTCACATTTCAGGTAAGGGACAATGTTGTAAATTACGTTTTTCATTTGTTATTTAGCTATTTTGTATTATTTGTCAAAGAGAGTTTTAACATAATGTAGTGATGAGGTGTGTAGCATAGATTTGATATCATGTCTCGACTTTCCTGTAGATTTGGAGTAAAACCAATATTGTATATAAAGGGCAAAGTAATTGAGTGAGTTTGTTTGTTTGTTGAACTTCGCGCAAAGCCACACTAGGGCTATCTGCGCTAGCCGTCCCTAATTTAGAAGTGTAAGACTACTGGGAAGGCAACTAGTCACCACCACCCACCGCCAAATCTCGGACTACTCTTTTACCAACGAATAGTAGGATTGATCGTCACGTTATAACGCCTCCACAGCTGAAAGGGTGAGCATGTTTGATGTGATGAGGGTTCGAATCCGTGACCCTTAGATTACGAGTAGAGTGCGTTGACCACCTACCTACTCATGCATGGCTTTGTGAGGTTTGTTTTTTACTTTCGTGCTAAGATACACGAGGGCTATCTGCGCTAGCCGCTCCTAGTTTAGCAGTGTAAGACTAGAGGGAAGGCAGCTAGTCATCACCACCCACCGTCAACTCTTAAGCTACTCTTTTACCAATGAATGGTAGGATTGACCATCACATTATAACGTACCCACGGCTGAAAAGGCGAGTTATTGAGTCTTTTACAGTGCTGTAAATTGATTACTGAATTAGTAGGTATTTTTGTCAATTGGACTGGTGTTGTGCCGTAGATATGTGAGGAAATCTAATAAATAAATAATTGTTAAAATTTTATTTGTGTGATTTTGGCTTATTGCTAGTCCGTGAATTCGTGTAAGTCGTAAAACTTTTAATTGAAAAAAAAACAAAAGTTTCGATAAACAGAGTAGAATGTTCATTATTTTTACCAAGCAATATAAAAGAACCCGTTGAACAAAACAAACTGTTACAATAATATAAACTCTACCGTTTTCGTGTGATCGCTCACGCCAGTGGTAGATAAGAATCTAGTATGCACATAATAAATTTTCATTTTGTGAAATATGTAAATCTTTTCAATTTACCCTGTTTAACTTCGGTTGATCAGATTTTCTGTCAAGTAGGTCTTTATATTTAAGTATAAAAGAAACTGTGATATGATTAGTATATCCAAACAATCTCTTGGTACTGTTAACATCTAATATTGCTATTAAATAGTCAAAATATTCTGAATATCTTCCAATCCTAACAGTTAAGTGGAAGAAGTGACAAAAGAAACAGAAAAATATATTATCGTAAAGCAGCAAATGTGTATATTTTACTTATAGTTACAAAAATCGTTAATTTAGTGCAAGTGACGTTATCATTACTCACTGAAGTTAGCTTTCTTACAAAATATATGGAGTTCCTTAAAAAGCTGAAGTACAGGATGATACAGAAGTTACCAACCAACGATAAATGAATATCAGATGACTGACATGCAAATACTCAATGCTTTGTACACTATACAATGGTTGTCTTAAGGGAGCGATTTCCTATGTCATATATGAAGTAAAGGAAATTAATACACACTAATGGTTATTACGTACATTTTTAGATTAATTGCATTAAAAACACGAAGATTTATTTAAAGCGATGATTCAGACGTAACTCTGTTATTTGAAAATTCTCCTTTTCTACTGATAAAATTGTATACGTGCATAGTGGGAGTTGTGTCTTGGTCTAGGCATATATTTGCCCATTGCTATGCACTATATAGAGGAAATTTAGTTACACAAAATGCTTACTGAATTTTCAAATAAATCTTTAGCAACATTTTGCCATTTTACATCTCTAAGTAATGTGATCAAGTAGTCACTAGTTACAGTAAATTATCATGAACCGTATATGTTAGCTAATAGCTATGTTTACTGTCATTGCAATCTATAAAGTTAGCTACAATACCAAGTAATCATTTGGCCATATATGAGGATAAAAAGTCAGTGCACGTTATAAATTAAAAATGGGAATTTAAAACTCTCAAAATAAAATAAAACAATGCTGTAGATACTATACACATTATTTACACAAACTACAAAATCCTATTCTGATACCCACCAGGGGCTCAGTGGTATGTCTGCGAACTTAAAACTGTAAAAACCGGGTTTCGATACCCGTGGTGGGCATAGTACAGATAGCTCATTGACTAGCTTTATACTTAATTCAAAACAACAACAACCTGTTCTGATTCCACCCAATGTCCTTTCATTTTAGGTAACAGCACAAATAGGGTTTGTAGTTTAAGAAAATAGTGCTTACATTGTAACCACTATTGTTTCTTTATTCTTTTAAAATCCCCATTTGCAGGTTTTGTTTTTAAATTTGAAATATTTCATTTATCTTGTTACATTAATAAGTTGATAATACTTGAAGTTCAACTGCAAAGTTCATGGTGTTAAAAAATTAACTCGTAGGTTAAAAAATCAATTAAATTCAAAAATATAAAGTTTTGCTTTATAGAGTTTCGTATTTCTATCTTTGACTGTAAATGATTTTTAGTCTTGTATCCACTGAAATTGAGTGGAAATTGGATGGACAGTTTTCTTCCCATCGTGTACATAATCACTTTGTATTTCTTTTGTGCTCTCAAGAACAGTTTGCGTGGGTAAAACTTTCAAATAATCGATTTTCTTAAAGCAGCTGGATGTAATCGGATTTATAACTCAGGTTCTAGCAAACTGTTATGACGAAGGAAATGCGTCAGTACTTAACTAGGTCCACATTGAAAGTCATATATGGTTGCCCTTATCACTATTATACTGCTGGCATATATTTTATTAGTTTTACTCTGATATGATCGGTTTACAGAATATCTAATCTTGTATTTCTAAAGTAATAAAAATATGTGTGCGTATTTTGCTAGGATATTATCCACATCTTCAAAATCAAGAGTTGTAACCAGAATTATTTTCTTTTCCTTTAGGTTATTCAAAGGGATACATTTAGTGCTTAATAGGAAAAAAAAAAATAACCTGTTATATAACCATTTTATGAATTGTATCTTACACATGAAATCTATATTAAAATATTTTCTCATATGATAACTGTAGTCTTCTTGTGTAAGCTCACGTGAAAACAAGAGGGAATCTTCAATAGTCTTGGCAGTTGAAACTGTTTTAGGCAGGAATTGAGTAAATCAATCGATGAGACATTTTTCCCTTTTTGTTTTCGAAAATTATGTGTGATAGCAATACCAAGGGAGAGTGTATACCAGAATCAACTATATTACTCATTGGAATCTCTTCCACTCTACACTAAAATTGAAATTCTTGTAGGTAGGATTAAAGTAAATTAACCTTTGAGACCTTGAGTAAGGTCAAACACATAATTCGAAAGGGTTTGACCTCCTGAATCCAAAGTATATTCGATCTCAAACCGATCAAAATACGACTGAGCTCTGAGCTGAAAGTTTGTATTCGATAAACACAGAACTATTTTATGAACCGACCCACCGCAACTAAAAACATACAAGGAGCCTCTGCTACCTGAAGTTATAATATTAGTGAATTTAAGATAGAATGATAAGCTAAAAGGTGCCTTTCTCCAGTGGCACAGAAGCAGGTCTCTGGACTCGCACCGTGGTTGGCAGAACACAGATAGCCCATTATGTAATATTGTGCTTTATTCCAAACAAACACATTAAAATGAAATTGTAATCTGTACTGAAAAGCAACCATCTTTATGAGTAAAATATGGTAAAAATGAGGAATGTATATGCATAAATTATGCACACAAGCTTTAGCCCAGAATCATGTTAAAGGTTATTGGCGTTTGCTACCATCGAAAAAGCTTTGTTGGTATGATCTAATTTTGTTCGGAATAATGTATATGATTTGTGAAAGTTAGGCAACTTTGGTAACAAAAGAGATTACAAGTTCACAAAACATTCAGCAAGACTTAAACTAACAAATAAACGTTTGTTCTTTTAACAGTGAAATTAAATATTCATAACTTCATAAAGTAATTGTGATTATACATACAAACCCGCCACAATTTTGGAAATAGGCAGACATTTTGTATCATACAAGCACGTTAAACATTGTCTTGTATAGTATATAAATTACATAAAAAACTATGAACTTTGAGAAGACTTATATGATATCCTGCATTTTATATTTCTATTTAATGGAAAGAAAATGATAGCTTTCAAGAAGTACCTTTGTAAAACCATTGAGTCTACTGGAAAACATTATTAAAATGTTTTTTTTTTCAAATAAATGTTCAACTATTTCACTGATTTTAACTAAGAGTTAAAATTATGACCATCTTTTTACATCACATAATCATTTCAATTGCTAAGAGAGATTCCAAATCCATCAGATTTCTTTCGTACTCGTCAACTGGAAAGATGTGAGGCCTAAACTGTTTCCTTAACTCAGTGTAGTTTTTCAAACCACATCTGCACGAAGCAATATTAAACATACAGTACTGTGCAAAATTGTTGGGGCAAAGTCAAAAATTAGATTTCAGACTACTTTCAAAGAATACTGGAAAGTAAATTACACGAGAAACATTAAATATTTATTAATATCCATGTTTAATGTAACAGAATTTCAGTGGAAGTGAATGAGTCCAACAAACAGTTACTACTTTGTGTGTTCGTCGATACCTGTGGTGGGCAGAGCACAGATAGTCCATTGTGTAGCTTTGTGCTTAATTCAAAACAACAACAACTCTTTCGCTTCAATAACTGCAAACAGTCTTTCAGATATTGTTGCAACATGTTTAATTAAAGTCTTCTTTGGGATTTTACTCCAAATGTGTGAAATACACTCCCGTATTAAGTTTCTCTGGAAGTAACTTTTGATTTGCTCAGTTGAGTTGAGATTGGGGTCCTGGGAAGAGATGAATAATTCAAGCAGCTTCTTTTTTAGACATGTAGCTTCTGCATAGGTTGGACGAGTGTTTGAGGTCATTCATTAACTTCTTGGTAGTAAAATCCTTTAGTAATAATATTCAAACCACTGAGTATATCATGACGGATCAGTATTTGATAGCATTTGCGTTTTGATATATTATTCTTTATGTCTTGCAAATATTTCCTGTTCCCTCAGCAGAAAAAAAACAACAACAAACAAACACCCCTAAACCATTACACTGCCTCAATCATGGTAAGTGCTATGCATTGAGGAAAGCTTTATCAATTTTATTACACTGGATGTACAACCGACGTTTCGAATAAAATGTTTCAAACTTGGACTTATCCGTTCACAGCATCCTTTTCCAATCACCACCATTCCGGGTTTTGTACCTTTTAGAAAATTCCATTATCTTGACAATATATAAAGACGGAATTAAATGTTTTTAACAAATAGCTATACGCCCAATTTTTCTTTCTCGTTGAGTCTTCTTGACTCTGTAGATTTGGACATTTTTCTGTCATTTGGTACATGGTCGTGTATCTCACGCTTGAGTGGCAGTCCTCCTTCTGTCCTGAAGGCTACATGAACGAAAATACTTAATATCAGTATCATTCAATATAGGTGTTCTGTCTCTTCCTTTCCTATTTTAAAATTTACATGGTTTGACAGTTTTTGGGGATAAATTTAAATCTGCAGCAATTTGCCGAAGAGTCCAATCAGCACCATGTAAAGCTGTTATGCTGAGAATTAAACACAGTTGTTATTAAGACTTATTTGTGGAGTGCTATTAATTGATTTCTTTTAGCACATACTGGCACCATACGTTATCTTCTTTCTATATAGTTAAGGCTCTGCATGGGGTAACATGATAGTTATTTCAGACCTTAAATTTGATTTGTATGTTCATTCAAACAGAACTCTTATGATACACCCTTGGTTCAAATATGTGTAAATTCTAAAGAATAAGTATTTTTTCCTTGGCTTATTCAGTTGTTAAGAGGAACTAGTGTAGCATTACAATAGTGTTGAAATTTATATCCTGTGATGACATTGAAGATTTAACTACATGAAATGGAAAGAAAGACAAAATATTCTCTTGTCCTGACACTTTTTCAAAGTACTATAACTGTTAAACTCAAAACCTTTATACTTGTAACATACGAGTTCTTAACTTGTTTTCTGTTTTTATTTTAACTCGAAATAATTTCTAAAGAAATCATAAGACGGAATACCGAGTGAAAATATAAAATCAATTATTAATAAAATGTAATCAATATTAAAAATAGTAACCAAATAACTTGTAATTTTTAATGTAAGATTTTAACTGGAAACATTCTACCATTCTGTTGCCTACTGAGTGAGTCACGAGCTTTTGTAGTAAGAGAAAAAAGCATAATTAATTATAACCAATATATTCTGCAACATCGTTGCAGCTTTCAGTAATTTTCGTTATAAAAAGGTGGCTTGTTTCTAATTCATGTTTCTCGCTGAGACAGCAATAACTCTTTGGTTTACAAAACTAAAATCAGGGGCTCGATTCCCCTCGGTGGACAAATTAGCGATCCCGATGTGGCTTTGCTATAAGAAACACACACTCAGACTCATAGGTATAGGTGCACATTTGGTTATGACTATTTGGTTTCACTTCATCTATGGAACCAGTTTGGGCGTCTGTAATCTCCAACACTGTTCAAACTAGGTACTAACACCATTGTTCGTAAAGGCTGTTCGATATTCCAAGTTAACAATTCGGCCAAATTTTGGTTATATTGATGTGTCCCACTGTTTTCTTTCTCTCGCGAATCCGTAAAATATAGTTACCATATGAAATACGGACATCGTTGTATTATGTATCGGGATTTAAATCCATATGAATCAGGTACAACTCGACTTCTTTCTCCCAACTGCACTGTTGTTTAGATTTCACACGTTGAACATTACACAAAAAAGTGTTTTGATTTTACGTAAAGTCAAAGTAAGAATTTAATATACTGCTTAGGACCGTGTGTTCATTTAGGTATCATATTCATTATTCACACTGGTATACACTTCTCTCTTACAAGTCCGCTGCATTTTCTTTACGCAGCCAATAACATATGTTTTTACATAAAAACCTTTATATTAAACGATATATACACCACATTAATTATAACACGAGATAGCTGATTACTAAATTTGTAATACATATTTATGGAAGATGGATACTTGTGCTCATTTCAAACAAGTGAGTAATTTCTCTAGGAGTTTGGCACAGTGTAGTTGTAAGGCTATGTAGAAAGCGGAAGTTTGTTGTCTACCATGAAATATTATACACACTCGTAGGTATTGAGTTTTGAAGTTTAGTTGTCATTTTCTTAGATGCTATATTTATCCACGCCAGACAGGCGTATTCGATCACTGGTTGTGTATATTGTTTGCACATCTTAAATTTGTTGGGCGTTATGCCGACATTATGTCCAGTCACAGTTCTAACTTGGTTCACGCCTCTCCAAATTTTATTTGAAATGTCATTAATATGTTTTTGCGAAGTTAATTTTTTACCACACGTAAGGCCGAGAGAGTTTCGTAACGCAGGAGGCTGGTGGGTTGTTTCGTATAGATATAGTTCTGAATTGATTTTGAGTTGTTTTTTTATATTGAAAGTACAAATATTTGTGTTTGTGTTATACAGATTTTAATTCTTTTCCTTTGGCAGTATTCTCTTGTTTTGTCTAGAGATTAAAGCTTTGTGGCAGCTTTGGAACTCTTCCGGGATTGCTAGATCATCTGCAAATTGTGAGGTAAAGAAAAATTTGAGTCAATTAATGCCATGTCGTTTTCACACGTTATGAAGAGTATGGGGCTAGCAACCCCTCCTTGAGATACGCCTACGTCAGGAATAAAATTTTCCTAGTAGATGACTTTGAAATTTACATGACATTTTCTACTTTATAGAAGATTGATAACACTGGTTTACAAAGAAATTGAGGCAAGCACAAAAATAGCTGTTTTAACCTAATTTAGGGGTGCTGAATTCAGATTTTAAATCCGTTTTTACTCATCACCTCTAGTTTTTTAGATATGCATACTGTACATTTTGACACATACTATACATAAAGGCGTATATGCATTCAGGGTTAATTTCTAATATTGTGTGACTTATGTCTTCTTTTTTAGTTATTATGCAATAAATGTAAGTGATAGCATTACATTACACATATATATATATAGCTATATATCAAGACGGATCACCAGTTTCAGGAATCGGAACAAAGACCTTGCTTCATTTTTCGACATGGAAAACAAGTTGTGCTACTGCACAAATGTACCTGGCTTGTTCACTTTCCTTGGTTTGCCACATAATCCTTCAGTCTGGCGTCTTTTCATAGACTCTTCCAAGCGAAATCTCAAGGCTGTGCTTCTGCACAACGGGAATAAATATCCCAGCATTCCCACTGCACACTCTGTCCATCTAAAGGAGTCCTATGACAATATGGAGCTTCTTTTAGAAGCTGTTAAGTACAACCAGTACCAGTGGAGTCTGTATGGGGACCTCAAGGTCATTGGTCTTCTTATGTGTATGCAAGCGGGCTTCACAAAGTACTGTTGCTTTCTCTGTCTCTGGGATAGTCGAGCTGTATCCCAGCATTACAAGCAGAAAGACGGGGGGTCTAGAAGCACTTTCGTTCCTGGCGAACACAGCGCCAAGGAGAATCCTCTGGTTGACATGAAGAAGGTGCTTCTTCCTCCTATTCACATCAAGCTTGGTTTTATGAAGAATTTCGTGAAAGCCATGGACAAAAATGGTGCTGCCTTCCACCACTTGTCTACTGTGTTCCCAGGTCTCAGTGCTGCTAAGCTCAGAGGGCATCTTTGTCGGACCTCAAATCCGAGAAGTGCTGAAGGATACTGATTTTGAGGAGCTTCTTACCTTAGAGGAACTGAGAGCATGGGAAGCATTTAAGTCAGTCTGTAGTGGCTTCCTTGGTAACACACGCGTACCAAATTACCAAGCCTGTATTGAGAAGTTGCTAAAGACTTATGAGTATATGGGATGCCGAATGTCACTCAAAATTCAGTTTCTCCATTCCCACCTCAACTTATTCCCTCCAAACCTTGGAGCAGTGGGTGATGAGCACAGAGAAAGATTCCACCAAGACATTACGAAGATGGAGAGCAACTACCAAGGCAAGTAGAACCCCAGCATGATGGGAGACTTCTGCTGGATGCTCTTGCGTGACATCCCGGAGGCAAAATACACCAGATCATCTAAGAAAACACACTTCTAACTGTCTGCGGTACTATGAATTGTGTACATTGTGTCATCCAAGTATATTTATTCCGTCAATGTTCTTTATCTATCCTGTTTTATCTGTAATAAGCTGCTGCAACTGTTGAAATAAGCACGTATATACTCTGTATATACTAAAATGAGACTATTTAAAAGCCAGAAAACTAGAGGTGATAGAGCAAAACTGTATAAAAATTTGAATTCAGCACACCCAAATTAGTAAAAAACACCAATTCACATTCTTGCCTCAGACAAAAAATATTTTTTTGGAAACCAGTGTAATCAGTGAAATATACGTGGTGGTAGTTTCATCTCTAAAACCTGGAATCTTCACTCCAAGTGCCAGGACCTATCGATATCCTTCTCTAAATCGATCAGACAGACGACTGTACACCATGTTTGTTGTTATAAAAAGTATCTATGACAGTTACGTTTACTACTACTTTCTGAAACAGTTTCGTATATTCGATAATTTTGAATTTCTCTCTAAATAAATGTTTAATCTATTAGTGATCATTCTTTTCTTAGAACTTTGTATTATCGTTGGTCAGGATGATGGATTGTAGCTCTGCGGATTATGCGCTGACTTCCCTTCCTTTAAAAACACGAAAATGTTTCTTTCCAAGAACCAGCGATATACCCTAATATCAGGGCAAGGTTGAAAGAGCCTTTACATGTTGAAGTAATAGCCAAGTTCCCCATTTGTGTAGAATAGCTTGTATACTGCCTTTACAGTGCTTTGTCTTTAATATATTTTATTGCTATGGAAATTAGGCTCGTTATTTCTTCTGTTGTATGTAGTGGGACGGCTACAAGGAAAATCGATTAAAAGATTTCTTTATTGTGTTCAATCAATCTTTGTATTCATTTGGTTTAGGTAGTAATCACTCACCTCGCGGTCGTTTCGTATTATATATGTATTCCTTAAATACCTCTGGCATGGTCCGGTGGGTTAAAACGTTCGACTCGTAATTTGAGAGTTGCGGGATCGAATCACGGTCACACCAAACATGCTCGCCCTTTCAGCCGTGGGGGCGATATAACGTGACAGTCAATCCCACAATTCGTTGGTAAAAGAATAGCCCAAGAGTTGGCGGTGGGTGGTGGTGACTAGCTACCTTCCCACAGCTCACTCAATTAGGGACGGCTAGCGCAGATAGCCCTCGAGTAGCTTTGCGCGAAATTCTAAAAACAACCAACCAAACTTCTGCTGTGTGTGTGTCTATATATATATATATATATATATACTGTTTTGTTACTATATAATATGCTGATGGCTATGTTTTTGTTAGTTTGTTATTTTGTATCTATAGTTTCTGGTGATCTAAGAAAAGTGGTGGATTGTATTGTTGGTTTAGTTTGTCACAGAAGAAGCTCCAAGTTTTTTGTTTTAACAGTTTAACTTCGTATCCAATCTCGTTTCTAAATGCGTTAATTTAAGTATAATTTGCATAGACTGCGCCACTTTTTGACCATATCTATCACACTTGAATGTGGTTTCCACGTGTTATGCTTGGATAAAGCTGTTTTGACAGCCTTTATAATACATTCAGCTATTATTTGACAGCAATCATCAACAGGCGATGGTCTTAATACACTTTCTGATTGAATTTTGTAATATTTCATTTAACTTTTCGTATTTTTGCCAATCGGCTTTGTTTTAAATTTTGTGCAAATTCCTCTGGCATGGTTAGGTGGGTTAAAACGTTAGACTCGTAATTTGAGAGTTGCGGGATCGAATCACGGTCACACCAAACATGCTCGCCCTTTCAGCCGTGGGGGCGATATAACGTAACAGTCAATCCCACAATTCGTTGGTAAAAGAATAGCCCAAGAGTTGGCGGTGGGTGGTGGTGACTAGCTGCCTTCCCTCAGCACGTCGATTTAAGATCCCAGGGCTACATGTCCCAAATTTATCAGTGACAGACCAGAGCGAAGGCAGCTAGTCATCGCCACCCACCACCAACTCTTGGGCTACTCTTTTATTATGAATAATGAGATTGAACGTCATATTATGTTGCTCCCACGCTGAAAGAGCGAGCATTTGATGATAGGGATTTAAACCCGCGTTTTTCAGACTGTGAGTCGAGTACATTAATCACCAGGTTAGCACGTCGATTTAAGATCCCAAACATCTGTGTATTTATCACACCATGCCAATTCCTTAAATTTGAAAAATAGACACGATTTAATTTGCTTCGAATTTCACGCAAAGCTATTCGAGGGCAATCTACGCTAGCCGTCCCTAATTTAGCAGTGTAAGCCCAGAGGGAAGGCGGTGGGTGGTGGTGACTAGCTGCCTTCCCTCAGCACGTCGATTTAAGCACGTCATCGCCACCCACCGCCAACTCTTGGGCTACTCTTTTACCAACGAATAGTGAGATTGACTGTTACATTATAACGCCCCCACGACTGAAATAGAAAGCATATTTAATGCGACAAGGATTCGAATCCACGACTCTCAGATTACGAGTCCAGTCCCTTAACCACCTGGCCATGCCGAGCCGAATGGGCGCGAAAACATCATATAAATCCTAAAGTAATTTTAACAATTCCAGACCTTCTGTCATAATATTACAACCTTTCTCTCATTTCCCCTCCTCTTTCTTATTTTCTACATGCTGTTTGTTTGTGTGTAGAAAATTACTACTTGTACAGTCAAACAAAAAATATAGTTAAAAAGAAGGAATGCGTATAAATCAGGCAATCCAAACCTCTGACGAACGACGTTTTACTGAACAAAACAAGTCCAAAGAAAAACGAAATTGATGACGCCGCGTTGTCAGTTTTTGTATTTGATTCTTTAACAGCAGGTGTTTGTGATCAATTTCAACAATAAATGGACAGCACTCTATCCTTGCAAGGTTTTCGGATGACGCTGATGAACCCTGAGTCTTCAACTCATGCCAAACGTTTTCAATTGGGTTGAGATCGGGTGACTACGATGGTCACTTCAGAATGCTTATATGGTTTCTCTGCAACCAGGATTGCATATATTTCGATATGTGCTTAGAGTGATTGTCGTGCTGGAAGATCCAATGACGCCCAAACCGCAAGTTCCGAGCATCATTCTTGATACAAGTGCCTAATATATAAACACATTCTTCTTTTATTCATAATTCCGTTGAGACGGTGAAGGCTGCCTACACCAGAAGAGCTGAAGGAACCCCATAACGATCGAGCCATCTCCGTGTTTAACTCTAGGGACGGTGTTCTTTGGAAGATTTAGTTCCCTTTTCTTACGGAAAATATAGCGAACATCATTGTGGCCGAAAAGTTTGATTTTAGTCTCGTCTGACCAAAGAATACTCTTCCAAGAGGTAAAGGGTTTATATACATGCTTTCTTGCATACCTCAATCGTGCTTCTAAATGGAGTTCTTCGAGGATGGCATGCTTTGAACCCAGAAGAACGTAACATGTTCGTAACTGTGGATGTGCATACTTCAACCCCAGTTTCCCTTACCACTTTCTGTCATTACGTGTTAAACGAGGGTTCCTACTAACTTCTATGAGAACCTTCCTCTTGGTTCTCTCTGGAATTTTAGTAGGGCTTTCGGAACAATGGAGATTAGCAATTGATCTTGTAAGCTTAAACTTGGTAATCTTACTTTGAACAGTAGATTTCGGCAAATTGAGTTGTGTATCAATACCGAAAAGAGACACACGAGACTTGTGTTTTACAATAATTCGTTTGTTGTTGTTGTTCCCTGTTCACCAAGCAGATAATGACGGAGACGGCGCTTAATTGCTGGAAGTAAATGTTTTGCTGGCTAAATTCCAATAATTATGAACCTCTTGTCTTGTTCTGGAATGGTATAATGTAGTTTATTCGCCAAACTAAAAATTTTTACGGGAACATCAGTTTTTTCACACGTTCTAAACTGTACGATCACTTTCTGCTACTATTTTTGGTTATTTGTTTATAAACAGTTTATTTGTCGTTTAATTTACATACAAATCTAAGTAGAAGTGTGTTTGTATAATATTTATAATACATTATACTTCTATTAGCCTACTTGTGATACTTTTTTAAGTCATGAGCAAAAGACCACTCGGGACGCAGGGGTACGAACACTTTCTGTCGTAACTGTACCTATTTAACACATTGGGTCGTAACTGTACCTATTTAACACAATGGGTCCTAACTGTACCTATTTAACACAATGGGTCCTAACTGTACCTATTTAACAGATTGGTAGTAGATATTAGACATTTTCTCCACTTTCACCTTGTAATACTTTTTGTTGATAATGTGATGCACTTCGAATGGTTCTTTTCATTTCAGGGCGAGTTTGTTGTTGTCTGTGGGTAGCAGAACTACGATCTGTCCGATCCTCTAACTTTCCGTAAGCAATGAAGGGTGATATAAATTTGAGAAGTTGTGGGCTTAGCTGCTGACATCTTGCTATTTTAATGTATATATTTTTAATGATTTTGTTTCATTATTTTAATTTTTTCAACACGCGAGACTTGCGAACTGCAATTAAATCTGTTAGACGGTGTATTCTCAACGCAATGGGGTCCCACTTAATCCGTCATCTCCACAACCGAGGGCACATTTTATATCCCACACTACAGCCTGTATCTTTAAAATTAATTTAATATATGCAACGTCTTCAACAATATCATTTTTGTTTTTGTTGAAGACGTTGCATATATTAAAATAAAGAATAATTAGAATAGAAGGGCGAATTTCGTATTTCACATGCAATACTTATTATCATTCTAAACGTGTGTTCGTTCAAAATTTCTTACAGTATTAAGATAAAAACAGCAAGAATCTCCTGAAAAAAAAAAAACGTTAGCAGACAACCAGCAGAATAAACAGGCGAAGAGTGTAAGAAAATTAACCAATAACCGATAAGTACGGATCACACGAAAAAATTTAAAGATCTATATAGAAAGGAATAAATCATACAATGAAAAGTACAATACGTTTCAATAACGATGAAATATATTTACGTACACATTCAATGTGCATCGAGAAAATTTCCAACTGTTTGATAACTGCGCGTCGGAAAGCCCAACGTTCATGTTGCAACATGCTTTTGAAAACGTTATTTAAGCTATAGAGTTGTTATAATTGTGACAGTAAATTCTGCTATTCTATTAAGAGTAGTCGGAGCTACTGATTAGCTGCCCTTCTTCCGATTAACAATTCTAGACTACAGCTCTTAAGCTTGTGTCACGTAAGGTACTGTTCAAGTTGGAGATACCAACATCCCTCTGAGAACTAACTTTTAGATTAATATATGAAAAACAGTATAAAAATACTAAAGTGAGAGTGTGTGAAAGTGTGTTTAGAACACAGTGGAGTTCATCATGCAAAATTTCTATAACTGAGATGTAACACTAAAAATTCCACCAGTATTCTACATTTACACAGAAACAAGTCAATCTTGAACCGAACAACTGAAAACCTTGCTCAATAAATATACTGAAGATAAAAATCAAACACACCGAGAATTACTGTATCGTGTAAATTTCAAATTGAAAACTTGGTAAATGTGTTCAAGTTTAAGAAAGGACCAATGTTGCAAAAAACTAGCAAAATAATCCAACTGACTAAACCTTGTTGAAACTCCCGCGTTTCTCCGAAAATAAGACAGGGCTTATATTAATTTTAACTCCAAAATATGACACTAGGGCTTATTTTCGGGGGATGTCTTATTTTGATACATTAAAAAAATGAAGTGACAAAGTAAAAATTATAAGACCTCTAAATAAATAGAAATTACGAAAAATATTCAGAAACTCATTAACAGGAATTTATTCTGTTAACTATTAAACTAATTAATAAATTAATTTTTTTATTTCTTTCCTCTTCCTGCCACTCTTAACTAGGGCTTATTTTAAGAGTAGGGCTTATATTAAAACTATCCCCAAAAATCACACTAGGTCTTATTTTATGGGTAGGTCTTAATATTGGAGAAACACAGTCCCTATGAAAGCGTTTCATATAGGGAGAAGGGGCAAATGAATATTTTTGGGTTATTTGATGAAATATTTTAAACATTGCACGATACTTGCTAAGTAACGAAATACAGATACTAGGTGAAAAAAAATCCTTTGAAAATTTACACGCACGCACATAAAATAAGATAAAAATAAACAAATAAATTATTTTAATACAAAAACAAATAGAAAAACCACCAACACAGAGGAAAGAAAAGCTCACAGTTTATTGCTCCTAAAACTAAGCGATATTGTAAACAGTGAACGTTTTTGTTTCGTAAATACAAAGTTTACAAAAACACAGTTCTTAAGATGCGTATGTAGGTGGAACAGTATCTTTTATTTACAGCACAAGATAAATAGTTCTTAATTATTTATTACTTTTTGCCAAACACCTATCTTTTAGCATTTTCTTAGCTAAAATAAATGTTAAAATATGCAATTGTACGAAATGGCTTCTCTTTTAAAACATGAAATTCGAAAAAAAATGGGCCTACGTTGTTTTTTTTATATTATTGTGTAAACCTGAAGTCTTAAAAATTCTCAATATTATATCCAAAACTTGGCCTAAGTGGCTTACGTTACACAAATTTTCCACATTAAAAAGGAGACTAAAAATTAAAAATGCACTCCAACATCAACATTTTTAAAAATACCTTTTTTCACCACCAACGAAGGAAATCGCAAAATAATTATGACGTGAAAACTTTTAATCATTTTAGGGATATTCTTCAACACAAAATTCATGATTTACACAGACGTATATTTTATAATAAATTACATATACTAAAGGCGACTAGCATACACGTGCAAACTTCTTAACGTCACAACGTGATATCATACTACTATGACCAATAATATATAAGCTAGATATTTAAAAGTATGACAACTATTATATTGCCAATACCAAAAACTGGCACACGGAATAACCAAACCTAAACGTTTTGAAATTATATATTGAAGCTTTTCAACCATTAAAAGTCTCTTTGCGTCACCTACATCTCAAATTACACCCCACCCCAGTCTCACTTAAGCTTCAAATGTGTCGGTTTTATTTTGGAAATCATGTTAACCAGATTCTCCACAGATAGCTTTACCACGTGTGGTTTAAAATTAATTTTCCATAGTTAAATATCGTCTACACAGATGCTATCAGGTTAGAAAATTAAAATGAGGTCTAAGCCTTATTTTGTTATAAGCCCCCTTCTTACGTTCATTGCAGGGTCACTAATTCCTGGTACTAAAAGATGAATAGGAAAGGATCGATTTATGTAATTAAAGGTAGCTGCTTTAATCATACGATCTGGGAAAGATCATACGTTATTGAAATTCACAATTTAACAATAGATTCAATTCTTGTTTCAAGTAATAAATAATGCCTGAAATTTAAGAGATATTACTCGATATAAATACCAGTAAAGGTATGCGCAGTTTTGAGGTCAATGATGTTTAACTTCGTGTTTCATAATATGAATCAAGATTACAAATCGCTAAGAAGTTACTGTCGTCCATATAAAGTAACGTTACACTCCGAACAAGTACTCTTGCACTATACGGTTCAATTAAGACACAGTGCTTTTAATATTAAATAAGGCATATTCAATCCATATTTTCCTTTACTCCTTCCCACATAGAACTTTGTCATTGCAGCCTTGCTTCTTGTATATGGGGCTGGGGTAAATATGGTGTAAAGCCAGCAACAGTTCCAAACCCTGGTATAGCCTGAGGGCTGGTGTATGGATAGACGTGAGGTTGTAGATAAGGCGAGATTCCATGGCCAGTAGATGGAACTGAAGTAACAGTTGGAAAGGCATAGCTGGCTTGATCCAAGCTGTTAGTATACTGAGTGGGATGATATGCAGCTGCGTAATCATAAAACTGCCATGTTGTTGATGATGCTGATGATAAAGGCAGGTGCGAGGGTATCACTAAGCCTGACGATGGTGATGTAGCGTATGGGGATGGATAGATGTACGGAGGCGACAGACTGGAATAACAAAATAAAGAAAAGAGATTACCTTATTACATATATACTAATAAATCTACATTGACAAGTACAAATAATTTTTTCCGGAAATCAAAATAAACGTAGACTTAACATGTTTCTAAATAAATATACAAATACAAATTTACCATATACGAGACCATATTTATTTATTATATATATAAAGTTCATAATTTTATTGATGTTGAATGTATAAGTTAGATTTAAACAGGCTTAGTTTTACCCTTTTCATAAATGACAAGTTCTGCATTTCTTTACGATATCCTTCCATTTTCAAAAGAAAAAATACAAAAATATCATTTTTATAAATTAACAAAACTTATAACATAGAACTTCTCCGATTTTAATAAACCTGACTTAAACAACTGAAGTTAATTTGGAGGTAATCATACATTTCATAATTCTGTTTTTACACTGAAGCTATTGCTTGTATTATAAACCCACAGAAAGGACAATTTTTTGCTGACTGCATATCTATAATTTACCCTCGAATGTACTAAAAAAACCTGACGTCATATGTTTTTTAAAACTTTCTGGGCCTAACTTAACGTCATTACGACCTGAAGCTCCCCCCATCTCAAACTCAAACTATTACATTAAAAATATAGTTTAAATCAATTTAGACTCTTACTTAAACCTTGTTTAAGAAATGAAAATCAAAAATCGTATTAACCTTGATATCAGATTATATATCTGAATGACATGCAATAAGATTCATCTCGTGTTTATTCTAGGCCGCTACAAATCGCTACACACCTATATTCCAGTCGGTATGCGAAAAAGCAATCGACATCAGAGTATCACTCAGTTATATTAATCTTCTAGTGTAAAACGGCAGCAGACGATTTGTTTTAAAACACAGACTTGAGGTAAAACTTATTTATATATTACTGTTCAAGAGAGAACATTTCTAGATCGTTCATTTTGAAAGACTCGAGCCGAATACAGCGCAGAGCAAGTTTTTCTTTTCAAACAGAATGTTCCGAAAGGTTTTATGAAAAAAATAAATTCTTTTTTCGTTAAGGCATATACGTCACTAAGTCACGGGACGAAAGTGACGACAAAATAAAATGAACTTTTATATTAGTTTGAAAGTAATTTCCGGGTGAATAACACAACATCTACATTAAGAATTAAACTGCTTGAAGCGTTACGTATTGTAGTAAAAACATACACGGGTTCTTGTCCTTAACGTTGTTTCGACGTTATGAAAATACAAAGCAAATAACAAAAAAAAAAACGTAGGTACCGATCTCCTTGATGACGGCCCGGCATGGCCAAGTGGTTAAGGCACTCAACTCATAATCTGAGGGTGCCGGGTTCGAATTTCCGCCATACAAAAAATGTTCGTTCTTTCAGCCGTGGGGGCGTTATAATGTGACGGTCAATCTCACTATTCGTTGGTAACATACTAGCTCAAGAATTGGCGATGGGTAGTGATGACTAGCTTCCTTCCATTTAGTCTTCACACTGCTAAGTTAAGACACGGCTAGCGCAGATAGCCCTTGTGTAGCTTTGCGCGAAATTCAAAACAAATCAAATCAAAATCCTCCTTGATGTAAGTGTACACGAGTCGTTCAAAAAAAAAAAAAAGTGTTGCAATGACAGATGAAATCCTACGAGTTAGGGTTTAAAAAAATCCGATTGCTCTACTGTCACACGTATTTAAACTCTTAAGGACTTGGATGTCCTTAAGTTAGCACATAACTGATGGCAATTCAAGAGCAATCGGTTAGAAAAAGCGTACGTACAATACAAGTAGAAATATCCATCCATTCAGAACAAACGAGAGAACGCTCGTTGCGAATTTGTAATTTAACTGTAACAACTGATGTTACAAAACATGTTGCTTAAGCAATAGGTTATAATGAATAATACATAGGTAATTATTGATCATGAATTTGGGCACTATGCCAAGAAAAAGTAAACAGAGATGTCAATACGAACGTTAACAAATAATTCGGATGCACAATTTGGTTATCATTTTTAGCTTCTATGCCTAACAAGTTCACATTTGATTTCAATACCTATAAACAAAATACGGATAACGTTGAACTTTCTACAAGCTTTAATTCTTGACAGAACATGTTTTCGCAACACTAAATAACTCAAAGTTTTAAACGGAAAACTATTTTAATATATTCAAAGTATATTTTGGAATATAACCTTTGTTGGAAAATACGATTGAAACTGGTATTAGTGATATAGTAAATTTCAATACATTTTTTATCACAAATATACACAGTCGTGTATCTACACTATGTTGCGGCGATCGAACCCTAAATTCAGACGTTATAAGTCCATAAGCTTACAGATGTGCCACCGAAAAAAAATATTGAAGGAAAATAAATCCTCACGTCTTCAAAAAGAATTTCTACCGAACCAGTTTGAAATAAAATTCTTACACGCAGAACACAAGATTAGAGCACAATAAGCGGAGTGGAAACCATAAACCTATTCATTTGTTACGACTCTAACCATATTTAAAATCGCTCTGAAAGCTTCTTCTTTAAAGTTCAAAATTAAAATTAAGAGCAAATATCAACGTTGAATATCACAATACACCTCACATCTGTCTTCGCACGGATAGCTGTTGCTCTTCGTGAAACAGGAATACGTGCATTTTTGGTACATGAAATCAACTCCAAATAATTATTTTCACATTGGAATCTGAAACTAAAGGGAAAAAGTATCGTTCCTGACATCTTTAAAAAAACTCCACGTTCTTGTACTTCGCGAGCCAAATTACACAGCAAGCTCTCTTCAAATCTTCCTTCTAGAATTTAAACCCTCACAAAGAACTTAAGATCTATACCAGCAGAAACGCCTACTTTACCAGATTCACCAATGATTGGTTGTAAGCTAGAAAACGTCGTCAAAACCAAGAAACTGCAACAAGTTTAGTTTTAGCTTTCCGTCTATAGTCCCTAATATGAGCTAAATTTACGTGTGTGTGTGTACGCGCGCGTTTTTCAATATTTAACATGAAATCAATTCATACTTACACAAGACTTTTGACTTTTGGAGGAAGAGAGAAGGAGAGAAACAAGACGTGTTTTGTCCGGCTTTTGGTTAAAGTGATTTAGGCTTAATAGTTTTTACTTGAAAATTTAAGAAGAAGTATTAGAACTACTTGACAACTGTTCAAGACAGCAAATCAATTTGAGAAAACTTCTGAAATCAGGAACAGAAGAGCGGGAAACCGCAAGAAACAACAACTACGGGTCCTACAAGACCAAACAAAGAAATGGCGGGAAAAGCCGTTACGACTAACGAAAAAACTATTGCAGGTAAGTCAAGCACTACTGGTGGCAATATAATCACTAATTCCCCATTGCTAACTCTCTGTAGTTTAGCAAAAAGAGAGTTAAATACGGCTAAGAAAACAAAAACTGTAATTAAAAAAAAAGGTAAAGCTAAGAGAAAATTAATAAAAGAGGTTAATTCTTCGGAAAACTCCGAATGTGAAGAAGAAGCAGTGATGGCTACCAATACTGAGGTAGAGGTAGCTACTCCTGCATCTAAAGTAGGGTTAAGTACAAATAATGTAACAGTAAAAGAAATTAACACTAAGGATGTTGATAAACATGATAGTGAAGAAAAAAATGACAGTGATAAAGAATTGGAAGACCAAGACTTTATCACTGTTATTTCTAAAAGAAACATGAAAAAAAACAACAAACAATTAACAAGTAATAGTACTATAACAAAAACAAGACCACCACAGTATGCAATTATTATAGAAGGCATTCCAGGTCATTATAACCAACCCCTGCTTGCCACTGAAGTAAAGAGATGCAAACCAAATGTTAACATAGTTAACATTAAGCGTTTGCCTAGAGGCGGAGTACTGGTGCAAGGAAACGATGTAGTCGACCTTAACCGACTACTGAAAGAATGGCCAACAGATGCCTTTAATTCAGCAAACATTAAAATCCACCTTCCGGGAAGTAAGCCGCAACCAAAATCAATAGTGGTAAGAGGGGTTCATCAAACGATTGACCTGGATCTAATTAAACAAGCACTACACGAACAGAACATACCACACACAAAGACAGAAAGAATTATTTCAAAGAAAACACAAACACCGACAAACCTAATAAGAATTGACATTGATGACAGTTACAACACCCAAAATTTAATTAATAATGGAATATTGCTCTGGTATCAAAGATATCAAGTTGAGCAATTGAAAACACCGGCAATTGTTGTAACACAGTGTTACAACTGCCAAAGATATGGACATGTTTCAGCAGCCTGCTTAGCATCACCGAGGTGTTGCGGATGTGGCGGGGAACACCATATTAATCAATGTAAGAAAGATAAAGAAACGCCCAAATGTTGTAACTGTGGTCAAACCCACACAGCCAATTATAAAGGATGCGAAAAATATAAACAAATAAAGCAACGCATTTTTCAAATCAGAACACCAACAGAACAAAATCAATCGAAAACAAGTAGTTTACCTAAAACAGACACACCAACAGAACAGAATCAACCAAAAACAAGCAGCCAACCTGAAATAAGCACATCAACAGAACATACTAAAACAACAAAAACCACATATGCAGAAATGGTAAAAGGAAAAGAAACACAAACAACAAGTACAGAAGACTAATACACAAAACAAGAACACATTAACACAAAAACCAAAAGAAAACAACACTACCATACAAGAAACCAATAGTAACACAACAGATAAAACAAGCCTGTTCTCAACAGTGTTTAAAAATGTAATAACAGAGTTTATAACAGAATACACCAAACCAAATCAAACAACTAACTTTATAGAACTTCTGATCACAATTACGATAAAACACATCACACCTCATATACCATACATAATAACTACACTAACAGGTTACATGCTCACAGCTCAATGTTCACAGTAGTGTATATCAACATCCAAGGTGCAATAGCTTCCAAGAAACATGAGATCGAAGACCTAATAGAAGAATTAAACCCCCAGATAATAATAATAAGTGAAACTTTAACATATAATAATAATAGATTTAAAATACCTTATTACTCAATAATTAGAAAAGACAGGAAAAATAAAAATGATGAAAACAGAGGCATTATGCTGCTTCATAAAGTAGATTTATCTGTAGAAGAAATAGAATTAAACAGTAACAATGAACATGTTACTGTAGATATCCTCCAATCAAATAATACTAAAATAACAGTAGCAGGAATTTACTGCTCACCCAATAAACAACTAGATACAACTTTACTAAATAACATCTTTTCCCACAATCTAAACACCATAGTCATAGGAGATTTAAATAGTAAAAATGTTTCATTTGGATGTCGAAGCTCTAACTCAAATGGTAGAAAATTAATAAAATTTATTGATGATAATAATATAGCTCTATTAAACGATACTACCCCAACACATACATCCTATTCTACTAACTCTAGTGACATACTAGATCTGTGTATGTGTACATATAATTTAAGCCAGAAATTAGTAAAATTTCAAGTGGGAAAAGATGTAGATAGTGATCATCTCCCAATTTTTTGCGTCTTCGATCTCACCCCCTATAAAAATATAACATATAGGAAAGAAAAATTTAATTACAGAAAAGCAAATTGGCAATGCTATAAACAAGAATTAGATAATCTATTACCAAATGAAATTATTAAAGAAATTAAAACGCAAGTCGAAATGGACAACTATTGTCAAACAATCACGGATTGCCTTCAGAAAACAGCCAAAGTAACAATACCAAAACAACACCACAAAACAACAATCAACACATGGAAACCAACCACAGAAATAATCAACCTAATAAAAAAGCGCAGACAACTAAGAAGACAGTACATGATTACAAGAAACAGAGAAATTAAAACACAAATAAACAACATTAGAAATCACATCAGAACTCAAATAAAACAACAAAAGCAAAATAAATGGAACAATTACTGTAATAAACTAAACGACATAACTGACCCGAAAAAATTCTGGTCACATCTTAAAAGATTCACAAGTGAAAACACAAACACAAAGAAATATCCTCCACTTGAACATAATAACACCATTGCACGTACAAATAAAGAAATAGCCGAAGCTTTCAAAGATCAACTCCAAAATACATTTAAAACTCACACAGATCCAGAAATGAATACACACTTCTACAACAAAGTCACTAATCACATAGCAAACAATAAACATCAATATGAACCAATATTTCCAGTAAACATAACTGATACAAATACAAGTTCTAACACTGATTTTGAAAGCACATTACTAACTAAGGAAATATCCCTACATGAAATACTAGAAGCAATAAAAAACACCAAAAACAAAGCGCCAGGAGAAGACGAAATACAAGCTATTCTCCTAAAAAACGGCACTCCGAAATTGTTTGACCATCTAAATTCTCTATTTAACTTATCGCTATCCTCAGGATATATCCCAGTTTCTTGGAAGCTAGCAAATATTTTAATGTTCCATAAGGAAGGAAAACCAGCGAATAAACCAAATAGCTATCGACCAATCAGTCTGACCAGTTGTGTAGGCAAAATTCTCGAAAGAATAATAAGTAATAGACTCTCCACATTCTTGGAGGTAACATCAAAATTACCAGAAGAACAGAATGGATTCAGAAAATTTAGACAAACGACAGATCATTTAACAAGATTAACCGAAACCATTATAGATAGTTTCAACAAAAAAGAATGTACAGTCGCTTGTTTCCTCGATATCGAGAAAGCATTCGACACCGTTTGGCACGATGGTCTAAGGTTCCGAATGAATGAAATGGAACTACCGCGAGGAATTATTCGCTGGTTATCTAACTTTCTGGAAAACAGAAAATGTAGAGTAAACGTAGAAGGAACTTTTTCCGAATACTTTACTCCACTAGCTGGTGTCCCGCAGGGAGGGGTGGTTAGCCCTATACTCTTCATCATGTATGTTAACAATATGCCATTGAGGGATCCAAATCATGGATTCTCATCACAGTTCGCAGATGATGTGGCAATCTGGAAAAGTGCTGCAACACCCACGATAGCAGCTACAAACATACAACCACAATTAAATAGAACTAGTGAATACTGTGAAAAATATAGAATTAAAATAAACACAGCAAAAACTCAGCTCGTACTCTTTACGAAATCGCCAAAACACAGAAAACAACAGTTAGAAATATATATGAATGGCACGCTGCTCCAGATTGCCCAATCAGCAAAATTTTTAGGTCTGACTTATGATTCAAAATTAACTTGGATTAATCATGTCAACGAAATTAAAAATAAAATTTGGCGAAGAACCAACTATGTTAGGAGTCTAACTGGTAAACACAGTGGAGCATCCACAGATAATATTTTGAAAATATACAAAACATATATTAGACCAGTAATAGAGTATGCAGCTCCAGCATGGGTAACTAAGTAATGTAACAATCAAAACCAAACTACAAAAAATACAAAACACACTTCTCACAACAGCATACAGAGTTCCGAGAGCAACATCATCTAAATTCATCCATAATTACTCGAACATACCAATAATATCAGATAGACTCCTAAATATTACAATTAGGTATTTTAACAAAAATTGGAAGAAAAATGATTTGTTATGCGAACTAGATAGGTACCTTATACATGATGAAGATATTCCTAAATATCTCTCCCCAATTAACATATATATTAAATATAAAGAAAAAAAAATAAATAAATTAAATTAAAATATGTATGTGTATAAATTTTAAATCTTGTATTTATAGTTTACATACTTATGTATTTTAAAATAATAATAAGATTAAAAAAAAAAAAATGCCACCAGCAAGCTTGACTACTGTGAATAAGAGACTATAAATGGACATTGCCCTGAAAAGGACCTAACATAACATCACGAGTTAGGGAAAATATGTTAAGAAAGGAGGAAGAGGTCAAAGTGAACCTGACCCTCCAGGGCAAATACCCAAACACCATCGAAAAAAAAAAATACTTACACAAAACCTCAACAACGGACCAACTAAATACAGCACGAAGAAAAAGCGTGCTGCGCGCAGAATCCGTTACACGTTTAATAATCGCATATTCATGATAAACACACACGAGTACAGAGAGAGATCAGAACAAAGTGATAAACATACTATATGAAAAACTAGGGCCTTCTGCCACAGTTAAGCATACACCAACTATAAAGTATACTTTCTACACTAAACCACAACTTACAAGGGTTAAGTTGCAACGTAAGCATCCTTGCTGTTGGTTTTAAACTAACGGCTGTCGAGTACCGAGTTATTTAGTAGTTACTGATAATTTCTGATCGAAGCTGGCTAACTATATACAGGGTGGTCGCTAGAAAAGCGGAAAATTTGTCAAACAGCTATTTACTTTTACAAAGAATAACTTTTAAAGTTTTTTAAAGGCACATGTTATATTACACTCATAGATGCTCAAAATTATTAAAATCATGCATTTTATTCACGATGTAAAGAAATCAAAATAGAAATGAGTAAGCACGCATTTTATTCACGATCTCATCTGACCCTCAAATTTTCCGCTTTTCTAGCGACCACCCTGTAGATCAAAATAAAAAAATACTCAATAAAAAAACAGCTAACTAAATATACCATTCTTATTAGGGAGTATGAAGTATCTTAAATTATAATCTGATAAAGATTATATAATACATCGGTTAAGTATCTTTGCTGTTAATGATATTTTCGGTTTAATTATTTTAGAACAAAGCCACGTTGGACCTTTTGCTGGGTTCACCGCACGGAATCGAGCTCCGGATTTTTATCATTATAAATTCGTAGATCAACCGCTCTCCCAGCGGGGAACTATTTTCAGCAATGCAGTTCAGGTCTTATGGTCTGTAATATATCTGTAATTACGAAAACCGAAGTTTTCACAATAGAAGAAAGTTGCTTTTGTTTTTTTTAATAAATACTTCATACAAGAAACTTGAAATCGCTCACGAGAACTTCGATAGAAGACGCAATGACAACACTCAAAAGCGCTTTGTACTGATAACTTATCCTGCTACGTGCAATGCACAGGAAAAACGGCAGATTGTTCAGGCCTTTAACTTACAGAACAATTACTAGCAAACGCGTCCCAAACGGTACATTCAACAGAGAAAAATAATGTAGAGTGAAAAACAAAAGTAACTGTAGTATTTTCTATAATGATAAAAATCCGGTCCTCGTTTTAAATTAACGAAACATTCCATTGAAATAACGAAAATTTAAAACATGATGACAATAATGTAAATTACAAAACGAGTCTACAGTAGAAACGAAACAAAAGTAACGATGATTTTTTTTCTCTGTCAAGACGAAACTTTGATCTAGTGATTGAATTTCGACGTATTTTCGCCCTCAGAGTTTTAATGTTGCATGCAAAGAACATGATATTCAAATCTCCTGGCCTGGCATGGCCGAGCGCGTTAAGGCGTGCACTCGTAATCCGAGGGTCGCGCTAAACATGATCGCTCTTTCAGCCGTGGGGGCGTGTAATGTTACAGTCAATCCCACTATTCGTTGGTAAAAGAGTAGCCCAAAAGTTGGCGGTGGGTGGTGATGACTAGCTGCCTTCCCTCTAGTCTTACACTGCAAAATTAGGGACGGCTAGCGCAGGTAGCCCTCGAGTAGCTTTGTGCGAATTTCCAAAACAAACAAACAATCAAATCTCCTCACTACTACACAGTGTAAAAAATGGAGTCTTAGTACATAGTTAGTACTGAGTGTATTATTTTGAAAAAAGCCAAACACAAATTTGTTAAAATTTATATCAGTGATAGACGTACTCAAATACGACTTGTACATTAATGAGAAAATACAATCTATCAGGCTTCTCCTGTTCCCAGAATGAACTTTATCAAAAATTACAATTAAAAGATGAAAATTGGATATGGGCTAATAAGGCCCACTATGCCCGAGATCTAAAACTATTATTCTTTCATCGTATGAGGCCATTTGCGGGAACGTAGTCGCTTTTATGAAACACAAAATCAAGCAAAATCACGAATACAGAGAAGTAACGGGAAACATAATGAGAGTGATATGAATAAGGTGCTGACTGAAACAGAGACTGGCTAAATTGTTGTTTATTATAAGCATATTCATAAGATAAACACAAAGGGGATAGTTGTATCCTCAAGGTTGTGGTTAATGTCCCACGAGTTCTCCTGAAACTTTGCGCCCCCTCTTATGAGTCGAACGGACATTGTACAATAATTTTAAAAATTAATTTCCAATGCATCCTTTTATTTTCTGTGTTTGAAAAGTATTTCTACTGCTACCCGTATAATGTGTGTAATAAATACTGATGTTTGTCACAGGGAATATTGTGTACTTTGACGTGTTCTGTGTCACTGAGAAGCTTCATAAATATTTATTAATCATTTTCAAATACTCTAACTTACGCAGGTCGATCGCAGGCCTAATTCTGTGACATGTTAATTTCCTAACCAGTAGCACTTCTGTATCCATGTAAATACTTGGTAGAAGAACAGTTCAGCAGAGAAACACTGTGGACATCTCATGAAAAATACATAAAGTAAATTGCTTAAACAAAATGTTAGAAACAAAGAAGTTATGTCGGACATACTAGTACAGCCTCAGGAAATTAAACAAATATCATGCTTCCGAAACAATCTGCATACAATGGGATAAGATGAGGTATTTTCCTGCTTCAATCATAAACGTTCCTAATTTTAAACTTCAGCCCAGAAGGAAGACTCCAACCAGTACATCGCACCAGTCACCCGAAACGTCTATTTTAACTAAATAGCGGGGCTGACTGTCACTTTTATAAAGCTATGCCTGAAAGGGGGACGCAAACCGTGTAGTAACACAATTCAAACCAGAGACCATGAAACTTCCGGTTCGATAAGCTATCCACTATGCTGCACTTGAACCCGTTTCGAATATCATAAGCGATGCTGTAAAATTGTGTTTTAATAAAAACGGATTTGCTGTAATTATACTTTTTCGACAAGTCGTCATTTTAAACACACCGTTTAATATTAGCACTTATTATAGCAAATACTATTTTTCTTAATAATAATACGATATTAAAGACGGGATATTTAACGGAATAGCAGAAAACTTCCAAACAGCACTAAATACCAACATGAAGAAACATGCATTATATGATTTATTCCATCCATTTTGACACATTTAAAATTTTATATTCTGCAAACGAAAAGAGAAGAGAAAAAGAAAACCGAGTGAACGTTAAAACTACTTCCAACAAGCCTTAGACGCCAGGTGGAATAATTTTGAAGCTCGTCTTCAAAATGATACTTTAAACTGTACAAAAGCATAATGGTCTCTGAAGCAACAATTTTTTATCATGACACTATCTGTATTTTTCACTTAATAACCGTTTGGACCATCTTTCGCCTGGACGATAGACAAGAAGATACACTGTTCGGATGTAGCAACTGTGTGGAGAAGGAAGGACTACAGCCAGACAAGTTGTGCCAAGAAGTTGGTTCGTTATTACAGCTGTAATGCAACAGTTATTTTTACCTCTTCGAGGTGGAGCTACACTGGCTGAAGCCATTTTCATGCTTTTCAAACAAATTTTGAAAACATACTAATAAAAGTTGTTGCATAAATTGTATAAAAATAGTACTCTGAGTGTTTATTCGATCTTCTAAAGGAATCGAAGGTTCCACCTTCTCTTATGAGTGTACTTTCCATATCAATGTACCACTTTCAGTAAATTCTGCTACTGAAACAACACAATCAGGGTGAAGTAACTCAAGTGTTATTTCCAAAGAAAATAGGTGAAATGCAATTCGTCAGTCCACGTCACGTGCTTTCAGACGATAGTTACCCACACAGTATTCTTTAAATACAATTAGGACAGCAGTTTCCTATTTGCATCTGATACATGTAGTTTCCAGGTTGCTTTTTTGGCGGTCACTTTATAGTTTTTATACTGTTATTCACGTGATACGTTTGGAGATAAGAACTCAGTCAACCGAGATACGTTTTAATTGGTTTTATGTGATTCTTTCATTTGACGCAAATGTTAAAAAAAAATTATTTCACTCCTGAAAAACAATCTCTTTCAAACGAAACTCAAATCAACCATTACAATTGATGACGCAAAACGTGTTTCACTGCGCCCATTAGCCTTTCAACATTCTACTAATACAAAATGCTTCCTCTTCTGTATTAAACAGGATCCTGTGTTTCTTGTTGGATTTTTTTTACTCTAGTTTTAAGATAAACTGTTGGTGGACTACATAAAATTGTTTGTAAACTAGTTATTTAGTTGCTAATTGTTATCTTCCTATCTTTTAATTTTATCCTCCATAGCAACTCGCAGTATTTGGTTGAAAATTGTTCACCGCCTCACTGCCAATTTAATTGTCAAAGATAAAAAATTATGCAGCAGCGAAATGACACGAGACTCGAGGAAGGAAAAAAAAAGGACAATAACTAAACATGAAAGACAAGAATTAGATGATATGAAGAAAGGAACGAGGCAGATACACAATACGTACAAGAACGTGAAAAACAAAGAACTGAAAGACCGGTAGATAATTACAGAAAAAAAACTTGGGCAGCTTCAAATGCTAAAACAGGAAATGAGAAAAGACGAAAATAACCAAATAAAGAAGTCGATATTTAAAAAGCAGACAAACAGAAAGGCACGTACTAAACTATAATGAATTAAAAAATTAAAGATGTAATTAGAAGGTACAAGAAAAATAGACATGAAAAATATTGAGAAAATTACGAAATATTTTAAAATAAAAAGTGAAGTAGGAAAAGAAGGAAAATAAATATAAACATGATATAGTAATAAACACATGACCAAATTATAAAAGTGAATCAACGAGAAAACAACTAAAATTCAAAAAGATAGCCAAGATATTACAGAATGATATAAAAAACATGTAAATGCATTTTATTTGAATCACATACATAAAAAGTAATTCAGTATTACATACATTTCAGACACTCGAAAAAGATGAAAACAAAAGGTTAAAGAAACGTTAATACGCATTTTATTTATGAAGGCTATGAAATATAAATACAGATTTAACCCAATTTAAAATTCCGTATTCCATTTTCTTTAGTACAATGAGTTTTTGAATTTTCGTGCAAAACTACACGAGGGCTATCTGCGCAAGCCGTCCATAATTTAGCAGTGTAAGACTAGAGGGAAGGCAGCTAGTCATCACCACCCACCGCCAACTCTTGGGCTACTTTTTTACCAACGAATAATAGAATTGACCGTCACATTGTCACGCCCCCACGGCTGAAACGGCGAGCATGTTTGGTGCGACCGGGATTCGAACTCGCGAACCTCGGATTACGAGTCGAACACCTTAACACACTTGGCCATGCCGGGCCTGCAGACTATCTATTCCAAAAGAGCATAGACAACTAAAGGAAGCCATAATCTCATACTGTGGCAAGGACTGAAGTTGAGAAGCGTATTGTAAAGAAAGTTTCAAATGGCGGAGGTGTAACAACGCAAACTGTTGGTTGTAATAAACTATTATTTTTCTCAGCCACGTATTCTGTCTAACGTATCTTCTCTGCAATACTTTTTGGTGTCAATTTGTGTCAGTTGTACAAAAATTACCCACGTAGTTAATAAACTGTTTTTAAGCACAAAACACAACGATCTAGCTGTGTAATGCCTGTCATTTTAGTAAAATTTTAACGCTAGAAACCTTAAGGTTCACTGTTGAGTCACCATTGGGGAAGTGGAATAAACTTTTTAACCATCGGTCTTTAAACGTATTTAGTTGTTTGAAGACATCATACGTTCTTATCCATTAGTGGGACTAAATTTGATCGAAAACTTTCGGATAAAACCCTAAAAAAAATTATTCCAACTTCAGTAAAGTTCTCGTGAGGAGTTTATTCGTGTTCGATGGAACGATTTTGTCGAGTCATTTTGACTAGTATTAACACGAATAAAATGCAAACAAGTAAAACATGGCGATTTGTATTAAACAACAACAACAAAGGATCACAAAAATCACGACACGAAGTCCAGATCTGTTTGTTACAGCGCATTTAACTGACAGAAAAAGATAACAAAAGAGCCTCTCTCACAGAACAGATTTGTAAACATGGATAGTTTTCACAGAGTGTATGTAGCTATAGAAGAAAGATGTGATTAACAGTTTTGGTGCCGGAGCTTATAAGCTACCCTTGAACAGATAAAGGTATATTCTTCTGAAAATAGCTACAAGAAAAAACAAAAACGTTACCGAAAACTAGGAATGATTCAGTCTAACGCTTTTTCTTTCGGTAGTTTTGTAAAGTTCTACTCTCAAACCCATGCTACGTTTTAGCGACGTGACGTAAACATGGTGGAGACAGTAACGACATCGAACAAAATCGACAACTTGATATCATTTTAAAACTTAAGTCCAGCAGTCTGTATATTATTAGTTCTGAAAATAAAGGCCTAAATTTAAAACATTTTTCAGTAATTTGGGGAGCGAGCATTGTCTCACTTTTCACAAAATGTTGAAGAACGTACAAAAGTAACTTAGATCGTACACAAAAAATTTATTTTCCCCAAAAAATAAAGAATAAATTATCAGAAGATATCCACATTTTTTAAAACTTTTTATTGGTGGGGATGAGAGAGGAGGTAGACCAGCTCCTTTAAGTATATAGTAACTTAAAACGTTCGTCTGCAGGCTTAACACCTCTTTCTAGTTTTAGAGAACTATGTTAAACAGATTTTTATTCAGAGTTACAAATCCTACATTATTTAGTTCCGCAACTAAGTTTCATTCATACGTCGTTATGCATCTTAATATCGTAAATATTTAAAAATGACCAAGAATGAACGAATGACTATTACTAAAATATTAATAACATCAAAGAGCCTCACTGACTAGGTTACGTCCATAAGGGTTTTTTTTTATGGTTCTAACTGAACTAAAGCACGCGAGGTTTATATTTATTATATCAAAACCAGACTGTAGCCATTAGCAAATTATAATAATTATTAATTTAAGTATTCGAACTGATAAAGCGAGGTATTCAGTAAACAAATTTCTGTCGCAGCAACGTATTCAGAAAAAATACCTTACTGAATTATTGGAAAATATCACTCGGAGCGCGGTTTGGCCCTGTCGTATAGCTCTGGATTTCGGAGCTTGTGAGCTCTTACACACACTATACAAGCTACAAGGTAGTTTAACTATTCACCAAAATAGTGCAAAATTATAAAATGCGACAAATATAATTAGAATAAGTCTGTTTTTGTTTGTATATAATTAAGCACGAAGCTCCACAATGAGGTATCTGTGATCTTCCCACCACGGGTATTGAAATCTGAGTTCTAGCTCTGTATGTCCGTAGACGTGCTGCTGTGCTATTGGGAGAGGGAGTGTTTTACCAGAAGTTTTCTGAGATAGTGGTAGCATAAGTCCCGAGTTTCTAATCGTTTTCTACTTTTTGAAGAATTCCCAAAACTCTTCATCATTTTTATTTAAATTAAAAGAAAGCCAAAATGTTATACTTTGTTATGTTATTGTAACAGAACATTATTTTTGTGACAGAATTATGACGTACATTCTAGGATACATGACCAGAAAATGTTTTATGAAGATGTAAAAACGGATAAATTCACAGACATGTCTGCCAGTATTTATGTATGTATGTAACCGAAATTCCTTCGTCATCTATTGAATGGTACCAGAAATAAAAATCCATTTAAAATATTCTAAATTTGGGTATTCAAGATTTGGCCAGTTAGAAAAATAATTGCGATATGCACAACAACCATTTCTTTCTAACAGAATACGATCTATAAAAATAAAAGGAAGTATCTGTACGTGTTTGCCAACTATATCTCCAAGAAAAAAAGATCCTAGAAACCTAATTTTGTATCCATTCTAAGTGGACCCTGAGAGTGTGCACCTGAGTATTACTTATCCACTTGGGTGTGCACCTTAGTGAACAATAGTATACATTGTAGTGTATCACTTATGTCAATTAATAACAATACATTCCAGCAATGAGTTTTATGCCATGTTGCTTATCAAATGTATAAACTAATATTGTTGTTAGTCTAAATAAAGTGTATATAAAAGTATAAACAACAAAACTGAAACAATATTTGTTGATTAAAGATGTTTTTATGTATTAAAAATGTTAGTTCGGAAACATTTAAGTTTATGCGTTGCTAGATCGTAGTAACCTAATAACCTGTGCAAAGCCAACTACTTTTGCTAGTATTTAAATGTTGACGTCAAGCATTAAGAGTTTATGACCTTATCCATACTACATGTTTTCTCACTAACTGTTCCTTTCTATAGAACCAGCTAGTTTTTTATGCTTTCTTTCTCTATGATTTTCATGCAATTATAAATAATTTTGGCAACTAATTTAAGTATTATTTTCGATATGAAACTTCGGTTTGTGTATAACCATCAGCAAATATATAAAAGGTAGGAGGTATCTTTAATCCGTCAGCAAGCGAAACATTAATGATTATAGTCATTGGCGCATGCAACTTTTCCCCCGCAATTTTTAAAAATGGGTCCAGATTTTTTTTTTTACAGCAAGAATGAGGTGTTTGAAAGAAAATCTTAATATATACTTCAAAATTGTCGTTACTACACATTTCCGTCTTTATGTCGTCACGAGCACGTTGTTTCTGTATAAGCGGGAAATTTATTTACTTGCAAAATAAATGAAAATTCCAACAGAGGGCAAAAGTGGAGAATTAGATATGTTTTGTTTTTTTAATGATTAATTCATCCACTGTGAGGGATACATCAAAGATAATTATTCAAAACTTAATGTCACAATGTACTCTTGTGCTTCACACAGTATATAATCATGCGATAGACGTCTGGGAATTAGTTCAGATGTTTACTGAGGTAATAATTATCCTACTTGACTCGTCGGAAATTCCACGCAATTTTTGTGTGGCTAGTCTCACCTATTTATAGTTTATTATAAGCAATTGTGTTTGACTAAAGTTTCGAACTCATGATTTTTCGTTTACTACGCGACATTTATTATATCTACAAAACGTTTGTGAAGAGCCGTAAATGAAGCTACAGAGACAATTAAACAGTATTAAAGATATTGTATATTAACGACAAAACTTAGAACTACTAGCTGAGATTTTTTAAAAACATTTAGAGTTCTTAAATATATGGATAAGTAGCCAAAACAATTTATACGAAATTTTGAAAACAGTTCAATTTATTTTGCACCGAGAAACGATAAAATACATATTTTTCACTCCAACGCCTATTAATTTATGTGTGATAAGTAATGTGAAATAGGGTTATCGTTTGCTTCACAATGTTTACACTGAGGTTACTCTTTCATAAGAAAACATCGATATGTCTACTTTTCTTTTTCAAACTCAGCTTATACAGAACAGGGAAAGAAGGAATTTTTTTTATTAAATATGTGACCCAAACTTGTGTTTCGTTGGTAATAGACAATTAGATATAAATATATCAAACATTAATACAAGGTTTGTTTTTAACACTTGAGTGAGTAAATGTCTACACGCCTCCCATCTTTTAAAAACACACCTGATATCTTTTCGCACAGATGTCTACACACTTATTCTTTGAAAGGTATACAATATATTGACAATCTATAGCGACCGCTATTTAACGGAAATAATTTGGAAGGCTTCGAGTTATTCAAGTTTTTCACTCTGTAATCCTTTGTAATCTTATGGAGTTTTCTCATTTCCAATTTATTTAAATTGTTTTCCGGGAAATTTGTTCTTCTGTGATTGCCTTGCCATATAGTTGCAAATATCGCTATTAACAAATCGGGAAAAGTACATTACTCAAGGCACGACACCAACTATAATTCTTCATTTTATAATAGAAGCAATAAGCTACTCACTCGCTCAATAATAAGGCAATGTGCGAGTCATTCATTTCATAATATAACAGTGTACCAATGTGCATTGCAAAACTCCGGTACTGAAAAACAGTGAAAATTGTAGGGTTCACTTCATAATGATGTCAAAATACTGGAGTAACCCAAACAAAATACTATTCTCTATTGGTGTAATTAAGGACATACTTCGTGTAGTGTTGATAACTGTACAAGATTAAAATGTTTTATTTTTAATACAGTTTTTAAAAACCGCCGCTTCTTAAATTGAACGCTATTTAAAACACATAACGTTGCATTTCATAGAACTAATATTCATTGGTAAGATGGTTTGCAGCGAATCTAAAGAGAAAACTAAAACAATAACTATTGACTGTCAATTATGAAATAAAGTCAATGTGTTCAAGCCTCTACCTTAACGCTGCTCTTACATGCGAAACGTAGGTTAAAATGTAAAGCTGATATGAGTATCTAGGAAAGACAAGCAGAGTATTTGCAGTCAGTAGTACTTCTTTAAATACAAGATTTATAAAATCATACAAAAGAATTCTAACTACAGACACCGAAATCTAAGTCCACTTATCTAAAGCCTCACATTGATTAAATCCTTATTAAAGTACGGCCTATATTCGATAAAGAGAAAATGTTTTCTGTTTTTCATTTTACTTTAGTTAGGGCTAAACTTTACTGGACTTGATGCTAACAGCACATGAATTTAGGATATTAATTCTACGACTTAATGTTAAAACCTTTTTAAAAACATCGATAAGTTTTCGATATATTGCTGTACAAAATAACTACGCTCGTTGAAATGAAGTGCACATTTAGACAGTAAGGGGTTCACGCATTTGTAGGGCACAGAAAAAAAACAAAAATTATTATACTAGACGATGATGAGCGTAAATAAGGCACAAGTAACGAATTTAAAAACGAAAGTATTTTTTAAGCTACTTGGACAGCAAACTGAGATATATCGTTAAGTGTTGTTTGGAATTATATTGGGGCATTCTCTCTAACAATGAAGTGCTTTGCGTGACTTGTAATCTTTTCGCATTTTGCATCAAAATATTTCGTGGAATACTAGATTAAGCGTCCCTAAGGTTTAAAAATGTTATTTTGAAAACAGAAAAAAAAAATAATGTCTCACTAGTTGCTAGGGAAACCGGATCTATAAACAAAACTGGAAACAAAGAACCTCATTTACATCTTAAGAGAGAATTCACGTGTAATCCTTAACAGAGAAATGATTAATTTTAGAATATTAATACAAATATTCAAGTGAATTTTATTTGCTTGCTTCACACTTTTCCCGCAAAGCTACAGTCTCCTTAATTTTGATCTAATAGCACCAAATATGAACTCTTATTGAAAATAGTAGAATTTGACTATTACAATTATAACGCACCAACGACTTCAAAATGCAAATTTTTTTTGCGTCAACGGATCGCAAACCATGAATTATCGGATACGGTCTGGACACTAATTACTAGGCCACAACCAACTAATTAAAGAGAAGAATGGAGTCGTGGTAAATAATCTTAAATTTTTATGGTTAGATATATTCCATACTGTACAGTGTTCCCTCGTGTATCGCGGTAGATGCGTTCCAAAAACCCCCGCGAAAGATTTTCCGCGAAGTGGGATCGCCGATTTTTACGTATATATTTATGTGCATTTAGACTTTTAAAACCCTCCCTGTACAACTATTTAACCCTCCCATTACAATACTGTTCATTATTGCTGAAATAATAAGAACAATTATTAAGATATTAAGTCTTAAAATTAAAAATTATATATCTCCAGCAGGTGGTGTCTTTTCGGAGGACACCACTTCCTCTTCTGTGGAAGGTGAATCGGCAATTTCTTCGTCGGTCGTTACAACTTCAGGAACAGTACTTGCCACCGGTACCCTTTCTTTCTTGCTCGGCTGAAAAAACATTGTTATTGGCAGTTGTTTTCTCTGCCTCTTTAGCCTATCGAAAATCATTTGATAAGGAGTCATTAGTTCTTCTATTTTATTGCAAAATTGTACTGATCGAACCATATCGTTGTCCCATTCCTGTGAGCACTCTTTCACTTCGTTAATTAGTTTCATTAGTTTACCTAACTGCTCTAATGACCATCCACTTTGCTCGATTGTTTCTTCGGCTTCTTTCGGTGTTTCCTCTTCGTCGTCTTCCTCGGCAGTAGACTTCGTCAGTGCTTCTAAGTCTTGGTCGGCGAGTGGTTCGGATTCTAAGTTAATCAGTTCATCTACGTCTTCCTTCGTCATATCGGCAAATCCTTCACTTTTGATTAACGAAGCTAATTGCACAGCTTTTTGAACAGCCGAGTGTTGGATTTCTTCAGGCGTGAATCCCTTGTCGTCGTGCACAACCTCAGACCACAACTTCTTCCAGCTTGCATTAACGGTGCAGGGTTTCATCTCTTGCAATGCCTTATGAACATTTTGAAGACATGTAGCAATGGTGAAAGACAATCAAAATGGGTAGCTGTCATTGGCCGTCTTTCATTTCTGCACCAATCATAGCCCGTCTTGCACATCGCTACGCCATGAAGCTGATCTCGCGTAGCCTCAGCAGACGCACAATGCGTACATCTATAGCCTTTCCAGTTGGTTCTGTTTCTATTTTTACGCTGTTATAAACTTAAATATATGTTTATATTTCAAAATATACCTGTTTTTTTCTTTACACCATTAATTATATTTATTTTTAATATTTTAATGGTATTTAATGCTATATTTTAGATTTAATGTTTATTATTTTATATATATGTATATATATGTGGGGATCGGCCGAGCCCGCGAAGTGGCGAGGGAACACTGTATAGATATTAAGAAAAGTGACAAGTGCAGGGAGAGATCACCGCTATTGTTGTAGGCTATCTTATACAGGGAGAGAATACTGCTTTTTGGTTGTATAATACAACCATAACAAATATTGTAAAAAAAAAATGTATCGCTTAATACAAAACAACGTAGGGCTGGATGCTGTACTTGAAAACCAAAAACAAAAAGAGCGAATCAAACAAGACAGGGAGGAAAGCGGACGTGTCACTTGATCCGGCTAATAATTACATAGAAGACTAAGGCCTCTGTACTTTTTATGGAGAATAAAATATTTTATATTACCGGCTTCTTCCCTTTGTATGTTGAAGACTTGTTGTTTGAACAGAATTTTAGCTTTCCTTTAGAATACTACTTTTATGACTATTTTAGAAAAGAATAACATTTTACGACTAAAAATTCTGGTTATATTTGTTTTGCCAGTGCATAAGCCAGTATGGTAGTGATTTTAATTTCCACGTAAAAGTGGAGTCGGCCCAGTCTGCTACGTCATCATTCGCCGGAAACACGAACACACACATCAGTGATGTCGAGAAACCCACTTGTTGAGAATTTTATATGCAAAAAACGGCTCGTTTGGGTAGAAAATATTTTAAATAGAAGAGCGAACAACGTTTCGACCTTCTTCGGTCATCGTCAGGTTCACCGAAGAAGGTCGAAACGTTGTTCGCTCTTCTATTTAAAATATTTTCTACCCAAACGAGCCGTTTTTTGCATATAAAAGAACACACACATGTAATATATGCATGTAAAAATCACAGTCTTAAGGCAAAGAACTGCTATTCAGTACTACTGAATATATCTTTCAAGGTTCTACGTAAAGAACCTGATGTTATATACATCATGTAGTCACAGTGGTGCCACTGTGCTTACATTCATCCGGACAGTAAACAGTTTTCAGTTCTACGTAAAGAACCTGATGTTATGTACATCATGTAGTCACAGTGGTGCCACTGTGTTTACCTTCATCCGGACAGTAAACAGTTCTCACATGAAGTCACAGTGGTGCCGCTGTGTTTACATTCATCCGGACAGTAAACAGTTCTCAATTTAATCAGTCTTTTCTAATGTATTATCTTTTACGAGGTATGATTAGAAAGTGGCAACTAACAGATATCTGAGATGTAAACAAACGTGTTCATTAATATACAGCCACACTAAATGGGAGTACCAGGTCAAATACCAAATGTAAAAACATACGTTCACGCCACAAAGCTGCGCGAGATTCCACTAGCAACAACTACCAATATTCCTCGACTATTTCATTTTCGAGAGCGGTACACGAGATGCATTACACAGGCCTGCGAAGTTAAACTCCATAAAAGTTTTATAGGTTTTAGTAACGGATTTTCCACAATACGGCTATGCAGATTTCGAACATATTTTCTCCTTCTATCATGAAAAGATTTTTTTTCAACAAAACGAGAAGGAAAAAAAAACGTACTTCGATTAAATTATTATTTCTTTTATCGTAACGAACAGTTTATTATGTTTGTCGTATTTCGGTCGTAGAACGATTGGGACTCTCAACATCGCGATTGGTCCAGAGAAACCTGCAGCCAATGGTTGTCAACATCGCGACCGGTCCAGAGAAATCTGCAGCCAATGGTTGTCAACATCATCATAAGCATAACAAAATGTGATCCGATTTTAATAAAAATGATTCACTTATGAAGAAATACGTACAACTCTTTGTAAAATCTGTACGTGATGGAGAAAAATGGATATCACTTTTGGATTCAGCGACAGGAATTAGTGTAGGACATGTAGAGATTTCAAGACAATAAAGTCATCGTAGGCCAGTGTTATACAACCTTTGTATTAACCTTGAAAATTGTAACACTACCCATGCGGGAATTACGACACCTTGAGAATACATTCTTTCCTTTCAAACTTCTAACGAATACAAGTTTCAAATTTCAGAAGTGAAATAAAGACGCATGTCTTGTTTTGACTGAATGTCAACAATAAATTTAGCATCGGGAGAATTGCTTCTCTATAAACGTGGCGATAAAAATGCAAAATATTTGTTGGTTGAGTATCTGAACAAAAGCTTGAAAAACAAGACATTTCGTTATGCTTCCTATTTTATTTTATATATTAATCATCATTTTTTTTTTAAATATTCAATTTATAAAAAAGGTAATGCTGTAAGTACTTATACCATGATTAGCAGACAAAACAATATCTTTAAATACTGTCTGTAGACAAGCGAATGTTATTAGCAAGTTATCACCTCAATCTCATATAACGTAATACGTAAATGTATTTTTTTAAAGTACTTGTATATTATAGTTCTGAAATTATTTTTATTTAGTAAACTATACAAGTTCTGCAACAAATTGCAAGTCTTTGTTCTGTCATAATGTTTATTGTACTCTTATCAGTAACTTAATTTTCTCAAGGTGTCTGAGAGGTGACCTTTGTTTAAAAGTATGACAAACAAGAGATCATGACAATAAAAGCGCGAGCGCGGGAGTCGCCTGACAAATTCAGCTGATAAACACTGGACTACAGGCTGTAACCATCACCTACTGCCAACTCTAGCGATACTCTCATACCAACGAAAAGTTAGATTGATCGTAACATCATAACAACCCCACGGCTGAAAGGGCATATTCAGTGACGAAATTCGAAACCGCAATCCTTAGATTGCAAGTCCAGTGTCTTATCCACCATTCATTTTTTATGTCTGTGAAACACAAGTCCAAATACTTTGCTGTCCACACATACAATCAACAAAGACGTAATAACAACTGAACTTGTGAATATAAACAAAACTTTTGAAAAATCTTTCTTACTCTCATCTCAAATTTCCCCAGTTACTACTGTGTAACTCAGGCTCTTCCTCAGTTCCTACAATGTAAGTAAGGCTTCTTACTCAGTTCTTGCACTGCAATTCAAGCCTTTTATCTTATTATTTACAGTACAGTTCAAGGTTTCCCCCAGTTCCAACATTATACCACTTACTGCAGTGCAGTTTCACATGAAGATTATTATGGCCCACAACGCCATCTACGAAAAAAAGAAAACTACTCGACAAAAACCAAAGTTTTACAGATGCTGACTTTATGAACAATAAAGATTTAATTTTTATACCAGGATTGAGAAAACGAATTTACTAACAGGCAGAAAATACAAACAAATGTATTTAATTAGGCTACACGTACAATTAAAAAAACAACCCGGCACACAAACCAGCAACAATCTAATCTGTAAGTTACAACAACAAAATAACTATTCTAGTTCACGTCTACATTATAATATTTCTGCATATAATTTCAATTTAATTTAATTTTCTGTTATATACCATTGCTATTCTAAGCCTGTTATTTAGAGGGAGAAAAAATGCCATTTTGAAGTCATTACTTTTATTTCAAGAAACTATTTTAAAAAAAATGCAACTCAATAATAATGTATGATTATGCTTCGATATGTTTTTTCTATGTATAGTTTGATATTTGAAAGCAGTTACGTGAATTTATTTCATTTCATTTTGCAAAGTATTTGAATCCATACATTGTCCCTATAACTTAAAAACCGGATACCAAGACAGTATTGGTCAAATGGAAAAAGAAATAGGAATACGAGTAATTCACGTGCAGCGAATAACATCATGTAAATGCTGCCCAAATATCCTTTCTATTTCTCATAAAACTTCACACAATTCAATAATTAGATTATATTCACTAAATAATACATGCTAAGGTTTATTGTGCACTGGTAGAGCACACAGTGAATAATAAACCAAGTTTACTACTCACATGAATAACCACTTTAATAAAACCAAGACGCGAACTCTTGTTTCACAGCAATAGCTCATTCAGTCGTCAAACAAATCAAACTTACCAATACCACCTTGCTTTTGTCCCTTGTTTTGTTCTTTTGTTTATTAATACATACATGCAAACCAACGAACGTACAAAACTGTACAATCAGTAACTAGTTCTCAACAGCTGTGTTCTCGTCAATATCAACTGAAACACACACACACGTGCAAAATAAAATCTCCCACTTTGACCGGACGTAAGAATGATTTACTAATTACAGCGTACAACGTAATACAAGAAAAGTAAAATATTTTTGTAACGACTTTTCGCTTGTACAATTCCAAACTTTGTAAGTATAATAATAATGTAAAACATTAATGCCAATAAACAGCAGGAAAAATAATATCTGAACTAAATTATGTAGTTGAGAATTTCTTGTATTCTAAACAGAGGTACAATTTAATACAAGAAATATGCGACATTGTAACACCAAAATGATTTTTGTTTTATATTTCATTGGACACTTAACGTTACGCTTAACAGCTTAATCAGGAGCGTCCGTTTCGGTTTTTTGTTTTAGTTAACGCACCTTAAAAAGCAATAAATCGAAACGCTGAATGTCTAGTTACAAAAAAACAATATTTTGGTGTTATAAGATCGTTTATTTCTAGTATTAATGTCTTTTATACATCAATAGGCACTACAAAAATCAATCAAGAGCTGTAACTTGTATGTTCTACATCCAAGAGAAGGTTTTGTCTTGTATATTTATTACAGCATTTGATGTTAAATTTGCTTTGGCTAAAACGAATCGACGGGGACCGGCATGGCCAAGCGTGTTAAGGCGTGCGACTCGTAATCTGAGGGTCGCGAGTTCGCATCCCCGTTGCGCCAAACATGTTCGCCCTTTCAGCCGTGGGGGCGTTATAATGTGACGGTCAATCCCACTATTCGTTGGTAAAAGAGTAGCCCAAGAGTTGGCGGTGGGTAGTGATGTCTAGCTGCCTTCCCTCTAGTCTTAAACTACTAAATTAGGGACAGATAGCACAGATAGCCCTCGAGTAGCTTTGTGCGAAATTTAAAAACAAACGAATCGACGCGGTTCATTTGATTATTCAATAATAAGAGGTTCGACTCCAAGCAATCTATGTATGTGTTTTTCTTAGAGCGAAGCCACATCAGACTATCTGCTGAGCCCACAGAGAGGAGTCGAACCCTTGATTTTAGCGTTGTAAATCCGTAGGCTTACCGCTGTACTAGATGGGGGCCAAGCAATCTGACTGAAACATTTCAGTTCCAAGTTTATTATGTGTGATGTACGTAACTGCAAGTGTTAATGTCCGTTTTTAACTGAACATGACGTATGAAAACCAGATTTGTTCCGAACACAGTTTTCTGCTTTCACTCCCAACTGTAACTATTTCCATAAAATAACAAGTAAAATGCTTTCTGAAAGTGACAGAAATCTGAGAAAATGTAACGAGAAACTATAATTCGTACTTAAAATAACTATAGTATATTATATAAATGTTTATAATGACAACTATTTCTAGCTCCTGAGACATTATGGTCGTGTGACTATGATTCAGACATTATTCGATAAAAAAAATGCGTTCGAGGATTTTGTTTTCATGGAGGATTTGAATAATGATGATACTGGAAGGTTCTGAGTACATAGTTCATTGAGAATTTAAATAACGAAGGTACTGGAAAGTCCCGAGTGCATAGTTCATGGAAGATGTGAATAATGACATATCTGAAGGTCACGAGTTCATGGTTTAGAGTATTTAGACAAAGTATTCGAGCGTTTTGTGTTCACAATTTAGGTACAGTCTTTAATAACGAATATATCCGAGAAAGGTTGTTTATTAGTTATAACTGCTAGTTCAGTAGTTGGCCGATAGATTCGAAGAAGGTCTTGGTACAGAACACTGAACAAAGAGCGGCTAAATATCATTCCCGGATTTGTTTGTTTGTTTGTTTGTTTGTTTTGTTAGATTTCAGACAAAGCCGCACGAGGACAATCTTTACGCTTAGTGTCACTTTCTCAAATTTTCAAATGACAGATTAAAAGGAAGGCAGAAAGAGAACACCACACACCGTCAACTCTTATAACGCATCTATGATCCAAGTGTTAAATGCAATTTTTAATGGGGAGGGAGGGAGGGAGAAGACACAGAATCATCTGAAGTTCAGCAGAGTAACCACTGGTCCAGGCTCATTCAACTATTTCTGGTATCGACCTTTCTGTTCTTGCTTTGGGAATATCAAATTGTTCTTAATGTGTAACATGTAATAAGCCATTTACTACTCAATAACTGGAATGACTCAAGGTCCTGTCAAGACATTAGGCAAGGGCGTATGAAAGGTTTTATTGGCCCTAGGCTTTAACTTATAAGAGACCCCTTCCAGACAGAACTTCTACGTGCAATACATTTATAGTCATAGCTTGAAGCCCCCTAATTATTGTGAAGCCCTGGGCTTCAGCTCTATAAGCCCATGCCTTAATCCGGGGTTGACTGCATGTATAGTAAAGTACACAGTTTTTACTGCATCTTCAATGTACATAGTTTGTTGTTGTTGTTTTTTACTTCACGAACATAACAAAGAAAAACAAAAATTAAAGAATTTTTTTCATTCAAAAACGAACACTAAATGTCAACAAATATCCAGAAATCTCTCAACTTATCTAATGAAGTGATAATTATATAATTGCATGCTGCTATAATTTAAATTTTAAATGTATGTTTATTATTACTTATTGCATGAAGGTATCGTGGCTAAACGAGTGAAACAAAACTTACATAGAGTTTCTGGTTATATTCTCAATCCCAGCCATTGAAATAGTTTTAACCTCCGTATGGTGATGGCTTGTTAACAATTATAAATAGTGTATTGTCCTAAATGTCTCGATAATGTACTATTAGTGTTAACTCTCCTCTTTAGACCTATCACAGTAAGATGATTTCGGCTATATCTAGCAGCTCTTATAAGCCACAACTTGCTGTTTTTGAATTAAGCACAAAGCTACACAATGGGCTATCCGTGCTCTGCCCACTACGGGAATCGAAACTAGGTTTTTAGCATTGTAAGTCCGCAGACATACTGCTGAGCCACTGGGCCCCCTGAACTTAAATAGATTCTTTACACAACTAGATAACTCTGGATTCTAATGGCAATTATACCTACATTTAATATACTCTTCACATAAACTGATATATCCATTGTCGTTAAGACAATGATACCCAATAAATACACTTTCTATACACTTAAACTTCAACTTCCTAGATCAATATAGTAAATCGTTAAATGGCATTCAATTCTGTCTGTAAGTAGACTGTTAAAGCACAACAATAATGCAAGATTTTGTTACGAATTTAGCTTCCTGTTTCTACATCTATATAAAGCTATGTCATTGTGAAACAGTAAACCATATATATACCATCAAAGCTTAACGAATGCTGATACCGACTTTCGACAACCTTATGAAGAAGGTCCTAGGACTAACTTCCAGTAAACTAGTGCGAAATGAGTATTTAATTAAACTTGCATTGTATGATTTTAGTCTAACAAATATCAATGCTACAATATTATGATGCCTTTAATTCCATGATAAAGAAATTGAGTTTTTATTAGTGAATTTATTTCGTTTTCCCGCTGATTCTGTGAAAAAAGGAAAATGGATTCAAGCCATTCAACAAGAAAACTGGACACGAGTTAGAATTCGTTGCTATGTAGCTACCATTTTATTGAAGGTAGGTCAGTTATTATTATATAAAAATTTATTATTACTGTAACGTAGTTTTAGCTTCAATATAAAATATTTCTAGTGGATTATTAACTGTGTGACGGTTAGTATTAGGCCTATTCCGAATTAACTTAAGCTTTATTTGTGTACGAAGTACACTATTATTAATGCTTAGCATATGGGACTTCTTCCAAATTTAACGTGACTAGTATGTTTTAAAATAACTTAAAGTTCAAGTTATAATTATAAGCGAATAAAAAGGAAAACCGTATATAATAATAAAATCAGCAAAAGTTACGACTTTCCCTAACAATTTTAGCAGGAAACATTTACTTTGTGAAGTACAAAGCCAATATTATGAACACAGACGCTAATATATCACTGAACTGGAAAAACAGTCGGTAAGGCGCTTACCACCGCTACACAGCGCTCATCATATTCGGCTCTAAAACATTCGACCATATGTTAGCTGTTATCAACAGATACGAAACATTGTTCAAAAGACGATAAGTAATAAATATTCTACACATTTACACTAGTTTCGTCAAAACCCGATCATTTTTGACTGAATTATAGAGAAAAAGTAGTGTTACAAATCGGTCCCAATGTTAACAAATAGGGATTTATTTGGATTTTCTTGACCTTGCGCTCCCCTTGATCCTCCCTCCAAAATCTAAAAGGAATTCTAAGTTAGGTTTCATTCTTAATGTATATCAACTTTCGCCCAAATTCATTCTGCTCTTTTCCAGAAAACCTGCAGAAAAACGCGCACACAGGGATGAAAACAACCTTGGTGGCGGATGCAAATACGATCAACTATATAGTACCTATCTATTATTTATGTAGAATGATGAAAAATACATAGGTATATGATGCAGAATGTGATTAATTACTTTGTGAGAAGTTTTATCAAAGTCTCGTGAAGTTGTTCTTTCGTTGGGTGGGTTATTTTAGAATACCCATGAAACGATAACAAATTAGTTTCTTAACGTTTGCTAAATGCTACTATCATCACGATTTAGTATTACTTACAAGGAGTTGTAGGCCTAAGGTCACAAATAACGTTTTTACTTTTAATAGATTTAATCACCGACTAGGGTGTTCAGGTCAAGTAATAAAACACAACAGGATCACGATACTAGTGCAGTAAGTTTATAAATTTGTTTGTTTGCTTTTAATTTCGTGCATAGCTACACGAGGGCTATCTTCACTAACCGTCCCTAATTTAGTAGTGTAGCTCTGGAGGGAAGACAGCTAATTATCAGCACCCACCGCCAACTCTTGGTCTACTTTTTTTTTTATCAATGAATCGTGAGATTGACCGTCACATATAACGCTCCCACGGCTGAAAGGGCGAGCATGTTTGGCGTGACTGGTGATTTGAAATTACGACCCTTGGATTACGAGTCGAGTGCCTTAACCACATGGCCATGCCGCGCCCAATAAGTCTATAAACTAATAAATAAAAACAATCACATACATAATCTTGACACGATGATGTGTGTCAATAAGTCTATAAACTAATAAATAAAAACAATCACATACATAATCTTGACACGATTATGTGGGCGGCGGGGCTTCTGGGGAAAGATGGATCCATTCCCCAAATATCTTTCGCATTTCATTGCAAAGTACGATCTAAATCTAGACCACCCTTATGCATATGATGATATCTTCCGATTTCCTTATTTCTAATTTCATTTTTGCATAGTTTAAATAAGGCTTCGACACACACACATACTGATATTTGTTCATACTTCCCTACAAATTAAACTATGAAATAATGAAATTAAGTTTGAAAAACTTCCAATACACGCGCACATTTTTATAGAGTTTGTACTGGGAAAAAAAATAAACTTGCTATGCATTTTCTTGGCTGGAATAATTGAATACACAAGATAATTAACATTGGTTTCAGTGCTTCACTGGATGACTTATTCTACCAAATGGACAAAAATGACTCAATGCCTTACTGATTTTATTTATAATGTAATCTTGTTCCTAGCTTGACACTTCGCAAAGTTATTCGATCACAAATATTCGCAAACATTCTAGGAATTTTAGAATTACTTTCATAAAGTTACTTTATCTTCACTTGACATATCTTTCAGCTAGCATTAAGTAAAGCAACTGAAATCAACTTCCAATAATGTCTCTTCTTGTGCTGTGAAATTCCTTGAACAATCCTAATACAAAAGCACATCACTGAACTTCTTACATTCATTGAGTCTCTTGAGGTTTTCTCTACTAATTTACATGATATACAGATGAGACGACCTCTTCCTTCCATGTCGTCACTCGTATTTCCAGCTGAACTTCACCTCAAATCCAAATAGTTCCTGTATTTCTGATATCTGGTGAGCTCTTTATACGCAAAAACGGCTCGTTTGGGTTGAGAAATTATTTTACATAGAAGAGCGAACAACGTTTCGTCCTTCTTCGGTCATCGTCAGGTTCATCATCATGGCGAGCTCTTTGTTGTTACTTGATCCGAGTACCGAGATACATCCTTAGCTTTAAATAGTAAATGTTAATTTATTTTTTACATTCTCGTCTGTTATGGACATCTTTCATAGAAATATATTTCCCTGTCTTTAATATCTTCTATGAGGACTTCTTATTCCATACTGGATTTAATCTACAATTCCTACAATGTCTTTTCAAGTTATACTTGAAACACCTATTTTATTGAGGTTTCTTTTCCTCATTCTATGTGACTAGTTATCTGTTCTTTTAGGTTTTCTAGGCAATAGATATGGAAAGATGATGCACAAGTAACACAGGACCCGATATTCCCATAACTTCTAGATGATGCCTTTAGTAATTTATCTGCAAATTTAATTGATTTAAGTTTCATTACCAACAGAACAGCTTCATCTGAAAATGGTAACCTAATTTTCGTATCTTCTGTTACGAAATCTACAAATCGATCACGTGCTTTGGAACCCCATCACATCACGATCATCCAGTTACGATTATTGGAAAAGTATTTCCAAATCTTCTGAAGTATGGGGTCTTTTCTCCACACCCCGTTTTAAAACTTTGCTCTGGATATCTTCTCCTGGTGTGTCATTCCAAACCCGAAGAAGACTAGCTAACAATCTTGAAAGTTGTTACAATTCTCAGCTGGAGATTACTTAATATCATTAGGGCTGGACCTTTAAGACGGGCAGGAGGATGAATATCGTGTTTATTATTCCATCTGTTCACTTTGGAAATTATTTCAAAGTGAACGTGATAAGCCTTCTGTGGCAACTTTCCATCAATGGTTTCTCAATTAGACAATATGTTAAATTGGCTAGCTAAATTATGGAAGTAGATTAGGTGGTAATAAGGCCATAGTACTCCAGGAAAATTCTGCAAGACCAATAGACCAACAATAATGGCAATAGGTGAAGATGAAATAAGTTCTCTTATCTTACATTTTGAAGATGTTTGAGGTTGGAAATTTTGAACTAATAGATGAATATGTGGCCAGTTCAATCTTTGCATTTACCAATTTCTTTTGCAGATATTTTATCATTGATGCTCTTTTCTCTTCCACTGATCCTGTCATACTTCAAAGATTTAATCTTACTCCTTCCTTGAAACTCGAATTTTACTTCACCTATACGTCGCCAGTAGCATTGTAAATATTGTGTTTATATTATTTATTTTTTCAAGAATTAAATAGAGTACACTTCTTCATTTTTCTGTCCTTTCCTTCTTGGTCTTCTATTAATTTGTTGTCTCAAACTTATTTTATATATTTCATTATATCTATTCAAGCTTCTATCTCGCTTCTGAATCTGGTTGTCACTTTGAAATTCAGCCAAGTTTTATTTATTCACTTAAATAATCCCACTTTTGAGAATAGTATTTTCACTTTGTTCTTTTGTTAGTCCGTTTTTTTTTAATTATTTGGTTAAAATAAAGCGAAGTTCAGTCCATGTAATAACAAAGTTTTTCCTTAACACTTACTGCAGCCTGTTTTCAGTATCACTCGTAGGTTGGCCGAAGTTCAGAACTAACGTTTTCTTTTTCAACAAAGATTTACTCATTCTTGGTATTACAGCTAACGTATACATAAGTATACCTGTAAAATTTTTACCATTAATCGTTCAAGTAACAATACAGGCGACAACTAACACTGAACCGAATATTTCACTCTACAAACAAACTCAATGTTTCACTGTTTTTCAATTTATAATACAACATTGTTTATAGACACACTTTACAAACTATTTCGATCACTAACATTCACAAATGTAAGCTATCTTAAGGTTATTTTTATAAAGTTACTTGATCATCACTTCGTTTGTCCTCCAGTGAACATTTAAATTAAAATATAGCTTACAATAAAAGTTTGATTCCCACTGAGTAACGTCGTTTATCAAGTTGACATGATTATGACATGAATTAATTCCATGAAGTTATAAGAAAGCTGGCAAAAGATTCGCAGCGCTGAGATGGGTAGGATGTCATCACTTTTACTCATTCTCAAATTTCAAGATGGTAAAATTATAACGGATTTACTGACATATCTATTTTAATATTGATGTTTCTTTTAGTTAAATATACATTTAAAAATGCATGTAACTTATATTTGTAAATATGTATTGCAAAAGTCTCGTCTATTCTCTAAATTTGTAGAGCGTATCTTCAAATATCGTTGTCAACTGAACTTTCGAGAACATCACCTCAGAAAATATAAATGGAAATGCCAAGAGACAGTTTTGAATTGTGGGTTTGCTACAATTAGTATACTATAGACCTCAGAAGCTATAACTGTGATAAATGCTTATTATTCGGAAAATTACATGTATTTGATCAGAAACACTACAAACAGTTTAACTGCAGTGAATTAACTTTGGACATTACTATTTCGATGCGAATATTAGTTATTTTCGTGGGAAAACAAATTCACGTGTGAAGAACCAAACTAACACTCCGTCAAATGAAGTGTATCTGTGTATCACAGAACTCGCTCATTGTGAACCGTCGATAAAATATTTAGTTCCAGATCAAAAGACTCTCGTTTGCAAGTTTGTAAAACTTTTGCGTCTAAATCATCATTTGTAATAATCGTTATTATAAATTGTATTGTTGTTTATACACTAAAAATGTGTGTTAAGAAGATAAATTGTGTGCAATCTTGTTTGGAAGTGTAAATTTGATACAAATCGAGATTGAAACTTCGGGATATAACACATAACATTAATCGGACACTCGTCTGAGACGAGTTGTAATATGTAACAAAATGGAGTAACATACTAAAAAAATCGACAAATATAACGCAAAAGTATGATGCTTGAAGAACCAGTACTTAAAACAAAAACGGCCAATGTATGTAATCACACAGAGCAAACATTCAGCTAATACATATACACTGCTGGCCAAAATCTGAAGGCCAATGAACATAAAGAAAAATATGCATTTTGCGTTGTTAGACTCAACCATTTATTTCAGTGGAGCTTCGAAAGATGAAAGTAAGAAAATGAAAAATGAAAACGTTTTTAGCATTTAATAGGGAAAATGTGAACACTATGAAATTAGCCTAAATACTAGCTGGTCAAAAGTTTATAACCATACCAAAAACAAATCCTAAACAGCGTATGAAATGCCCAAAAAGAGGTCTCAGTAGTGAATTGCATGGTCCTTACTGCGCATAACTGTAAACACTCGCTTTGGCATGGTCGATATAAACGTTTGCAGAAGGCTGGCTGGAATGTTATTCAAAGTGGTGAAGATGGCTTTACGACGATCATGCACTGTTTGAAATTGGCGTCCATTTCTATAGACTTTTCTTGCCCACAAACATTTTCAATGGGGTTCAGTTCCGGCTAATACGCTGGATAGTCCAAAAGAATCACGTTATTCGCCATAAAAGTCCTTTCTCTTTCGGGCATTTTATATTTCAGCGTTGTCCTGCTGAAAGATCCAGTCATTTAGAAATAAACGAGGGCCTTCAGTCAGTAAGGATGCTCTCTCCAATATGCCAATGTAGCCAGTTGCTGTTTGACGCCACTGGAACGCCATTGTTCCATGGAAGGAAAAAGCACCTCAGATCATGATAAAACCTCCTCCGCTGTGTCGTGTAGAAAATGTCTCCGGAAGGGGGCGTAACTTTATCGTACCAGTAACGTTGAAAGCCATCTGGACCATCCAGGTTAAATATTTTCTCATCAGAGAACAAAACCTTCTTCCACTTTTCTACGTCCCGTGTTTGGTGCTTCTCAGCAAAGTTTAACCGAGCTGTTTCATGGTGTGGAAGGAGTCGGGGTCTTTTAAGACGTTTACGGTTTTTAAAGCTTTTCTCTCGTAAATACAGTCTTATTGTTTTTGAGCTGCATTCTGCGTCCATAAGGGTCTTAATCAGGTTCGACAGTCGACTGGTGTTTTGCCGGACAACCTGTTGAATCCTCCTGCTCAACGCAAGCGAAATTTTCTTGGGCCGACCATTTGAAATTCTCCTTCCGTATCCAACAGGATTTTTTAAAAGAAATTTGCAACATTAGTTTTACTACACCCAATATCACCAGCGATGGCACGTTGAGAGAGTACTTACTTTTGCAGCTCAACAATTCTGCCACGTTCAAACTGTCAACTTTTTAGCCTTTGCCATATTTTTAACCAATGTAACATAGAAGATGTCAGCGGGAGATGTTGACAACACTAAAGCTTGAACACATATGACTAAATTTCGTTACGTGTTTACTGATTAACGCTTCGTTTCAGTATGGTCTTAAACTTTTGACCAGCTAGTATTTAGACTAATTTCATAGCCTAAATTTTCCCTATTAAATGCTAAAACGTTTTTTCCCCCCCTTTTCTTATTTTCATCTCTCGCAGCTCTACTCAAATAAGTGGTTGAGTCTAACAATGCAAAATGCATATTTTTTCTTTATGTTCATTGGCCTTAAGATTTTGGCCAGCAGTGTATGTAGCCAAAAAGAACAAAATTTCAGTGAAAAACAATAACACTGACAATATTATTCAAACTAGAATAAAAAAAGGATTTTTCCCTTAGAGGTATGTCAAGAAAAGATGTACAAATTTTATATTAAGTTATTGAAACTTTCAAAATATGTTGATAGATCAAAATCTTGGAATAAAAAGTTTCGCAGTAATATCCCTTACTATACAACGATACAAACCAAACTACTGCTGGTATTTTACCGACTCGAAAATGTATTCTTCAGTTTGTTGTTTGGCACGTTAGTAAATATTCTTTTTGGACATGAGACAATAATTCATCGACTCCAAAAGTTTGAAGACTTAACTCCATTCCTGTCTAAAAACTTAGCGTCTCCATGAGGTATTCATATAAATGACACCAGCATATTTTCATCTACAGCTTAATACTAATACAGAAATAAGACTTATCGACAAGTCATTGTCCTGGTTATTTAAGCTTAAACAATACACGTCGGCATGCTATACTTTAGGGTATCTCGATTACTGATCCATAAAAACCACCTTGCATATCCGCGGGATTTCACGAAAACAAACACAAACTGACAGAATATTCATTACGTAAATCGTAATTGTTTTCTTTGTATTTCCATTTTATTGGCTCGCGACAGTTTAAGGAGGCAGTAAGATGGTTTCTGGTCTCAAAAATGTTTAAAAAACGTTGCTGTAGCCTACAAACGTGTCGCTAAAACGGAAGTGGTAAATCCCCCTTTCAGATAAAAATGAAACTTGGATGTAATTACACGCACACATACGAGTGCACCTTACACCTTACTGCCTTGGTGTTTAAAATAAAATGGTTCCCGTTCCTTGTGTACCTGAGCTGCCTTTGAACACAATTATAAATTTCTGACATCTTGTCGTTACTAACACTAAAAACAATTAGAATGTTTCCACGTAAAGTAACACAAGCTATTCACACATTTACTGTGTTTTACTTTTTGCTTTATTCTAAACGTTTTACTGTTATTTTCACACATTGCGATCCCAAAAAGGATTTCTTACAGCAGGATTCCTATTCTTTCTCTTAATATAATTAGGCGCTGCGAGTGATAGAAAACAATATCGATGTTCATATTACTATATGTTATCTGAAACTGATACATACCATACATTTAGTTATCTGAACATCCCACGGTTTAAACCAACATCGACCGGCTTAGTTTGAAATTTCTTATCATGTAATAATAAAGCAGTTGAAAGACTCCCTTTTGTATCTCTCTTTAGAAATAAAAAACTGAATATCTTTCAGTAACATTCTTTTACAGAAATTATGAAGGGGGAAGCAAAGTTATGTTCACATACATATATATATATATATCGGTTATCGTTTATCCAATTATTATATTCTCCAAATTTTGGGAGGGAATTTCTCTTTTCCCACGCCAAATGACGCACTCAGCCACACTCTACATTTTAACATTTCGTTTCAGACGATAAATTTTAGAACAGCTGAAAAAAAATTAAAAATCAAGAAGCATGAACAGACAAACAATTACATCACAAACCTAAGGCTTATTAAAATAAATACACAATGAAGATTGTTTCTTATGCAAAGTTATAAATATGCAAAGCGCATTACTATAAGAGACGTCATGTGTGTATGTGTGTAACGGATATAAACAAAAGGCAGATGCAACTATATTTTTAGTAGCCATTTTATACAATAACAAATTAAAAACTTATAAAAGTTTATATTTAAAAAAAGCAGCTACTACCATTAGGTACTACAATAATACTAACTTTATCTATTGACAGTTTATCCGTATCTAAACCGAAGCAAAACATCCACAATTTACCCCCTTTCAAAGAAGATAGACACACTTATGGGCCTAATACTGGTAAGAACTTTATCTTAAATTAAGTGTACCAGGTTTGGTCTTTTCATGTAATCGAGTTAGTAAATAAAATATTATGTTGCAATAATGTAACCTGTAAGTATTAAAGATTTTGCCAACACCTTTAGTCTGCGCCCTCTAAAACTATCAGGAAACAGAATTTCTAGTTTTGAAGTTGCGATATGTAAAGAAGTTTGACAAACTCAAACTGCATAAAATAACATTCACCAACTCACACACAGCTGAATATGTGAAACAATTTCGGCTTCCCAATTATATTAACTTTGATTTGTGACAAAAAGTCACGATATCTAATCTGAAACACCTTAGGTGTGAATAAACTGCACGGCTAAAAAGGATTGTGCGCGCCACTTTGAGTTAAATCAAACTGGCGGCCAAACTGGTAACTACATTTATAACGTGTAACAATTTTACAGAAATATTCATTTGTTTTACCACCACTGCATCCCAAGTTGAACACAAAACGCGGTTCGACTAACAACTCGATGAATATTTGCTCTAAATTAATTATCAACGCTACAAGTGTAGCTACCAGTTTGGCCACCAATTATGATTTAATTCGTTTAAGTCGTGCATTCAATCTTTTCTTGACCGCACCTTGTTGTTTTTTTTCCACACCTAAGGTGTTTTTGATTAAAAAGCTTACATCCAATCTCCCGAATAAGTCATAGAGCTAAGACTTGGTGCTTGAAATCCAATAGTCCATTTAAGGTAGGTTTATTTTATTTTGCTTATTCGTTTCATAATAATGCGGAATTGTAACTGACAAATAAACGCCATCTCATTGTTCCCATATAACTTACGTCTCTTCTATTTCACACTTGTTCGTTCTTCTGTTAAAATTCCTTTCATTGAATGTCAACCTTCTGATTAAACGGGAATGATATCCAAATTCGCTCTTTTCCTTCAAAACCAGAAATACCAGCAACGCAAAAAGGAACACACTGGCTATTTATACATACTATATAGACAAAAACACACAAATACAAGCTAGGCTCAACCAATCCTTCCACGATTCACCTCGCCGGCCTCTCCGAACGACTGAGATGGTGGCAACAACTTCCCTCTAAATATGCCATTCCCTCTTATTCTAAACCTTGAGCTCCACTTCAGCTCTCAAAATAAAATAGCCTAAGAGCAGGGCAAAGAGGAATTTTCATCGCTTTCTGAGCAGTCCTAAAAAACTACAATGAACAAACGAACTCCAGTTCAGGTTTAGGCCTATCACAGGATTTAACTATTAATTCGTGAGGATCTTATCTTAAAGTGGACCAAATTTTTTGAAACAATGCTTAAAAACAATGTGATATTCTGATATCATATAATTATACCTACGCACATGCCAAGTACAATCAACTGGAATATATGTGTAAAAAAGTGCAACATACTTTACCCTAACAACTTTAAACACGCATAAGACCAACATGGAATCCTTTCGGTGAAGGGACCTTAACCATTTAAAGGTTATAACACATATCTACACAATGTTACTCTTGTATATTTCCAATTAACATCACTCACTTTGTCTATAGAAAATTACCTTTGTTCAACGCTTTGCTCTCGGTATGTCCAAGTATACTGGCATATGACGTTGTGTATTCTTGTCTCTTTAGTGGAGTGCTTTGGTTTAGAATTTAACGGTGAAAACAGCCAGTCATCACCACCCATCACCATCTCTTGGGCTACTCTTTTACTAACGAATAATAGAATTGAATGCGACATTATAACGCCCCCAAGACTGAAAAAGCGAGCATGTTTGGTGAGACGGAGTATTCAAACTCACGATCTTCAGATTACGAGTCAAGCGCTATAATCATCTAGCCATACCAAGACCTTTATACAGTGGGCTCCATTAAATTCCATGTCACATTTAATTTTTATCTACAATGTTAGTTAGTTTTTATCCTAAGTTATTAATAAATATTTTATTGTTGCCTTTTATAATATTATAAATTTACATTAATACAATTCAAGAAACTTTAACTTCAGGCATTTTACGAAAACTGCTCTGAAAAACCGAGAGTTCAGTGAATCTAAGCTACTGTTGAATTAACAATCAGTGATGTCGAGAAACCCACTTGTTGAGAACTTTTATATGCAAAAACGGCTGTTCTGGGCCCAGAAAACACTTCAAATAGAAGAGCGAACAACGTTTCGACCTTCTTCGGTCATCGTCAGGTTCACAAAGAAAGGGTTACTGGTCGGAAGCTGACCACGTGTTTGGGAGGGGTTGTATAATTGAGTGTTGCAATGTAGAGGGCGCGGTTTGAATATATAATTTTGTCTATAATATTAATATAGGTATAATGGTGTTCCTTTATATTGGTTTATTTTGGGTTTGAGTTGTTGTATAAGTAAGGCTTCTTTAATTTTTCGTTTGTTTATGTTTGTTTCTTTATTTAGTATTTTCTATGGTTATGTTGTGTCCATTTGACTTGCAGTGTTCGAAAACGTGTGAAGGTGACTTTTTATGTTCTTTGAATCTGGTTTCCATTTTTCTACTTGTTTCTCCTATATAGAAGTCGTGGCAGTTATCACATTGTATTTTATAAATAATGTTGGTGTGGTGTTTGTCAGTGTAGTTCTTACATAGTATAGACCTTAGTTTTGTGCCTGGTTTTTGAATAAATTTAGTGTTAACTGGAATGTTATATTTTGTTACTAGTTTTTGCCAAATGTTGGTTATTTGTTTGCTGATGTCAGGAATATATGGTATACAGCAGTATATGGTTTCGTGATTTTTTGATTCGTGAGATATATTTACTTTTGTTGGTTGATTTTGCTTTCTGTCTAGGTGTGTGCGTATAATGTTTTCTACGGTTTGTGGAGGAAACTTGTTAATGTTGATGAAGTGTTGTTTTATTTTATCTAATTCATCGTTAATTTTATCTGGTGAGCATAGTTTTATGGCTGTGTTTATCTGGTTTCTTAGTATGTTGAGTTTTTGTTTTGTTTCATGTGCTGAGTCCCAAGGAATGTATAGTCCAGTATGGGTGATTTTTCGATGGATTTCTGTTTTGAATTGCGTGTCGGTTCTTATAATTTTGAGGTTAAGAAATGATATTTGATTGCTTTCTTCCTGTTCACATGTGAAGTTAATGTTGGGATGTATAGAGTTAATGTGAGTGAAAAAGTTAAGTATGTGTTCTGTAGATTCGAATCCCGCAATCGTGTCATCTACATATCTGTACCAGTATAGTGGTGGATGTAATGCTGTATTAATTGCTTGTGTTTCAATTTGTGTCATAAAAATATTGGCTAGAACTGGCGATACTGGGTTGCCCATGCTTAGGCCATTTGTTTGTATATAGTTTTGGTTGTTGAACATGAAGTTTGTCTTTATTGTGGTGAATTCTATGAGGGTTGCTAACTGGTTACTGGGAATGTCTATGATCGGGTTAGGGTCTCGAATATAGAGTTCTAAGGCTATCTTGCAGGCTTCTGTTGTTGGAACTTCTGTGAAGAGGGATATAACATCGAAACTGGCCATTAAGGCTTTATGATTAAGTTGATTTAGATTGGACTTGAAACACATGAAACAAAACAAAAACTCAACATACTAAGAAACCAGATAAACACAGCCATAAAACTATGCTCACCAGATAAAATTAACGATGAATTAGATAAAATAAAACAACACTTCATCAACATTAACAAGTTTCCTCCACAAACCGTAGAAAACATTATACGCACACACCTAGACAGAAAGCAAAATCAACCAACAAAAGTAAATATATCTCACGAATCAAAAAATCACGAAACCATATACTGCTGTATACCATATATTCCTGACATCAGCAAACAAATAACCAACATTTGGCAAAAACTAGTAACAAAATATAACATTCCAGTTAACACTAAATTTATTCAAAAACCAGGCACAAAACTAAGGTCTATACTATGTAAGAACTACACTGACAAACACCACACCAACATTATTTATAAAATACAATGTGATAACTGCCACGACTTCTATATAGGAGAAACAAGTAGAAAAATGGAAACCAGATTCAAAGAACATAAAAAGTCACCTTCACACGTTTTCGAACACTGCAAGTCAAATGGACACAACATAACCATAGAAAATACTAAATAAAGAAACAAACATAAACAAACGAAAAATTAAAGAAGCCTTACTTATACAACAACTCAAACCCAAAATAAACCAATATAAAGGAACACCATTATACCTATATTAATATTATAGACAAAATTATATATTCAAACCGCGCCCTCTACATTGCAACACTCAATTATACAACCCCTCCCAAACACGTGGTCAGCTTCCGACCAGTAACCCTTTCTTTGTGAACCTGACGATGACCGAAGAAGGTCGAAACGTTGTTCGCTCTTCTATTTGAAGTGTTTTCTGGGCCCAGAACAGCCGTTTTTGCATATAAAAAAAAACTACTGTTGAATTGCTTGACTTCCAATGATTAGTAATAATCTATACTTAAATTAAATGAACAACACAGGCCAGGAAAACTGTAAAAATCCGCACGTTATGCATTAATATGAACCTTATGTCTTACGTTAACTGTACGCGCGACTAGATAGCTAGCGTTCCGTTCGACGAAGACGAAGTCTGGAGAAGGTCTTTTACGGTGAAATCGCAATTTTAGCAGCATGGGGAGGGGGTACAGAACAGGGAGTAATGTGGGGCAACTGCCCCGGCATGTTTTTTACCCACTGGGATATATAGTGTACAAGACATTCATAATAAATATGAATACTAACATGCTAGTGTCAAATTCCGCTTATGTTATATTAAGAATAACATAACACATCATGAATACTATATCAAATGCGCGCATGCGCGAGACACGCAATAGGTGATTCAAATATGAAGACACCAGAAAAAATAATTAATTAAACAGGAAAATATAAATACAGGGGAAAGCCAGGAAATAATGAACAAGAGAAAACAAAAAGAAAATATATAAAGATTGTGTGTGTGCACGCACGCACGTACACATATAGTTAAAGTAATTTTTGGGAAATGAGACGAAACAAAACAGGACATGTTACATTATCACTCACCTTAAGATTTGTGCCCTGGTGTTGAATGTTTGTATTATGGCTGCAATTTTCTTCCATAAAATTCCATTAAATTTGTATATTTTGTGTAAATTTCGCGCTTTTCCAAATAACATATATACTCTCGCACGTATACAGAATAACAAGAAATAAAAAAAATGCAAATAAAAGAGACAAATATTATGTATGAAAAAAATCCATCCCCTTAAACTATTATCTGGAAGAACGATCATCTGCACTGTCAAACGCAGCAAAATAAATCAATAATGACACTTTTCAGTCACATAACGTCTCTATAACGCGTTACGTCCATCCAGTATATCAGTATCCAACACAATCATAACGTGTTGACGCAGCGAAATTCGGCAACGCGTTTTCTAACGCATAATTTTCTGTCACTACTACCTGAAACTATTGTTACACACAAATCATTTTAAGGAACGGCCAGGCATGGCCAGGTGAGTTAGAGCGTTCGACTAGTTATCTGAGGGTCGCGCGTTCGAATCCCTGTCACACCAAACATGCTTCTCCTTTCACCCTTGGGGGCGTTATTATGTGTCAGTCAATCCCACTATTCGTCGGTAAAAGAGCAGCCCAAGAGTTGGCGGTGGGTGGTGGTGACTAGCTGCCTTCCCTCTAGTAGCTTTGTGCGAAATTTAAAAACAAACAAACACTTTGAGGAAAATATTCTACTTCTGCTTGAATTGTAAATATTATATTGCTCTACAATAACAGAAAGAGTGCCTAAACGTTATCGTGGATTTGTATCTTAATATCAAATTATTCAGAAGTACAACGTATTACTATATCAACATCGATGACAACCTATCCCAGCAGGTGTTCTACTAGCATAACATGTTTAAATATATAGCTTGTTACTACAGCAACGTTATAATGCAAATGTTTAGAACATTCAGCAACCTAGACCAACCAGTTTCTCCCAGTTCCACAAGGTGATCAATTTAAATGTTACATATTTTATATAAATAACAAACTAATGTGGTAATAAAACTGTACGAAGATTTAACAATATGTTTAAATATCTTATATTAATATATTAAAATGATATTCCAAGTACTCTTAAACTAGCAGAGCAAAATGACCAAAAACAATCCACCACGTTTCTGACTCAATATTGCGTTGCTATAGCAATACAATGAAATGTATGAAACATTTTGTTTCTTTCCAGAGGGTTTCCTTCGTATTTGCCTATTACATTATTTACAAGTAGAAATGCAATTCCGTTAGAACTCTGTCATCTACGAAAGCCATTACTTAGTTGACCTCGTGAGTTTTTTTTCTGTAAACCTGTTAATTCACCTGAACCTTGCCGTAACGCTGAGTCACACGTGTTTACGAATGGAAGGAATCTATGTCCTTAAAAACAGCACAATACCCAATTGTTGCGTACAACTTTCTCTGGTATACAAATTTTGGCTTATCAATCACTTTCGGCCATATGATCACCGACGATTTAAATCTGCCCAATGTTCTAGAAACACGATTGATTCTTTCATTCTTTAATAATTTTTCCTACTTTTATGACTAAAAGCAGTTTGCTACTGTTCTTCCTATTACACTAATATGTGCTAAAGTTGTTTAATTATCTTCTGCTCTTCCTGGGCCTTGCATGGCCGAGCGCGTAAGGCGTGCGACTCGTAATCAGAGGGTCGCGGGTTCGCGCCCGCGTCGCGCTAAACATACTCGCCCTCCCAGCCGTGGGGGCGTATAATGTGACGGTCAATCCCACTATTCATTAGTAAAAGAGTAGCCCAAGAGTTGGCGGTGGGTGGTGATGACTAGCTGCCTTACACTGCTAAATTAGGGACGGCTAGCACAGATAGCCCTTGAGTAGCTTTGTGCGAAATTCAAAAAAACAAAACAAACTGTTCTTCCTGTTTTTTGCTAGAACTTAAAGATATTTTCGTCTCACCATCTCTCAAATCAGTCTGGAAATTTGATGCTCACTTCTAAGTATTATGTTGATATTATTTTACGTATTCGATACTCCTATGCCTTTTCACATTTTCAGACCGTAAGCAGTCTCGTTATATTAAATTCTAATAAACAGAGTATAGCTATGGTTTACGAATGACTGGTTTGTTTTTTGAATTTCGTGCAAAGTTACTCAAGGTGTATCTGCGCTAGCCATCCCTAATTTAGCAGTGTTAGACTAGGGGGAAGGTAGCTGGTCATCACCACCCACCGCCAACCGTTGGGCCATTCTTTTACCAACGAATAGCGGGATTGACCGTCATATTACAACGCCCCTAAGACTGAAAGGGTAAGCATGTTTGGTGCGACCGAAATTCGAAATCGCGACCCTCGGATTACAAGTCAAACGCCTTAACACACCTGGCTATGTCGGGCAACTTTACTGATGAAATGTGGTGTTCTCTACAGCTGTGTTAACCATTATGAGGGAGAAATTACTTGTAATCGGATACCTGCTTATTGTAACTTATATAAAAATGAATGAACTGTATCATTTTGATTTTGTTCTGCAATCTGTTCCATTAAGTGATTTTGTCTTGTTCTTAACTTCTCTGGAGACTATTCACCATGCATTTCTCTCGTGTCCTGCTCATGCTTAGTTACGTCATGTCATAAAATTATCTTATTTATGCATTTCGTTATTTTCTTTTGTAAGGAGGTATTCATTCACATGCGTTTAAAATATCATTCCTTGTGTTTCTAATGCTACTCTTTAGTATCTGAAATCTGCATTTATGTTTAATTGTATTTGGACTTCATGTAAACCTCCCTGTGCATAATAGCTTCATGTCTTTTTATGTTTTAAAAATCTGCTATAATTAAAAAGAATATAAAAAAACAATGAAAACAGAAACACAGTCCACCACTTATAGTCAAGATATCACGAAGAAAAGTTCATACACCTTTAAAATGAAATCTTGGAAAGTCTGCTTGCTAAATCCTGTAATCTAGCAGTAATTGTGTCCAGTAACAGATTGACACGACGAACAAATCACCCTCGATCAGTCAAAAGACCCGATCTGAGCTGTTATAAGATGTTATGGAGTTTTATCTCAAGCACAGAGGACGCAACTTTCAGAAATATCAGTATATTTACAGCTGGTTTGCAAGGAGAGTGGTAGTCTATTGCACTGGATACGTACCAACATTTGACAACTATCAGTAGAACTTCGAGCTGTGGTTACTCCTAGAGGATGAACGATTATCTAGCAGAACCGATCTCGGCGGCAAAACATACCTCTTCTAAATACCTGCTGTTACAACACTTTTGGAAAATGTTGCATGGTAGATTACACATGACTGAAGTACACCAAAACAGATATCACACAAATTTAATTTTTTTAACGCTCTGAGTTACAAATTAGTCAAAATGGAGTACTGGGATAAACATAATCGAAGATTATGCTGCATTTACAATTAAAACCAACTATTTCCTGAGGTTTAGCTTCTTTCTACCCCAGCAGCTTAAGGCAAGTTTTCTACGCTATATTATTAGCATTATGAAACTAAAATGAATAGAGGCAATTTAAATAGATGAAGTTTAAGTCTCAGTTGTTGATTATATCATACAGTTTGGTTAGTTTTGAATTTCTGCGCTAGCCGTCCTTAATTTTACCAACAAATTGCGAAACTGACCGTAACGTTAAAACGCCCTCTTGGGTGAAAAGGCAAGTATATTTGGTGGGGAAGGGATTCAAACCTGTAATAATCAGATTGCGAGTCTAACGCCCTAAACACCTATATTAGTTTTTTTTACATCTTAAACGTTCTTTGCGAGTTGTAAGTTTGTAACTGATCGAAGTGGCGCCACATTTACCACTACACCTGCAAATTAACGTGTTTAACGTAATGCAGGCCATGTTCCACTCTTACTTCACCATTCTAAAAATATAAATTTAGGTAACGAACTATCGTATCCATAAATTATTAAATCACTTTCTTCTATCTCACGACGACTGGTATTGGTATGAACACTCTTACTAATAAAGCAGAGTAAAGTGATAATACACATACCAGCCGCTCTGATATACATTTTTATTTCAAGTAGGTTTCTTAGCCAGTAACTTAGTAAAACAGGGCCAAGCAGGGAAGATGACCGGGCACAGCCCTGAATACAGGGAAACCAAGGCTAAGACAATTTTTATAGACATTTAAGAACTAAATTTCGTAAAATGATTTGGGAGAAAATTCCCAAATATTTTTTTGTTACTTACATATACCACAACTGTTTCCGCTACAATACGTCTCAGAATATAAGACTCGTTTCTGACGAGTCTCGCGATACAAAACAAGTCTTTGTACTATTTTCACAATACTTGTGCTCATTGTCACTCATCCTTAAGGTATTTATTTCTGTAAATTCTCGACAGATTGTAGGCCTCGGCTAGTAGCACACATATAGGCCATAATTACTGTCAGGTGCCGACATGAAACAGATAATCTCTGTGTGTGGTTGCAATATAAGACGTTGACACGGTTTAAGTACTCATAACACAAAATATAATGTAATGGAGTATTTTAAATCTTAATTTACGAATTACACTACTTATCATTGTCAAACAGTTAGTGGAGTCAAATTTTCGATTAATAATTTACATATTTTAAAATACATTTTTGTTATTGTAGAGTTTAAAAATTTCAGCCGTAAAATATGGCTACACATCTATCAATGGCTCAATTTCGCAAATGGAGAAAAACAAAGAATATGGCAAAGCAAAAAATGTAGGAAATTCGTTAAAAACAGAAGACATTCAGCAAAATTTCTGATACACTTACATTCCGAAGAAACTTTGTGATGTACATTTAGATTATGGTGAACAGCCACAAATCAGTCAGTCTTAATGACTCTGAGCTGGCCAACAATGGATAGACCACACAAAGTAAGATATGTATATATACAATTTAAGTTAAAGGACTGTTTATACTCTATGATTATATAAAGTGTGTATGGGGGGAGTTAGTCAAACTTGCTCTGGGTGCAAAGATACCGACGCCATTAATCTTGACTGAGTAGAAAATAATTATACCAGATAACTAGTTTCAGTCTGAGACATGTGAGAGGCTGATGTCTTAAATTTAGATGTAGATGTGTGAAAAAGTTGTATACAAGACGAACTTAAATTACATAGTAATTCAGAGATACTGGCACAAATGTATTAGGTGGTTGGTTATCGGTTGGACATCCTTTGAGTGGCGAACGATCGAACAATGCCATTATGGAAGTCTTTAACAGTGCCACTGACCATAGACAAACCTGTGTTAAGCCTCCATTGTGGTAAGAACTATAACTGTTTCATATTTGGCGCTGTTTTACGCAATCAAATGACTCAGTAATTTATTAAAATCTCGTATAGTGAATACTGGGTATTCGCGAATATTGGAACTACTCTTGTCATTTTTCATCTGAATTAAACGTCTTTTGTACTTCTGCGTAGTGAGGCAAGAAACCGTCGCCTTCAACTAACACAATGTTTGAAACGATGTCTTAATGATCGTTACCTAATTTGTCTTTATTAGCATTAACTCTTAGGACTTAGGTCAAAACACATGTTTTTATGTTATCACCTCACAAAACAAGAACAAAATCCCACCTGTACTGACTTGGCAATACGGTCTGAAAACCTGGCATCACTGCTAAAGGAAAACCTGAAACGTGAAGAAAATTACAACGAATTACAAAAACGTACACACTATTATTCGAATAAATAAAGTACAAAATGTGATATGAAAATTGTGTTCCTAACAGTTTCCTACCAGTGATGGCATTTTCATTTGTGAATTCTTTCGAGAAACACTAAAGTTTTATTGACAACAAATCCCAATATTTACCACGTTTGCTTCCAACAATTACAATAAGGTCAAACAGCACTTCAGACAACAAAAACGAAGAGCAATAAATGACAATTAATAATTACAAAAAATACCATAAATACTATTGCTGAAATGATATGCTCAACCAATTTAAAATTAACACTATATTTGTACTAATTTCTTATTACATGAATAGTATTTAATTTATAGCTTATGATTTCCTGAGACGGTAGCGAGTTAGCAGGCAAACAGTCCAGAATAACTACAAAAGCCTAGATTGGAACCAAGATATTTGACTCCACGAATGATACCCAATCGCCACAAACTGACCACAAGTATTCATAATTTCTAGTTCGACAAGAATAAACTTCAAACACTTTTAAGTCACTAACCTTAACCGTTCTTCAAACAGGTGGTTTGGTTTGTTTCTTTTGAATTTCGCGTAAAGCTACACGAGAGCTATTTGCGCTAGCCGTTTGTAATTTAGCAGTATAAGACTAGATGGAAGGCAGCTAGTCATCACCATCCACCACCAACTCTTGGGCTACTCTTACCAACTAATAGTGGGGCTGACCACACATTATAACGCCCCCATGGCTGGAAGGAAAAAAATGTTTGGTATGAGGGGAATTCGAACCCACGACTCTCAGATTACGAGTCGAGCGCCTTAACTACCTAGCCATGTCAAGCCCATACAGATAAAACACTTCAATCATGTCTGTATCAATGTTCTCGTGAATTTTCATCGTTTCAAAACAAAAGAATATTTGTTAACATTCCAGCATTTTAGTATTATCTAAAGAAATGGAGAAATAACTGCCCTCCTGACAAGGATTACTGCTAGTTTCTACGGAAGGTTACTGGAGCCCGTGATATTTTCTGCTATTGTCTGATACCTGACGTTCAGTAATGTCACGAGAAATTTTTCAGTAAAATCCTTTTACAGAAGTTTAAAAGTGAGCAATATCATCACAGCAGGACACCACAGTGTAGAACTGATTGAAGTATTTCTCTGCAGACGCAGTCCTCAATGAAAGTGCCTTGCTTTGTCGTTGCAACACTCGTGAGATTCACCAGGGAAAACAAATAACTTTCTGATTGTTTAATATTTGAAACTTACAAAAGTAACCTCTTATTGGTTAAGTCTCAAACGCGTCAGTTTTTTGTGGAAATTTCAACTGTTTTATTCATTACTCAGTTATAAAAATATTACCCAATTATGACTGGTGATGATCGGTCTAACACTTTCAGTGATCCAAGTTTTGGACGTATACACCACTAACTGCATTATAATAATTATCGCCCACAGTGTAAAAATTAAAAACTTTTTTAACAAGTTAATGAAAGAAAAACAAGGACAACAGAGGCGTTTTTACCACTTTAAAGTGCTCGGTGTAATTTTCTTAGGGGGCCGTCTATATAGTGGGAGTTTATAAATTCTTCTGCATTACTTGAGGCTCGTCGGTGCATTGCACTGACGATAAATACGACATTGCACGATAAACTTGACAGCAAAAAGGGTTTTTTTTCAAAGTAATTGTTAATATTATTCCCGAAATGAAATAAAATTCATTTCAAAAATTACATGTAAACACGCAAATAAACAACAAAAACAAAGCCGTACACATGAACACATTTATCAAATAGTGCAAGTTTTTCTATTATTATGTCACATTCACAAGTGACATGTTATTTATATCCATGTAGGTTTCTGGACCTTTGACTTACATATTTCAGCCTTTCCTCAAATTGTACAACTCATTTCTATATAACACGAAGGACTGAATGAAGATGTTTTTATTAAAACTGAGTTCGAGCTTTAAAAATTTTAGGTTGGACATCACATTAATGCGATAAAAGATATTCGTGTTTGTGTTTTCTTGATTCATTAAAATTATTTTCCAGAAATAATGATGTAGAAAATCAAGTTATGAAAATAAAATCATAATCTACACAAAATTATTATAGTTAATATGGTCAAATATTTTAAAATGACTTCATAATAGTCTTATTTGGTCATCCACAGTACTTACCTTTCTGGACAAAATACAAGTGCCACCATTTTGTTTCTATTGACTTGAAATTGATGCAAGGCGTTCTATTATTTCTACTTCTTTCATTGAGATACTATTTTAATATTACTTCAGAAAATAAATATATAAGCAACATATCAATACAAGCTGAGGTTGTTGTTCAGAGTGACCTCATATTCATCACGATTTGTTTTGTTAAGCGCCAAGCTACACCTTTTGGTCAGTGACGTAGCCAGTCATCCTCAACATTATTAACTTACACATCATATGACAGTAAGTACACATAACTAAAACTTTCCTCGTCGCGAAGACGGTCATACTTCAACACAACGTCATTACAAAGTAAACAACACTAAATCAACTCGCCCGGCTTAGCGTTGTCAAAAATATGTCAGCGAATTAAAAACAGGTTTATTTTCTTCAATGGTTAATGACGCTTGCTAAAGCAATTGAGCTCTAGAGGTTCTAGGGGAGAAGGGCATGAAAAAAATGTTCGATTTTTTTTTTTAATTCGCGCAAAGCTACTCGAGGGCTATCTGCACTAGCCGTTCCTTATTAGCAGTGTAAGACTAGAGGAAAGGCAGCTAGTCATCATTACCCATCGCCAACTCTTGGACTACTCTTTTACCATCGAATAGTGGGATTGGTGGTTACGTTATAACGCCCCCACGGCTGAAAAGGCGAGCATGTTTTATGCGATCGGGATTCGAACCTGCGACCCTCGGATTACGAGTCGAACGCCTTAACCCACCAGGCCATGCCGGGCCGTGAAATTCTTAATCTCGTCACATGGTTGCGAAAAATCAAAAGAAACAATGTGAATATCGCCTCATGAAAGCACCAAGTCATAGATGGCGTTCCAAGCTCAGACACACAATCCTAACAAAAAAAACCAGTCGGGCTCACTTGGAATTAGGAACTATAAGCGTGATGTATAATATTCACATAACGACAGATATGGAAGACAGTGCACGTCTAGCACACTTCACCTGCAACTTATCTTGCATCTTTCACTTGCACGCACTTTTAAGGCCTTAAAACAACGTAATGTTTCAATTAACAAAAACAGACCATGTATGTAAAGAAAACCACAAAGAATTCTCATCACTCAAGTTGTATCACTCTTAAAAAAATCATGGAAAATTAAAAGAAATTACTTGTTTATCCTATGATAAACATGAATTTACACACATACACGTTTTAAGTATCAATTAGGCGGCTACAATGTTAGTTGATGGTAAAAAAGCCAATAAAAACTAAATTTTAAACTTATTTCGAAATACCAACCAAAACAAGATAACTGACGATGCCTAAAGAAACTGTTTTAAAAAAACAAGACGATTAGGGTGTAATTATATGTTTAAATATATCAAAATAAATGGAACGAACTGCAGATACGAAATTAATTGCGGTTTATTAAGTTTGAGTGTGGAAGACGTTCATACAGTGTGGTTTGGGTTAAACATCTGAAAATCTAGATAAAAATACAGTTTGCAGCTTTAGCCAAGCTATTATTGACTACCGACGGCTATAATCAACATTACCATGCATGGTTACAGGAGCGTTGTGAACAGGGATATATATATATATATGTCTCTTCTGTCGAGGCTACTAGACTTATTTTAATACATTTACTTTTCATAAATGGATGCCATTACACGACCATGCGGTAGTTTTTGTAGAGATTACTTGTAATTTCATTATGAAAAGTTAAAATAAATGATTCACTGAAATTTTCAAAAACTAATTAAAACCAAATCAATTTCTACCAACTAATAAGGCACCCCAAATATGAGCGGTAACTTAATTATCGAATCTAGAACCACAAAACGTTGCTTGAAAATTGCGAAAAAGGATTTTGGATAGCAGGAACTTAATATGAGTAATAAATGTGTGGCTGGTGCTTATTTGTTTTTGAATTTCGCGCTAAGCTACACAAGCAGTGTCTGTACTAGCCATCACTAATTTAGCAGTAAAAGACAAGAGGAAAGGCAGGTAGTTATCACTACCCACCGCCAACTTTTGCGTTACTCTTTTACCAACGAATAATGGGATTTATCGTAACATTATAACATCTCCACGGCTGAAAAGGCGAGGATGTTTGGTGCGACGGGGATTGAAACCTGCGACCCTTAGATTACGAGCCGAGCGCCTTAACCATCTGGCAATGCTGGGCCAATGTCCGTGGCTGAGTGAAAATGAAAGAATTGTGGAGCGAAAGGTCCCGAATGTTTAGTTACTAGCGATTACAAGGAATATATACTTTCTTTTACCAATTGAATGAAATTTAGCACCACTCTCCCCTTACTTATACCAGCGTAATAACAAAATATAACTATTTAATATTATTGTAAACCACGTAACTCTTTCTTGAATCTGGGTTTACAAATAGGTTGGCAGCCGCAAATTATCGACGAACACTATTTAGTCGAATCTTTTAATAAAAACATAAATTCAAATAAAAGTGAAAACTGCTTCATGCCCACAGATTTAATTGATAAAACTGGTTATCGTTTTGGCTGGATGAGAGTTTAGCAGCACGTGTCAGCTCGTTTCTTAATGTCCAGAATAACTCTTGTAAGACACGATGTAAAAAATCTGATGACGCGAGTTAGACTATTTTTGATTGATCAGAGTTTGATACAGTGGTTGATTATTGACAGAGACCAGCTATTACAGTCCAGTGTTGAAAGAATGTTAATGGCCTGCTTTTCCTCTGAAAATTCGAACTCCATTATGTTCAATATAGTAACAGTTCACTCAAAAAAAGATTACAGCTTTCATTATAACATTATCATTGGTCCATCATTAAAAATGAAGGATAAGTTTCTAAACTAACAATAAGTTCTATAAAAGTAAATAACTTTCTCAAAACTACCCCCTCCAATTGGTTCTCGCTCGACGGGCATAAACCCCAGTGTTTCCAAAATGTCCTGCTACATTGTGGTACGAAGTCTATATTTTATTGTCAACAATAAATGCTCTTTGAGTAAGGGACAAGGTTGGAAGTAAATTCGAAAGTCAAATAAAACGTGGTGTAAGCAGTCGAATGAATGTTGTATTTACGTAACAGTCAAAAACAGCATGTGAAACATTTCACACATTGCTGTTCCAGATGTATTTATACTTTGTTGGTAGAAATGTACTAGCGAAATGTAGACTCAGGTTTATTCTCCACTTGGCCTAAATAAGCTATTTTACCTTCAACCCCTTCCTTGTCTGTTTCAGTACTGTTTTCCCGTCATCAAGTTCAGTTGATTCAGTACTTCCTACAAAGGTTTGGACTCTGTTCCAAAAACTTCAGGAAGTTGGCACAGTATTTTAGTGAAGAATATTGCTCGTATCTTAAGTTAAATTCGTTCACTTTTTTAAAGAATAGTAAGTTCGGTGAGAGCGCCAGCTGGTATTCCAGCTGATATAACTCCAGGGAAATTTCTAGAGTCTAGAAAACCCGCAAAAGCCAGTAATTTTTGGTTGTCGCAGTTGAAAAGGTGCACTAGAATTTGGTCTCTAGTTCTTTCATTCTCCGTTTTTTTCTTTTTGCATGCAACCCTACAGATCGGGAGCTTCTATTAAAATGTCAATAAATTTAGAAGTTTCAAGTTTACATTGATATCTGTAGCATGCTCTTATGTGTCACCGAGCATGGTTTCGAAATTTAATTCGAAAATATTCGCCTTAAGCTTTCTATCATTTACTAAGCAGATCGTAAACCAAGGTGGTTTTCTTTCTTTTTTTGTAAATATATTAAGTTAGCCCTACTGCTTTAAACTGTGAAAGGTAAACATGTACAGTCAAAATTATTTTAAATTCAGAAGGTTTTTGAAGATAAATCTGGCGCTTCCAAAGTAGTGTTTAAGTTGTGGTGTTACTTGATAACCTGAAACGAACATAAAACGGTAGCGGGTAAACAGTTTGTTTTTGTTTTCAAAACTCCACAAGTTTTTTTTCCTGTTTTTACAAGTTCACCACCAGGTTGCTCCCCCTTTTATTTACAAGAATTTTTTTTTCCGAGACAACACTGTTCATTTTTTCAACAAATTTATTCACAGTAGATTTAGTTGCTTTTATCGATAACCGTTTCAAGATGTCCTTTTTGTCATGCTGAGAAGAAATGCGAATCATCAAGGAAATTTCGAAGGTTTCTTGCGTCAGTTTTTAACTTCAAGAACAATTTCAATCGAAGCATTGCTCTAGAAGGAATGTTCTGACGCCGCGAGAGCATTTTAATTCAAGAAATAATCCAACAGTACATTTATAGGTTTCAGAAGTTCGCACAAAGTTACACAAAAGTTATCTCCGCATATAGCTGAAGCTAATTTTGAACTAACAGAAAAGATCGAATACCAGTAGTCCGTAGTCCCTACCGCCAACTCTTGACACTTATTCTCACGGTCTCCAAATTAGAAGTACCCTAAAACAGACTAAATCATTCATTTATTTCATCAATCCTAACACACGATAACTCACTAATTTGGATACTTCAAAATTAATGTATATTCACTGATAACATCGGCGCTTTTAGCAGCGCCATTTAATCGTGGAATTTAAATGCGAGTGTGATACGTTTTTTGCAGAGGTTCAGGAGCCAAGATCTTATTAACATGAAGGTTCTATAGCCGTGACACTGGATTAAGCTGCAGCCTCACGACTCACACCGTAAAAGTATGAATTAATATTTCATTTTCAGCTTGTTGTCCGTTTCTTTTACTGGTATTGTTGGCATCCCCGAGTTTCGTACGTGAAAATTTAAAAGATAAAAACGGACGAGTTTTGGGATATCGGCAAACAGTTTAAAGGAACACAAAATTTATGTAATCTATCAATAAAGACATTTTGTACTTAGATTGAAAACTACTTCCGTTTAAGTTTTAGTCGTCAGGCGGAGTCAGATTTAATAAAACTATTCCTTAGGTGGCGTTTTAATGGTAGTTTGGATTTCAAATCATTCTAAATATAAATTCTGTTTCATAAGCATGCACATTATAAAATACTTGGTCAAAGGTCAAAAGCACATGCCTTTATCCGCTTGTTTTTTTTAAGCTGTCTAAATATGTTGTCCTATTTTTGTCACAAAACTACTGTAAGGGGAAAGAAAACCAACGACCATCATCCAGCGTCTAGCTGTACGTTTCACTGCAACTTTTGTGTCAGAAAAAAAAATAAAAATTGCTCGATTCTATCTTTTCTCATCTCACGTCGGGAGATGGCGGGAACGCAGAGCATCTGGAGAATTACGTAACACAGAACGCTCTCGAAAACGTGAAATCCCTGCTTCTTTCATACGACCCGCAAGTATTTTGTGGATTGTCGCGTGTATCAGACTACGAGAAACAGCTGGACCCAGAAACTCAGAAATCGCGACTTCCTTGCAGCTTTATTAAATATGTAAAGTGAGATATGTACAGAATATACACATACATCAAAGGGAGGAGCGGTGATATGCATGTGTAGTTTATACAGACGAACCTAACGTTCTGAATGTAATGTAACAATAGAAGTCTAGTTATGCCTATCTTTCAATTTTAAAAAATCACAATTCAATAAAAAAACACACCCGATGCAACACGTGATAAAATGCTACAATCACTCAAATGGACAAAAATACCTCTGGTGTCAAAGCGAGGAGAATTTATTATTTTATACTGTAAACAGAACACGAAAGTGAAATGAAAACCTTTTTAAACGAACACACGCGCACACAAACTTATTTGAGCCCCGGTGTCGAACGAAAGGCCACTTTGGCACTGTAAGCATCAAATATTTATGATTGGGAAGTTATATTATTTGCTTTCACTCAAATTCTTTGAATGTACGTACAGCTAGCTGGCAGTAATTTGCTATTTAAACCTATTATTTTCAAACTGGTTATTTTAATACCGTATCAATTTATTCAAAAAGAATCAAATACATCATGTGTCTTCAATACACCTTTTTCTGGCCAGAGCTCATTTTACCTGCATCAACACTAATTATCATTCATAACTGAAGTGTAGGTTCCGATTTGTAAAACTCATAACACTCAAGACCTTTAACACTAACAGGAAATTAGGTGATAATTAGATACTCAAGTTGTTACAATAGAAAATGACTAGAATCTAAAGCCCTTCTTGTAATAACTTGTGATGGCCAGACAATAACCAGGTCTAGTAAACGTAAGCAACAATACTGCAGGTATTTGTTATATCACATGTTGGGCGAGCAATAAATCATCGGATGTTTACTATTTGACATTCCAGACCACAGCATTTCCTCGCTATAAAAACGCAGCAGAACCTTTATCAGAACTCTTACAAGTATTTCAAGCTTAGTGACAAACACTACCCTGCATGCTAATTTTCGATTTCTAGCATAAAATGTGTTGGCATAATTGCTTGCCTTATTACTCCGGGCATGTCGTACAAGATTTTGAACATTAGATTGCGAGAAAAGACCAAATAGCGTTAGTCTCAGAATCAGACATGACACTTCAACATACCAGACCCTTGAATTACCTGCCTGTTAAGTCTGAGTTTTCGAGAGGTTGAGACATGCTTTTACAACTTGCAACTGATGATTGCGAACGCGTTCCACTTTCGTCTCGTAACTTATAACTTCAACCAGAATTTTCTCGCTAAATTATATCGCTAGAAAGTCTATACTTGGTTTTCAAAATATTTACATACGCTAGTTAATCAACAAATTAAAAAATAAAGCAATCTCCTGCTCTAAAGAACCGCAATTTCGAAGTTAAACAGTTACAGTTTAGCTCAACTTCACACAGAAATTTATTTTTAATTAAACACGACAATCTAAACACAGTCTCTGAAAGTCAAGTTCACATCAACCAAACTTTTGATAAAATAAACTTACAAGTTCCTGAAGTACAAGTAGAGAAACTTTTTTTTTTAAAGGAAGTACATATACACGGATGGCTAACACTAGTCCTTCAAAAACAATGTAAACAAGATGCCATTTGCATCATTCCTACATTGTAGCAAACACACAATGTTTGTGTTTTCTTATAGCAAATCGAGGCCCTAATTTTACCGTTGTAAAACCCATAGACGTACCAGCGGGGGTCACTAGAATGTTAACAGACGAAACAAAATTTAAAAAACCTCGTTTGTAATTTTATAAAATAGGTAATTACATAATTATTATGTAATTATTATATTCAAATGATATTCCTTGTATCATTTGTGTATTGTTTGTGAAGGATTGATATTAACCACCCCCAAATTTACTTCCATTTTTGAAAAAAAAAGTTTTCCCTTCACTTGTTTTCAATGCAGTGTTTCAATAAGCATGGGAAGGTTGTATTTATAACCAAGTTCTAAATAGAACAAGTTTCAACTGGAGTATTTATCGTTTAGCTGTTATCCTGTACTCAGCTTTTAAAAAGAACAATTTTCTGCAAAGAAGCTAATTTCAGTGGGTAATGATAACTGATTACCCTAGAATTACGATTTTTTAAAAGTTACTAGTATAAAAGGGGATAGTTTGTGTGACTTTGTCACCTCAGTTAATTTAGCTGAACTATTATTTTAGTTTTTAAGTTGGGTAATAAAAAGAAGCAGAAGAAAGAACTACAAACATTTCTGCATATTTAGAGTCATTTCTAGAACTTGTAACTCGGTCATTATACAGCTATTGTCATTAAAGGAAAGTTTGACAGTAGTGTAACAAACTGGTGACCTATTGGAGAGATACTTAAAATACCATTTCTTTAAACAATTCAAACCATCCCTAAACAGGCAGGCAGCGCCACCACCTACCTGATATTGTTGTACATGTACCAAAACATACGGTTACATCTGCGTCTCATTTTACTTAAACTGTTTTTATGTCGATAATCAGTAAATACTGATGGACCTCAGTGGTAGGTGACAGATTAAATGTGAGAGTCGAGGTTTTCCTTCTGTCTCTATGCTGGCACACACTACAACATATGAACGAAATCTTAAACTGAAGACAGGTAGAACCACTCCACTGTCACTAACAGTTATGCCTTCAATCAGTCACATCTAGTGCATACTTGGCTACTCCCTTTTCACTTATTCCATATCTGGATTCCAACTGTCCAGAAATACGTGAACGGCAAGTATTGGAACTTGGTATACCAATATGACTAGTCTTTGTATGAAGTTACAAACACAACGGTTCACTGTCATAATTAGTGAATTTGAAAACAAATTCCCACTCTATGGGCACCTTGGAATATCTAAACACCTTTTGTGTGGATAGGATGATAACAATAAGAAAACATTCTTTCTGCAGAAAAGCTGAAAATGTAACTTGTGTAACAAGTTTCAAACCATCCACCAAAAAGTATATGATGAACAAGCGCAAACAAATCCAATTCTCACTTATTGTTTGATATTTTCAATGTCTAAGATTTAATTGTATACACCTACAAAGATAGTCCGAAAATGTCCGATATAACACCATGTCAGTCCCCTATAAATGTTTCAATAAGTATGTGTGCGATCAGCATTTCGAGCTAACTTCTTGTTCAATAATCACAAGACATCTACTAAATTCGTCCTCCGACAAAAAAAACAACCTGTCTGAGAAGCTACTTATACAGTATCTATAACATACATGATTTGCAAGGAATATCTTGTGTAATACACGTGTCAAGTTACGAATGTTCTTGAGTTATGGCTCTCCCCCATAAAGTTTTATGTATTCGCAAACTATCATTTGTTCACTGACGCATAACTATCACGTTTATCACTCATCCATATAACACCAGGACTAACGTGTTAACTCAGTTGCCGTTTGGAACCGGATATGCCGTGATTACCGTTTCTTCTGTCATCGTCCTCACAGAAACAACCAGCCTTTTGTGGGCATTTAGTTTGTAAATCTTCAGTGACCTCAATTCCTTGTTCATTATCTTGTTAATGGTAACAAGAGATGTGCCCAGCTTTATTGTAATCGTTTTGGACTGAAAGATTCCCTTTCCAAACAAAAACATTCACTTGCAAAAAAATACGGTGCTTTGGACTGGTAATGCTGCCCTAAACACTCTGGTGAACACTGAAGACGCTTCATAGTGTTCTCTGGCTCTCTATACTATTTAACAAACTAGCAGTGCGAATATCCTTTACCCAGCACCCAAAACTCCTGAAGGCAAAATCCATCTTAATATAATGGTGTAGAATATGCTCAAGTCCAATATATGCGTGTGCTACACATCACCAGGAGTGTCACAACTCGCCTTTGCGAAGACACACCACTGCGTAAACATGCACTCACCATTCGTGCAAAATGGGATTTACCCAAGACCTCAATGCACACATTTACCTATCAGCACATTATGCATATATTGTACAACAATTTATTACCAGTTTCATATTTACAAGCACAAGATCAATGTCACACTCGGAGATCAATCGTTCTCCCAAACACATTCTTGTAATTTTTAAAACTGGGTCACTGCCACGTCTGTGTCATCATTTCATGTCCGTTAATGGGCTTGGAGTCCTTTGATCACGAGTCTTATTTATTTATTTAGATTTTATCACTTCAACATCGGAAATTGTAAATTCCACCAAAAACTTTGAAAGTAAGCACATAATTTCATACGCTGCGCACTGACTAACGGGTAAACTGAAGGCATGCGGAACAAATATGACTTTGGTCATTTAAACTGAAACCTTTTTCCGGATGAAAAAGTTTCTTATAGCCTAGAAAAGTTGTTTGTTTTTAGTTCAAGATCAGTTTCATGCTTACCGAGTTTACGTTACTTTAAATTGAAGTATTCTATACTCCACATTAGGATTGTAACGGATTGTCGTTACTCCGAAGGTCCGACAGTTCAAAGATGCAAGTATTTTTTAACAGGTAAAATATAAGCCTGATTGTTTGGTTAAATTTGTAAAAGTGTACAACAAACACCCCGGTACTTTTTCATTAACGGTTAATATTTATCATCAGCTCCCTGAATGTACGTATAGCGTCAGCAGCAGAGCTCACACATATTTAAATATGAGGATTAGATTCGGGTATTAGTTCTTCTGATAGAATTGACAATCAAGATTCTCATCGTATAGTACTGTAACAACGAATGTTATACCCCCTGATTCATTCAACATGTTGAAAGTTTTCAGTCAGTAAAATTATCTTGATACCAAGCAGTTGCATAATTTACTGATGACGTCACCGTACCTGGTAGTTTATATGTGGTGGAAATTCCTGTATTTTAAATGTAATAAATAAACATGAATAAAACGTTTACATTTAGTTTTAAAAACTATGTTTCATCGAACATTTTTTTTCTTTGAAAAAAAAAGTTTTTTATGTAGGCGTATTTGAAACTACATAACATACAGCGACGTGCAGAATGTTTGTACTGCAAGAAAGTTTCGTTTTAAAATAATTGCAGCTAACTGAAGGAGATTCAGCCGTCACTGTTCCACGCAAATTAATATAAAACTACCATAAATAAACTATAACAAAACACTAATTGCTCGATTATCAGTTAAATTCGTACCTTCAACTGTAACAACGTTACGATAGAGCGAATATTATTTGTTGTCAGTTATATATTAACAACATTGTTCGCTAACTAAACACAAGCTTTGGAAAAAGTGTGTGTGCGTGGGGGGGGTAGGTATATAGTTACAATGGTGATTTTTTTTCAACTTTATAATTATTAGCGTTAGGATATACTTTGAGTTTCATATTTATTCTACCAGCCAGTTTCTCTTATATTTTGTATATTATGCATTTAGTACCCTATACGGAAATAGCAACTACATGTGTCACCCCCTCTTCTTCGCAGTCTACTATGATGGTCTGCTCTGCATTGCACGGAAAAAGTTGCTGCGTATAACTAGGTGGTGGTGGTGTGTGTGTGTGTGTTGATACATATTACGGGTAAATGACCTTATACACATGAAAATATCGTCTTTCCCATGTGTGACATTTAATCGTATAATGTTTATTAACAGCATTTTCGAATTCCTGGTTAATTAACGGACCTTGGGAAATAAATCCTGGACTATATTAAATTTAAATATTGTAGAATACAGAACTATCTGCTCGATAACTACGAAAAGTAGTTACTTTATCACAGACCTAGAAACTTGTATACATTTTTAATATAAATTTATTTGAAGTAAACCTCACCATTTACTGCATTGCTTCTTGGTTTGGCTCCGAGGTACGCCAGATTAACATTGGCTTTCCTGCCATCGATGATGGGGTTGGCATCTTTCACTGCCCTTTCTGCCGCTGGTTGGTCCACCATGGTTACCTGCACCAATCAGGTTAAATTATACTAAATGTATACTAAGTACTAAGCAATGTTTGGAAAAGCGAATATTTACTACGAATACAAGACTAAACACTCTAACTATTTTAACTGAATAGTTGTATATGGTTAGTCTAACATCAAACTTACGGGCACTATTAACAGTAGTATTTTACTGAATCTGTTAAAACTGATAACTGGACGAAATCGCTCGTGTGCAACAAATCAAATCAAAACTGATAACTGGACGACCTCGCTGTAACGTATAAAATTGTACACATTAAATTAACTTACTTTGGTATGTTATTCTCGTTGGAAACATACGTTTGCATGAATTTCAGTATTAATATAAACTAATAAATTTTTGTTTGCTTATAATAATATAACCTGATCTATAATGTAATGTAATTAAAATATATTTTTGCATTAGCGTGGCTATAAAGTGGACATATCTATCCATCTATCTATAAAATAACATGACTGTTCTATATGTGATGAAAATTCTTAAATCAACACGTCAGACATTTGTCACGCTAAGTACTGACGTAATACTAAATATTTTAGTTAATAATTTTATTTTTATAATAAATGGTTAAGTCATCCTAATCGACTACATAGCTTGAACAAATGTATGGTAATACATAAAGATTAATTATCATGTAAGCAACTTATTTTCTTAAATGTGACGTCTTATTTGTTTTTGTTGAATTGCCCACAAAGTTACTTGAGGACCATCTACGCTGTACTAGCTAACCATAATTTATAACGATAGAATTGGACTACCATTAACCAAATAAGACTGAAATAGAGAGTTATATTGTAGCGTCCCCACGATTGAAAGGATGAGTATGCTTGTTGAAGAGATTCAAACCCACAGCCCACAGATTGCGAATAGAGCGCTATAATCACCAGGGTGCACCACCTTCCTATGAAAATGCACCAATACGCTCGAAACGAGTTCTGAAATTATATGTTAGAAACTAAACAATACACTTTCACGCTGTATAGATAGAAAACCTCAAATATCTCTCCCCTTATATAAACACTCTCAGCCTCTTATAATATTTTCCTTCCAACATAGCGTAGAAACACAACGGTGTTTAATTCATGTGGCAAAATGTTAGGAATTTCGTACGATATTACAAGCCGATCTCTCATATAGAGGCATAATAATTACCAACTAAATGCGTGTAATGTACATTATTTCTCCGATCTATGTTGCCCAAGCTGACATGAAAAAAACATGAATAAATAAAAATGGAACAACCACCGTATTTCCTTCCACTGACGATAACGTCTAACTATTTGTATAGCAATGTTTAAGGGCGTGTTTGTCTTAGAATACCGGCTTCACGTAGACGACTTGCGTGGTGAGGAAAAAGTAAAGCATTGATTGATCAACGTCTACTAAAGTCATTTATTATAACATTGATGGATGAATGTTAAGTGGTTAATCTCAGGCTTGTTTCTTTCAAGAAATTATTCCTTTTCGTAAGCCCCCATTTTTAGTGAATAATTCGCACAATGACCTTCAAATAACTCCAAAAAAAAAAAAGCTGTCTAAACGAATTTGCGCGTGCGCATTCATGATGTTTTGATAGAACAATAATGAACACATTGAATTGGAATTACGTGTTCAGCAATCCTGAAAGTTACCTTTTTTTAATATCCATCCAACATACGTCTAACATCTCGTATGTACAATATACGTCAAATTATATACATTCGTTTAATAAATTGTAGACAAAATAAACGTTTAATAAGCGATATTATGCGCCGCGCATGGTCTGCTGGTTAGCGTGTCGGAGTATGAACCTGACTGTTTATGGTTCGCATACCATTGATGAAACAAAAAAAATACGTCCTGGTCTTTGGTGCCATTGGTACGTTATAAGAGTAAGAGTCAAATTCCATTACTCGATTAGTGACAAAAACATTAGCGGAAGTAGTTGTCAAAATGTCTACCCTCTAATTATCAGTTCTTATCAGGTGATCCCATAAGTAACATCCAAAAACTTAATGCAGAAAGAACGTCATCATTTCTGTCTTTGTAGAAGGCTCTGATGACTAAAATATTTAGTAGGACGTGTAAATGTTAAGACAAAAGATACTAACCCAACTCCACTTTTTCAGATCATTAATCAAATAAACCCTTATGAAGATGGATGTGTCTGAGGAGCACATTAGGCATATAATGTTTTGTTATTTTAAAAATAGGCAATAGTGCAGCAGAAACTTCACGAAACATTCAAGGTGTTTATGGCACGGAGTCTCTTAATGAAACAAAATGTCGAAGGTGGTATTAGAAGTTCAGATGAGATGACTACAGTTTAAGTGATGCACCACGTTCAGGTCGTCCTGTTGAGTTTAGTGATGACTTGCTGCTGGTTGCACTTGATGATTGTGTTTTAACAGTTAAAGAACTAGCACATAAGCTTAATTCATCTCATTAAAACAGTATTGTCGTATGCAACAGCTTGGAAAGGTGTCAAAACTTGGAAAATGGGTCCCCCGTGATTTGACAGAAGCCAACCTTAGAGCAAGAGTGGACATTTGCACTTCTCTGCAGTCGTGAACGTAACTCACCTGTTTTAGACAGGTTAGTGCCTGGAGAAAAAACGATATTGTATAAAAAATATTACGTGCCGCAGACAATGGCTCAGTGCAGGTAAACTGGCTAAAGCACAGTCCAAAATGGATCTCCACCCTAGGAAAGTCTTGTCAAGTGATTGGTAGAATACTGTTGGCGTAATTAACTTTCAGTTATTACCACTCAATGTAACAATTATATCAGACTTCTATTGTCAACAGTTTGAGCGTTTGAATGTTGCACTCAAAGAAAAGAGGCCTGATTTGATCAACCGAAAGGTTTTGTGTTACGCTAGGATAATGCACACCCGATACAGCAAGGATCACATCTGCAAAAATTGAAGAGCTAGACTGGAAAAGTACCACATCCTCCTTATTCTCCACACCTTGCCCTATCTGATTATCATCATCATCTATTCCAAGGTTTACAGAACTATCTTGATGGAAAAGAGCTTGGAACACATGGAGATGTCAAAACTAACCTCTCTACATTCTTTTCCCCCAATCATTTTATAGAAGTGACATTCAGAAGATTGTGAATCATTGGCAGGAAGTAATTAATAATAATGGAACATACAATATTAATTAAATAACATTAAAAGTGTTTTAAATCCTCTATTTCTGAACCCAAAATCGGACATTACTTAAGGGATGACCTGATACATCAGGGACGCCAAGCACAGATAACTTTGGTGTAGCTTTTCGTACGCCAGGTTTTGTTAAAAGGTACATAATCATAACCCTACACTGAAACCTGAACAAGGTCCATTTTAGCTAACTATAACACAAGTATTATAATGTTATTACACCTTAATAGTATTTTTTGTTCATATTTGAAGTTATCTTGAGTTTACATTTCTAGAAAAATAAAGGTTTCCAACAAAGTCTTCTTATTCCCAAACCAGGTGTCTCTATATGTAGAATTTAAACCAGATGATATGCAGGTTAAAATTAGACAGGTCAGTTGAACATAAATCAAATTTTAAATAAAATTATGTTTAAGGTACTCGTAAGTGCACATAAACTTTAAGCACAATAGATGTCAAATAATCGAATTAAAAGTGCATAAAATACCAGTCCATTATTTCCATCTCCCATTCGAACAAACTGAATAATTCTAACAATCAAATCCGGGAAGCTACGCGTAACGTTGTCACAAAAACGTTACCAAATAAAAACACAGGTAAAAATCTCCGAGTCGTGCAATAGTAAGGATAAGATTATTTGTTATTTTGAGTTAAGCACAAAGCTACACAATGGGCTATCTGTGCTCTGCCCACCACGGGTATCGAAACCCGGATTTTAGTAAGTCCGCAGACATACCGCTGAGCCACTGGAGGGTAAGGATAAGAATAAATTCTGTTTTTTCATGTATAAAAGAACCCAAGATATTTCTCAAGTAAAATTATATGGGGAATCAGCAACGTTTGCATACTCGAACGGGTTAGAGTTTTGCAGAGAAAACAAGAACAATCACGTGTTACATACCCTCACACACCGCCGGTTATTTTCGAGAATGCTTGTATGTATATTGGATAACGTGAAATTTCACCTTCGAAAACTTAGAAGATCCTTCTCAGATCCAGAATGATCAATGATCCGAATCAGTTTTTGTAGTGTGATGTGGAAATTAAGCCTTAATGTGTCCATGAAATTTGGTACAAATTCGATCACACTTTACAGAAGTATTAAACCCAAACCGTTAAACTGCCATACCTCCGTCATTATAAATATTTTATAGCGAGCCAGTATACGTATGCAAATAAAATTTAGGTAGAACTGCCTGGTGATGACTTTATAAGCTAATTAACCTCAGTATCACATGTCAACTTGCCAACACATTTGTTTCATACACGCAGCCTATCAGTAAGTAGACACCAAATCAGAGACAATACTGTTGTGATCCTGTAGGATTGCACTCCACTGAAATTAAAAAAAAAAACTTTGGTCGAGGGTGTCCTTTGAAAATTGTTATTTGGTTAGATATCGCATGGTACGATAAGGGACGGACTATACATGTTTGATGCGGTTCATGTGCTGTCACTGATCAATAATTTCCTAATCTTCAAGCCATCATGTGGTGATCGAGCAAAACGAATAGGAGCCACAGCTTTCGTGAAAACCTCGTCTAATATTGTTTATTTGTTTTAGAATTTCGCGCAAAGCCACATGAGGACTATCTGCGCTAGTCGTCCCTAATTTAGCAGTGCAAGGCAGCTAATCTTCACCACCCACAGCCAACTCTTGGGCTACTCTTTTAACAACGAATAGTGGGATTGATCGTAACATTACAACGTCCCCACGGCTGAAAGTGCGATCATGTTTGGTGTGACGGGGATTCGAAACCGCAACACTCAAATTACGAGTCGAATGCCTTAACCCACCTGGCCATGCCGGACCCCTTGTCTAGTAAGCTGGTCATTGTTGTAGATTGGTTGAGAAACGTTATGAAGCCACAAATGTTCACTAACAGAAACACCGCCACACTTTTTGTAACGAGTTAACAGTTCAACGATGATAGACTTTCCAAGAAGCGTGCAAACCTGGACTCGTCGCGATAAAAGTGAATTTTTTAAAAGTGGAGTCTGCGATAGCACCTCTGACGCTTATTGCTGTAGACCAGATGCGTCATCAAGCGTGCCACGAATCACCAGTTGGTGTCTTGAAAATTAAGAATAAAAAAACAAAACATGAATGAAAATTCGCAAGCCTGTGGACCCAATCCCTGAATCTTCAAAGTACGTAGCAAAGCCTCTACTGTGGACGAACAACAATCCCTGGAGTGAGGACCCTATTCTGGGATAAACGTACTCCGCTGCTGGGAATTATCCTCTGCACACTCCTTGCAGTACAGAGCCCCTTTTGTTTGTTTTCGACGTCTGGAATGTGCAGAACTATTGACTGTCTTCAAACGAGACCACAACTGCACTGCGAACAACAGTATTGCAATTCAATTAATCTAACGATTCTCGGCTCCTCACGAGTGTACTTTCACGTCGGGCTTACTCATTTACGATGACTTCGGATTGTTAGTACATATTACATGCCCACTTATTTACAGTGACAGGTTGTGTATAAGCTTTAACTTTTTAAAACCGTAACTATAGAACCTATTTCAATAACATATCACGTGTAAAAAAATTAGCAGCTGGATAACCAGCCAAGAACAGAAATTTGAACCACTGCGTATAATCAGAAAAAAATACATCTATATACATGTTTATATTTTTCAACTCTGTGGATATTAATGTAATGAACATTTATAAATCGTATTTCACCATAATTTAAGTGTTATATAATGTTTGGATCCATTAAAAATCAAACAGTAAAATATAAATATGCCCACTAACTCCCTCTACATTCGTTCCCTTATGATGCAATCTCTCAACGTTAGTGTTTCATCATACTTTAACTTTGCAACACATCACCTTTACGGCATTTCTTTTTCTTTTGTAAATTGGTGTTGCCAAATGGAAGAATGAAACGCTGCATGTTTTGTTTTGTTTTCAGTTCTTCTTTTCATGTCCCGATTTAGCCACTACCAATTACATTTTTGATGGTCATAAGCAAAGACAAGGAACGAACAGAGCTTGTTAAAAGAGAGGAATAGCCAATACAATAGACGTTTACTGTTATACACAAATAAATAACATTTTAAAAACTGCAAATAAAAGTATCTAAAACTGGTACTTTTACCAGTCGTCATCCCTACAATATCATTAATATGTTTTAGATTGTTATTAATTATTCATTGTATATATGCTTTTATAATGACTAATTCATCACAGATGTTCCATTGAATTGTCTTTAATTTCTAAATATTCAGCCTGTCCACCCATGAGGGTGTGTGTTGTCCACCCATGAGGGTGTGTGTTGTAACTGAAATTAACTTTTGATGCAGTGTGATTGCTTGATACAACTTGTACGTAACTGCAAGAAAGAACCAAAACAAAGAATTCCAAACCTTGAAGGTAACCTAAGCTTTAGTTATAAAGAAAAAAAGCGATTTAAGCATCACTAAGTCTCGAACACTGGACCTGTCGATTTGATGCACGACCCCCTAACCACTAGGCCACACCCAACCTGCAACACAAACCAAAATTTGAAAATTACTACTTTACTGATAAAAAAAATCTTGGCAATAACCTATCAATATTTCTTATAGGGATTTACACTGTTTGATATGTCTATAACTATAAACAGTCTAACAATAAGTAGCTGTTGTGATCTTATAACAGATAGACAGTTTTGAGTCTATAAAATCTAAACCATTTCAATAAGTACCTTTTAGTACCGAATAAACAACTGTATGTGTATACATCTGAAGCAACAACAGCGAGAAACAAGTATACATCTGAAGCAACAACAGCGAGAAACAATGCTTAGTTTACTGCTTCCCTTCTGTTGAAGGAGTTAAGATGAGGAGATTATCTGCTAGCAAACTAAACTGAAAAGTCATGTTCTATAGGAATAAGAATATAGAGTTTTAAGACGTCGCCACTGACACCAAAAAACTTGGAAGAACTTCAACTGGAGTGCTGGAGTTATGACGTTTACGTCAATGTCAGAATTCCAGTTGTTAAGTCGCTTTTTAATTGCCTGTCATGTGGCCCGCACATTTTAGCAGGCGACAAGTGAATTTTGTTTTCAACGGAGAACTATCATGGCAAACCTAAAAAAAACAAACATATCAACAATAAAAATTACAGAGCTCTTAGTAGTAATAATACAAGGTAACCCCTACCCACCCCTGGTAGAGAGTTACATAATAAAGCAGAACTTAGGAAACGACAACAAAATTGTTTTGTGTTCTATTCTGATATTAGTTCGTGAAATATTTTTCAATACGATTTATTCACTTGTTGTCTGTGAAAAATAAGAAACAAATAGGTAAATTAAAACTAAGAAACCAATTGTTTAGTCTGAATGGCTGTGAACTGCAACGTCATCGTTTCTTTTCAACTTTCGAAGCTCGTGTCGCAAACCAGAAACTTATTAAATTAATACCCTGATAGGTGAGCTGTAAGTTCACGGAATTACAATGTTGAAATATAGGGTCGATTCCCCGAGAGAGTAGATCGCCCACTGCAAAGTTTTGCGCTAAGAAAACAACATTGAAGATTAAATGTAATATTTTTTGGAATAATTTGCTAATGGAAAACTAAACAATAACAAACACTGAAGAAATTCTACTTTAAAACTTAAAGTATTCTCGAAAAGCATAATAGCATATTTTAAGCCTGTTTAATCTTAAGTACTATAAAAACTGGAATGAAAAAGAGAAGGTTGAGCTAACCCTATTAACAGACGCATTTTGAATTAAGAAATAAACAAATTAATATCTTACATTCCAATTGTGAACGCTTCAAGCTTCCTTGATCAAGGAATTTTAAATGAATTATTCACACTGTTTTGAAAAATTGTGTTTAGATATTTATGAAAATACGTCTCCCCAATCTCAAAATACAACAAAAATGTATTTAACAATTCACTGCATAAAAATAAAAATGCTACGAGACGGTGGTGACGGTTTCGTACAATACGTCTTGACGTGTTACTCCAATAACCCACGTTTTATCTTCATACAACAAATTACAAAAGTTTATTTTTGAGGCAGGAGACAATCTTATTTTTAAATATTTATTGTATACTATAAAATATTTTTCTTTACGTGTCTGTATTATTTCAAATTCACCTGTATGTTTTAATTTATTCAATAGCGTTTTTGAATTTAAGATAAAAAGTAATAAATTAATTAGTGAGTTACGAGTTACTCATAAAACTTGTGTTCAGAAACAAATATTATCCTACACTTAGCGTTATTCTACTAATAGGCTTTCGTGTATATTGAGTAACACGTTTAATGTTAATCTTTAGTGTTCTGCTACTTTTGTTCTTTAAATTTTGTAAGCCATATACTTGTAGTCAATTTTCGTGTCTAGAATTGGAAAAGTTCTCCTATACTCAGTGTTGACGAGAAAACCCACTTGTAGTGAAAAGCATATGTAAAAACGCCTGGTTTGGGTCGAGAAAAAAGTTTTTTATGTAGAGGAGCGAACAACGTTTCAACCTTCTGTCATCGTCAGGTCCACATATATAAAGTTCTCCAATGTTGCCATTATAAAAAAAAATCATTACTATTTCAAACCCCAACCGAAATTCCATGTAAAAAACCAATAAAAACTATCATTAACTCCAGAAGATAAGGGGCAAATTTTGGTCGTAAAATACAGATGGGAAGGCTTTGTATTGTATGTTACTTGGTTATGTAAAGATACTAACGTAACATACTATTCCTCACCCATTCACTTAACTGTTTCAATATGTATGTTGCGGACATTATGATGTGTTATAAATCTGGTGTTATATTTATTAGGCTGGTTAATGCAGAGTAATCCATTCCACATTCGTGAAATACTCTTAGAGTAAGCGATGACGAACCTTGCCTCGAGATTCGAACAGTTTGTAGTCGTTGTTTATTAGTTTAATAAATTGTTTCGTCTTGTACATTCTAGTAGTTTCGAAAAACCCTGATTTCTTGTTGTTAGGGAGTAATTCTGGTGTCAAAAAACTTAGCTACGGAACCCATTAAAAATCTCATAAAAATGTATACTGGTATGCATGGCAAAATCCAGGTCAGTCGAGTTTACTTGAAGTTCACGTCCCCCTCAAGTAACACATACATCACAGACTGTGGCATTGCAAAGCACATGGCTTTTATTTCGCAGCTAGTAATAAAGATTCAGCATCTATCCATGTGAAAACTACCTGAGAAGATGAAAGTGAAATCTTGTGTAGAAGAGCGTGTGTAATATATATTATTAAATTACAAACAATTCCAAAGGTCCCACAGAAGTTTATTTATAGTCTTTCTCTGAAAAATAAAAATTTATGGGATTTTATAAAAATAGTTTTCGTGGTGTTGGAAAGTTCACCGATGTGTTCAGTAACATTTTCGTTTCCTCTAATAATAATAATAATAATAGTATTATATAACCTTTGAGGGACATACATTTTACACCCTATTCCGCACTATTAGACTTAATGTCGACCACACACTTGAAACGATACTTTAAAACATTTCCTAGTTCCAGTGCACACAGTTCAGACGAGGAAAGATAAATACAGTTAGCAAGATAAATTAACTAAAGCAAGAGATTTACACACCACTAAATCATTAATGTTTCACATTTACAAGTTTTTGTTGACCTTCAAAACTGAAAGTAAAGTAATGAATATTTATTTAGTTTACAAATGTCAAGCTGTTCCTTTCAGATATTCACTAACATTTACAAGATAAAAAATCAAAACCAGAAAAAATTAAAACGCAATTTACTAAGTACGTTACTAATACGATAACAAACACGTGTTAAAAACTTCCCACTGTGATGCAATACTTTGAACACGCTCACACCTTTCTTGTCAATTCCATAAACTGAGAAACGCCATCATAATTTTATGGGCTTTACCTTCACAATAGTTTATTTTAGCACTTACACCTAGTCTAATGATGCGTACAGTTCGTGCTTAAGTTCCTTCAAGTAAATAAATAAACTAATGATTATCGCAGCTAGACAGAGGGAAAGAAGAAAGCAGGTGAAAGAATTTTAGCTTTGTGGTCGCTATGAAGCCTTCGATCTAGTCACGAAAGAACAAATAATACGTGAAGGAATACAACTTCCATTATTTCACTACTTAATCTAATGGAACGACATGCACTTTCAAGTGCAGTGTGGCCCAAAAATCAGTTCAGTTGAATTTCTGTTCGCGTTCCTACTATAAACTTGAGTTAAGATTTATTTAAAAAAGGGCAAAAAGGTGATGCCCGCTCAAATTACAAAACTGCGCCAAGTTTGGCAAAGTTCCTTTTGACCCATTTTGCCTATGACTGCATTTTTCTTCAATGGGTAAAATGACAGGTCAGTCTAAAGCTGCTGATTTATCATTTGGATACAGATGCTGATATCTAGCTAATGGAATCCGACCAAGCTTATGACATTTGGGTCACGTGTAAAATAGCAGCGTCAATCTGCATCGAATGTTATATCATTTGGATATATGTGCGGATATCAAGCTAATGAAAACTGATCAAGAGTGTGATAGTTGAGAGTTGGGCTGCAACTTTTTTTTACATGCAAAATTATACAACGTCAATCCACATTACATGCTGTATCATTAGAATATAAATCATAAAATGTGCAAGCCATGGACAACATCCATCCAATAGTTATGAGGTACATACAAAGATGCACACACACACAAAAAAATTATGTCAACAGTTAACAGCTCTAGTTATTAACGTAATATAAATATTAATTTCACTTTAACTTAACCTGTTTAATATATATTTAAGTTTTCTACGGAACATAATACTGGGTAAAAATGTATCGTATCTTCTTTAAGGCGTCGGGCGATTTTTTGTTCCCGAAGTTTAATCAAGGTACCACTTGCCTCACCTTTTATAAAACAGGGTTAAAAAGAAAAATACTACATAATTCGAAATAATCTGGAAAATTTTGGTCATATTTCACCTTAATCAGCTAATACACAATGTAAGTTTTGTAAAGAAATAGTACAGTTACCAGATTTTAAACAGAAAAATAAAATGTAAGTTACCTCCTACCACACGACAGAAACGTTACCTCTGAAGACAACTTCACGCCAGATGGAGCAAATGTAGTGAAAGAAACTATGTAGTACTTCACTGTATGATGTGCAAATTATCTTCCACTTTACTATCAATAAATGACATTAACTAATTAAAATAAAACACAGTTAACTCTCGTGAAAGCGTGTTCGATTTCACCCAAGGCTACAAATGTTTTGGACTAGCCATCCATACCTCTTTTATAATATATAACAGAATGAAGTGGAGTCAACCGCCCACAATTAACTTTTAGCCTACTTTTGTTAGACTTGACCATTGCTCTTAAAATATAACACTCAGAGAGTGGAACCCCTCTTTATCCCCCATTCCCTTTTATTTGTAACGGAACACGAACTGAATTTCACCTCTACAGTCCAGCACCCTAACCAAGGAAGACCTTGATCCCTCTTGTGGAAGATGTTAAACTTTACTGTGCATTAAATATTTCAAAAATTGTAGTTTCCTTTCTGGAAATCCCACGGTGGGTCTGCGTCCAATTTGTGGACATACTACGCTAAAATCCTTAGTTAAATTCCTCGCGGAAGACAAAATGCAGATAGCATAATATATGGTGTAGCTTTACGACCAAGTAAGTAAAGAATTCTTTATATACAAAGGATAACCTATATATTACTATTCTATTTACATATATGTAAAACAATATCATATAAGATACTCGTTATTAAAAGTATCACTACCGCTTTGTGTCAAGTTTTGCGAGATAAAAGAACCAAGATATTTTTCCAACTGTGTGAATCTGTACTTAAAAATATGAACATACCTCCTCCTCCTTAAAGTGTATTAATCGAATAAGATTTCAAAAACGCTGATCAGCTGTTTCATAGATGGAATAGCCACTTGTACACATTTACCAGCTTTTCCTTTATGGATAACCTCTGCTGGTAAACAGAAACGAGCTTCCAATCAAATAAGCAGAAGACAAACTGAGCACGAGCCATGAACTATGTATTAACTAACTTTGAAATGTTTAACAAAACTTCCACACGAATTCCCATCTATGGAATATACTTTCTATATGAAGTAAACCTCTGCCCAGTTGTCTGTACATTACTTTCTTAACAATATCTTACAGAGTCGCAGAGAAAGAGACGACCGACTGTTTATTTTGAATGTGTCCAATAAGCTCCACAGCTATAGCTTTCTATAAATTTTAACTGATAAATTATAAGGTTAGATTATAGAAACGAGAATGTAAATTAATCGTTACTCTAATTCAAATATGGTGAATGCTGCATTCATTTGTTTGTTGCTGTTTTTTGTGTCTACTAGCGAGAATACCTTTCACATATGTACAATATCTTTTACAATACTATTACAGTCTTTTAAGGGTTATGTTTTCAGGTTTAAATTAAATTCCAACAATCGTGTCATCTTTGACACATGTTCAATTATTTTTGAGAAAATTGTTTTTTTATACTATTATCTATATCGCTATCTGTCCTGAATGGTAGTTTTCGTGAGTGAGTTCTGCTATTTAATCCACACAAAAGGTAATCACTTTCTTTTTTCCAAAAATCACACCTTGGGTTGTCTTAAAAAGGACATGCAATGTTGCTTCAACATCAAGGGATGATTTTTGTCTCCGCAAATTTACTTGATGTTTTTCTGTTGTTCCTTCTTTTTCCAAACACTTTTCAATCGAGCGCCATTCTCCATTTCTCAGAGGATTGACTTGAAATTTGGAGTTATACCGTTATCCAATAATTCTAGAATTTTCTTTTTCTGGTGAAGCCTTTAAGGATTTTATGGGATCAAAGGTAAAACAATTCAAGAATGATATTTTTTTTTGCTTTTGCGCCTGTCACATTTACAGTAATTAGAATGAAAATTAGCACAAATAAATTTACGTGCCCATTGGCACAAACAAAAGGTGAATCATATCATTTTGAATATTTCGTTGTATTTATCTTTTATTTTTTTTAGCAACGTAAACACAGGCTAGGATTTTCTTGAAATATTGATGTGTTTGTCAACAAAGATATCTACTCGCAGATCTTACGCAGTAATAGAGAATGGTAAATTTTTATGTGCGCTTTTTTCACGAATTATCTAGTATCAAAATTTGCCATATTGGGATTATATGACGCAGACATGTTGCGTTCGCCCACGAATGTTGGCTTCTTTAAAATATTTCAGCATTTCAACACCTTGTAGATTAACGCATTGATACAAAATGTTTTCAAATTTTTGAGTGCGTATTTTTTCACATTTTTACTGGTGTTAAAATTAGCCGTTTTGAGCTTGGGTAGCGGAGGCATGTTTTATTCGACTACGGCCGTTGGGCTCCGTTTCAGCATTTCACGCAAAAGCAAAACTACACAGAAGCTGTTTGTGGGTGTAGCTGTTTGTATTTTGAATATTAATAACTAAGACGAGAATTCTAATTCTCGTCACCCACACCCATATTTTTGGCTGATCGGAAAACAGGATTTGACCATGTTATGATATCGAAGACTATTCACTGTAGATATTACTTGGTTAATTTTAAAGGAATATTTTATTTTTTGTAAGGGAGTTAAAAGAAGATAATTATTGGAAATTGTATTTGTTACTTACTGATGTCGAGAATACAACGAACAAACGATTAAGTAATAAGCAAATAGCGCGAGATGAGCACGAAGATAAAGAGCAGACGAGACGAGAAAGTAAAATCACGAGAGGGCACTAGACCTAAGTTAATTGACGTAGGAACGAAAGGCCTAACAATAAATATGTTAGACGGAAACTAACAGTAGAATATAAGAACAGTTGTATTTGTTCCAACTTCACCTTGTTGGACAAACCTTTCCTGGACAGGTCAGTTAATGGTGCAGTTATTTCAGCATGGTTTGGGAATAATTCCTTGTAATATCCAGCTAACCCTTGGCTTCCGAGTACAAAAACATTTGTGTTGGACCAACTTTCAAATCATCCCCATAATTCATCTGAAGAAATACCTAATTTATTTGTCTATAAATCTCTTTACTTGGTTTAATTAAGAAATATAATTCGTTCTGTTATCCAAGATGCCCTTTTATTTTTCAGTCAATGGCGCCAGTCGAAAAAGTGATCATTTTGAGTGACACGTGTAATAATTTTTCTCACGATAAATCACAAAACCAGCACGACTCTCTCCGGCCTTTTTGTAAAGACCAGCATTCCCAATGAAATGATTACTAACACAGTTAGATAAGAAAGACTAGAAAAGTGTAATTGCATTTAAAGAAATATTCTTGGTAAGTTCAATTGTGCTACAAATTATACACATTCACGTGCAACAATATATGATTAACCAACTTATCTTCCTTCAATCAGTGATGTCGAGAAACCCACTTGTTGAGAATTTTATATGCCTTTTGTAAAGGTAAAACTTTCAAAAGATTTTAATAAATACACAAACATGATCCAAAATTTACAGAAAAAACTACTTAAAGCCATGTTGAACACAAAATACAAAGAACTACATGACTTACAAAAACAAAAAATGAACCTGGACCATCAACTAGCATGCTGCATTAAACCAGAAATTTACGGACTTATACAACGAAACATAAACCAAATCAATACTAAGAACGACAGAGACAAAAAGATCTGCCACAACAAAAAACTTGAAAAACTAAGATGTAAGCAACAGAAAAGACATCAACATGACAAACCGTTGACCAACCTCATAATTAACAGATCTGACCGACAATTAAACACAGACGAGATACATCTACTTAACAAAGGACTCAACTTCGCAATAGCACCAAGGTACATTCCAACCATAGAAATCAAAACATGTTTAGAAGACCTAGCCAGGAGACTTGTGATACTTTCTACAGAAAACAAAAACAACAAACAGAAAGAAGACAACTTAGATAATTTTATTGACATCCAACAGCCAAACTTCCCAGGTAAAAATTACAAATTTATATTTTCCAGAAACACCTAAAAACAACATCTTAAACGATTTTTTCAAAGAATTTTCTTACAAAACTATCAACATAATTTCACAAAACAGAAAACTAAAAAACAACCTTACAAAATGAGACATTAATTCCATTAAAAACCTAAAACAAGACAGAAACATAAAAATTCTAAAAGCAGATAAAGGTAACGCTATAGTAATAATGAACACGAATGAATATATACAAAAAATGAATAACATCCTATCAGACACGAACAAATTTAAACCAATACACACAAATCCAACAAAGACACATGAGACGCAACTAAACAAATTACTACTACAAATGAAAAAAGCCAACACAATTTCACAAACACTTTATTCCTACCTACGTAAAACCGACTCACGCACACCGCAAATATACGGCATCCCCAAACCTCATAAACCAGATTGTCCATTACGACCAATAATGTCAACATATGAATCGTTTAATTACAATCTTGGTAAATACATAGCATGGGCATTCTCCAAATATGCAACATCAGCCAGCTCATTCATCAAAGACTCTTTTAATTTCAAGTCTAATCTAAATCAACTTAATCATAAAGCCTTAATGGCCAGTTTCGATGTTATATCCCTCTTCACAGAAGTTCCAACAACAGAAGCCTGCAAGATAGCCTTAGAAATCTATATTCGAGACCCTAACCCAATTATAGACATTCCCAGTAACCAGTTAGCAACCCTCATAGAATTCACCACAATAAAGACAAACTTCATGTTCAACAACCAAAACTATATACAAACAAATGGCCTAAGCATGGGCAACCCAGTATCACCAGTTCTAGCCAATATTTTTATGACACAAATTGAAACACAAGCAATTAATACTGCATTACATCCACCACTATACTGGTACAGATATGTATATGACACGGTTGCGGGATTCAAATCTACAGAACACATACTTAATTTTTTCACTCACATTAACTCTATACATCCCAACATTAACTTCACATGTGAACAGGAAGAAAACAATCAAATATCATTTCTTAACCTCAAAATTATAAGAACCGACACACAATTCAAAACAGAAATCCACCGAAAATTCACCCATACTGGACTATACATTCCTTGGGACTCAGCACATGAAACAAAACAAAAACTCAACATACTAAGAAACCAGATAAACACAGCCATAAAACTGTGCTCATCAGATAAAATTAACGATGAATTAGACAAAATAAAACAATACTTCATCAACATCAATAAGTTTCCTCCACAAACCGTAGAAAACATTATACGCACACACCTAGACAGAAAGCAAAATCAACCAACAAAAGTGAATATATCTCACGAATCAAAAAAATCACGAAACCATACACTGCTGTATACCATATATTCCTGACATCAGCAAACAAATAACCAACATTTGGCAAAAACTCGTAACAAAATATAACATTCCAGTTAACACTAAATTTATTCAAAAACCAGGCACAAAACTAAGGTCTATACTATGTAAGAACTACACTGACAAACACCACACCAACATTATTTATAAAATACAATGTGATAACTGCCACGACTTCTATACAGGAGAAACAAGTAGAAAAATGGAAACCAGATTCAAAGAACATAAAAAGTCACCTTCACACGTTTTCGAACACTGCAAGTCAAATGGACACAACATAACCATAGAAAACACTAAAATACTAAATAAAGAAACAAACATAAACAAACGAAAAATTAAAGAAACCTTACTTATACAACAACTTAAACCCAAAATAAACCAATATAAAGGAACGCCATTATACCTATATTAATATTATAGATTATTATATATTCAAACATCTAACCGCGCCCTCTACATTGCGACACTCAGTTATACAACCCCTTCCAAACATGTGGTCAGCTTCCGGTCAGTTACCTCTTTTTTTGTGAACCTGACGATGACCGAAGAAGATCGAAACGTTGTTCGCTCTTCTATTTAAAATATTTTCTGAACCCAAAACGAGCTGTTTTTGCATATAAAATTATCTTCCTTCAAATAATTTTATCACACTTTAACAACAAAGACATGACTGAATACTTTCTGTTGAATCAAACGCTTGCATTATATATACCCGGAAATAGGAAAGCTGCTCTTTCGAGAGTGCATGCTATAAATTGTATAATAAGAAATAGTATCAACCTAAACGAATTTATACTTTTATAAATTAGTGCTAAAGAAGTATTTTTAAATGTTATTTTCATTATTAACAAATCTTATGTCACATTCAATCGTATAATAAAGACACTTATGCTTATTAATCGTTTATTTAAACGTGAATCTGCGAAATTCTAGTGTAACAAAATGAAAAAAAATTCCAGTTAACCAAGGTTTGGTTGGTTTTGAATTTTGCGCAAAGTTACACTAGGCCTATCGACGCTAGCGGTCTAATTTAGTAGAGAAAAAATAAAGGGAAAACAGTTATCACCGCCAACGCTTAGTTGAGACAAAATTTCTTGTGGCTAACCTAACAGTCATTGAAGAAACGGAATGGTTAATAATTATTTATCAACGGTCTAGAAAGGTGGAACGTGGTTAAAATAAGATTTTTTTTAACTATGAAAAAGTTGAACAAGCAGCATTCGTAACTTTAACCTAACGTTAATAATAGTTAAAATAATTATGTTTGCACTGAACAGGCACAAGTCACGTGAACATTCACCCTTTAATAGTTATTATCTATTGTATGAAGTGTCTCTTACTAAACGTTGCGTGCTTGTTAATATCTTTAAATAGTCTCTCTTTAGATTCCTTTTAATATGCACGAACTGAGGCGATGGCTTCTGTTACTCTTGCTGAATGCTCGAGCGTCAAAACACCAGTGAGAGAGGGGTTGGCCGTGTAAGCTAAAATATTTTTGATTATTTACGTATACACGAGTAACATGTACAACGTACATGCATCTTTCTTAATTTCCCTAATTCTACCATAAAGATGATCTGTTATGTGTGCGTGTGAGCATCAATCATACCGAGCTGGCTGGCTGGATTAGTGTTGTTTTTTGTATGTTAACTGGAATCCTAGAAAGGAGATAACCCCACCAAAAACAAAAAAGCTCACATTTCAACTTTTTACTTGCATTTAGCTTTGAACAAAAAGACAAGTATTAAATAGGTTAAATGAGTCTATTTTATTCCATATATTAGGGTAATAGGGTAAAGAACGTTTTAATAACAAAAGAATGAAGGCAGACATTATCTCAATTTGTCTTTACAGTTTTACTTTACTCAACAGCTACCTTCACTAATACTACCTACTTATTTTACACAGTTTTTACAAAATAAGCAGTTCTCCAAGTTCAAAAACTACGTTTTCCGCTTATCAATAAATATTCTGATGCTAACAAAGAGAGTTTCAGAACTAGATGATGTTTGTCATATCCGTAAACACCTAAACACTACTTGACCATGTTCTAAAATGTTTTATGTAAATATTTTATTTTCCAACATTTCTGGTGCATACTGGAGGGATGTACACATTGGTAAAATCTAAGAAAAAAAAAACGACCTTTACACTTCATAAAAATATAAAAGATTAAGGTTTTCTTTAAACCAACGTTTCGCCACACACTGAAACATTTCTAACACCTTGCATCGATAGCCTTTTTTTGTTTGTTTGTTTGTTTTGATTGATTGATTGATTTTATGTTTTATGGCACAAAGCAGCGAGGCTATCTGCGCCAGGCATCCGGTAAAAATGTAACAAAAAAATAAATGTAGTAAAAGACATAAATGGAAATAAAGGTAAACCAATGTTGACACTTAGTTTACAACGTTAAGATAGAAGGCAGAGTATAAGAAGTTGTAAGGTATTTACTCTAGCAAAAAGGTAATGATCATAACCCGCCAGGAAGACTAACAGGTAAGTTCAAGACCCACCGTCAGTCACCTGAAGTCGCCACCCAGTGGCTCAGCGGTATGTCTGCGGACTTACACGCTAAAATCCAGGTTTCGATACCCGTGGTGGGCAGAGCACAGATAGCCCATTGTGTAGCTTTGTGCTTAATTCAAAACAACAACAACACCTGAAGTTGGTCTTTCCAGTCCTGGTTCCGGGTTATGTGTCATAGCAACCAGTATCAAAATGTAAAAGAATAGAAGTTTTAAAAGACACATAGAAATATCGCAACAATGAGTCGCCAAATGTCCAGTAAAAAGATAAAAGTCAAGAAAATGGAGTAAAAATTTGTAAAAGTAAATGAAGGTAAAAACAAAACAGCAATTAAAACAGAAAATGGTGTAAAAACCAATGGTGACATCCAGTCTTCAAAGTTAAACTATTTACTCTAGCAAAATGGTAATGATAATAACCCGCCAGGAAGACTAACAGGTAAGTTCAAGAACCACCGTCAATCACCAGAAGTTGGCCTTTCCAGTCCTGGTTCCGGGTTATGTGTCATAGCAGCTATTGTCAAAATTTAAAAGAATAGAAGTTTTAAAAGACACTCAGCAAAATCGTAATAATGAGTAGCCAAATGTCCAGTAAAAAGATAAAGTCAAGTAAATGGAGTAAAATTTTTAAAAGTAATTGAAGATAAAAGCGAAACGGCAAATAAAACAGAAAATGGCGCAAAACCAATGTTGACATCCGGTCAACAAAGGTGTAAAGGACTACCTGTAGCAGAATGGTAATGATCATAACCAGCCAGGAAGACGAACAGGTAAGTAGTATAAGAACCACCGTCAGTCACCTGAAGTTGGTCTTTCCAGTCCTGGTGTCAAGTTATTTAATGTTCTGGCCATTGTCCAATGTCAAATTGAATGAGAGATTGAAACTGTAAAAAAGGAACCACAATTAAAAAGGTGTTATGGATAAATATGCAACACTTAAATGAGATTAAAAAGATTAATGGCCATTAAAAAATTAAAAACGTTATCAAGGTGGACAGAGTCACCATCACCAATAACTCTGTCCAATGTTACAGACTGACCCTGGGAAAAAATATGTTTAAAATATTACCGTTGTTGAGAATTGAAACGATGGCAAAAAGTAACACGTGGCTCATAGTGATTTGAGTGTTACACAAACTACACATTAGTGCATCAGTTCCAGATAAAAGAAACTGATGAGTTAAAAAACTGTGACCAATGAGTAGCCTAGTGAGAACAACTTCCTCCTTCCGAACTTTACGGAAGCTAGATAGCCAAAGTCCAATATAGGGTTTGATTTGAAAAAGCTTGTTGTCGCGTTGCTCAATCCAAGTGGATTGCCAGCTGGCACAGAGCCGAGCCTTGAATACAAAACCATAGTCCATGTACGGAACAGGCACAGTGGTGATAGTGTCGGAGCAGACAGATTTAGCTGCCGTGTCTGCAAGCTCGTTCCCGCTAATACCAACATGGCCAGATATCCAGAAAAACTGGATAGAAGTAGATGTTAATGAGAAATGGGCCAGTCGGATTTGAATATCAGCGAGAACAGAATGTGAGCCAACGTGAAGCGATTCCAGGGCCAGTATAGAACTAAGTGAATCAGTATAAATAGTGCAGTTGGAGTACTGCTCAGCTGCAATATGATCCAAAGCAAGAGATATGGCATACAGTTCAGCAGTGAACACAGAAGCTGTAGAGGGAATTCTGAGTGCAACTACTGAACCACAGCAAACCATAGCAGAGCCCACTGAATTACCTGATTTGGAATCATCTGTATAAATGGGAACTGAATGATTGTTTGAAAGATATTCATTGAATAAAAGAAGGTACTTCCAATCTGGAGTATCTGTCTTTTTTAGGTGACTGAAAGAAAGGTCATATCTGGGGGCTGTAATAAGCCATGGTGGGATGAGCCGACCTGTGGAATCTGCAATGTTATCCAAGGACAGACCCAAATCATCCAATTGCTCCCGGATGCGAAGGCCAAACGGAGAAATGACAGATCGTCTGTTCTGAAAAAATACTGCCCATCGAAGAAGGAAAACACATTCCCAGGTGGGATGCTTTGGTAAGGAACGAAGTTTTGAAGTATATTGTAAAGATAGTTGCTAACAGCAACTGCTTTAAGTGTGGTATAAAGGTCAGTTTACGATCAAAGATAAGCCCCAAGAACTTTGTCTCCGGGACTACTGGCAGCAAAACTTCACCAATATGAAGTTCAGGATCAGGGTGAATACCCCGTCGACGGCAAAAGTGCATGCACACAGTTTTAGAGAGAGAGAAATTAAAGCCGTTCACCAGAGTCCACTTCTGTACACGATTGAGGGCAGTTTGTACTTGCCGCTCAATATATCTCATGTTTGACGACTGACATGAGAAGTGAAAGTCGTCGACATAGAGCTCATTCGCAACAGTGAGAGAAATTTTCAGTGATGACATTTATCTTTATACTGAAGAGTGTGACACTCAATACACAGCCTTGAGGGCCTCCAAGTTCCTGTACAACAGAACGGGAAAGTGTCGAACCCACACAAGCTTGGAATCTCCTGTTCATTAATTTTTTTTAATAAACATGGGTAGATGGCCACATAACCCATATGTATGGAGGTCTCGCAAAACGCCATACCTCCATGTTGTGTCGTAAGCCTTCTCAATGTCAAAGAATATTGATTCAAGATGTTGGCGGTTGAGAAAGGCTTCTCTGAGAGATGTTTCAAGACGAATTAGGTAGTCTGTGGTGGAATGCTGTCGACGGAACCCACACTGGGTGGGTGAGAGGAGGTTGTTTAATTCAAGGAACCAAACACGACGAGCATTAACCATCCTTTCTAAGGTCTTACAGAAACAGCTCGTCAAAGCAATTGAACGGTAGTTTGAAGGAATCTTCGGATCTTTCCCTGGCTTAGAGAAAAGTAAAATAATAGCCTTGCACCAGGCATCAGGAAAAACATTCTCTTGCCTGATCCGGTTAAAGACAATCAGAAGGACATCAAGAGAAGCAGGAGATAGATGGTGCAGCATGTCTTAATGAATATCATCAGATCCAACAGACGTACTGGCAGACCGATGAAGGGCCATTTTAGTTCCACCAGGGTAAAGGGACAATTATATAGTCAAAGAAATAGTCAGTTTGAAAGGTAAAAGGTGATCGCTCTGCCCGAGTCTTGATGGCCAGGAAGGTGGAAGAACAAGCAGAAGTGCTAGATACCCGGCAACAGCTTTTACCTCGAGTGTTAGCGATGTTCCGGACATCACTCACCTCCTGACCATCAGAGAGAGGGATCGAAAGGGAGACAGAATTGTAGTGCCCATTAACCTTTCGAATCCTGTCCCATATGATCTTGGAACTGGTGGTAGAAGATATGCTGGTCGTGAACTTAATCCAAGATTCCTTCTGGCTTTGACATCTTACCCACCTAGCATGTGCACAGGCCCGTTGGAAAGCAACCCGGTTTGAAAATGTGGAATATCTACGAAAAGTATCCCAGGCCCGTTTTTTAGCCGTCCGTGTTAAGTGGCAAGCAGGATTCCACCACGGACGAGGATATCGTGGAAACGTATCAAGGTTTTAGGATTACACTAAGCAGCTGCATGTATAATACAGTCAGTTACCTCTGCTACACAGTCGTCTATTGATGGCTGATCTACGATGGCAGAATCAAGTTCTGCGAGATCAGTGAAAGTGGACCAGTCTGCCTGATCCAGCTTCCACCGGGGCACGCGGGTCGGGTGGCATCGACCACGGCCAGTCTCTCTCAGAAGGATAGGAAAATGATCACTGCCTTGTGGATTACTGTCAACCCTCCATGAAAAATGGGAGAATAATGAAGCGGAGCAAACTGAGAGATCAATAGCGGCAAAGGACTGACTTGGTGCATGAAAGTAAGTGGAAGAACCAGTATTGAAAAGAGAAAGGTTGTGATCAGAGAGCATCCACTCCACAGATCAACCACTCCTATCAATAATAGCACTTCCCCTGAGGGGATGATGTCCATTAAAATCCCCCAGGATTAGAAATGGAGATGGCAACTGTTAAACGAGAGCATCAAGGTCTGATTGATCATATGTCTCTCCAGGGGACAGGTACAGAGAACAAATAGTGATGGTATGACCCAAGGAAACACGGATGGCTACGGCCTCCAAGGGTATGTTGAGTGACAAAGACAGGGTGGGCACATGTTGATCAACCAACAGTGCCACCCCTCCATGTACTCCACCATCACACAAACTGTCATTTCTGTGCAGAATAAACTGCCGAATGGAGACTGTATCAGCTGACTTGAGAGATGTTTCTTGTAAAGAAAGACAAACAGATGGTAGGAAGCAATCTGCGTTTTGATATCATCCAAATTAGAACGTAAACCTCGACAGTTCCAATGTATCAAGATGGCCATTTTTAAGATCGGGTAGGTGAAGTGGCTAGAGAACCCTTCGATTTACGACCACGTCTTTTTTCTTTACTGTCTTTAATTGGAGGAGGTCTATCAACCTTCATGGAACCTGCTCTGGGTCGAGTGGGCAGATTTTTGTTATTGGAAGAGGAATCCAGTGACTGAGGATGCGAACGAATAATTGTTTTGTCTCTTGTGGTGGAAGAAAACGATATATCAGAAGAAATACCTGTACCTGAAACTGAAGAACGTGAATCTTGAGGTTTGTTGGAAGGTATGGGAGGAACAGAGATGGGTGTGGAAGTCGATTCATCAACCTTTTTAACCACTGAGGTCAAAAGGCTTTTCATTTGTTTTGAAAACGATTCTCTTGGAGGCACAGAGAGATCTCTCTGTACTCCCAATGTAGTTGTGGAATGAAGTGCAGCAGCATATGTCCGAGATGGGATTGTGAACAGCAATTTCCGAGCCTCAGGATAACTAATGTTATGTGTCGTTTTCAAATGCTGCACCTCTTTTTCCTCCAACCATTTTCGGCAAGAATGAAAGTAAGAGGGGTGAGAACCATTGCAGTTTACGCAATGTGGGTTCATGTCACATTCGTATGCATCGTGGTCCTTGCCTCCACAACGAGCACATGTCAGGGAACCACGACAAGATGTCTTTGAGTGGCCGAATCTCTGACATTGGAAACATCGAAGAGGGTTTGGAATGTATGGCCGAACCCTGCAAATGAGATAAGCTGCCTTGATGGTAGCAGGTGCACGTGGTGAAGTAAATGTTAAAATGAGGGTATTTGTTGGCAGTGTAACTCCATCTTTGCGAGTGGAGATGCGCCTCACTGCAGAAACTCCTTGAGTGGAGAGACGAGTGAGAATCTCTGACTCGGGAACGTTCTTTAAATCCCTTTCAACAATAACTCCTCATAAAGAATTCAAAGTAGCATGAGGGGTAACCTCAATAGGTGCATCCAATTGCCTTTGAATTCAAGAGGAGTTCACTGTGTTGGGATGTGGATGTTTCAACCAATATGTCAACAGATGGAAGCTTCTTTACTGACTTTGGAGAGCCAGCAAGTCTCTCTAGTCCCTTCTGAATAAAAAAAGGGGACATTTGCCCTAAAGGTTTTTCTAAAAGATAATGCAATATAAGAAAATGAGGTACGTGTGTTACTGATGTTGAAGATTGCTGTTCTGAGTATTCAAGAGGTGGTCGCTTACCAATTGACTGTTTTTTTTTACAATTTTATTTAAATTTTTTTGAGGATCCATAGAAAAGAGGAAAAATTTTGGTACCCACTGACCCCACCCACCATGGAGCCCTACAAGGGGACACACTACAAATTCATGCAAGGACAATGCAGCAACGCCAGGGTTTCGTGAGCACTGTTACGTTTTTTTATGCGGACTGAACGCAACAGAAAGACACAGATAGCAGCTTGTATAATTTATTATAATTATCTACTTATGTGATAGACACAAAATAAATTATCCAATGGCAATAACAGATATCCAATTTCAACCATCAAAACAACTTACAATACAAAAAAGTACTGGCCTGTGCTTAATAATATGATCCAGGATAAGTGTCCAAATCCGAAATCCAAAGTTCTAATCCAGGCGTTGAATTCAGTCCCACGGAGAAATTTTCGAAGTTTGAATGGGTAATTTCAAACAAAGGTTCACAGTCCAATTCCTATTGACTTTCGATATAATCCGTAATCCGACTGAATTGTAAAGGTTGACGGAATAAAATTTTTTACCGCTTTAGTCGATCTAGCTCTATTCACAAATTCAGTTTAAACGTTCTCAAACAAGACAAAGTTCTTGATCCGAATAAAATGGATGACTTACTTCTTGACCCGAGTAAAAGTGGATGATTTCTTCTCTCGCATCGCCATCTGTTTATATACTATATCGCGTAACTTCCCAGAATTCCACAGTACAAACACCAGGCCAATACAAGTGATCAATCTATTTAGTTTTAAAAATTTCTAAATGAATTTTAATTAATTCTAAAATGTTATTTTAAATTTCACCGATTTAAACCTCGAAACAATAATATAAATATAGAATTATAAATAATAAATATGGGAATTCGAATACGACGTTATATGATATTTACATGACATTACATAACACACGACATGGTTGTCGTTTACATAACATTTACATAACACTCTCGACAACATTTACATGATATTTACATAACAGCTCTATACCCAAACACCAGCATCAGGCACAATGTCCACAACACCCGTTGAGAACTTCCAACACTGGTACTTGGTTGACTCTAGCCCAAGTGGACCAGCCGATTGACCCAAGGGGGGCCACCCAAAGGCCGCCCTTCTACAGGAATTCGAGGCCAAAGTGGTGTGTTAGGGTTGGACCCCTCAACCACCAGGATCCTCTCCCCCCTTCTCGGGTCGCCACGCATGGCAAACACGTGGGTGGATGTTTAGATCCCAAAGAAAGTAACCAGACAGAGCAGAACCTTCCCTGGGAAGTCCCCTCACCACGTACAGGAATCCACACCGAGAGGTTTGTTTTTGAATTTCGCACAAAGCTACTCGAGGGCTATCTGTGCTAGCCGTCCCTATTTTTGCAGTGTAAGACTACAGGGAAGGCAGCTTGTAATCACCACCCACCGCCAACTCTTGGTCTACTCTTTTACCAACGAATAGTGGGATTGACCGTCACATTATAACGCCCCTCGGCTGAAAAAGCGAGCATGCTTGGCGCGACGGAGATGCGAACCCGCGACCCTCGGATTACGAGTCGCACGCCTTAACGTGCTTGGCCATGCGGACCATCGATAACCCTTACAATACATATTTACTGATAAATCTCGCATTCACAAGCATCCCTAAATCTGTCAACCATGATTCTCCATCTTTATTGCCAACTCCATCTTCATTTACGTTTTTATACTCCACTAGTGAAGTGGCAAGTCTACGGATTTACAAAGCTCAAATCAGGGGTTCGATTTCCCTCGATGAACTATGCGGATAGCCCATTGCGGCTTCACTATATAAAAAAAGCATACACGAAAATAGTAGTCTTAAATCTCATTACACACAATCTAAATTACCACAATTACAAAAATGGCTAAACTACATATTTTAAGCAATTTAAAATTTTATAATTATTGTTAAAGACAAACCTAATATCCATTTTATGAAATGTCATCATTATTTCTAAACACTCGTTATATTCACAACATACGACTCTGAATATTTGAGATACAAATCTAAATTTAAAGTTTATAAAACTGTGTATTTTTGTCTCTTTTAACTCAACTTTCACTTCTATATAACCCTGATTTGAAGTTATTAGTATACAGTAAATTTATTGAAAATATTGAAGAACAAAACAAAACTTAACGAAACTGTCTGTACAGGTTTTCCAAATCAAATACACGTCTGTTTGAGAAATATGTCCCCCTGTTTGTATATTCTCGAATTAATTTCATAAATGTTCAAAGGCAAAATGCAAGAGTATAGTTAGTGCAACTTTACGATATTCATATGTTAATTTCTCAATTAAATGATCAATGTACATTGGGAGCTTAAAGTACCATAGAAATGATGTTTTCATTAACAATTCCATGTAAGTCTTTTGGAAATAACACGTACAAATTTTGTTAAACACTGTATGAAGTTACAGCAATTCAATGTTAAGAAATAAGGAATATTAATTCTTTCATTATTGAAATAAATGCACTTTTTAGGAGCAAAATTAAGCTTTTTAAAACTTTAACTCACTGAATTTTTTATGACTGTTTACAAACATTATTATCTTATATTCCAAAATAAATTATTTTTCTCAACAAATCCATTAGAAAAAGAAATTCAAGCAAAAAACAGTATTAACGGAGTTAAACTGAAATATTCAACTTTGAATGAAGTTGAAAAGTCCACAGACAATATGAGCAAAGTAATCGTTATTCAAAACAAAGTGATAGACCGTGCAAGATGAAAAAGCTGCACCTTCCTGCAAGTGATCTGTTGAGAGGTCCTTGAAAAAGCAATAAACATGTCTGTTTCAGACTGAGAACATATTGTATGACATATCAACAGTTCTATAGTATTATCCTTCTAACAGCGTGTGTGAACCCACGTCAATGTTTGTTATTCCTATGGAGATATAAAGGATGATGTATCCCCAAGCGATCACTTGAGTTGACAGTAAAGAAAAGCTCTCTTCTACTTTATAGAAATCTTTCCCCACAGAGAAAGCGGATGTGATACTAGAGGTGACCGACCAAGAAAAATAGGTAACAGACTGAAAGGAACTTCGCCAAGTTATAGATTTAAAAGTATAACAAAAAGCACATACATTTATATATTAGTGTTTATTTGATTGACCCTATTAGGAATAACGAATACTTCTCAGGTACTAGGTGTACACCTACATATCAATATTTCAAATGTAATTACAAGCTATAATTCTTATTCCGACAATTTTTAACATGGACAAGTTCTAAGACAATGTTCAAAGTTACATTTCCAGGTAGCACAATGATGTTTCACATATAACCAACAGTTGTTTTAGAATAGTTCCGCCCATCCAGAGCACAGTTTTATTAATTCTACAAAATTATAATTACCTGTCTTATTTTTTGGTGGTTCTAAATCTCTTTCAGGTTTTGTTAATAAAATCTCTTGTTCCCACCTTTATAAGTTCTTACAGCAAGTAACCTGGACAACTAATGCTGAAACTCATCTTTTAGAGTAGATACAATCACATTTTAAACAGTATCGAATAAAGAAGATTATAAAGGACTTATTTCAATGCAAAATAAATATAATTTACGATTTTATAAGAAAGTAAAACAGCCGAACTCCCATACAGAAGAACAAGACAATCTAAACAGGCACTGGCAAAATTTATGAACAACTCAGTTTTGGAAGTTCTTTAAAGCTGCATACAGTTTTCTTCTATAATAAGGTATGTCAGGTAAACCCATTTAAAAGTACCCTAAGCGACGACTAACTATTCTAATGTCCCTACTTATTTTGTTGGGCCCAGTATGACCAAGCGTGTTAAGACGTTCGACTAGTAATCCGAGGGTCGCTGGTTCGAATCCCGGTCGTACCAAACATGCTCGCCCTCCCAGCGGTCAATCCTAGTATTCGTTGGTAAAAGAGTAGCCCAAGAGTTGGCCGGTGGGTGGTGATGACTAGCTGCCTTTCCTCTAGTCTTACACTGCTAAATTTGGGACGGCTAACGCAGACAGCCCTCGAGTAGCTTTGCGCGAAATTAACAAATAACTTATTTTGTTTATCGAATATTATTGTTACGTTTATCACATTCAGAAAAGAATGTAAATAAAAACCTGATTATTAAAAAGAAACTGTAACAGATATAAACTAATTTCAAATAAACTGACCTGATGCCATTTTAAAAAATCAGACCCTAAATTACTGATAAATATTTGCCAAATTACGTAGTTTGTTTTTCACGATTTTTAGCCGAGAAGGTGACAACTGAAATAATAAGAATAAAACATCAAGAGATATAAATACTATACACACACACCTCTTGAGTAATCTAGCCACAAACTGTACGTGTTTGCACGTGACGTTAACCGAACTGTCATGTGAGACTCAGTTGTTTGTTTCTTTTAAACTATTTGTGACGTACTTCGTTACGTTGCCATGGGCAACGTTCTAGTCTATGTTTTGGATAATTTTTGTTTGCAATAATTTTGTTTACTATTCTGTGCTAGAAACTATAAAACTTTATAGGTCCAACCGTTAAAGCCTAATATCATAATTTTCTTTTGAGATTGTCCTAATACTCCTCCTAGAAGTAATGCCTATGTTTCCTTTCACAGTTACACGTATTGTTGCAAGAACTTTATGACGCGTAAAATACTAACATTGAATGTAAAATCATATAGAAAGTTTATTGGCATATGTATATTTATGTATATATAAACACGTACATGTAATGCATCAATGCTATAGTGTATTATGTTTTGTTTTTCAGTGTCAGGAACACTTTTGTAAGAATCCAATGGTACAAAGTATTCAGTCGTATTAGTCTAGTAGGAACGTGAAACCGTCCCAGTATAATCTTATATTTCACTTTATGATTCTTACTGTCAGTGTTTTTCTTTTACATGTAATACAATACCGAGATATGTAGGAGGCACAAAAATACACTGAGCAGTTTAGTGCGATTAAGATTTGTGTTCGTCAATGAAAGAATTTGTCTCTTCCATACAGATCGAAATATGAAAAAATATTCACCGATTTCCGAGATATAATATGGAAAAGAGAACACAAATCTCTTTTTTTTTTTTGGAGGGGGGATGTTTGTTTTCAGTCTCTCTCTTTTTTTTTTACGAGATCTATGAATTGCAATACATCCACCGAAACATAGTTCAGACTTCTCTGTTGTACCTGGGAGAACTCTCGAATACATTAATAAGAATACACATCGATTTGACGCGTTATGGTGATTTGCCTCAGGCGTATAACATGCATCATCACGAGAACATCGTGCAAATGCTATCGTGCACGTTATATTCCTCTTTGAAATTAAGCGTGTTAAGCAATGTACTTTGGTAAGATTACTGCTATTTTGTGTTTGTCAATTAGTGCAGATGATTTTGTTTGTATAACTTGTTTTTATTTCAAAATACTGTTGTTTACAGCAGATTCAACTTTGGTCTTTCAGTTTAGGCTGCCACATTGGTAATGTTATTGTTAGTTACTAAGTTTTAGTTTTGAAGTTTGAGTCAAGTAATCGAAAAGTCTAAACGTTGTTTCGAACTACATCCGAACGTTTTTTATAGCTACGACTGAAAAGCTTAAATGTCTTTGGGATTTAACAAAATGTGCCCACTTGATGCAATATATTCTCGATCACGAGAAACCCGCTTGAAATAAAAATGTATCTCGCAACGGTTAGTTGGCAATATATTGATGAATTCGGTATGATCTTATATCTAACACAAACCGATTTGTCACACTGGCAGAGGTACAAACAACGCTTTGTCACGCGGTTGTTGTTCAAGATCCAGCGTTAAGAAATCCTTTCAGTCTGTAGCCTAACGCACAAATAATGAAAAATGAATTTTCGTTTTATGATCCTAAGTAAAATCACAAAACCTTAGACAGTTCGACAATAACTGTATTAAGCTTAATTAATGTACAAACTTTAAAATGATATAGAAAAATGTCAATAGGCTAAAACTTTTAACTAGTGTCACACTATAACAAAAGTGACACAAGATTATTTCTAGCATGGTTGTCTCTTTCACAATATTTGCAGAGCGTTTGCTAAGGGCAAGTGACTCGCCCACGTCAGACGACCTTCGACTTTACTAACACAGTTCGGTGTAGGTGCGTTGCATCGTCTGCTCTGGATTATTTGCACAAGTGTGTTTTCTTACAGTAAAGCCACATGCGCCTATCTGCTGAGTCCACCGAGGAGTATCGAACCCCCGATTTTAGCGCTATAAATCCGTAGACTTACCGCCGTACTATCGGAAGACTATTTGCACAAGCCTTAGAGCCCATATTTTCCGCGCCAATTTTGTATATCTTACATACATTTTTTTTTTTGTAAAAACAATGATTACAAGAAATTATAACCACAAGTACAAATAAATTTTGAGCAAGAAACATGGCATTATTAAATATACGATTTATGAATGTTTCTTCGGCCCAGAGAAGTATGTTCCACCTTCCTCACCGTAACGCTGTTGGTTTGTTTTATTACGCGATTGAGGATGAAATATACTTAACTGAAGTTTCACACGAAATTTCTTTTAAAACAATAGTAGAATAACTATGCACGCGTGTTGTTACTGTCAATTTTTTTATGTTAGAAAGTTAATAGAAGTTAACAATTATAACATTATCACGGCCATACAAGGAAGTAGGTGACAAACGTTTTCATAACTTGTGCCTACAAAGATTTGATTGATATAAATCAATTGATAATGACCATTATGTATCTTATTGCATGGAAAAACAAATTCTTTATTGCTCCGATATCAAAAGCTGCGTCAAATAGTACAGTTGTGAAGCAGTCTTTTAACGCCAAAAACTAATGCTCTAATGACCACACTAATGGACACTTGCCAACAGTTACTGTTATCTGTAAGGTTCTGTCTGTTACACAAACAGATGGCAAATGGACAGCGCTGAAAATTTTGTTTATCACTTTTATACGAAGTTGATTCATTTGATCAGTTTTTATGTTATTCGAATTTTCAGCAGTTCAAATGTTTAAAATAAGAAATAGAAAAACTGAAAACCCACAAATAAAGCCGTTTCACTTGTACTACGAGAATTCACACATCAGTATTTTCGAATTTCTGTAAGTCACGTTTCAAACTTACTTAAACGACTGAATAATTTAAACATGACTAAAACCGTTAAAGTAATTTCACCAATTTTATGTTAATTAGAGAGTGTTTGTCACATGATTCTGCCTCAATTTTTTCACGGGCCAAATAACTATGCCTTTTGAATTTAACCCTAAAAACAACGTTATTTCTTAATTTCTACGTTGTCCACGAAAATCAGAAGTCTGTATCACATTTTGTGGAGCTTAGAAATATTTTTAAAGTTGAGTAATTAATTGTAAGACTAATGACATGCACTAGTGTTACTGTTAGCGAGTGAAAATTTAACCTACAACTACTGTAACTAGACTTAGAAGTTATTTTTATCAAAGGGGAAGAAAAAGACTGAACTTTCTAACCCTAAACCAACCTCCCCTACCCATAATTCTAAGAAATGATTCAAAGTAACTAATAACTTTATATTGATGATTACGAAAGTAAAAAAATAAATAAATAAATAAAATTCGAACCAAAGAAAGATAACTTTAAAAAATAATAATAAAAACCTCTCCTGTAAACACTTTTTTTCCTCCCAAAATGCGTCTCTGGACATTTTGAACTTCTATAGTTGCAACCTTAGTTAAATGAGATAAGATGGCAACAAACCACAGTTTTTTCTTGGACAATAAAGCTCTACATCATACTCACATTTTAAAATCAGTAGATGATAAAATTGAATCTTCGAAGTTACAGTCGTCTAAAAACTTTTAAACGTAGAAGTTCTCACCAGAACCAACAACAAATATTATTTTGGAAAACTTTACTTTTCTAAATTCACGTTTTAGTAATTGTTGCATTAATTTCACATATTAGTTATTTACCCAAAAACAATAAATTTTATAAGCCACCTGGATTAATTATTTGTTGAAAAAATATATCACTTACAAATCCATAACCTCGACTCTTGCCAGTTTGTCTATCTGTGATCACTACAGCCTCTTCAATTTCACCGAATCCTTCGAAAAACTGTCGAAGTGACTTATCAGTAGTGTGGTAGGGAAGACCACCGACGAAGATCTTAGTGAACGTGGTGTCCTTTTGTTGAATTCCAGATGTAACGGGAAGGTGGGGGTGAAGTTGAAAGTAAGCTTCGGACATTATGGCACCGGTTCAATTACAGCAAAAGCGTACAGCTGTCTGTTATCAAACCAAAGTACAGCTTTGTTTAGGGCGGACACAGTATTTTGTTGGCTTGAGTCTTACTTTGGATTTTTCAGCAATTTATTTCTCTATAAAATAAAAACAGAATCACAAAATAACCATTTCTTACGATATCCGTACGTACGAAAGAAGTCTAGCGATCTAACCCAACGACTTAGATGCCTAAAAATTTCGGCTAAAGGACAAAGTTTGTACAACAGTCTTTAAACCTACGTACAACATGAACTTCGTTAACGTTTGTACTAGACGACTCTCTCCTTCCTGACACGGCGAATGACGCGCCTCCTTAGTCTTTCCCTGTACAACCAATGAAAGCGCGCCAAAATCCCTCGAGCACGCACACTCCTCGTACAGAGCAATCGTACAATAGTTAACCCGTGCATGCGCTGTATCACTTAGCAACATGTGATTTTTTTAAGCTTTCAAATACATTACGAACCTTGCAGCTAATTTCACAGAATGATTGTTAAGAACGAACTCGTTGATGTTTTCAAAAAACGATTATATTATTTCAGGTCTATTTTTGCACAATTTTTTTTTTTATTATTTTGTCAAACACACGTAAGTGAAACGCGATATTAAGCTTTTATTGTTTCATACTCGTGACATATTTAATACTACTTTACTCTTTTAGTATATATTATTGTTATAATGCGCGTCAAAAAAGAAGCCTCTACACTATTTCGTGTTATTATACACACACACATATATATAGTATGTTAAAATACACTTCGAAACTCATGAAAACGAATAAAAGCAAATTAGATATGTCAGTTCTCGACAGCTTAGCAGGGCGTGTAAAATGTATTTAGTTGACAACTTTAAAAAATATGTTTGTGTCGAAATATTTGCACAAACTTAAACAAGGTCTATTTGCGTATAGCTGCCTGTAATTTTAAATTGGTAGACTAGAGATAAACTAGCTGAGCTATCAACTGACAACCCTTAGTCTGATATTCTTTGACCAAACAGTGAAAATCGACCATAACTCTTATAGTGAATCGGCGGTTTCAAAGTGCCTGTGATCTACGATGCGGGCACACCGGCCACTGTAACACAACTCCCTTATAAAACACACATACCACCATGTATATTCTTAAAGTTGTTATGCCAGATGTAAACAGTTTCCTTGATTAGGCCCAGAGCACATGTTCACTCCGTTTGTATTTCGAAGGGTTTATATCGAAGAGCTAAGTAATAAGAACTTTGTCAAGGTATTTACATGTTTTATTCTATCTACTACTGGTGAGATACGTATATTCAATCATAATAAATATTTTTTTTGGTTTTGTCTATTACAATACTCACTGGTAGAACAGATAGAAGAAAAAAGTGAAATAATTATTTATTTGCTCAGTGGGCCGATAATGTTAAAAATCGGGTTTCGATATTCGTAGTGGATAAAGTACAGAGTAGCTTTGTTGCTTTGCAACAAATGAACATACTTTTTGTTTATATGAAGCCCCCCAGTGGCTCAGCGGTATGTCTGCGGACTTATACGCTAAAATCCGGGTTTCGATACCCGTGGTGGGCAGAGCACAGATAGCCCATTGTGTAGCTTTGTGCTTAATTCAAAAACAACAAAAACGTTTATATGAAGTGCACAGAAACGGGACTCCGATAGAAGTTTCTGAGATTAATTTAAAAGTGATGGTATTGTTGTTTGACGTGAATATTATTGGGTACCTTGTCAACAAAGCCATGGTCCACAGAAAGTTTTGTGTATTAATGTTTGGAAAAAGGTGTTTAAAAAGTTGATTGATATATGAATCCCATCGGTAATTCTTATGTTAATTTAAGAAATAATTTCTCACTCCTGTAGTTCTAAGAGATATAAAGTTATATTTACTTCATTTTACGCCTCCAATTTCCCATACTATAAGCTCAATTACAACTGTAATCTTTTTGTAAATAGAAGTAACTTATTTAAACGCAGTGAGTATTTTGAAATATGTGATGTTCTTTAACCCTCACATCGAGCTTCAAATATATCAATATAATGAAAAATAGAAATGGCCCGGCATGGCCAAGCGCGTTAAGGCGTGTGACTCGTAATCTGAGGGTCGCGCCTAACATGTTCGCCCTCCCAGCCGTAGGGGGGTTATAATGTTACAGTCAATCCCACTTTTCGTTGGCAAAAGAGTAGCCCAAGAGTTGGTGGTGGGTGGTGATGAGTAGCTGCCTTCCCTCTAGTCTTACACTGCTAAATTAGGGACGGCGAACACAGATTGCCCTCGAGTAGCTTTGTGCGAAATTCAAAAACAAACAAAAGATATAAAGTGTAAAATTTTATAATAATGTAAGATGTGCCACAATTTCAAGTGATTGTTTGGTATTATCTGCAAAATAAAAGACAATGAATCATTTTTCACTAACAAAATATACTTGAGCTTTAACGATATATATATATATATGTGTGTGTGTATATAAATATAAATAAATGATTATGGAATATTTTTTGCCATTCAAATCTGTCACTAGATGGCGGTAATATGTTTAAATAAAAAACAACAATTGTTGTTTTGAATTAAGCACAAAGCTATACAATGGGCTATCTGTGCTCTGCCCACCACGGGTATCGAAACCCGGATTTTAGCGTGTAAGTCCGCAGACATACCGCTGAGCCACTGGGGGTCTTAAAAATATCCCGCGCCGGGCAGGGAGTCCAGGTTAAAAAACAACAAAATTATCAAAATACATGTATTAAAAGAATTTCCTTGTGAGAGCGTTTGTTATTCTGTTTCCTTTTATTCCTGTAACAGAAAAAAAGATGTTGGTTAATCTGCCTCCTCTTTTAATTTCTACTATTTTTTCTCCACTTTTTCAGTTGTTATACCACTGACGTGCATAATTGTCAATATTAGATTAATAAGTTTTTCATTATAATAAAAACTTTTACTCTATATCACTTGTGCTGAAAAGGAGATCGATTTAAATTTCGCTCAAAGCTACTCGAGAGCTATCTGCAATAACCGTCCGTAATTTAGTAGTAAAACAATAGATGGAAGATAGCTAACTAGTCATCACCACTCATGGCCCGGCATGGCCACGTAGTTAAAACACTCGACCCTCGTAATCCGAGAGTCGCGGGTTCGAATCCCTGCTAATTATGCTCGTCCTTTCAGTCGTGAAGGCTTTAAAATGTGACGGTCAATCTCACTATTCGTTGGGAAAAAAGAGTAGCCCAAGAGGTGGCAGTAGGCGGTGATGACTAGCTACCCTCCCTTTAGTCTTACACTGCTAAATTGGGGACGGCTAGCGCAGATAGCCCTTGTGTAGCTCTGCGCGCAATTCACAACAAACCAAACCAATCACCACCCACTATCGGACAGCTCTTTTACCAACGAATAATAGGACTGACCGTCACATTATAAAGCTCCCACGGCTGAAAGAACGAGCGCATTTGGTGGGACAGGGAATCAAACCCGCGACTCTTAGATTTCGAGTTAAGTATTCTAACCATCAGCTTTTTAGCAGATCTTGGATTCTTCCTTTTATTGAATTGCTGTTTTGTGAGTCATAAAATTAGTTTTCTCTTGATAAGTCGATTTTATTATATAGATATATACAAATATAAGAACCAATGAGGAAAAATTTTAAATATTCGAGATCTAAGTTTAATAGTATTCAACAAGTACGTTTACTTCAAAAATTAATGCCCCCCAGTGGCTCAGCGGTATGTCTGCGGACTTACACGCTAAAATCCGGGTTTCGATACCCGTGGTGGGCAGAGCACAGATAGCCCATTGTGTAGCTTTGTGCTTAATTCAAAACAACAACAACAAAATCAAAAATTAATTGTTTTAAATTAATACCATTGTTCCTCGCTTGTTTTGTTTTTAAATTTCGCGCAAAGCTACACGACGGCTATTTGCGCTAGCCTTCCCTGATTTATCAGTACAAGACTAGTGGGAAGGCAGCTAGTCGTCATCACTCACCGCCAACTCTTGGGCTACTCTTTTACCAACGATTAGTGAGATTGACCGTCACGTTTTCATACTCCCACGGCTGAAAAGGTGAGCATGTTTTGTGTGACGGAGATTCGAACACGTGACCCTCGATTATAAGTCGAGTGCCTTAAACATTTAGCCATACCGGGTCTCCCTCTTGTACAGCGGTAAGTTTACGAACTTACAACGCTATAATCAGAGGTTCGATGTAGCCTTGCTATAAGAAAACATACAAACACACTTAGTCACACTGTATTATTCAACAAAATTTATGTGATTGTTTTGATCAATATATATATATATATATATATACAAATATGTATGTTTTAAATTTGTTGGCGATCGCAAACATCTGAAAAATTCATCTCCAAACATTTAATGAAAACTACGAACTCGATCTTACATCTCTTGGAATGACAGTCAGTTTCAAGGGCCTAACTCCAATTACTCATTAGGGTCTTTGAAAATTATAGATACACCTGTAAAACTGTTTTCGTCACATGGCCGTGTTGTCATGCGCACGTGCATATGTATAAGTTGGGTAAGTTTCACAACCATATATCCAGCATATCATTCACTAATATTTCCTGTTTGATTTTTTTTTATTTCTCTCTGTTATCAAACCATCTTAAATCGTACTACTTTATTCCACTTATGCATATCCATTCGCAACAATACTGTGATATTTAGTTTGGTGCTCGAAAATACAAAACACGGAAAGTGTCTGGCAAAATATATAACACTTAAGTTTAAATGATTTACTTAATAAGTAATAATCTTAGTTGAAATTAATTATTTCACTACTTCTCTTGGTGTTTATGTCTTGGTATCTATAGTCGTTTGGTGGTTAGCAGATCAAACCAGATTAATTTCAAAATTACTAGAAGTATCAAATAGAAATTTAAGAAAGTTTTTAGTATATTTACCACACGAACAAGCACAGTTGACATCAGTACTTTGTCTCACATTTTATTATTATTAATTCCAGAAAAACCTCTACGATGATTAAAAAGTATAGTAATTTTAATATTACCTAATTTTTATGAAAGACATTTTTCTCAAACAATATGTAACTTTCGTGGTTATAAATATATTTATTCTTGTTGGAAGGAAGAAGGTTTATTTTTGAATTTCGCGCAAAGCTACACAAGGGCTATCTGTGCTAGCCGTCCCTAATGTAGCAGTGTAAGACTAGAAGGAAGGCAGCTAGTCATCATCACCCACCGCCAATTCTTGGGCTACTTTTTTACTAACGAATAGTGGGATTGTCCGTCACATTATAACGCCCCTCACGGGCGAAATGGCGAGTATGTTTCGTGCGACGGGGATTCGAACCCGCGACCCTCAGATTACGAGTCCAACGTTCTAACTCACCTCGACATGCCGGACCGTGGGGGGAAGGAAGAAGGCAAATCTTAATTTAACATTATCTTTTGGTTGACTGAACTTTGTGTTCAATACAACATAACAGTTATGGTCAAAACTCTTTTTCAGTCATTTCATCATTACATGGCCAATTTACATTACTTGAAAGTTTTAACTTTAGCAAATTTAATTCTGATCGAAATTTTCTTTTGAGTTTCTTTGTTTAAAGTTAACAACAAAGCTACACAATGGAACTACCCACCACGTGTATCGAAAACCGCTTTCTAGCGTTGTAAGTGTCAATAGGTAGGGGGGGGACTTTTTTTAGAAAGATAAGTGATTGAAATTTATTTTGGGAGGTACTACGAGTATGAAAGGTCAACAAAATAAAAATACTTTCATGTTTTAATCATGATACAATTTTCAGGCTGGATTAATTATTCTCACTTTGTAAGAAACGATTGTATGATTCATTATCGTGTATTCTTTAATTGTTATTTTACACAAGTTTTGCCATAAACGCTGTCATTTTATGTGTTTGAACAATCGCTTTACAATCACCATGCACACTATTCCGTTTAATTATTGGACTTAACACACATAGTTTCATCACTCATGCAACTAAGTTCGACAGACTAGTTTTACTGTGTCACTCAAGATCGAACAATCCAGTAATATATAAATGGTATTAACAAAGGGGCAAAAGTAGTTTGTTTCATAATTTAAGGCAAAGTTACCCAAGACCTGTATGCACATAGCTGTTCCTAAATAATGAAATAACAAACTAGATTCTGTAGCAAAGGCACCTAATCAGTACTACTTACCGCCAACTCTTGGACTACTCTTAACTAATTAAATAACTGGACTTAACTGTAACTCTTATAACACATTCGCTACTCGACAATCCTAAGTGCGTTCTTCGCAAACTTTGATCTTGAGATTCAAATTTCGAGTACCCTAAGCACTGGACCACGTTTAGCCAACAAACTGGTTAAGAAACACGTTATTTTAAACTATGGCAGTATTGTGATTGGTGCTTTTGTTTTTACATACATTTAAACTTTCTGAAGAGACAAAGCTTTACAGTAAAGATATTGTCTTCAGGTTAGTTTTAGTACAAAAGGTACATATTTTGCCTGAGTCATGTAACTAGGAGGTTCTTGTAGAACATTACACGAATATTTTTATTTCATTCTGACCCAAGATTATTCTTACTTTTGGAAAATCCTAAAAATCTGAAACCAGCTTTTATTTGAACTACATCTTTAGTAAAGGCACGCAATTTGATAAAGTTTCTTAGTTCTTTGCTTTTAACTTAATTGCGCAGAAGTGTTCGACAAAATCAGCTTATTATTTTTCAAGGATGATTGTATGGAAATATGAGATCTGAAACTTGACTTGGATCACAAGTATAGAGGACTTTGGAATTTTTAGAATTACTATGCTCTTTACATATATATATTCAAACAAGTCAAAATATTGTACGCACTATTTTGGTATTAAAAAACAACAAAAACAAAAACACGTACATGTATGTGAATGTGTGTGCGTCTGTCTGACTGTCAGTAAAACACGTTGCTACACTTGTGCATATTCACTTTGTAAGGTTCCAACTCATACCCACGTGGCTTTACTGTTCTGTGCACCTGTTCACATGATCCTTGTTGCACCTGTAAATATAAAACATAAATCTTGCTGATAACGTTTGCAATCTTACTGGGTTCACTAGCTTCAATCCCACGAGGTCGTAATTTTCTTCTCCTGGTTATTGCTTCAGATACTATAATATGAAAATACGGTTACTTAGCTTAACTTATAAACTACACATGCATAATACGTTTACTGACATACTTTTCTATGATTTTAATAATCCACATAGAATCCTGATCTTTAATAATCGGACCGTCCTTCTGAAACCCTAATTTTTAGCCATCAACGCCATTTCATTAAAACTCCCCACAAAAAAGTTCAGCATAAAGATTTTGCTTCTGTTCCACACGTAGCTGGCTTGCTATTTGTACAGCTGCATTTCTTTTCTGAAATAGGTCTTGTATTAGTTATTAATAAAGCTGTTAACCCATGATGTCCCTTCCTCCTAAGATGTGGAACCAATAGCATCAAAACACAGTGTGTTTTTTGTTCGTTTTTTTATATGAGCAACGTGCGCGTCGGCAGATAGTCCATGGAATTAGAATAATAAAATACGGCATTCGATTCTCGCGGTGGACACAGCAGATAGCCTTCTGTGGCTTTGCTATCAAAACAAACATTAAGACACGTATGCTAAACTGTCAGGTCGGAAATCCCTGAGGTTTAGCCATTTTTAATTTACAACTCCTAACTAAAAGAAGAACGAACAACTAGCAGCATCTGCCACTTAGCATGCGGCTACTCTTAAACAGGAAGGGCCTGGCATGGCCGAACGCGTTAAGGCGTGCACTCGTAATCCGAGGGTCGCGGGTTCGCGCCCGCGTCGCGCTAAACATGCTCGCCCTCCCAGCCGTGGGGGTGTATAATGTGACGGTCAATCTCACTATTCGTTGGTAAAAGAGTAGCCCAAGAGTTGGCGGTGGGTGGTGATGACTAGCTGCCTTCCCTCTAGTCTTACACTGCTAAATTAGGGACGGCTAGCACAGATAGCCCTCGAGTAGCTTTGTGCGAAATTCCAAAAAAACAAACAAAACAAACAAACTTAAACAGGATTGACTGTCACAGTTATAATGCTGCCCCCCCCAGTGGCTCAGCGGTATGTCTGCGGACTTACACGCTAAAATCCGGGTTTCGATACCCGTGGTGGGCAGAACACATATAGCCCATTGTGCAGCTTTGTGCTTAATTCTAAACAACAAGTTATAATGCTCACACAGCTGAAACTACACCATTAGGTCATGTCCAGTTTCTGTTTCGACACAAAGTTATACATCAGGTCATCTGTGCTATGTCCACTTACTACTGACTGACCCTACTGGAGCCACATCCAACCGAAGATAATACCAACTTTTTCGTCGATAGCTAAAGACAATGGAATGTTATATACTTTAAAACTGATTATGTTATTTATATACCTTTTGTACATTTTTATGTTATTTAGATATTTTGAAGGAATGGCCATCTTTATACGCTATTAATTGTAGAAAACATTAATAAAATTATAGGGGAACTAGTTTTCAGTCTGTATTTGTATTTTCTTGTTGCAAAGCCACATCGGGCTATCTGCTGGGTTCACCGAGGGGAGTCAAACCCCTGATTTTAAAATTAGTTTTCAACACAGTGAGTTGAAATTGGCATGTTAATAATAGAGAAACCCGTTTGAAATATAGCACGGTGTTAAATGTTTTATCTTGTTGTACAGGTTTACACCCATTCATGAATATGTAAGCTAGATAAAATAAACTCTTGGAAAACAAAACCATCGATAACACTTTATGAGACTCAAGATTATACATAGGTAGATAAAACGAATTGCAAACTGTTCTTTGTCACACTGAACTTTCAGATATAGCGTTTATTATTTAAATATTTTGAGAAAAGTCTTTTTGAAGACTTACATACACATCTTTTACATTAGCATCATTATTCGCACGCGACTGTCTGACTTTGAATGGAAATACAAAACGTAAAAGTAAATTAAAATATGCGTGGAGTTCTGTTCTCTTGATGATCATAGCTTATAAGGTAAGGTGACGTATGTAGTTGGTTTTCTGACTGAGAACATATGCATTGGAATATGAATATTTCTACTGAAGGTTTGAACACAATTGGTACATGAACATGTTCCAAATTAACTCGGACGAATGAAGAAATCAAACAAAAACGTTTAAGTGTACAACATACACAAATAAAAAAATACATACGGGGATAACTCATCACAATGGCAGTTTACAAAAGTTAATCAGCGCAGGCTACTGGACAACTGGTTTTCTCCACATACGACTGGATAACTCTTAATAATGGTTTACCCACAATAGCAACTAAGCGTAAATGATAAAACATTCTGTATTAATATATGGCAAGCACTAGAATGATGCTTAACAATAGTTCGAGGTTAAGGATATTTGTTTAGTCATAGTCTCAAGGTTAAGTACAGCTACTAAAACTGAAATAGAAAAAAACAGTCAATTGTAGAAATATTTAAATAATGATACGAGTCTCTTATGTATTTATTTATTATGGGGCATCTTAAAGTTGGTGTTATTGATAACGTTTAACATCTCTATTGGGCGGACATGATCTTACTGTTAGCGTGTTTGGACATTGAATCAAAGGGTTTATGTTTCGGGTTCTATCATCGCAAAAACATGTTCCGCATTACAGGGCCGTTAGTGTAATATTAAAGTGACAGTCAAATTCTACTATTTGGTGAGAAAAGAAAAAGTAACTCAAGAGTTAGTGATGGCTGCAGGTAATTAACTATATTCCCTCTATAGAGTCAAAATAATAAAACAAGCATTTGTTTTGTTTATTTCAGAATTTACATGCCAAGCTACACAAGGACTATCTACACTAGCCGTTCCTACTTCAGCAGTGTAACCTTTGAGGAAAGGTCACAAACTCTTGGTTTGTTTTGGAATTTTGCACAAAGCTACTCGAGGGCTATCTGTGCTAGCCGTCCCTAATTTAGCAGTATAAGACTAGAGAGAAGGCAGCTAGTCATCACCACCCACCGCCAACTCTTGGGCTACTCTTTTACCGACGAAAAGTGGGATTGACCGAACCATTATAACGCCCCCACGGCTGGGAGGGAGAGCATGTTTGGCGCGACTCGGGCGCGAACCCGCGACTTTCAGATTACGAAGCGCACGCCTTAACGCGCTAGGCCATGCCGGGCCCCCAACTCTTGGTATAGTCTTTTACCAATGAATAGTAGGATCGACCGTGACATTATAATGTCCTCATGGCGAAAAGGGAGATCATGTTTGGTGTCATGAGGATTTGATCCCGCGACCATAATATTACGAATCGAGCGCCCTAAGCACTTGGCCACGTCGGGCCGAAAACAAATGCATCTTTACTGACGATCTTTTATAAAACACTAGGCGTTACTAATACCACATAACTTTCCTTCTAATTTTACTTCCTTTTCTAGCATGGATTCATCAGAAATTTAGTGATTGAACACTTATGTCTGTTTATCGTTTGCTGCAATTTATCATTAACAAATATTGTCAACCAACATAAAATATCATATCTTGGTGTGGTCATCACAGCAGTTCGTTATTCATAAAATTACTTGAATTTTAGTGACAGTCAGTTGGCTAACTTCTTTTTTTCGAATGTTTAGCATCTGAGGGGCCAGAATGCCCACGATAAAAAAAAGTAATGTTACGTAAGATTGAAACGGCAACTGTTTTTATAATAAATCATTCACACTGAAGTATATACTTGGCTAAATTTAGTTGGCAGGCCACGTCACAGCTGGTAATATGCTTGTCAAGCTTCGGCACCTGTCCAAAAGCTTGCGTCAGACCAAACAAGATGATATGACTGACAATGTCCGCATCCAAAGAAGATGACATAAGTCATGTTATTATTAATCACTTTATTTTAACGTACCTCTCATTCCGTAAAATAATAATAATAAACATTTATTCTAGAAAGATTTTTATTACTGTTGTTTGTAATTTAGCACAAAGATACACAATGGGCTATTTGTGTTCTGTCCACCACAGGTATCGAAACGCGGATTCTAGCGTTGTTTGTCCGCAAACACGTCGCTGTGCTACTAGGAGGGGGCATTCTAGAGAGAAAAGAAGTACAAAATGTTCAAAATTCCAGTAAAATATTTCATCTGACCATAAGTAAGTACTATTTGCGAGAAATTCAAAACAACCCAAACCAAACCATTAGTACTTCTATCAGCGTCTATGTTCAACTAAACAATCGGCAGTTTGAGTGACTATGGAGGCAACTTCTCAGTTTCAGTTGCTGAACTTCATAGTGAATCACTACAGGTAAACGTACCTACCCAGGAAATGAATCAGATGTTTGCAGCAGGAACTAAACACTAAGGGTGGCTGTAGCGCGGCCCTTAGAGAAATGTTCCTGTGTTGAATACGATCACCTAATTTGAGAAAGAATTTTTTTTTTTTAATGAAACTAGATGTATCTTTGAACCAAAACTTTTCGGATAAGTTGACTGGTGTTGTTGTTTTTTTGCTAGATTGAATTCGCGAGGACAAATATTAGTGTTCACTATAAATGGCTGATGGAAATTATTATAGCATTGTTATGTAATAATGTTAAAGATAACAGTTTTATGTAAAGTGTTTAACTTTAAATTTAGTATAGTGATCGTTATTTTAATACTATTTTCGTAAACATGTATGTGTTTACGCCCATATACACACGTGTATATAAATTATAAATGAATATTAAGCATTTATCGTTATTTTTTGTCAATTTATCAGTCTATTTTAACTCACGAATGCAACCATAGAAATTGTTGCCTATATTTTACCCTGTTAACTGCTATACTTGTATTCCAGTTACTGGAAACAGACTCCACAAAGCTGGCTTGTGTAATCGACGCTTAATGAGATACATCTCTCCCCCCCCTGAGGAGGTCACAAACGGATTTTCTGTAATGATGCCAAGAACGCATTAAGTGGACTATCAATATGCTTCACTCTGCTGCTAAATAACAGCAGAATATGCATCTGAAAATAATTGTAGAATAAAATACTATTCTATTTTCTTAAAGGAATTCGACAAGTATTGCCGAGGTATGATGTGAACAGGAGTATTGATGAATACGTTGACTTCTATATTTGGCCGAAAGGCACAATTAATGTCACACTTTCCACGAACGACACCCTACACACTTTCATATGCTGGAGCGACTGGCGCGTGCAGGATTCACCTAAATAGATATTAGCGCCCGTCCCACAGTTGTTAACCAATTGAGATATTCCTCGAAGGACAGAAGATTGACGAAACTGATAATGTTGAATGCTCACCAAGCATCTATGTGATAATTTAGGGAGACATATATCCTGTTAAATGACTCCAGATTTAAACGTATCCTTGGAACAGTTCTTTCAGAAGAGCGATTGAGAATTCCTCTCGACTTTATCAAATAAACTGTCTGTTATTATAATATTCTACTTCATGGATGAAGAGACATATACGTTTATTAAACGTCCACTTACGTGTGTTAACTGCGTGACAAATCTTTATCACAGAACTGATCACCATATGTTTGACTGACATAACGACCTCGGCTCGACATGGCCAGATGGTTAAAGCGGTACTCTGGGGGTCACGGATTCGAATCCCCGTCACACCAAACGTGCTTGATTTTTCAGCCATAAGATCGTTATAATGTTACGATCAGTTCCATTATATCTGACAAACAAATAAATAAGAACATTTATCATGATGAGTCTTGTAGTACCGGAAACAAAAATAACTAAAGAAAGAAAATTTGTTAATGTCTTCAAATCAATCGTGAATTCCAACAGAAAAACAAACTAAATAGTACGACATATACACAATTTCTTGTCATCTACAGTGTTTAATTAACTTATTACTGGTGTTGAATATCGCGACCTATCTCTTGGTGATAACTTATGAAATCCACGTTTCGACTCTCGAAGGGAACATAACATATGTAGCTCATTCTGATCTTTGATGATGATGTAAAAAACAATAAAAATTTATCAATCAAATATATATCTGATGAAATTACTTCACCAGTTCCTACAGTTGAAACACTTCCAAACAATAAGCTCATCTGCATCAACAAAAATAAACCATTCAAATTCACTCAGAAATATCTCACCATAAGACGTTGACCTAACACTGCAGCCCCAAATGGTAAAAAGACGCCTGAAACTCACTTGGCAAAAATACAACTGCAGTTATTGGTCACTTCAGTGGTGTAATGGTAAAATGTTTTGGGTATGAACATAAACTAAATCCTAATGTATTTACGGTCCTTAAATAGTACATAAACGTGAAGGCTGCATTGTGGACATTTAATTTGTTACTAATTAGAAGCCACTTATCAGTTAAAGATATATATAAAACCAGGTGGCATATCCGAGTTATAAAAATACAAATTTTCTATCATCTGTAGTGATAAAAGTACAAGAGTGTGGAACTCCGGTCACACTGCATTCCTGGCTCTCAGTCTGTCCTCATGAATCGTCAAACCTTCATTTGCTTGTACCATGTTATGTAAATGTCGTGTAAATATTTTGTAAACGACAACATGTCGTGTTGTGTTTGAATTTTCATTTGTATTATTCATTTTTCCATATTTATATTATTGTTTCGAAGTTTAAACTAATATTTTGTTATTCATTTAGGGTAACATTTTAGAATTTTCTTGAATTAAGTAGACCAATCATATGTTTGTAAATGAGTGCTGGTGACTTCGTGTCTAGACGTGTAGTCTTGTGCAAGAACGGACACGCACGGATTGCTCTGGAGTTGTATGGAAATTGCAAGATTGTTCGAGAAGTAGGCCTATCGGTATAAAAGACGGTGACGCGAGATAGATTCAGTCATCAGTTTTTATTCGAAAAAAGAAGATAGATTCAGTCATTAGTTTTATTCGAAGAACAAGTGAGAGATTCAGACATCAGTTTTTATTCCAAGAAAAAAAAGAGAGTGATTCAGACATCAGTTATTATTCGAAGAAAAGAAGAGAGTCAGTTATTTGAGAAAGATTAAGTGTTTGCTGTGATTATTCAACTTGGATTTGTGGCTGAAGTTAGATCTACGGAAGCTGTGATTTTATTTCGTCAATCTCTACGATACATCTGAATTACTGCTTGTGCTGAGAGACGGCGAATTTATTGAACTGTTAACTGTTTCGGAATTTCTTCGTGGGACTAAATTCACACCCTAGACTGGAATTTGAGACTTTCATTTTAGATCATTATATTAGATACAGGCCAGTACCGTTTTGTATTGTAATTTATTTTGAAGTTTGAAACTAATATTATTTTGTTTTGTAATTAATTTCGAATGTTGTAACTTAATATCTGTCACTGTTATTATATAATTCATGTTATATCTGTTATATTTGTTAATAGTTTAGTGTAATAAATTATACAAGCTGTTATCTGTGTTTCTCTGTTGCGTTTAATCTACGAAGAACTTAAAACATTAAAAAATACGTAACATACCACAACATAGCAGCACAAATAACCAAATATTTCAGACCCTTTACAAACGTGCTTACCGTAACTATCTCTTTCGATATACAAAAAGCGAGACAAAAATCTTACTTGTATTTTGTTCACGTTCTTCTGATAAATAACGGGTGTTAAGCAAAACACGTTATATTTCTTTTTTAAATTAGAGCAAAAAAATCTATATAATATTGAATATATATCATTTTAACGCTGAAGCCAGTAACAATTATTTAATATCTTTGAGCACTCTACTGTGATTATTTAAGTTTATAGTAAACAAGATATAACATGTGTACACAAAATGTATGATACTTTCATTGTACTTATTGTTAAATATTTAAATTCCTAAATCCGCTTTTCCTTTCAGGTCTAACAGAAGCCCACTCATCTAAAATAAGACACGAAGATGCTTGTCATTTCTTTAAAGAGAAACTATTTCACAGATTCAAGACTGCTAGAGGGCGTTTCTCGCGGGATTCGTGTGATGGTATGGTTTTGTGCTTTTCTTTTCTATTTTTGTATCTTTAGTTCTTTTTATATATTTACGTGAAAAATATATAAAATATATGGAGTTTTGGAGCAATTTAGAAATATTAAACATTTAAATCGACAATAAAATTGTTCAGGGAAAACAATAAAAGATCCGAAACATTGTACGTATATTGTACATACATTGATGGCCCGGCCTGGCCAGGTGATTAAGGCGTTCGACTCGCAATCCGAGTTCAAATCCCCGTCGCACCAAACATGTTCGCCCTTTAAGCCATGGGAGCGTTATAATGTGACAGTCAATCCTACTATTCGTTGGTAAAAGAGTAGCCTAAGAATTGGCGGTAGGTGATGATGACTAGCTGACTGCCTTCCCTCTAGTCTTACACTGCTAAATTAGGGATGGTTAGCGCAGGTAGCCCTCGTGTAGCTTCGCGCGAAATTCAAAACAAACCAAATTATTCCTAAACAAGATTATTAACCCTACGCTTCTACGCATATTACGATATCATCCAATATAAGTATCTATTTCTAAATTGTTGTTTTGATATTTCTTGACAATGCGTGTTGGTATTTTTGTTCACGATTTTGTACTTTCTTGACGTTATCTGTATAAAACTGAATATAATGATACTTACTCTAATAGGGTGTACCAAAAACAACACTGAAAGTGCCCTCGCTTAAATAAGTTAATTCTATTTCTAAAAACGAAACAAACGACATAAAATGATTATTTTTCACTTTATGTTTGTTTTTTAATAAATCTTTCTGTCCTGATTGAACTGTGTATGGTTTACGGGTTAGTACAGCGAATTACACATCTGAAGATCCCTGTTTCTCGTCTTCTTACCGCAAAATTGCGCTCTACCCTTTCGAGAAGTGGGTGCGTTATAAGAGTTACAGTAAAAGCTCATTATTCAAGTGCAGTCGTTCAGGAGTTTGCTGGGATGCTCTTGCCAAGCTGCATTCCCGTTTATTTATCGCTTCAAAATTAGGGAATAGTGGCTTTAGTAGCTTTGAACAAATCTTCGATCCAAATTAAACAAACGATCTTCGTTATGTTAACATTTTAGCGAAACTATAAAATCCTGGAAATGGAATGGATACGGGAGATTCCCCAGCACCCTATAGCAACAACAGTAAAATATGCCTTACGTTTCAGCACTGAACATGTCCTTTCCACTGTAACAAACATCACGACACAAAACATTAAATCGGGTTAATTGAATTCGGTGTTTGGAAATGGAAAAAATGTTATTTAGTCTGTCAGTAAGTAGCAGATTTGTGAGGGCAGACACATTTCAAGCCAATTACACAACAGATTTAGCCTCGTGATTAATAAAATATAACGCCTTACTCTCAAAATATCGTCAGCAAGAAGTTGATTTCCATCGAAATAATTAGCGATATGTGTGTGTGTGTGTGTGTGTGTGTACACGGAATGATGCACTGAAGTTCAACAGACATGGCCTTTGAAACTCTAGCCAGTACTATCTTGTTCTGCTAATTTTCTAAGCCATTCCTGGTAAACACGTGAGACTTGGCAGTGTTACAAACCTTACTCGTCAGCTCCAGCTTACATCTTATTGTTTTACAAAATGTGAACTTCTGACATTTGTCCCTGCAAACAACGAATGTGAAGATGGCGCTGTGACAAACAATTTTTACTTAACAAATACAAAGGCATCAATACCAAAAAAAAAGCAAAAAATTAGGAAGCAGTCTCAATGTAGTAAAGTACTTAAAATAACTCCATATTTTAAAGATACTGTGTTACTCATATATTATTGAGGTCCATCTATATCATCATATATTTATCCGATAGACCATATTTAAACTCATATAATATATATTTCTAAGACTGTACGACGGTGAAAGCTTATTGGAAATGAAATATACTAAATGATTTCCTTGAAGGTAAGATCGAAATCGTGGAAGATGCTAAAAATAGCACATTTTTATTGCACTTCCGGTAGATTAACGAGGAAGTTTTCGAATTGTAACATTAGTTTGGCACAGTGTACAATGTCTATTTTTGCATTACAGTTATCAACTAGATTCTGTAAAATGAATTATTGCCTCCACATTGTTGTAAACGTTGTTCTATTGTTCTTATTTTTTTTTGTTTAGATTATCCAGTAAAAACAAGGCCAAGTCTAGTCCAAGTATTGTTTTGGAATTTCACGCAAAGCCACACGAGAGCTATCTGCGCCAGCCGTCCCTAATTTAGCAGTAAAAGACTTGAGGGAAGGCAGTTAGTCATCACCACTCACCGCCAACTCTTCGGATATTCTTTTACCAACAAATAGTAAGATTGACTCTCACTTTATAACGCCCACATGGCTGAAAGGGCGAGCATTTTGGTGCGACGGGGATTCGAAACAACGACCCTCATATTAGTCCAAGTAAGGATAATAAATTAATTTATTTCTTCAATAAAGATTTACTTCAATCTCTTTTTTCTGTAGGCTTAACTTCAAATAGAAAACTCACACAGAAACTACTTTAGGCCTAATTCATTAATAACATTTAAACTGAAATTTCCTTTGTCGATAACAAATGTTGATTATCTTATAGAGCGTGTGTTTTCTCGTAGAAAAGCCGCATCTGACTATCTGTTGTGTCCATCGAGAAGAATCGAACCCCTGATTTTAGCATTGTAAATCAGAAGACTTATCGCTGTCCTACCGGGAGACTAATTTTATATAAGAACCAATTCTCACTTAATAAGTTTAGTCGATCAGCCTCCTCGATCATCGAGTATTCCTTGTTTATAGCTGCTGCTACCCGAAATTTCTAGATTTTTGAAGAATTACGAGCTCCTTCTAGCAAACACTTAAAGTAAAACATCACAAATATGGCTTACAATGCCATAAAATAGCAACCTACAAAGACTGCGATTTGACTGAATGTCATTTGTTTGTTTGTAATTAAGCTTAAAGCTACGTAATGGGTTACCTGTGTTCTGCCCACCAGGGGTATCGAACGTAATAACAATTTAGCGCGTACCACCACCAACAAAACACTTTACAAACACATAATGACTCAGACATGAACAACTATTTCTACAACAGAGTAAACAATCACGCAACAAATAACATAGAATCACACAAACCCTACTTTCCAATCAATATTATTAACAAAAAGACTAAAATACTAATGAGTAGAACACCCTACTGCTCACCAAAAAAATCACATTAACAGCATTCAAAAACTCAAAAAACAAATCACCAGGAAATGATGGAATACAAACAATTCTCCTCAAAAAAGGGACTTCAAAATTATTTGGCCCCCTATTAACTATTTCTTATGGCAAAGCCACATCGGGCTATCTGCAGAGCCTACCGAGGAAAATCGAACCCCTGATTTTAGTGTTGTAAATCCGTAGACTTACCGCTGTACTAGCAGGTGGCAACCTATTAACTATCTTTAATTTACTCTTGATACATTCCAGTTTCTTGGAAGCAAGCTAATACATTAATGTACCATAAAGAAGGCAAACCAGCTAATAAACCAAATAGTTACCGACCAATCAGCCTGACCAGCTGTGTAGGTAAAATTCTTGAACGAATAATAAGTAATACACTCTTCGCATTTTTGGAGATTACTTCAAAATTACCTGTTAAAGAGAACGGATTTAGAAAATTTAGATAAACGCCAAATCATTTAGTTAGGCTAACTGAAACAATACTTAATAGCTTTAATAATAAAGAATGCACTGTCGCTTGTTTCCTCGATATCGAGAAGTCATTTAACATTGCATGGCTTAATGGTCTCCGGTTCTATATGAACGAAATGGAACTACCGCGTGGAATAATTCGCTGGTCATCTAACTTTTTGGAAAATAGAAAATGCAGAGTAAACGTAGAGGAAACTTTCTCGGAGTTCTTCACTCCAGAAGGTGGCGTCCCTCAAAGAGGGTTAGTTAGTCCTATTCTCTTCATCATGTATGTGAATAACATGCCACTTAAAGACCCAAATCATGGATACTCGTCATACTTCGTTGATGATGTAGCAATTTGGAAAAGTGCCCCTAGACCGGCAATAGCAGCCACTTACACACAACCGAAACTAAACAGAATAAGTGAATACTGCCAAAAATATGCAATCAAAATAAATACAGCAAAGACATAATTAGTGATATTTTCAAAATTAACGAAACATTAAATAGAACCGCAGATTTATATAAATGGAGTGCTTCTCCAGACGGCTACATCTGCAAAATTTTTAGGATTGATATACGACTCAAAATTTACCTGGAAAAAACATGTAAATAACAAAAACTAAAATTTGGCGAAGAATAAACTATGCTAGGAGCCTAACTGGTAAAAACTATGGAATAACACCTGAAAATATACAAAACATATATAAGACCAGTGGTAGACTATGCAGCTCCTGCAAGGATTAACGTAAGTAAAAAACAACTGAAATCCAACTACAATCATTACAGAATACATTAATTACAACAGCATATAGAGTACCTAACACCACTTCCTCAAAGTTAATATACAAATACTCCAATACATAAAGAATACCAGATAGACTTTTACCTAGTACAATAAAATATTATGAAAGTTGGAGAAAAAACGAACTGTTATGTAAACTAGACAGGTATTACATATGTAATGCAGAGAATCCTAAACACCTCTCCACGATTAATTTATATATTAGATCATTAAGTTAAAAATAAATAAATAAAAGAAATAAAAATAAAATTTGTTCTATTTACGCTCTGAAATACAAAGTTATAACAAAAATATTACAACAAATGAAGGGGAAAAAAGTGGCGGGAAAGCTAGTGTTGCTTTCTTTTCTAAGGGCCCGGCACGGCCGAGCGCGCAAGGCGTGAGACTCGTAATCCGGGGGTCGCGGGTTCGCGCCCGCGTCGCGTTAAACATGCTCACCCTCCCAGCCGTGGGGGGAATAATGTAACGGTCAATCCCACTATTCGTTGGTAAAAGAGTAGCCCAAGAGTTGGCGGTGGGTGGTGATGACTAGCTGCCTTCCCTGTAGTCTTACACTGCTAAATTAGGGACGGCTAGCACAGATAGCCCTCGAGTAGCTTTGTGCGAAATTCCAAAACAAATTCTTTTCTAAGACAGTTATTTTAGGAAATGTGATGCTATATACGCTTAATTTAAAATGCATAGGGTGGAAATATTGTGTAGTTGAAAAATAATATATCTTTATTCACGTGTATTTAAGAGAAGACTTTAGAAATTGCGAGCGTCCTGTAGTTAGGTTACATCCTTAGAGACAGGATGTAAATACTCGTAAATTTTATAAAGTTTGTGTTTGTTTAATTGTATTCCTGTTACCTTGGTTACCTCGAGCGGGTGGGGGTACAATGTGCCTAAGTGAATTCACCAAGGTGAGTTTGATCATATCTTTCATGGTGTCACGTTTTATTTGAACTCAACCATGGCGCCCCCAATAAGTGAGTTATCTTATATATCGATTTCATCACATATTCTGGTTAAAGTTGATTTTAAGGATGAGCACTCGAGTTAGTAGAGCCATCTTTTATGGGTTTCTGAATACGGGATAAAAAGAGTTTAAAATATCATGAAAAGATAAGATCGTCTATAGAGGAACCTTTCCAAATTATTCAATTTGATTATAAAATAAACCAGAAAACATGATTTTATGATCAACGGAATATTGTAAATTTGATCTGGTGGTTAGGGTGCTCGATTCGCAATCTGCGGGTTCGAATCCATACCACCGAAGATGTTCGCCCCTTTTAGCTATGGGAACTTGTAACGTGACGATCAATTCGACTATTCGTTGGGGAACAAAAAGTAGCCCCCCGGGAGTCGACGGTGGTTGGTGATGACTGGCTGCCTTTCCTCTTATCTTTCACTGCTAAGTTAGATACCGTTATCGTAGATAGCCCTTATATAGCTTTGCGCTAAATTTAAAACAATTTTATCTCAAAACAGTTTTGCAATATAAATTTTAATTGCTTCATTTCAGTCCAAAAGTTGTGAAATACTGCGATAGTAGTCCCTAATTTAGAAGTGATGGATTAGAGGGAAGGCAGCTTGTCAACATCAAGTCATAGGCTACTCTTTACTAGCAAAAATAGAGATGGAGAGGTCACATTACAGTGCCTCGACGGCCTAAAAAATGAGTACAATTAGTGGCAGGAGTCAGACCTGCGACCTGCAGGTTGCAAGCCAAGTACTCTAATCACCAGTCCATGCAAGTTCCCCTCCATTTTTATTTTATTTTTACAAAAGGTGAAATTGATTTGAATTCATGAGGTATGTTTTCATTTGCGAAACCTCCATCCTAGAAAACCATTCTAGCATCCCTTCTTTGAACCATTTCCAATAAATAAATGCCCTCCTAAGGTTATGGGCCAAAGACTGAACACATTACTCCAAACATGGCATTTTGTAGACTTATATTCAATATTTCTGTAGTACCTAAAATCCCATTTGCCCTGCCATTAGCAACAGCACGCTGCTTGGACAGTTCAAAAGACTGATCAACCATTACGTCAAGGTACTTTTCTCCCGTAACGGTGTTAACGTTATTCCCATCCAAAATATAATTATTAATCAAATTATGATAACCTACATGCATTATCTTGCATTTATCATTGTTAAACCCCATTTGCCATTTATTTGTCCAACATACTAAATTATCCAAATCCTTTTGTAAAGTAGCAGCACCCTTTTCACAGCTAGCAACACCCAATACCTCGATATCATCAGCATATTTAAGTAGTAATATTGACCATTCCGTCATCTGTGTCATTGATGAATGTCAGAAAGTGCAAAGATCCTAACAACAGAGCCCAAGAGTACCACACATGTGGCATTAATCCAGTTTGACTGAACACCATTTACAACCTTTTGCTTTCTTCCATACAGCCACTTTTCTATCCAATTAGCTCATTTATCTCCCACATTTACAGAGATATGTTTTTACAACCTCTTTACGTGGCACGTTGTCACATGTTTTCTCACCCTCATCTGCATGAACAGTAACCTGTTTCAAATTCAAAATATTGTAAGGCAGATTTTTCCCTTCGTGAAACCATGTTAACTATTCATTAGAATTCTTAACTTTGTTCACTTAATTTGCAAAGTATCTTTCATCGGACTTTCCAAAACTTTTCATTCAACAGATATAAGATTAATTGGCCTATAATTATTGGAAATTTTTTATCACTTCCTTTTTAAAAAGAGGAGTAACATTAGCCAACTTCCAATCCTCTGGTACCTGACTACTATTTGTTTTTATTATAGATCATTGAATAGTGGCCAGGTACTAAAGAATTGAAAGTTAAACAAAAAGATATACAATGGACTATCTGTGCTCTGTCCACCACAGGTACTGAAATCACGTTTCAAGATGTTCGGGTCCGCAGACATATCGCTGTGTCGCTGGAGCCTAATCGTTTTTTTATTTCTTTTTTAATTAATTCATAATTAGTGCTCTAGCGACAAAGCGATATGTCTGCGGACCCGAACATCTTGAAACCTGATTTCAGTACCTGTGGTGGACAGAGCACAAATAGCTCATCGTGTAGCTTTGTGCTTAAACAATCAATTAACTCAGAATTAAAGTAACCATATTTTCGATCTTCTTTATTTCCATCAGCTGTCCAAGATGAAGAATATTGCTTACATCTTCACAAGTTGAAATTGATAAAAGAAATAGCATTTAGTAACCCAACCATCTCATAATTATCAGCTAAGTTCCTTCTACGACCTTTCTTCCGAGATCCTACAATCACTTTAGTGTTTGCTTTACCTTCAATGTATTAAAAAATATCCTTACCGTTACATTTAGTAACCCAATCATCTCATAATTATCAGCTAAGTTCCTTCTACGACCTTTCTTCCAAGATCCTACAATCACTTTAGTGTTTGCTTTACCTTCAATGTATTAAAAAAATATCCTTACCGTTACATTTTACATTTTCAACCAACTTTTTCTATATCCATTTGGATGTCATAATTTCTTGTTTGACTAACTTAAGCGGCCTGGCATGGCCGAGCGCGTAAAGGCGTGCGCTCGCAATCCGAGGGTCGCGGGTTCGCGCCCGTGTCGCGCTAAACATGCTCGCCCTCCCAGCGTGGGGGTGTATAATGTGACGGTCAATCCCACTATTCGTTGGTAAAAGAGTAGCCCAAAAGTTGGCGGTGGGTGGTGATGACTAGCTGCCTTCCCTCTAGTCTTACACTGCTAAATTAGGGACGGCTAGCACAGATAGCCCTCGAGTAGCTTTGTGCGAAATTCCAAAACAAAGACTAACTTAATTGAGCTTTTATAATCTTTAATACCTCTCATTATACCACTCGATTTTACTTTGTTATATTTCCAATGCTTTCTTTAATTTTCTCGCTTAAAAGCCCTGTGAGCCACCCTAATGTTTTGCTCGCAACTTTTTCTTCTGTAAGAAATGTGTTTATCTCGATCATCTAAAAAATTTCCACATTTGTTTATTGTCTCCAAATAACTTAGCTGCTCAATTTGTAACAGATAAGTTTTGTTGCATCCCTTCAATTGTGATCAAAATATAATTAATCTTGACATCCATATGCAGCAAAATATCCAACTTCAAAAAGAAATGATCACGTGTACCCATACCTTCCCCGATTGACACTAGGGGTTGAACAAACATTTAGGAGTGACAAACGTGGAATTGAAATAAACCTGCCATAATTCTTACTTAACAAAAGTAGAAGAAACCTAGGGAGTTTTGGAGTACACTTCCCTAAATTATTTTAAGTATTTTTAAAATTAGAGTGGTAAATGAAGGTTATTTGGATGCAATGAAGACCAAAAGCTATATTCATGTAGAAACAACAGCTTAAAAACAAATTGGGATTACCTTTCAATTTTGGGACTGCTATAGCCAGGTTTGTTAAGGCAACCGGACACGTAATCCCTGTCAGTCGTGGAAACGTTATAATGGGACGGCCAATCCTACTATTTATTAGTAAAAGAATAGCCCAAGAGTTGGTGGTAGGTGATGATAACTAGCTGCCTTCCCTCTAGTCTTACGCTGCTAAAGTAGGAATGGCTAGCGCAGATAGCCCTCGAGTAGCTTTGCGCGAAATTCAAAACAAACAAACCTTTTAATTTTATGCCTCTTTTCAACTCTCTGTTTATGACAAATCATTCTTCTGAACCAAAATCTCAATTCAAGTTAGCAAAATTGTGAGCACATAGAAATTTACGGGTCATATAGAAAGGGGTCAAAGCGGCTGCTGGCCTCACATACTGGAGATGAAGTCCTTGGCTTTCACTGTTCTGATATTTATTATAAAACCTGAAAATATTCTCTTGAAGCATATTTGATTGTTTCTACTTCTTAATTGATGCTAATAATAACTCAATTATAAATCGCAATTCACTTGGTTACAATGGCTAGTTAAAGAACAAGACCTAAAAATAACATGTTTCGCCTGAAACAGCTGTCCACGATTGCACAATGCATTAAACCCCCAACACAACGTGCATATACAAACTCTTAACGCGTGACATATAATACAGATGCTATTTTTCTACTTATTTACTACTATAAATAAACATGCTTTCATTTCCATCTCCACCTGTTACTCGTAAAATAAAGACCCAAGTATATCATTCACAGCTTCTAAAATCACCAGTCATATTTTATGTCCACAGCCTGGAGCTTATTGTCCTTGTTACTTGTCCACACACTCTGAATTTGTAGACATAGAATTTAAACTCTGGAAAAAAAAAGTTATATTTTTTATTGCAGTTAATCAAAAGGGTAGTCTGTAAGCGTTGAAGGTATCCTACCCCTTAAAAAGTTTAAAATTAAAAACAGCTAAAATGAGATGGAAAAAAGGCCCAGCATGGCCAGGTAGTTAAGGCACTCGAATCGTAATCCAAGGGTTGTGGGTTCGAATCCCCGTAAAACCAAACATTCTCACCCTTTCAGCCGTGAGAGCGTTGTAACGTGAAGGTCTAACCCACTATTCATTGGTAAAAAGAATAGCCCAAGAGTTGGCGGTGGGTGGTATGACCAGTTGCCTGTCCTTTATCCACTGCTAAATGAGGGACAGCTAGTGTAGCTTTGCGCGAAAGTACTCCCCACCAAAAGAAATACATCATTTAAAACCTTTCAAGTCAGTTTGGCAATTGGAATATTTGTCTTAGGGTGGGCTCAGCTACGAGTTATTGAATTTGTAACACTAATAATCTGGTGTTTGATAGCCATTGGAGGTACATTTCAGATAACAAAGTCCACTGTGTAGCTTTGTGCCATAGTACAAGCAAAAAAGTAATATTGTTACTTGTCAGTTTCAAAGGAACCAATATTCAAAGAAACTACTTAACAGAGTTAAAAGCATAATGAATACTAATCTAATCGGCCAAATCTTCGATGAGGAAATGATTTAATACATACCCAGTTTTAATAATCAAACTGTTCCCACAGTCAACAACTGATACGGCATACCTATTTATCATTAATAAATCATCTTATTGTACATAAGTGGTAGAAACAAAACATGGTGAATAATTTGCTCTTTCCAGTTACTGGTTCAACTTCTTTCTAAATATTAAACATAAGAGTCTTGAGAGAAAGAAAATTGGAAAATCAGTAACTTTCCCACTCTTTTAATATCTGCTTCTCGTTAAATTTCGCCAAATATTTTCAGGTTGTACTTTATGGCCAGGCATGGCCAACCGTGTTAAGGAGTTCGACTCATAATCCGAGGGTCGCGGGTTCGAATCCCCGCTGCACCAGACATGCTCGTCCTTTCAACCGTGTGGGCGCTATAATGTGAGGGTGAATCCCACTATTCGTTGGTAAACGAGTAACCCAAGAGTTGGCGGTGGGTGGTGATGACTAGTTCCTTCCCTCAAGTCTTACACTTTTAAATTAGGGACGGCTAGCGCAGATAGCCCTCGAGTAGCTTTGCGCAAAATTCAAAAATAAACAAACAATTTGCACTTTAAAAAAATGTTCGTTCTTTAATAGCATAACCTTTAATATTTTAATGGCTTAGGATTACTTAATCCACGCACGACATCATTACAATGGTATAAAACATGAGCATCGCTAGAGGGCGGTGAAAGTGGTCATTGGACTCTCTTTTGAACTTTAATTACGTTTTTAAAGTCACAAAAAATTAATTACAATACGGTAAAACCGGCCAAGAGTTGAGTTTAAATTCTATATTCATAACCTCTTTAATTTGATAACGAGTTTCTTCTATTTAACCAAAACCTTGCTTTGGACTACGTACTGGACGACTAGTACAACTTAGTCACGACTTTCTTAGACCTACATGTGATACTGATGTCAAAAGAAATCCCACTCCCACCAAAAAAACTACGGGCAACGTCCATATAAAGCAGTGGTTCCCAATCCATAAAAAAAAATTAATATGTTCTTGCACCCCTCACAGTAATAATTTATTTAAGAATAAAGGTGAAGGTGTCCAAAACAAATGTTATGTCGCAACCCCTGGAACGCTATCTCGCAACCCTATATATTTATATAAAAATTAAAAAAGAAAATATGATGAGAACGAACTTCTGGACCAAGAAACATAATGGTACTTCAAAATTATTCAAATGGATACAGAGGGAAGGAGGACTTTCAGAGTTATAGTCCTATCAATTTCGTGGGATACAATTGCGTAACAACGTTTCCTACACTTGTATGTTACATCTTACAACTGTTACAGAAGCATTTTTCTCATTGAAGTATTTATGACAATACAATCTAATTAAGAAGGCTAGAATATAGCAACTTAAATAAGTTTAGCACGTGCCGTACTTCCTATGTGACACACACACGCACAGACCTAAAGATATATCTGTCGTGACACACTACAGTCATCCATCTTCTTTCAGAGCCCGCCCTTGTCACACGGTACAGTAGTTAATTGTCACGTGATCCAGGGATTATCTTTAAAGCAACACATGTGGTAATTACCAGTACAGACTTTACAAGAAAAAATCACAAGTACCTGAATTTCCAGAATTGAAACGAAATACGAACCTTCGGGGAATTTTAAATTTGATTATTTTACTATCACAGTGACACATTCAGGCCTAAACAAGAGGTGATTTCATGCCTAGAAACACTAGAACTGCCATTCTTTGTATATAGCTAATAAGAAAAGTGATAATAATTAAAATGTAACAGCTAGTGAACAACCCGTTACAGTGTAACAAAGAAAAGAATGGTTCACTTGGTTGAACAAATAGTTTTTGTCATCAATTCGTACTCATACTTACAGCTTTACATAAAACCAGAAGGCATCCTTTCTGTCACCTTCTAAAGCTAATAACCTCTGAACTGTTTATTAATAACACAAAACTCTACTATAATCAGTTATTAATACACCACTTGAGTCTGAAAATACAAACCTTTCACTTTTCACAGAAGTGTGCTTAAAAAGATCATAATTGAATTTCATTTCACATAGAAAGTCCCTTATTCATGGCAAGTCATTTTTAGGCATTCTTTGTAAATCTGTTGCACTATCCCGTAAACCATTTTCTTAGCATGCTTTTATATTTTACACACTGTGCAACATGTAGTAATATTTGCAAAAAAAAGACAAATATATTCTGTATATACTAAGCAATATGTTGTCCTTCTCTGTCTTTTGCTTGTTTTTGTTATGCATTGTGATACCATCATGTGTACTGATTTCCTTTCAGGCATAATTAGGTAGGAGCCACAAAGTAACAGGAGATACTAACAGAAAATATACATGTGACACCCTAGTTGAATGATCCAATTTAGGAGGTAGTTTAATTGAGAGGAACATGGTGGCTCTCTTGAATTCTGTAATGAGAACAAAATACATATGCACAGAAAATTTGAAAACACAAATTAAACATGAGGGAAAAAGTAACATGTAGTATGTCTGCATATTACAATGTCTTATTTCACAATAAATTATAGACATCTCTCTTCATAATAGTAAGTGGCCTAGTGTCAGCATCAGTAAACATAATTGTTTTTTAAGTACATTTTCTCGTACATGAATTTCAACTCATAAAAATTGTAATAAAATAAATTTCAATGAATGTAATTGAAAGAGCTTTTATACAAAATTGATTACACTTTATAAAAATGATTTGTAAGCAGACTCATAGATATGATGTCATTATAAGCAACAACCTGTTTAATTCCAAATAAAATCCTGACCATTAGACATTTAATTCACCACTGCAATAATAATGACTTGAGTGATTGTCACAGCCCCTTTTGAGCATAAGTATTCACACAGAAAAGAATAATAAATGAGGTAGAGCCAAATTACACATATTTTCAAAAAACAGGAGCCTTAGATATTCCCCATTTAAAGGGAGCGTGACTCATTCAACAAGAAAACTCTGGCCTTCATTGTAACTATGCTCAAATCACCAAGTCAAATCAAATCAAACTACCAAGTGTATTTCTCACAATTCCTGACGACTTTAACCTTGTCTCATGTGCCAGGCTGAAGAGGAACAGAAATTTCTAAATGCCCCTGGTTTGCCTTAGGGGTTTTCCTAAAGATCTTTAAAACCAAAACTAATACCAAGTCTTTAATAATAGGAATAATTCAAAAGATCTTTTAGGGGAGCAATGAGCTCTGAAGCCACACTTCAAACTACTCTGGAGCAATGTTCTCACCCGTAAAGTGAGCATTATGATGGTTTTGAAAGAAAATTTCTGATCTAAAATGATATTTTGATGCACATGCTCTGGTATTTATAACAATGAAAATGTAAAATTGACAAATTCTTAGAAGCCAAAGATTTATAAGCTTCAAACAACATCTCGAAATTCACAGTTTACTCTTGATACACACATCTAATATAACTGTAAACATCATAATTTATGGAAGACCAACCATAAAAGTTTATAAGCTTCAAACAACATCTAAAAATTAATAGCTGAAGAAATTTGAATCATGGTAATTAATTTTTAATCCATACCAGTCAAGTCTAACAATGCAGCACAAAAGGACATTTGGCCAACTTAAACATTGTTTAGGAAGTTAATGAGGAAGTAAGAAAAACGTGGTATCTGACAATAGTGCATGTCACAACTATCAGATTGAATACTATTAATGTTGAAGTAAATAGTTCGTAGAGCAGCATAGGATTTGGAACATCATTCTTATAAAATGAGATTAACAACCTCTGTAACACACATTTTGAGGAAACATCAAATTTTTATCATTTTATCAAATTAATTGTAAATGAAATATGTACTGCCTTATTTAATACTGTGCTTATTTAAAAAAGTAAACTTCTACGTTTTCTTCATTTGTTAATAAACATAAAAAATCATTAGTTGCTATTATGAACAAACAGAATAGAAATAAATCATACAATACTGCTTGAAGCAACCCATTATAAAAAGAGTATAATGATGCATAACAAGCTATCCATACTGTGCTCACTGCAGCAGTTGAACCCCAATTTTTAAAATTATAAGCCCAGAAACTTATTGAAGAGATTTTTAAAGCCCATAATTATCATAATAACTAAATTTTCAGAGAAATCTAACTTATACCAATAATAAACACATCGCCAAAAATGTTGTAAAACTGTTTGTTGCTTACAACATTCAACATAACTTCAGATATTGTTCAATACTCAATAATGAAATATTTATGACAAAAAATGTTGATATTCTGTATTAAATTATAGAAAATCCAAAGCACAGAATCGCCCAAGGAATTTTTTCAAATATCTTTACTTTAAAGTAAAGAAAAAAAAAGTTGTAGATAATTACCACTTTTGCTAATGACTCAGAGCTGCCTTCTGTCACTGATTCAAATGAGCCCCACCATCAAAACTTAGGTTTTAGTGTAACACACCTGAGAAAGAGAGTAAAAGATAACCAATATCTCACACAAATCAAATAATAAGAAAGTAAATTGATAATAGCATTAACCAGAGTAACTGGTCTTTCCTCTAAATATTATCACAATTTAGTATAACCATTAATAATAACAAATGAACGTTATTTGGTCTAATCTAATATAATGAACTACATTTAATTTTACCACATAAAAATAAATTATTTCAATAGTTTTACTCATCCTGAGTGAGATATTATTCAAATGTTTTGACATCAGTAATGTACAATATTAATTTATTTATTTTAATGCTCTTGAAAAAGGATTCAGAGTTTATTGTTGATACATACATCTAATATAATAACTGTAAACATCATCATTCATGGAAGGTCAACCACAAAAGTCAAAAGCTCAGAAAAACAATTAGAGGAGCTTCATGTTTTGATAAGATTTTAAATATATCAAATTCCTCATGTGAAAGGAACAATGAAAGTATGACTGTTGTTCTAAATTTCATAACAGTTTTTGAGATAATTAGAACTAGTTTTTATATATTATACTTAGGTGATTGTTATTTCATGAAAACGTTTTACTGTCACTATTGTACTTTAAAACTCACTACCCCTGATAACTACAATAATCTATATGCAAGACACTTTAATTAACAAACTGAAAAAGAAAAGAAAATACATACTGACCAAAATAATATTTTGTTCTTAAATACCCTATCAATGCTAACTATTTCATAACTTATGTAACATTTATAACAACGTTTATTACCTCCCAACAACGCATGGTTTAAATCAAATAAAAACAATGTGATAATCGGTTATATCCGGCTAACATAAATGATTTTGCTTAAAATAATACATCCCAGCATTTATTCATTAACTACTAGTATAATACTCTGCTCACTATTTAAATATATATATATTCATGTGGGTTTGATTCTCCCCTATTTAAAAGCAAATTAAAAGCTTGCAAATATTGTTATAAAAATCTATAAACAACTTCTTTTATCTTATACGAGATAAATTGAAGCTTTAAAGTCTCCTGTTAACAAAGTGCTTTGTGAATGTTTTAGCAATGCATTAGGCTTAGCAAAAAGCAATAATATATTTAAGTGATAACAAATAAACCAATTTTTAGATTAGTAAAACATTTTATAATTACAACATTCTGCATGTTAGAATGATTTATTTTTATTGTATTCATGTGAATTAGTCTAAAATATATTATGTATAGCTCGTGACTATCATCTCCCGTAATTCATGGCATATGAAAGAAAGCACACGAAATTTTGTCATAAGCCTGCTCAAAAGTGCATAAACAGTAATCTTAAAGAAATTTTCCGCAAATACTTTAGTATCATGCACTATGAGAAAAGTAATTTTTGAATTACACACGAGTACTTTCACAAGACATATGTACAAACGAGTAAAACTCTCAACGAGTACTATTCGATTGTACCACTAATGCAGGAAGCTGTAAACACAATCACGGCTGAAATTTGAGAAAGGAGAGCATGTTTTGTTTGTTCGCTTTTGAATTTCTGTGATAACTTTGAAGTAATGGACTACAGAAAGGCACTTAGTGAACACCACTTACCACTCTTTGTCTACTCTTTAACCAAAGAATAATGGAATTAACTACCCCTTCATACTGTTGTCTTGGATTGAAGGACGAGCATGTTCGGGATGAGACTCGAACTTGCAATCCTCAAATTTCGAGCCAAGCGCCCTGACCACCAGGCAGGTTATGAGGTGCTGATCTTTTGTTTTTTATTTATGAAGACCTATGTAATGAAAATATGCATGACATTTATTCATAAGTTTGTTTGTTTTGAATTTCGCGCAAAACTCTTCGAAGTTTCGTCAAAATGAAAATGTGAATTATTCAGCTTTTTTTTCTTCATTAATAACACAACATCTTTGTTTGTTTGTTTTGGAATTTCGCACAAAGCTACTCAAGGGCTATCTGTGTTAGCCGTCCCTAATTTAGCAGTGAAGGCAGCTAGTCATCACCACTTACCGACAACGTTTACCAACGAATAGTGGGATTGACCGTCACATTATACACCCCCACAGCTGGGAGGGCGAGCATATTTAGCGCGACGCGGGTACGAACCCGCGACCCTCGGATTACGAGTTGCACGCCTTACGCGCTCGGCCATGCCAGGCCCTATAACACAAAATAACTGAACTAAACAAATAGCCTGATATGGCTTTGATATATAAAATTACACACACAAACACAAAATAAACGTTAGAAAGTGACAAAATATCAATTCTAAAATGTTTCTGGTTTGAAAAATTGTGAAAATAGAGTCAGAATTATTGTAAGTTTGAAATTTGATATTCAGGTGTGCCTTCAACGTTTAAAAGGAACTTACAAGAACGGATAAAGTGCCTATAATTACTATGTATGTACATAGCAATTACTTAGTAAATATAAGTGCAAAAAAGTACTTTCAGTTATAGCAAGCTCCGCACTTCTGTGGCGAAAGTGACGTACAACCATTACACATAAAGACGGAAGTCATGAATGGGGAAGATTTTTTATCAAAGATGAAGAAATCTCAGTTCCAATTTTTGTCGCCAGAGTGCGCTTCGTTAGTAAAACGTCACTAGGCCGCCATGACATGATGAATTATGCTTCAGGCGGTCATGACAGGCAGCTATGACTCCCACAGTACATGTTTAATCATGTCTATGATGTATAATTAATTAAGTCGTCCAAAATATACACTTAACACTGATTAATTAAATAATTTAGGGTTAGTTATTGAATCACTTGACCAATTCGTTCTAGAAAGGACATTTCCTTATCATTAATTAGTCCTACAAGAATAACAGGTCTGGCATAACCAGGTGACAAGAGCGCTTCAACTAGTAATCTGAGGGTCGCAGGTTCGAATCTTCGTAGTACCAAACATGTTCGTCCTTTCAGACGTGGGAGCGTTATAATGTGACAGTCAATCCCACTATTCATTGGTAAAAGAGTGACCCAAGAGTTGGCGGTGGATGGTGATGACTAGCTACCTTCTCTTTAGTCTTTCACTGCTAAATTAGGTTAGTTCGTTGATTTAGTGTTTTATGGCACAGAGCAGCTAGGCTATTTGCGCCAAATGTCCGGTAAAAAGGTAAAAATAAAGTAAATGTAGTACAATTCATAAAAGGAAATGACGGTAAAACAAAACAGCATTGAAAAACAGAAAAAAAGCATAAAACCAATGTTGACATCTAGTCTACAATGTAAGAGAAGTTGTAAAGGTCTTTCTGTAGCATAATAGTAATGATCACAACCTGCCAGGAAGACTAACAGGTAAGTACAAGAACCATCGTCAGTCACCTGAAGTTGGTCTTTCCTTTCCTGGAGTCGACTTATTTAATGTCATGGCCATTCTCCAATTTGAAATCGAACTAGAGAGCTTGAGACTCATAAAAGGGAACCACAATTAAAAAGGGGTAATGAATAAATAACAAAAGTTTAAATGACATTAAAAAACTAAAAATTCTATCAAGTTGGGCAATGTCACCGCCACCAATAACACTGTCTAATGTTATGGACAAACCTTGGGACAAAACATGTTTAATGTAGGGCCGTCGTAACGATGGCAAGAAAGTAAAATGTGGCTTACAGTGATTTGAGTTTTGCACAAACTACACACTGGTGCAACAGTTACAGATAAAAGAAAACGATGAGTTAAAAAACTGTGACCAATGCGTATTTGGAAAAACTTGTTGTTGCGTTGCTCACTCCAAATTGACTGCCAGTTAGCATGGAGCCGAGCCTTGAATGCAAGACCATAGTCCATATATGGAATAGCTACAGTGGTGATAGTGCCAGAGCAGAGAGATTTAGTTGCCATATCTGCAAGCTCGTTCCCGCGAATACCAACGTGGCCTGGTATCCAGGAAAACTGGATAGAAGTAGATTTTAACGAGAAATGGGCCAGTCGGTTTTGAATATCAGCGAGAACAGAATGTAAGCCAACGTGAAGTGATTCCAAGGCCAGTAGAGAACTAAGCGAGTCAGTACAAATAGTGCAGTTGGAGTACTGCTTAGCTTTAATATGATCCAGGGCAAGAGAAATGGCGTACAGTTCAGCAGTGAACACAGAAGCTGTAGAGGGGATTCTGCGCGCAACCACCGAACCGCAACAAACCATGGCAGAGCCCACACAGTTACCTGATTTGAAACCATCTATATAAATTGGAATGGAAAGATTGTTTAAAAGATGTTCAGTAAATAAAAGACAGTACTTCCAATCGGGAGTATCTGCCTTTCTCAGATGACTTAGAGAAAGGTCACTTTTGGAGACTGCAATAAGCCATGATGGGATGGGCTGACCAGTGAATTCTGAAGGCCAAAAGGAGCAATATCAGATCGTCTGTTCTGAAAAAGTATGGCCCACTAAGGAAGGAAAACACATCCCCAGGTAGAATGCTTTGGTAAGGAACGAAGTTTCGAAGAATGTGGAAAAGACAGTTGCAAACGACAAAAGTGCAGAGAAGGTTCATGAGATTCTATGTATAAGCTTTGAACAGGGAAGGTGCAGAAAGTCCCAGTGCAGAGTCGAAGTCCTTGATGATGAATGAGGTCCAGCATCTTTAAGGTCGAGGGTCTAGCAGAGCCATAGACCATTGATCAATAGTCGCGTTTCGATATATCTTTAACCCAGAACATCGATCCACTCCCCAACTGATGGTAGAGAAAACAAGGAGATTGTTCAGTGCTCTTGTGCGTCTGACCCATAGCTGCTTTAAGCGTGGTATAAAGGTCAGCTTATCGTCAAAGATAAGCCCCAAGAACTTGGTGGCGGCAAAAGTGCATGCAAACGGTTTTAGAGAAAGAGAAATTAAAGCCATTGCCGTGGTCCACTTCAGTAAACAAATGAGGGCAGTTTGTGGTTGCCGCTCAATATATCTCATGTTCGATGACTGACACGTAATGTGAAAGTCGTCGACATAGAGCCCGTTTGTAACAGTGAGAGTTGTTCAGTTATAGCATTAATCTTTATACTGAAAAGTGTGACACTTAAAACATATCCCTGAGGGACCCCAAGTTCCTGTAGAAAAGAACGGTAAAGTGTCGAACCCACACGACTTGGAATCTCCTGTCCATTAAGTTTTTAATAAACATGGGTAATTGGCCACGTAACCCATACATATGGAGGTCTCGCAAAATGCTATACCCTTATGTTGTGTCATAAGCCTTCTTAATGTCAAATAATATTGATACAAGATGTTGTCGTTTGAGAAAGGCTTCTCTGATTGATATTTGAAGTCAAATTAGGTGGTCCGTGGTGAAGTGCTGTTGTCGGAACCCACATTGGGAGGGCGAGAGAAAGTTGTTTGATTCGAGGAACCAAACAAGACGAGCTTCAACCATCCTCTCTAAGATCTCACAGAGACAGCTAGGACGGTAGTTTAAAGGAATATTGGAATCTTTCCAGGCTTAGAGAAAGGTAAGATAAAAGCCTGGCACCAGGCACTATGAAAAACATTCTCCTGTCAGATCCAGTTAAAAAGAATTGGAAGAATATCAAAAGAAAGAGGAGAGATATAGCGCAGCATGTCGTAGTGTACATCATCTGATCCAACAGATGTACTGCCAGAATCATGAAGGGCAATTTTCAGTTCCACCAGTGTAAAGAGACGATTATAGTTTAGAAGACAGTCAGTTCGAAAGGAAAGAGGTGAACGCTCTACCCGAGTCTTGATGGATAAAAAGGTGAAGGAACAAGCAGAAGTGCTAGATACTCAGGAAAAGCTTTCACCTAGAGTATCGGCCGATGCTCCGGACATCAGCTACCTCTTGCCCATCAGAGAGTAAGATTGAGAAAGGGACAAAATTGTAGTGCCCACTGACCTTTTGAATCCTGTCCAATGTGACCTTGGAATTGGTGGTAGAAGATATGCCAGCTGTGAACTTAATCCAAGATTCCTTCTGGCTTTGACGTCTTATCCACCTAGCATGTGCAGGGGCCCGTTGGAAAGTGTGGGATATCTATGGAAAGTATCCCAGGCCCTTTTCTGATCATTCTGTCCCATGTGGCAGGTAGGATTCCACCACGGACAAAGATATCGTGGAAAATGTGTCGAGGTTTTAGGAATACACTGAGTAGCTGCATGTATAATACAATCAGTTACCTCTGCCATACAGTCGTCTATTGATAGCTGACTGACGATGGCAGGATCAAGTTCTGCGACAGCAGTGAAAGTGGACCAGTCTGCCTGATCTAGCTTTCACTGAGGCACGCGAGTAGGGTGGCATCGACCACGGCCAGTCTCTCTCAGAAGTATAGGAAAATGATCACTGCCAAGTGGATTACTGTCAACCCTCCATAAAAAATGGGAGAATAATGAAAGGGAGCAAACTGAGAGATCAATAGCGGTAAACGACTGACTAGGTGCATGAAAGTAAGTGGAAGAGCCAGTATTGAAAAAAGAAAGATTGTGATGAGAGAGCATCCACTCTACAGATCGACCCCTCCCATCAATAATAGCATTTCCCCAGAGGGGATGATGTCCATTAAAATCCCCCAGGATTAGAAATGGAGATGGCAACTGTTCAACGAGAGCATCAAGGTCTGATTGATATGTCTCTCCAGGGGACAGGTACAGAGAACAAACAGTGATGGTATGACCCAATGAAACATGGATGGCTACGGCCTCCAAGGGTGTGTTGAGTGACAAAGACAGGGTGGGCACATGCTGATCAACCAATAGTGCCACCCCTCCATGTACTTGTCCATCACACGGCATGTCATTTCTGTACAGAGAAAACTACCGAATGGAGACTGTATCAGCAGATTTGAGAAATGTTTCTTGTAAAGAAAGACAAACAGGATGGTAGGAAGCAATAAACGTTTTGATATCATCCAGATTAGAACGTAAACCTCGACAGTTCCATTGTATCGAGGTCGCTATTTTAAATGACGTGTAGGCGAAGTGGCTGGAGAACCCTTCTGTTTACCACCATGCTTTTTTACTCACTGTCCTTATTAGAAGGAGGTCTATCAACCTCCATGGATCCTGCCCTGGGTCGATTGGGCAGGTCTTTGTTGTTGGAAGGGGATTCCAGTGACTGAGAAAACAAATAAATGATTGTTTTGCATCGTGGGGTGGGAGAAAAAGATGTATCTTAAGAAATGCCCGTATCTGAAACCAAAGGATGGGATCTTGGAGTTTGTTTGAATGTATGGGAGAACAGAGATGGGTGTAGAAGTTGATTCATCAACCTTTTTATCCTTGGAGGTCAAAAGGCTTTTCATTTGTTTTGAAAACAATTCTCTTGGAAGCAAAGAGAGATCTGTCTGCACTCCCACCGTATTTGTGGAACGAAGTGCAGCAGCATATGTCCGAGATGAAGTGGCGGACAGCAATTTCCGAACCTTGGGAAAACTAATATTATGAGTCATTTTGAAATGCTGCACCTCATTTTCCTCCAACCATTTAGGGCAAGAACGAAATTAGGAAGGGTGGGAACCATTGTAGTTGACACAATGTGGGTTCATGTCACACTCGTAGGCATCGTGGTCCTTGCCACCACAACAAGCACACGTCAGGGAACCAGAACATGACGTCTTTGAGTGGCCAAACCTTTGGCATTGGAAGCATCGGAGAGGATTTGGAATGTACGGTCGTACCCTGCAATTTTGATAACCTGCCATGATGGTGGCAGGTGCACGTGGTGATGTAAATGTCAAAACGAGGATATTTGTCGGCAGTGTAACTCCATCTTTGCAAGTGGAGAAACCAGCGAGAATCTCTGACTCGGGGATGTTCTTCAAATTCCTCTCAACAATAATTCCTTGTAATGAATTCGAGATAGCATGAGGGGTAACCTCAATAGGTGCATCCAATTGCCTTTGAATTCAAGAGGAGTTCACTGTGTTGGGATATGGACGTTTCAACCAATATGTCTCCAGATCGAAGCTTCTTTACTGACATTGGAGAACCAGTAAGTCCTTCTAATCCCTTCTGAATGTAAAAGTAGGACATCTGCCCTAAAGGTTTTTCTGAAAATGAATGTAATATAAGAAAATGAGGTACGTGTGTTACTGATGTTAAAGATTGCTGCTCAGAGTCTTCAAAAGGTGGTCGTTTACCTATTGACTTTTTTTTCACTATTTTATTTAAATGATTCGTTAGAGGATCCATAGAAAAAAAAGAAAATTTCGGTACCCACTGACCTCAATAACCATAGAGCCTTACGAGGGGACGCACTACAATGTCATGCAAGGACATTGCAGCAACGCCAGGGTTTGTAATGGCGGCCTAGTAACGAGTCTCTGACGATACGCCATCTGGTGAGAAAATTGGAACTACGAAGTCTTCATCTTCAATGACATTACCCACTCCACAACTTCCATCTTCATGTGTCATGGCAGAATGTCATTTCCGTCTGGGAAGTACGGGGCTTACTACTTAGTTTGTTTTGAATTTCGCGCAAAGCTATACGAGGGCTATTTGCACGAGACGTCCCTCATTTAGCGGTGTAAGACTAGAGGGAAATCAGCTAGTCACCACCTCGCACCGTTAACTCTTGGGCTACTCTTTTACTGACGAATAGTGGGTTTATAACGTCCCCACGGCTAAAGGGGTGAGTGGGATTCGAACCCGCGACCCTCACATAACGAGTCGAGTGCCTTAACCACCTGGCCATGCCGGGCCAGCTTACTACTTAAAATCTTTGTGTGTTCCAAGCGTAAATATTATATAATGTAGATACATTTTTTCTTCATTGTTCTACCACTGACCTGTCATTGAATAAACAAAGTGACAACAGACACATATTTATAAAATAATAGCAATGGCGGTGTGTTTTCACTTCATTAAACACATCAAAACAAATGTTAAAAAGGAAGATGAATTATGCAATGTAAATTAAGAGTAGTTACACACCAGTTTATTTCTCTTTTAATATATTCAAATTAACAAAAACTAAGATCGCACTGCAAAATGTATTAAAAATAAAACGTTAGTCACTGTGTGAATAATTAATTTATTTCAAAGCGAATTAGGTCATTGCTGTAAAACTAAAATATAAAGCAATTATAAACACAACTGTTCTTCAGAGGTACAGCGGTATGTCTGTGGGCTCACACCACTAGTCACCGGGTTTCGATATCCGTACTGGGCAAACCACAGATAGCCCATTGCGTAGCTTTCTTTTTTAATCCCAAACAACAACACTAAACATAGACTGACATGTACTTCTTATATCTACCATTTTAAAAATTTAAAATATTTTGTTTTACCTTCCACTTTAATGAATAATACTACACTAATATCGATATTTTTATATGCAATTAAATACTCTCTAAGTACATCGTGTACACATTTGTTTTTTGAAGAGTGAAGAAAGCATTGCATAAATACTGCAAGTACATGACAAATAGCTTAAGGCTTCACGAAAGAAAAAAAACAAAACAGATCATAGATCATAACAAAAATACTATACATTGAGTGCACACTGTATATGAAAAGACAAATTCCATTATAACAAAATTCAAAAATATATATATTCTCTATCGACTCGAGCACAGAATGTTTTACATTGGGAGTTTTTACATAGTCTGCGTGTAAAAACACTTTATACAAATTGGCTTAGATATTTATGAGGGAAAACATCATCTACCACACACAGACAGTCTATACTTTGAAGTTAATAGTTTGAGATGTAGTAAATCTTCCTTTCCCGACTGTTGTGCGAGTAACTCTTAAACATATTTTCTTGTCCAAGGTTATTCCTGTCATCACAAGTTTTCAACGTGATTACTGACTAGATACATGTAGAATTCTTTTCGATAGAGGACAGCACCTTCTTACAAATTTTGTATCTTGGCGAAAGTTCCGAGTGTGATTTTCCCGTGTTTGTAGTTTGTCTATAGTTAAGCGAAAAAAAACTATACAATAAGCTATGTGTGATCTGCCCACCACGAGTATGGAAAACCGGTTTATAGTGTTGCAATTCCGCAGGACAAGCATTTTTGGACTATGAATCCGAGAGTTCCAGACCCTCTACAATATGAACAAATCATTATATTCAGTAATACAAAAGTAGTTTACCAGTTAGAGAACTGCCTTTTTTCTAGTTTGTCAATTGAGAACTACGAATAGCGCATCACAAAAATCTACACAACTAATTAATATAAAGTAATAGTGAATATTAACAAATTACACTATTTACGAAAAGTGGTTAAAGTTTTTCGTCACTTTGCAGTAGGCTGTGATAGTCACACAAGTTTGTTTTTGATCTAACAAATGAACGTGTGAATTATATCTTAAAGACTGACACAAAAACTGTACTTTTTATTTACACTTATTAATCAGTTCTTTTTTATGTTGAATAGATATCTTTAAAAAATATTCATGACGAAGGTTTCGAAAAATGATAACTACTTTTGGCCTCTGTAGCACATTTAGTTAGGTGAACGTTGGTTGTCACGAGCTGCCCTATATAAAAAAAAAAACACGATAATTTTTACGTTTGCTGCAACGTAATGTTGTTGTTTTGAATTAAGCACAAAGCTACACAATGGGCTATCTGTGCTCTGCCCACCACGGGTATCGAAACCTGGATTTTAGCGTGTAAGTCCGCAGACATACCGCTGAGCCACTGGAGGGCAAAACTAGAGGAAAGGCAGCTACTCTATTACCAACAAATAATGGAATTGAACGCCACATTATAACGCTCCCACAGCTGAAAGTGTGAGAATATTTGGTATGATGAGGATTCGAACCCGCGGCTCTCAAATTACGAGGCGGGCTCCCTAACCACCTGGCCATGCCGGGGCAGCAACGTAATAATCAGTAGTCACAAATATTATTTAAAAGACAACAAAGAGTATACATATCATAAACCAGCCCGGCATGGCCAGGTGAGTAAAGACGCTCGACTTGTAATCTGAAGGTCGCGGGTTCGAATCTTCATTGCACCAAACATGCTCGCCCTATCAGCAATTGGGCGTTATAAAGTTACGGTCAATCCCACTATTCATCGGTAAAAGAGTAGCCCAAGAGTTGGCGGTGGGTGGTGATGACTAGCTGCCTTCCCTCTAGTTTTGCACTGCTAAATTACGGACGGCTAGCGCGGATCGCCCTCAAGTAGCTTTTCGCGAAATTCAAAAACAAACAAATCATAAATTATTTAAACGGATTTGGTGAAGTCAAAGAAATAGTTGAATACACACACATTCTTTTAAATTTAGAATACTTGAGTGACGATGAGAGATTTTGTTACATTTGTCCTTCCAAAACTAAGGGATAATACATCTCCATTTATGTATATTCAAACAATTAATGATGCCTGCAACGTATAAAAAAGAAAGCCATAATAAGATATCTCGTCTAACAGTGGCGAGTGAAGCCGAAACAATTCTGCACTTCTACTCCAAAGTCTTCATTCCAAACTCTTTAAATTTATAAACATAGAAACTGGTACTCAAATAAAAAAAGATATAAATTTATAATAGCTCCATACAACACGTCGGACCAATAACACTGTGTTATATGTCTGTAATATATCAGTGTACATAATGTTTTATGTTCCAGTATTTGAAGTGTGTATAAAAAAATAAATATAGTGCAACTGAATTTAACCCAGGTTTCTTGTACCAACTTACACTGTTACACTAGAAAAACCAGTCGACAAGTGTCTATAAGATTTACAGAATATTCCTTCATGTTTATTATGCACATGGTACTTGATACAACACTTAATGGTCTTATCCATAAACAGAACTTTAACTTTCATGTTGCAAATTATTCATTTTGTATGATAATGTATTCTCTATTTTCTGATTACTGTTTGGGCCTCTTGTCCTTGTGAAGTGTAAGAAGTTGATAAGTGAAATTTATAACAAATTAGCAAACTTCTAATTTACCTTTTTTTATGTTGCATTTCAAGATTTTGGCTTTTGGAAATAAAGAAAGGGGGAGTGTAGTCATTGGAAAGTTCAAACTTTACTCTTCTGTAAAGATTATAGATTTACTTAAGTATATTTATCTTTGCTTTTCTTAAAAGTGAGTGCCATGGTTTGTAAACCTGATGAGAAAAGATTATAAACTTATACTGAATCCCTAGCTTAGATAGTGGTTACTTACCACAGTGAATGTTCAGTTGGCCTTGTACTTGCTTGGCCCTGTCTCTATATCACGCTCTCTTGTACTGATGTCATAATTCATACTAGTTTTGAAAAATGGTCTAGAGATTTGAACATTTACGTGATGGGATTTCTCCCTTCAATACATATAATATGATACTATATTAAGATTCTCATTTACCAGTACTGTATCATTATTATTGATATTGTCTCAAACTTACTAAAATGTTTTGCTTCAACCAGCAACTGGTTGTACTCACCAAATAACCAAGAAGCCATCCACTATAAATTAAAGATCCAGTGCTGTGCTGTGATTTGAGTAAATATAAACGTTGTTTTATTCAGTCATTTGTATTGACTGGTTTTCCTTTGTGTCAGTGTTCAGTTTTATCTATGCATAAAACATTTAGAATCAACTGTACGGTAGATACTTTCGCAATTAACATCAGCAAACCTAACAACACACACAGCAAAAATTAATGTATTTCAGTTATGTTTCTAATAAATTACTTTTAGCATTATACATAACAAATAAACATTTTATTCACTTAGTCTGTTATTTGGGTTTTCAGAACTTCAGTATTGTCAGTATACAAGATTAAACTGTTTTTTATTTAAACTTTCCATTCATAATTAAGCCTTCTGTCAGTACACTGTTTCAACTACTTGAAAATCTGATTATCGAGATTTTTGTCTTCACTTGTCATTTTATGTTCCAATACAAATTGTATTACTAGCTTCAAGTGTTTCTATGTTTCTTCCTATGACTGTGGCTGGTGGACCTTCTATTTATCTTCTTCTTAAATTGTTCCTAACCATGTTTAATTTGAAGTTACATTACCTTACCTGCTTAAGACAATATTTCTGTTTAACCACTGAGGTTATTGGCCCCTTCAACTTCACTTATGTACATCAATTTATTTACACCTGACTTTACTCTAGCTGTGTATCTTATAGTTATTTATCAGTTTCCTCTCCATTAAATGCTTGTTGATTTCAGAGTAGATTACAACTTGGACAACGTTCTCTGGAAGTGAAAATCTTTTTTTTTTCTTTTCCTACCACAGATTTCTTATGTTCTTATAATGATTATTCTTCTGGACTTTTTATTTTGGATAAACTACCTGTCCCTCCCATATCCATTAACTTGGCAACTCTGAAACTGTGTGCCTTCCTTATTATTCAAAAATCCTTTTTTTTTTTTTTTTATAAAGTTTCTATACTGGACCAAAATATCAACAATTTATACTTATTTTTCCATCTGCATACTCTCAAATTCACTCAGTAACTTCCAACCTTTGTTAACTCCTAATTCACACACCCATCAGACTTTAGTTCAGGAATATACTTCTTGCTCTCCAAGTAAAGACTCTTGACTGTGCATTCGAGCTTCTTTGAGTTCTGGTCATGTCAGACTTTTAAGGAATGAATAGATCAACAATTTTTGTAAACAAGTTCTTGGCATGTCTTCCACTGATACATTTTTTCCCCTATAGCTTAGTTAATTTTTTGTCATTGTTAACTCTCACCTATTCCTTATAGGCAAGCTATTCTCCTGTATTGGGGTATTTTACTTTTACTATAATGCTAGAGAAACATTTCTTAAATGGCACAGTTAGCTGCCCAGATAGTGCTACAAAAGCACATTACCATGTATATTGATTTTGTTATATTCTTTACATGCTTAAGTTGAATTTAAAATAATAAAATATCTAAACCTTTTTAAAAATATAGGTTCATGTCACTGTCTGGTCACAATCCAAAGGTCATGACAGATTGCCTGTGGTAAAAGCACCAAAAAGCATTGGATATATCCCATGTATCTGACAAAATCCCAACACAGATAAGAAACTAGTCAGCAATCATGGAAATTTAATTAAGGGTTCAGAGTTGAACACTTATCCCCACAGCTTCTCAACTCCTACTGCCTTTCGCTGTCTGCAACTAGTTGTGGGAAGTTAAGTATTCTTAAGGAGACATTAAAGTCAAAAGTAGAAATAAAATAAAATAAATTAGAAAGTTACCCAAAAATACTTCCACTAAATATTACCTAACATCCTCTACCCCTAAAAGTTCTAAACATTCCTAATATAGAATATAAACAACCCTAAAAATTTTATTACAAGTTACTATGAGCTTCTACCCTTATTAATAATATACCATTTCCATTCAGAAAACAAACATGGAGGATGGTAATTATATTACCAAAATAAGTAAGAAAACCTATCAATGTTTTTTTCTGTATCTTTCAATATTTCACATTTTTAGTTGTTTTTAATTCTAAATTTAGTTCCTTTTTCTAATTTTGTTTGTAATTCTTTGTCTTTAATGACTTCTAAATCACATGTAATTCTATGGTGATGAAAAGGATCCTAAAATTCATTGTTATTAAAATTACAAAAAAAAAATTCAATTTCTATTTGTTTAAAATCTTCAATAAATATTTTGTAATTGAAGATAAGAGGTCTTACGGGATTATAAATTTAAAACTAACTATATAGTGCACTGATTTGATATAAACAATGTTTTCTTGAATACTATTATCAATCAAAGACAACATAGATAAGTCATCATGTATGCGATACTTAAAACCTATACGAGGTATTTTTCCTTTATTAAAAAGATTGTTTTAAGGTATTTCATTCCAAGTTGGTTTATATTAATTTTCATTTATGATTCGACCTTTCATGTGTATATGTTTAAATACAAAATTTAACACATATCATGACAAATACCTAAATTTTGCACTTTTACTACAAAAATGTTTTTAATAAACTTTATCGAAATTAAAATATTTTCATTGTAAGCTTTAACCCAAATAGTTATTTTTGAATAACTGAAAATAATAAAATAATAAAGTTCAACAGAATAATTAAGTTATTATTACTATAAGAACTATGTAGGTTAATCCTTGAATGTGAAGGATTAGTTTATTGTCTTACATATTGAAGACAAGTTAATACACAATTTACATTGTACCTTTTATGTAGAGGCATATCTTGCATTAAATGTTAAAAATTCATGGCTGTTGGACAAGTTAAACTACTGCACGTAGCTCTTTTATAAATTTCAGTGGCATATTTAAAAACTGTCAATTAACTTGCTAGGCTATAAGTTAGTATAAAATTCACCAAATGAAAATCTCATAACAAGAAAAAGGGGTAAAGCCAACAAATCAATGTCTTAACATAACTTTCCTCTAAGTGGTAAAAGGAATAGATTCCAAACTATTATATTCTTCACATCAATTATTAATAGCTTATTGAGATCAGCATCATAAAATAATAATGGTAGTAAGTAGTAGAAGAATGTTTGGGGTGGTTATTATTCTACTGTAGAAAATTTTAGAACTTTTAATAGCAGTAGATGGGAGGTAATGATTGGCAGAAGTATTTTTTGGATGATTTCACTTTACTCCTATTTTTGACTTTACACCATTTCTTTAAGGATAACTGGATGAATTTGCAATTTATCTTCAATGTTTGAAAAAAAGTTTTAATGAATTGTTTCTTTATAAATTATTATATCTTCTATTTTAATTATGTAAAACTGGCTGTAAAATTCATGCAAAGAGAAACGTGTTATTTATATTAACTGACCTGTTTACATATTTAGTATTCAAACAGTTTTATACATATATATACATACACACATACATATCTATATATAAATGTATACCTAAAGAGATTATAACTTTATTGTATAGGTCATTTGTTAGGCTACATTTGGAGTTTCTTGTCAGTCTTGGACTCCTTACCATGAGAAAGTCATTGAATTTTTCAAAAGGGTTCATACTACAGTTATACCTGGCATGAGATGGTTGTCATATGAAAACACGTTAAGATTTGTGAAACTGTTTTTTTATTAACCAAAAATGAAGAAGAAAAGTTAGAAGCAATCTGATTGAAATGTTTAAGACTGTTATGGAAACTGATAATGTTGATGTAAAGTCTTTGTTTTGTATTTAACAGTGAGAATGGTAGGACAAGGAAACAAATGTTATCTCGGAGACATCTTTAGCCAAAACAGCTTATTCTAGTGAATGGGATAGCCCTAAATGAACCAAAAGTCCCTCATTGTCCTTACAATATATCATTTTTGCTTTTCTTTACTCTGAGAAAAGTTTAATTTGCCAAATACTTGTCCTCATCTACTTTGTTGATAATTATATTGTCCACACCGAGGTGTTTCTTTCACTGTAGTATGTAAAAATGTTTTTCCCAACTAGTTTTAATAAGATTTTTCAGGATGATAAACTGCTTAGCTTAAAGACATTTTACAAAATCCAAAACTGAATGCATATCATACTTCCTCTCCCTGGGGCTGACCAATCAGAAAATGATTATTGTACAGTTATGCCATGAAACAGCAAATGGATTTCTTGAATGGCCATGCTGCAAAATGTAACACCTCAAGTCAAACATAGCACATTATCTGAACTTGCTCTGAAATAATTTCAGGGGAGGATATATATGTAAGATATCATCCTTACAGTGCAAGTCAACAGACTGTATGGTTTTTTTATATGCAAAATCGGCTCGTTTGGGTTCAGAAAATATTTTAAATAGAAGAGCGAACAACGTTTCGACCTTCTTCGGTCATCGTCAGGTTCACAAAGAAAAAGAAAAATATTTTCTGAACCCATACGAGCCGTTTTTGCATATAAAATTCTCAACAAGTGGGTTTCTCGACATCACTGACAGACTGTGTGGTTAAACACAAATTTGAAGTTTCATAAAATGTCACAAAAAATATTTTAAGTTTAACTAAGATGTTAAGTTTACATCACAATACATGTAATTTGTAGTGGAATGTAAGGAGAGCTAATATTTTCTCTTGCCCCCTTCTGTGGGTGCTCATGGATTTTATAATCCCATAAAACTACACTATATGTAAAATTATATTCAGCCATAATAAAACTTTACTGTACATATTAATCAAGCAAATAAACATATGACTGAGTAATATTACTGATAATTCTTTACGGGTTATTTCGATGTGGAACTAACTATTAAGGTATTTTATGACATTTCATGTAACGACATGGCAAAGTTTAATTATATAAAAATCCTACATGCTGATAATTTAGTAAGTCTCTTGAATAGATATTTTTTTAAGAAAATGAACCTTGATTCACTTATTTCTGTATGTATGTATATATATGAAACGAAATGTGTGGCTAAGATGAATATAGAGGGTAATCGATTCTAATATCTTTAAGAATACTTGATTACCTGGAAACCTGCTGAAATCAAAACTACAAAAACATAAATGGATTTTACCACACCTAAAAATATACTACTTTAAATCCTAAAAGCTGAATAAAAAGATGCTTGTGGTAGGTTACAACCAGCAACCACGTCCCAATAATACTTGCCAAACACACTTATTGAGCGGTGGACTACCGATCACACGATCGTCTTAGTTTTACCGACTAAAAATTTTATAACGAACCAATCAATACTGCTTAAAAAAAAACACAACCTCTTTAAATATGTTTTATATATAACACAAACAGTCAAATTTCAATTATAGATGGCGTATACGAAAGTGCGTTATCGATCAGGATGATCTCTGAAAGATTTATAGTTATTTCTGGTCTAAAACGCCACAAATCGTACTGTTTACGTTTCTTTTAATATTATAGTTTCTTACCCTGTATCCTGTGGTATCACGCGTTAAGGTTAACTCTTTTAAGTTATAACCCAGAGTTATGAAAGTTACCAAATTAAACTTAAAGAAGCAGGTTTAAAAGATCACGAAGTAACTGAATTACTCGTTCTCTCTTTCTCCCAAAAAGAAATTGTAAATTTACTTGGTAAAAGAGCGGTCAAATTCACCTCTGGAATTATCTGTAACCGTATACGTCAAACGTATTTTTCAAACTTGGATAGGATAATCCTTGGGAAATTCCATAGATTACGGACCACCCTTCTACCTCTTTCTCTCAGGTCTTATTTAACGAGTATATATTATGAGAAAAGTATTGTATAAAATCACTTTTGCTGTAGCTACACAAAACAATTAATAAATATTTATGGAGTATCAAAAGCAAATTAAAACTTCAATTTTATTTAATAATTATTATAAAACTTGTGTTCAATATTTTAAAAATTTACAAAAAAATTTTAAAATACTTTTTACGAAAGAGGCCAGGACAAGTAAAATATTAATATTATAGGTCACGTTTAAATAAGAACTATTAAAATCATATTTTCATTACTTACATTTAATTTTTTGTTTCTAAGCAATTAATATTTCTTCTTGTTAATTTAATTCGAAAATTTAATTATAGTTAAAGGAAAAAGGAAGTATTGTTATATTTACTCGTACTTCAACTTTTAAAATCCACAGAGGAAACGTGAATATTACATCTTTTTCGTACGTGTGCAGTTTCATTTTTTAACCACTTTTTTGTTTTCGCACTAAAATTTACCAACACAAAAGGTATTCTGGCTTTCTAAGACATAGCTCTGAAGAGATCGAGTAAGGAAATAGAGTTCTGTGTATAACAAAGAAATGTATCAAGCTACTATTTCTCCAACTTGTATCACATCTCTCTATGTCAAAAGGGAAACTATAATAGAAAACCACTAAAGAGAATGAATTTAACTGCTCCCCATCAATTCTATTAATGTAGCACAAGAAAGACGCTGAAACACATTTGCTTTCGAATTTCGCACAAAGCTACTCGAGGGCTATCTATGCTAGCCGTCCCTAATTTAGCAGTGTAAGACTAGAAGGAAGGTAGCTAGTCATCACCACCTACCGCCAACTCTTGGGTTACTCTTTAACCAACGAATAGTGGGATTGACCGTCACATTATAACGCCCCCATGGCTGGAGGGCGAGCATGTTTGGCGCGACGTGGGCGCGAACCCGCGAACCTCGGATTACGAGTCGCACGCCTTACGCGCTTGGCCACGCCAGACCCAAAAATGTCTCCGATCGTCGTTAAAACACAAATGTTACAAAACGCATACCTTGAATATTACATTAATAAACTATAACTTGAAAGAAATTTGTTTATAGTTTTATTTGTCGTCTAATTCCTCGATGAATTTTGCATTTGGATCTGTAAATATGATTTAATTGAGTAGAAAGAAAAAGTTGTTTTTCTTATAAAATGTATATATTTCATAGCTTTAGGTATGTTAAAATATAAACCATTCAGTGGGGGGGAACAGTACCGAGTACATATTATAGTCACGCGGGTTCGTATCATGAATATGCTCGACCTCCAACCGTGGGAGCGTTATGAAATTATGGTCAATGCCACTGTTTACTTGTAAAAAGTAATCCTAGAGCTGGTAGTGGATGGTGTTGACTATCTGCTTTCTCTCCACTCTATCATTTCAAAATTAGATTTGTTTGTTTTTTTAATTTTGCGCAAAGCTTCATGAAGGCAATCTAAGCTAGCTATCCCTAATTTAGAAGTGTAAGACTAGAGGAAAGGTAGCTAGTTATCACCACCCACCGCCAACTTTTTGGCAACTCTTTTACCAATGAACAGTGGGATTGATCGTAACATTATAACGCTCCCACAGCTGAAAGGGCGAGCATGTTTGGTATGACGGGGATTCGAACCCTCAGATTACGAGTCGAATGACTTAACCCACCTGGTCATGACAGGCCCTCAAAACTAAGGACGGCTGGCGCAGATAGTCCTCTAATAGCTCTGTTAAAATATTACAACTGACTATCACATAATGTAAAAACCAGGTCAAACTGAAAAAACAATAAGTTCACTCCTCATAAACAAACTGTAATAGAAAGCAATATCATGCCTGATAAAGTGAAGCAAGACAAAAACGTCAAAGCAAAAAGCAGTTCAGGATATTACGTGCAGTACGGGTGGCGACACATACACCCTTGTGCAAATTAATTGAAACAAATGGTCATTTTACAATATTTTCAGCACGGCTTTGTGCCATGGCCCGGCATGGCCAAGCGCGTTAAGGCGTGCGATTCGTAATCCGAGGGTCGCGGGTTCGCATCTCCGTCGCGCCAAACATGCTCGGCCTTTCAGCCGTGGGGGCGTTATAATGTAACGTTCATTACTACTATTCGTTAGTAAAAGAGTAGCCCAAGAGTTGGCGGTGGGTGGTGATGACTAGATGCCTTCCCTCTAGTCTTACACTGCTAAATTAGGGACGGCTAGCACAGAGTAGCTTTGTGCGAAATTCCAAAACAAACAAATTAAAATGTTAGAAAAGTTATATATACACATACTTATTGAAAGTATTTTTACTGCATAATATTTTATCTCGGGCAAGTTAATATTGCTCCCACCTTTATATAACCATAAAATAAAATCAGTTTTGTGCATAATATATAATACTAAAAACATATCGTAATTATTTCTCAAATCATAATACAGTAAAACCTGTCTAAGCAGGAAATTTCATAAGGCGGAAACCTGTACAAGCCGAAAATATCAAAATTTTGCAGCATTATCTTAAGACGTCTCTATAAAAGGCCCTCTATATGGTGAAACCCGCGTAACGCGGACAGAAAACTATCTTTCTCCTGTCTTATCTGCCTCCCAGTGGCTCAGCGGTATTGTCTGCGGACTTACACGCTAAAATCCGGGTTTCGATACGCGTGGTGGGCAGAGCACAGATAGCCCATTGTGTAGCTTTGTGCTTAATTCAAAACAACAACAACAACATCCTGTTTTATCTATCAACCAGTATGATTAGAACATGAGTAAGACGGAGAAAATGTTTTTGAATAAATGTTAATTTCTTATTTGATTAAGAAGTAGTTTAAATACATTTTGTTACTTTGTTACAATAAGTATTGGTTTAATGCATATTGTGTTCTTTTTTCTGCCATCATTATTTTTGCAGTTAAATTAAACAACAGAATGGAACAAGAAAATAGGAATATTCTACTTTTCCTGGATAATGTAACTTATCACTCAAAAATTCAACCTTCAAATGTTCATTTAGCCTTTCTACCTCCGTGTACAACATCAGTTCTGTAGCCACTAGATAATGGAATTAAACAGTGTATAAAACTGAAATATAGAAAACCGATGCTTCAGCATATTATTACAAACATGGACGACTGTAAGAGAGCATCTGAAATGAACATGAAAACTGATATGTTAGATACAATTGCATTTTAAGTCATTCAATGAAATGCGTAAAAGATAAATGCGTAATAAAGTAATTTTAAAACTGTGAATTTATTCTTGACAATAGCGGAGATTGTAGAAAAGTTGTTTGTAATGACTATTCTAGTGAAATTCAAACTCTGATTGAGAAGATTGATGCAGATGATTGTGGGAACGCAGAAAGTTTTGTGAACGTTGATAAGAATGTTTTAACAGAAACTGATGAATCTGATTTAAAATCTGTAATAGAATCACAAGATGGTAAAAGTGAGAGAGTTTGTTTTTTGTTTTTTGAATTTCGCACAAAGCTACTCGAGAGCTATCTACGCTAGCCGTCCCTAATTTAGCAGTGTAAGACTAGAGGAAAAGCAGCTAGTCATCACCACCCACCGCCAACTTTTGGGTTACTCTTATACCAACGAATAGTGGTATTGACTATCACACTATAACGCCCCCACGGCTAAAATGCCGAGCATGTTTGGCGCGACGGGGATGAAAACATGCGACCCTCAGATTACGGCCCCCCAGTGGCTCAGCGGTATGTCTGCGGACTTACACGCTAAAATCCGGGTTTCGATACCTGTGGTGGGCAGAGCATAGATAGCCCATTGTGTAGCTTTGTGCTTAATTCAAAACAAACAGACAAACAAATCAGATTACGAGTCGCACGTCTCAACACGCTTGGCCATGCCGGGCCCAGTGTGAGAGATTCAGAAGATGAACAAAATGGAAAAGATAGTGAAGAAATAAAAACTCTTACTTCATTGCAAGTGTTAAGTCATATTAACGCTATCAAATTGTATGTAAAAATGAAAAAGGAAAATGAACTTCATAAAAAGGCTGTAGAATTGGTGTTCTCTATTAGCTGCATGAGAAAGCCCATTAAAAAAGCTTAACAATTGAAATTTGACACTTTCTTCAAATAAATTTTGTGTACTTATGAATATTTCGAAGGTTTTTTGTTCTTATTTTAATAAACACAGCATAAACAGTAAAAATAACTTTATTTACAAACGTCTTACTTTCCTTGAGTCAAGCAAGAATAACTTTCCGTTCAAAAATTATATATAATTAAGGAAATTAAACTGCTCGGTCCCGTGCGATTCCGCCTTAGACGGATTTTACACTATGAAATTTAATTCTACAAATTAAAAAAAAGAAAACAACAACAACTGCGGCTTTGTGTTCCCTCCGAGCTGTATCGGAGACATCTGCTGTGCTAGGTACTCTCCAATTATGCTTTAAAAATAAATTATTTTAAAATACCGACCTTATATTTTAACATTATCGACTTGATATCATTACAAGGTTGTTTATAATATTTATTTTTAATAAGATGTCATTTAGTTTGGATATTTTATTTTGATAATAAGATAATAGAATAAAACTTTATAGCAGAAAAATAATAATTAAAATTACAGATAAGATCTACCATAATAATATACAGTTTCTGACCATCCGGAAAAAAAACGCGATAACCCTAGATTGCTTGTCGATTTGAAGTGTTGTTGTTGTTGTTGTTTTGAATTAAGCACAAAGCTACACAATGGGCTATCTGTGCTCTGCCCACCACGGTTATCGAAACCCGGATTTTAGCGTGTAAGTCCGCACATATACCGCTGAGCCCCTGGGGGGCGATTTGAAGTGAAAGATGAACTTGAGTTCTTGGTAAGACGAGATCAATTCTTGACTGAGCTGTTGCTGCGACAACTCAGATATCTCCGCTTCTTGCAGACAAGGTTGCAGAGGTAATTTGATGTAAAAGGCAAAAGTAAGTTAACTAGTTTTCCCTCACAGATCAATATGTCCTTTAGAAACTAGCATCCGTAAGTTATCTGGAAGTTTTTGACTTAAATTCTGCCAGAAGAATTTTACTATTAGATTATTCTATGTCATTTTTTCCTGTGCTGTCATTGGTAGATAAAAAGTCATGCTGTCATTAAATGGATTCTAAATCCAGTTGTGTTCTCCCGTTAATCTTTAGAATTTTTCTGCAAATCGACACTGAAGTTTTTCTAGGTGAATAGATAAAAACACATCACAAATAAACTATTATTCAATTAATTTTCTTTTAATAATTCACTGAGGTAAGAAAACATTTCACAGTTTCATTCAAAAACTAGTTTCACACCAAAAGTGTTTTGTTTGTAAATTAACGAAAATTTGCAAAATATTCTGATTCCGATGTTTCAGTGACAAGTTAAAGTTGCCGATTTTATCGAATGTTATTCAGGTATCACGATACTAGAAACCTCTTTTCATCTGTAACAAACGATGATAATGTAAGGTTGCATCTAATAAAAAAAGAAGTTACGAAGTTCGTTCTTTAGCTGCAGTATCTTTCCACGAGACAACCAGTGTGCCTCTTTTATCAGAAGGTGGACCCCATCTTTCCCCAAAGAATGGAACACAGCCTGCTGTTCAAAATTCTTAATTTCGCGAACTTTAAAACATTTGGCTGACACATCATAGGTAGTCTATTTTGTATCTTTGTAATATAACATATAACATTAAAGGACAACAGGGGATCATTTGGTCCATCTGAGCTGTTCTATTCACTAAGCTAAACGTACAAAAGGAAAAAAATCCGTTCTTACCATTAACATTTTTATCAAGCTTCTCTTAAACCATCTGAAAATAACAATATCTACCACATTTGAAGACAATCTATTCCAAACTTTAACCATTTTGCTTTGACCTGCAATTTCATTGAAGCTGTTTCTTCCCTGTATATGTTGCGATCTGTAAATGGAGCAAGAGCATTTTGGCTCCCAGCCATTTCTCGTTTTCCATAAATGCATCTACCCCATTAGTGCACATCTCAACACAGTCAATCGAAGAAAAATTGTTTATGGTGAAAAACTTATTAACGAGAAAGAACATATCTTCCTTGTAGCTCTCCAGTTAACATTCTAAGTCCTTGACAAAACAAAAATTCTTTGCACGTTTCTTCTTCTTAAAAATATTGTACAATTATCAGAAACTGAGATAGATTTTCAACATAAATGTTTTCTTCGAGTTATATGGCAAATTTCAGGCTATTTTGGATGCGTATTAATTGTTTTTTTTTATGTCAGAATAGATTAAATCTTTATGTATCATGATGGTATTTTGTGATGAAGAGGTAGAATTGAGAGTCTCTACACACCACTCTCCATGAATGATCTCAAACATTTTTATGGTAGAAGGAAAAATTAATGACTCTCCTATATTGTGTGGCTTAATACTTTTCACGATGAAATACTATAAGCCTAAAGAAGCTTTTGAGAATTTGGATGGAATACTGATCTGTTTTCCAAGCAAGCTGCTATGTCCTTTCAGTCGTTTCACTCGATAGTTTTACTCACATGCTCAGGATTTTTGGTTTCCAACTACCTTATAACTACTTGGCATCTGCTGTCATTGACTAAAACTTGAGAACTAGTTATGAACAACTTTGCAAGTGAAGTCAAACTTTAAATAATTCTCCTGGTACTTCTTGTAGCGGAGTTAATAATATATATTAATTATCTGTGTTTGTTTCAGTTGAATATGTGTTTAAAAATGTATGTAACTTATATTCTTAAATGTATATTGAAAAAGTCCCGTCTGTTCTTTAAATTTGTAGAATATTCTTGAGCGTAAGAATCAACAATGTATCATGTGTGTATATAAAATACTAGTATTGTTGCTTTAGCTGAAGTTTCTAGTAAATCTCCTCTCAAGTTTATAAAACGTAATCAAAGCTACGCAGGGAGACAGTTAGTTTTATTGTTATGTAAATGTCGTGTAAATATTTTGTAAACGACAACATGTCGTGTTGTGTTTGAATTTTCATTTCTATTATTCATTTTTCCATATTTATATTATTGTTTCGAAGTTTAAACTAATATGTTGTTATTTATTTAGGGTAACATTTAGAATTTTCTTGAATTAAGTAATCCAATCATATGTTTGTAAATGAAGTGCTGGTGACTACGTGTCTAGACGTGTAGTCTCGTGCAAGAACGGACATGCGTGGATTGCTCTGGAGACCTGTAGAATTTTCGCGGTTTTTCGAGGAGTTTAGGCCTGCAATATATAAACAGACGAAGATGCGAGAGACAAGAGAGAGATTCGGACATCAGTTATTATTCGAAGAAAAGAGGAGAGTCAGACATTAGTTTTATTTCAAAAGAAGAGCCAGTTATTTGAGAAAGATTAAGTGTTTGCTGTGATTATTCAACTTGGGTTTGTGACTAAAGTTAGATCTACGGAAGCTGTGATTTTATTTCGTCAATCTCTACGATTCATCTGAATTACTGCTTGTGCTGAGAGTCGGCGAATTTATTGAACTGTGAACTGTTTCTGAACTTCTTCATTTAAGCTTCGGAATTTCTTCGTGGGACCAAATTCACACCCTAGACTGGAATTTGAGATTATCATTTTAGATCATTATATCAGATATAGGCCAGTACCATTTTGTATTGTGATTAATTTTGAAGTTTGAAACTAGTATTATTTTGTTTTGTAATTAATTTCGAATGTTGTAACTTAATATCTGTCACTGTTATTATATAATTTATGTTATATCTGTTATATTTGTTAATAGTTTAGTGTAATAAATTATACAAGCTGTTATCTGTGTTTTTCTGTTGCGTTTATTCTACGAAGAACATAAAACATAAAAAATACGTAACATTATATTGTTGATTTGCTATAGTCAGTATACTATAAACCTCGAAAGCTATAACTGTGATAAACACTTATTCACCTGAAAATTACAGATATTTGACCAGGAATACTTATAAATTCAGAATATTACATATTGTTCAACTTCAAATGTATAATTTCGGGACATTAGTATATCAACGAGAGCATTACGAATCTTCGTCTGTGAAAAAGCTGACGTGTAAAGAAGCTAGTTTTCTTCTCGTCAAATGAAGTATACTTGTGTGTCAACATTGAATTAATTCGCTCTTTGTGAAATGTCGATAAAATATTCAGTTCCAGACCAGATAGACAACTCAGTATTGTTTGTATGTTTCTAAAGCTTTTTAGTAAAAATCATACTTTGTAATAGCCGTTATTATAAATTGTATTCTTGTTTGTGTATTAAAATATATTTGTGTTAAGAAAGAAAATTGTGTGTATCACTCTTGTTGGGAAATACCATAAACGTAATAAATATCGACATTCAAATAACTTCTAAATTAAAATTTCCGGCTATTTGAAGTCGTTATACATAACATAATAAATCAGAAAATTGACCAAAACAAAGTATGATATGTAACGTTAGGTACTTTAGTTCTTTTGGCTTTTTCTTCAGTTTACCGACAGAAGCAGACGAAATAAAACCAAAGAATTGCTTGATTCTTCATTATCACCACCATTTAACGGTTTCTTCTGTTTGCTCACTTCTGAGCCATCACTTACAGAAGCATGAGGTCGTTTCTTATTTTTGCTGGTGTGTAACAACCATTTATTTATTATTTTTGACAAACTAGTGAACGTACACTAATGTCTAAGACTTCAAACTGATAAGCTGAAAAATGTGTTAAAGGAAATCTCGTGATATCAAATCATTGTTTTTCTTTGTTGTTGTTGTTGCAAGACGTGTAGCAACAATTATGGGCTAAATTATCACATCATTAGTTTATAAATATTATAATATGATAATTAGGGCTGCTGGTTTACAGTATCTAACGGAACTCTGTGCCTTTATTAAGAGCTGAATACTGTTGTCTAAATTTTCGAATACTTCTGGTAATATTAAATTTTTATACGTTGCATTTTTGATATATAAATAGCATTAACAACTAACTGATGGTGAGTTATCTAAATTTCTTCTGTAGCTTGTGGTAAAAGTTACAATTACATAAAGATAAGGTAATAAATATTAATATTATGAAAGTTCAATTAGGTATGTGGAGAAAATAACGCATTATTTAAACAGGTTAAGGAACGAATGATCAGCGTTACTTGTCAGCTCGATTCTTCTAATAAAATAGTTTGATTGGTTGGCTGGTTGCAGCTAAGCTTAAACTACACAATTGGCTGACTATCTGCATTCAACCCACCATGGGTATCAAAACCAGGCTTTTAATGTTGTAAGTCCGTAGACACACCGCTGTACCACTGGGAACTTTTACTACGTGATCTGTAAGGCAGCTACCTTGTTTTGTAGCTTACATATTTCAATAACCTTGAATATTCCTTGTCCAAACGAAGACAGCAATGCTGCAAGAATAAAGTTGAATATGCGAAACAAGGCTTAGCGATTGATCCAGCCAAAGAAAATGCTGTCAAGCAGGCTAGTTGAAAAACAAAACAAACTATAGTAAAATTCAAGAAATTCCAAAAGATAGTTTTAAGAAAAAATACAAAAAGATAGGCCTAGAGTCTATTCATTTTCAATATTTAACATTTACAAAACTACGAGCAGGATAGACCTAGAACACAGTCACTCTTGAGATCTTGTAATAGAAAAGAGCTATGAGACAAGCGTAAAAAAGTTTCTAATAAAATTTAAAAAGTATGAATGGAGGCATGCAAAAGTAAAGAACAAGGGAGGAACGAACGTAAAAACATTACAGCATTTAATGCTTTTGATACTGTACAATCTCAAAGTGGGTGTAGCTATCGTTCCTTCCATTCCTAGCTTAAGTTTCATTTTGAACTTTAATCTAATTATAGACTTGAATTGAGTTTTATCAGCAGCTAATCGTTTATTTTTAAATACTAAACATATTTAAGAATTTCGAAAATTAGTAATTTTGATTCTAATTTGTAGCCCATCCATTACTAGTCGGATAGCTGAAACGTTTGCTATAAACAAGTTTGTTTGTTTGTTTTGGAATTTCGCACAAAGCTACTCGAGGGCTATCTGTGCTAGCCGTCCCTAATTTAGCAGTGTAAGACTAGAGGGAAGGCAGCTAGTCATCACCACCCACCGCCAACTCTTGGGCTACTCTTTTACCAACGAATAGTGGGATTGATCGTACCATTATACACCCCCACGGCTGGGAGGGCGAGCATGTTTAGCGCGACCCTCGGATTACGAGTCACGCGCCTTACGCGCTCGGCCATGTTGCTATAAGCAAAGAAGGACTATTGGAGCTTACTGTTTAACTTCCAATCTCAAACACTTCCCTTATTATGTTTTGCACTCTGGTAAGAGTCATGTAATCTGATTACATACAAATATCTGTACTTGGTTGCTGGAACAAATTTTATAACAGAAAAATTTAGCTACATACACATGCTATTTAATTTGAAGTTATAAAAAGCACACAAAGTAGGAGTGGGCGGGATTATAACCACACCCATTTTGAGGTTGCACCGTATCAAAAACCATCAAGTGTTGTAATAATAACCCATCTATTCCTACCCCATTTACTTTCTTTTGTGTTCTAATTCCTACTTTCTAATACTTTTGCTTAAAATGTTTACGCTTGTTTACTTTACAGCAATTGTAGACTACCGCTGTCCCCAAGCCTAACCTGTGTATCTTATACATATAGGGAACCGTAGCGTCTATACAAGCATTTGTTTGTCGCCTGTTTGAAAAGCTGCACACGCAGACCACTATCAACATTTACTTTTGAGATGACTAGACAATAAGTAAGAAAGATATTTACGCTACGTTTTAACTCACAAATAAGATATCCTACACTAAATTGTTTGGAATTAATTAAAATGTTATCCATATTTCAAAATGCGATATAACTTAATAAAAATGTAGATATTATTGAGAGGCTGTTATCATGACTGAAATGTTTAACAGTTTTTGCTGCAGTCAGTATCGTAGCTCAGTGCTTTGAGTGAAACCAAAAGTACAGCACAATTAACCCATTTAATGATTTGTTTGTTTTTTGGAAATTCGCACAAAGCTACTCGAGGGCTATCTGTGCTAGCCGTCCCTAATTTTGCAGTGTAAGACTAGAGGGAAGGCAGCTAGTCATCACCACCCACCGCCAACTCTTGGGCTGCACTTTTACCAACGAAAAGTGGGAGTGACCGTCACATTATACACCCCCACGGCTGGGAGGGCGAGCATGTTTAGCGCGACGCGGGCGCGAACCCGCGACCCTCGGATTACGAGTGCACGCCTTAACGCGCTCGGCCATGCCAGGCCTATTGTTAATGAAATATTTTAAATTGATATATTAATCTGAACTTTTCCCGTCTCTGAGTTCGAGTACTTTTGCTTATGCATGATAATAAAGAATAAACGGATACGTCTAAATGAAAACTTTTTGAAGTTTATTCTGCGAGAGACGTTTGATTGTTTGGAAGTAAGCACAAAGCTACACGATCCAGCCAACTACGACTCTGTCTTACCACGAATATTGAAACCCTGTTTCTAGTGTCGTAAATCCGCAGACATATCACTGTGCTACTGGGTGACTCTTTGAAAAGTTTCGAGCAGATATCCTTCGGCAGGCATTAAAAACCGTGTTTACGAAGAGATTAATTTCATATTTTGTGGCACAACACTTTGTGTATATAGATTACACGTCATTTTCCCACGTTATTTTCTACATATATTAATCGTAGTTATATTTGTACGATAGTTTTTAAGACTCCAGTTTTTTTAAATTTGTACTTTCTGATATAATTTATATGCTCGTAAAGTCATAATTATTCTGTCTACCGATGTTCAACTTTCCACAGTTTTTACACCATGGCTCTGCGATGCGGGAAGGCTAATAGCAGTAACAAAAAAAAAGTTGGGATATCCTTTGCCTTGTCATACATTGATGGCCAAAATCTTAAGGCCAATGAACTTAAAGAAAAAATATGCATTTTGCGTTGTTAGACTCAACCAATTATTTGAGTAGAGTTTCGAAAGATGAAAATAAGAAAAGGTAAAATAAAAATAAAAACCTTTTTATAGCATTTAATAGGGAAAAATGTGAATACTATGAAATAAGCCTAAATACTAGATGGTAAAAATTTTAAGACCATACCAAAAAGAAGTCCTAAACAGGGTAGGAAATGCCTAACAAGAGGTCTCAGTTGCACGGCCGTCATTGCAAATAACTTTAAACATTCACTTTGGCATGGTCGATATAAGCGTCTGCAGAAAGCTGGCTGGAATGTTATTCCAAGTGGTGAAGATGGTGTTTGATGCCCCTGTATAACCTGAAGCTCCATTGTTTCATGGAAGGAGAAGGCACCCCATATCATGATGGAACCTCCTCTGCTGTGTCATGTAGAAATTGTCTCCGGTGGGATATCCTTATCATGTCAGTAACGTTGGAGGCCATCTGGACCATTCAGGTTAAATTTTCTCATCAAAGAAAAAAACATTCCAATTTTCTTCGTCCCGAGTTTGGTGCTTCTCGGCAAAGTTTAACCGAGCTGTTTCGTGGTGTGGAAGGAGGCGCGGCCTTTTAAGACATTTATGGTTTTTAAAGCTTTTCTCTCATAGATGCCATTTTACTGTTTTTGAGCTGCATTCTGCGTCCGTAAGGTCTTTAATCGTGGAATCCTCCTGCTCAACGCCAGCGAAAAATTTTCTTGGGTCAACCTCTTGAAATTCTCGTTCCGTATTCCTCAGGATCTTTTAATAAATTTGGTAACAGCAGTTTTACTGTGCTCAATCTCACCAGCGATGGAACGTTGAGAGAGACCTTGCTTTTGCAGTTCGACAATTCTGCCACGTTCAAACTCTGTCAACTTTTTACCCAATGTAACACAGGAGATGTCAGTGGGAGATGTTGACAACGCTAATGCTTGAACACAAATGACTAAATTTCGATACGTGTTTACGGATTAACGCTTCGTTTCAGTATGTTGTTGTTGTTGTTTTGAATTAAGCACAAAGCTACACAATGGGCTATCTGTGCTCTGCCCACCACGGGTATCGAAACCCGGATTTTAGCGTGTAAGTCCGCAGACATACCGCTGAGCCACTGGGGGGCATTTAGGCTAATTTCATAGTGTTTTCATTTTTCCCATTAAATTTAATTTTTTGTTTCCCTTTTCTCATTTTAATCTTTCGAAACTCTACTCGGGCCTGGCATGGCCAAGCGCGTGCGACGTGCGACTCCTAATCCGAGTTCTCACCCGCGTCGCGTCAAACATGCTCGCCCTTCCAGTCGTAGGGGCGTTATAATGTCACGATCAATCCCACTATTCGTTGGTAAAAGAGTAGCCCAAGAGTTGGCGATGGGTGGTGATGACTAGCTGCCTTCCCTCTCGTCTTACACTGCTAAATTAGGGACGGTTAGAACAGAGAGCCCTCGAGTAGCTTTGTGCGAAATTCCAAAACAAACAAACTCTAGTCAAATAATGGTTGAGTCTAACAACGCAAAATACATATTTTTCTTTATGTTCATTGGCCTTAAGATATTGGAAAGTAGTGTATTTTGTCCTTGAAAACTAAAATAAAAATTTACCACCAAGCGGAAAAAAAACTCCTATAAAAATTACGGGTATGAGTTTTTTTCAAAGAAATATGATATTAGAAGTTGCTTCAATCAAGACATTCCTGGAAATTTCGTGTTATTGTTTAGCTAAAAGGAAGTTTCAATTTAACGTGATAGGCGATGCCTTAATAGGTTAAACCTTTATGAAAGTTTAGGAAACAATTTGAGCCGTATATGTATAACATATAAAATGAATTAACCAAAAGTGAATTAATGAGTTTGTGAAAAACCGCTACAAGATTTACCCACCGTAAACAGTGACTTATCTGCTGCAAATATCGATTTTCTTCTTGGGCGAAAAATAGAAATAAGGAATTAAACGTAATATATTTGTGAAGTTAGGCCAATCGATGAACGTTGATTACAGAAATCGAAGAAGAAGAAAAAAACACTTTTAGTGCGATAATTAAAGGGTAGCTTTTCATTATTTATTTGAAAGAATAACAAAAAAGAACCCGCTCGACAACTGAAATTATCGAAATAATAACTTACAAGTGTTATTATTTTACTTATTTGTCGTGTTTGGCATGTAGCCAATGAAGGAATACCGAAAATCCGTGTTTGTTGAATTTACATATGTCATCACAAATCTGCAAGAGTAGTTCAATCTTCATTTATTTAACTCGGGCAAACATGTTATGAATATTATTTGATGGATTGTTTAGGCAAAGTATTCATGATGAAACTTTATAGAATGGACGGTAACTTCCTGTTGTGGAGACACGAGTGAAGAGGACGACTTGAAGACGAAATGTGGAAGAATTTGAAACGTCATCCTGTATACTTGTGTCTCCACAACAGTTGTTGTCCATTCTGCAAAGTTTCAACATTATAAATATGCTTTAATTAAATTTAAACATAACTGTTTCGTAGAGGACCCTAGAGGATAGATAAAGCGATTGAAGGTAGTTTGTGTTACTTTCATAAATAATCAAATTCGTAACTGCTTTAAATATGAGATTATGTGCTCTATATGAGCAGAACACTTTAATTTTTCGTGCATCAAACTCCATTTCATTGCATGCGTTATTTAACAGGCACCGGAAGTAAGTTTGATTTTTCAGACTGCCATATGCATGATATTTTCAGTGGCCTGATAACCTGCTAACTCAATAGTTTGATGCTAACTACTTCCGTTGGAGAAACGCTACTGGGAGTGCTGACATCATGACTGTTTTTTTTTCCGATTTTCTTAATAAATATTTGTTTTGGAAATTCGCACAAAGCTACTCGAGGGCTATCTGTGCTAGCCGTCCCTAATTTTGCAGTGTAAGACTAGAGGGAAGGCAGTTAGTCATCACCACCCACCGCCAACTTTTGGGCTACTCTTTTACCAACGAATAGTGGGATTGACCGTCACATTATACGCCCCCACGGCTGGGAGGGCGAGCATGTTTAGCGCGATCGGAATGCGAACCCGCGACCCTCAGATTTCGAGTCGCACGTCTTAATAAATACAAAAACTGTACAGCGACAGCTACTTTGTTGTTTCAAAGTGTAACTTGTTTTCATGCTTTTCAAAACATAAAAAGATAGAGTAGAATTGAATATTTCCCAGCTGCTTAGTTTACCATTGCCAGCAAATTGACCACATTTATTTGACCCTCAAAGGGTATAAAATCTTTATAGAAAAGCAACTTTAACACTTTCTAGAGATTCATGACAGTGGTACAAGAATACCCCTCAATTGCGGGGTGGGGATGGAGACACAAAAGGGGTTCGAATCAGCCAGAATTATAACTACAAATATAAAGACATAAATCTAGTGGGCTCAGTTACTTTTTATGCAGAGAACCATCTTTTGGAGTAACACCACTGTTTCGTACATTAAATATATTGCATTAATTCATTTAAGAATGCCAGTGTTTCTTGTGAAGAAAGTTTTAACATAGGTGAAATATTGATAAGGAGTAAAACCAAAATGTTCTTTTCAAACAATTATATAACTAATTATATTTGTTGTTAGGTTTTTTTACAACACCAAAAGTAGTAACATAATGTAAATATCTACATCTTTTCGTCAGTTTTCGAGATGACTTACACATTATGTTATATGGCACGTGCTGCGAACTGCACGTGTATCCCTAAGCTATATAGCAGTATTGAACTAGACTTTCCCTTTAGTTTCTTACCTGCTTCCACCACTGGACGTCGTAATTATCCTTTATATTGAAGCTTGTAATTTCGTCTTTATCATTTCCAATCTGTTCTTAGTAAACCTAGCGAATGTTCTCAAGAAAGATTTCTGGGGGTAAACATGTGAAGAGTATATCACCATTTCAGGGCATCTGTCACTGCATCTACGTTACTGGTAAATATAAGGTTCTTGTGATAAAAATGAGCGTGAAACCATATCGTAAATTTGTTTATTTGTAGATTTCTCATACATACTCTGAACTTGTCTATTATATGATAGTTGTATGCGAAAATCACTGTATTTTGCTCTTTTTTCTTACAGGCTTTAGGAATTTAACATATGTAGCTTGGATTATCTCTAAGTTCACCACTGATTTCTGTTTGTCATTCGACAATTTTCGCGTTGTAGTTTTTTACAAGTGTTCTATTTCTCCCGCTAAGTTAGTCCAGGTACACACTTTTATGTATTCCTGTATTTCTAAACTTACAATAGATAATGCATAAGTTAACGAAACGTAAATAGTAGTACGTACGTTATTATGTACAGTTGTAAATTTACATGCCTGTAAAAATACTTTACATCAGTAATAAAATGATCCTAATATTTCTTGAAACTGTGATCAAAGATAAAGACAAATACTAAAATAAGTTTTCTTAGCCACACAACCTGAATTTCGCGCAAAGCTACACGAAGGTTAACTGCGCTAGGTGTCCCTCAATTTAGCAGTGAAAGACTAGAGGGAAAGCAGCAAGACATTATCACCCGTCACCAAATTCGGGACTACTATTTTACCAACAAATAGTGGGATTGGCCACACATTATAACTCTCCCTCAGCTGCAAGGACGAGTGTGTTTGGTGAGATGGGGATTTGAGCCCGTGATTCTCAGATTGCAATTCAAACGTCCTCATCACCTGACTCTGCCGGGCCCCAAATTAAACTGAAAATATTTACTGACGATATCTTTACACTGAAATAATTAACAGCTTGTGCTCCCTAGTGGCACAGCGATATGTTTGTAGAAACCGAATCTCGATACTTGGGTGGGCAGAGCACAGATAGCTCATTGTTTTACTTTGTACTCAATTACAAAGAAACAAACAAAAGGCCAACTTACTGACGAACATATTTTCTATGTGATTCTAGGAAAAAAAATAGTTTTGTCATCAGGGTAGGATTACTGGAGTGAAGTGAAACCTGAAACGAATATCTATATGATAAGATTCAGTGTCGCACTGAGTTATAAATAGTACCAAACGAATCGTCTGGGTTTCGAGGTTTGCACAAAGGTAAAATTTTTCCACCCTACCCGTTGGGGAACCCAAGGAATTTTCGAAAACCCCTTCTAAAGTACTGAACTCAACAAATTCTAAATGGTGCTAAACGAATTTTTTTAGGTCTCAAGATTTGAACAAAGGTAAAAACTGTTTCGCTGAACACTTAAGAAGATTTCCCGAAAGTTGACTCCAAATTTGGTTTGACTTACATTATAGCACGTAAATTAGTAGACCTACTAATTTTCGTTTGCAACTTAACGTGGCTAAAAAAGTTACATTTGCATTATATTACAATGATCATTAAACTGCAAAAGTGGAAAATTGTATTATAAGCATTAGCCCCTCGTGGGTTTTGATACCCGTGGTGGGCATAGCACAGATAGCCCATTGTGTAGTTTTGTGCTCAATTCAAAACAACAGCTTTAAGTATCTTCTTCGATAAAATGTCAGCGTTATGAGGCCAGTCAAGCTAGCTTGCTTAATTGAGGTGTGATAACATCACATCAGAATTAACTTGCTCGTCGTTAACCTTGATTTCGATAAAATATTCGCGCCCGCGTCGTGCTAAACATGATCGCCCTCTCAGCCGTGGGGACGTATAATGTGACGGTCAATCCCACTTTTCGTTGGTAAAAGAGTAGCCCAAGAGTTGGCGGTGGGTGGTGATGACTATCTGCCTTCCCTCTAGTCTTACACTGCTAAGACTCGGATTACGAGTCGCACGCGTTACGCGCTTGGCCATGCAAGGCCTGTCAACAAGATGGATACACGCAATTTACTTTTTAACAGAAATATATTTTAATGTACAAACAAAAAATAATACAATTTCTAATAACGGTTATTGCTAATAGTTATTATGAATGATGGTTTATATACAAGAGTTTTACAAACTTACAGACTATACTGATTCTTATATTCGGTCAGTTAATTTACTGACGTTGAACTATTTGTAATGCTTGGAATCTATAATGTTCCTGGTCAGATTCTACAGTTTTCCTATTAACAGGTGTTAATCACAATTATAGCTCCCGAGGTCTATAACACACTAACTGTTTCTGACTATTAATATTTTCCTTCTATTACTGTCTCTTGGTTAGCTGCTTTTATATAAATCACGCTAGTTTCTCGAAGTTTAAACAACATTCGAAAACGCGCCAGCATTTTCGTAAAACAAATATTGTTGATTCTTGCTCTGAAGAATCTTCTACAAATTTCGAGAACAGACGAGTCTTGCTCAATACACAGTCAAGAATATACTTCACACGAAAAGAAAATTATTCTGAAAGAAGCGTAGGTATTAAAATAAACTTATAATGGTAAATCCGTTACAGTTGGTCCGTTAATGTTACTACCATTCAAAGAATTAGTGCTACATTTAAAGACCTAATTTCAAACATTATATTATACCTATTCTTTGTGGATTTTATACTCTGTGGTGAATTAACTTATTTTAGTGTGTTCGTAGGTTTATCAATAATGCAATTGCGTAGAAATTTACAATAAGTTTTTGTTTTACTGTGAAACGTTTAGCAGTTTGTTGATTTAATGGATTTTCTGTTTATTATACTTCTTGAAAAGATTATCTGTTTATTATACTTCTTGAAAAGATTATCTGTTTATTACACTTCTTGGAAACATTATCTGTTTATTATACTTCTTGAAAAGATTATCTGTTTATTATACTTCTTGAAAAGATTATCTGTTTATTACACTTCTTGGAAACATTATCTGTTTATTATACTTCTTGGAAAGATTTTCTGTTTATTACACTTCTTGGAAACATTATCTGTTTTTATACTTCTTGGAAAGATTTTCTGTTTATTATACTTCTTGAAAAGATTATCTGTTTATTATACTTCTTGGAAACATTATCTGTTTATTATACTTCTTGGAAAGATTTTCTGTTTATTACAGTTCTTGGAAACATCTGTTTATTATACTTCTTGGAAAGATTTTCTGTTTATTATGCTTCTTGAAAAGATTAACTGTTTATTATACTTCTTGGAAAGATTTTCTGTTTATTATGTTTTTCGGAAATATTATTGTTATCTGATAGAATTTTGAACACCTGTCTTATACAATTCTTTCGTATGTTTATAAAATTTTAATAGTGGCCACATCAGACATACTATAATGTTCTTCCATTTCAAGCCTCTATTACAAGCCTCTGATACAACCCAGTCAACGAACAGCATATCTTTATTTTCAAAATTAATATACTGCGACAACGAAATATGAACTCACATGAAATATTTTTAATGGGGTAAAGATTTTTATCTTCTGTGTGTAAGTAGAGATAAATCATTACTAATATTTTGTATTCACAAGACGGCTGGTATGGGAGTTGAAACTTTATTCTAATTTGAGTTTTAATACCCATATCAGCCGTCTTGAGAATACATTTTTGCTTAAAGTAGGTTTCTTGTTAAAATGCATTACTAATATTGGTTGAGGGCAAGTTTTCGTATTGAGTAAAAAGAAAAACTTTCGTATGTTTTGATCAAATTTGATTCTTGAATGGAAAGATCTACAAAGTTTTAACTAAAAATCAGTGAAATAACACAGAAACGTCATTAGTAGTTACTAGACCGTTGTTCTATTTGCCTCTTCACACCCTCAAGAAATGGTATATCTCAGGTTACATTTATGTAACTGGTTTCTTGTTATATTATGAACAAGAAGTAAATCAAGTATGGCAGGTGATCAACTGATGGGCTCGGCATGGCCTGGTGGTTAAGGCACTCGAATCGTAATCCGAGGGTCGCGGGTTCGAATGCCCGTCACACCAAACGTGCTCGCACCTTCATCCGTTGGGGCATTATAATGTGACAGCCAATCCCCCTATTCGTTGATAAAAGAGTAGCCCAAGAGTTGGCGGTGGGTAGTGATGAATAGCTGCCTTCCCTCTTGTCTTACACTGCTATATTAGTGACGACTAGCACAGATAGCTTTCGCGAAGCTTTGCTAGAAATTCAAAACAAATCAAACCAAAACTCAACTGATGACTTACAGTGGAACTGGGTCACAGAAGCCATTCTTAATTTGCTTGTTACTTATAATTAGGAGTATTTATTATTAATTGTAATTATTTGTCACTCTACTGGTACTTGTATATGTTCATATTAAAAACACCCGTGTAAAATTAACACAGGGTAGGAAAATGGAAACGATGTGCGTGTTGACAAAAAAGTTCAAAACTCTTGGTAATATTGTTTATCAAAGAAAATATTTCTAAGAGTAAATTCTGATGACATTTTAAGTTAAGCATACAGGAATAAAGGTTACTGAATAATACCACAACATCGCATTCAAAAAAGAAGAAATAGGGTTAAGTGATCAAACTGGTTTATTCTCTCATGTAAATTTGAGGCTTTTGACACCATCATCAAAGATACAAGTGACAGTCATACGTTCCTAGAAGACCTGCCCTAAACTGGTTTGTAATTTGTAACTCCTAAGGTTATTACTGCCATGCTCAATTTTTTCTTTGACTAATGCACTTATTCTGTCATACATTTAACTTTTTTTTAAAATATCGGAACACAACATTACAGAAAGTGATTCTAAGTTATGTCCTTTGCTTTATTCGTATTAGCTTTGATTTTTTTAACATTCCAAATGACAGAGCTGAAGCACTCGAGATCAGAAACAGACGTGAGGTGTTTTGTTGTTAGTGCAGAATGCTTATGATACGTCTTACGTTCTTTGACCACATATAATGAATATAAATATACATTTTACTTTTTAACTTATATCTAAGTTTGAATTGATACCTTGAAGTCATTGATTTTTCCTCTATTCTAAAAGATGGTTTCTGATGTTAACCTGATGTTGTTAGTAACTGTTTAAGATATCATTATAAACACGAACTTTTTATTTGTTACTTCACGAGGCATTGACTTACCACAAATACTCTGCATGTAAATACATTTCGTGAGGTTTTACCACGGAGGGCCCGGCATGGCCAGGTGGGTTAAGGCGTTCTACTCATAATCTGAGGGTCGCCTGCTCGAATGTCCGTCGCATCAAACATGCTCGCACTTTCAGCAGTGGAGGCATTGTAATGTGACGATCAATCCCACTATTCGTGTGCAAAATAATAGTCAAAGAATTAGCATTGGGTGGTGGTGACTAGCTGCCTTCTCTATAGTCTTACACTGCTAAATTAGGGACGGCTAGCGCAGATAGCCAGTGTGTAGCTTTGCGCGAAGTTAAAAAACAAACAAATTCACCACGGAGAAATAAAACCAAACAAGGTTAGAGCCTGTGTGCATATTAGATTAACGAGTAAAACTGAAGAAGCAATAATCAAGTTTATTCGTTAATTAGGTATAAATTTAACCACTTTAAACAAATGTGAATTATTTTTACATTATTTTGAACGTAATTTCTGTGTTTATCCTTTTTGACTATCATATCCATTCTCTATTTTTTATTAATAACTCCCCCATCCAGATGACTCAATAATAAAGCTAAGGTCTTATAAATCTAAAATTCGGGATTCAATCCCACGACTTTCTGCTTGCTAACAAGTAAATTATTCACCTGAAACATTATTGGGGATAACTTTATGTCATGTATCACCAGATACTTCTGTGTAACACAAATGAATTAAGAAACATACGTATAGACAAGAAGGATATATTAAATATACCTTGTCTTTCAAATTCGTTCAACAATCTCGAAGGAATAGAATTGACAACTTCACGTTTGTTGGAAGTGTCTCTATTGTCTGTGACATTTGGTTTCAATGATACCATGTGTTAGAGTTTAACATTGGTTTTAGTTTCGATATTAACAGAGTATTTTCCTTTTATAATGAATCATAGTAATGATTCATAATAGGGATAGCAAGGAATTGCATAGAACCCCAATAGAACTTTCAGGCAAAAGACATTTTAAACAGTAAATATTCATTTCTAAGAATAAGTTACGGTTTTTACCATTAACTGCTTAGAGTCTTCACATATAAAAATGTACACAAAACTTTGTATGGTAGACTTACAAGGAAAAGAAAATCCACTCTAAACGGCCAATTTTAATTATTATTACTGCTATTCTCTTGACAGCCTGTAACAAAAATGACTTAGTGTATCGTACCTAAATCTTATTACTAAATAAGGTTTGGAGAATGCCCATGCTATGTATTTAGCAGGATCGTAATTAAGCGATTCATATGTGGACATTATTGGTCGTAATGGACAATCTGGTTTATGAGGTTTGGTGATGCCGTATATTTGTGGTGTGCGTGAGTTGGCCTTGCGCAGGTAGGTATAAAGTATTTTTGAAATTGTGTTGGCTTTTTTCATCTTTAGTACTATTTTGTTTAGTTTCGTTTCATATGTCTTTGTTGGATTTATGTGTGTTGATTTAAATTTGTTTGTGTCTGATAAGATGTTCTTCATTTTTTGGATGTATTCATTCGTGTTCATTATGACTGTAGCGTTTTCTTTATCTGCTTTCAGAATTTTTATGTTTTTGTCTTGTTTTTGGTTTTTAATGGAAATAAATGTCTCTTGTTGTTATAATTATCCATTGAGATTAGCTTTCTAACAGACGTCTGGTGTTCCTGTTACAAACGTAAGTACGCTGTGAAATATGAATTCACAGACAAGAATAGTTGAACATTATGCGGTTGTGTGTAACATGTAGATAGCCAATGTTTTGTACAATTGATGTATTTAAGGAAGCAACCGCTATGTCATATATGAAATCAAGGGACAAAAAATCAAATTGTATTTATATGAAACTAGTATGAAGCAGTGTTAGTGTACCTGCATTGTGAATCCAATAATTCACGATGAGCGTATTGTTACCACTAGAACGTGTATCGCACTTTGGATTTGGATTGATCTATTTTAGATTTCGCGCAAAGCTACACGAGGGCAATTTACACTAACCGTCCTCAATTTAATAGTGATTGGCTAGAGGAAAGGCAGATAGTCATTATCACCCACCTCCAACTCTTAAGCTACTCTTTTATAAACGAATAGTGGGATTAACCTTCACATATAATGCCTACACGATTGAAATGGCAAGAATGTTGAGGGACAAGGATTCAAACCCGCGATTCTCAGATTTCGACTCAAAGGCTTTAACCTCAAGGCCATGCAAGACCCTGTTTTAACAAGGAATCAAAATTATAGCATTCAGATCCCAAGCACTAAAATGTTTTACAGTAATATTTTTCATTAAGAATTAGAAGCGTATATTATAGACCAATTAAAATTTGTAAATAAAAATATTATATGGAAAATTTATTTAATTTTGGAGCTCCATCTACGAACATAAGAGACTTTTCTATATATCGGCCGAGTGTGATTTACAATGTGTTTAATCAGTACTTAATTACCACAAGCTGAATGTAAACAAAGCCGAATTTAGATTAAACTTAACACGAACATCATAAAGACCAGTCTCATTACGTATTAAAGATATATGCTGACATTAGCTGTACAGTGAAACATTTTTATAGCCTAGAAAAACTGAATTTTCTTCTGGAGTTCATATTATTACTAATTGTGTATTGTCTTCGCTAGAAGCTCTCTTGTTAATCCAGACATGGCCGAGCGCGTTAAGGCGTGCACTCGTAATCCGAGGGTCGCGGGTTCGCGCCCGCGTCGCGCTAAAACATGCTCGCCCTCCCAGCCGTGGGGGTGTATAATGTGACGGTCAATCCCACTATTCGTTGGTAAAAGAGTAGCCCAAGAGTTGGCGGTGGGTGGTGATGACTAGCTGCCTTCCCTCTAGTCTTACACTGCTAAATTAGGGACGGCTAGCACAGATAGCCCTCGAGTAGCTTTGTGCAAAATTCGAAAACAAACAAACAAAGTTAATCCAGAACAAATGCATCTTTAAACATGTAAATACAAATGGCTATTCCAAAAATACATTAATAACATCATGTTTCACGTGTGCTATACCATAACAGTTAAAGTTAACTGAAGTATACAGGTTAATTTCATTCGATTACTATGTGAAGCTTATAGTCAGCATTAGGAAGAATAAATATACCGTATTTACTTGTTTTATAGCCCGGGCCCTTATTTTTTTCAACCAAACTCAATACCAGGCCCTTATTCAAACGGGCTCTTATTCAAGCACGGGCGCTTGTTATTTTCAAAGTAAAATTAGGTATGCACAAAAATTATCGTTGAAGACAAATATTTCACGACATTAATCTTTTTCAGTTGGGAAGTATATGTCCTTTGATCGCAAATTTTTCCATGACGAATTATTAATAAATATTTCTATATATGTCTATCTGTACCCTTTGCTTTTGGTGGGAAAGTCTGCTGTCATTGGCTATCAACAATGCAATTGGACGCCTAAGGCGTGAGTGTTATCGACCAGCGCATAAAATTCGATAGCGTGCAATTGTTAGGTGATACGAGGGTTTCGTCACCGGATGTGTGGCCAAGTGCAAGCGGGTGTAGCCAAATGAGTCAACAATTAAACTGTTACAGCGATGATAGGCGAAAATAATGGGAAAATTTCGGGCTGTCGTTCTCAGCTTCCCCAAATTGGATTTTAACGAGTGATGTGTCAAATGAAAGCTAAGAAGATATGCTTTAATATCGTGTGTGATTCATTATCATAAATTGACATCTTCATACTGAAAAACAAAGTTTCCTAAAAGTTATGATTAGGGCCCGGGCGGGTATTCAAGCACGGGCCCTTATTTATTTTTATGTTCTGTTCACACGGGCGGCTATTCAAACGGGCCTTTAATCAAGATCGGGCGGTAAAACGAGTATATACGGTATATATATATATATGTACATATGTATTCAGTACGCTGTAATGGGTGGTTTCTAACTTTTGTTTATACTATGACCGAAAATATTGGTAACGGCAAGAGTATCAACCGTTGAGTCCTCCGTTGGTACAGCGGTAAGTCTACGGATTTACAACTCTAAAAGGAGGACGAAGATAATGCATTTGTTTATAACATTGACTTTTGGCATGTTGCATGGCCAGGTGAATTAAGACGTTCGACTCGTAATCTGACGGTCGCGGGTTCGAATCTCCGTCACACCAAACATGCTCGTCTTTTCAGCCGTGGGAGCATTATAATGTGACGGTCAATCCTACTATTCGTTGGTAAAAGACTAGCCTAAAAGTTGGCGGTGGGTAATGACGATTAGTTGTCTTCCCTCTAATCTTACGCGGCTAAATTAGGGACTGCTAGCGCAGATAGCCCTCGTGTATCTTTGCGCGAAATTCAAAGACCAAAAACCATATTTGGCATGTTGCAACTGAGAATATTATAATTGTTTTGTACAATGAATTTCTGGAATTTCATATTTGTTCCATTTACAAGCACGTGACGTTGAAAGGGTCTATAGGATCAGTGGTAGACGGAATAAGTAATTTACTTTAGAACTGCTGAAATTTGTAATCAAACTTTTGTTAGTATTTTTATCACAAACCTGCACAAGGGGTAATTACGCTGTGTCTACTTTAGCGTTATGTCCTAAGTTCACCATTGACTCACTGGAAGACAAATTGAGGTATCATAGTTCCTCGCTGGTACAGAGGTAAGTGTACGAATTTACAACGCTAAAATGAGGGTGCGATCCCTTCAGTGGAATAAGCAAATAACCCGATGTGACTTTGCTCTAAGAAAACACACACTCAGATGTCATATATTTTTATTATTTGCAAATTTACGCTAACAAATGACAAAAATAAAGATAATTATTTGTTTTTGAATTTCCCGCAAAGCTACTCGAGGGCTATAGACGCTAGCTGTTCATAATTTTGAAATAATGATTAGAGAGAATGCAGCTAGTCAAAATTACCAACTCTTGTTGATACTCTTTTGTAGACCAGAAGTTGGATTGACAGTCACGTCACAACGTTTCCACGTTTTTGGATCGAGCATGTTTGGTAACGTGATTTGAACTCGCGACCTGTAAGTCGAGAGCCTAACTCCCTGAAACAGAATTACTGTTATACGTTTAGTTTAATACCAAAATTTATTTCGATGCATATGTGTATTATGCAAGTCCCGATTGTTTTCTATATTTTAGAAGATTTTCAAGAGTAAGAATAAAAAATATTTGTTTAACGAAAACGAAAATTATTGAACATTCGAGAATCTCGTCTTAAACTATATAAACCGACGCGCCAAGAAACAGATTATTGGTTCGCTACGATCAGTATGCAATTGGCCTTGGAAACTATAATTGTGATTAATGCTTTTTACTCTTGAAAACTAAAGAATTTGACCAGGAACTTTTGTAGATTTCAAACGTTACAAACCTTTTAACTTTAATGAATTACTTCGAACTTCATTATTTCCGAGAGGACATTAAATATTGTCGCCGGAAAAAGTCAGCTTGTCACCGTTGTGGAGGCAGCCAAGAAAAGACGACGCATGCTTAAGCGAGGTGTAACAATATCAACTCAGAGTTAATTTTCTCATCGTGGACCTGAACCATGGATAAAATATTCACTTCTATATCACACATAAGACTCAGTATTGTCTGTAAGTTTGTAAAACTATTGTATACAAGAAATTATTTGTAATAACCGTTATTAAAAATTGTATTATTTTGCATAACACAATATATTTGTTTTAAGAAAGAAAACTATGCGTGTATCAATCTTGTTGGCAAATATTATGAAGTTGATACACATCGAAATTCAAATAACTGCTGAATTAACATTTCCAGCTATTTGAAATAGTAATGTGTAAGTACGTAATATAATAAATCGGAGACTTGTCCAAGATAAATTATAATACGTAACAGTTCTAACACTAGATTAAGCTAGGCACTAAAAGTAAAAATAATTTTAATAAAATGAAATAAAAATTACTAAAACTATTGTGAGGTGAGTATATCAAGCGTTTCCTTTTAAATGCTGATTTTACCCGTTCTTAATGATTAAACTTAACTATACACAGACAGCACTTTGTGTAGCTTTGTGCTAAATAATAAACAACCACAACAGTCCACTCAGTGGCACAGCGGTGTGTTTGAGGACTTAAGACACTAGAAATCAGGTTTAGATAACCATTCCGGGCAGAGTACATAGTTCTTTGTTTATTTTTATCCTTAAATTACAAACAAACTTCTTGGTATATCTAGGCTATGTATATTACGTTAAGAAGGGTTTTAGAATAAAAAATGGGTGAAGCTATACAGATTTCGTCTAGAGTTTAGTACCCCGGCATGGCCAGGTAGGTTAAGGCGTTCGCCTCCTAATCCGAGGGTCGCGGGTTCGAATCCCCGTCCTACCAAACATGTTCACTGTTTCAGTCGTAGAGGTGTTATAATGTGATGGTCAATCTCACTCTTCGCTCGTAAAAGTGTAGCCCAAGAGTTGGCGGTGGGTGGTGATGACTAATTACCTTTCCTCTAGTCTTACGTTGCAAGACGGCTAGCGCAAATATCCCTCGTGTAGCTTTGCGCAAAATTCAAGAAAATAGAGTTGAGTGCACTTCCCTTAAATAAAATGCAATGATGTATTTTTCTTTAGCATGTAAAACAAATGACCGTGCACAGTTTCCTGATGAAAATTCAATTTCTTATTAATAAGAAAAACATGTACCACTAAAATTAAATATTCAATACCCTATGTAACAACTTTTAGAACGAAGCGGAATAGATGGTCGAACTTCGGACAGAAGCAATAAAAACTTAGTTCTAGTTCCGTTACACCCGGAAACAATTGTGCTAAACGAGCTACTTTAAGGGGTTCAGTAAAATCGTAATAACAGCTCGTAATTAGGTAAATCACAATATAAATGGCATAATTACTTTTACCGCTTTATCTTAGAGATATAAATAACGTCTGTTAGAATTATGTACTTCTGTTAAATCAGAGGTATAATTATTTTCTATAATGCCTATTAGTTGCTCGAGGCGTCTTGCGTGTATTGATTCTTGGCACTCAAAGAATAATAATTAAAATATATTTTATTTACACGTATATAAGCTATTAATATTTCAGACATTAAGCCTTGTAAATCTAGATTATGTATGTTTTTTAACGTTATTTATCTCATTATATATTTATATAAAACCTCAATTATAGTCTTCCTTCACGACTATGTAATATAGGAAGATTATGGTATAAAAATTTCTTCATAAAATATAGTTCCTTCTGCATCCTGATCTATGTTAAGACTCTTAATTATACAATTGTATAACTGGTTGACTTTAGATGTTTCCGAACTACATACGTGAACGAAAAAAATTATCTATAAATCAAATATTTTCTTTATTAAGGTAAATAAATATGCGCCTAAACAAATTGTTTGATATGAATTTGCATTCATTAACGATATCTTATCAGTTCATAATTTATCATTTTTAATGACGTTGTTAAGTGCTTGTTGACAATGACAAACTGGCGCTTTAGGTGTAATCTTAAATGACTTTATTACAGCCAAGCGTGAGTGTTTGTTTAACTTGTATTTACAACCCGTTACGTGAGCATTCATTCTCATTAAGACGGTAAAGTGCCACTTCTTATGTGAAAAATATGTTAATACCAATCCAATTTTCAGAATAAAGCGCCCACAGGTGCCTCAGTAGGAATACCAAGGGTTTATAATGCCTAAAATTGGGGTTTGATAGCTGTGGTTGGCAGTGAACAGACAGTCCAAATTTTAATTTGTGCTCAAGAACAATCAAACAAATTTATTACAGTATTTATATCCCTAAGAACAATACCATTTTCTTTTGTTCACTAGAGATCTATTAGCGTTGAAATCAAAACAAATCATTTAGTTATTTACGGTAACATTTTTCTCAGGTGCAGGGAGGAAGAACATGAAATTACAATAAGATCGTTATTGAGAAAACTTGAGAATAGAGGCTTGTTTGTTCTTGAATTTCGCGCAAAGTTACAGGAGAACTATCTGCGCTAACCGTCCCTAATTTAGCAGTGTAAGATAAGTCATCACCACCCACCGCCAACTTTTGAGCTACTCGTTTACCAACGAATAGTAGGATTTTCTGTCACATTATAATGCCCTCATGGCTGAAAGAGCGAGCATGTGTAGTGCGACCAGGATTCGAACCCGCGACCCTCAGATTACGAGTCGAAGCCTTAACCCACCTGGCTTTGCCGGGCCAAGAGAATAAATGCATTTAGGCTCGTGTTTTGTGTTGTTATTTGTAATTAAGCACAAAACTACATAAAAGGCAATTTGTGCTTTTCCAACACGGATATCCTTAATCGTTTTTAGTGTTGTAAGTCCGCAGCCATACCACTGGAGGCGCTAGTGTGTTACTCTAAGTTTGATGGTTAATTGTACATTAACCGTGTGATGTATTAAACTGAAACGATAGGAACTTCAATAAACGTTAAATATATCTAAATAGTGTAGCTGTAATAAAAGATTTAGTAATTTAAGATTTCTAGTGGTTAGTAATTTAGGATAAAATGAGGACACCGCAATTTCAAACCAAAACATTGGCATTTTCCTTAAACATTTCATGTTTTACTACCACATGCTATTAATGAAAATATATATTGTTAGAAATCTATTCGTTAATATTTCTCGTGCAATCAATGCCAGGTGGTTAGGGGTCCTTAATTCATAATCTGTGGATCGCGCGTTCCACGAAATATGCTCATTCCTTTCGAAAGAGGCGTCGTTCTAATGTGATGGATGGTCAATCCTACTAGTGGTTGATAAAATAATAGCTCAAAAGGGTAAATTAGGAACGGCTGAACGCGAAATTAACGTTATGTTGATGCTACTAGTTGTAGGTTTTACAACTGTATGAAGTAACTATGATAACTCACTGATTTTTATAGTCTTCATAGCTGACTGAAGAACGGACAAACAACTTCAGATAAATGATTTTTATTCTACCCAACGTTTCGACTTGCGCTTTTTCCAGGATCTTTGAAGGTCACAGGTTACAGAATAGTTTTGTAACCTTTGACGTTAAAAGACGTTTGAATAAGAGTACGTCGGATTGAATAAAAAAATATTGAAGTTGTTTGTCCGTTCTTCATAGATTTTTTTAAATTAAAGAGTAAATGTGTCTACGTTTTCGTAAATAAAATTATTAAACGCACGTAATAAATTTAGTGTTTTATCCACTAAACATATAGCAAGTTTTGACATTAAATATTTCACTCACATAAAAATAAAACAACAAGTGGTTGAAACAGTTACACATTACACACGTGTACGTTGAACTTACTGAAATACGAGAACGATGTGAATGACATGTTAAATTAAGCAAAAATAAGAAAAGGCAGCCGTTTATAGAACAAGATTTATGTTTTATTTTTGAAACGAAACTAATTATTCAAACTAGACTGTGGCACATCTTACGTGATGCTGTGTTCGCAGAAAGATCTTAAGGAAGGGGTGCTCCAAACATGTATCAGATCCGCCCTACGGTAAAAGAGGTAGAAAAGAAGGGCCGATTATATAATTATATTATCCTGAACCAGTTAACTGTTTTATTTCACTTCAAACTTTTTAAAACACAAATTTGATATAAAATGCTCATCGAATGTTTATATAGAAATTTATATAGAATATGTAAATACGTACGCGCACACTTCCATTGTATTCTCGGTCGATAGTGATTACGTTCTGACAAAATGTGAGATTATTCCTCTCATTACCAAAATAAAATGACTTATTGCGTATTTTATTTGTTTTTTACATCAAAATAAAACTTCGTGACCAATAGCTTTTTAATTATTGATATTGCTGGATTATGTATATTTCTTTGCGAAGACTTTTAGGATAAAAACAGAACAAATGTATGTGACTTTTGTTTACAGCTTGGTGCATTTTCTTTATGCTAGAAAACTGAATGTGATATATTGCTGAAGGAAAATTTATGAAACTCACATTCAACTCACTATAAATATGTCTCTCGAGCACGCAGTTACGAGTTTACCACTTTTCTGAGTTTTAGGCCCGCTGTTGTTGGCAACAGATTCGGTAAACGTTTTGCAGATGATGTTGACAGTGAAAAAAAGCGTGGTCTGACTCTACACTTCCAACCAACTTCGTTTGTAAGCCAACTGACTGTGTAACAGGGAGATGAATTAGTAAGTAGTTTCATTCCACAAATAAATAAAGAAGTGTGTTTATACCACATGGACAGGATGTGGCCTTTGTATTAGAGTGCTGGAGTATGAAACCAGTGATTGACCGTTCACGTCTCATTGTCTGAAACCGCGATCCGCATATTATAAGAATGATGAAAAAATATCGCTATTGGAATAGAAAGGTCCAAGAGTTGGTGATGAGTGCTGGTGTCTTCCTTCTAGTCTATCAGTTCAACATTATGGAAGACTAATATAGATACCTCTTGTGTAATTTCGTGCAAATATTTTTTAACAAAAACTAACTATGGTACTCACTTAAACCAAATAAAGGCCCAGCGGTCCACAATCACAGACTACCTAAGATCGCAAATGTTTTCATTATACATATGTTCAAGGAGATGTTAAGTTCCATCTCATATTGAATTATATAAACTACACTCCCACTTCATTGTGTGACTATGAGTCGCACTTTAGAGGAGTGTTTTAACAGCAGCAAGGTCAAACAAATACAAGCTGATTGAAAAATTCACTGTAATGTGTAACCCTAGTCTAGAGCGAACATTAACTGTAGTTTACAATTTTTCATTTACAGTGATTCTCAGGTAAACGCAAAAAAGCTGTGAGAAAATTTTAAAAATTAATTTATCAAAGAAAGAAATGGTAGAAAAATACAGTTTCCAAACTGGTAAAACCACATAGTACACCACCGATGTAAATCGTTCCATCCTTTTAATTCAAGTCTTAGAACTCATTCTAACACTTATTAGAACTGTGAAATAATACTACGTTGTAAATCAAAGGTCATATACCATTTTCAGACTGTGGTATTAAGGCAATGTGTCAGCTTCTTTGTAACAATTTTAATGGTCATTTTCTTACTTGGTTCAGTAGCAAGAAAATATATGTGAGCAATCCAGCAATGACCAGCCTTTTTACTGTCGTCTACAATAACAATACTGTAACAATCCTGAATAATTAATTGTATATAAGCTTAATCTGATGCAGTGGATAAAGTTAAATGAGTTAACACGAGGAAGCAATGCAAAAATATTTATGAAAACAAGAACAGTTTGGTGTGATGACTAGAAACGTATTCATAATGAACTTACTGAAGTTTTACCTTTGGATACTTTAAGTCAAAATTGAATTTAATGGACATGTTTTAAACTTATATGCTTATAAACCTGATTATTAGTTAACATAGGTGTATGTGATAATAGTTCTTTTATCTTCTCATTTAGACAACAAATAAATGAGTGACTATTTATTTTCTCTTTTAAAATGGTACATATATATATATATATATTTATTTATTTATAGCAATTATGAAGCAAGATGACTAATTTATTTACTTATTAGTACTGTGGTTGTGGTAACCCGTAACTGCTCTATAGAAGTACGAGCCTGTTAAAGTGACACGTTGTTCACCGAATTCACAGAACCTACAGACACACATAGTAATTGCCCTAGTGTTTAACTAGTGCACGAAGTTCAACTTTATCACTTTGGTATTCGATAAACATCTTAGTTTAAAACTAGTGGTGTAAAACTAAATTTAGAAATAAGAAGTCGTCACAATATCTCTTAACGCTCCACCCCACCTCCCGACAGAACTGTTATCATTAACTTATCATTTAACATGGCTTTTGTGTTTATTTAGTAATTAGAAATCCACATCTGAACAGATAGAAAGGAGGTACAGAAAATAACATAAATTTTAAGAGACTGCTTCCAATGCACGTAAAGTGAAGAGTCAATGCTATCCTGTTGGACTGTACCATTGGTTTCAACTAAAACATGTTACTCGTGTTTGCTTTTTGTTTAATAGTTGCTGATATGAAACTTGTATTCAAATGTCATATACCAATAGAATGAACGACAAATCTTTTTTTTTCTGGAATATATAACATTCTTTAACAACGGAATAAATAAATACCATATTTTACTCCTTATAAGACACACTTTTTTCTTTAAAAATACCTTGAAAAATCGCTATGCATCTTCCAAGACAGAAGTGATGAGTCAAAACAAGAGGTTAATTTAAGATCTACTCCTACAGATCACAATCTTATTACTTACCAATTACAAGTATTTTTAATAACATAAAACATTCAATTTAACTAATATTGTCCATATACTGTGAAAAATATGATGGATTTGACCATATTTAATCAGTAGGTTGACAAAAAACTCAAAGCTACATCAAGGTGTTGGTCGCTGAGTCAAAATATTTTTATATCACAACCACCAAAATCGCATCCCGCTGAATATCAACACAGAAACATAGAAATAAATAAAAGTCCATAAACCCGAGCGCTTTCGAAAAGTGGATCTTTCTTCTGAAGTAATAAGGTTTTTATTCATTTCTATCAATACTTTTTGAACCTACGTGTTTTTCTAGCTTCATGAACGCCAAAACATAAAAATTCTGTAAACTTCATTGGAGGGCGCATACCAGCAGTCGAAACTTAGGGTGAAGACTAGTTATCAATTGGTATCTCATTAATAACAACAGAAGAAAGTCACTGAATAATAATTAGATATAAATTGTCGAATAAACCACTGGTTAAGGAAACGAATTTTTATTCTTATTATTTTATATTATATTACCCATATGTCTGTATCCACTTAAACATATTATATAAATATCTGTAAATGGTCATATAACATAAGTATAATTTAAAAATTTCCAAAGGGATACAGAATACTATATTATTCTTGCATCATAATTTTAACCAGGAAATTGTATTCATAAGATAACAAAAACATAAAATAACTATATAATTGTATTACGTGCACATGTCGAGACTTGACCACGACATAAATTCCATGACCATTTAAAATAGTCATTTCAGTTCAAGATATCTAATGTGTTTTGTTTTCAAACAAACACAGACATGCGAACACTTCTGATAGCCACTATTTTTAAGTATTTCAAACAGTAAATCTGAAACATCAGTACTGATAACAGAATTATTACGTTATTGCAAAGTCACATTCAAAATGAATCGAACCTCTGACTTAAACGTTGTAAATCCGAAGACACTGTTTCCACAGCAGAAGAATAATAAAATGGTGTGTTTGAGGAAGTAAAATAGGTTGTTTTTTCATTTCAATCGACAAATGATAAAGAATCAAACTCATCTGTACTACAACAATATAAAAGGGTTAATAAATTTGTTGTATATTGGAGTATCTCATTAATAAGATAAACGATGTACAGCTGCATGTGACACTGTATGATGAAAAAGGTAAACAGCTCTATATGACAGTATATAATGAATATACTAGGTAAATAGTTGTATATGACAGTATATAGTGAAGGAGATAAACAAGTGTTTTTAAGTTTATCCTCCCGTGTAAACACGCAACTTATGTTAAGATTAATGTTAAACTATTGAACACGTGAGTACATTATAAACGGTGAAATAAGGATCTAGAACAATGTCTTACCGGACACGGTCTCATATCCGTGATTTCTGACTGTCGCTTTAAAAGAAACTAACCTTTGAACTTACATCGCTATTCGTAGATACAGATTTTTGCAAAATATTAGTGTTACTTTGATAAATCATAAAATGCATACCCTGTGAAAAATCATAAAACTTAAATGCGATAAATAAATGAAGTCGATGACCAAAATTTTGCTAATGTTTATAAATATTCAAGAAGGTTCCTAAATGATTTCTCAACTGTGTGCAATTGCTCCAAGTTTTTTGTATATGAATTGAATCGTCATATTTTTTTGTTTTGTGTTCAGAGAGAATTGCTCTTTGTATAAGTATGACTTTTGTGTTTTCTAATAATTTGTGAAATGTTTTATTTTTTGTATTCAACTGAAACAAAATGTGTTTTACAATATTTTTTTTTTGAAATAGAACCATTTCTCTCTAATGAGATGTCAATGTTATGCAACAAAGTGTTGAATTTTTTGCAATATGTCACATCTCACCTTGAAAAATAAAAACTTTAATTACCAAATTACCTACTTAATTAGATTCTCACTTTGAACCAAACAAATTTTCAAGATGTCTTAAAAAGTAAATTATATAAAAAATAATTGTGTGAGACGTTGTTCGTATCCCGTGAAATATTTACAAGTGTAATTATGTTCTATTGGAAACAAGAAATCCTTGAGATTAAAAAAAGATGTAGTTTCTAATGAATAGCAAAATGGAATCCTCAAAGCCAAGGCACTTGAAATTTTTTAGACGGGATTAGAGTAAATTAATCTCTAAAACATTTATTTTTACTATTTCATTAGCTATATTTATGTGCGCCAGCAATACCAAGCATTGGGCGTGCGTATTTCTCATTGTATTTCATTACTCATTACGCTTCCGGCTAGTACAGTGGTATGTTTCCGGATTTACAACACTAAAATCACGGGTTTGATTCCCCTCGGTGAGCTGAGCAGATACCCCTTAATGGCTTTACTATAAGAAAAATACACACACACACTCATTACGACCTTTACCAGTCTACCCTTAAACTGAAATTCTTTCATGGACGATAAGAGTAAACTAACCTATGAGACCATGGATGTAGTCAAATATATCAATCGAAAGATTTTGACTTCCTAATTCCAAATTATAAACAGACCTCAAATCTGCTAAGAAATGACGGTGCTATGAGCTAAGAGCTTGAACAAAATATATGGGTTAATATGAACTTCTTCTGAAGAAAACTAATTAATAACAACATATACCCTTATGGTCAAATTATAACCAATGCAATAGCAGTACAAAGAATGAAGAACTATCTTGAAAAGTAAACAGAAACCCAAACCTACCAGGATATGTGAAACGTGTATACGTAGTGTTACAAAAACTCTTGTGAAGTTTGTAGGAGAAATTTAAAAACAAACAAATGAACAGTTACCCGTAATCCTCAATTTATCAGTGCTTGCAGATTGTTGAATGTTTGAGGTTAGGGCATTATGTTGTAGTTACCATAGTAGCCGGTTGGATATAACTTTTGTAACAGTGGATTTCCACTGTGTCGAACCAGAAAGGAGAAAGAAAGTGAGTAACTGAGACAGGTAGGAGATAAGAAGGTCAGATATGTTTCTAATGAAGTAGCTACTGATTTCATCAGAGCCAAGGGTTCATTTTTTAAAAGTTTGGTATGAAATTTAGTGTTGTTAATTAATGTTTTAACTAAGGGGACCTTAGTTTTTATAAATTGCTATATGTATATCCGCGGTTAGTTTCCTGGTGTTTGCGATTTTCTAATGGTTCGAGAAGGCGCTATAGTTTTAATTATTTGAGATATTACATGTGATATCACGAGCCAATAATTGCCCTAGGTCCTTAGATGTATTACCCTAGTTGGAACACATCTATTACAACTACTGTTAAGATTCAACTGTTTAATATCGCCTTCCATATTATCATAGACACAAAAGGTAATGCGAGATGAGTGAAAGCAGAGGTTATTATGGGTAGGTCCAAGATATCTTGGGAACAATTAGAGCGAGTGTGGGTTATAATATACAATTCTATTATTGTTAGTTGCTCTGCAGGTAAAATATTGATGTTTTACGTTTCTTTCCTGAGTTCGCGCAAAGCCACAAAAGCGCTATATGCGTAAGCCGTCCCTAATTTAGCAGTGAAAGACTAGAGGAAAGGCAGCAAATGAACATCACTCACCGCCAACTCTTAGGCTACTATTTTACCAACAAACAGTGGGATGTATCATTACATTATAACACACACACAGCTGAAAGGGCAAACTTATTCCGTGATTCGAAGCCCAGTAGAAAACAAAGCATATTGTGAGTCGAGCATCCTAACTATTACGCCATGCTAGGCTTGACTTACGTTTAAATAATATAGAGTAATTGCATGTAAATATGAACTTAAAACTGACTTGAAAAAGTAGCACGAGATGTAGTTTTAGAAGAAATACTTAACTTTTTTTAAGCATAGTTGATATCCGCTAAAGGATCTCGTGTGGTCGCGGTTTAATGATGTACGTTCAGGAGTAATTCTTGCAACAAGTGCAAATAGAAGGAAATAAGTACTAAATAACAGTAGCTACGTGCTAAAATTTAGGCTTAATAAATGAGTTTAGTTTCACTTTATTTTTCATATTTTATATGTAATTAATTATTTAGAAGCATTTTCGACAAACACAGATTAGTATTGTGTCCCAAACCAAGTCGGTTTTACTTTGAACATAGAAAGACATAATCAAGGGTATTTTATACCCTTGTAAACGTTGTAAATATCTCTATGTTTATATCTGTCAGTTGTTAGCTTTTACAGAAAATAATGCTGATATTTCTTCATATATCATAAATTTTGATTTTCAAGTTTAACAATTTTGATAAAAATAGCTCGTGCTAAATTGTACATACAACAAGATAATTACTTTATTGTTTCGTTCATTACAATCGAAGTAAAGGTCCTGTGATAGAAGTAATTTATAGCAATATACAACGAAGCTAAGTGTGGGTCAGTAGTTAGCGTGCCAGAATCATGAATTAAACAATTCATGGTGAGCCTATTGTTACTACTAGAATGTGAATCACACTTTGAATTTCGTTTGATTTATTTTCAAATTTCACGCAAAGTTACAGGAGGGCTATTTATGCTTACCTTACACAATTTAACAATGAAAGACTAGAGGGAAGGCAGATAGTCATCACTTCCCACAGTTAACCCTCGGAATACCTTTTTACCAATGAATAGGGAGTTTGAAAATATACATTGTAAAGCCCCACGAGGGAAAGGGCGAGCATGGTGGGACGGAAATTCGAACCCACGACCCTCACATTGCAAGTCAAGCACCTTAAACATCTGGCCATGCTGGGTCTCCACACTTTGGAGCTTGGGGTGCGGGATAAAAGTGACAGTCAAATACCACTCTTCAGTATGTGAAGATTAATCCAAAGTGTGGAATAGGGTATTATTATATAGCTAAGCTGCGAACCTGCCTCCCCTCTAATAGTTTTGCTTTTTGTTTGTTTGTTGGGCCTGGCATGGCCGAGCGCGTTAAGGCGTGCACTCGTAATCCGAGGGTCGCGGGTTCGCGCCTGCGTCGCGCTAAAACATGCTCGCCCTCTCAGCCGTGAGGGTGTATAATGTGACGGTCAATCCCACTATTCGTTGGTAAAAGAGTAGCCCAAGAGTTGGCGGTGGGTGGTGATGACTAGCTGCCTTCCCTCTAGTCTTACACTGCAAAATTAGGGACGGCTAGCACAGATAGCCCTCGAGTAGCTTTGTGCGAATTTCCAAAAACAAACGTTTATTTGTTGTTATGCGCAAAGCTGTACAATGGACTTTTCTTGTTGTGCCCACAACGGATATGAAAACCCGATATTTAGCGTCCAGAGACTTATGGCTAAAATACTAGAGGTTCCCCGCTAATATATTAGTGAAAAATTAATTACGGCCGTGCAAAGTCAGTGCTTTGTGCGAAGATTCAAAGCTGACAAACATTTTTGAAGAAAACGGAGTCGGAAATGCGATACTTGCCATATAATGTTCAGGCTTTTCATTCGTAGAAAAATATATTTACAAGCTCTAACTATTTCTAAACTGGTTCTTTGCAGGTGGTTCTTAACGAAATCAATATAACAATCTGTATGCAAGGTATTAGAGAAGTGTGTAGAACTAAGAACAGATGTTGTTTTTATATATTTGTATAGGTAACCATTGTTTAAATACTAGAATGAAAATCAGTATTTGAGTTTGGAAGACCAGTGTCATTCTGTAAAATAATAAAAAAAATCATTTTTTCCTTTAATTCATAGAACATTAGTTTAGTCAAGTCGTTAGTAACCATTGTTTACAGAAACATTTGTGAAAAATCATTCTTTTCTTTAAATCATAGAATATTAGTTTAGACAAGCTATTAGTAGGTATTGGTTGTGGACGCTTTCGTGAGCCCCTCAGTGGCACAGCGGGCATGTCTGTGCTTTTGCAAGGCTGAAAACCTGATTTACTCACGGTGGGCAAAACACAGAAAGCCCATCGTGTAGCTTTGTGCTTAATTACAAACAAAACGCTTCTGTAAAATAAACCGTTGTTTTGTTTATAATCCACAGAACATTAGCTAAGTCAAGCCAATAGTAACCACTGTTTGCAGACGCTTCTGTGGACAATTACAGTTTCAAATAGATGGTTTTGAGGTGCACTCACATGAACGATAAAGGTAACTAACCGTTATACGTGTCGCGACTATGCACGTGCGATATCTGCGTTCTTTATTCAATATAATTTGTTTAATCGTTTAGGTGAGGACAGCCAATTACAATTTATATATTATTGTTGTGGCCTAAATAATAAACTCTAAAAAAGTAACAGATTAACGAACTTTTTCAAGATCACATATTTATCCTGATAACGATAAAATCAACTGAATATTTCTGATCTCAGCCACCCTTCTTTACAAAAAGTGTTGAGAAACAAGAACTTGCACTTGATTTAAAAATTCAGCCATAATGTCATTGTTTTCCTCTGGATTGCACAACTCCTCGTGTGTCACACAGTATCGCCAATTCAACTTGGTCCTAAGTTTGATGTACCGAAACGTTTACATTTCTTTCATTCTTCAACTGGTTCCTCTCTAATAATACTACATTTTTATCTGTAAACACCTGTGTATGTTTCATTACCACAGTAAGATAATCCTCTCCCACAAAACATTAACGTAGTTCAATGAATGACTTGAGTTTTGCGCAAAGCTACGCGAAGGTTATCTGCGCTAGCCATCTCTAATTTAACAGTGAAAGACTATAGAGAAGGCAGCTAGTCATCACCACCCACCGTCAACCCTTGGGCTACTCTTTTACCCACTAATAGTGTGATTAAGCATCACTTTATAATGCTCCCGTAGCTAAAATGGCAAGTATGTTTGGTGAGATAGGAATTCGAACCCGAGATCTAAGGATTTCAAGTCAAATGCCCTAACCACCTGGTCATACTTAAATGAGCCCTAACTACTGGCCATACTTAAATGAGCCCTAACCACCTAACCATACTTGAATGAGCCCTAACCACCTGGTCATACTTGAATAAGCCCTAACCACATGCCAAACTTGAATGAGCCCTAACCACCTGGCCATACTTGAATAAATTTGAGCTTTCAAAACGGCCCGGCATGGCCAAGTGAGTTAAGGCGTTCGACTCGTGATCTCAGGGTCGCAGGTTTGAATTCTCGTCGCACCAAACATGCTCGCCCTTTTAGTCGGGAGAGAGGCGCAAAATATTGGGTTGCGGACTAATTCGTGAGCGTTTTTTCAAGTTAAAAAAATATATTCATAAATGAAACGCTTTCGCAAAATATTTCATGTCATTTGGTAGATAATTTTTTTTTCTAATAGATGGTGTGTTTGATTTTTATATTTCTTTAATTTTTGCTTTCATTTTCAGCTCATTAAATGGAATGTCAAGTGGACAAAATCGAGCATTTTCGACACCATCTGCTTTTCGCATTTAATCGAGGTGTTAACGCCGCCGAAGCTGCTCGTGAGATCCGTTCTGTGTATGGCAAAGGAGCAATGCCTGAAAGTACCGCCCGCCTTGGTTTTCGCGCTTTAAAAATGGAAATTTTGATCTAAAGGACGGGTCACACACTGGTCGACCAATTGTGTTTGATGAAGAGCGATTGAACCAGCTTCTTCACGAAAATCCACGTCAAACGACTAGAGAATTAGCGGAGCAGATGGATTGTGATAAAAAAAACTGTGGTGAACCACCTTCATTCAATGGGCAAGGCTCAGAAACTCGGCGTTTGGGTGCCACACGGTTGGTCGACCAGTGTGTGACCCGTCCTTCATAAACGTAGATCTGCTGCTTGAATGAAAGTGAACATAGCTTGTAGCAGACGTTATATCGTGACGTAGACTGAACTTCGCATCATTTAAAAAAATATCCAAAGATAGGATATGTTACAACACTGATGCCAGAAGTGGGATTATTTTAGTGAAAACAAAATAAAACGTTGACCAAACTTAAACTCTCAAGGTGAACACTTGGCACAAAGCATTTTTGTTTTGTTTTTGAATTTCGTACTAAGCTACTCGAAGGTTATCTGTGCAAGCCGTCCCTAATTTTGCAGTGTAAGACTAGAGGGAGGGCAGCTAGTCATCACCACCCACCGCTAACTCTGGGGCTACTCTTTTACTAACGAATAGCAGTAATGACCATTACATTATAACGCCCCCACGGCTGAAAGGCCGAGCATGTTTGGCGCGACGGGGATGCGAACCCGCGACCCTCGGATTACGAATCGCACGTCTTAACGCGCTTGGCCATGCCGGGCCATGGCACAAAGCAAGGTGGAAACCCGATAAAAATAATAAGACAATGGAAAGAAGAAGAAAAAAGAGAGACAGAAAACTTGAATAACAATTTAAAGAAGATCAAAAAGAAATGTATAGAAAATTAAGAAATAAGAGATGGAAATTTAAGAGATAAGTTAAAGAAAGATATAAAATAATCAAAGAAGAATTACAAACGGAAGTATATATGTGAGCACACGAACTGAATGAAGGTGTTGCAGATTTACTGGGGATTACAACAATAATATGAACGAAGTACAGAAAGACTGTAACAATGAAATAAAAACAGTAGAGAGAGTTATCAAGAAAATGCAAAAAGTTCATATAGATCGAATATGAACACGTAATGAACATAGTAGGATTTGTTATGCATACCAGAAGGCTTGTTATGCTCGAAATTGGAAGACATTAATAGACATAAACTTCAACAGTTGGTGTTTTCATAGTATTTACATTTTGTAACATTCCAAAACTTCCGCTAATTGAACGCTTAGGTGTTAAGAAGACAATAGAGAGATTACGAGATATTTTCTATTTAGTTGAGTGCTGGACATGTGTGGAGTACAGGTGTCAATCTTGTGAAATATAATTATGAAAGAAACATCATGATCCACTGAAACTACTTTATTGGAGTATAGTTTGAAAGAATTACTGTCAATATGCCTACCTTCCTGCTATAGATTAACAATGGGAATAAATACATCATAGTTGTGATGGATTATTTCACCAAAGTACCAGAATGTTCAGTTGCTTACCTGAAACTCTAGCATGAAAATTCGTCAAATAACTTGTTTCAAGATTTGGTACAGCAATGGAACTTCGTTCATAACACAGAGTAAACTTTGAATCAGTCTTATTTGTAGAACAGTGTCAGACTCTTGAATAAAGCAGACCAGGTCAACGATTCTCCTCATCTGTCTGTTAATAGTATGATGGAGAGGTATAAATGTAAATTTTAGTAAAATCAGTCATCTATTTTTGTAGGTAAACATAAGAAAATCTGGAATCACGATATTACATTGATACTTTTGAGTTATGAAACATCAGTACACAAAACTAGAGGCAATATACTATTATCACAAGTTTGTGGGAGAAAACTTAAAAGTACCATTGGACCTTTCGTACTCACAAGTAGGGGATAGTTACTTAGTAGTTTTACGTAGAATATGCAAAGGGATTAAGAAAAGCTATTAATGTTACACATAATTTTATCAGAAAAGGCTGAAACCAGCAAGCGATAAAATGAAAAGTTGTTTTGGTGTTCATGCTTGGTTACATGTGATGTGGTTGTAAAGTTGTTTTGGTGTTCATGTTTGGTTACATGTGATGTGGCTGTAAAGTTGTTTTGGTGTTCATGCTTGGTTACATGTGATGTGGCTGTAAAGTTGTTTTGGTGTTCATGCTTGGTTACATGTGATGTGGCTGTAAAGTTGTTTTGGTGTTCATGCTTGGTTACATGTGATGTGGTTGTACATTCTCTTCCGCAAGAAAAAGTTCGGCATGGCCAAGTGGGTTAAGGCGTTCGACTCGTAATCTAAGGATTGCAGGTTTGAATCCCCGTCGCACCAAACATGCTCACCCTTTCAGCCGTGTGAGCGTTATAATATGACAGTCACTCCCATTATTCTTAAGGAAAAGAGTAGCCCAAGAGTTGGCGTAGGGTGGTGATGACCAGCTACCTTCCCTTTAGTTTTACACTGTTAAATTAGGGACGGCTAGTGCAAATAGCCCTCGTGTAGCTTTTCGCGAAATTCAAAACAAACTAAACCAAACCGCAAGAGAAAGAACAAAGTCCACGAGCTGCAAAGGTATCTGTTGTACTGAAAAGACTCAATGATATGGTTTACAGGATCCAGAAAGGTAGCTGGTTAAACCAAAGGTCATCCACTATGATTGCCTTTGGAAGCCCATCGGTGGTAAAATAGCCAATTGGGTAACTCCAGAAGAGGACTTGCAAACAGAAAGTTAATGCCGTGACAAGTTTCGGGTTCCTGTCTAGACCATTTCCGGAGAATCACCAAGAGAATAGAGGAACCAGTGGATTCATTGTAACTTCATACCCAGGAGAAACTCTCCCAGTATTGAGATAATTAGTAACCATAACGGACAAGAAAAACGCATTCTAAATACGGCTGGTATGGATATTAAAACTATAATTAAAATATAGTACAGAACAACATTTCGACCATCTTAGGTAATCTTCAGGTTAACAAAGAGAGTTAGCAACTCTTAAGGGACAAGAAAATATCCCAACTGTATATCATAAGGCTTGGAAGAAACACACACAAAACTTGATGAAAGGGGCGTTTCGCAATACTGTTTTTGATTTGTTTTACTGTGATTATTCAAGAGACACCGTTTCACACTGCAGGAAGGAGGTTGTGTCGTAAATTATATTTGTAACGTTATAACGTTCGGTCAATTCTACTATTTATTGGTAAACAATTAGCCCAAGAGTTTACGATGAGTCGTGGTGACTAGGTGCCTTTTCCCTAACCTAAAACTGCTAAAGTAGAGACGGCTAGCACAAGTAGCCCTCGCATAGCTTTGCGCGAAATTTAAAACAAGCAAACGGAATTTTGGGTTCAGCATCTTGAGTCAGTAACTTTATAGCAGTTCAGCCGCGAGATATTTTCGTTATTTTCGCCAAATAATCCAGAAAAAGCCGTCCAACGTTATCATACATTATAACAGCACATTTTTTAAAAACCTTGTGCTGTATTTGTTGTCAGGGCAAACGTAATGAAGGCTTATTAAATTTTAATAATAGTGAAAAAGTAGTGTAATCTTTTTTCACTTGAGACTCTTAAAAAGCCTGAAGTCGTCTATATAATTAAAGGCTGCTGTTACTGTGTTTCGCAAATACGTAACCAGCATTTAAAACGTAAAAAGTGGCAGTAAAATATATAGAAAAATATATTATTAGGTCATATAAGTTTTTTGGATTTATAATTTTTTCTTCTTTTGACCAGGAATACATCAGGAGTACTTAGACATCAATGTATATGATCAAATCTGTAAGTTTGTGAGGTAGCTACGACTTATAAAATTAGATATATTTTGTACGCGAATTAACATAGCTGTATGTTGGAGACTTTGTAAAGTGTATTTCACGATAATATACATAAAAAGGAGGATAATAGAAAAAAAATTAAATAGTTTTACAACTAATTGTACAGGTAAAATATTAGGAGCAATTTTAATCCATTCATTTCAGAAACTGACCAGTATTTTAATTTTCTACAAAGAGATAAACCTGCTGTAAATAAACCTGTAGATAAACCTGAGACTATTTTTTTTCAAAATAAGTTGACAAACACAAATCCTATCATACGTCTAAATTAATTTGAAAATATTAAATTAAGTATGGCAATTAAACACGTGATAAACCATTCAGTATCATGGCTGGATATTTATTTACCTGATAACAAAGTTGGACTAGCTATTTGTATCGCACACATGTCCATATAGATTGAATATATGAGAAAAATAAAAAATATACAAAGTCTTTATCTTATAAAAATATTTATTTAATTTATTAAAAATTCAAGTCTCCCGATAGGTTGGCAGGGATATCAATTTCCGTGATGGATAGAGAGCAGATTGGCTAATGAAAGAAGTTTTCTTAAGACTATTGAGGCTTAAAGATATTGATCAACCAATGAAAGTATTTCACTTAAGAGCTTTGAGGCTTAAACTTAATAATCGTTTCAAATAAAACGTAAGAATGGCATTTAAAACTTTAGTTATATCATCTCGAATACTATAGCATTTACTTACTTGTGATTCTATTTAATACAAAACCTGGATTAAGGAAATAAAAGATATATTATTTTGAGGAGTCTATAAAAATGCAATTTAAAGTTTTTCATTAAGTTCTTTCATGAACACCGTACGGATTTGTTGTTGTTTTTCTTTACAAGTTAGCGTTTAGAGCTTTAAGTCATTAGCTGAGTTCAGTCTAATCTCGCCGGAGGTCATCATTAAGTTTCTCAGTCATTCACAAGAGAGACTATCACATCAACCTTATTAACACACACAAATGGTGATAACTTCAGACTTATTATTGGACAATTATATTGATGACGTGCACAACTAAAATGGTCTATTAGATTCTGAAATATATGAACAAGTTTTACAACCTTGTTTTGTACATCATTATTATATAAGAAAGGTGAGTTTTCTCAGCCTGAGGAACCAAAGTAGACCTATATAAGGTGCCTACTATGGATATGAATATTCATTACAATAGGCCCAGCATCTGAACCAACACTTGTATACACAGACGCTTTAGGAATCTTTATAAAACATTTTTTTAGCATTTGATTTCTTCCCAAGTGTGTTTAGCAGTGTAGAAAATGGTAAGTGATATTAATTTCCTAGATCTTTTAGAAGAATGGGTCTATAGTTTCAACTGCGATTTTCAGAGAACCTAAAAGAACCAGTGCTGTACATTTCAGCACACTAAATTTAAAGCAAAACATTTCTGTTACTCAGGAAAACGTAATATCTTCATAAAGGACACGTTTCTCCACGTATTTTAAACACATTAAATAGTTATTGTTGTTTGGTATTAAGCGCACTGGACTATCTTTGGTCTCCCCACGACGGGTATCGAAATACAATTAGTAGCTTTATAAGTCCTCAGAAACAACGCCGTGCCACTGCGGAGCAACATGTAATAGTGTAAAACGTACAGAAGATTTTTCAATAACGTTATATGTTTGCTTGCTGTTGGCGAGAATAGTTCGTCAGAGAATTGAGAAAGTAAACAAATACTTTTTTTTTCAAAGGACGACATCTTGTCTTTGATATGTTAAGTACAAGTTTTATGGGTATTTATAAAGCGAACGTGCTGAAAGAACGTTCAAGCTGTATTAGTTGTATTTCTTAAAATGGATAAGAAGTTGAACAAACAAGCTGACTGAAATCATTTTGCTTCGAAATATTTCCTCTTGTGTATTTAGTAATTATTTATTTTCCTTCTGTTAGCAGTGGCTTCGTATCACTACAAAGCTCAATCTAATTCACCTCCTGTCGTCAGAATGACAGATTAGACTTCACACTTATTTTTGATATCCTACATAGGCATAGGATGATAACGTAAGGGGATTAAATATCTATACTCATTAGAAATTAGTAATTTAGTAGCATAAGTGCTGCATATTGTTCAAATATCACATAAGTAATGACTCATTTTGGTTAATAAAAGACATAAAAGTCTGGCCTGGCCAGGTTGTGAAGGCATTTGACTCATAACCTGAGGGTCGCAGTTCGAGTCCCAGTAACACCAAACATACTCGCCCTTTCAGCCGTAGGGGAGTTATACTGTGAAGGTCAATCCAACTATTCGTTGATAAAAGAGTAGTCCAAGAGTTGGCGGTGGGTGGTGATGACTAGCTGCCTTCCCTCTAGTCTTACACCGCAAAATTAGGGATGACTAGAGCAGATAGCCCTCGTGTAGCTTTTCGAGAAAATTCCAAACAAAACAAACAAACAGAAGACAAATATAAATACCGTACATACTAGATGTACTTTCGAGGGGTCTCCGAAAATGCCGTATTTCAAGATTAAGTAAAACAATTACTAAGAGCAACAAATATTTTTAATTATTGTCTTTGAAGTTCGTGTGTCATGCTGTATTGTAACCTATGGAGTGCATAATATTCTCGTGATTCATAGCACGCGCACGTTTTACTGATATTACAACGCTAAGCGTTCGTTACGTAACGTCACTTTGGTGTCTACCGACTGGCAGACAGAGAACACGCTACTGTAAGCGGTGCGAGTGGTTAAAATAAATGATTCTTCCAGGCGGCCTTGGGCCCTCTTTTGGGGAAATAATACTAAAGTACTTGGTTGGGCTATTAAGACCTGACTTTGATCGAAACTACGGTTCGAACTTGGTCATATCATGGGCTTTGTAGTTTATCCAGAGATACTGCTTGTTTCTGTATAGCTAACTATCACTCCTTTGTTTCTTTGTTACTTGCTACGAGCTGTTATGTTAGTACTCTGTTACTTTAGCCATTTGCAGGTGCATAGAACCAAAATTAATTTAACTAGGTCTGATTTGCCATTTGTATATATCGTCTTGATTTGTTACAAATACTGTTACAAATGTAATGTTTATCGATATTTGTGAAAAAAACAAAACAATAAAACAAAAGAGTAAACTCAACGTATAAGGACATAGAACACAGAAATGAGTTCTGGATTACTTATGTCACGGAACTAACCCGTAACAAGTAAAGACTAGAACAGAATATTTTTAGTTAATGGTGCATTAATACTATAGCTTTGTATTTATAAGTTTCTCTTGCACGAGAGAAAGTATCCAATGGTTTTCAAGAATATGTATTACCAAGGACGAGGAAACCTTGATTTCAACTGAATGTTGTTTTAAAACGATCTCTTTGGATAAGCAGTAACCTTCTCACAACAAGGAAAACAAATTAATATATTAAGATGTGGATTGGTTTGTTTTGAATTTCGCGCAAAGCTACACAAGGGCTATCTGCGGTCCTTAATTTAGTAGTGTAAAACTAGAAGGAATGCAGCTTAGCTAGTCATCACCACCAACTCTTGGGCTACTCTTTTACCAACGAATAGTGGGATTGACCTTTACACCGTTGAAAGGGCGAGCATGTTTGGTGTGAGGGGGATTCGAACCCACGACACTCAGATTACGAGTTAAGTTTCTTAACCAGCAGGCCATTAAGTTGTGATGGGAAAGACATTTTTTTCTTTTATATTCCATTTTAGACTAAACTTGCTTTTAGTGGTTCGTGTGCTGGTTTGTTTACCTTAATTCTAAAGCCTCGTGTCACACTTTTAATGAAACAAACAAGAAATGTGGTATACTGATTGTCACACTTTTCTTTTGAAAACCCCAAAACGTTATACTAATGTTAAGTGCTCATTTAAATTTTATATATGTAATAAATTTCTACGTTACTTGAAATTATAGTCAAACTAGAGAAATGTCACCAAATTAGGAAACTTTAAATTTATTTATTTTTTTCTCGCTCCCTTTCCCTCCCTAGTGGCTGAATAGAAAGTCCGAATGCTTAAAACCCCACAAATCCTGGGTTTGATGCCTGTGATTGGCACAACAAGAACAGCATATTAAATATTTTTTTACTTAACAAATAAGAATTTTCTTGTCTTAAAATACATGTTGAAAAGAAGTAGCATAATTGAACATTTTCAAATATTTCTTTTAATTATTTAATGCATTGCTTTGCTATCTAGCTAAGGCCCGGCATGGCCAAGCGCGTAAGGCGTGCGACTGGTAATCCGAGGGTCGCGGATTCGCGCCCGCGTCACGCTAAACATGCTCGCCCTCCCAGCCGTGGGGGCGTATAATCTGACGGTCAATCCCACTATTCGTTGGTAAAAGAGCAGCCCAAGTATTGGCGGTGGGTGGTGATGACTAGCTGCCTTCCCTTTAGTCTAACACTGCTAAATTAGGGACGGCTAGCACAGATAGCCCTCGAGTAGCTTTGTGCGAAATTCCAAAACAAACAAACAAACTATCTAGCTATTAAATTAGGATGTTAATGTAAGGTAATTACACGTCTAATAATCGTTAGAAAGGTACATCAGTTATTGTACCGTTTTAAGTCACTGTAAGATATTCTGACATCACCACTCTATTTATTTATTTTTTTTATTAACGTTGAAACATAGAAACAAGTGGAAAATTTTCTATAATATCGACTTTATTATGAAGATAGACATAGGAGCATGCATTTTGAAACGTTTTTTAGAAATTTGCAGCCATTTTTTAAAAAATGTATCTGCATACAATTCCGTTTACCTCATAAAAGTATAACACATTACAAGAAATTTAACATAGATATTTTAAGGTGAAGTACTAATTTGGATTGTTTGTTTGTTTTGGAATTTCGCACAAAGCTATTCGAGGGCTATCTGTGCTAGCCGTCCCTAATTTAGCAGTGTAAGACTAGAGGAAAGGCAGCTAGTCATCACCACCCACCGCCAACTCTTGGGCTACTCTTTTACCAACGAAAAGTGGGATTGACCGTTACATTATAATGCCCCCGCGGCTGGGAGGGCAAGCATGGTTCACGCGGCTCTCAGATTACGAAGCGCACGTTTTAACGCGCTAGGCCATGCCAGGCCTACTAATTTGGATCTGACATTTCAATTAAGTTTCTTTTACATACAACTTTCAAAAAGATTAATTTACACATTCCAAATTTTAAGGAATCTTATGAATGTAACAGGGAGTGAGTTATCCTCCGATGGTTTAAATAGGGTTACCTATAAATATGTTTTTTCGTCTTTGCTTGTACAAAATTTAACGTAGCTGTTTAGTACAGTTTGCAGTACATTTACTGAAACTTCAGCAATGACTCGACAGCAAAAAGTAATCACATCGAGTGATATTAAAGAATAAAATGTAAACCAAACAAGTAGAATTAAAATGTCTACCTTCTATTCAATATTACAGTTTCATTACTTACGAATATGATACACATAATACCGGTTGTTTAAATTTGTTGAACTTCTTTTCAATTGAATGTAAATGTTACTTCCATAATTAACGAATAGATGGCGCTCAACAAAGGTCTAATTCGAAATAACACGAGGAATGATTGACGTGGAGACTGCATAACTGAAGAAATTTAAGTGTTATCCCGATCAAAATTAATGTCTTTTTACGAATAAAATATGTGTATCGATAACATATATTACTGACTGGATTTTATTGGTCATTATGAAAATATAATTCTCTGTTTAACTATATAATTAAACTATTCCATCTAAGCCTAAAAATCGAGCTAACTTCCACGTTGGAGCGAAGAACAAGACAATTTCCAAGGTCCCCGAGTTCCTCTATCGTTGATCTCTCATTATAAACAATGCATAACCACATTATATAAATAATCTAGGTATAAATAATAAAGTATGCAAGGTTCGGTAACCCTTTACACCTTTTCGTTCTGAAAGTGTTTTGGAAACGAATGCATTGTGTGGCTACAACGTGCTCCACTTTTTTCTTTCACTAACTTTATATTATTCCCAATGGGTGTGAGTGCAAGGGAAGTGGGACGAAAATTAACTGCTCACGTGACGCCTACTTTCGTTTCTCGAAAACATTCATTAAAATATGCTCTTGTACTTTAACTTTCTTCCTGTTGTTCGAACACAATTTTACTTTAAGCTGTTGGATACATCACTGACACATTTTGAATTGGTGCCCTGAGTTTTATTTTCAACTGAGAAAGAAAAAGAAACAATTATATTTTATTTTTCTAATCTAATGCTGTCTTCCTGTAGTGGATGAACGGTAAGTCTTGGGGGGACCAATGACTTTAAAGAGTGAACAGCTTATCTTGTAGCTTTGTGCTTAATAACTAAAAGACACAAAAAATCCTTAATTAATACTTTTTACATGAGTATTATCAGGGAAACGGAAGCTGGATTATTATAACTATTGGTTTCCTGTACTGCATAGCAAAAAACGCAAATAGGCAAAAACATGAGTCGCATATACTTATCGACGATCGTGTGTATATATATATATATATATATTACAATATTAAGATATATAGCTCTAGTTTGCGTTCACTGGCCTGGAGGTAAGTCCTATGCTTTCAAATACACTAAATACATTTCACAAACAAACCTACAAACTTTAATGCAATTTCTGACCTAATTTACATTGAAACAAACGGCATTTATCGTACAGTTTCCGGGTTAAACGTCTACATAAACTTAGCGTTAAAATTAGTATAATAAACACAAGTACATTCTTTTTTTAAGTCTATAGAACGTTTATCATACACATAAATAGATAATTATGTTAAATCTTTATATAATTATGTCTGTTAAGTATTGAATAAAATTAGTTAAACCATTTCGCAAGGAAATATTTTATTACTGGATTAACTTTACCAGTTCAAACCAGTTTACTTACTTTGTTCCTATGAAAGGTGTTAGCTATATGTAAAAAATGTAAATATTACTTGTAGATTGTGTTTATTATAAATGAAACGATCGCAAATAACCTTTTTAGATCTCTGTATGTTATTGATCTGTTATGGGTAATAAATTTTCGCTGATTTATTGTCCTCCCCTAAATGTCTCTGTACACATGTTACAGACGGACAACAACGGTATTGGGATTGAGTGCACTTTAACCACTTTCGAAACCTGGTTTATATCGTCGTAGGCCTGCGGAAATACTGCTGTGCCACTTGAGGACTGGGGGGTAAAGTCGAAATGATTCGAGCAGATTTGTTCTCTTTTATATGCAAAAACGGCTCGTTTGGGTTAAGAAAATATTTTACATAGAAGAGCGAACAACGTTTCGACCTTCTTCGGTCATCGTCAGCTTCACAAAGAAAGAGGTAACTGACCGGAAGCTGACCACATGTTTGGAAGGGGTTGTGTAACTGAGTGTCGCGATGTAGAGGGCGAGGTTAGATGAATAAAATAAAAAGTCACCTTCACACGTTTTCGAACACTGTAAGTGAAATAAACACAACATAACCATAGAAAACACTCAAATACTAAATAAAGAAAATTAAAGAAGTCTTACTTTACAATAACTTAAACCCCAAATAAAACAATATAAAGGAACGCCATTATACCTATATTAATATTATAGATAAAATTATCTATTCAAACATCTAACCCCGCCCTCTACATTGCGACACTCAGTTACACAACCCCTTCCAAACATGTGGTCAGCTTCCGGTCAATTACCTCTTTATTTGTGAACCTGACGATGACCGAAGAAGGTCGAAACGTTGTTCGCTCTTCTATGTAAAATATTTTCTTAACCCAAACGAGCCGTTTTTGCATATAAGATGTGTTGTCTGTTTTGGTTTGTTTCTGAATTTCGCACAAAGCTAATCGAGGGATATCTGCGCTAGCCGTCCCTAATTTAGTAATGTAAGACTAACTATAGGGAAGGCAGCTAGTCATCACCACCCACCGCCAACTCTTGGGCTACTCTTTTACCAACGAATAGTGGGATTGGCCGAAACGTTATAACGCTGAAAGGACGAGCATGTTTGGCGCGACGGGGATGTGAACCCGCGACCCTCAGATTATGAGTCGCAAGCCATGTTAGGCCTAATGTTATGTTACTTGCGGCAGTTGTTCAGAGTTCCTCATGCTATTGCTTCTGTCTAAAATATTGGACTTAATATATTCTACGTACCATACATAAAAAACAACAAACATTAAAATAAGTAAACTATGAACAGTTCTACATTAAGCTTCACTTGATTTTTTTTTATCCCAGAACTCTTGATTTCGAGTTGAGTTTTGAATTGTTTCAACCTTTATTTGTTACAACGGCCAAAAATTAGAATACAACAAGATTGTTGAATATTGAATTTTCATTTAATTTATTTCCCTAAGAACTTTAGACCTTGAAGAATTATGCATACATCAGGGAAAAAAAGTTTATTTTATTTTATAAATTTTAACTCCAAATACAGATTATTATCCCCTCAGTTTAAAAGTTTTCATTAATTTATAAACATGAAATCACTACTCACATGAATAAGCATTAATGTGCCTTTTACAGCTAGCTATGTCACTAAAACTGTTTCATAAACCTAAATCACGATATAGACCCCCAAGTACGAAATTCAGACATTATCAACTGCTTATTTCTTTTATTTGTTGGTCAAAACAACTTGTAGGCTACAATCACTTCTGTTATTAACAGAAGTGATAATTTGCCGATTTTCCACTTTCTGTAGCTCGAACTTTGATACTCCATAGTGCCACATATTTTCTTTGGATGTGTAATACTGGATTCTTACTTCATATACCAAGCTTCAAGGCAATCCATTATTAAATACACGTGACATAAGATATTCAATTTCCATTAAATATCTTCCTATTTCCTTTCTTCACACTCAAAGTACGAAAAATGTATTTGATAGAAAAACATATTTAAAACTTTTACAGATTTTTTTACTTCAAATTTGGTGCACTAATAGATCTCTACAATCTCCAATTATTTATTACATTCAGTCTAAATATAAGTGCATGTGCAGGGCTATTTAAAAGAAACTACTCAAATTTAACCAAAATGTGTGGTCAAAAAAGTCAAAACTCAAAAGGTCACATAAACTATAGGTTTAAAATGTTTACTAGAACTTCATCTAAGAGTAAACGTGAGCTGGTTTTAGTTTTTACTCATTCAGAGTAAAGACTGCTTGCTGACTTAGTCAGTAAAGCTATAGGACGATAGCACGTACAGATATGTTACGTATTGGTTAAGCCAAACAAACTACATTAGCAGTTTCTTGCTCAAATTTTGAAAAAAATCATACGGGTAGACGGTTATTATTTGATGCCAATTTTTGAGCACAAATTTACTCAATTTTATTATATTATACAAAATTAAAGATAGTTTGGCGTCAAATGATATTAATTTAATGAATTAGAGTAAATGATAATGTTCGTACGGTTCTATCGAGTGCAGGCTGGCAATGACAGAAACTGTTAATCTAGTCTCCATAGCGATATCGTAATCCGAGGGTCGCGGGTTCGAATCCCCGTCGCACCAAACATGCTCGCCAGTTCAGTCGTGGGGGCGTTATAATAAGGCGGTCAATCTCACTGTTCGATCACAAAAGAGTAGCCCAAGCGTTGGCGGTGGGTGGTGATGACCAGCTGCCTTCCCTCTAGTATTACATTGCTTAATAAGAGACAGCTAGCGCAGATAGCCCTCGTGTAGTTTTGCGCGAAATTTGAAAAATCCCATAGTGATACTATAAAAAAAACAATAGCTAGTCAGATCGAATTTTTTATTCAGCTTGAAGTACGACGGTGAGTAAAACAAAACACAAGGCCTAGCTAATGAATCAATATTTACTGTAAAATGCTGTAAGTGTAGCTACCAGTTTGGGTACTAGTTATGATTTCATTCCACAAAGTTGTGCCTGCAACACTTTTTTTCATACTGAAGGTGTTTTTGATTAAATTTAGAATGACTAGGAATAATTATACACTTTCTCGAATTATTAAAAAAAGAACTATTAAACAGTTATTCTACATGTTGTCTAGGCATTATATAGAACATCTGCATTGTGGTTTAGTACATACGATTCGGTTTTACGTACACTGTAAAATCTGTACACTTTCCCAAGTACTTAACGAATCACAAAGACACAATTGTACATAAATAGTTGATTTAATTCGATAAAAAGGTAAATAGCTCGAAGCTATGCAGAATATTGAAAATAAAATTAGTAACGCGTTTTATTTCTTCACACAGGATAAAAAAAATTATCTTTCGTAGAAGGGGGGTCTTATAACATGTTTTCTCCTTTGTTGTTTTTTTTCCCTCTGGCTTTTTAAATGGATATTTCTCCTTCAGATTTCCATCACGTTACATTTTTAACAAGAGGTTTCTCACAGAACAATAATACAAGGTTGTCTAAGAAGCTAATTGCTATGTCAAAGATAACGTATTTGAATAACCGTTGAATTATAAATAAACGTAATATAACTTATATTACTCACTTTTACCAAACTTTTTATAATTAATAATTTTATATATATAACATCTCAGTTCGGCCAATCGCCTTAAAAACATTTGTAAAAATGAAAAGACAGAAAGGTTACTTTGTGATTGATGTTCCAAATATGCTTCAGATGATGGGTAAGGCCTCATTAAGTATAGTGTAATGAGTGTCATCTTGAGGTTCGGCGTTAAGGGTAATTACTCAGGCGGCTATTTAAGGCACCAAGTACTCTGGGGCTCCACTGTGAGTAGGGTCCCAACTGAGCTATTTATTAAAACATCGACGTTTTCAAACCACGAAAAGTAGAAGAAACTCATCACAAAGCTCAAATGATTCTTGAATAAGAGTCCATAACATATTTTAAATTAATGGTTATTTTCTGAATAAAAAGTTACTGATTTATTTCGTCACTTTTGATGCTATTAGGTTGTGGTTTTAAGGTATAGTTTTTTAATATGAAGCGTTCATCTGAATTAATTTTATTTTCCTCTTCAACAGCTGGCTAACAACGTTCGTTTTCTCCTTATCAAACTTCTGATCTCCATGTTGCTGTCAGTGGATTGCGCTCCACCTCAGCATTCTTTATTTCGAAGCATCCAAAAGACATTCACAGCAACAGCGATGTCTCCTGAAAATAACCAACTTAATAAAACACATCATGACACCTCACTTGGCTACAACTTGAATAGAACTGGACTGAACGATATGGCAACAGTTTCCAATCAAACGAGACTGAATGAAATGTTAATGGAGCCTTCTGAAATTAAACAAAACGTGACAAACATCACCACATATGATGAAAAGTGGAACGGTGACGCCACTGCCAACAGTGACATATTTTTTGTAAAAGTGCAGCCAACCTTCGCCACGTACAAAAATCTATCAATTTTAAGCGAAAACACAACTTTCCAGAAACACCTGCCGACAGAAGCAGACGAAAATAGTGAAGAAACAGATACGTTTAATGAGGGTCAGAGAAAGAAAATCGTCACTCGACAGGTAAGTGAGACCATGACACATGGTTCTAGTGAGAAACTACATCCTATTTCAGATTCAAAGACAACCGAACAATTACACGAACCTGCAACGAAAGAAAACAATACAACAGACAGTGACAAGGTATCTGCAGTTTCATACTCCTCAAATAAAACGCTAGGTTATAATGGAAACATAGAAGTAATCAAAGAACAGAGAGACGGCTCTAACGACGAACAGACGTTGCCTGTTCCATTATGGCTCAATAATACCTCCAGAGAAGACCAATGACAGCGAGAAGCTGAAAAGATAAAGTTAAACCCACATAAAGATGTAGTGAACTTCTGTTGTTATCATGCAATGTCTATTTAGCGAGCTGTTTTAGAATTTCTAATAGCATGAAAATATCCAGTTTCTTAAACGTTAATAAAAGTATGTTCTATATTTTACCGTGTTTATTTATTTTTTTCTCTTTTATATTTTTAAAGTATGTTAATCCAACAAGGTTAGTAAATATATTACATTTATTTATTCATAATGTACACAGATGAGAGGAGAAAGCTTTCCCTGGGTTTTCCAAGTTTTAGGCTTATTTTTCATTTTTCTCTGACTTCTTTATCTTTTTCAATCCTCCGACTCTTTCATGTGTTTTTTTTTTCAGGTTTGTGATCCCTGAATAGTATATATTTGAGCGTGTGTGTGTTTGTTTTATGGCAAAGCCACACTGGGCAACCTGCTATCGAACCCCTGATTTTAGCGTTGTGGAATATTTTTCCTTGATAGGCTGAACAAAATGAATAGATTCTTAACATGTTGAGTATTTGTTTTGATTTTTTAAAAGTTATTATCTAGTATTGCAACTTAAAATAATTTGTTTTGTGAATTTCACGTAAATGTGTGTGTGTTTATTGTAATTCCTTTTGCAAATATGTAAATAAATAATAAATCTATCTTTTATCTTTGTCGACGATAAAAGTGCAAACTGTCGTAAAGTGAAATTACGAAAATTATACAATTTTGTATTTCTGTTTTTTAATGTTGACAAACCTACTTAGATTTAAAGCCGCATCCCCCTATGGGACAGTGATAAGTTTACGGACTTGCAACACTAAAATCCTCGGTTTGATTCCACGCGACGGACAAACCAAATAGCCCACTGTGGTTTTGATTTTAAATAATTACCAAACTAACCAATTTCGTGCCGCCGTGACTATTTTTGAACTACTGACCGGGTGGGACTTGAGGGGAAGATAAGCAACCAACAACACATTACCACTCATTGCCCACACATTTATAACCTACCCACAGCTTTGGAAGTCTGCTCTATGACCACAACATTGTTTTCTAAGCTCTTTCTCACGCGTTGGCCCATCGATACACTGGTGGGCTTATAACGCCTATATCGGTGTTTGATGCCAGCGGGGGGACATCGTAGGTAGCCAATGACGAGCTTTGCGTTTAAATCACACAAACATACAAAAAGAACTCATGTTTACTGACCTGGCACGACCTGGTGGTTAGGACACTCGAATCGCATTCTGCGGGTCTCGTGTCTTTGTCACCTAACGTGCTCGCCTTTTAAGCCATAGTGGCGTTGTTATGTAACAACAATCAATCATGCTGTTCTTGGTAAAATAGTATCCCAAGAGTTGGCTAGTTAGTTGTGGAGACTAGCTGCGTTCTGCCACTGCTAAATTAGGGACGGATACCACATACGTCTCTCGTGTAGCTTTGCGCGAAATTGAAATAAATAAATATTATATTTAGATCATCATATATAAAAACTACATCATAGAAAAATAACAAAAACCTTAACAAACTTAAACCTAGACAAAGTAGGAATTACTTATGTTTTAGTTCATTTTACTATTAAAATTGCCCCCCCCCCCATCCAGTGGCACAGAGTTATGACTATGAATTCGCATCGCTAGAAACCGGATTTCGATATCCGTGGTGGGCAGAGCACAAATTGTCAATTGTGTAGCTCTGTGCATAACTAGGAACATATAAACATGTTAAATTTGGTAAATAGTAATGCTTTACAGAATGTTATTTATATTGCAGTCAAACGTAAGTTGTTTTATCTTCTCCTTTCCATTTTTCTTTTAATCTGGAAGACCACAGTTTGAAAATACTAATCTAATTTTATTATAACTATTGACAGAATCCACTGTGATCTTGAAATTGATTACCATCCACCATTGTGCATCACATCGAGTAATTAGGTAATCGCCTGTTGCAATTGATTTCGTAAATAACTGACAAAACTATGAGCGGCTTTAATGATTTTCAGCAAGGGAACCCAGCAGCGGTGGGATTACATTCTGATGACATTTTTTTATATTTTTCAGGATCCTTGTTATTAGGAATCCTGTGACCGACAGATTCACGAACTTAAAACTAGTTTGATATACGTATTTCTATACATTTCTTAAAATGTCTAACATCTACCATATTGAAGTAAATAAAGCAAAACAAAACAACATTCATTGCGGAAGAGTTTGTGTTGTTTTGATTGAACAATTAGAAAACATTTGGCGCTGTTTTCAAGGTCTAGATCAATGGACCAAAACCACGATCTGATCCAAGACTATGAGAGCCAACTCAACTCGTAAATGTAAGACAAACCAAAAATTCTTGAAATATTCAAGATGTAGTTGTGAATGTAATGGTTTCATTGCAAGGAATAACCTAAACCGTAGGTCCAAGTTTGATGAGGGAATAACTTATTCAAGGATATTGTAATTTATTAGACGTACCAGCTAAATAGAAGATTCGTCAACTGATTTCTGCATTAACAGCGAAACGTAAAACAACAGTATCGCTATCTTTCCCCCCCCCCGTTCAAGAAGGAGGGATTGGAATATTATACAAATGCCAATTAGTTTCAATATTTTATGAAACTAATGGCATAGTAAAGTCCGAAGATGCAGTGTTGAAGTTGAAACAGATGCACCATACATTACAAAATAATGTTCCTAGCGATTCTGAAATACGAAATGCCATTTCTGCAATGAAAAGTAAACAAGAAAGATACTATCATGTTCCATATGGTACCACTTTAATATATTTCATATAGATATCATCATGTCGTATTTTCATTATTATTTCTTGTTTTCTTTTCTCTGTGTCGAACTTAATTTATCGAGATCTATGGAAATTCCATAAATCACTGATATTTAGAATGATCCCCCCTGTTGACCATTCTAGACTCAATACTAAAAGGTGTTAGGTTGGCTCGTGTGATAGTTGTTTAGGAATGTGACACACTTCGCCGGGAATTCTAAGATTAATTATGGCCAGGCATAATTACTACATGGTAAAGAATGTCGTGTGCCACAGCGTAAGGCCTGGTGAGTTAAGGCATTCGACTCGCAACTTGAAGGTCACGGATTCGAATCCTAGACACACCAAACATGCTCTCCCTTTCAGCCGTGGGGGCGTTATAATGTGATGGTCAATCCCACTATTCGTTGGTAGAAGAGTAGCCCAAGAGTTGGCAGTGATGACTAGCTGCCTTCCCTCTAGTCTTACGTTGCTAAATTAGGGACGGCTAGCGCAGATAGCTCTCGTGTAGCATTGCGCGAAATTAAAAACAAACAAACAAACCACAAAGTAATCCCAATGACTCCATCGCTTTCTGTAACTCTGGCCCCCCAGTGGCTCAGCGGTATGTCTGAGGACTTACACGCTAAAATCCGGGTTTCGATACCAGTGGTGGGCAGAGCACAGATAGCCCATTGTGTAGCTTTGTGCTTAATTCAATACAACAACTGTAACTCTGTCGAAGGTAGTTACTCTACTTTTTGAAAGCGTGGGAGTCATTCGGTTTCAGTTGTGACACAAAGTTTTGTCTGTTCATTCTACATGCTTTTCAGCATAAAGCAAAATATTTCATTGTATGCTTAAAATATTCTCTTTCAGAAAACACGTCAGAGAATATCCTGAATCCTCTTGTTTGTAAATATAACAAATAGTCACAATTCGATAAGTTAATCAGTATAAATTAATGTTAACTCCATTGTTTCAATAACAAAATGAAATTTCATTCTTTCTTAGTGTCTCCAGGGGCATAGCGCTATGTATGCGAACTCAAAATGCGAGAAACCAGGTTTCGATATATATAATGTGAAAAACTGAAAAGTGGCCAATGACACTTTTGGGCTAGTCTTTCTTAAATGTTCAATTTAATTTCACTAGTATTTTGGGGCAAATTTCTCCTAGTAAGCACCTTACACAAACATATAATTTTTAAATTATGAATCATGATGGAAAAAGCTTTCCAAACATATAAAATATATTGAGTTTCTGTTAGGTTTTCCTTAACCCAAGGAACTAAACAATAGTGTGGTGTTAAAAGTAGCATGTCGCCAGCAGAAAAAAATTAATTTCAAGGCAACAACATAAAAACAAAAATTATAAGTTTGACTGAAGTCTTCGTTGTGATTAATTATTGAATATTTATGTTTTGGGAATTTGTTATTACCCGATTGTTCCATTACGTTTTCACACATAAAACTCTCTAAAATAAAACGTGTCCGTAATCATGGCTTACCGCTGAAGCAGTGGTAAGTCTACTGATTTCCAACGCTAAAATTAGTAGTTCGATTCTCCTCGGTAGACTCAGCAGATAGTCCGACGTAACTTTGCAATAAGAAAACACACACGATCAGAGAAGTATATAATTTGATTTAATCATACTCCAAACGCAGAGATATTCTGGGTATGCCCATTTGGAGCTGGGCCCTGCATGGCTAGGTAGACAAGGCACTCAACTCGCAATCTCAGGATTGCGGATTAGAATCTCCGTCACGCCAAACATGCTCGTCCTTTCAGCAGTGGAGGCGTTATAATGTGGCAGTCAATTCAACTATTCGTTGGTAAAAGAGTAGCCCAAGAGTTGGCGGTGGGCGGTGATGACTAGCTACCTTTCCTCTAGTCTTATATTGCTAAACTTGGGACGGCTAGCACAGATAGCCCTCGTGTAGCTTTGCGTGAAATTAAAAGACAAAAATAGATTGTTTAGGCAGAGTATTTATTAACGGCAACTGCCTGATGTGAAGACACTAGTGTAGAGGACGATTTTAAGACGAAAGGTGGAAGACTTACGAAACGTCGTCTTCTGCACTTGTGTTTCCACAATAGGCAGTTGCCGTTAATAAATACTCTGCCTAAACAATCTATCAAAGAATAACTGAACATGAAATTACGTGAACTTCGTAATTACTTTACTTTATTTTATTTAATTAATCAATATTTTTATTTAATTAATCGTAATTAATTTACTTTAGTTTTGCATCAGAATGGATTACATAGAGTGCATAATGCTTTTTCCGCCAAATTTATTTCCACTATATGCAGACAATTAGCGTAGAGTGGATTTGAAATGTTAAAGGTCATAAATCAACTCGTATTCCTGCAAGAAAAGTTCTTGACAGTGAGATTACATAATAGATGTATATCTCTTTAACTGTATAATTAACAGTCAACTGGTGTAAGTTGATGGTAGTTTTAGGTTTAAATGATTGATAAATTACAAAGACAAACCCTTAAGCAATAATTAGGGTTCTATTTATAAAGACGGATAACAGGGAACACGGTGAGATGCATGTAAAGGATTTGACAGAGTGGGTAAATGAGATCACCATTTCAATTCAATTCTTTATATATATACTTTGTACTTCTTAGTATAATGCCATATTATAAACGTTTATAACCTGTGTTACTAGTCTAATACACAATAACTAGTCTTATTAACTTGCTGCACCTGGATATACTTTAGAAATGTAAAGGAGATTACGGTGGTTTTTATACCTGTCTTTACTAATACACAGAGTTGGTATGCAATTTTGGTGATGTGTTTCTATTCATGTTTTATAACGGATCGTAAACAATGTCGGCAGCTAAAATATCACAAAAAATGCAGCAAAATGGAAAACCTTCTTACAATTTGTTTGCTTTTTGCATTTTTATTCTAGGTATAATATAATCTGGTAAATGAGAACACACTTGAAAAACAGGTGTCACATTCATCAAGATATAAAGATATGACAGAACGTAGCTCGAGTGCTGAAAGTTTCCACAAGGTTTTCCAATAATCATCTGTTCAAAAACTGAACAAATCATACTTGTAGGAGGATGTTGGCTTTCAATATTTCTCAATTAATAAATGAACACTTAACAAAACCCTGGCCTTTTTACTTCACTACACACACATCCAGTGTATAGACTTATCTGACAGTTACTTTAAACCACCTTCAGACTACCATTGTTTTTGAGGTTAAGTTTAAATTATAATTTATTCTTGGTATTTAAGAGGTAAACGTATTTCGATCATAGTGGCTGTTTCTAGAAAGAAGATGATAAAAAGGTTTAAGGACAGTGTAAACATATTTCCAGTATTATTATTTTATTAGTATTATTATTTTGTAATATGTACAACTTGAAAATAGTTTATTTCAAAGATTTGTTAAATTAACACTACAAGTACCATTGCTGTAAAACAATAATCAATCCAACATACGTATAACAATGCAATTTAGAAATTGTTGAAGTAAAATAGAAAAATATCATAAAAGCTAAATAATTTGTTAATCCTCTGATTCACAGGACATAATATAAAAATACCTGAGTACCACATGTGATTTACAGTAATATTTATTGAATATGCAACCAATGCTCGCGAATGTGGCAACATGAACTGGTTGTCTTGGTTCAAAGTGTGATACTGGGAAAGAGTTTTGTATAAGCATCACAAATGGCGCTCAAAGCAAGTATGGATGATGATAGGTTAAGATGGTTCTACTCGAGAGAAAATGTAATCCTAGGTGAAATACAACACATTATTTTGGTAGTTTCTTATGTTTTCATTATCCATCACACTAATTTTCCACTTTGATAAGTAGTCAAGTAAGCGTATCCATAAAAACCATTAAATGACCTGAGACAGAAAAAGAGTCAAATACAACTGAAGTAAAAGGGTGTCGCCTAGTGGTTAGTATGTCGGCATTGTAGACGCAATGATTTAAAGTTCGAGTCCCGTTGCCGTAAAAACTCTCCCCTAATTTTGGGTGTACTACAGGAGTAACGGTCAAAACTCATTATTCGACCAGACGAGAGTAGCTCAAAAATTGCATTGGGTGTTATTGACTACAGCCTTCAATATATCCTATAAGTTCAAAATTAGAGACGAACGTCTATTTACACACGGATTATTGTCTAATTTTTATTGAAATTATAAAACACAAAGGTTCTAAGAACATATTTACTTTATATCTTTCTTGGCCCGGCATGGCCAAGCGTGTTAAGGCGTGCGACTCGTAATCTGAGGGTCGCGGGTTCGCACCCCGGTCGCGCCAAACATGCTCGCCCTTTCAGCCGTTGGGGCGTTGTAATGTTACGGTCAATCCCACTTTTCGTTGGTAAAAGAGTAGCCCAAGAGTTGGCGGTGGATGGTGATGACTAGCTGCCTTCCCTCTAGTCTTACACTGCTAAATTAGGGACGGCTAGAACAGATAGCTCTCGAGTGGCTTTGTGCGAAATTTCAAAACAAACAAACAAACAAACAAATTATATCTTCCAGAGTTAAAAGATATATTTAACCCCACTACTTTATTCATGTTTTAGGTCAAATTCCTCACATGCCGAAATGACAAAAAGGACCCATTCCTTAACTCTGCGTTAAATGACGCGCCTCCCTTTTGGACGGGATGCCAGTCCATTGCAGGTTAACTCCCCTACGCATCGCGCACTGGACAGGCTGAAATAATTGAGCATACTGACCTTTGAATCTTATTATAATGCGATGTACACGTTCAAAACTCGGATATCTGAAACTACCGCATTGATCATCGCCAATCATAACTGGATAATATTTTTATAACAAGACAGTAGTTTTATATCTGAATAATGAATAAAACAATTTAACTTTCCACAAAAATGAAGTGTTTCAGATTTAACCAATAAAAATTATAAAAAATGGCAAGTTTCAAATGTAAAATAATCAAAAGATAAACGTTAAGATATTATTTGTTTTTCTTTTGTAAAAGTCTCATGAGTGTTGCAATAGAGAAACAAAGTACTTTCTTTTACTTCTACAAATGCTACTCTGCGACGTAATGCTGTGATGATAACTCACTTTAAAACTAAAATGTTTGTAAAATCCTTTTTCTTATGGATGGTGAACATTATCGAATGTCAAGTACGAGTACCTTGTGGAACTGTCAGACAATTCTAGAAAAGGTTGCAGGCCTAATAGCCTCTCACAGGAACTAGCACTTATAAAGGACGGGTATTTTTCTTAGTAATTACAACAGCTTTTCAAAATTGTGTTCAAAATGAATTGTAATTAAAAAAAATAATACTATTGAAAACATAAAATATCGTACCAACAATTACTGTGTGCTAGTGAAATTTATCTATATCCTGTTTTGTTTTGATTGAGTTTTTGTATGTATGTGTATGTATATTTTTGTGTCAATTATGCGCGTGCCCGGAGAGTCCTATAAAAGTTCTAATCAGTCCCCTGCCTAAGCTTTGACCTAGTTAAAGATGTCGGGTGACTATTTCCTCTCTCGTGTGGTGTAAATTGCGACAGCACAACGAAATCTGGGATGCCAGTTACAATGAGAAACGTAAGCTAAACCTGATAAACATTCAGAATAGAATATACTTTCTAAGAATGACTTACATTACCAACTTTGAAGTACACATTGAAATACAAAACTGAGATGTGTAGTAAACCCACCACGCTGTCTCAGGGATAAGTGTGAAGGTTCATAAAGATAAAAGCGAGGCTTCGATGCACGAGGTGGGCAGAACACATGTTGTCCATGATGTAGTTTTGCGCTTTATAACAAACAAACACAAAAATATGAAACAAAATACCTCATTATAACTCAGCCTCATACAAATTCTTCATCTTCACTACAGTGAATACAGTCATTAGTAAATAGTAAGTGACGTAATAATCAGTAGAGAGCTATATAATATGAGTAAAATATGCTCATATTTTTCATTTAACAAATCAGCACCCATTAATTTAATTATCCGATCAGAAAGTGTATCGTTCTCTATTTTGTTTTTTAACAACATACTGGGAGTTTCGTGGAAAATTTAACTGTAAACGAATGTATTTCTCATATCTGTAATTATGAAGTTAAGAAACATAGAACTGAACTTGAGAGACACTCAGTAAAGCGCAACCTCCGCTACCGATGTTTGACCTGAGGTTGAAACGTTTTACTGTACTTTTTTTTAATTAAAGTTCTAATACCCATGCCAGCCGTATTTAAAATACAGTTATACTTCAAGTGGGCTTCTTGTATTCATGAATGAGCCACTAATGTTCGTTTTTGTGTTCTTCAAATTTCGCACAAAACCACACATTTAGCAGTGAAAGGCTAGATAGAGAGAAGGCAGCTAGTCATCACCGCCCACCGCCAACTGTTGTGCTACTCTTTCACCAACAAATAATGGGATTGGCGTCACGTTATAACACTCTCACTGCTGAAAGGGCGAGCATGTTTAGTGAGACTCGATTCCCTCCGAAATTGTGAGTGGCTCACCCTGACCGTCTGGCTATGCTGGGCCACCTCCGCCAAGAAGCATTGAATGAATTTGACCCTCAAAAATTACTGAAATTTGACCTCATGTCTGTTATTATTAAAAGACACGCACGATTTTTAGCAGGAAAACGACGAATAATATTCTATATATATCCTCCAGGTTTTATCAAAATAAAATCATTTTTGACTGAGTTATAGAGTAAAACGTGTGTGAAAATCAGTTCCAATTTTAACAAATAGAGATTTTTTTTTTGTAATTTCGAGACCTTATTGTAACCTTAACTCTTGATCTCGGTCATCTGAAAACTAATGTCTTCAAAGTTCCGTCATAGTCCAATTGCAAAATAAATTTCGTCCAAAGCCATTCAGCTGTTTTCGAGAAACCATGTTGACAAACACACACATACACATGGAGAAGAATACAAGACATCCGTGGCGGATATAAATATCTCCCTTTAATGTTATAGATTGTATTAAGGTGATATATTTGTGTGTTGATACGAATATCTGATTTCCATTAGAAAACAAATTTTTAAATGCAGGGAAAAAATGTATTCTTATACGAAATTTAGTATATATATGTGTGTAGGCATGTGAACTTCCAACATCACTTTAGTGATTTCAACATGATAACGTAACTACAAACAAAAATATTAATTCATTAGCTAGTTGTAATATTTTAAACATAAACGTTATGACAATATTTCTAGTTATGTTGCTGTTTCTAGCTTAGAAATAAGTGATATCAGGTATATGAACCGACATTATTTTACTCTCTACCAGTTTTGATCGGTTAAGCTCATTTGATATAAACTTAACGTAGTTCCCAACACAAGTGGCTTAGTGGCAGATCACAAGGCTTATAACGCTAAAATGGGTTCGCGCCCGCGTCGCGCTAAAACATGCTCGCCCTCCCAGCCGTGGGGGTGTATAATGTGACGGTCAATCCCACTATTCGTTTGTAAAAGAGTAGCACTAGAGTTGGCGGTGGGTGGTGATGACTAGCTGCCTTCCCTCTAGTCTTACACTGCTAAATTAGGGACGGCCAGCACAGATAGCCCTCGAGTAGCTTTGTGCGAAATTCCAAAAAACAAAACAAACAAATAACGCTAAAAGTTGTGTTTCGATACTTGAGGTGGTCACGAAATCATTGTGTAGCTTTGTGAATAACAACACATAAACTAACGATGAAATATGAATGTGTGTTTCGATATTTTCTTATTTGGTAGACAATTATCAGATCAAACGCTTTTCATCAAACACACGTCACAAAGATAACGTTATATCCATTTCTCTACTCGACTCAAGATAAGGAACTAAGAGCCTTAGAACTGTAATAAGTCAAAATGTACGTAGTAAGAACCAAGGTCTTCAGCCTGTTTTGTGCAAGGTGAATTCGTATGTTAAGCCTTTACCTAAAAACCAGTTTTTTCCAGTTTTGTCCCAACAGAGTTTCAGCCACTTAGTGAATTACCTTCAACTTGTTTCCTATTTTCAATGGCTCAAAAATTTATTTTCACAAGTAGAAAGAAATAAACCACAATAGCCACGTTTTTCTTTTTCAACTATTAATTCTACTTTTCCGATAAGACCGAGAAAAGTCTTGGAATTAACGTTAAAAACTGACGTAGATAGACAGGGAAGTGTTTTTTACTCTGAGTACACCAAGTATAGATTTTTAAATACAGGACAAATAATTTAGTGCGAATTACCTACATACTGGAATATATAAAGACAAACAAAGTATTATTTTAACTACAACAGTTGTAACATCCACGAATGTATATATTTATTGTGTGTGTTCATATATTTTACTGGCGTTACTGGTCTCTTTGTGGGTCAACAATAAACATACAATGTAGAACAATGTTGTTCGATTCCTCTCGGTGGTCAAAGTGCAGATAGTCCATTTGCATTAAGAATGCAGCTACTGTTACTTATGTTGCAAACAGAGACACTGTAACAGCTGCTGAAGTTCGCCCGAACCTGATCCTTGGCTAAAGTTTTAGAGTGAAAGATTGTTATATTATTTTTAATTTATTATAAAAACGTCTCAATTTTCTTACCAAGTGTCTTTTACCTATGCTCAAATCAAATTTTTTTTTATATAATATCACTTTTAAATTACATTTACTTAAGTTTTAGACTGTCTGTTTAGAAGTAAACACAAAGCTACCCAATAGGCTATCTATGCTCTGCCCACCACCGGGTATTGAAACCCGGTTTTTAGCGATGTGAGTCCGCAGACATGCTGCTGTGCCATTAGGGGGGGGGCGAGTTTTAGATAACTGAGGCTTTTGCCCAAAACATAAATTACTATATTTATGTTGACAGTTTTTTCACATTTCTTGAGTATTTTTTCATATACAGATTGTAACGAACATCACATAAGTTTTAGACAAATAATGCGTTTATTACCGTTTGTTGTTTCATAACCCGATTTTATTTAGAATTGGATGGTTTCGTTGGTGGCACAAATTAAACATGGAACAAGAAGTGAACTTACTATCTATAGTAAAGTTCAGTATCTTCTGGAATTATCTCTTCTCCCTGGCCCGGCATGTCCAAGCGTGTTAAGGCGTGCGACTCGTAATCTAAGGGTCGCGGGTTCGCATCCCCTTCGCGCAAACATGCTCGCCCTTTCAGCCGTGGGGGCGTTATAATGTGACAATCAATACCACTATCCATTGGTAAAAGAGTAGCCCAAGAGTTGGCGGTGGGTGGTGATGACTAGCTGCCTTCCCTCTAGTCTTACACTACTAAATTAGGGACGGCTAGCACATATAGCCCTCGAGTAGCTTTGTGCGAAATTCAAAACAAACAAACAATTTTTTCTCTCCTTACTACGGTCGGATGTAAAAATGTTATTCAACATCTCTTAAGTCAGGTCATTCTGTTTTAGAGGTACCAGTGAATTTCCAATGAGTTTAAATAGAACTCATAAATGTGATATTTAACAAATAAAATCACACAGAAGCATAAGCGTCTGGAGAAACTTCAAGTAAAATGTGCCTAAGTGTTCTTGTCACCTTGTTGTTTTCGATGGATTTGTGTAACTGTGTGAAAAATACAAAACAAACATATTTTGTTATTCTTTCTTTTAATGTTCTTATCATCAGTTCGCTTATATTTTCGAATAAAAAATATCTGATAATCTGAGCAGAACAATTATCGGTTTGTTGTTGGTCATTTTTCATCATTACATAAAGAATTACAATAACCACCGAGACGGTAGTTTCTATATGTAGAGACAGACAAGGTATTTAGTATGGATAATACAAATACGAACTCTAAAAATAAAAAAGGGACAGGGGTTACAATTTAAGAGATGATTGATCTGTTTCTCTAAGCAACAATTCCAAAAACAAGAGAAGAAACTATTGCTAAGATATGAAACCCCTAAATTATTAACCTTTATCTTTCTTCTTATTTAAGCCAAGATAACTCTACAACTATCTATGGTAGTGCACGATGTCATTTCTTAATCGCTATAGCCAGTAGTAGTTAATATGAAAAAAGATAATTCTAGTTTAAATAACATTATCGTTACCCCTTGTTTACAGAAGGGTGATGTTCCTTCAAGAAAGCTTAAGTAAAGGGTGAAACAGGAATTACCAGCTAATAATAGATGAACATAATATGATCCTAACGTTTACATACTCAAAACTTTATACAATATACAATTGGTAACTTTAAAGAACCAATCCGTGTATATACATGAAGTGAAGGAGTGAACAGTAATCAATACATGTAATATTAAATTTTTATTACACACCCTCAGAGAACACACTAACTCTCAATCGGGATAAAAAAATGTCACAAAACAAATATTAACACATTTTATAAACGTAAATGATATAGAAGTGTTAGTGCCCAAAACAATGTCAAAAAGGATATAATAGTGACACATAAATCATCTCTACGTAAATTTCACTATTAAAATGTAATGTTACAAAGTAAAATGCAAACTTGTGTTTTAATGTCACTGCAGTTACAAGTTATATAATCCTGATTATTTGGATGTAATTTGTTTGTAATATTATTACGCCTATATTAGGGTATTGTCAATGTGGTGAAACTAAGAACCTAGGACTTACGTACAAGGAAAACCAAGATGAGTAAAAAAATGTCTTATTAATTCAGACTCACTACATGGTCAGTCGAACTGACCGTAATAATTTTTTTTGTACTTGTGCACTTTACAATGTAACATTAAGTTTAACATTAAAAGTCACGTAGGGTTGATCTATGTATAGCTGTATCATTCCTAAATTTTTGTTTGCATTATTTTTGGCACTGTTATCTCTACATCGTTTTACACTTAAAAAATCCTTTCCTAATTTGTTTAGTAGTTGTGATTGACTACAGTAGTTTATCATATAAAAACATCATGAAACTGGCATCATCTGAAACTGTTATTTATCATAAAAATCGGTTGTTCGTATTCATCTTACAGAATGAATTAATTCCAGTAAGTCTTAGAAAGTAAATGACATCAGTATGTCTGCATATTCACACCGCTAGAAGCCGTGTTTCAACAACCGTAGCGAGCAAAGTACTGATAGCCAATTGTGTAGCTTTGTGCTTAATTCCAAAAAACGAAAAACATCTCTAGGACTAAAAGTATGGAAAATAATTCATATATTTATTTGGTTATTGTAATAGTTTTAGTTTAATAACGTTGCAATTAATTTGTAATGCGTAACAACAAAGTTATATTAGTACTGCAATAACGCTACAACGGATAAACACGTGGTCTTATCCTACCATTATATTTATCAGGCTATCACATTGTCGTTACATAAAGTATAATAAATTTAAAATTATTGTTTATAACACGGTCCTTTATCTAGCTTAGTGGCTGTGGCGTAGTGGTTAGAGTGTCTGAAACTAGAATCCGAAAATTCATGGCTCGTGTGCCATGCTGCGAAAACGCACTCAACACTTTAGGGGCATCTGGTGCGCTGAAAGAGAGACTGAAAAATTTCAATTTTCTTTAAGCCGAGAGTAGCTTGAAATATGGCGACGGATAATGTTGATTAGCTGCACTCATCCTGGTCTATGAGCACAAAAATAAACATGGTTGTGCTGAAATAGATCTTTGTGTAGCTTTGTGCCAAACTTCTGAAACAAATAAGTGCAATTTTAATATGTTCCCCCTAAAAAGAGAAGACACGATGATGGATTTATTTTTTTTTGATATTTTGCTTAAAGTATTTCTTGGATATCTTTGATCTCCCATGAAAATGTTACTTCAAAAATATCGAGTTTAGTCTTACCACTGAGAGGGAGATATTCCTTACTTAACCAAGCTAAAAATCATGATTCAAACTTATTTGCATTGTATAACAAATCTGTTTGCTAAGTTTTGTTTCATACTCATCATAAAATCGAGAAAAACTTTGTTGACTTGAGGATGCTACATGTAACCACGTCTAAAATTTAAACTGCGGAAATGCAAAACTAAAGTTTGTGACAGACTTTTGATGTATTTAGTAAAAACTGTCATATCTTTATTGTACTCCACAAAATTCTAAAAATACGTCTTTTGTTAAATACAAAACTACACAATGAGCTGTGCCCACTACGAGTATCGAAACCCGATTTTTAGCGTTATAATTTTGCAGTTTTACTACTGAGACAAACGTCCGTGAGAAAAACACTGTTTGATTCATCAGTGACAGCACGTGTATAATTGAACTTTAAATAAATCCCGTCTCCCTCGAAATATTTCTCACTCTTTAAGCTGTGGATGGCGGGTGATGCAGACTGGCTGCTCGGGACGGCAACAGATACCCTTGGTAGCTTTGAAATAAATATGAAATAAAAATTCTGTCCATCTCTGTTTTTAAAACAACAGTAGCTAACCACGTAATTGTACTTGTTTGAATGGATAGTTACTATAAGCAAAAAGCTACACAATGGGCTGTCTTTGCTCTGCCCACCACGAATATAAAGATCCAAATCTTAGTGTCATAACCCTGTAAATTTACTGCTGAGTGGCTGGAGGAGGAAATGGGGTGAGGAGGCTATTGTTTTAAATAATTTATGACCCACTGCTGATTCCATAAATTTTATATGGCCTCCACCAGAGCAGTATCGAATTCAACTTTCAGTAATGGAACAATAATATAAACTAGCAAATTTTTTTGGCAATGGTAGACCAACTTACAATTAATTTCGAAGTAAAAATTGCCATAATTTCAATTTGGCTGTAAGAGATATTCTACGATGTTAATATTAACAACCTTGAGAATATCATACTTACATATCAGTTCAGATTGTTTTGAGTTATATTTGGATTATAAATAATACAAAAATCTACATTTGTTTCCATAGTCACTGATGACCCATTTTCTTAAGTATGGAAATTTCTGTCACACTTTAAATTACTACATTCAACAAAGAAGATTTCAGAAGCATTTTCTGGTTAAACGTTAGACAGGAATGAAAATAACATGATTTAACTTTTATTTTGTAAACATTTTATTAAACAATGTCCCGTAGAATTTTAAGGAAACATTTCCTGGCGTTTGAGTTTTGTTGTTCTAGTAATTCGGCTTTTCTGTGTAACAGGTTATCACAGTTCTTCCCGGGAAAAGTTACCACCAGACCAGCACCAGCTAGTTGAAGCTGGTTTCACGACCAAGTAACCTAAATGGAGCGCGTTGAGGTGCATATAGGGACCGCATATGAGATTTCTTTGGCGGAGTTTTTTTCGGCTTTTAAATAAACGCCTTGACCCATAAACAGCCCGTATTGGCCCATTTTGGTAGAATATAATTTCAGTTTTACTTAAATGAACCTGAATAATTTTAAAAAATGAAGAAACTTCGTGACGCTAACACAAACAAAATCTTCATGTTACCCGCTGTAAACTTATAGAGATATTACAATTATATTACAGATTGTGAACACTTATTCGGCCCTTTGAAGCTCTATATTTTGTTAAAACAATTTTTTTCTTTACAAGACTGTTAAAACTGGTTTTGATTTAAACACGTGGCTCACAGTCGTGTGAGAAAAGGATTCATTTGTCTTCCCTCTTCCTGCCCCCCCTTACTTAGCTTGACACCACCACCAACATACTTCAGACTTCATAGGTTCCTCTAAGACTGGCTATGTAGGTCAGACGGTTAGAAGGCATATAAAGGGAGGTTCTATAAATTTTAATCATTTCAAATTTTACCTGCCGGAAGAATCTTTGTGGGCGACAAGTTTCACACAGAACAAGAAACGCCGCAGTTCCTTTAATCATGGTTCGTACATATTCCATGTTTTGTTTGTGTTTTTCATTAAGTTTTAGAGGGTCCGACATGGCCAGGTGAGTTAAAGCGTTCGACTCGTAATCTGAGGGTCGCGGGTTCGAATCCCCGTCGCAATAACCAAAGAGATAGCGGTGGGTGGTAATGACTGACTGTCTTTCCTCTAGTCTTATACAGCTAAATTAGAGGGCTAGCGCAGATAGCCCTCGAGTAGCTTTGCGCGAAATTAAAAAAACAACATACAAACAAGTTTTAGAACCGAAGTTGGCATAAATTCGATCGTGACACGTTTATCGAAATTCTATCTGTAATGTCCCCACCGATATAGCGGTATGTCTGCGGACTTTCAACGCTTAAAATCGGTTTTCGAAACCCATGGTGGGAAGAGTGCAGACAGCTCACTGTGTAGCTTTGTGCTACACTACCTGTAATTTTACAGACACCGTGGGACGAAACAGATACTTTTCGACTAAATCACAATAATTTATTTGGTAACACTTGGTAAAATACAGATTTAGATTTATACTAGGAAACTTGTTTCTGACTTGAAAAATAGCAGTTACTTAAAACATCGCTAACAAAATAGCCATAATTATGGCTAACAGCCATAATTCTTTGAAGTAATTTATCCCTCGAATCCTAATAACCTTACACATATATACATGTATTTCAAAGTTAATGTTAACTGAAATTATTTAGTTGTATTTAATATCTAATTTGTTTGTCTATTGTTTCTACTAATAACTTTTCAAAAACTTTAGATTTCCAAATACGAAAGAAACACAAAAAAATCATTCAAACCATAAGACACCTATTCGCTGAAAAATATTCCTTTTCACATAAACAAACTAATTTTAGCACAACATTTATGATCTGATCTCTGTTAAATACAAAAGTCATAACCTTCTGCGGAGTGTCATTACAAATCCCATCATTAGTGTACTCAAAACCAAAATAGAGATGACATCCCAGATATAAAGCAGATTTTATCTATTTTACGTTTACTTCTGTTAATAAAAAAGCCACCAGTTGATCTGCGGTAAAATCTGAAAGGTTATAACATTAAAAAACCGAGTTTCAATATCCATGGTGCACAGAGCACAGACAACCCATTGTGTAGCTTTGTGCTTCACCGCAAAATAAGTTGTTGTTGTTGTTTTTGAATTAAGCACAAAGCTACACAATGGGCTATCTGTGATCTGACCACCACGGGTATCGAAACCCGGATTTTAGCGTGTAAGTTCGCAGACATATCCGCAAAATAAGCCAATAGAAAGTATCTTTACATTCAATTTCTATAAATAAGTACATTGTTAGATTAATTTATTCTTTTGCTCAAATTTTTTTGGAAAAAACCGCGTACACGGAAGTTGGGAAGTGTTTGTTTTGTGAAATAAGTTTAACGCTAAAAATTCAGTTTCGATACCTGTAGAGAGCACATCACATCGTGTAGCTTTGGACTTTAATAACAAGCAAGGAATATAATAGATCACTGTGCGCTTTCCTGTAAATGAATGAAAAAGTAATATTCAAAACTGGACTGTTTCACACCAATTAATGTGCGCAAAACTACAAAACACAAAATGATAAATCTCTTTTCATGATTTCTTACAAACCACCATCTCTCACTTTAACCTATTAAGTTCATCCCTCGCAATGTAACACACTTTATTTTTTTAAATAAAATAATTGTTTTAGTCTGATATGTTTATATTGCCTATTCCAAAATTGTGCGTGTACTTTGTACGCGCAATATTTTCTATTCCTAAAAGAAACAATTATTCATTCAAAGGTAAAGAAGTATAATGCATTATCTATCATTGAATAGCTAAAGCTTGAAGTGTTAGCTATTAACATTTTATTTACTCATTTTGCATCGAACTTTTTCAGTAATCATGATTTCCGTACAAAAAGTTACTCAATAGCACAGGTTTCTAACATTACTACAATTTGCATAATTGTAAACACAGTTATTAATGAAAATTATGTGATTAATTGCAGCGCTTCCTAACGGTCTTTGCCTTCGGTGCTTCGTTTCTGTTAGCCCTAGTGGTGTTGACTGATGCAAAGCATCTTCAAAGGCTGCACAGAAGAACAAGTAGTGATGAATCAGAGGATGAAGTTGGTGAGTTACTTGCCACAGGGAATGGAGAGCATCCAGTTTCTCCAGAAAAGCAGCTTCAGTCTAAAGAAAGCCATTCGAACAATGACCAGATTTCTTCTGCTGCCCCAGCTATAAAAAAAGTACCAGAAGAAAAGAAACAAACCTCTCCAGAGCCATCTGGTGAAGAAGGACAGAAAAATGTTAACGAAAGCAAGTCCAGCGGTGAAGGTCCAAGAAGACAACTATTTGGAAGACGACGCACCAGAAAACGTCTTCCCCCGCCCCATTCTCCAAGTCGACCAAAGCCAACACTGCCATCTTTTATTTCTCGCTCCAGGTCAAAGACCAGTTCACCAGTTGATTCATCCAAAGATGAGAAAAATGATTCGCATAATTCTGGTAAAGCAGAAGAAATAGCTCGTGAGCATCAAGAGACACCTCTCAGACGTCAAAATCCCACAGAGACAAATACTACGGCTTCTACAAGACGTAGAAAAACACCAAGAAACCGAAGACGTTTCTCGCGCAGAAGACAAGAAAGTAATAAAGAGGATGACAGCAACGAATAGGATTTTTAATATTGTATTTTGTGTATTAACTTTACGAATTTCTAGTTAAAGAAGAGCATAATCTATTCTTTAGTTTAGTCCACGCAGCTTGCTTTGACCAGTTTAGCGAATTCAAGAACGCGTTGACTTTAGGTAAACAAAAAATGTGTAAAATAATACCTTTATAATTAAGTTTTCAGCAGTTTTCTTACAACGTGGTTATTGAATGCCTACTCATCCATGTATAAACAGCTTGTTTCACATTCATGTTAATTCTTTCTATTACGTATAGAAACAAATATGTACTTTTGCCTTGGAGTTATATATTTGGAAGCATATAATCATATTTTATTTTCTATGTTTGTATTTTCACATGTATTTCGAATAATTCTGTTACGTTCAACGATGTTTATATTTAACTTTAAAATGCATCTTATTAGGATAAATTTTTTCAGCCAAATGGTCAAAAAGTGTTTGTGATACAAAAACACAATAGAAAACATAGAAAATTAACATAGATCACGTTATATAAATTACCCCCAAAAAACAATGCGCAGGACGCAACGTGAAATATTAATTCTGCTATCTAATCAAGAAAATTTAATTACTTCTGTCTGTACTGTTAACAATATATCACGATGTAAAACTAGTAATCCTTCGATTTTTAAGGAAAAAATAGGAATTCATATTTAAGTATCACGATACAAAAAATACTTTATTAACTACTATAAAATGTTATTCAATTATAGCCTGTTGAACATGGAAACTACAACACAAACCCAATACTGAGGCTTTTGAATTATTCGCAAAACATACGTAAATATTATCACCATTGCATTTTGTGTAAATAAAATTTATTTTATAAAGCGTTGTTTATTTTGTTGTTTATTTAATTCTACCTAGCTGGATTCGAATTGCTGAGAAATCACAAAATATTCCCCGCAATTTAAGCTATAGGAGCGTTATAAGAATGACAATAAGTTTCTTAATAAACGGTGTGTGTTAAGATGTTGCTCATTGGCTGCTTCCTCTTTGGTCAGTAGTCCAAAATTAAGGATACTGGAAAAATGACCTTAGTAGCTTTGCCATAAATAGAAAATTCAACAATGAAACTTCGTAGAATGGACAGCAACTGCCCGTTGTGGAAACACAAGTGTGGAAGACGACGGTTCGAAAGTTTTCCTTCTTTCGCTTTTGTTTACCATATGCTTTGCCATTTTTCTTTACAATAATTTACATTATTAAAATGACTTATATAAACAAAACTATTCTTGGTATATAAGAGTCGTTATATCAGAGTCAGAAACCTAAACCAGTTCAAACATTTTGTTTTCACTGCAGGGAAACTGATCTACTGGATAAAATATACAGTAATGATACAGTTTGTCAGAGAGAATGTAGACAAAGACCAGGACTTCTGGAATAATGTTCTTTGGACATATTAGTCCAAAATTGAATTTTTGGACACCAGAACAGAGGACATGTTTGGCGTAAACTAAATACCACATTCCAGGAAAAGAACCTCATACCAACTGTGAAGCATGGAGGTGGAAGTGTCATGGTTTGGGGCTGCTTTGCTGCAGCAGGATCTGGACAGCTCACAATCATAGAATCCACCATGAATTCTACTGTGCATCAGAGGGTGCTTGAAGATCATGTGAGACCATCTGTAAGAAAGTTAAAGCTGAACCGGAACTGGACCTTGCAACACGACAATGACCCAAAACATGACAGTAAATCCACCAAGGACTGGCTGAAAACTACGAAATGGAGAGTCCTGATATGGCCGAGTCAAAGCCCAATTCTTAATTTCATTGAGATGGTGTGGGGTGACTTGAAACGAGTTGTCCATGCAGGAAATCCCTCAAACATCTCACAGATGAAAGCATTCTGCATTGAGGAGTGGGGCAAACTTTCTTGAAACCGAAGTCAGAGAGTGGTATATGGCTACAAGAAGCGTCTCACTGTAGTTTTTTCAGCCAAAGGGGGTAACACTAGCTATTAGAGAGTAGGGTGTCCTAACTTCTCCTCAATTAGAACATGCATTTTTGTGGAATTACTTTTACAGAAGATCAGTTTTAATTATTTAGTTATATTCCTAAAATGTCTCAGTATCGTTAAAATTGAGATTAAATATCTATATATCCAAAAATGTTACAAAAATACATAGGCTTTCATAGGGTGTCCTAACTTTTTCATATGACTGTATATCATACTTGGTGGACAAATAAAAAATTCTTGCCATTACATAAAATAAGTAACATTATTAAAACGACCATTTAGTGCTAGGTATTACAAATTTTTCTGATACATTTATAAATTAATTTTAATAAGGGGTTTATTTCATGTACACTAAAATATATTTATTTATAAATATTACATAACTGTTGCAATAAACTGTAGTTGTTGTTATTAAGAAAAAGCTGCTATCTGTGCTCTTCCTATGTATCGAAACCCAATTTTTAGCGCCTGTAGACTTAATGTTGAACCAATGAGGCAAAATTTCTAATAGTGTTTTTTAAACGTGTATAAATTGCTGAATATTGTTGTTTTGATTTGAGCATAAAGCTACTCAATGGGCTATTTGTGCTCTGCTCATTACAGGTATCGAAACCAAGTTTTTAGTGTTGTAAGTCCATTGATATACCGCCAATCCATTTGGGAGATTGCTAGATGCCTTAGTCTGTTGAAGTATGATCTTATTTATGGAGTTAAAATATTAATAGTGATCCAAACTATTTAGCTAACGGAATTTTAGTAATAAAAACTTACTTGTTTGGAATTAAGCACAAAACTACACAATGGGCTATCTGGGTATCGAAGCCCGGTTTCTAACTTTGTGAACCCGCAGATAACAGTATGCCAATAGGGATGATGATAAAAACACCTAAATGTTTGAATTTTATCTTTCGTAAAAACAGCATTTATTCAGTATACATAAATATATAAAAAATGTCTTCAGTGTGTTGGATTACATGTTAATTTACATTATTATATGACTTCGAAAAAATAAAGTTTGATATAATACAAGTGTGAAATGTGACCTAAACTTTTATGATTAATCTTTCAACATAGAAAAATATTTTATACCACATTATGGACTTCAGTCACTGAAAATTAATTTCGCTGAACCGAACCAATGTTTAATATTTATATACATATTTAACAAGAATGAGCAAAATTATACTCAGTTAACAAAACCAAACCCGAATATTTTTTTATATCTGTGTCAATCCAGAATATTCGGAAATGGCATAACTTGGTATATCAATAGAACTTACAACAGTTCTGGATTTTGATGAACTACAGTATGAACGACATTTGTCACCGACGACAAGCACCAGTCATGCTCAATACCTTCGTGATGACGAGAAACCCACTTGAAATAAAAGTGGATCTCAAGACGGCTGGTGCGTGTATTAAGATAAAGTAGAGAACAACATTTCGACCTTCTTAGGTCATCTTCAAGTTACCAGAGATTTTGCTACTGACTATTGCCGGGAACGTTTCAGAGACGAGAGCCTAAACGGGTACATGGTTCTAGGAGGAGTTGGATGTTAGGCTGTAACTTAGTATAGGTATAAAGATGAATGTACGTATATGTAAAGACGGCTCAGTTTGTTTGTTTTTCTTATAATAAAGCCACATTGAGCTATCTGCTCAGCCCACCGCGAGGAATCGAACCCCTGATTGTAGCGTTATAATCAGGAGACATACTACTGTACTATCGGGGTGCAAACGAATGAGTTGAGAAAAATTTTATGTAGAGGAGCTAACAATGTTTCTAACTTCTTCGGTGATCGTCAGGTTCACAAAGAAAGAAAGAAAGAGGTAACTGACCGATAGCTGACCACATGTTTAAAGGGGGTTGTGTAATTGAGTGTAAGAATATAGAGGGTGTGCTAGATGTTTGATTATATTTATTAATATAGGTACAAAAGTGATCCTTTGCATTGGTTTATTTTTGGGTTTGAGTTGTTGTATAATCAAAGCTCTCTACACTCTTACACTCAATTACACAACCCCCTTTAATCAAGGAACATCTTTATACCCATACTAATTAATAACTTAACATATAGTGCATCGCTCTCTAGAGCTTCGTACCTATTTACACTCTCGTCCCTAAGATGCGCCTGGCAACAGTCGGATGCAAACTCTCTTTGTTAACCTGAAGATGACCCAAGAAGGTCGAAACGATGTTCTCTAATTTATTTTAATGAAAGCTATAATACTCATACCAGCCGTCTTGAGATACATTCTAATTATCTAGTGTAATAATGAAAAGATAATATTGTAAACAAAAACAGCAATTCAGCCGTGATATAACTATAATAAATAGCATACTAGTAATACGATGTTTCAAATATGTTTCAATGTACAAAATATAGGAAAGAGAAACGCGTTCGAATATTATTTTTTACGACTTTAAAGGAATATATATATTGATACTAGATGGCAATGTCGTTCCGAAATAAGCCATGTGACTTTGACGTATGATTATGCCTTATGACATTGCGAAGTTGTCATTTGTTTTTATCATAAAAATCTTAACGAAAGCTATTTTTTAAACGTATTAGTTATATATATAACTTTAGTTAGAGTTTTGTTCACTGTGGAATGAATTGTGCATAATTATTGAAATGGGAGCGCTTTTAAGTATTTTTACAGTTGGACAGGTATTTATGTTATTAATAATTTTATAGATTGTATATATGTGTGTGTGTGACATAATTGTATATTTTCTTCTAAAATATAATTATACAACAGTGAATAAGCTAGAATATTTGGTTATTGACATCATAATTAATATTGGTATATATTGTTATTCAACATTTTTATCCTGCTTCTTTAATATTATTTTTATTATGCGAATTTTTACACTTCAAAGATTGGGAGTGGTGAGGTAATGGACAGACAATCACACAAAATTTTGTGCTTTATGTATGTATATATACATATGTGTGTGTGTTTTTTTTGTTTTTTTTTAGAATAAGCCACGATTTGTGTGAAGAATGTAACTATCTCTAAAGGTAGTAGTTGTAGTAAAACACATAATATTCTACTTTGTATTATTAATAGAGCTTGCTATTTAGATATTTTTTATAAGTAAAAATTTATTTGGAAATTTTTAAAGAAAAATGCCTTTATTTGGGTTAAATACATATGATGGACATTTTTAATGTTGTATATGCACTTGCAATATATCAGGCTTAAGTAATGTCTGATTTTAGGTTCAGAAAGAAAGAAAGGATTTCAAACACTTTTAATGTTTAATCAATATTGTATGTTTCATTTTATTAATTATTTCTTGCCAATGATTCACAAGCTTCCGAATGTCAATTCTATAAAATTATTCGGGTTCGGAGGAAAAGAATGTAGAGAGAGTAGTTTTGATTTCTTCATGTGTTCCAAGCTCTTTTCTATGAAGATAGTCCTGAAAACTTTGGAATAGATGATAATCAGATGGGGCAAGGTCTGGAGAATAAGAAAGACGTGGAAGTTCTTCCCAGTTTAACTCTTCAGTAGATGTGATCCTTGCTGTATGGTGCCCTGCATTATCCTAGTGTAACACAACATCTTTACGATTGATCAAAGCAGGCCTCTTTTCTTTCAGTGCAACATTCAAGTTCTCTAACTGTTGACAATAGAAGTATGATGTAATTGTTACATTGAGTGGCAGCAACTCAAAGTGGATCACACCAACAATATCTCACAAAATACTTTACAAGACTTTTCTAGGATCGAGATCCATTTTGGGTTGTGCTTTAGCCAGTTTACCTGCACTAAGCCATTGTCTACGGCACTTAACATTTTTTATAATATATCCATTTTTTTATCTCCAGTCACTTACCTGTCCAAAAAAGATAAGTTATGATCACGAAAGTGCAGAGAAGTGCAAATGACCACTCTTTGGTCAAATCATGGGGAACCAGTTTTCCAAGTTTTAACACCTTTCCATGCTGTTGCAGATGACGGCAAACTGTTGAATAGGTTGAATAGCTTCTATGCTAGTTTTTTAATTGTTACAGTACCATATTTATCAAGTGCAACCAGTAGCAAGTCATCATTAAACTCAATAGAATGACCTAAACGTAGCACATAACTTAAGCTGTAGTCACCTGATCTGAACTTCTGAAACCATCCTCGACACTTTCTTTCATTGAGAAACTCTGCACCATAAACATCTTGAATGTTTCATGTAGTTTCTGCTGCACTATTGCCTTTTTTAAACTCAAAAAGCATTATATGCCTAATGTGCTCCTCAGTGATATCCATCTTCCTAAGGGTTTATTTGATTTAATGATCTGAAAAAGTGGAGTTGGGTTAGATTTTTATATACACATCCTACTACCTATTTTAGTCATTAAGGCCTTATAAAGACAGGAATGATGATGAACTTTCTGTATTAAATTTCCAGAATTACTTATGGGATGATCTGATATTACTGAATTGTATTCTGGGGTCATAATAATAATTGTCTTGAGTATGTAAAAAAAGTGTTACTAGATAAGTTTAAATAATTTCACAGTGACATAAATAAATTAAGTAGAATAGAAAATGAGATTACAATAATTTAAGGAAACATTTTCTCATTATATAATTGTAAGAGAATCATCTCACTGAAGTTGAGTAATACCTGGTGATGATAACATTTTTATTACTACAGCTTTTATCACTATATTTCTAATTTTATATTTCACATATTTTAAACTTTTTTTCAATTAATGTTGTATCTTTAAGTTTTCAATGTTTTACAACTTTAGTTAAAGCAGTTAATTAATAATTTTTTGAATGATTGGTACATCTTTTATTGGTGGAAGTAAGTTAAAATCCACTTCATTTTATTGATTGTGTCAGTATAAAGTATGCTCATATTAAAAGTTGTCAATGCTTTTTTTACACAAGTCATCAAGAGAATTGTATGTTTAGATACTCTTTATTTTTTCTGTTCTTTTAAAATATTGTAATGAACCTGCATGCAGTCTTATGATACTATGCTTTTTTGTGATATGCAGTTATTCACATAACATTATTTTAAATGTGTTTGTAATGTTGTAATCTTGCCCAATATCTATTTGATTGTGGATATGTTTTGTGTTATGCTTTACTACATGAAATTCCAAAACATACTTACCATCCACTGACAATATTAGTGAGTTCTCAGTCTGGAGGATTTCAACTTTTTGCCCATCTGAGCATTGTAAATGCTTGTTCCAGTCTTTCATATCCCACTTCAATATCTTAGGCAAATTCTGATTTGCAAAATTCTTTGCCAATTTCAGTTTGCCCTCTATACGGATTTTGTATATAAGCACCTTATTTAGATAATGTAATTAATTTTTCTCAATAAACCATTCAGCATGGATTTCTTCACTATTTAGGTTATGATTTTGATTATAATTGGTATTTATACCATTGCCTTTTCATTTATTTTTATAAATAACTTAAACTTGCTAATAAGTATGAGTTCCTAAGTTAATGCTTCTATTACATAGGCCAACCAGACCTCTTTGCTTCCACCTGTGCAATCTGGTGTTTGTCAATAGCCAGGGGAGGGGTCACTCTGAGTCAAAGCTGTCCATGAAATGATATGCTGTGAGATGGAAATATATATGCAAACTGAAGGTGTCTCTGTGTGGTTCTTAAGTGGCTTTGGCAAGTAACCCAGGAATGAATGGTAAAAATTTAGATTTGTTTTTCCATCTCCTTCTTTTTACTTCAACAGATGATCATATTGGTCAGCCACTTTTTGACTAGTTGCTCATGTTTGTAAGGTTTTGGGATCTTTCCTATTGCATTTGATTCCACTCCTTTCTCATAAGCACAAAGTATGGCAATTGACTACTTGGTATTTTCTTCCTCCGATAGATAATGCTGGGAAATCTGCTCTTCAGGTACATGACAGGATAGCTATGTCTTGTCTCCCATGCTTATCAGATCAGCATACTTTGGCTTATCACCATCAGGAGGAGGTCTGTATAGATTCTTAATGGATGGACCCCCCCTTTTGGATTTGTAGGGATCTATATTGGAACTTGTGTGGATCTATGTTGGAACCTGTGATCACTTTAAATAGATCACAAGTTCTTGAATTCATTTTACTCTCACAACTGTCCTGAGGTATTTATTTTCAATCCAACTTTTCTTTCAAGCCTGTTGATGCTCCCCTGAGCAGTTTGAGGATGAGTTGGAGATTCTGCTGATGTTTATCTCAGTCAACTTGTCTTCATAAGTTTCTTCTTTGTTTTCCTGGCTGTTATATTGTTGGGATTTACTGGGTAGAGATGCTTCAATCGAAAGTGTTTATTTATCATCTTCTTCTTCCAAGGACTTATGGGAAACTCCTTTTCTCTGTCCCATATGATTTCTTGGAAGTTCAGAGAAGCTAGAATTCTGAATTGTTACAGCTTGTTTACATTCTTCTTTATTATCATTGGCTTATCACTTTTCTGGGGCTAATTTGGAAGTATTAGTCCATAGTGTTTCCTGACCCTCTCCTTTAGTTTCCATAATAGCGTCCATTCATTTCCTCAAGGATCTTCAGCTTGGGTGAACAGATGTCAACAATGTTGGTGACTACCTGTGGATGGTAATTTAGTGGGAGCATAATTATATCACTCCCTGGACATCTGAAGTTCTTTCAGCAGGGATCCATAGATACTCCACTTTCTGCTTTAGGGTTGGTTATTCAATTTATAACACTTCTACTGTTATACGTTCACCCTGTTACCTTTTCATATCCAATAGATTTATGATGTGTGGAGCTTCATTTCCAGGCCATAATAGAGTTGTTAGTCAAAAGGGCAGTAGAGAGGGTAAATCCCAATTTTCTGGAATTTTTTTCCCATTTTTTTTATTGTACTTAAGAAGACAGGAGATTGGTATCAAATCATCAATCTGTATCTATACAACTAATTTTTAGATCCTTCTTGCTTTACAATGGAATCTTTTCTCAATTTAAGATGGTACTTTGTGCCAATGCTCTGGATGAACAATGTTACCAATGTTTATCTCCCTATGATTGTAGCAGAATCTTTCTGAATGTTTCTTAGATTTGTCCAAAAGGATCAGGTACTGTATTTCGTGGCTCTTCCTTTAAGTTTTGCATCACAATTTTATGCTTTCTGCAGAGTTGTTCAAGCTTTTTTTCATCACCTGAATTTCTTGAGCTTGTGCATACATCATTATATGGAGGACTGGCTCAATCCCATTGATTGGCAGAACAACACTCAGATTCTCTTTTTAAAAGTTACAAAACTAGACTTCTTTATCAGACTAGAGAAATCTGTTTCTCATCAATGCAATATCTCATCCATCAAGGTGTGTTTCTTTAATACACAAATTGTGTTCAACCAACCCCTATTAGGTTTCAAGTCATGGAAAAACTGTTAGGCTTTTGTTCCTGTCTCCTTCTCTTACTGCATGGATAGCTTTTTTATCTCTCTCTTTTAGGGATGTAGACAACTTTTGAGCCTCATATTCCTTTGGGAAGAGGATTTATGAGGTCCCTTCAGTGGTCAGTATGCAACCAATGAATCATGCATAGTGATTTTTTGGATCATCTCATCCCATTATTCAGAAGCAACATTGTCAATTGCACTTGGTGGTCAAAGTGGAACAACACCACTATTGGGAGTACCCATTCCACCACATTGTCCTGAGATCCATCTTTCTCAGGGATGGGGTGCTCACCTTCAAGATCAGGAGTTCCAAGATTCTTGGAGAGAAGACAAGTTTACTCTCCATATCAAAATTCTTGAACTCCTGGCAGTACACTGAGCATTGGTTGAAGTTCTGTCTCTCTTGAAGGAAGAAAAATGTTATGAAATATTCTGACAATTCCATAGTGATATTTCAAATTTCTCAGCAAGGAGGTGCATATTCTTTGGAGCATTTTTTTTATACCTTGAATCTTCTCTACTGGGATCATTCCCATTTTATCAGTCTTTCAATATGTCATGTTTCAGGAGTGATTAATGTGATTTCAGATCACTTATCTTGACACAGCTGGATTTCTCCAACAGAATGGATGCTACATAACGAGGTTTTTCCCTAGATTTGCTCTCACTTCAGGTCTCCAATAATCAATGCTTTGTAGCTTGTTGGAATTTTCAAATGCAGTTGTTGTGGTCTCTGATATCTCATTCTCAAGCATTGGCAGTAGATGTGTTTAGTCAGGACTTGTCATGTTTACTTCTGTATCCATTTCCCCTGTTTTGGCTATTGCCTTGAATTCTGTCTATGGTTTGTTCTACTCCCTGTTGAGTTTCATTGGTTGAGCTATATTGACCATCTGAATCATGGTTTCCTCTTTCATCTGCAGGAATATCCACCCCTACCTCTTCTACATTAGCAGACATTCACCACCTAGATGTTTTGAAACTCATTCTTCATGTGTGGTAGCTATACACTCCTTTGCCAAGCATAAGGGTTTAACTAAATCTCTTCGTAGATCAACCATGATCACTTATCAACAGAAATGGAATATTTATTTTCAGTGGTGTATTAAAAGTAATTTAAACCCTTTTTATTCAAAAATATCAACCATATTCTGTTTTATGACTTTTGTATTTTAGAAGGGTCTTTCTTTGTCTACATTGACGTTATATAAGGAATCCTTATCCTTGATTTTTGAGTATTCCAAATATCAAAAGGTTTTTGAATCTCCAGTTATATTAGGTCTTTTAAAATTTTTTCATATTCTCTGACCCCAGTCACCTTTTCAATTACCAAATTGGGATTTTGCAGTTGTTTTACATACAATATTTCATTTTTGGTTTGAGCTCTTAGCTTCCTGTTCTTTGTTTCACCTTTCTTTTAAATTGTAATTTTTTTTTATTGTTGGCTTATGGATATTTTCAGAGTTGTTTGTAATTTATCAGAGGACTTTTTGTCATTCCATATATGTCTTGCTTTATCCAGATAGGTCTTTTTTTTCCATGATTCTGGTAGCCAAGGAAGGGGAAAGATCGTTCTCATCAATCTATTTTTTATCGTTATGACTACCTCAATCCTGATAGTTTATGTCCTGTCAAAACCCTTGCATCTTTCAAATTCTGAAACTCCTTTGCTGTGTTATTGTCCAGCTAACAAGGTTGCATTTTTTTTTTTTTATGGTTGAAATAAGCATGATCAACAGTACTGCCTCTTCCTAGAATATTGTTCAATAAGCTGTCAAAATCACTGACATTAGTAATGAATTAATAAAGTTTCTTAATGAAAACAAACACCTGAAGGGTCTCATTAGTTGCAGTCTCCTTCTCAGGTAAATTCCTATGTATTGCCACTGTTTTCTTCAACCAAAGTAGTTTTCTATCCATTGTTTAACCTATTTATCAATTTCAACTTCTGTGTGATACCTCAACAGAGGCTGTTTGAAAAAACAACAACATATAAACCATTGACAGATCAAGGTGCCTTGTTTTCATAACAAAACAAAAAGTAATAATTAAATAAAACCATTTTCTAAATGTAAGCCGAGGATTTGATCATTCTTGCGTAATTTACAAATGATTTTTTAAATGTTCTTTCATAAACAATAGATTCCCATGCACTTTTAACAACATAAATTTAGTGTCTTATTATATACTGGTTATTTACTAAACTTTATGGTTCACAGTAATTATTGTTTTTAATTTTGTATGTACATATATATATATATATATTGATAATTATAGTATGTTTTGTTTAACGTATAACTGATTCTCTAATTTTGACACTTTGAATTCTGAAGACTTTGCAAGACCTAGAATACTTAACTTAGAATATTGGTTGCAATCAGTTTTTAAGGAAGTATAATTTTTACTTCTGTATTTGACGTTTGTTGAGTTATCACACATTTTTTAAATTTATAGCTAGCCTGCTGTTGTGGGAGTGCAGCATGTGGACTCTGCTGCTCTGCCTGTCCAACATGTAAAAGCTCCATTTCAACTCGAGTTATGTATGCAGTCATGTTACTAGTGACTACCATAGTAGGATGTGTCATGTTGTCTCCTTCAGTCAGAGATGGCCTTCAGAAGGTAAGTGTGAAAGAAAGCCTTTGCAATAATATGAAATTAGGATATCATATCAATCAAAATTACCATAGTTTCCATCCAGAACATAATTAGTTATTTTTCTTAATCCACAATTAAAAACAAACTGTTTTACAATTTTGGAATTTGGAAGTTGCTGGAAAGTTTAGAAATATTAACAAGTATGGACAAGCTTTATGTTTCTTTGTTTTTTTACTTTGTCTGTGCCAAAATTAATCTTATGCTAAATATGACTTAATAAGGATTTGTTTGTTTATTTTGTTATTTTAAGATTATCAAAGCTTGTATGTTTCCATATTAGATTGTCTTGTAAGCTTAAACGGGTTTATAAGAGTGAGGTAAGTGGCAACTATTTACAACTTAACTTCTAAACAACTGAAAACTGTAATCTAACTTTGTGAATGTACTCTTTCATATTCTTATACCTGTCAAGCAAGAACATTTAGACTGTCAAAACATAACACACAGTTATTCTTTAAATTAAAATCAAGTTTAGATTTGGGTTTTGAAAATTCATTAACTTATAATATTTAGTTATCTCATTGCTACTAGATATTTTGATCCAGAAATTAAATCAATGCTCAACAAGTTTATGTTAAGAATATCATATAGTTAGCATATTGCATTTTCATAACTCCAGGACCTTCAAAATGCATATCTACTCTATAGTTTATCTAGTATCTACTCCACTACAAACTGTTTCTGAATCAACAAATGAATAGACATCCAATACTTAATACCATGTTGAATGACATAAAAGGTTGTGAAAGGCATGATTTTACCATAGCTTGCTTGTAAAGGTAGGACTAATTCCATTATTTGTGCCGGAGGTTTCAAGCTGAGTTTGTAGTGCTTTCAATGAGATTGATTTTTTTTCTTTGTGCTATTAAATAATTTTATGAATAACCTTGCAGGTTGTCTTTAAACTATCATATACCTGCATTCAAATATGACTTTTTTTTTATTATTATTTTAACATAAAAAAGCACAAAAGAATGAAGAGATTATTTGGTCATTCAAGGTTTCTCTTGCACGAGAAAAGTGGAATTTTGTTTTTCAGGATATTATTAGTTAACCTCTTAAACTCTTCTAAGGTGTCACCTCTATTTCTACTGAAGACTGCATTCCATAAAGCAATTACATTGTAACACAATGTAACACATTTTACAGTTGTGTTCTGCCCTTCACTTACACTAACCTGATATAAAATCACAAGTATGCTTGTTTAAAATGTTTTGCTTAACCCTTGTAACTTAGTAAAGTCCTGTTTGTATTTCTGTTTTAATTAAAATCTATTTAATATCTAATAAAACACCTTGCTTGTTTATTTTCAAAAAAAATGTGTTAAAAACGCAATAGAATATGGGTCACTGTCAGTTTGGTGATTGAACCAGTATAATCTCAAGTCAACATAGCAACACCTTAATTACCATTGTGATTTTTCCACAAATAACTTGTATACTTGTATACCAGGAATTTGGATATTGGGATGAACTGGCACTTGTTGACTTCAGTATTTAATAGGGAAGTAACTCTAATATTAAACTGATAATTGAAAAATATGAAAAAAATTATTGTATGAAGAAAGTTTATCAAGATAAAGGCTATATAGAGTACATACTTTATCAACCAATCAAATAAAAATAAAACAAATTTGTTAGAGTTTTGGTTTTACTGGACTGGTTTTCACTTTTTATGGAATGAGAAAATGTTTGACCATCTGATAGTACTGAGGCCTCCTTCAGATCAAAATCAAAGTTGCTAATTGGGTAGTTTCCTTCAGTAAGGTTGTTTAACAAATTCCTTCTTGTATATTTATTTCTACATCTAAATAGGCATATCTGTAAGGGTACTGTTTGACACCATTAGTCATTCTGTCATTCTTTGCAGTTTTATGAGAGGGTTTCTCTAAAAGTTGCTGATTTCATAGCAATGTTTTTGGTCAAGTGTTATTGAATGAAAAGGGATTCTTTAATTTACCTGATTTACCAGTAACAGTTTTATTATGTAATTTTTTTTTGCAAATGCTTATTTTGCTAGACATATCAGTCTAGTTACGTCCATATATTTTTTTAGTCATTCTGTGATTTGACGGTCTATCTAGTGTATGTGTATCCATAAGAGCATGTTAATTTGTAGGTTAATTTCTTTATGTTTTAACTTTTTAGTGGCTTTATTTCACCTTTAGTAAGGTCTTTTTATGGGTTTCTTGCTGATTTAGAGTAAACATTTATGTTAAAGTTGTGACATAGTCTTTTTGTGTTTCTTATCTAATTTAAGAATTTATGGTAAAATAATTTTAGTTTAGTGTTTTTAAGGTTTGGAACATAAAGCTGACATTAGAATAGTCATTGTTTAAAAGTTCTTCAGTTTTGTCCCCAGATTTGTTTGGCTTTGTCAATAAAGTATTCACTGTGATTCCTTGTTTAACATTGTGAGTGGTTTAATTTGTTCTACAAATAGCTGTTAGTGTGTGGAAATTTTTTGTATATTGTAGTGGTAAATTGATCATCTTTTTTGTGAATGAGGATATCCAAGAATTCCAAGGTTTTGTTTTCTTCCAATTTTGTCTTCTTCTAACTAGTCAATTGTATTTTTGTGGTGAATAAACTTAAGTGTTGAATGAAATCTTGGAGGAATTTTTTTTTTTTTTAAACCAAATTGCAAAAATGCTTCAAGATCTTGGGTATCATGGTACTTGACTGTAGGGCTGTGGGTATCATGGTACTTGACTGTAGGGCTGTGGTTTCAATTTTTTTTCATGTAAGTGTTATTGTAGATTGGTGAGAGAGTGACATTTCCAATGGAAGTCACGTGTTTGGAACTAAAAGTAGACTGAGTTGGTGCAGTAGCTGAGAAGCTTTAATTTCTTATAAGTGTTGACATTTGTTTGAAGATGTAAATATATACATATCTGTTGCTAATTTCTTTTAGACTATAGGAAATACTAGGTTCATATGAATGCTGGGAAATATACTGATAACACCAAAGCTAACCAGGAGGTCAAATGAATTAATATGGAAATTTACTGGACTGTGCTAATCAACAAAAAGACACTGTATTTAATAACATTGATGTGGCCTTAAAAAGGCCATAACTTATAAACAGTTAAAAGCAGAACATCAAAGCCTAAACTGTATATACCTTTTACTTCCTAAAATACCTTATAATAAAGCTTTATTTATTCACTAGCTATAATAATAAAAGTATAAAAAAATACACGAAGTGTGAAGTGCTAATTTACAAGTAATGAAAATTATTTAATTTGTTAAGTGCTGCACACATAAGAAAATCTCTCAGTGTTGCTTTAAATCAATAAGTTGTATACTATTAAGTAAAGGAATATTAAAATTTAAAAAAATGAGAGATGAAACATTTGTTTTATAGGTTCCATTTTGTAAAGAAAATGCTACATATTCTATCCATTGTGCAAATGCAGTTGGCTTTCTCTCTGTTTATCGTATCTACTTCTCTCTGACTCTGTTTTTTGTGCTATTTTCTCTCATGATGATTGGAGTTAAATCATCCAGAGATTCACGGTCTGGAATCCAAAATGGGTATGTTTGTTGTATTTTTTACATGCCATGTGAAGATTTTAAGTTTAATATATTTATATAGTTATTTTGACATAAATATACTGTTAAAATAATTTTCTAATGATTGTGTAGCTTTTTAATTGTAATGTTGAGAGTAAAGCTAAATATATGAAGTGCATCTTCACATCTGCAATACTAGTGGTAAAATGAATATCATAGATTATAAATACACTATATATAAACCTAGTTTTAAATTCTTATAAGCAAAATTTTACCCTACTACAGATCATACATGTAACAGTTTTACATGGTATGGGTTGTTAGTTCATTATATTTTAAGTTTTGTAGTAAAAAGTTACATTTTGTAAAATTACAAGGAAATTCATGTGGATATTTTAAGTTAAATTGTTTAGGTTAAATTAATTTCCCTCATAATCAGTCCTTTATAATGGGAGAATCAGTAGAATAAATTATCAAGCAACTCTTAATTTAACTCAACAGATTCCAAGTAAAGAAATAAACAAATTTTTACATTTTGTATGAAACATCTTGCCCATCTTTATTTATGTTAAAGACAACAAATACAGTGTGCATATTTGCATTAGGACTGTAGATGGATATCTCCTACTGGGCCCATGAACTGAAACTTATGTTTATCCTTTCACATTTCTCTTATCCAGCTTTCTTGATCCTGTCTATATATATACAATTCAAATCTAATGTTTCTTAGGTAAAAGGAAACATTATATGTATATATGTAGTGACTAGTGCTACCCATAGCACTGGTCATTGGCTTTCAACGTAAAGAAAGTTGTAATATAACCTACAGATGTTATCTGTTTTGCCAGTGAAAGACACTACTGTTGTGTATATTATTTCACAACATGTAGCATTACAGCAATATTTTCGATGACCAGAGTAGGTGTTTTCTCAAAATAACGATGGTAACAAAGTCAACATAATATTTTCTGAATTTTGTTATACAAAACCTCAGATTGAGAATAAATTAACTTATAAGATATAAAATACATGGTATGCATGCATACTACAAGATTTTCTCATTACCTTCTAGTTCAAGTTGCCATTTGAATGTGGAATATTTTTCAAGCTATGCTAAGTTTATCTTAAAGGAGTAAATATCTGAAACTAAGAATAAAACATCTGTTGGTGAAATATGTGTTTTCAAGTAACTTATAAGATCATACTGAAGTATATATTTAGTCAATTTACTAAGTGTCATTTTGCATCTGAGTAAGAGTTAAGCCTGATTATAGTGAACTGGCAAAGTAGGTAGTTCTGTTCAGGGGAACAAAACCAACAAGACTTTTGATGTTAATTTTACTTTCAACTGAATATACAATCTAGAATGTAATTTGTATTCATTGTCCTGCTTGACTGAGTTATGTTTAAACTGCATTTTATATATTTTTGAGAGCACGCAGTATACATAGTGCACAACGTTTCATTTTTCATTTTGATTTGGAGTTCCTGCATGTAATTTTTTCAAACTATAGGACTTCATTATCTCTATAGGAATTTGATTATTGTCTGATCTTCCACATTCAATCAAAATAATTATCACAAGAGTGTGTATGCTAAGTTTGTATATGTGAATCAAAATTTGTTTTTTAAAAAGTCCGCATTAGTTCATTTGTGGAAATAATTTTTCATGCTCTGAAATTAGAAAATACAACAAAGTTAAAGTGTCACTTAAGAATTATTGGTTAAAATGCAATACATGTGCATATTATTTACAGCAAAGAATAAGTTGTATAACTTTATGTATTAACAACCAGTAACTACAGGATGCTTTATGTAGGTGTTACATTGTTTGCATTTCCTTATTGGTGATAAAACTATAGTGATGTTATGCTTTTCATTTGCACTTTTCAAGTTATACAAACAAGTTGAATACATTGAAATTCAAATGTATTGCTGCTATTTCCCATCACTGTTATCTTGGTTGTTTATAATGTTGAAATTCAAGGTTTGATATCCATAGATAACATAGCATGTTTAACCCTAAACAAAGTTTTATGCTTATGAACAAACGAAAAATTCTCACTGGTTTTCAAAGTTTTAACTTGCATTAAGAAAGTTGTTTTGACTTTTTAGATTTTGGGCCATCAAATATCTTATTCTTATTGGTGGAATAGTTGGTGCCTTCTTCATTCCTGAAGGAAATACATTTGGAAAAGGTAATAAGGTATTTTAGATCATATACTGATTGGAATAATCTCTGAACTGTTGTTTAGTATGAAACTTGTAGATTAATATTATTTTTTTTATTTTTTTCAATTGTCTCCAAAACTTTAATTATTGATAATAGTAAAGAGCAGTTTAAGGCTTTGTTTAGAATTGCTAGGTTTAAGGTAGTTTGTCATAATACCCATTATTGAAATGTTGTTAATGAAATCTAGTCTGTGTAATATTAAATAACATGAGTAATACTTTGTAGACAACCTATCATTTGGTGTGAAAGTGTTTTCATATGTGTAACTATATAACAAACCTTCTGTCTACATCAAAGTTTTTATGTATCCAATTAAATGTTGCATATTATTAACACCACATAAATATATGGATATAAAATAAACTAAAAGTCAAAGTGAAAGTCGGTATCTTTTATAGAAAATGTATTTGAAGGGATGAAAGTAACACTGGGGCAAATGATACATCTTTATCATGGTGACAAGTCTTAAAGGGATGAATGTAACATTGGGACAAATGATACATTTTTATCATGGTGACAAGACTTAAAACTTCATTAGGTCTTGATTAAAAATTCCACAGTTATGATTCTCTATATCAGGCAGAAAACATGTTGTTAGGTGAGAATTTAAACAAGGCTTTTGGGTAAACTGCATAGCTGAATGATATTGGTTAATCCGATTTCCAAATACTTGTTCAGTGTTTCTAAGTACACTTTTGTTTTAGATTTTTCTTATAAAGTTATCTGTACACCTTTTCATACCACTCTGAAGTACATGTATTCATGTTTAATATTAATATCTTGTATTCATAATAATACTTTGTTTGTAGTGTGGATGTACTTTGGCCTGCTGGGTGGATTTCTTTTCATTCTTGTTCAGTTGGTGGTTTTGATAGATTTTGCTCATAGCTGGGCAGAAAGTTGGGTTGAAAAGTCTGAGGAAAGCAATTCTAATGGCTGGTATTATGGTAAGTTTTGAACCATAGTTATTGACTATTTTCTTAATCTTTGAATTATGTGGACCCCATCAGAATTTATAAGTACATTTTTCTGAACTATTTTTCTGATTTTGTTCATTACAATATTAATAATATGACTCACAATAAAATGTAAACAATAATATTGTTAATATTGTATTTAATCCCAGTAATTGTTGATGGGATTTCTAACATATTGTTGTTAGCTCAATTTCTAATTTAAATATTTACCAGAGGAAACTGTGGGTATTAATGACGACATAAAGATCAGAAGGTTTAAGAAGATAGGTCTAGAACATCAAAACAGATTTTATGTGATGCAAATAGATTATATAGATTAAATAGAATATAGATTATAGATAGTTGTGAAGAGGAACTTTAATATAGACAGTAAACCAGTCAGTTTGTTAACTGTTGTATTTATTTTACATTACTTTTATTTGTAATATAGACCCACAGGAATTTTTAGAAGTATTCAAGTTTGTAGGTCATTAAAGGAGAAAATATTTTATTACTTCATGGACTAGATGTTGAAGCCTTTTCACCAGTTAATTTAAATGAAGCTACCAACAAAATAACAAGAACACTACAGTGTTTTACATGAGAAATGAGTAATTTCAATCACTATCCTTCTGGATATTTACTTACATTTAGTTACATGACAAGCAAAATCATAAAATTACTCCGTATGATACAGTATGTGAATCTCACTGCTGATGTATGATACATAATGAAGTCTATAATTTGAGGTTTAATTTTGATGGAGATATAACGATTTGCTTATATTATTGTTTTTATTTTCATTTTATTCTGATAATGAGGCAGTATTAAGAAAATTCTGAAAGTATATATTATTGATACATATTTTTAAACTGGTAATTTCACATGCATATGTCTAGTTTTATAACCTAAACCTTTTTTGTTTCAATTTCACAGCTTTGTTTTTCTTCACTTTCCTTCATTATGTTGCTGTTCTTGTTTCAGTGGTGTTGCTTTACATCTATTATACACAGGTGAGTTTTGTCACTTATGCATACTGCTTGTTAAAATTAAAGAATAATGAGGTTTATTTAAATGTGATATTGTAAAATTATCAGTTGTTGTTTTTCTCTTCAAATTTAACATGCTTATTGCCGAGAATTACACTAACTCTAACTAGGGTCTTCATCTTTATATACAAATTATTACTTATATAATATTCTTTTTTTAAGAAGCAACCCCTACTCAGTAAAACAAAATGCTAGTTTTGATGGATTACAAAAGATGATATTTTTACTGAGGTGATGCTAGATTTTATGGATTACAAAAGATGATATTTTTATGGAGGTAATGCTAGTTTTAATTGATTACAAAGGATATTTTTATTGAGGTAATGCTAGTTTTGATTGATTACAAAAGATGACATTTTTATTGAGGTAATGCTAGTTTTGATGGGTTACAAAAGATGACATTTTTATTGAGGTAATGCTAGTTTTGATGGGTTACAAAAGATGACAGTTTTATTGAGGTAATGCTAGTTTTGGTGGATTACAATAGATGACATTTTTATTGAGGTAATGCTAATTTTGGTGGATTACAGAAGATGACATTTTTATTGAGGTAATGCTAATTTTGGTGGATTACAGAAGATGACATTTTTATTGAGGTAATGCTAGTTTTGATGGATTACAAAAGATGACATTTTTATTCAGGCCATGCTAGGCTTATGGAATATTTTGCACTTACTAACACTATTGAGAGTGTACAAGCTCTCAGAAGCTTGTTAACTAAAAGTGAAGTTTTCATAGCCATCACTCTACTTCATTCAGAAGAACTGCACCCCAACTGAAATAATCTGTAGAATGCAGTTTAGATACCAGGCCACAAGAGAATAATACTCCAGGAGGCCAAGCAGCGTTCCAAAGGAGCTAAAGATGCAGTAAATGACCAACATCTGCAGAATTTCTCTTAGAAACTGCATCACTGGTGCTTGGTGCCTTAGGAACAAACTTGTTCAAGCTACTGAATGTGTGTATTGTGCTAAATGGTCAGGAATTGGCTTCATAAACCTGAGCTCAAGCACAGGATATTAATTAGAGCCCCTGTACTAACCACAAGGTACTGGAAAACCAACTGCCATTTGTCCAAGAACATGTTGCCTAGATCCTTCAACAATGGACCACTATATTGTTCATAGATGAGAGCAGATCCTCTGTATATTCAAGTGGTTGGCATTTTGAGGATCTGGAGACAAGGAAGAATGCCATTCACCTATATTGCTGTTCACCATGATGCCTTTAGGAATGACATCTACATGCAGGGGTATATATAGACCTTTAGGAGGTGGGTGGAAGGCTACTGACAGCAAGATGTTATATAAAAGAGATCTGCTATCTCATAGTTCACAGTTTACTGTTGCTGTCAAAGGTGTTCATGTATCATTAGGATTATGCTTGTTCTAACATTTCCAGGATCATCCAACAATGTTTTCAGGACAAAGGAATAGAGATATTGTATTGGCCTGCTATGTTACCAGTTCTAAATCTGATTGAATGTATGGACTTGCTTGGAAGATGGATTAGAGCCAGATAATCTGCTCCTACAACTGTCCAAGAGCTCAGAGCTTTCATCATCCAAAAAAGGTTTGAGCTACCTTAGGAAGTGATCTGAAATGTTTTCAGAAGTGTAAGGAACAGGTGCAGAGCAGTCATGAATAATAGAGGAAGACCTTCCAACTACTAAAGGCTCATTCTTATAAGTTTGTTCATCTTAAGTTAGTTTGTATTTCATATTTGTATGGCCACACATTTGCACTTTTTATTAACACTTTTTGTTCTATAACTCAATGAAAAATGACCAGATTTTGGTGAAATATTATTCCTCTTTATCTGACTAAATGTGGTCCACGTATTTTGATAATGATGAATGTACTGACATATATTTCTTAAGAGCTGAATATGGTCTACACTGTGGTGATGGTTGTATTTATTCTACTGAGTTTCCCTCTAATACAGGCTGTTACAGTTTAGTTTATTTAAAAAAAAGAAAGAAGTGATGTTTGAAATATTATCTCACTAATTAACTTGGTGTTTCATTGTAGCATATACTTTGCAAACTGTTTATTTTAACCAGATTTTCTTTTTACAGGTGTTTATTAAAAATCTGGTTTGAACTTGCTACCTGTATGCAGCACATGTATCTTAAGAGCTGAATAAAATAAGGTTTACTTTCTATAAACATTTCTTAAGTTTAAATACTTATTTTGTTGTAAATATAAATATAATGCAACATATTTCTTTAGTAAATGCTCCCTCCATTTATTCATATGTATGTTTAATACTTTGTCTTGAACAATGGTTTTGTAAAACATGAAGTCTTTATTTTGGATTTGATAAAATATTACCTTAATGTTTCAGCTGTTTCCCTGAGAGAGAGAGAGATGTATTCTTTTTTGTTTGTTTTCTGCTCCATGATTCATTTACTGACAATGTAAGATTTTTTCAAGTATTCTTCACCTCAAAATTTGACTGGATTGTAACTTCTCCTTCTGCTTAAGCCATATGCATTTCCTGTTTGGGCTGATTACACTGCACGATAAAGATTTTGCTTTTTGACCACTGTTGGGTATTCCTTATAGATTTTTGGCTGCTGATCATGAAAATCACATCCAAATTTGCCCATCACGTACCGTTTCATCGAAATCTTGGTTTCACCAGGACATTGTCATAATAGAAAAACAATATCAGTGGAACTGGAATTCGTCAATGCTTGCTGACTACTGTTGGACACTGCAAAGTGATGCACCGGACATTGAATACAAATGAAAATCAGGAGAAAACACTTTTAATTATGTTGAACGTAATAGCGTATTAGAAACATAAATGCAATTAAATACGTTATTGCCGGTAAACTATTAACTATCTATTTTCCTCAGAGTTCTTATGTGATGAAGCAAAACTAAAACTATATTTATGCATACCCACCAGGTACCTGTCACAATCAGCAAAAACTTTTTAAGAATCAAACCTTTTCAAAAAAAAATTGTTGTGCAGTGTAATGTCTTGCATAACAACTTTTGTTCCAGTAAACTACCTTTGGTAGGAATTTCAGTATCAGTATTAAGTCCTGTTGTACTCATTGTCCAGTATCAGCACTGGTTTATAGTATGTGATATGTTGAGAGTAATACCTGCTATTGCATGTTCCATCTTCAGGGTTTTGTCCTTTGGAATTTCAGCTTTACTTTTTACAGAATTGTAAATTGTTGGTGTGATAGTTTTGAGTTCATACTTCAGTTAATAAGCAAATCTTACTACGAATATTGGCAATAACATGAAATATGGGAAACTGGTGACTCCCACCCTCTGGATGAAAATGAGAATGGAACTGATTGCACATTAAGTAGGAGCATACATGATCAACTCTTGGCATGCAGGCCACACTATGCATATCATGATGTTTTAGTGAGTTACATTCAAAATTTAATCAATCTATTTAGTTATCAAGGTATATGAAACTTGACGTCAAACCAAAGATAGTAAATGAAATATTAATATTGTACAAGTTTTAAGTTCTTAAAGGTTTAAGGAAACGTTTATAAACAACCTCAATATGAGAATTTGGATATTTATTCTTGAGTCATCTCCTTCTCTGGATTTTTTTGTACATCTTTTAGTAAACTATAAAATGTAAAGTATTCTCTATAAGTGTATTTTCAGTAAGCTGAAGGTGTATTTTTATATTCTTCATTCTTATGAGACTAAAATTCAATCAATTAAAACTCATAAACCACCTTTCCACCTACCCTGGCATGCTATAATTTACAGTTCACTAATCAATTGTTTTTTTCTGAGGCTGACTTCCGTTAAATTTATAACCAATAGAAATCTAAGATTTCAACTGATTCATCCCATAGTTGTTATACCACGTGGGCTTACAGATAATTGAAAATTTGGTTTGATATGGAAAACAAAAATTTCTATGAGAACACACTTAGGAAAAATAGTTGAATTTCCAACTGTTCAAGTCACACAATTAGAGATGCTTGAGTGCCAGTATCAGCAACCAGATACCACTGGTACTCTTGCAAATTCTGTTGACTACCTTTGTCTTGGTACACTTTTCTTGTGATTTATGGTGTTATTTGCTTTCTGTTTTATTTTTGCTGTGATGCTTTTTATTTATCCAGCCTGAGTGTATCCTGTACAGACTTTGATGTGAAATCAACAACTTTTTCTCATTTTTTTATTTAATAGGATTATTTCATTATGGTGATATAACCTGTAAAACCTGTAGCACTTTCATTTAATTTAAACTGAACTGTGGGACTCTGATCTGTGCCTTTCCCTTCATCTCTTAGTTGAGTATTCTGGACCCTATGCATTATCAGAGGCTTTTCAAATTTTTCCGTTCCAAATTTTGTATATGACAACCAACAGAGGTGCAGTTTCACTTGCTTCAGAAACTAAGCAACTGTATGTAATTTTGTTTCTTTTAGAAGCTAAGTAATATCCTAATTGTACCATCTCTGCTGACTTGGTTAACTATCTAAAGGCCCTGGAATTGCTTAAGTCAGTTCTTAGTTTGTTTGCTTGGATATTCAGAAAAGGTTTGCCTATCTCTCACTGACATCTATTTCTATCCAGTTTTTCTGGACTCTTAGGCATGCTAGAATCTGTTGGAATGGACTAACAAAGACTACTCCTCAATTGTTCCAGCTGATGATATTACAGCCTTTCCTATTATATATTTAGTTTTTAAACCTGTCATCAAGACTAGGTTTCTTCCCATCAGGCAGGAAGTTTGAGGTAAACAACACTAAGATTTTTCAGGTAAAACCTACCTTAGGTGAATGGCCATCTTGTGTGCACAGGAATAGGAGAGAGAGAGAGAGAACTGTCCTCACAAGGCTTCACATTGGCCATAATTTTATTAATCATCATTTTAATTTTTTACAAGCAAGTAATGTAACAGTGTGAGAAGTGTAATACTGAAATTACAATCACCCACATGTTGGTTTCTTGCCATCACTATTATACAAAGCATGGCAACATTTGAGAGACTTGTTTTAATTGTGGTATCCATTTGACATTTGACAGTGTCATATGAAATGGTGATAGTTTCTAGAACATCCATGTTTTTAGTTTTTACAGGTTTATAGGCATTTTGATTATCTGTAATATTTTCACAGTATATAAACTTTTGTTTTAATCTTTTTACCTTGTTAAATTTTTACATTTTACTATTTTATTTTACATGTTTAAAAATTAAAGTTAACTCACTGTTTGGTGCAGCTAGACTATATTATGTCTTTGCACTAAAGAGTTCTGAAACAAACCTTGAACATTTATTTGCTTTGAGACTTTTTCAGAAATTATAGGAATATCTTAATTTTTCAACTTACACACAGAGAGAGAGAGAAATTCATATATATATATGAGTATATTTCAAATTACAATTTTTGTTGTAAAGAAAATACCTTGTCACTTTCTTTGCTAGTAAATAGATTTATTGAGAAAACATATTGAGACCCAGGTAGTATTATGAAGCAACTGTGATGAAGGGAATATGGATGTGTATTTCTAATCTATGATAACAATACAAGGATAAAAATTAAGGCCTTAGAATACTACTGGCTATTAATTTGGTGTTCTAAGTGCTCTTCTAGGTATAGATTGTTGTTTTCCCAGCATTATTTTCATTGCAGAAGGCTCTCATTAATACATCTTGAGGTCAGTCTTGTCCTCAAGACTGTTTACAACTTTGATTTCAAACTGCAGGAATATTCAGAACTATGTAATAAGCTGTTTTATAAAACTACTTGCTAGTGTATCTCTGAAGATTTCAGTAGTGACAATATTTGGAAGATAGTTTCAACATGTGTGAAGATAAAAAAAATATAAAACTATAAACTTGTGTAAAATATTTACACACACAAATAGTTTGTGTGATTGTGTAAAAAAAAAAAAAAACTTTACACGAATAGTTCATTATACATTGCAAGATTTTTTTTACCATTCTTGACCATGAACTGAAGAATCAATGACCCTTTTTTTAAAAAACACAGACATAAAAGAAATGTATGGCATTATTTTTTCCCTTTAAGTTTCATATCAGTAAATGTTTATTGTATGTCTAAAATCAAAAAGGAGATAGTATTAATTTGCATTTTATTTTGATTCTCTTGTAGTAGAAGAATGTTTTTTTAAAATTGATATAACATTGCTTAAACCCATAAACTTTGTCTTTTCATCAGTTTCCTGATGTTTTAGAAATTGCCTAATTTTCAACAAAAAATTTATATTAAATTTCTATCATTATTTGGGTAATCTTATCCTTTAAATTATAAAATTTCCTATTTTAGGAATATGGTTGCAACTTTTTCATTTGCCCAAATAAGGTGTAATATTGATTCTGTGTTTAGTTATTCACTTTAATCTCTTTCTTAATAAGTTAAAGATCTTGGAAAGTGCTAAACTGTTATACCTATAGAATTAAATGAAAGTTGAACTTGCTTAAGTTTAAACAGAAGTTAGAGTCGATGTGAAATACTGAAAGGTAAAGGGATAACACAATAACAGTGAAGACTCATTTATTGTGACTCCATTTCACCCATGTAAGTTTTGTTAAAGCCATTAATGGAATAACATTTAATTACATGTGGAAAACCTCTGGAATAATAGTACTGTTTTATTTGTGATCACATTGTACTATGTTGAACAGAACAGTGCTTATAAAATATATTAAAATATCCTAAAAACATGTTTTGCATTATGTGCTAAATTGTTTATTAAATAGTGCAATAATAAATAAATAAATATATAAATATATATATATATATACACACATGATTTGGAAAATTAGTAACAAGTTCCCGAGGTTGGTGGATGTTGGGTTTTTCTCCATCAACTTTTATGAGCTAAATCACTTCCTGAATACATCTTACAAAATGATAATATTAACCTCTAAAAGTGTTGTGAATAAATAATTCTATGCAGGGGTATATTTGACACTTAAAAAGTACTAAGTGTTCTGGAAAGGGTTAAGTAACTCTTCCAGAATATCAGGCACTGTGGTTCTTGTACTTCAACAGAATTGTATCAAACAAATCAAGGTTTTTAACTTGTTAACTTGTGAGACTGTGGATGAAATGTTAAAAGTTTATGTAGAGTTTGAATTATTTTATCATTTCTAACTTTAGAATATCAAAATGAGTGATTGAATTGTGTTGACCACATTTGCTTATACGGTCAAATCCTTGTATGTTTGAAAACTTTTGTAGGCCAGTGGTTGTGGTCTTCATAAATTCTTCATCAGCTTCAACATGATACTGTGTATTGTACTGTCAGTGGTGTCAGTCCTGCCACAGGTTCAAGAGGGTGAGCATTTTATCTGTTTTATCAGGATTCAAAAACAGTCACTAGTGATATGTTTGTAAATATTTTCCCTATTAGCATATTGCCATTCTATAAAATGAGACTTAGAATTTTATGAGAAAGATAAGTACAATATGTCTTATTGGGGTGCATTGATGAATTTATTTTCTTTGTATTTTTAAAATAGCTTTATTTGTATATTCTCTATTACATTGTTCATTACTCAAGCATAGTGGTATGATTTTATGAATATAATGCTATTACTTATCAAGGCTTTAATATCATTATAATGGAGTAGTTCCAAGCTGTATGTAGAAAACAGTTTATAAAATAATTTGCAATGAATGTCCAGAGTTCTACATCAGAGAAATTGGAAGAAAGTTGGAAACCATCTTCACTGAACATAATAGAAAGCAATCCTATATTTACCACCATTACAACAGAAAATATCTGTACTAAATGCTTAAGCTTAAACAAAGAACCAAACCTCAGAAACTATGCATCTTAATTGAACAAAACAGTCCTACCCTAAACCAAAATTTCACCTTGAAACTTGGATCCTTTGATTCCAGCTCTGAAAAAGAGCCATTCTACAAATTTTAAAGAACCAGTAAATAAATAAATATATCCCTGTGTGTGTACTAAGTTAATCCTAGACTCTAACCAGTACCAAGTAAGGTAATCTGCTCTGAACAGAAATATTACATAAAATGTAACATGTGGCATTAAAATAATTTTTATTTTACAATAACTTATAATTTTACTTGTAATAACGTTTACTACAAGTTTGATTTTTATCAATGTCCAAGCCACGTTTCTATATCAACATTTCAGCCTCCTTCTTCACAGTGACTTCCTGCTCTCAGCTTAAGGCATTTTCAGTTTTCCCTGATGCCTTAAACCATTTCACTAGTCATGCTTACCACACAGAATAATTAAATCTGTTACTTAAGAAACTAAGTTAATAATCTTCACCACCCATTAATAAATATTTGTCAAGCTTCTTTATGTCTAGACCACTAGCCCAAAATATACTGAAATGTTCACATGGATGTAGCAAGGAGTTTGACTTTAGCACCCTATGGTGCCAAAATGTGTATACTAAACTGCAAAGGGATCTCCAGTCATGTAATCTCTCTTTTTTTATATTGTGTACACTGTATTCATGTGTGTCTGTAAATTACATTATTGATGTGAAGAAAAGTTGTTATTCAACTTTCTGCCCACAAATCATGTTGTATGTCGCATCTGTTGGGAAATCATTCATTGGAGGACAGATCAATGTAAAATCATTTAATTCACAGAATTAAAAAAGTTGTATTTAGAAGTTGTTAATGGGAGGTATTGTGTAGTCTGAGGGAATTTTTGAAACTCCTGTTTCTTTGGCCATCCTTCAAATGAAGATAGCCCTTGCTTCTTAAGTGAAATTGAGAGTTTGTGAATTTCATAAAGCTTAAACCTTTACTTGTTACATTGTTAGTGGCACTAGATGTTTTCAGCTTTATCAGAATAATTTTTAGGAGGTGGAAGATTCTTAACTTTGAAAGAGTTGCTACAAATTGGCTTGTGGTGCAGTTTCACTATTTACTGTCATCTTAAACATTCTGCTGTGTACATTTTCAAGTTTTATGGGGAACATTGAAAACTTCCTTTAAAAAATGTTGTGTACTTTGGTCCTACATTGTCCTTTTACTGTAAGTACTTGTTTTGGCATTACATTATTAGTGACTGTGATAAATGTATGTGTGCTATATATATTGCTCATGTTTTCACATTTTAGTGTACATCTGTACTGCAAGGAGAAGCTTAGAGGCAAACATTTTACTTTGGTTGTCTATTCTTACAGTTGTTCATCTGACTAATTTTAGAGATTATATATATATAATATTATATAAAATTATATAAAATTACATTTTATATATGTGTTACAACAGCTATAGCAGCTTACCTAAGATACATGGAATAACGTATTGCGTATATGAAAATTTCTCACAAGAAAAGGTTACCCATAGTATTCCATGATGAGGAGAAAACCCACTTGTAGAGAAAAATATATATGTAAAAATGGCTGATATGGGTAGAGAAAACTCTGTGTAAAGGAGCGAACAATGTTTCCACCTTTTTCTGTCATCGTCAGGTTCACTAAGAAAGAAAGAGGTAACTGGCCAATGGTTTTCTTTCTTTGTGAACCTGATGATGACTGAAGAAAGTCAAAACGTTGTTTGCTCTTCTACATAGTTTTCTCTACTCATACCAGCCATTTTTACATATGTTTTATCCATAGTATGTAAAACAAGAAGGTAGTTAACAATGTAATTTGAAAGAGGATTTTCTCAATTCTTTATAATTATTCTGAAATTTTATACGAGAAAGTTGGTGAGATTTTCAAACTTGCATTTTTTTAAGCATTTACAAAATTGTATATTTTTTTAGTAATTGGGAACTTGTGCTTCACTCTATTGTTCAAGGCCAGCCCAATGCTTGTATTATGTATTTTTTTCTGTATTCCAGCTGTTCAAACACTATTTTTTCTACATTTAAAGTATCTAACCCCCTTTGTTATATACATTTTACATGTAGTGTTATCAATTATGGTATTTCAGTGCAGCCACGATCAGGTTTGCTTCAGGCATCCCTGCTTTCCGTTTTCATTACATATTTGACATGGACCTCTTTGAACAATTCACCAGGTGGGTGGGTTTCAGTTTGATTTGTCAGTTATAAATCCAAAGTATATACTATGTGGTTATATTTAAAGTGTATAGTAATTCAAAGATGGTCTCATTTAAAGGAAGTCTTGATCTGTCTGAGGATGACACTAAAATAGTACTTATGCTGTGTTATAACTATGATGTAATTTAATGAGTGATGTATTATCCACTTATGGTAAAATATGTAGATAATAATCAAAATGAACAGAACTAGTCCTAGAATTAATGATATTTAATAAGTGAGGAACAAGGAATGTGTAAATCAGTTAAATAGCTTTTATTTCATTTTTATTCTGATTTAAGTTCTTAAAATTTTGGCTATGCTAGAATAAGGACTGAATTGCATCACACTCAAAAGTTGACTTGTAATTGATTAAAATGATTATAACTAATGTCAGTTGGTCAGTAAATATTGCAAAATATAAAAAAACATTTTTGGGCAGGTATGTGATTTAATAATAACCCGTTGCACTGTATTCATGATGAAACTCACTTGAAGTAAAGATGTATTCTCAAGACAGCTGGTTAACCTGAATATTACCTAAGCAGGTCTAAATGTTGTTCTGTAATTTATTTCAATTAAAGTTTTAATATCCGTACCAGTCATCTTAAGAATGTATTCACACTTTTTCTTATTGTTGTGAAAAAAAACTGGCTAATATACAAACCATCCCTTACTAGTAAAGTTAATCAAAGCAAATTCTTGTAACTGAGATTAACTTACAAAGAAAACCAGAATTACACATGCCTACTATTTGAATCTGAATTTTAGTGTTGTTTTAAAAACCCAACAAGTTCTTTCATTGTTGAAATTGTACAACTTATTTTATTTTATTTCTTTATGTAGTTAGTCAGTGCAAACCTTTGATGTGGCAGACCAGCAACATGAGCTACTTTGATGTTCAGAACGTCATAGGCTTAGTTTTGTCATTTATATGTATTCTATATTCATGGTAGGATACTTCTATGTTTTTAAATATTCAAAATTTTAATTTTCTAAATAGTTTTTATTGTAAATTTGTTTGCTAACTCTGTTCTATTGAAGTTTTGATTTAAGAAGGAAGGAAATTTATTACTTTACCATAAAGTGATCTGTTTTGTTACAAGTAAATGTTTATAAATAAAAATGAAACTATAAGACTTGTGGTTGTTATTAGAGATAACATAGTGTGTTAAAGGTCACAAAGGGTAGTTGAAAATTGATAGTTACTTTCAATACCTTGTGGTTCTTGGGCATGATGAACCATTTAATGGTGTAATCTTTTTCTAAAACTGAATAACATGTGCATCTGTTGAACAGATGACTTTTATCTAAGTAAAAAAGAAAATTGCATATTTACCAAAAGATGGACCATGGAAGGAAGGCCTGATGTTCTGGACTGTGAATCTGAAGCTTTGTGGTTCAAATCTTGTTGTGGTAAAGAAGAGTGTTTCACTTTTTGAAACTGTTTGTATGTTTTAAGAGCAATAATAATAGTCCACTATTTGACAAAAGTAGACTAATAGTTGAAAGTAGATGGTTATAATTTGCTGCCTTCCTTGTTATCTAGAGCTTCAGTGACTTATGACTCTTGGTTATTGACACACACACACACACACACACACACACACACACACACACACACACACACACACACACACACACACACACACACACAGGGAAAAGCTTAATAAGTCACTAAAAGCATTCCCATAAATACATCAGTTGTCAACCTGGTTCACCTTATCTCATTGTTGTTTTTTAGATTCACTTACCTTCTGCTCTTATTTGTGTTTGTATTATTCAAATAAGAAATCTTATTAGATCAGTGCACTGTAAGTATAATAGTCAGATACAGGTTTTTTTGGATATTTGTATATCCCACTTTAAATTGCACAAACTCTTTGTATCATTTTATTTTGTATAATAATTGTTTTTTTGCAAAATACTTCTTTCAGTTTGTCTCTCTACAACAAAAACAGTTCAAAATTAAGGATTATCAGTGCAGATAGCCCTTGTGTAATTTTATCCAAATTTCTGGAACAAACAAATATTAAATGTTGTTAGAGGTCAGTTAACCTAAAGCATAATTTTTTTTTTTTCAATTTGTTAAATACATTGGTAAGTAAATTGTTAAACATCTTTTGAATTAAAGTAAAAACATTTTGGTAGTTTCAACAGTGTTTAAAAAGCTGAAGGAATTTTTATTTTTTTAAGGGGTTATGATATTTTTGCCAACAGAGAGTTTTTCTTTTCTTAAGCATAAAATCATCCAGTAATGGGTTGTCAAATGAGGCTGGGTCAGAGAATATAATAGTGAGTGAAAGAACAGGTTAGTTACAAGTTTCTTGTTCTTTTTTTGTTATTATTATTTTATAAAAAAAATTAATAGAAAATTTTACAGTTCAGTCATGAATATATACCATTAGTAAGTTATATGTAGCAAGGAGTCATGGAGAAAATATAAATTGCCAAGATTTGAATATCTGTCTGTTATGATGAAGTGAACATTAGCATACAACTGTTCATTAGCCATTTTAGTAGGGTATTCACTTGTTTCCAGGTTGAGCTATCTTTCACCACAATGGTAGCCTAGATTTAGTATGTCATAACTTTTTCAAAAGGCTTAAATATGTCTTCTTCATTTTAGCTCATTTATTCAGACTTATAGTTTTAAATATCAGTAGAAAATTATAGTTTTCAATGCATCATTAATGTTTTTTTGAAGATGCTTAATCATCTTGAAATGTGATTCTGCTAGCATTTTAGGTTTGAAATTGTTGACGGCAAACTTACACCTTGGATGTTATTATTTTTTCTGAAAGAACCACACCTCACGTTGTGTTTAGATACTTCTAAAACAAAAAAGAATAAACTGTGACTTCTTAGACTACATCATACTTTTCCAGTTATTCACTAACAATAGTTTATTCTCTTAGCATCACTGAAGCCACGCTTTGGTGTCTCCATCAGATACAGGTAGCTTTTGGATTGGTTGTTAGATGCACTTGGAAATATTTGTAATGTTCTTTGCATGGTACTACTGCAAGCAGTTGTTCTCTAATTACTCTTACTGAAATCAGTAGAATATGATAGAGTTTGATGTTTCTTTAATAAATCTTGTAATTATCAAATTGTTTGTTATGTTGGTCATTTTATAAATGTTTAGTAGCAACAGTTGTTCCCAGTGGGAGAAGTATTTCTTATGAATTGCCAGTTCTGATTGTCTCATGACAGATGCATGTTTTTCAACATTGAATAAAAGAAATGGTATGTTAGGTATATAATGTTACACTCCTCTAAGAGTTGGAGAAATTCTTGCTCTTACTAAAAATACAAGAATATAATAAAGTTCTATGTGATTTAATAAATAAAATTTTGCAAACATTTTGTTATAAGTGAATCATTATTCATTGTTTCCTTTTTCTGTGTTTGTTTTTAAAATTCTTATTAATTTGCCAGTGTCAGGTTTTCCTTTCACTTCTTTTAAACACTTTTTGTTTTCTGTCAGTCTGTTTATGTTTATCTAAAAATGTTTACAAATTAATTAATTAAGTTCTATTTCACATTTAATGACACCGTTTATACAGATGAAGTCGACAACAATGATGAAGAACGTGGTGTGGCTGAAGACAATGAAGAACACGGTGTGGTGTACAGTTGGTCTGTTTTTCATTTCACCCTTTCCCTTGCCTCACTTTATCTGATGATGACTTTAACAAATTGGTACAGGTGAGTTTCATAATAAATTAGTCCTGTGTTATATTATCATTCAACTTTATAGAACTTTAGTAAGGCCCTTATGACTATAGCTTATATGAATAATATGGTATATCAGTGATGTCGAGAAACCCACTTGTTGAGAATTTTATATGCAAAAACGGCTCGTTTGGGTTCAGAAAATATTTTAAATAGAACCTGTGAACCTGACGATGACCGAAGAAGGTCAAAACGTTGTTCACTCTTCTATTTAAAATATTTTCTGAACCCAAACGAGCCGTTTTTGCATATAAAAAAAAAAAAATGGTATATGTTTCTTTATTCACTACCTTTAGCTGAAGTTGTGATAAACATATTTAAGGGTTCTTTTTAACCACTTGCTCAGTAACAGTAAGCTTAACAATCTTGTTATGCATTATACTGTTTAGCAAGTTACAATTGTTTTTAACACTTACACTATTAATTCTCCTGCTTAAAAGTTTGTACTTTAGCATGACAAGATGTGAGCTTGTTCTTGTAAGCTGTCCTTTTTTGTGCTGGTGATTAAATTTGTTAATTTCTTTAGACTGACCTGTTCCTTTTTAAAGGTTTTTAACAATATTTAACCTTTCCTTAACATTTTCACAGTAACCAAAGAAAGTATTTTTATGTATCATTTATCACTATTCTGTTTAAAAATTATTACCTTTATACCATACCATACCAAACCAAAACAAATAGCCTTTACTGTTATTCATGTTCCAGTAAAACATGGTTATAGATTAAAATTAACCTAAATTGATGTATCTGTATGTATTTAAAAATATTTCCTCCCATTATGTAGCCCTGATTCAGGCACCAATTTAAGTGAGAGTACAGCATCAATGTGGGTAAAGATGTCATCATGCTGGTTATGTTCGATCATGTATGTTTGGTCACTGGTGGCTCCCGTGGTTTTACCTGATCGTGACTTCAGCTAGAGCTTCTTGAAACTGGATGCTCGGTGTTGTGTGTACAAGTGGATTACTATTTAGTTGTCCTATAAACACATATTTTATTAAAATCTGGGTTAAACGTATAGAAGTTTTAACTGCAGAATATATAATGGTGTAAGCTATATTGTGCACTTTAAGAATGTATTATAATAAAGAAAAATTAGCTTCAGTCTTTTTGCTATTTGTTAGTTTTGCATAGAATATAAGGCTCACACTAAGTTTTAAGTTTGATGCATGTATCTCAGATTTAAACATTTCAAACATTATGCTTTATTGTATATTTTGTTTACTGTGGCATAAAATCGTGTAATACATAAAGATATATATATATATATATCAGTTTTTAAAGTGTGCAGTATGTGTTAAAACTTATCATAGATATATTTAGATTGGTTAGCGTGTGACTGTTAAGAATTGTTAGCTGTTTTCTGAATCAAATCATACATATAAAAGCCTTAATTTCTAAGAAGTTAAAATTTTGTAATGGCATCTAGCATACTTTATAGTGTTACTTTTGAGATCATATAAAGGATAGCATAATAAAATGAAAATATTTATTTAAAAAAATGAATTTCATATTGAGAAACATTGAACCTTCAGGACAGTATTAATTAATGAGACAATAAGATATTGAAAGATTTAAACTTGGGGAGTCAATATTTCATTTGGAAAAGTAAGAGCGGGAGAATAATGTCCAAAGTTAGGTTTCAGACATATTTTACATTGGTTTTATAAGATATTGTGATTGAGCAGTTCGTAAAAGAAGGTTGAGGTTTTCTTGTTGCGAGAAAAAATCAATCTATACTGAATAATCAAAAGTCTGTACTTATAAAATACAGTTCACCCATAATGAAACAATCGGTTCTCTATCTCTTGGTAAAATCATGAATTTTATTCTCCTTAAGCTTTGTAAGCTGCACCTGACTTACTTTCAGGTTAATGGGACCACATTGGATGTTGATTCTTGACTAGATCAGTTTTCAACATAGTTTCAGAGTGAACAGTTTGTGGTTATTGCATGAATGGCTTGTATTATTACTCTACAGCAGTTTCCCAAGTGATTTTGAGGTTACAATTACAGGAACCTAAGACACTGGTTGCTTACATTCATCATGCAGTTGTGAACGTATTTAATTTATTGTTATCTTTATGTATTATTTTACAGTGTAGCTTGTTGTAAAGTGTTACTGATTACATATATATTACAGGTGTTTATCCTTGAGACTTCACTACTATTAGTTCTTGTTGACATCATTTGGAAACAGTGACATAGCAATTTGTGTGGTGGTGTTGAGTTTCTATTATCACACATTTTGTATAATTTCTTACATTTTTCATAGATAGGGTTTAGAATTAAGTTTTTACAGAAACTGTTGACAGACAGACACACAAACATACATGTGTAATTGAGAAATTGCATAAAATTTTTTATCAATGTGTATAATCATGTGTAGCTTATAGAAGGACAAAATCATCACTGAAGTGATTTATTGTTGTATAATCATCTAGTTAGACAGATCCAAAAGTAATCTTTAAAATTATTTTTGACATTTATCATATTAACAAATCTATAATTACATTTGAAATTAACATGAATTCACCTATAATGTGTGTCTGTGATTATGTTGCACATTAATTTTCTTATGCAATATTTTTGTTTGTATTTATTTCAACTTAATAAGCCTATTTTTCACTTTGAATTACACTATTTTCCCCAATAAAAAAAGCAAAAAAATTTAAGTCACCTCAAGAATCTTGCTTTAAGATATGTATAAATGTCTGATTTTTCAAATTATATTAGAAATAAAATATTGTTGAAAAATGATTATAAAAAAATGTTTCTTAACCAGGTGCAAGGTGGTTATTTTCATTGGATATTACTTTTTGACACTTGTATTTCCAGCTTATACTGCAAATATATTTAACTTCTGTGTTCAGTTCAGAATTAAGTATTTTAAAGTATTGTTTTTTTTGCTACTTTGATATTTTAGATTTTATGAAATAGGTAAATGGAATACAGAATTATGTTCCTATTAGACACTGGTTCATTAAATATTTTGATGTGTTTATATGTAATGCTGTGTGTTTTTAGTAGATTCAATAATAAGAAATGATAGCCAAGTTGTGTATGGTACAAACTAGAGTAATAGCATTATAAACTGTTTAAAGATTTATTTTATTTTAAGACTTAGGTCATCAGTTGTAACATACACAATTCATGGTACGAAAATTACTTAAAAGCTTTTTTTGGTCTTATAGTCCTTCAGTAACACTGTAGTATGTTTGCAATTTTACAACCAGAAACTGGGTTTTGATACCCTTGCGAGGCAGAACAAACAAATATTAGTCCAACATATTTTTCATAAAATTTCAGTATTGATAGTTTACTTATGGTAATTCAAAATTATGTATGCGAGTGTTTTTAATTTTGTGAAAAATAATTGTTCTGTAATATGACCAAGCTCAGAAGTGTCTTTGTAAAATGTCAGTTTGTATCGGGATAATAATATTAAAAGATGTTTAATTAATTTGATTATACATCATATTATTAACCACATAGATTGATAAAAAAAAATTCCCTACTCATTTCACAAAAAGTAAGGATCATATTTTGACATTTTAATTGAATTCATTGTAAAATTGTAATAAATGTTATACATATTTAATGGCTTGGTAGATTTGTTCAGAATTTCCTTGTATATTCTTTTAACACAACTGGCGGGAAGTATTTTCAAAATTTTAAGTGAAAAAAATAATTATTAATCAAATGATTTTTGCAAATTGCTCATTTTTGAAGTATGTAAGTATTCACAAATGTGTTTAACTCTGATCTTCTTTCTTTTTATAAAAAGAAGTTGATACAAAAATGATGCACAGTATTCTGAAAATGTACATTTAATATAACTGTATTTTTCATGCACAAGCTTGAGAATAAAGATTTCCTATAGCTAGAGAAAGTTGTGAGTGGAATTTTAGCTGTGGGTTATTTTTTGTGCATCATCAAAATGCTAATTCATATATAGAAAATGTTTTGCATAGTGACAAAAAGTTTCTGTATGATTAAATATAAATTTAATATTTTTTTTCAGTGTCACTTGAAGAGATTCTTCTCTGTGTAATAGATTTATAAATGAATTATACTATAGTTTGATTCCAGACATACTAAGCCATACAAGTTTTTCTAAACTATTTATTCATCAAATTAGTCATGGTTTGTGATTTTGTTAGTTCCTAATCTTACACAAATTGTAAATGGAAATTCTTTCAGTAATGCAAATTAAACCCATTAATTATTTATATGTACATTCAGAAAAAGACAATAGAGTTTGCCTGTTCTATGTGGTTAGTTCTTTACACTCAGTTTGTAACAGGAGAACAAAATTACTCAATTTTCAATGTCTACCCCATTGATAGTGAATGGTATTAAAAAAACAAAAACAACTAAACTAAGGAACAGATCTCAGAGAACTAACAATTTCTTAACAGTTAAGATACATTATAAATAAAATTTATGAAATCTAATTGAAAACTGTTAGAATATGTCATTCAATAACTTTTTGGTAAAATGCTATTTTTTTTTAAAGTGGAGATACAGTTGTGAGAATTCAACTGTAATTTAAACTGTGCTCAATTTGTAAATTAGCATGCTTAGATGTGGAAATGAATTTCTAAAAATAGTTATTTAATTATCTTTACAGGAACACAAAATAATTATCACAACCTTTCTAGCTTGTTCATTTTTAGTAATATGCATACAATTAATTATCAGAGTCAACTATCATTTCCAGAAACTATCTGACCATATGTATAATGTTAACATGTATTATAATTAACCCTGTTTTTGAGGGTGTATCTTGCAACATTTGTCTAAATAAATATTTTAACACTGCTTTTTGTTACATAGTTTCTTTCTGTCTTCTTAATTTGTTCGTTCATACATTTATTACTAAAGCTTAACAGCCTGGCAGGGCCAGGTTGGTTAAGGCATTTGACTCATAATCCGAGGGTCATAGGTTCGAACCCCACTTACACCAAACATGCTCGCCCTTTTAGCCATGGGGGCATTATAATGTGATGATCAGTCGCACTATTCGTCAGTAAAAGAGTAGCCCAAGGGTTGGCAGTGATGACTAGTTTCCTTCCCTCTTAGTCTTACACTGCTAAATTAGGGATGGCTAGCGCAGATAACCCTCGTTAGCTTTGTGCAAAATTCAAAATCAAACAAAATAATGTTTTAAAAGAGAAGCATATAGATCTCTTTTTCATTATGTATAGTCTGAATTCATTTTGCTTTTTTTGTGGACATTTGAATATGTTGGATTTTAGATACCCAGGATGGTCAGGTACACAGGACCTCTTGTCTGCATTAACATTTCCATTGTTGTTTTGAATTTCATGCAAAGCCACACTAGAGCTATCTGCACTAGTCATCCCTCATTTAGCAGTGTAAGACTAGAGGGAAGTCATTACCACTCACCTCCAACTCTAAGGCTAATCTTTTACCAATGAATAGTAGGATTGACTGTCACATTGTAATGCCCTCATGGCTGAAAGCATGTTTGGTGCGATCAGGATTCAAACTCGCGATCCTCAAATTACGAGATGAACGCCTTAACTCACCTGGCCATTAATAATTTCATGTGAATGTCTGTAGTGTAATTTACGTGCACACTAAGTAACTTAAATGTATATGTTTGACACTATTACAATATGTTTGATATGAATTATGTAATTATTTTGAAACGTCTTGTTTTTGCATCACTAAAAATGAATATTCTAAGAGAAATGCATTAACAATATTATTTTCAACATGTGGTTGTTGTTTTTATAACTGTGATGACTTCAATTAAAATTATGAAATTTTTCATGTTTGAATAAGATGTGTGTCAGTGTCCAGCATCATAAAACTGTTGTATGATTTTGTCGTCAAAATAATAATATTCTTTGGTCAAAAGTAATTCCAAAGAGAAAACATTTTGTGGCAAATGAGGTTGCTGTACATTATAATGGAAGATACTTAGCTGTTGGGTTTCCTCACAGGGAATTATTGACGATCAGCATAGGAAACGGCCACTAAAATTAGATTTCTAGGACAAGTGAACACCTTCCAAAAATGAAAGATGGCTGTTTTTTTTGTTTTGTTTTTAAATTTTGACGTTTGTATTGTGTGCAGAAGGAATTTTATACCTTACGACACAAGGGCGTGGCTTAATGACAAACTTTTCTGAAAATGTATGAAACAATATGAGCAGTATAATAAGAGGCAAGGTAAAACAGTTTAATATTGATTAAAACTATGTTCACACAATGTAATTAACGATGAAATCAACAAAATAAAACAACACTTCATCAGCATCAACAAATTTTGTGAAAACAATCATGGAAAAAAATTATACGGACACACCCAGACCAACAACAAACAAACAATAAATCTCAAGATACAAAAAACTACAAAACCTTATACTGCTGACATCATCGAAAAAATAACCAACATTTGGAAGAAAACTTATAACAAAACACGACACTCCAGTAAATATCAAATTTATTCAAAAACTAGGTACAAAACTAAAGTTCATACAATGTAAAAACGTACATTGATAAACACAGTAACAACATTATTTATAAAATACAATGCAACAACTGCCATGACTTCTACATTGGAGAAACAAGTATAAAAATGTAAACCAGATTCAAAGAACACAAAAAACACCTTCACATATTTTTGAACACTGCAAATCAAATAAACACAACATAACCACAGAAAACACCCAGATATTAAGTAGGGAAGCAAAATCAAAGAAGCCTTACCTATACAGCAATTAAAACCAAAACTAAACCAGTATAAAGGAACATCTTTATACCTATACTAATTAATAACCTAACATTCACCTGCAACACCTCCAACAATCCCGTACCTGTTTATACTCTCGTCCCTAAGACATGGGTTCATCAACAGTCACATTTAAACTCTTTCTTCACCTGAAGATGACCTAGGAGGATCGAAACCTTGTTCTCTCCTTATCAATAAAAGTGTTAATACCCATACCAACCATTCTGGGATACATTTTTATTTCAAGTGGGTTTCTCGTCATCAAGAAGTGTCTTATTTGGGCCATTTTAAGGCACCACAAATCATGTTAAAGGTTTTAAAATCACTACTCAAGAAACACAACAAAAGTATATTTACTTTACATTCTATTTGCACACTTAATTTCAACTCACATTTCTTCAATCATTCAAACAAATAATTAATGCACTTGATATATGCATAAATGGATGTAATATACTGAAGTAGATAACTTGTTTCTGGTTCGATGTTTGTAAAAGTAAAAACATGTAACTAGTGATTACTGTAACTATGGTTATTTATTGTAACATGCCTTTCAAGCTTAAGACAAAGTAATTCGATGAAGGACGTCGCATAAATCAACATATCAAAATTATAAAACACAATGCAACTTTCAGAAATTGAGGTTATTGCACTTTTATGTTTCACAGAAATGAGATCTTGTTTCAAGTGAGAGATACACATAACTCTGTTATCTTCTCTCTCTTTTTTTATGATTACTTGCTTATACGTTTAGTCAATAAAAGTCCTGTTATAGTGTTTTGATAGCATAAATGTTTACTAAGACAGGAATGATGGTGAACAAAAACACTAGAACCTGATACAAATCCCATATTGTATATATGCGCAAAACTATTATTTTAGTAAGTAACAATTAGATAATTTTTGTATTCAACATTCTATTTTTATGATAGGTTTTTAAAAATAAACAGAATTTTAAGATTGTGTTGTTAATTTTGTCAACTGTTTATACAGATTTCATTCTCTAGTAGTTATTACCACTAGTTTTTGTTAGCAATACTAGATTAGGTTACTATCATTCTTGTTTTACACGATGAGAAGTTTAGAATACATCTATTTGCTTAGAGAAGTTGAAAATTTTCAATTTCAAAACTAACAAATAACTTTTCAGTTAAAAAGTGTTTGTGTTACTAATAAATAGACCAAGTGGGTTAAAGCTTTCAACTCATAATCTGCCGGTTGCAGGTTCAAATCCCCATTGCACCACACATGCTTGTCCTTTCAGCCATGAGGGCATTATAATGTGATGGTCAATCTCACTATTCATTGGTAAAAGAGTAGCCCAACAGTTGGCGATGGGTGGTGATGACTAGCTGCCTTCCCTGTTGTCTTAAATTACTAAATTAGGGATGACTAGCACAGATAGCCCTTGTGTAGCTTTGCACAAAATTCAAATCACACCAAACAAATTTATTATACCTATACATTATGTATCTTTATGATAGCCATCTTGAAGTGGGAGGAGGTAAGTATCTGTTAGAAATACATTTCAGACAAGGAAAACGTTAAGAGTCAACAGTTTTATTCTATATTTCCTCAAACGTAACATTATATTCAGTCTTCTAAATACTGTATATAACATCTATTCCAACTTTCGTCATACCAAAATTACCACTTTTCAGGGCATTTCAACAAACAACAACTATCTCTTGCATTGTATTCACTCCCTAATGTTAACTTCAGAGAACTTACACACACACATACAATAACTAAAATCACACACTGAAGTAATGGAGGAACTGGTACAAATATTAAACCAAAATGGGTTCCCTTCAAAAAAATGCACCAAAAGAAATCCCATATGAACACACTTATGCAAGATTGAATCTCCTCAATACCAGGATAGGCTCTTTGCCCAGAATGAACAAGGGAAAGATAAAACAGTTCTAAGTGCAGCATGGACAGGCAAAATGTTTACATGGCCAAGCACCTGCATACAAGTGGTAAGTGCATGATCATGTTGTATGGTGTGTGTCTGATCTAGACTCAACAGAGAGGAGCATAGCAGTTGTTTGAGAGGTGCCTCGTACTATGCAGAAAATGCCACTCACACCCTATTTTTCACTATGTTGTGCTGTACCTACTCTGTGAGGGACTCTTCAAAGACCCATCTCAGCAGTTTGAAACTGAGATGTGGCAAGGGTCTCCCACACTCCTCTTAAAGAAGGGAAGGATTCACATTGGAGAGACCCAGAGAAATCCAAAATTCTCCATAAGACACCTGCCAGAAAGGTCTTCAACTAAATTTAGTGCAATAGCTGACTGTGAAACCCCATTTTCAAAACTGGAAAGCAAAAAATTATGTGAAACAAATGTAGCCTGAGAAGAAACACTAACCTACATGGCAAAATCCCATAAGAGGGTAGTGAAAAGGAAAATGCACTTACTTTTCAATTTACTGAAGAATAGCAACGAGATGGACTCAGAATCCTGCAAGAGAAGAAATAACATCATGAAGATAATGGGTCATTGAAAGTGAGAAATGAGAGATAGGTGATGAATCTAATACAACAAAATGTGAAAAAGCCTGAAAATGCATTAACTGGATGAGATGGTGGACCCATCCAGTGAGGGTAGAAGGCGAGAGGTTCCTGGTTTAAAAGTGGTCTCAAAGCAGAAAAAAAGATAATGAGAAGCCTATAAAGAATGTGAAGGAATACCAAAGCACTCAAACTGGACACAGAAAATGATCTATGTCTAAATAAACATAGAGATAAAAAAAATTGTATGAAATGAGATGGAAGAGAAATATCTGTCACTTTTCCGAGCCATAAGTCTTAAAAAGAATGGACAAGTCTGGAGAGTAAAAACACACAGTAAAAAGAGTACCGAAAGCATCAGTAGCATATACATTTTAATGACAGAAACCACAAGCAAGAAGAAGGAAATACCCCTTCATAGTAACATGGTATAAGCTATGAGAAGCCAATGGTTTGAACTAAGCATGTTAAATGTATGTAAAATCACATTATAATCCCATAATAGAACAAGGGGTCAATTTAAAAAAAAAAGGAAAACAGGAAATATAGTTGACAAAGTTGACTAATAATTAGCAACAATGAAAATCAATTTATGGCTGAACAGCCATGTAAAAAAGGCCAAAAAGTGGACCACTGTAGGATGACTAAAAAGAATAGCAAATGGTTGATGGACCTATATTGAAAAACCCATCGCTTCCATTGATAGATGGACAGAGGTGAATAATGACAAGAATGTAATATGAAAAAAGCTACATAACTGTAGAGTCAGCCTTGTGGGCAATGTACCAGACATGTCCCATATGTGAAAACGAGGTAGTGGCACCCTTAAATGAGAGAGAAAAATGTGACTGGAGGAAGGAAGAGTGGGAACTAGTCAGAGGAAGAAACCACAGTTATGCCAGTTAAAAAGTGCCACCAACTGGACTTGATAAGAACTTGTGTATCAAAGAAAAGACATAATGAAGAAGATAAAAAGGGGATACACATACACAAAATAGCAAGTCTTGGCTGAGAGTACTGATCACCAGGACCAAAGAATGAAGAAATGGGGATCAAAAGGAAAACATTTGGAGTTGAAAGGATTGGTGAAGGCGTTGATGAAAGGTGTGCCTGAGATAAAATCCAATAAAAACTCTAAAGTCTGAAAGCAGAGACACCACTCTATGAGTAGGGCCCTATTCTGACAGAGGTGTTTCACAAGTCAGATTCCTGGCCCCTGTGAATGAGTTCAAAATAGCATGCCCAATGTGTAGAAGCAAGCAGTCCTGGAACAGGTATTATTCTGAAATTTGATTAAAAAAATGACCATGAAATTGTCAGATAGAACCATAAGAAAATGGAGCACATGCTATGGATAGTAAGAAGTTCAAGTACATTGGTCTGGAGTGAATACTTATCCAGAATCCACATTCTTGAAGTGAAATTGTTGTTCAGAGATGCCCCCCTAGTTTGAAAGAGAAGCATGTGTGAAAAGATGGAAATCTGGTCAGGGTGGCATTCCATTTGTGGTATTGACATGATTGAGCCACCAAGGCAAGTCCCAAAGAAGAGGGAAGGTTTACAATACAGGATAACAGTCTGAAAAAGATTGAACCAGTCCTGTAATGTACACTAGAGGATGTGCATGGGTGTGGCCTAAAAAAATGAGTGGTTAAAGAAAAGCCCAAGACCTCAAGATTGAAATAATACAGTATACAGGGTGTAAAACAGATGTGCAACTCTTGGTGAAAAAACATTCTACTGCCCATGAGCAAGTGATGAAAACTGATCTGATACAGATGGAAGTTTATGAAGACACCTAAATTCACCAAATATAGGAAATATAGTATAGGATGAAAGTGAGAAAATACTAGGAAGGCTTGATAATAAGCCAAGTCAGCCAAGCAGCATTCTGTGAGAAGTGCTTCTCAGAAGTTTTTTAAAAATTTTGCACAAAGCTACGTGATGGGTATCTGTGCTAGCCCTCCCTAATTTAGAAGTGTAAGACCAGAGAGAAGGCAGCTAGTTATCACCACCCACTTAGGCTTCTCTGTCACTAATGAATAATAGAATTGACCATAACATTATAATGCTCTCATGGCTGAAAGGGCAAGGATGTTTTGTGTGATGGAATTTGAACTCGTGACCCTGAGGTTACGAGTCAAGTGTCCTAACCACCTGACCATGCTGGGCCAACTGCTGAGAAGAGGTAAAGAGAAGCTAACTGTCCATGAAGTAATAAAACATAGCTCATATCTGTGAGCAATTATCCCATTATCTTGACTTAAGACGTAATAATTAGACACAATGCTGAAAGGAAAAACATGGAACCGTAAGACACAATTCAGAAGTATATAAAGAAAATGTCAAGTGAACCAAGGTAGTAGTTTTGAGAATGAGTTACACATATTAAAGTAAACAGCATTTGAAACATTGACCTTGGTTATCCACAGTCAGGGTGAAAAGAAACATCATAGAGTAAAAAAGTCTTTCAAGTGCAACCTACAAATGAGAAGAAACAAGTTAAGAGGTAATAGGTTAATAACTGCATGCCAGTACCAGAACTCTTTGGGGACCACAGTTTTTTGTTTTGTTTTTTTAATTTTGCACAAAGCTACTTGAGGGCTATCTGTCCCTAATTTAGCAGTGCAAGACTAAAGGGAAGGCAGCTAGTCATCACCACCCACTGCCAACTCTTTTACCAATGAATAGTGGGATTGACTGTCACATTATAATGTCCCTACAGCTTAAAGGGCGAGCATGTTTGGCACAAAGGGGTGTGAACCCATGACCCTCGGATTATGAGTCGCACGCCTTAACATGCTTGGCCATGCCAGGCTGGACCACAATGAGACAAGAGAAATAACCAGATATAGGAGTAAATACCTCTCAATGACATCATTAGCCAAGAAACCTGAGACCACATCCTTGAGAAATTGAAGATAAAAGGGATCACAAGTAGGAGAAGATTAAGCCAGTAAAAGAGAAGAAGCAAAGAGAAGTAGAGAGTGAGACAATGAGTGAAAACCTGAAGACCTCATATACTGGAAACTAAAAACCAGAAAAGACAGACAGATCCTCAGAGGGCCATAAACTACCAGAATAGACACTGAGAAGAATGACAACGCTTAAATTGGATAGTAGAAGAAGGTTGAGATAAATGAGAAACCAAAGTTTATATTAAAAACTGATGCCAGGCCACCTTAACCCAGGTTTCCAGTTGGTCAGTAATACTTTCAAAGACCTTTGGGCAAAGAAATGGATCCTAATTAAGATCATGATAGTTATACATTAGCTAAAGAGAATTCAGTCCCAACAGCAAAGGAATCATGTAAGGAAGGACAGAGTACAGATATTACGGGTCAGTGTGGTGAAATAAAGATAGTTAAGAATATCCAGAAAACCCCCTCTTAAGCACGATAAGTGCCTCAAACATAAAATGAAATGACAAGAAATGATGCAGAAGGTGGTAATAAAGAGAGAAAAGTGGTTACTAGAGAGGGAAGAAGTTGAGAGGTCCACTTCCAGAGCAGGTAAGAAAGATTCCACTGACTAGGAATTGAGGAATGGCTGTTAAGTCAAGATGAAGAAGAAGAAAGAGTCAAGTAGACAAAGAGAACAAGACATGACAGTACAGGTGCAAAGTTTTTCAAGAAACAGGACAGTATGAACATTAATGTCAGGTGAAGGAGGATAGTAGTCTTGAGTATGGGTTTCATGAAGTAAAGTGTGGATGGAATCATGTTATTTAAAAGATTAATAATCCATGATGATGAGAAAACCCACTTGTAGAGGAAATTATACATGTAAAAGCGGCTGGTATGGGTTCAGAAAGCACTATGTGGAGGAGCAAACAACATTTTGACCTTCTTCGGTGATTGTCAGGTTAGAAGAAGGTCGAAATGTTGTTTGCTCCTCTACCCATACCAGCTGTTTTTACATATATAATTAAAAGATTAGACCCCACTAACCACAGTTCCCATGCTAGAAACATCATCCCTAACACTGGACCACTCATAAGTTACCATCACTTGAAAATCTGTAATGGCAGAAAACATCATTAGGACTTTTGTCTTGATGAAAAGTAATTAGAAAAAAGACATGCTCAATGTGTAAATGACAAACACTAAATGTAAAAGAAATTCAATTCAGTAAGAAACCATTGCATGTCTCAAGTAATTAATGAACAGTTTCAACACACATCAGTTCTAGACAATGACAAGGAAACGAGTGAAGTTATTTCAAGCACAAATGCTTAGGGTCAGCTACCATCCAAGGAAGTTGTATCACAAATCCTTCCTCAGATAGAAAGCTATTACTACATTGTCTGATACACAATGGATCAAGCTATTCTGAATGCAGAGAAATACCACCTTGAAATATATATTTGCCATTATTATGAAATATTTCTTAGTAAGTGCTGTTATAGGAGTTGGCATGTTACATTAACATCTTTTCCATTTTAATTATAAATCTGATAAAATCATATACTAACACTATAGTGACAACATTGTCTCAATAAACTTATAAGGGCGTGCTCTTATTTTTTTGTTTGTCTGGTCTCTAGTGTTTTAAATGTTTCATTGTGTGGAAATACAAGTTAAACAATATGTTATTATAATATTCATGTAATATGTATTTTTTCATATTTTAATTTTGAAAAAGCTGTTAACCATGACAGATGCTTGAAGTTTTAATAAAAAATTTTGATGTTGGGAACTAAGCAGAGTAATTTTATAATATAACTGTTGCTAAAAATTGCACAGAATAGTTACATATTTAGTGAAGAATACCAGAAGCTTTTCCATAACTGTATTTAGTGGTACAGATGCAATGGTTCCTATGCTATAACCTGATTATTTTTAATGTAAATTATCCCTAACTTTATTAAATGAAAAGTACTGATTAAAGTAAAATCAATTCAAATTTAGTTCTTGTTATTGTAAAAAGATGTTTTTTTTTATTTTTTTCATCCCATTTCTCCCGGTTGTCCTAAACATAATTCTGGATTGTATAGGTTTACACATTAATTTTATCAATTCTACTAGTTTCTCATAAATTATAATTAAAAGTAATATTTAAGCTTTATAGAGTTTTTCTGACATCAGAGTTAAATGTGTAGAATTTGGTTTGGGAAAAAATTACATCACTGGTCACATCGCATTACATATTTTAATTTATTTTTATATCTAACATTACACTGAAATACATCAAAAATGATGATAATAATAATGTAACAACAGAGCAGGAAATGTCTGAAGAACAACAACAAAAATGTATCGTGTACAATACATGCAGCAGTAAGTACAAGACTGGTTGGTTGTCTCTGTTTATTCTCAAAAGATACATTCAGATCTTTGAAACTAGTCCTTACTTACAGAGTTTCAGTTATATATTAACGAGATGAAGACAGGTGCTTGTAATGACAGAGAAGATACAGCAGTACCAGTAACACTGAAAGCATACACTGTAGTATTGAAAGCTGTACTGTTTACACAGTGAGCTAAGAGCCGAGTACAGATGGGTGAGAGATTTTCAAAAACATTCATGTTAGGCTACAATTAGTAGAATATTATTTAACAAACATACAGAATTGTTATAATTATTTATATGTATATATTTGTATCATTGTAATACCAATGCTAACATCTATAAGTAAATAAGAATTTTATGGTAAATAATGTACACAAGATTTACAGCTCTACAATGAACTAACATTACAATATTTGTGGGTCTTGAAGAATTGACTAGAAAAGGAAGTGTTACATTAATAGAATAAATAACATTTTGATTACACTACCTTATATGTAAAGGTGTGTTCCTTACCCTTTAAAACAGAAATTCTACAGTCAGTTACTTCATAAAAGGTTAGTTTTAATGAAGTTTTTCTCATGAGCTTTCTTTATAGGCCTATTTTATCTACACATCACAACACTCTGTATAAAAATTGATACAAAAGAAAAGTTATATTTAAACTGTTAAAGTAGCCTTAAATAAAATTATATATATATATGTGGGTGTGTGGGTGTAAATTCTGAACAGATTTATGTATCTTTGTCAAAGCACTTGCATATAAATTACACAGAAACAATAATCAAGATATTAATGAAAGACAACCTCACAAAATGTACATTAATTTTCTTCTCAATATCAGATAAATGCTTTCCACAGATAGCACAAAAATGTAAAAAAACACACAAAACAACAAAATACAATAAAACATTACCACCTCATAAAAGAGCACTTTTCATATCTTAAAGATTGGGGGAAGGGGTAATAACATGTTACTGAAAGCATTATCCAAGTCTGTCAGAATGACTTCATAATTACATTCTATGTTGTAAGAGTTAAGTAATAAACAAAAACAGTCTTTTTTACTAATAAAAAAACTAAAAAAGTAATACAAAGCAATAAAGATCATAAAATAGATTAAAATAATAACACACATCAATATTTATAAAAGAGATGTGTAAAACAAAATTTACAGTTAAAGCTGACAATATACGTCATAGACGAGTTTTCTAGTTCTCATATTACCAACACACTGAATTTCACCTGAAAGAGGTCTGTAAAACCCTTGCAGGAAATTTTATGTGCGTGTGTGTGTATGTGTGTGTGTGTATATATATGCATACAAACATTTGTGTACACCCATAGCTCTGGTATGCTGGAAAAGTACCTATTTTTATGAAATGTCTTTAAAAAAACTCAGTGTACATCTCAGAAGCAGCTATATTGCTAAAAGCTAAATAGATTAATATTAGAGTTCACCATGAAAATCAGGACCTATGGAATGCTAATACCCTATGAAAACAAGTTTCACATTAAAACTTTACTACATTGATGGAATTCTCTTTTTTTAGTTCGTATGAATTTACCTTCCCATTTTTTTTTGTAATAAATTTATGTATACGTATACATGGGTTATGAGGAGAAAAAAAATATATTTGGTTTGAAGTATACGTATTTTCAGCAATATTTTATTTATGAGAAAAAAAAATATTTCAGTTATTATGAATTAACCAATTATTTCTTCAGCATAGGAATGGACATTAAAGTGTTTTCATTAATTTGAAATACTGGCCCAAATATTTGAACAAATACAAAACACAATGGAGTGATCACTTATTCAGTAATAACTGACAAAAATCAAAGTCTTAATGAGCAAGTTTATGAAAGATGACTAAAATTACAGCTTTATATATGATGAGCTGAGCTCCAAAATAAAAATAAACTTAAATAAGAATACCATATTTTCTCATATTTTAAATGACTTAGTAGTACCATAAACAAGGCTTAAGACAAACATACTTGTAGAATAACTTACAATCTCTTAAAAATTATTTTCTAGGTCTCCTTTGACCCATATTTAGAACTTCTTCTAATTACAGTGAAATATTAACTGTAAAACATCAGTTTCTAGTATATACCAGCAAATTTGCATACAACTAGTTTGATAAAATTATCAACCCTGGTGTGCATAAAAACAAAGATTGAGCTGTCTAGCATTGATACCATTTACAACAAAGTCCATATACTGTACTTATCCCAACTAGCGCTGTTGGAAAATAAAAAAAATATCTCAAAAACATAGTAACATTCTTGGTAGAATTAAATACATAACTGAAAGATAATAAAACTTAACTCTGACAAAAATGAGGTAACACACAAGAATCATACAGACTTTAATAAAAAATAACTAAAACAGTTTTAATGTGACCTAAATAAGATGTATAAAAAAGTTTTTATCTATTTGAAGGCTTTAGATAATTTTTTGAAATCTTACTTAATATGTATTAGAACTTTACATAAATATCTTAAAGAGTTGAAATACTAACCTATATTAAGTGAATTTCTTTCGTATATTTAGTTTTATATAGTATTTAGACACATTTTTAATACCTACTGCAATGTTGGCATGGTTTTATGGATAAGTATATTTTCTGTATATGAGCACTTCAAAAATTGAAAATACAAATAACAATTCATCAAAATAACCTGTTCTTAACCAGGTTTTAAGTAGTTTTACAAAAAGAATATTGTTTCATAATTAATAAACACAGTTTGAGCTACTAAGATCAGATAGGTTTGTATTTAGATTGGTGCTACGAAATAAACAATGCCTTATTCCAAAGCAACAATATTAAGTAGATAGGCAACAGTTATTTGTGTAAAGTTATTAGATTGGTCCTATTAAAGTGAGGAATGCATATATAATATAAATCTACATAATATATTAAAACTAACAGTGATGTACATTATGTTATATCAAACAAGGTAACTATACATCTACTGCAGTCAGATAGTGCAAAATCAAGTCTCAATTGGCTGATAATTCTTTAACACATATGGTGGCACATCAGTGACTATGTATTAGTTTCATACCTCACAGGAATATGATTAAACAAGTTGAATAGGTAATGCAAACAATTCTTGTAAAATAATTTGAAGAAAGTAACAAAATACTGTTACCTTTAGTGAAGAAGATTGGTGTCACCTACACATAATGACCATCAGTACTCTGATTAGTAGTTTTTATGATAACAAGTGATGTTTCTAAGTTCCTGATCGTCTAAGATAGACAAAGAATGACAAAGCAAACTCCATACATACTTAACAGTGGCAATATATATGTATATAACTGTAGCAGAATAATTAGGGTTCTCAACATAAGTGGTACATATAATAATGTAACTGTTAGCGAGACTATTGATGCATAAATAACATATCATACAGGTGTCTCAATAACATTTGATCGTTGCTATTTCCACTTCAAATTTGTAGAGAAGAACTACGTACAATCGTGTGTACATAAATACTAAGTATGTATCACACATCAGCTTGTAGGTTTTCTTTTCAATGGTTTAAGGGAGCATACTGTTAGGTTAATCAACTAAACCAGACTGTGATGTAGAGAAACTGTGAAAAATAGCTCCACAACTTTAATATGTAACACAAGTACAAGAATATGGTGAATAACTTAACACTGTTATTTTATTTACATTTCACTGAAACCTTTGCAACACAGTGGACTTTCTGACACAATTTTATGATATTGAAGAACTGAATTTGCTGTCCTACAGCAGGAACGTGATAAACATTTTTATTCTATAGAAAACTTAATACTGTGTACAATAAATCTTTGAAAAGTGACAATAACTGTAACAAAGTAACTATGATCTTTAGTGCAGCTTGACAAAATATAAAAAAGTTAACTTTAAAACAATAATATTAAAATTACAAGCACATGTTAATCATGCTGGATCCCAAGTTCTCTCTCTACCCTAATGTCAGTAGTACTCCTCATAAAAGTAGGCAATCTCTTGAGCCAGTAAAGAATTACATCAGTAATAAATCCATCTTTGAATAAATTCATGCAAGTTTCCAACTGACCAGCCTTAATATTTGGGCTGTTAAAAAAATAGCAATAATGAAACAAAATTCCTTTTGTAGTTTTCAAGTTAATATGCTAAATACTTATAAATAAATTATATTATAGGAATATCTTTGAAGCAATAAAAACATATCTTTACATACGTACATCTTGACCACAAGTATTGAACAGAGAGTAAAGTTGTTTCCAAATAGAAGTATTTTTACCAGATGAAATAACTAACCAATAAACATGTATACATTGGTATATCTTAACCACCCAAAATTACTAGTTTGTAAATGTTTAAAAAGAGAAGTATCTTTATCAGGCTTAATGATTATGCCAGTAAATGTGTCTTATAAAGGAATATCTTAAAGCAATGAATATTAGTCTACTAAAGTTGACTGAACATTTAAAATCATTTCCAACAGTCTTCTATTTTCCAACTCTTGTTGCTTACCTACATAATGGTCAATGATCTAAAATAATTCATAAAACTACATGTAAACATCTTGAAACATGTCCCATAATGCTAGAAATGAGCAATACATTTCTCAGCTTTTGGCCAGATATGATGAGTAGTAAGAAACAAGTGTAGATTTAGGTATGTGTGTGTGTGTATATATATATAATACGTGAAGAACAGCCAGTAAATATATCTTACATAGAAATATGAAAAAGACCAACTGGTAATGATCTCCTATGGGAATACTTTATCTTCACTTATTGAGTAGTTTTTACATAGAAATATCTTAACTAGATATAATGAATAATAGTTGAGAAACTAAACTTTTCTTATGAAATGTTTAAAACAGTAAATTCCCACAAAATTATATCTTAGATTATCAAAAGAAACTCAAAACAACTGAAAAACAAAAGCTATCTTTATATAGCCTGAAAACAAAGGCAATACTACCTTTCTTAGTTCTCATTTTATCTACTTCTTGTTTCTACTAAAACAAAAGACCACTATCCCTTTATAATAAATTATATAATAACCTTCCCTACTCCACTTTCAAGTAAGTTAAAATTATAAAACAAAATCAGGAATGTAAATGTAAAAAGAACTTAAACACAACAGCCGTTCTTGTAGTGAAGTCTTAAATAGTAGAAAACACAATACTTCCCCCTTATTAAAGATCTAAACAAGGTCTTCTTACAGTAGTAGTTCTCTCTGTGGTGTATAAAATACAATACTTCCCTCTTGTTAAAGACCTTAATAAGGTCTTCCTACAGAAGTAGTTCTTTCTGTGGTGTATAAAATACAATACTTCCCTCTTGTTATAGACCTTAATAAGGTCTTCCTACAGTAGTAGTTCTTTCTGTGGTGTATAAAATACAATACTTCCCTCTTGTTAAAGACCTTAATAAGGTCTTCCTACAGTAGTAGTTCTTTCTGTGGTGTATAAAATACAATACTTCCCTCTTGTTATAGACCTTAATAAGGTCTTCCTACAGTAGTAGTTCTTTCTGTGGTGTATAAAATACAATACTTCCCTCTTGTTAAAGATCTAAATAAGGTCTCCCTACAGTAGTAGTTCTTTCTGTGGTGTATAAAATACAATACTTCCCTCTTGTTAAAGACCTTAATAAGGTCTTCCTACAGTAGTAGTTCTTTCTGTGGTGTATAAAACACAATACTTCCCCCTTGTTAAAGATCTAAATAAGGTCTCCCTACAGTAGTAGTTCTTTCTGTGGTGTATAAAATACAATACTTCCCTCTTGTTAAAGACCTTAATAAGGTCTTCCTACAGTAGTAGTTCTTTCTGTGGTGTATAAAATACAATACTTCCCTCTTGTTATAGACCTTAATAAGGTCTTCCTACAGTAGTAGTTCTTTCTGTGGTGTATAAAATACAATACTTCCCCATTGTTAAAGATCTAAATAAGGTCTCCCTACAGTAGTAGTTCTTTCTGTGGTGTATAAAATACAATACTTCCCACTTGTTAAAGACCTTAATAAGGTCTTCCTACAGTAGTAGTTCTTTCTGTGGTGTATAAAATACAATACTTCCCTCTTGTTACAGACCTTAATAAGGTCTTCCTACAGTAGTAGTTCTTTCTGTGGTGTATAAAATACAATACTTCCCCATTGTTAAAGCCCTTAATAAGGTCTTCCTACAGTAGTAGTTCTTTCTGTGGTGTATAAAATACAATACTTCCCTCTTATTAAAGATCTAAACAAGGTCTTCTTACAGTAGTAGTTCTCTCTGTGGTGTATAAAACACAATACTTCCCTCTTGTTAAAGATCTAAATAAGCTCTTCTTACAGTAGATTTATCTACTGTGTAAAATACAGTACTTTCCCTTTGTTGAAGACCTAATGGTCTTCTTTCTACAGTAGCTCGTCTTTCTGTGACACACAAAATACAAATTAAAATAACATTTTTTTCTTTGGAAAGTAAGTGAATAAGATCTTTGAAGTTTGTTTTTCACAGAAATTTCAAAAAAGAAAAAAAGAAAGAGGATGAAAAAAAGATGAGCTCAGTTAGAGATAATGTTTAAAAGAGTTATTTTGTTTAAGAAAGGCTTCTAACTAAATGAAAAAGTTAATTACAAACTACTAAATAACCTATTCTTCCTTGACAGTTTCAAACAAGAAGAAATTAGCCTTTATTACAAATATCTCAAATAAAAGGTCCTTAATCATGGTTTTGAAAAGGGTTTCACAGAAGCAATGAAAATACAAAGTTCACATTTTTCTCTTTGAGAATATTTCATATGAATATTCAATTTTTTTTATAAATACACCTATATCCCTTAAGGAAGAAATATTATTCAGCTATTCCGTCAGCGAAGTCTCACATAAAAAAAAAATTAAGACAGCAGACAAAACATTTAAAAAAAAAAATCTACTCTCTTCATGCTAGGTTTGTTTGTTTTTGTTTATTTTTGAATTTCACACAAAGCTACTCAAGAGATATCTGTGCTATCCATCCCTAATTTAGCAGTGTAAGACTAAGAGGGAAGGCAGCTAGTCATCACCACCCACTGCGAACTCTTGGGCTACTCTTTTACCAGTGAATAGTGGAATTGACTGTCACATTATAAAACCCCCACAGCTGAAAGGGCAAGCATGTTTGGCATGACAAGGTTGCGAATCCGTGACCCTTAGATTACGAATCGCACACCTTAACACGCTTGGCCATGCCAGGCCCTCATCATGCTAGGAATCCATCTTCGAGATGATAATTATAAACATTTCCTATCTCAGTCTCTTCCTTTCTGTACAAATGCTTTCATTTGGAATAAATATAATATTTCTACTCGAACAAATTCAATGCAATAAATATAAGTAAAATATTTAAATTCCACGTGATTTTCACCTTCTATAGTTGCAACACAACTCATGTACATAAAAGTTTAAGGAGCTATTTTTCTCTATGTTTACATGAACAGTTGTGTAAATCAATAAAATGTCTTCTTCTACTCAACAAAAAATAATTTTTTTAAAATCACAGTCAGTTTATGAATGTTACAGATATTAGTGAAATATATATATAAAATAGTTTAAAAATGACACACCTACAACAGAAGATGTTGACAAAAGTGGGTTTTCATAAAATTAATAATAACAAGAAAAAGAAGAGCAGACAATAAGAGTATCATGCTTTAAACAACAAGATTAATGATGCACTGGAAGGTTCTGTGTAAGCTTGGATGATAAATTAATGCAGTAAGTAGTAGCAAGGGTTCTTATAGACCTGAGCAACAAAAGAAAACATAACGACAGGGGGGCGAGGGTTAAAGTATGGAACTAGAAGGAACCTGCATTTTGGCTCACGTGACATCACAGCAAACAGAGAAAAGGGCGAGTACTAGAAATTTGCAGCTAGAAGGGACCTGCAGTCTGGCTCACTAGGATGGAGGCAGATGCTCCTGGTTCTGTTCCCGACAGAAGCATGCTGGGCTCCGTGTTCCGCCTCTTGATTTTGCTCTTAGCCTTCTTGAGCATGGTAGCCTACAGGAAGGGAAAGCAAGAAAACAGAGATGGGAAGTACAGTAGCACACAGACAGAGAGGACTGAAGCTAGGGGGAACTAAACAGCAAATAATCAAAGCTCATAATCAAACAATTAGTAAAGAAAGGGGGATAAAAACTATTTCAAACAGGATAAATATTAATAAAGAGTACATTTTGCATCATTTTAGAACTATAAAAAAATATGATATCAAAATGTAAGATACAGAATATTTTCATTTAGTAAGTACAATTGTATACACATATATAACTTTAAAGCATAGTATATTATAATGTTATAAAAGTTTGTAAGTTATCAATATTGTAGTTAATACATAAATTTGTGGGCACACCTCAATATAAATTTCCTGTAAGCTTGCAAGTTTAAATTAGTAACAAAAACTGTTTTAACTCAAGAGTAAATACACTGTTAAAATACAAATTGCATGAAAAATCTGTCTTAACACAAACATTTTACACCTTGAAAATACTACAGTATACTGACTGGACCAAAATGTGCTAAAAGATACAGCTGGCTACATTTCGTAAATTCAAACGTCACATTTCAACTGAAAATTTGAACAAAAACTTAACTTTTTAAATTGATACTCTCCTTGCAAGAAGGGAAGAGAATAGTAAATAGTAAACATATAACTATCCAAAAAACATGATGCATGTGTACATTTTCATTACACTACAAGTGTATATGTTTCTTTACTTGAAGTACAAGTAGAATAAAAAATTAAACAGTATTTAAATTAATCTGTTGGTTTTATACTCTTAAGGTTTTAGCAATTTTGTATGAATGATAATATACATCAATATCAAACCGATGCAAAGATAGCATAACTGTACATGTTTTTGCTAATATAAGTATTAGAATTGAATATAAGTCTCAGATGTTGACACACTATTATATGTGAAATAACTGCTTCAGTATCAACATCATGACTGTTCAGCAAAGTAAAACAATAACTTATTTATCTACAGAAAAGTAAATTTGTGAAATCTATTCCAGTTGAGCATATATAAACTAATTAAACTGGTTTATAGGCAAAGTAGCAATTATAAATGTAATTAGTAGTTTAATTTTAATACAAATACTGTTCTGTATCATCATAACATGGATAAGAATTACTTATAGTAACTACTTCATCTATAAACATTCTTGAAACAAGGTTTATTCAAAATAACTACTTAATCTATAAGTCTTTTTGAAACAAGGTTTACTTAATATAACTACTTCATCTATAAGTCTTTTTGAAACAAGGTTTACTCAAAATAACTACTTCATCTATAAGTCTTTTTGAAACAAGGTTTACTTAATATAACTACTTCATCTATAAGTCTTTTTTAAACAGGGTTTACTTAATATAACTACTTCATCTATAAGTCTTTTTGAAACAAGGTTTACTCAATATAACTACTTCATCTATAAGTCTTTTTGAAACAAGGTTTACTCAAAATAACTACTTCATCTATAAGTCTTTTTGAAACAAGGTTTACTCAATATAACTACTTCATCTATAAGTCTTTTTGAAACAAGGTTTACTCAATATAACTACTTCATCTATAAGTCTTCTTGAAACAAGGTTTACTCAAAATAACTACTTCATCTATAAGTCTTTTTGAAACAAGGTTTACTCAATATAACTACTTCATCTATAAGTCTTTTTGAAACAAGGTTTACTCAATATAACTACTTCATCTATAAGTCTTTTTGAAACAAGGTTTACTCAAAATAACTACTTCATCTATAAGTCTTTTTGAAACAAGGTTTAATCAATATAACTACTTCATCTATAAGTCTTTTTGAAACAAGGTTGACTCAAAATAACTACTTCATCTATAAGTCTTTTTGAAACAAGGTTTACTCAATATAACTACTTCATCTATAAGTCTTCTTGAAACAAGGTTTAATCAATATAACTACTTCATCTATAAGTCTTCTTGAAACAAGGTTTACTCAAAATAACTACTTCATCTATAAGTCTTTTTGAAACAAGGTTTACTCAATATAACTACTTCATCTATAAGTCTTTTGGAAACAAGGTTACTCAATATAACTACTTCATCTATAAGTCTTCTTGAAACAAGGTTTAATCAAAATAACTACTTCATCTATAAGTCTTTTTGAAACAAGGTTTACTCAATATAACTACTTCATCTATAAGTCTTTTTGAAACAAGGTTTACTCAAAATAACTACTATCATCTATAAGTCTTTTGAAACAAGGTTTACTCAATATAACTACTTCATCTATAAGTCTTTTTGAAACAAGGTTTACTCAAAATAAACTACTTCATCTATAAGTCTTTTTGAAACAAGGTTTACTCAATATAACTACTTCATCTATAAGTCTTTTGAAACAAGGTTTACTCAATATAACTACTTCATCTATAAGTCTTCTTGAAACAAGGTTTACTCAAAATAACTACTTCATCTATAAGTCTTTTTGAAACAAGGTTTACTCAATATAACTACTTCATCTATAAGTCTTTTTGAAACAAGGTTTACTCAATATAACTACTTCATCTATAAGTCTTTTTGAAACAAGGTTTAATCAATATAACTACTTCATCTATAAGTCTTCTTGAAACAAGGTTTACTCAAAATAACTACTTCATCTATAAGTCTTTTTGAAACAAGGTTTACTCAATATAACTACTTCATCTATAAGTCTTCTTGAAACAAGGTTTACTCAAAATAACTACTTCATCTATAAGTCTTTTTGAAACAAGGTTTACTCAATATAACTACTTCATCTATAAGTCTTTTTGAAACAAGGTTTAATCAATATAACTACTTCATCTATAAGTCTTCTTGAAACAAGGTTTACTCAAAATAACTACTTCATCTATAAGTCTTTTTGAAACAAGGTTTACTCAATATAACTACTTCATCTATAAGTCTTTTTGTAACAAGGTTTACTCAATATAACTACTTCATCTATAAGCCTTCTTGAAACAATTGAAAGATATTTAGGAACATTACAAATTTTTTTTTGTTCCTGTTGAAGCATAGCAATGAAACACTGAAAGATTTATAAAAAAAATATCTTAAATTACAGGTCATTTTTCATTTCCTCTAAAAGGCCACAAATCTCAAGTCTGCACTACAAATTTTAAATTGTTAAGCTCTTTTGTCAGTATCACAATCACATGCTTATTTCAGGAAAACTTTGTGATGTTTCAAGACAAAACAGACATAAAATAAAAGTAAAACAATTATTATGTTGAATAAGAAAAAATATATGTTTAAGTTAGCTGACTATAAATACTGTGATATGAACTGCTTCAGTGTATCTGAATTACATTATCTTAGCAGAAAATACATTCATTGTCCTTGAAACAAATTGAAATTTTAGTGAAAGTAAGTTGTAATAACAAAGTGTCAAATTTTAGATGAAAGAAATATTCTAACAAGAGTAAGAAATGCTATTTCTTGCTACCAGATGTAAACATATCACATGTCATAAGCACTTTTTGCACTGAAGTAATAAATGTACATACACTGTTAAAACGATTTCAGAAACACCAAGAAAGATTAATTTGCATGGGAACCACACAGATATTTTTTCATCTAATGCAATCACAAATAAACATATGTGGTAATTATACTGAATGTATATATATACCACATTTAATCATATTAAAGCGATACAAGTTAAAGAGTTATACATAAAGACAAAATCATGTTCTCATCTGTTAGTATTTTTGAATTCATCCTACAATTAAATTACTTTTAATGTTTTAATTTATTATTTTGAGCTTCTCTCAGTATTTTTGATTGTAAAATACTTCCATTTATATTCTCACAAGTCTAGTTTTATACTTTTTATATCCTTTCCTGCATAACAGTTAATTCTCAAAGCTTTTCTTCATTTTTCATCCTATATTAAAACTTGTTTCAAAATGGTTCTTTCAGCTTAATCAGGTTAACATCATCTATTTTCCCACAACCTACTGTAACAAGGAAGAACATTTGGGTTTAGTGTCTAATGTAACTTACGTACCCATTGCCTTACATATATATTTTTACCCTTCACTATTTCTTAAAACTGTGGTGAAGTCTTTTTGCTGAAATGTCCTTTCGAGCATCAGTCATCAGTTTAGGTTTAACAAAGCATGTTTACTAAGTCAACTAAAAGGTACATAAAATGTTAATATAAATATGATATGACATTATGTTACTGCAACACAATTTATATTAACAACAGCTATTCTATATCAGATAACTTACAAAGTCTTAATGATTAATATTCCACTTCACCCATACGACCTCACAACTGCTTGCAAGCTTAATAAAAATTTTGTTTTACATCAAACTTTTTATTAATATATAAGTATGCTAACATATATCCATCAGTGATGATTTTGAAAAATCACTAAGATATTTCTATATTTTTGAAATGATATTCAATAAACTACAGTATTTTACACTTGTATCTTAAAAATACAACTATGACAACTGTATTTTTTCAGTGAAACATATTGGCAAAGTAACAGCCTTAAAACATAATGTTTTAAACACTACATCTAGAAGTGTGCACCTCCCGCAAGAAGATTCATAAATCCACACAGATGGTGCTAGTTTAAATGAACAGTACATATATTTATTCTATCATGAAACATGAAAAAATTGTATCTTTTAAAGACAACCAGTCCTGAATATCTAGATTCATATGCCATACCAAATAGTTTAAGATAAAATAAATGATGACCTAAGGGGTTCAACTGAAAGACAAATACTTTAAAATTAAAATATGATTCATGAAAGGATAAAAATACAGAGACTGCATTTAAGGTGAAATGGCACATAAATGTAGAATGTAAATATTTTATCATGGAAATCTGAATTCACAAGAAACTACTAAATATAACAACTGTACACATAAAACATGTATTTGAGAAAATATCTTTTAAAAACATATACTGAAAAACACAGCTTTGAAATGTATCAAATTAAAATGACCATTTTTTATAGATTTTAAATTGTTTTTCTTTTATTTGAACACAAGAAAAACAAAGGATTGGTTGGTAGGTTTAATTCACTGTTTTTAGTGATGTTACTGCTTTTGTATTAGTAAATAGTTTTCAAATATCATATGTTACAAATATAATTCTATAATATGGCACTTTATTTACAGTAAAATTAAAGCGATTTGACTAGTCAGTAATAGTAACTCAGAAAATCAACTGAAGGTCTTCTGCTGTACACACCTCTTTTTTAAACACAAAAGTAACATGTTTTATTTTATTATTATCGCTATTAATATTCATGTTTACTCTTAGGAATGTACCTTTTCACATAGTCTATTTAACATTATAAAAATGGGACCATTTACCTGGTCTCAAAAATTATTCTAGAGAAAAACAAGAACAAATACTCGAAAAATTAAGAGGTTACATTTCATAAAAGAAATCAATTTTTATAACTAAAATACAAAAATTTTCTGTTTCAATTCGAGCCTGACAGTTAATATTTTCTTGAAACAATAGAAAAATATAGACAAAATAATAAAATATTAAATATTTTTAACACATCTAGAAAAATGTCAGGTTCTTGTTGAATGCATATTTAGTAACTTTATCATAAAAACAAGTTTTGTGGGTTGGTAAGATATATACCTAACAGTATAAATGTGAAGTTTTAAAATAAGCAATAACAATGAGACTCAATAATTTAATTTTAATACCGACTAGAAAGTGAATACCCCAGGAAACTATAACATGACAATTGTACTTTATGAGGCCAGAAACCAAACCTCTACGGCACACTTGTTGACACAGACCTCACAATCTGAACTATTTGCTGAGGTCTTCGACATTGAGAGAAACATGACCTGCATGAATGAAGCTTCTTGTGTTCACCTCAATGACTACAGAGCCCCAGGAATCACTACCCCTAGCTAGGTTTCTTTCTAATTTAACAAATCAATCTTCACAAGACCGTTCTGCACTGGACGAGGCAAGAGCTGATTCTGTATTTCTGCGCTTCATTTTACTTTTCCTGAGCATGGTAGCCTATATAAAGAATTGTTGTTTGTTTCAGTGTAACTTTACTAAAGAAACAGACAGAGACCAACTATTGCTGTAGGCTCAAACTTGACTGCTTAATTTACTATTCACATAGCAGGTATGACCAGTTTTTCTGTAATTTATACTTTCTTAAAACAATTAGCTATTTCTATATGTCATGTTCACTTCATAATTTTAAACATTCTTATGTCAAAATTTATGTAGTTTCTGATTACTTTATCTTTTAAACATCATAAGAATTATCATTTCATAAATGTGTTTATTATTTGCTAATGCACACATCTTCATAAAACTTCACTGCCATACACAGTGAACAGTTCTTTAACTATTATCTGTACAAACAAAATAAAATAAACTAATTTTCTTCTCATTGTGTTTATGGATACAACTTCTCTAATCTAGAATTCATGAATATGGATCACAAGTGAGGTTTCAAACACTTTATATGCACACCATAAAAGATTTACAGCATTTTAAAAACAGAAATGAATGGCCTACAATTTAAGTCTCTTTATAACTATCCTTTACTAAAATCCTTTAACTCTATAAAAATCCTGCTTGTTTGTGAAACTACCCACACAATATCTTTTGAAAAGATAATTTTTCCTGAAACCACTTGTCGTTGAAACGAACTTCCTTTATAATAATATACTAAAGAAACAACACATGTGAACACAAAAATTAAAACTAATAAGAAATGACATCAACAGTAAACTGATTATAATAATGTGATTAGTGTTATTCATATATATCGTGATGTTTCATCAATTAACATTTTGATTCTTAAAGAATAAACTTAACACATTTTTAACAATTCACAACACATAATTTCTGGTACTCGTTTTTTCTTATTGCTCTTAAAAATACTTAGTTCGAATTTATGGAATTATTTTTAAACCAGATTAAAATAAAACAAACCCACCCTATATTTTGCACAGATATGTACCAGAATGACTAAGTAACATTTTTCATGTAATGTAAATACATGTTATAAGTATTACAAACATTTAATATGGCTAAAAGCATTCACTTCCAAAATGCCTCATTAATGTTATAGTAATATGTGCAAAGGTTTTACTGACCTTGAGAGCAGAGCGCAGGACCACAACTTCCCCAGTACTCTGAATCCATGGTTCACCATCTACTTGTACAGGCATTTCAGAGTTGAGACGAATTCGGAGCTAAAGAACAAAAATTTCCAATTAAGTATTTTCTTTTCTTAGTTGAATAAAACCTAAAAGTTTTAACAATAAAATAAATGGAAGAAAATACTTTAAAAATCCAATCATAATTATTTAAAAGATAATTTACAAAGTAAAACATCCAATTTCAATTAAATGTAGTTATTCAAGTGAAGGTTCTTATTACACTTTTTAAATGTAACTTAGAACTTGTAGGTTTAAGTGCTTTTGTAATTATTTAAAACTTAAAAGTTAGCATTTTCCTACAATAAAAATGTATTTCTGATAGATATTTACCTCTTCTCAATTAGAACTGCCCTCTGTTGGCACACATTTTCAATGCAAGTCACTAGCCTTCCATTTCCCACTTCTCCAAATCCACATACAAATAATCATACAGTAGCTCTACCCCAACAGAAGTACAACACAGCTCCTATTGTAACCAGCGCCTTCTTTATATCTATATTCATTAATCATTTCGTGATTGATCAGAAAACCTACACTTCATATCACTATAAGTGAAAAGACTAGGAGAGAAATTTGATCTGAGGTAAGTATCTATCAGAAATACATTTTCAGTGTTGAAAAATACTAACTTCCAATAAAATATCTTACATCTGTTCACAAAATAGCTAGAATCCCACACAAAACAGGTAGAGAGTTAATTAAAAGATAAATCCCCATTTAGAAAATGTATCATCGATGAATGATACTCCTGGGTATTGAGTGGTTAGGAAGCAACAGACCACAGTGGTAGTTTGACCTCATTCAACACCAGGTGGTAGCTGGATAGTATAACAGATCTATGACAGGCACAGGATCATGCACGTCTTCACTTCAAAACAGAAATTGGTATGGAAGTCAAGTTTTCATACCAAAGTCCATCTTCACTTTTGCACATTTCCAACACAGTCAACACCAGATCCACTGAGAACCACCACAGATGGATGAGAGGAAGAAATCCACAGCAAGATGATATTTACAATACAAAACCTGCTAGTAATAGGTATAGTGCTTCTACTCTGTGGTAGGAGGAGAATGTCCAGCCATACACAAGCAGGAAAACATGTACTATGTCTAGCTACAACCAACTTCAGATTCTATGGGAACTGACAGATGATAGGAAGAGGGACCACAAACTTGGGATATAACTCCAGTTCAAAACTTTGAAGCAGTAGACATTTGTCAACCAGTTCATGGTAGGAGGTATAAAGGTTTGTATAGATGTGAGAATTTACTTAGCTGAACCATCTCCAACCAACACCAGGTTCATCAAAAGCACAGATCCAAATGATGACATATGTGAAGAATATCTCAGCTTGAGGGGCAAAATGCAATGATAGATACATATGTATTCATGACATGGTGGGGTGCTTCAACCAAATCCTGGAGGCATCTGCAATTGTATATTAAGTCTGTGGTAGGAAATGCATCATGCCATCTACAAATGATGTCAAATGTGACCAGGCCCATCTCCATCTAAAAACAGGCCCACTGGGAACAGAAAGAGGAATACCTTGGTAGGAAAAAATAATCAGTCAATATAAACAGACATAATACAGAGGAGTGTTAAAACTAAAACCTGGTGATATCTCAAACTGTACATCAGACATGTGATTAGAAGTATGATATCAGAATACCACTACTTCACTTTCAACTGACTGATATAACACATCATGCAAAAGAAACATCCGTGGTCCACCATCTCAGCAGTTATGAACTAATAAGTGGTAAGGACGTAAATACTCCACTAGAAGAAAGGGAGAAAAAAATGTGCTGTAGAAGTTTGTGGACTGCATCACTGGAGACAGTACAATGGTTGACTGCAGTAGCCTAGAGTCAATCAACAAAACCTTTTAACATCTGGAATTGTACATTAAATCTGCAGTAGGAAAAGTCTCAATGTCAAAAAGCATCAGAGATGAGCAGCAATCTTTATCTGCTTTACTCATGGTACTACTCCACGAGTGTACAGTCTGTGACAAACATATTTATGAAGTAAAAACCACTAGAGAGAACTACTACAGTCCTTCAAAACAGCCCCTCTCCATGGTGTGCAAAACCAAAACCTATGATGTAATAGTTTAGTCACAGTTAACAATAAAATAAAGACATGCAGCCAAAACCTGTCGACATCTGGAAATACAGATCAGGTCTGCTGTCAGAAGGGCTATAACATAACTGACATCAAGTATGGTTGAAGTACAGACAGTGCAGATTTTCAAATAAAATTATTCCTAGTCAGGCATCACTTGTCACAGAGTTGTATCCACAGTATACTAACAAATATCCTTTGAGAAAGTATGTAAAGTTTGAAAAAATGCAACCTTACATAATTTGATCACTTGCATTTGGGCACAAGAATGGAAGGCTAGTGGCATATGTTCAACATTTGCACCAACAGATGTCAGTACTAGTTGAGAAAAGCTACGTTGTGAGAAATGGTAAGACATTATATCAAAATTATGATTGTTAATTTTATAATAAATGTTTTGTATTAATAAGTTTGGCTCCCCTGTTGCTAAGCAGTATCTCTTGAGGGCTTATAACACTAAAAATCTGGTTTCAAAACTTGTTGGTTACAGCACAAACAGAACACTGTGTGACTTTGTGCTTGATAACAAATAAAAATAGTTAAATTCTCTCAGTTAATAATATTTGTAATAATTACTGTATGTCTTTTCAATTTTGTGGTCTGATATCTTTGTGAGTAGATTTTAAACTGTTGTAATGATTTGATATTAAAATTACTTATATACTATAAAATATATATACATGTGTCTACATATTACACACATCATAATTTACCTTTAACTACAAAATTTATAACCTTCCTATACTGAAGATGTATTTCTGACAGATGCTTACCTATTAGATTAGATTTTTTCATCCATGCAGTCGGAGGATAAGGATCATACTTTCTTCACCTCAAGTTCAAGAGACCAAAGGGAATCTAAAACCATTCCGACTCACAAACAACTCATGTGATATCTCTGATCTATCGATCTCAAAACCTGACATCCGGGATTGAAAAAAATGTCCATATAATAGAAATAAATTTCCATAACAACAAAACTGACCAGAACCATCCAAAATGCAGTAATATCTTCAGCATAAGATACAAGGGATAGCAAAAAGGACAAAACCTGAACAGTCTCCTTTATCCTCACAACACAGGAGTATGAATGAGGGAAGAATGGAGATAACCATGTGTGAGGACTTACGTTGATTGGTTCTACTCTAAATCTCACACCCACTATAGGGTAATGACATTTACAATGAAGTAGAATGAGACTCCCAACTGAAGGGGTGAGCTTCAGTTTGATGTCTTATTACTTTGTGATTGTATAATGTATATTGGATGATATCATGTCATCTACACCAGCAGAACATCACTGCCCTACTCTGCACTGAATAGTTATAGTGAACTTTACATGGAATCTATTCAGGATGGCACCTTCATGGTTAACTACCCCAGCAACATGAAACTGAAACTTGGTAAGAAATAACTCCTTATTCCACTAGAAGAAGAAGGGGTAAAAATGTGTTGAAAATTCTGAAGGAATGTCATCACCTGAGACAGTACAACAGGTGACAATGAAACTAAATTTTGAAAAAACAGACCACACTAATTTATTCAGTACAAGACAATGCAGGGAAAGGCAGTTATCCCCTTCTGTTTTACCTGTGCAGTTTTTGGTACAGTCCAGAAGAAGCAAGTATATATTGCCAAGGGTCCCAAGCAAGGTTCCACTGATCTTGAAGAGCTCACTGGAGGGATCTCAAATGTGCACAACCAAAGAGGACCAGTGACTTCACTGAAGATCACATCTTCAAAAGTGATAGAACCTTCTGAGCAGAAAATGTGTGGCAAACAGAAACTTATATGGATCAAAGTCACAGAGAAGATTGGGAGTGAGCACATCACACTCCTACTGACAGTTAAAGGGAGCATGATTTGCATGAGAAACATATTGGAATCCAATAGGGGGAGAAGAAAACGTGTGGCATGTGTAAAGAAAAAAGTCTGCATACAGAGGGCAGTACTAGATGAGAATAGCTAATCTTGCAAAAGGAAGTATTATATTAGAAATAGTTTTGAGAACAAAATATCAATTCTTTCTCTTTTCTCGACTCCTGAAAAATCTTAATCACAAACTTGTTGAAACTACAAGAACTCACATGTCCTCCCTGGGCAATCCTGATGCCATTTCGAAGTCCACTCTGGATCTGTCCCATGTGGACTACTCCTGTAACTCCAACCACTTCCAACATCCCATCGTAGTGATTAGGCTTAGAAAACTGGTCTTCTCTTTCTGGGCCCCAGGGATTAGCACCTCATCCCCAGCTAAAATGCAATCATATAACATCAGGCAGATTAACTGACTTAATACTACTGACATTAATAAGCAGTACTGGTAAAGAAAACTAGAGCTAAATCAAATAACATATTTAAAAATTACAAACTATAAATACTGGTGAGATAAACACAAACCATCTTTTAAATAAAGAAAATGTTTACTTCTGGTGCATCAATTACAAATTAATAAAGTAAAATTAAGCTAGACCTTACATATATAAGCATATCCACAAGTAGTGCCAATAATTTACTACTGATCTCACAGGCACACAAGTTTTGGAAACTTCAAATGAAAAGTTAGCAAGGATGCACATTTTTCTCTAACAATGTTTTTCTTTTACTTTGACTGGATACTTGTCTTTTGAAAATGAAGCCACAGTTTATGAAAAATTCTCACATTAAAATGAATAACAACTTTTAAATCTATGAATTTTGTGTGTACATAATATTTTACCTTAGAATATTAAGAATGATTATTCCTTCAACTGGAGGGAGATCCACAACTTTACCATCCACTTCAAGACGAACTTCTTTATTAAAATCTCTCCATAACTTTCTACCCACCATTTTCCTAAGGCCCATTTTGAAATAAACTCCTTTATTATGAAGTCTGTAATAAACAAGTAAAAGTGAGTCAGATTAAAATGGTTTTAAAATGCATACAATTAACTTAGCAGGATGATACTAATGGAATATTAATTTAGAAAGTACTCATAAAAATTGTTATAGTAGTTTAGATTGATGGATATAGAGCACAATAATATTATTTTCAGGTGCCATGTAAATTCAATTTTTAAAATTAAAAACTCACATTGTAAATAAATTTTCTAAACTGTATGGGTAATTTTAATATTTTTAAAACTCTTTTATATTCTACACAAGATTTCAAGGACCTCATCTTTTTAATATAAGTGGTGTAATAGTATATCAGATTTATATTGTACAAACTAAGTTTTTTTCACACAATGGTGAATGATTTCTTACCTACTATTAAACTTGTTAGGGTTTTCTTCTCGAGCATTATGAAAATCAAGACAAAGATCGGCATCGATTCCAATTCCAAAGTAATTATTCATCACAAAGATGGCAGTGTTGTCCTCAGATGTGGACCCAGAGCTATTAGTCACAATTCCAGGTTTATCATCAGATTTTTCATCAGAATGAAACACTACTGTCCACCTATATGCATAAAATATTATATCTTAAATTCAGCACTTACATCTCTACCAAATACCACTTTATGTACATACATCTAAATGTGCAATGGATTAGATAATTAGTCTTCAACAACCCCACAAAGTCTGTTGAGACACAAATTTAGTACAAGAAGAGAACCTTCAGTTTAATGCTTTTGACATTTTAATTAAAATCACATAACAAGATTTATCTACTACCTGATACTTATATCCTTGTTTACCTATCTAATCTAATCTCTTCTGCATCAATAACATCCTTGAGCAGTGTAAGTGGTTCCTCTCCACCTGTGTAGCCTGGACCCCAACGAAGAACTCGAGCAAGGTCGTTGCCTGTTCCAAGAGGCAGGATGGCACATGGTGGGGATGAGCATTCAGAGTCTTGACCAACATTATCTAGACACTGTAGTGTCCAGCCTACTATACCGTCTCCACCACAAACTAGAATCTTATAGTCTTTAACTCGTCTAAACACATATAGCCTACAAAAACCATAAAAATATGTTATTATCAATAATTTTTGAATTAATTAAGCTAAAAAACTAAACTTTTATTAAACCTACTGTTTTGTTACATTTCTTACAATTAGTTTTGTACCTCTCCATATAAAGTGTGAATAAAGATACACAATTTGACTTGTACTTTTCTGTACATTATAATATGTGAATGTTAATAATTTTAAAGGCTTAATTGGCACTCTTTATTACTCACCAGGTAGCCTTATTTATAAAGCCTAACTTGTGCAGCTTTATCTACAACTTATTCTGACTTTCTTGGTTTTAACTAGCACTTTTGTGGGGTTTTATTCAAAAGTTTTATTGAATATTTAAGAAATTGTGACATGTTTTCCCAACATTATGTACTTGGTGTAGATAAAATTAGAAACTTTAAATTTTTATGATATTAATTACTGAAGTTTAAACTGAAATTCAAATTCCACCTTTAATTATAGGTGTAGTCAGAACTCATTGAAAACCTTATTTACCCGGGTAGAGGTCCTCCATTCTCTAGGTCATAAACTTGGTAAGGATTTAACAATTTTCTGAATGCTGATAAGAGCTCAAGCCCCTGACAACCACCACTCTTTACGTTAACAAACACTAACAATGGATGAAAATAAAAAGAAAAACATCATTACAAACAACTAACATATTGAAGTTAAAAACCAATCAATTGAATAATTTAAAATCACTTAATTTTACAGTAACACAGCACTGAATGCAAAACAAAATCACTAATAACAGAATGCAACATTTTAACTCCAAATAAAAGGTTTGTTAAAATCATAACTCTTTATATTAATAGTTAATAAGGCCTAAACAAAACAATATCATTAATAACAGCTGCTACATTTTATTTACACAGAATAAAGTTTGTTAAAATTATTACTCTTTATATTAATAAAAGTTAAAATGGTCTCAATGAAACTATAACACTAATAAAAGATGCAATGTTTTAACGGCACAGAATACTGTTTGTTTCAACCATAACTCTTAACATTAATAAAAGTTAAAAAGCCTGAAAAAAACTAAATTTGACATGGCACATAAAACACACATAGAACAAGTTTATCCTCTTCTAACTCCAATAAGTCCACACTTCAGGCTGAAATTGTACAAGATTTTGAAAAATCTATGTGAAATCACAATAATACTTTGCAATGTGATGTGGCACTGTCAAAACCTCCTGCAAGCAAGCTTCAAACAGTAGACACATGTTATGAGGTCGTTTTACAGTACTGCTCGAGTCAGAGGAAGTTATTAATTGAAGGCATAAAGTTCCTAACTGCTGGAATTTCAAATACCCTAAAATCTATCACTTAAACAACATTATACAGCTATTACACAGTTCTCTTTTTTTGGTATTAAAACTTAAATTGATTGTTGAAGTTCACAAATTTGACAGAACTTGACATGTAACAATACATCTGGTCTCACTTGTGTATGCCATTAAAGTACGAGATGCACTGTAAACTGTACACTTCTGAGAATGATAAATCAAAACATGCTACATGCACACATGAGTTAACTTTTCAACATCATTCAAGAAAAGTATTTGTCCTTTATTCATATGTATTTAATCATTAAACTCGCTTCAAAACAAAGATGCCAAGGTAATAATCAAAACATTTCTACAGATAAAGAGTATTTTATAAATTGATTAACCCTTTGCAAAATGAAGAAGGGGTTGTCATTTACCCCTACTGATATTATTTCCTACTCACAGTGGAAATACTTAAATAAATGTATGAATGTTGGTAAAAAATTTGAGTATATAGTATTTAGTTTTGGCTTTAAAACAATCAAATAATTCAATTTAATTTTACTACAATTTTTCTACATTGTGACCTTACTGAACTGTGCTCAGCTATACTGAAAAAAACCATTAAAAATACTTACTTTTACCTTAGAATTCTAATTTTTTTTATTATTCACCAGAAGTTGTATTTTATACACACACTAGCTGAATGCTTGTTATATGACAGTAAATAATGATTAACTTTTATTTTGAAAATTTAATGCAACTAAAAGTTTTAATATGCTTTCAGAAAAAGTAATTATATTGTAGTGTAGCATTTTCCTTCACTAACAATTTTCAACACTGCCACTAGCGTCCCATCTCCCCCTTCTGCCTGTCCACTTGCAAATGATAGTACAACATCTATCTATCAACAGAAGCATGACACAACTTCCAATTGTAACAGCATCCTCTTTACTTCCATCTCCCCCTTCTGCCTGTCCACTTGCAAATGATAGTACAACAACTATCTATCAACAGAAGCATGACACAACTCCAATTGTAACAGCATCCTCTTTACTTCCATCTCCCCCTTCTGCCTTCCACTTGCAAATGATAGTACAACAACTATCTATCAACAGAAGCATGACACAACTCCAATTGTAACAGCATCCTCTTTACTTCCATCTCCCCCTTCTGCCTGTCCACTTGCAAATGATAGTACAACAACTATCTATCAACAGAAGCATGACACAAATACAATTGTAACAGCATCCTCTTTACATCTCAAGTCTGGTAAAAATATTTTCACCATATAACACTGGAAGTGAAAGGCTGGGTGGAAAAAATGAGAAGAGATAAGTATCTATCAGAAATACATTTTCAGTGTAAGAAAATGCTAACTTCTGATACAATATCTTACCTCCATTTACAAAATGGCTAGAATCAAAACACTGAAGTGGTGGAGGGCTAATAAAGAAAAAGATCCCCCTTTATAAAGCACTCTAAGAAAGATCAGGAGGTGTGAAACCAAAACATTACACCTAAGCAGGAGACTGTACAACATCTAAAACAGATACTCTTCACTCTTTAATGGCTGTGTCATAAACATAAAAGGCAGAAAAACAAGACAAAATCCCAGAATATGTATAACTGATTAATGGAACTCCTGAATGTCACATTGTTAGGGTACAACACATCATAGTGGTAGTCCAACCTCATCTAACAGCAGCCAGTATCTAAAATGATACATCAGATCTGAAATAGGTAAAGGATCACCTATTTTTTCACCTCAGAATTGGAATTGTATAGGAAGATGAACTGTACACCAAGTCCATGGTAGAAAGTGTCTCAATGCCACAAAGCAACAAGATAGGCAGAAATCTCTGCCTGCTTTACTGAAGGTAGTCCCATGAGTGTATGGTTTGCAATGATGTAAAAAAAATCACTAAAGAGAACTACTGGCTATCCCACAGAACATCCCATCTCTAAGGTGCACATAATTCAATCGTGTGGCATAACTATTCAAGCACAGATGGCAATAGTATGGAGACACACAACTAACACCTAGTGACATTTGGAATTATAACTCACGCCCACTGTAAGAAGAACTGCAACATAACTAATGGACAGTGTGGACCTTTAAAAAAAAAAAGCATACGTGGTCAAGCACCACTTGCCACAAAATGGGATCCATAATAAGCTGGCCAAAAAGACCCTGAAAAAGTTGGAAAATGGCCTTTCACACTTCCAAAATGTAAAAATTTAATTCTACAGTAAAGAAAAACTAAGTCTATATCATAAAGGAAAGTGCTGACAAATTTGAAAAAAACACCCCATCCTTACATTACTCTTGCCAACTGAGAAATGATTAATGAGTGTGAAAGTGGAAAGGGCTCTGGTTACAACAGAAGTGGTGTCACACTTTCATCAGTGGATAACTCTGCATGATTATTTTCATATGGATAAGTACAAGATGATGATGGAAGGCTAGTGGCAAAGCATTGAAAATTTGGGAAGTACTAATTGAGAAAAACTATTTTATGAAAGGAGGTAAGATATTGTAATGGAATAACATAGATAAATATGGAGAATTTATTATTTTTCTAGTATTTCACACAAAAAATCTTTTGTAAATTTTTATGTAATGTTTAAATTTTCTGTTTGGTAAAGCCTTATAGATAGAACCTTCCTGAAAATTGGTTCTCAATGAAATAATTCTACATCTTCAAATATCAGACTGCAGTTTATCAATTGTCATGGTGAGGGCAACAAACTACATGGTGAAGGGTACACTGACAAAATTGTAACTTCCTTAAAAAATGCTCCTAAATTTTTGAATGATTCTTTACCAAAGGTGAGAAACATCAGTAATAATTTATTGTAGCGCCATCTATTGTATTGAAAAGATTTCTGACACACACAATCACTTGTGTTTATTCTATAACTGTAATTTTATTTTATTAAATATTCAAAGAGTGTGTTGTAAAGGTATAATAAACAGATAAAAAAATTGAAATTATGACTCATCTATGATCTCAACTTTGAAGCTTTAAGGAGAGAACATCATTATTTTATAAATTTCATGCATGTTACTGAATACATAAAAGTAAGAGAAAATATATTATGATACTTGACCAAAAAAGGAAATGTGTACATCAAATATAAACTACGATGCATTCCAAGCTGAAATGTGAACCAGTAGTTTATCTTATCTATATAAACAAATGAAACCATAGCAGAGAGAAAGCGTTGAGAATGTTTATTTTAGTTTCAGTAATGGCAGAAAATAAGTTCAAGAAAAAGAACATAAGTGACCACTAGTAGCACTTTGATTGTAAGGAATCCACTAAGAAATATATACAAATAGTTAGCAAATTTACAGCTTCTGATCTTAACCAATTAAAAAATAAGTTTTGGTTTGATAAGACAATGGAAGATAACCAACTGGAGAAGGGATCTTCATACAAAATAAGCATGCAAAGTTGTTTAAATCATCATGAAAATACCACAAACAGTGTATACAATGTCACATTTTGGTCTAAAGCTAAGTTCTCTGATGCTAAATAAAATGCCATTGGTCTTACTGCGAGAAAGTTCACTGCTTAATGCTACCTGATTCAACCTTTCCTAAACCAAAAACATCAATGATGATGCCCATATTACAAGATGTTACAATCTTTTATTGTTCAATTTTCACGTAAGTGACCAATGGCTACCTCTCTCGATCAAACAGCTAAGTTAAGTATTGATGTAAGATGTATAGTTTACAGACAAACTTGCAAAGTAAATTATGTTCAAACATCATATTTCATGTGACATGGTAACAGACAATGTATCTGCTGTTGTAGGAGATTTAATGAATATTTTTGAAGGTTTGCACTCAGACCAAAGATTTTGATAATCTTAGTATAGAAACTTTTCAAGGTACTTTGGGTAATCTTGATGTCACCAAGTATCTTAATAATTTGCATTAAAGTATTACATGTGTTTTTAAGTCTCAGTCTGTAAGTCTATTCTTTGTTCTAACTATAAACTTCTTTGAGTTAGTGACTTGAGCACTCCACTCATGACTATATACTTGGAGTTAAATAAATCTCTCTGAACTGGTGTTTAAGTCAAACCAAAATGATTAGGCAAATGGTCTCCTGTTACATAAGTTCCTTAGAACAACAACTTTTTGAGTTAATTCAGCTAACAAATATTATTTTACCTTGTTTTTTATGAATGTAACTCTGAAACACAAAGTTAATTTAATTATCCCTGGTTCTTAGTTGGTGAGACAATCACAATATAACATAAACGATTCTCCTTTACTAAGTTACCTGGCTTGTTTATTAGATAAACTTTCATAACACTTTCTTACATACTGTTTCCCTATGGCTAAACTGTAAAAATGCAAAATGAGATCTTGTTCATTTAAGAAATACGATGACTTTAATAACTGACTACAGAACTTAATAACCATGATTCCAAGAGCGATCATTCATAGAATAGGGTTAGTAATGCTTAAAATACCAAAAATACTGTAAATACCTGTGAAATAATGATTTGGAAATTTGGTATTTTGTACAAATCTTTATTATTCATGAATTAATTACTCTGACACAAAAAGAAAAATATATAGAAGAAATAAGAATTGTTTAACTCAGCAAGCCCAGTTTCTGAAATACTTATTAATAATTAAAAAGCCAGTTCTACGATTAAAACAGGCTAATTCATAACATCACATTATAACATCTAATTTTGAAAGTTTTCTCAGAAATACATATTTTTTTGAAGATCATTTATGAAATAATCTCTAGAAACTCTTTACTTGCAAATTACAAACAAGTGATGCACCTAACTTACCCTAATTCCTGGTGGGATCATTTCTGGGGTAACGTTTGGTAGAAGAAGGACTACAAGATTTTTATCATCAAAACTACATTCTCTCAGCATGTAAAATGCCTTAACTGCTATGTCTGCATTGTCATAGGAGACAATCAATGAACCATATTCATAATAGATTGGCCCAATCTGTTTGAACCTGTAGGCTATAACAACAGGTGAAGTAATATATATCAGTGCATACACAGAAATCTAAGAACATCTTTATAAATCTATCTTTTGGTATATCACTTTTATCAAGGTGGGTTTAGGGAGTATATCTGACTTGTGGGTTGTATTTTATGTAGTTTGTTTGTTGTGAAGCAAAAGGCTACACAATGGACTACCTGTGGTGTGGCTATCACAACCAGGATTTTAGTGTTATGTCTTCAAGCTTACTACTAAACCATGAAGGGGACAGTTTACAAAGCTAACATTCTTGATCTTGAGATAATACTGCAAGTTTTAAGCAGATGAAAAGCTGAGTTAAAATACTGAATATCATGTAAAAATGAAACAAATGTAAGTACATAAAACACAGTCCATATTAATATCTCTTATTTAAGAACAAAGGGCACTCAAAAGGAATTATAAAAATATGTATTAAAAATAATTATACAAAATGCTTTAGGGGTGAAGAATAAAATAATTACCTGAAAGTTAAAACATAAATAATTAAAAACACTTAAATGATTTTTGAGAAGTAAACATTATACACTGTGCTGAAAATGTAAAATAAATGCATCTTTAATATATCTTATTAATGATATTAGAAATTAGTTATCAATATGGAACCCAACAGTAGCTTTAAAACTGATAAAAGCAAAGCTCTTACCCACTTGTGTAATAAATTATTATTTTAAATAGTAAAAAAGTATAATAAATTAAAGCTAGGCAAACTAATTAATCACCTACAATAGAAATGTTGCTGATTAGTGTCAAGTAAACTGATTAAAAATATAATTAAATAAAGTAATCAAAATTAATATTTCTGATCATTACTGTTTTCAATTATACCAACAATTGACCTAATCAAATTTACAGTCAAGCCAACTGTCACAATAAAATCATGTTTCTCATTATTACAATTTATGATTATTCCAGTTACTCAAGTAGCTGTAGAACCATAGGAAGTAGTACAGACCATGATCTGACCACTTTTTCATGGCAAATTATGTACTAAAACTTGTTTTACTTTATTCAATTTTATTTATTTTATTTTGTGTATATGCAGCATTTGTAGTAAAAATGGCTCTAGATTCAATCTCACAGAATGCCCCTAAAAATGGCAACATTACAATGTCCTGACTACTCATGAATTGCTTCCTATGGCAACAAAATGAAATGCTGTCACCAAAGTCACTTGCTCTGTCTTTGTTATGGCAAAGCTCTTCTGGTTATCTACTGCTGCGACTAATTTTGTACTATTAACTGAAGAGAAAGTGTTCAGAAAGACCTACCATCAAACGTTTTCTTTGTAAACTGTTGAATTGAAGGAAAGGCAACTGTGTGGCACCCATTGCCAACCTTTGTTGCTGTCTAAAATGAAGACTAATCAACAAATCAAATGTAACAGATTAATGGGGCCATGAATTAACCAATTAGCAAGTATCACTAATCACCCAGTTCTATTATAAAAATCCTCTACATGCTGTTTTGGAATGCCTAAAATAACAAAAAGTAATCAAATTAATTTTGTTGTTGTTAACTAAAAAATACGACACCCCAAGGAGATTTTTCTTCAAGGATAAACTAATTATCCTGAAGTTGTTTTCTGAATTCTTAAGAGACAAAATACAAAACATCTGGATATTTCTAGACAAAGTTTTAGGTTTATTTCCTACTTGAGTGAGTAATATCAGCATAAATTTCACAGAGGATCTTTTAGCAATTATTTATTAACATTTAAGGTAATACATTTATTAACTGTATTTCATAAATCCAATTAGCAATAGAAACATCCTATATGATGCCACTTTTCTATAATGTAGTTTGAGTAAAACAAAGTACAGCTCAATATACTATCATCTCAAAAATGTACAGGAAAAAAATCAGTTAAAGAATATTTTAACAATCTTATGTTCATACATTTTGCTCACATTTCAAAACTGGGAATTAAACACTTACGTTTTCCCAACATATCCATAAGAATCTTTTCATACTGTCGTTGCGATAGGTTTGGAGGGAGATTGCCAATAAACAGTGCTACTGTAATACCAGGAGACTCATCTTTCTGTTGCAGATAAAATCTTGTCAAGTTCATTTGCCTAATAGATTCCTAGAAATAAACAATAAATAGATTGAAAAGCATAATTAATTTCTTAAATCCAAAAATTCAGTCCTTAAAAAGCAGATAATGTATATAAAATACTAAGAAGTATTTGAATAGAAAGTATAACTTAGAATGAGTATAAACAAAATCAATAAATAATTATTATTGGATAAGAATTATCTCAGGATATTATATCTGAGTTATATTTCAAAGTACAAATTAACAGTATTTGAAAGTAGAAATCCAAACATTCATTTCCTAAATGTTTCAACTTCGAATTAATTAAAATGTTATTACAGTTATTCAAGCACTATAAACGAAAATCATATGAAACTTTTTTTCAGTTACTATATTTCTGAATCAAGACTATTTGACAGTGGAATTCTGGAGTTACCAATAACCAGCAAATAATTTACTCCTGCAAATTAATCCAATGATTGTTTCATTAAATATACTTACCAGTACACCAATACAGTTGTTAAACATAATCAGACTTTTTTAAGTTAGACCTATGATTTAATTCCTACCTCTTCATATGTGGTTCTTTGGAAAATATTTCAGAATAGGCCAGATGATTTCAATATCAAATAGCATTTTTTGATTGAAGTAAAATGTCAAAGGGCTTTTTAAATAATTATCCTACTTATTCATGTAGTTTTCTTAAAACTACTAAATACATTTAAAATTTGACTACACAACTTTATTATCAGTGTATGCCATTACATTTGACATTAGATATTGTTTGAAATTTGAATATATGTTTTGACTTTTTAATTTCACATGAAAATGTTTAAATAAATTCTCAATTTTCAATTCTTTCTATCACGTGAAACTAATTTACACAAATTTCCCTAATTTTAGACTATTTCTATTCTATATGATCTTCTGAGTTTGGCACAATATCGTATAGATCCTGCTGATACATAATACACATTTATATCCCACAATCATTTTGCTTTAATAAGCTACAAGCCCGACAGTCAACATTAAGTGCCATAACACATACTTCAGACAAAAAAATTTTATGTATATTCGTTTATCGTTATGAAGGTAACTATGAAACAAAAATTAGAAGATCACTAGGACTGATATGAAAACTCACATGAAAATAATTTAATACAAAACTTGTTCCGTGAAGGATGCACATAAGCTATTTGTGTGTTTTGTAATGTGATTCTGCATTCACCTTGAGTTCTGGTCTCACTGGGTGTTACATTAGTTTAATAGTCAAACACAGCATTGAGAACAATAAACTTAAATGGAAGCACTTGTAAAATACTATCAGAATAAATAATTTTAGTTTTATATTACAATCTGCAGTTGTTATAGAAAAAAATGTTATTTTGGTTTTATTTCATATTTTTAAACTTTTTATACATTTAGTATTGTGACAGAAAAAAAAAAGTTTCCCAAAAAACTTGTGGTACTCATTTACTAGGTCCTAGAAGATACATAAGTGAAATATGAAAACTGTAAAGTGAAAAAAAAAAATTTGAATTTTCAACATAAAAATCATCTTGCACTCAGACTAGCCAGAATTTGAGACAGACTGCCTTCATAAATTCCCAAATGTTTGGAAAAATATTTTGTTAAAAAATTCATTTTTTTTTAAATATATGTGTAAGGTTTACTAAATATCTGTTAAAGTTTGAGGAAATAGAAACAGTAAGTTCCAAATTATAGGAAATATTAAGTATTAAATACAGGGTCGATCCACTCGTGCAGGTAGGATTAACTAAGATTACATCTATTTTGCAACATTTCACTTTCAGTAAGTGTATTAGTAATCAAACATTTATTATTTAAGACATGCTGCAAATCACCTATAATTGTTTTCTCCTCTTTTATTATTGTCATCCACAAAATGAAAAAATATTTCTGTTCTCACACATTCCCCTTCAATAGAAAGCATGTTCCTACCTGTTTTAATAAATTGGCTGAATGATCTGCACATAGCTTTCTCTGTTCAATATCTGTACTAAAGTCAGAGTAATCAGCTGAATACTGAAGTAAGCATAACTGGTTCTAGCTAGAATAATTCATTATTAACTGTTTCAAAGTCCTTAACATACCAACCATGTGTAACTTATTGCAACAAGAACTCAGTAATACCTGATTTATAAAATTCCACTGGATATAAAAGCTAGCAAGTGAAAATTTGCATTTACTTTCAATAGATTTTGCTTACTTTTATAAGTTAGCAAACATCTATTTATTTTCCTAGTTTAATCAAGTTTCATTATTCAGTCCATAGGTAGTCAAATGAAACTTCAATACTAATCTTTGTAAGTAGTTCTAAAGGTTATATGCTATATACTGGTCATATTTCTCAAACAAGAGTTATTCAAAACTGAAGTTCAGGAGCATTTTGGCTCTGTTACTAAACATACAGTTAATGTACTTGTGTTCCACTATAAGAATCTTGGATCTTAAATATCCTATATATCATAGTTCCATCTATACTTACTCAATGATAAATCAACAATTACCCAAGTTATGTTATAAAATTTGAAACTGTTCAATGTTTGCATTCTTAGTTCTATGTCTATAATACTAATTATTAATCCCAAAGTATGTTCCTAAATACTGAAATGTGTTTATTATAATGTATGGCCGAAATTGTATGGCTATAACTAACCAATTTAAATATGGAGCTGTTCGACATCGATATCAACATTTACTATGGTTATATTATTTAGTCAATATTATTCAATGAGTAAGCTGAAACTTAAGAATGGATAAAATTCTAAACCTAGAACAATTCGTTGTTAAGTCTAAACCTACTCTGAGTACAGTCCTGGAATGAGGACTATTCTATTTGATTCCTGAAATCAGTACTCTAACTGCCATGCTGTATTTACAACATAAACTTATTCAAAGACTATGTCCACACTTACCATGGTAATGTTTCAAAATCCAGTTATTCAAGGTCAAGCCTAAACTTACCCTTGCTATATTGATATTTATTGCATTTTAATTTTGATTTTATTCTGTAATGTATTTTCAAACTATAGTTAGTCAAGTGTGTGTCCAAAACTACAATAACTGTTTATCAAATAAATTTTATTTAAAATCTAATCTTAACTTACTCTGGCTATATTCCTAAGAAGTTCCCATGGACACTCTTGATTGTCCATAATTCTTTCGTGGACAGCTGAAAAACAAGTCATTCTAGTAAACAATGTGATATTTTTATTACATTATTTTTCTAGTATATTATGAATGTAAATTTTAGTGGTAACACACTGTGCAAGAAATGAAGTCCTGACTGTCTGAAACTCTAAGAGTATACTTTAATAGATTGTTTGGGCAGAATATTAATGATGAAACTTTGCAGAATGGATGGCAACTGCCTGTTGTTAAGACACGTGTAGAGGAAGGCTTTCAAAATGCCATCCTCTACACTTTTTTCCACCACAGGCGGTCGCCATCCATTCTACAAAGTTTCATGTAAAAGTATAGTTTTGGTTTTGGACAATTAACAGACACTATTCCAACAATTTAAAAATGAAAGTTTGATTTATTAGTTATATAAAATACAAAGACATTTAATTACAAGTATCAGCTATGTTCAAATTTATTTTAGAGAATAGAGGAATTTCACAAATCAATTTTTAAGGGACACACTTTTGAGTAGTAGTGACAATTAGAGTGTATTCTCTAATAAAATAAATGACAGGGAAAAATAATTGCCATACATATCAGAGAAGCTAAAGTTTGAAGAGTTTATGAACAAAATAACATTATTTGTTGAAATAAGCTTACAGCCTCTATCCAGAGAAACTTCATTTAGTCGAAATTTATTCAAATTGCTTGAATCAAGACCAAGTTTTTCTAAGGCTTGCACCATAATTTCTTCTACACTTTAGTCAGCTGTCACAGAAATAGTGACGTAGGTTTCAGTTACACTGTAAGAGAATGGCCTTTTTTACCTTATCATCCAATATCCATTGGGGTAATTTTGAACAAGTAATCTTAGAGCAAATTACTGACTACTTAAATGAAATATTCAAGAAACCTATATTCTAAAGGTATTTAACACATGAAAATACAATTATTTCAACATTTACAAATATTTATATCAGTGTAATTAATACATTCCTTTGAATCGTAAGTATAATATTTCTTACAATGTGTATACAATTAAACTGAGGAATAAGTAGATACCAAGAACCCGTTTTACCAAGTTCAAAAATAGCTGATGAAAACTGACATTTTTCTAATCTGCATAACACTAGCTAACTCCCATCTAAATTCATGTGTTTAATGTAAACTGCACTGATGCATGGCGATATCATCATACTACAATAACCTTCAACCAACCAGGTGAGGACACAACCTTCATGAATAGTAACTTCCTCTATGCACTTACACTCATGATTATTTCATTTTTAGAAAAGAAAAGGTGCACCAGAAGTGGGAAGGATGTGAAGAGTATATAATGCAAATAACTCATCATTTTACACAGAAGTGCAATAATCCTATGATGAAGTGAAGGAGGTACTGGTGCAGAATTTTACATTGGCAAGCTCTCTTCAGAAAGCAACCAAAAGAAAACTCCATGCAGTGTAAAACCCCATGGCAGGTGATCAATATGATATACTCTTTGTCCAGAAGGAAATGGTAAATGAGACAGATATATTGCAGGAAGGGGTAAAATGTGATCATAACAAATCGAACACCTCTATAAAAGTACTTAGCGAGTTAACATATATTATTGTGATTAAGGCATGATCAGGCCATGTAGTATGTGCTCATCTTGATTCTATTGGATAGACTCTGACTGCAGGAGGAGATCAAATTAGATGTATGAGGGGTAATCTATACTCAGTAGACATGCCACTACTGCCCTATTTCTTATTGTATTGTGCTAAGCTCAACCAATGAGAATTCTCCATGGTCACCATCTCAGCAGCTAGGAACTGATAAATGGCATGGGTTTTACATGCTTCTCTTGAAGAAGAGGATGGGGAAAAAATTCACACTGGGGAGACTTAGAGGAGTGTCCAGATCCCCAGTGGACCACCAAGAACTGGACACTGGCTTACTTAGTGCTGGTTTTTCTCCATGTTAACCCATGGAAGTTGTATGATTTGGATCAGACAACTGATAAAATTTGTATTCCCCCAAGATATCTCTAATGGTCTTCTGGAACATCCCATTATGCAGTGGACACCAACAGATCCAGGATTATTATGTAAGTGCTTTCCTTTACTTTTGTTCCAAAGGGGAATTTGGAAAAATTAGTATACCCTGGAAGACAACACCAACCACATGGTGGAATCCTGAGTGATGAAAAGCAGAGAAAAGGAAGAAGAAAATATCTTTACACATCTTAAAGACAGTGGGTTGATAAAATAATAGCAAGCAGAAGAAATCAAAATCCTGTGAGAGGCAAAAGCACCAAGTGGCAAAGATAATGAGTGATAAATATGTGGGGAGTCATCTACATGTTCATCTGGAGAATCTCCTCTGAGGTCAGTCAGAATTGGAAAGCAAGAGAGTGAAGACAGGTGATAAATCTGATGTAAAAAAATTTGAAAGAGCCTACATATCAAAGTAAGAATATATCAACTGGAAAGTTAATGAATACATCTGGTAAGGTCAGAAGAAGAGAGGTCCCTGGAAGAAGTTCAAAAGCAGAAACAGACAATGGATGAGGTACAAAAAGGACACAGGAACCAATATGTGGTCTGAATGGTTATACAGGTGAAAAGGGTAAAGGAAATGGAGACAGAAAGAAAAGTATTGTTACTTTCCTCAGTAGCAGAAGCCTTAGAAAGGAAAAACCAGTCTGGATTCAGGGGTATGTAAGTTAAGTGGAAGAGTGTGCATGAAGTATCAACAGAATAAACATCTGAATGGCAGCAACCACAGGCATGAAGGATGACATAAATCTTGAGAAAAACATGATACAAAAAGCAAGAAACCAATGGCTTGAACAAGGTATGCATAAGTTCATGTAAACCCACAGTAAAATTTCAAGCAGGCATAAGAGTTGATTGAAGTGGTCAGCAAAGAAGGGAAGAGTGGAACAGAGTAAAAATGATAAGAGAAGAAAAGAATCTGTGGTACCAGGAAAGGCAAATGAAGAGAACAACACTGCCTAAGAACAAGCATTGGTAAATACCAGCAAAACATGGTCAAATAGTTCAGGAAAACGGGAAGAAGACTGTTTCACGGCAGGACAAGTAGGAATAAAAGATCAGCACAAGGTCCAACACTGAAAGACCCACCACTGTCTTTGGTAGACAAAGTGGAAGGGCAGTAGGAATGGGACAAGAAGAATACGTGATCAGACAATCTAGCCTGATGGGTGATGGAGCATACTAATATCATACATGAAGAAGAAAAGAAAACATCCCTTAATGAAAAATGGATGTGTGGTTCTGGAGTAACAGAGTGGAAACATCTGATAGAGATAAATGGCCTAGATGCTAAACAAAGAAGCAGAGGAATTTAAGGCTGAACTATCCAAAGGGACACCACCAAGAGGATGCAACAAGAAGAGTGATGTATCAGGAAGAAGACCCATGGAAGGATTTGAAGAAAATGATAGGTATATAAAAAAAAGTAAGTTCAGGCCTGGAACAGGAATAGAAGCATAAAATTTTTAAAAAACAACAAATGTGGAAAGATAATAATGACATAAAGGTATGCAGAAAAAGTGAGATCAGGCCTGGAACAGAAATTGAAGCACAAAGTTGAAAAAGACAAAATATGTGGGAAGATAATAATGAAATAAATCAAGCAATTTCAGCATGAATTTCTACTGAAACATGAAAAACTGAAGACTTGCAGGTGAAGAAAGGGTGCCTGAATAAGATACACAAAAAAGGGAAAGTGTACTTTAGCAAAGAGCATGCTCAGACCCAATGAGCTCCAACAACAAAGGAACTAAGTAAGGAGAGAGAGAGTAGAAGAAGAGAAATAGATGAAGGTACAAAGGGAAGGGGATGAACCTCTCCCATGTCACTCTCTTGTGTACAATGAAATTTCCATGAAAAAAAGAAAGATGAATAGAGAAGAGCAACACAGGAAGTTGGTGAGGAACAAAGATGTAAAAATGGGGAACTAGAGAAAGCAGGTAAAAAGTGATTCTAAAGACAAGAAATACAGTAAAGAAAAGGAAGAATGGTTGTAAGTCAGGACAAAAAGTCACAAGCAGAAGGAGATGAAGCACTAGATGCAAGGGTGAAGCTGTTCCAGAAAAGGAAGCAGTAAAATCCCTAATACCAAGCAAAGGAAGAAAGATAAAGCAAACACAAACATGTGTTCAAGTAATTAAGATATGAAAATATTAAAGGACACAGGGAAAAGACAATGAAAAGAACATACACAAAGCAAAGCAGGTTAAAATTATTGTTCAACTAGCTGCTCCCAACTGAGGAGAAAGAACATACAATAATGGAACTCGAGAAGAAGGCCTACTGTGCATAAGGTAATCCACAACACATTAAACAAAGGCAATAACACAAACATGACTTGTGTGTTTAACAAATACAAAACAAATATAGATCACTATCATTTGAGAACTTCTGAAAAAACTAAGGCTTCTGAAACAAATGCTAAAGAAAATGAAAACCAAAATTTTATAAACAAGAGCCAATCTTATCAAACTGAACTCAAATCAGAAGTTTAGAAAACATCTGTTCAACACAATGTTTAGTGAAAGAATCAAATTATCATAAATGCAAATGCATAGGGGAGAATTACTGTGCATGAAGTTTGTGTTTCAATTCTATTGATGGAGGGCTATTGTCACATGATGATGTCATCGTGGAAAAGTGCAATTCACGATAAACATGTGAATTTAAGTGGGAGTGTTCTCAAGGTTAGTAGCACAAAAATCTCATAAGCAAATGCATGAGGAAAAAGAATTTTGGTATATGATGGTGAGTTATCACCTTTGAAATTTCAAAACAGTATGATACACACATTTAAAACATGGCTCAAGTGATATCATAAGATAATTAAAAGTGTGAAACGATATTTATGGAATTTTTAGGTTTTTTTATCTTATCATTTTGTAACGTAAATTAACTTAAATATGTGAATATTGTTATGTTATTGCAGCAAATTGGAGTGTAGGTTATTAATTAAGTCTCAGCAACAAGATACTTGTAAAGTAAGAATTCTGGATTTTATTCTTAAATTTATGATGTATTATTGATAACAATAGAATACTTCTTTTGTTCTATTTTGTTGGATCATAGCTTTCTTTGGAAAAAGTCAAATATTAACATTACTTTAAACAAACATCATGCAGTTGGTTGACTATGCTTTTCATTACTAAAAAAAATGGGTGAAAAATAAACTTAGTTTTACACACCTACATTTATTACACTATGTAACAATTTTTTTACTTTTTCTTGTTCCTGCGCAGAAAGTGTTATTTCCCAATTGCTTATGCCTAAAGTAAATGGAAAAGAACTATTTTTCTCTTCAAACTTTGCTTTTGTGACCTGGGAGTGCATAACAAAACATGGTGGGAGACTATATTTGGGAGTTGATATATGAAAGTGATTTACATTACAGTCACAAATCTTGAAAAACTACTCACTTCTAAACATTTTTTTCACTTTTTGTATAACTTTAGTATAAATACACGTAACTCTTGATTCACGTTGTTTTATTCAGACCTTATGTGAATGAAAATGTGCAAATTTGCCTCTTTTTACATAGAGAATAAGTTAATTTCTAAATTTCATTACCCAGATCACAAAAGCAAAGTTTGAAGGGAATAATGGCCATTTTCTGTACTTTTACAACATAAGCAATTAAGAAATAACAATACAATCCAGGAACAAAATTTATGTTACATAATATAATTATCACACAAATACAAGTGTTGAGATGAAATTTGAGTTTGCAAGAGTAACACAGGTTTAAATATTTTTTTATAATATAATTATGTGTGATGCACTTTATCACAGTACAACAATAAAATAATTAAACAAAAGAGAATACAGAACATAGAAAATATGTCATGTTGTACCCAAACCTATGTTGAAATAAAAATACAAGAATATATAATAAATTATATTTGGTACTGCAAACATAAATGTCTTTGCTGTTATATAAAATCAATATTTTGAAAATAAAATACATGGTATATATAAATAATTTCAAGTATGTTACAATATTAATTTTTACTTATAAACAATAAAGTATATCTAACATCATATAAAAAAACTGGAAACATACCCTAAATTACCAAGATAGACTTTTAAAGAACCCTTTTCCGGTTCTGGTGGGCGATACCTTAAAAAGATAGCTGGTCGTTTTCCTTCTCGCCGTGTTAAGCTCTGAACTGGTAAAAAGTCCCCAAGTTCTTTTTCATTGGGATCTAACATAATCAAAAAAAGGAAAAAAGTAGCTTATTAAATTAAGTTTCTTTGTGTATGAGTCAATGACAAAAACATATGTATTAAAATAATAGCAATGTATTGAGAAGTTCATGATTGAGACTTTTTTACAAGGAAATATTAAAATAAGAATTTGTCAGAATACATTTTCCCACAACAAATAACTGTCATAGTAAGCACAATAATCAGATATAATCTGTTAAAATATATATCTATTTCTACATGTACAATTTTAGTTTCTTTTTCACTGATGTGAATACATATCTTTATCTTCATAGCTATTTCTTGTCCAGTATAGTCATTTGCAAATGTTTAAACAAATTCCTTACACCACAAACAACTTTGTCAACTGTTCCTTAGAGACCTACTATACTGAGCAAATATAATGTTAGCAATCGCTTAAAAATGTAGTAAAAACAAATCATTTTTAACATATCTGCTGTTCTAAACTCATAACAAATGCCATTAAGTTAGTAATTTTAATGTTTTATTTATTCAATTTCATCAAGAAACCAGTTCTGCACCAAACTGAGATAAGCATAACAGAATGAAACATTGTATAACAAAGTAGAGTTAAGGCAACATGTAACTAAGCATTACTGAATATTGGTTACTGTTAATTATGTTTAATGTAAAAGCAAAAAGAATGAATGATATATAAAGAAACACTACAAAGGAAAGATTCAGAAAAAGAAAAACAATTTTTTTTTTTGAGAATTAATAACTTAAATACGGTGGTGCTAAACTGTACATACCAATATAAAGACTTTACTCATCAAAAACAGGTACTACTTATCTTTTACAAACAAATAATATCAGTTTACCATTAGTTAATATAACATAAAAAAAGCTTTTAAATGCTATTATAGCAATAATCATTTTCTTAAAACCTTCACTTCAATTTTCTCAACAATTTATGACACTTTAATGACACAAAATAAAACATGTCACTTAATTTTTATCTTACTTTCACAAAAAACTGAAAACTTACCATAAACATCTATCAAATAATAATTATTAGGATCATCATGGATGTGGAATGCTCTTAATGCTGCACCCTGAAAATAAAACATAACATGCTAATGTAAACATTATAGCAAATGTCTGTTGAAATGCTTCTTTCAGACTCAATCTTCACTGTGAAAGATTTCAATCCTTAATGAATTATTAAAGGTTTTATATATATATATATTTACTGTTACTAATTTACTGTGTTTTTATGTAAGATGAAAAAAACACACTGGAAGACTAGAAAAAAATTGTACTCTTTCAATAAATATTTAGAAGCTTTTTTCTGATATGATAAATAGCACATGAATTCAAAAACATACAATGACTTGTTCTTTCATTGCTTTCTGAGAAATACTGATTGTCCTGTAGGCTGACCTCTTCATAGAGGAATTTCCATCATATACTCTGATTAATTCTGAAAAAAAAAATATCTGGTAAGATTTAATTATTCTCTTTAAACTAAATACTCATTTAAATAGAAACAAGAAACATTAAATGAGAAATCTGTACAGACCAAAGTTAAGAATCTACCATAATCTAATTTAGTTAATTGAAATAAATGTAAAACACAAATTTCAAAACCAAACTAAGTTTTACGGGTTAATTCATTTTTGTGTTAATGTAATAATACCATTAGTCAGCCAGGAGATGAGAAAATAAAATATGTGTTTTTCTTATAGCAAAATCACAATGGGCTAGTTGCTCTGTTAACCGAGCGGAATCGAATTTCTGTATTTAGCGGTGTAAATTCGAAGACTTTCCGCTCTCCAGGTAAGAGATCGACCGACCATTTCACCAGTCATTTAAACCTTGTGCCTGTTTTATAAATATATTCTTCCTCACTGTAAAAGCTGTAATTTGTATTATTATAATTTTCGATTATTGTTAAAATGATTCTTTCGTTCGTGTGATATGACAGTGTTGTTAGGAATAAATTAATTTTAACTCTCTCCTTGACTTTGAGGTAAGTTAAGAAGGTATTGATTTTAAAACGCATATCTCGATACAGGAAAAGGTTTTTATTTATTTATTTATTTATATTATGACGAAAAAAACAACAACGTCCCGTTGCGGACATTGTTGAACTGTTGTGGAAATTTATGAGTTTTAACTGGTTATTTGTTTGTTTTGTTTTGAATTTCGCGCAAAGCTACTGCAGGGCTATCTGCGTCAGCCGTTCCTAATTTAACTGTATAAGATTAGAGGGAAGGCAGCTAGTCATCACAACCTATCGCCAGCTCTTGGACAACTCTTTTACCAACGAATAGTGGGATTCACTGTCACATTATAGCGCCCCCAAGGCCGAAAGGGCAAGCATATTTGGTGCGAGCGGGATTTGAACCCGCGACCCTCGGAATACAAATCGAACTCCTTAACACGCTTGGCCATGCTGGCCCTTTTGATTGGTTATACAGGATGTGTTTTGCATAATATTTAGAGCGGTAAAAAATCTCCGTCGCCCAGATAAAAGTACTAAAGTGTCGATATAAAGTGTTACTTATGGAGAAACTTGTAAATGCAAGCGTTCTAAATGATCTTCATGTGTAAAATGCAGTCGTTGTGGATGATCTGGTTCTTTTTAGTAACCAAAATACGAAATTACATCGTAAATTTGGAGAGTAAGCAACCAATTGAAAGTAAAATATATACTTAATAAGGGGAGAAGGAAAAATAATGGTTTTGATAGGAATTAACTGAATTTCGCGATTGTAGTGATGCTAATGAATACAAGGATGATACTGATGATGATGTGATCCAATCTCCAGTTCAGAATAACGTTGATGTAAGTACCACTCCTGTTTCTCGGAAATTCTTCTCCAAGAAATTTCTGCAGTAAGACATATCTCCACTTTATAAGACAGAATTAGCTGCGGACCAATGCGCAAATTTTGACATTCACCTCACTACGTCCACCTGCTACCATCAAGACGCTTCTGTTCTTCTCTAGTCCAGAGTATGTACACTGAGTCTCATGAACCTTCTCTACACCTCTGCCGTTTGCAAATATCTTTACTGTATACTTCAGATCTTCGATTCTTACAACAGCATTCCACTTGTGACTGTCTTTTTCTTTCCCAGTAGTCCATGTTTTGTTCATAATAGATGATATGCCATTGTTTCTTTTTGGCCTTCATATCCAGGTACAGTTGGCAGAATTTCTTTTGTCCTCAGATGACGGTGCTGTCTCCACTGGTCAGTCCATCCCACCATGGCTTATTACCATCTCCAAATGTGACTTTTCTTTTGGTCATCTAAAGAAGTCTTGATTGGAAATACCTTCTTCTATTTGCCAAATATCTTTCAAACCATCCTTCCATTGCTATTTATGCTGATGGTTTGAAATCAAGTAACTCTGTGGGCTCTACCATGTGGTTTGGTGGTTGCACACAGAATCTCCTCTGCAGTTTTTGTGTTCACTGCCGAATTGTGTACTATTTCTTTTGCCCTCATTGATAAATTGAATAATTTACTGATTGACTAATTTTCTCTGACAATGTTATGTCATTAATTTTTTTGCTTAGTTCGCCAAACTTCTAGATATTGCATCATCATGATGTAACGAAAAGCTTCCTCAAGTAAACAAACATTTAAAACAAAATATTAAATACACAATTTTTAGTACAGAGTCCTTTTTAAAAGTTTACCACCCCTCCAATAATTTAGTGTTACGAGGAACAGATCGTGTGATTATACGCATTACTTGTATTCTCTGTCAGTTTACTGTCTAAATATAGGTTAACATTCAAACATAAATATTTTATAATTTTCTTAGCTGTTTTTTTTATAAAACGTACACCTACTGGATCTTTGGATGAAGTTGATGCTGACTGTGTGAGCTTACAAATCGTATGATTAAAAGTTGCAGGCTCTTACATTGTGATATTATCAGATACACTGATTTCACAGGACTGCAAGTAGGTATCTTCCTATAGCTAGGGCAGTTGTTCTAACAGTTTGTGCAACTTGCCTTTTTTCCTGATGTATAGGGCCCATGCTTTTAAACATGTCTCAGTCTCATCCTAACATTGTAATTTCAGGTAGGTAAATATAGTGATAATGACTGGTAGGGTTGTCAGGAGTTTCAATCTTAGTTGCCACTGTGATTGATATAAAACTACTTGTGTGAGGTAACTTCATCACTGCCAATGTAAATTTCTTTTGATATACCTATGGATATTTGCGAAACTTCAGAAATTACGTTGTGAGGTACAGCCACAGGTAGACTCAATTAGCATGGCAAAGAATGATGATAGTTCAATAGTACTTGGGTCCTCATCAACGGGGTCTGCCAGGTCAAACCTGATGTCTTAGAATGGTTGTGAAGAATTTCAGGTAGTTTATTTTATTAAAGATTACATTATTTTATAAGTTTCTTCTTTAAAAGCATAGAAACGACATTATTCAGTACAAACAGAATGAAAGACAAACATAATTGACTAATTCAGAAAACAAGAGAGTCAGAAGGGTTAATTGCTTGATTTTAAATTTTAAGAATCAGGATTAAAATGTGAGGTCAAATGTATTTTGATTCACCTACTCATAAATATTTTGATTTGATCCAATCAAACTATCTCCCGTTACTGTCACTCTAAACATAAAATGTGTTCCCACCTCCCCCTGATATTGTCTGAGTATTTCCTTTACTGTCATCTCTTGTATCAAAATTCAGTCCCTGCCGAACATTTCAATGTCAATATTAAGATATTTTATCATTCGCGTCAGTGAATACCTTCAAATAATTCTCTACTGGTAAGTAATGACAAATATATTTTTCAAATTCTTAACATTCAGATGAAATTGTTAACATTCTTGCTATGAATAGGTAAAATTACATATGCCACGAACTTTTACGTTCAAAAATTACTTTATATTCAATGCATATGAATAAACTTGGTGTCGAAATGTGGTTAAGAAATTAAAGTGTAATATCAAATAAGTTTTACTTTCTTAATTTTAAAATAAATAAATTCTCAAGCTTCCCTTGTATAAGTATATATGTATTTTCTTATAGCAAAGCCACATTTGGCTATCGTCTGTGTCCCTCAAGATGAATCAAACCCCTGATTTTAACGTTGTAAATCAGAATAATTACTGCTGTCCCACCTGCGAACTGTTGTATGAGAATCATGAAATTTGTTCTCTAGGTCTTTAACTTCTCCAATTTACTTATCAACCCTCACTGAAGTATGGAATTTAACGTGAATTACTTATTATAATAGAAATATTACTAAGACAAATTCTAATTTTATAACTTTCAATCTTCTTAATTTACTGAGACACGAACACGAAAGTCAGATACACATGCCACGCCCACCTATTTCATCGTCTCTTTCACAAATTGCCAACAACTGAAATAAAGACAAAATCTTAATCCATTAAATGACGTATAATGTTACATTGTTCTCAGTACAAAGTACTTTTAATTTTTACTTCAGTTTGAATGTTTACCTTGCAGTGTTCAGCTTAGAGAATTGGTTAAAGAATCTTATGTCTTAGCTAGAAAGTCAGTTAAATTACAATAGTTATAGGACGCTGCTTTCTGAATGTTACATTATGTATTCTCAGATACACAATTTAAATAAATAAACGATGCATAACGTAGTAGTACCATTGTTATGTGTGATGTTATTCAATAGCATAACTTGTAATGTCTACTAAAAGTGTGCTAAATTTCGTGAAAATATATATAAAGTATTAAAACTCATAGCATGGAAACTTGAATAGTTATTTTGCAACCACTTCACTACAAGTTCCAAGGTGGTAAGTGCATTTTAAAAGCTGAATGGCATGATGCAAATTTTATTCTAAATATTTTTGAGTGATAAAGCAGCTTTAGGTCTGTTCTTGTCATACTGATGTATCTGAATTCAAAGTTTAAACTACTGAACCAACATGCTCCGTATAATTTGTCCAGATATTTAAATATCTATAATAGTTGAAGGCTGTCAACATAAGTTACAATTTTCTCCCATTTAGAATTACACTACATTTACAACAAAACTGGCACAGACCCTTTCTTTCTAATTATCACAACTGTAAATCCCCAAGACTATGTGCTCCATACTTTAACATTGACTATATATCAGCACCGGTTTATCCAAATATTCAAGGAAGTCTATTTATCTGTTTTTAGTCATACACGTGTCAATTGTATTCACCTGACACTGAGTTACTGTTATTTAACCTCAATTGTTATCTGATCTCTCAAATACGTTAGCACATTTATCCAACAAATCACAGAGCTTCTGTTACAGTGTTAAAACTAGATTTTTTGCCCAATTCTTATTCAGTAAATTCAAATATATAAATAATTATAAGACATGATGGAGGCAACAAGAGAAATACTGTTAGCTTCAATCACCTCGAATTCATTCACCATGCAATATGCGAGTAGAAAGTGAAGTAACAAACTAACTATACTTTCAGAACTATATTGGGACTTCAGCATTCCTTGTACAGATATGTACAGATATATTCCTTGTATGTGCTTGTGTTGCTTGATTTCTGGACAGTAAACAGTATGCTTCATATGTTGATGACAGTATCAATTCATTACTTGGTACCAATGCATTGGATCTCATTTGTAGTAATAATAAAACACTACTTGTATAAACGTAGGTATTGTGATTCCCTCCATATCATACACTAATGCATTCTATACATCCATGACCTTGTCAGCAATGGATGGCTTTCTCATGAAACATCAGTTCAGTTCTCACTCTCTCTTGTATTCTCACAGGAACATAATAATCACCACCAATTCCTTTAAAAGCTAAGTTGTCTAACAAACCTTTAGGTGCAAGTTGTCTTATGAATTTCGCCCAAGTATATAGTGATCTTAGATTTAACTAACTTTCTGAAATTGAAAAAGTAGTTACTACTGCTTCATGTTGATTCTAATGTATTTGCTGTGTTGTTGATCAAAACTGATAGTCTCGTCTACCTTTCTGTAGGATAAGGCACATACAGTTTACTTTAAAGTGACCCAGCATTCATTTCACACAGACCATAACATAGTAGAACGATGAAAGTTACACCTACTCACTGGAAACTGATGGGGTGGTGTTGCAACACCAGGCGTTTGGGTAGTTAGTTAACCTTTGGCCTAGCTCACACTCAATCAGTAGGACATTTTGTATAAGGTACCACCACACTAGCTGCTGTTGTAAGTTTGATCTCTTGATTTCTGTTCATAGTTGTTACTTTAAATCTTATCAAAGCAGAAACTAATTTTATTAGAGTAAGTAAATCTCTCACACTCAAGTAATCCTTCATTGGTTCTCCAGATAGTCCTTAAATGAACTTGTCAATGAAGATCTGCCAGAGCCATGTGATGGTATATTTTAGTGTACAAATGGTACACACTACCCATTTAAATTATCCTCTATCAACTCTGATAAATAGCTCCTTTTCCTACTAAGTTTAACAATTGATACAAATTGTTATGACTGTATCATTACCTCCGAGTTGCATCTCACTCATGTGTCTCATAGAATCAAAGGCTGAAGTCCAGCCTAGAGATCAATGATTGCACTACCTATTTATGAGACTAGCCATTCCAAACATTTATCTCCATAAAGTATTTCGAGAGGTGTTCCACATCTTCATTAGACAAGTTCTCGATTGTTTTTGTATGGTGTTCTAGAGTAGCTAGTTTTGAGTCGTCCCTCTCTGGGACAACGGTAATTCTTCAGATTTACAACGTTAGAATCAGGGGTTTGGTTCCTCTCGGGGAACACAGCCTGATGTGGCTTTGCTATAAGAAAACACATACATTGTTTTGAGTCACATATATATTTTCGATGCAAAGCTTATTTGTTACACACACAAACGTAGGAGGCGAGGGGTTATGGAGAAAATTGCTCCAACAGTTTTTCGAGCAAAAATCACTCATAATATTCTGCAAAAGCGCCGTACTAAAAGGTATAGCTCTTATATTTGCAAATTTATTATGCCTTTTCAAAACAATATATTACCCACATATGACATTTTCAGTTGCACCTTTTTAACCTATTAGTGAAGAAGATTCAGCGTGAATGTTACCGGCATCAATTTTTCCAAACGACCATAAATCTTATGTATATAATTTAAAAGCTTATTTGATATTTTCGGGCAAAATTTATTTTTGCCCACAGTCACAATCAAGCCCCTTCATCAATAGTCACACATCACTTCAGACTTACTTTATTTCACATTACTGTCAACCTATATTCGCATTCCTCTAGGTATGTGTTGTTTCTCATCATTTCTTGATCAGTCAAACTAAAGATAAACAATATATTTTTGAAACGATAGATATAAACTTGTATTAAATATAAACAAAACAATTATTCGTTATCTATAATACAAATAAACTTGCATTTTATAAAATTTTAGTATTCTCGAGACAAATATTGGTTCCTTATTTTCAAAACAATTTGTGATTTATTATTTTATCATTTATCTGATACTCTATATGTTTCAACCGTCACTGACTGATGATTTATCTGGTACTCTATATGTTTCAGCTGTTACAAAGTGATGATTCATTCGTTACCCTGTATGTTTCAGTTTACACTGAATGATGATTCATCAATTATTCTATATATTTCAGCTGTTACTAAGTGATGATTCATCCGTTACTCTGTATGTTTCAGATGCTAATGATTGACGATTCATCTGTTACCCTGTATGTTTCAGTTGTCACTCTTCAGTTACTCTATACATGTTTAAGTTGTTACCGGCATGGTTAGGTGGTTAAAGTACTCAAAATCGTAATCTAAAGGTCGCAGGTTTGAATTGCCGTCGCACCAAACATGTTCGCATCTTCAGCTGTGGGGGCGTTATAATGTTACGTTAAATCCCACTTAAATTTCCACGTAAAAGAGTAACCCAAGAATTGGCAGTGGCTGGACGACTAGCTGCCTTCTCTCTAGTCTTACACTGTTAAGTTAGGGATGAGAAACGTAGATAGCCGTTGTGTAGCTTTGCGCAAAATTCAAACCAATCATCTGTTACTGGTTTATTAGTAACCTGTTACTGGAATGTTATTCATTTGAATATATTGTTGATTCTTGTTATGAAGTAATAATTCATAAGCTATAGTCTATATTTCATGAGTTACTGGATTATTATTCACTTGCAACTTCCTATGATATATTAGTTACTGGATTAAGACTCATCTACAACTAAGACTTGTCACGACCTGGTGATTAGAGCGCTCACAAATGGACTTCGATTTTATGAGGACTGTGCTATCTTGTGTTTAAGGTATTTCGACTGAAGTATCCTCATATTGTAACTTTTTGACAAACTCAGAAGAGCTAATCAGCCCCTTTGGTTACTCCTGAATGAAAAGGGGAGCCATTTGTCCATTGTCCTTATGATTGATCGTTTTCTCATGAATTTTATTTTATTTTGATGTTCATTATTTTTATTATACATAAGGAATACAGAATGATTCATTACCCATTGACACCACCCTCCATGGACACTACCCAACTAGGACAGTGTCGCTATGCCATAGTTTTGTGAGTGTTATACCCAAACATTAGCATCAGACTTATTGCCCATAATACCCGTTTAGAACGTTCAACACCAGTACTCAGTTTACCTCTGTCCAACAGGATCACATGGCTGACTTTAGGGGAAAGCATCACAAGTTCACCCAGCTACAGGACTTTACCGACAAAGTGGTGTGTTTCAGTGCCTCCGACGCCTCTCAACCAATAGAATCTTCTTCTTCCCTTCAAGGTCCTACAAGGTTCCCTCGTTATGTAAAGGAATCAACATCGAGAGGTAACCATTTGGACTTGTTTTGGAAACAAGAGTACCAATACACACACAATATATTATGATGGTTTCATCTTAAATCTGAATAACCATCAACTTCTATATTTATTTATAGCTTTACAACATGTCTGAATTATTAGGAAGAATTATATTATATTTATATGCCAAATCCACCAAGTAGTAAGCAGATGTAGATTATGTTGTTCCACATGAAATATTTGAAGTAAATGGTTGTATAGCCTCTTGCCCCAAATGGAATTTTTCTGGAAAATGGAATGTAGATGATGTTTCCGCAAATGGAATATCTGTGGTAAGTGGATGTAGATCCTGATACTATATGATCACTAAAAAGTTAAATCGTAACAAGATAATCACGTTTTATGACACAAAGGCAAAACAGCTGGGTCAGAGACCACGAATTTCAGGCATAGCTAATCCTAATTTAGAAATGGTTATCACAGGAGAGGGAAACAAATCAACAACACCTTTCACCCACTCGATGATTATCGAAACCCATTAATCAGTCCGAGCAGCATGAGAGTTGTCTGTTTTCCTTCTACTCTATCGATTTTAAAACTGGTAACAAGGGACTAAAAATAAATAATAATAAATTTGAAATTATCCTTTTAGAACAGAACTTGAATACTTTTTCGACGTTTCTTAATGAATATGGACGTATACAAGGGTTTATACTTTATATACATAATTTTTCTACGGAGCGAATACACACATACAGAAGTTTGTGCACTGTATATAAGGTGATGCTCAACATACAAACCGTGAAGTTACAAGTATACGCTAACGAACACATAGTTTAGCACAAAAGCCATGTACACCCTTGTGCAAATTAATTGAAACAAATGGTCGTTTTACAATATTTTCAATATGGCGGCCGGTGTAGGCTCGCTGGACCCGCTGGTTTCCTTAAATTATCATTTTTTCACACAGACGGCGTCATTACCTGTGTTCTGAAGTACGGTCGATCTATTTTTGGGATATATGACATTTTGAGGAATATTACGTCATTCGAAATTGCGTTAGAAGGGCAAGAAGACCAGTCAAAAAACGACTTCTTACCAACTCAATGAAGAAAATGCGGTATCAGTGGGGTCTGAAATACAAGAACTGGACACAAGAACAATGGAGGAAGGTGTTATTCAGCGACGAGACTCATTTCTTTGTACAGGGTCAAAGATGTCTGCATGTTCGCAAACCTCCAGGTGAGAAACTTCGAGAATCTCACATCAACCAGTTCGTAAAACATCCCTTGAAGAAGATGTTTTGGGATTTTATCAGCTACTATGGCATAGAAGGCTTACATATCGTAGAAGGTATGATGCGAGGATCACAGTACATCGAAGTTTTGCAGAGAAGAGTCGTTCCAAAATTGAAAAAGAGATTTCCAGATGTATCTGGAATTTTTCAGTAAGATCTTTCTCCGTGCCACACATCGACACTTGTGAATAATTTTTTGACTATAACGTGAATAAAGGTGGTGGACTGGCTTGGAAACTCTTCAGACTTAAATCCTGTTGAAAATGTTTATGTGATTTATAAAGAACGACTTCGGGGAAAAGACTGTAATACGAAAGATAAACTAATTCAGGTGTGGTAACGCGATTCAAATATTGCAGTCAACTCGTGTACTCAATGCCAAAGCAGATTAATGATCTTTTGAAAAATAAAGGCGGTCATATCATGTACTAATTTGTAATTTTTGGATTCTCAGAAATAAAAAGGAAAAAAATTGGAAAAAAATCGTAATTTTCCGTCTTGTTTCAATTAATTTGCACAAGGGTGAGTGTACCTCAGGTAACAAAACGCAACGTATACAAAACGGTTTCCATTTGGTAAAATGTTGTAACTCACGTGTGTATAAGTTGTTTTGACAACATATTCGTTTTATAGTTACATATATCAAAAGCTTGAAAATTAAAGGGTATCCACTCTGTTCCATAAAATATGTGTTACCGAACTTTTGAAAATGGCGCTTGGAAGTTGTCTACGTGTTGTCTACAATGTACCTTTAGTTCTGATATTATATTGCACGGAAAATGTAAAGACGAGCGATCATCAAACAATGCGTCAGGAGACAATATTACTGTCTCTTGTGTGTCCATGTAATTATTTCGCACGATGTGAATGAATATTCACCAAAATTCACGAAAACTCATTAGGTCCATGAGCGATAGTTACAAAGTGTGAGTCTTGAGGTTTTTATGAGCATTTTTGCGTTATGAACCGTGTTTCACTTCCTGTAGATGGAGCTTGATATATAGGATAACATTTCTCACTATATGGTTTGTATAATGTTTATAGACAACGTAATCTCGAGTTAAACAATATCAGTTACAAAAATGAGGCTCACGTGAGTTTAATAAGCTGCCGATAATATGCACACACTAGTGTAAAAAGTTGTCCAATAGAGCGGGGAACCAAATCTAAATCCTACAACATACATTTGCAAGTTTCCCATCCGTAAACCGATAGAAAAGAAAATGCAGAACCTTTTAACATTGAGAATTTGTTTGTTTTGGAATTTCGCACAAGCTACTCGAGGGCTATCTGTGCTAGCCGTCCCTAATTTAGCCTGTAAGACTGGAGGGAAGGCAACTAGTCATCATCACCCACCGCCAACTCTTAGGTTACTCTTTTACCAACGAATAGTGGGATTCACCGTCATATTATAACGCCCCCACGGCTGGGAGGGCGAGCATGTTTGGCGCGACTCGGGCGCGAACCCGCGACCCATAAATTACGAAGCGCATGCCTTAACGCGCTAGGCCATGCCGGGCCTTAACTTTGAGAAACCAAAGTCTACCATGAACATCAGCCAGTGTCTTCCCAGACTTCACTTGTCACATCTGTTGTATTATTACAATCGTTCTATTAAAATTACGTTTCTTGTAAATATTCGAACATCGTTAGAAAATATTTATTGAAAATAAAATATATCTTGTCATTTGGTGTTTGTTTGTTTTTTTAAATCTATAAAATGCTAACTCTGCCAGCTAATGGTTCAAAAAACAACAACAACAGAAACACTGAGTGGAACAAGAAAAGTAAAAATCAAACAAACAAACATAACGTGTCGTGGTAGTTCTGAACAATCACCAAAGTTTTCTACATGTTTCTCAGCATATGAACAAGTAAGTAAAGAAATAAAAGTTTGCAAAAATGTAATATGTATGAAATAATTAAAGTGTAAAAATAAAAACTAGTGTAAAGATTAAACAACAAATCAATGAAATGAGATGAGAGAGAAGAACCATGAATAAAGTAAATAACTTATTCAAACAAAATGAGGCAAAAATCACGTGGATGGGATGTTACTTTGAAACAGCCTGAAAATATATCAGACAGTAACAAGTATACCATGCAACGCAACAGCTATCTATAAACTACAGAGACACTCTGTAAGGTTACTCAAACCAGAAGTAAGAAAATGGTAATCAGATGCCTTTAACATTATAGATGGTGTGTAAGGTTACTGAAGTTAAGTGTTAAACAACAGCCAACTGAAACATCATTTCATCCACAAGAAGTTTCCAAAAAGTTTGGGTTTTGACCTACAGTAGCTTTATTTTCCAATCATTTATGTTTGAAGAAGACTAGTTGTTTGTTGAGTATTAATTACGAATGTAGAGACAAATCATCAATCAATGATGATAAAAAATAATTGTCAAAGGTTTGTTATTTGATTCGCTGTGTATTTAATCTGGTTGAATTTGAGGGTATTCCTTTATAAGGAAACTTGTTACATAACATCGAAGATGCTTGTGTCACCACCAATGGGTTGATCCAGGTGGCTGCACTCATTAGAGGATTCTATTGTTGGATGCCAAAAAGAACTAAATGGTATTACGCCATACAAGACAGATGCACCCATAGCAGGCCACCGTTTAGGATGAACAGTGAAATAATCCATCTGCTGATGAATGTAACATTATCCAAGAAAGTCGGGCCAATTGATATTGGGATTAGTTGGAAGTGACGTCATGTTACTCACTGTTGCTTCACCACACTTTCAAAATGTCATGGGATAGAGTGAAGGTTTAACCAAAAATTATAAGTAAAATAGAAATAGTCTGACACATAAAAATTAACAGTAACACCTATTACCTCTTGACGTGCCCTTGTCTGTCCAAAGTATAAAACTTGACAATCATTCGTTACAAAGTAGTTATGTCTCCAAAGTGCATATCCTGGAATTCAAAGCACAAACACGTTAACTGCTATAATACAAATACCATCATGTTTTACGAAGCCTTAGGAAGGTTCAGTGAAAGTTCCTACGAAAATAATCGTCATATCCTTGTGGACCCACTGTCCAAGAAATGTGTACATCTGGAATTGTCGTAACAAATTACAGGAAGACGTAAATGAAAATTTGAAACCCGATTTCAGTGATGTGCAATACTGCCTCAAATAATAATGTATTCTGTCTGGTTGCTCTGGCACTGCAGTTCATGCCATGAAGACAAATTCTTATTGGAGTGCACTTGCACCTGTTTAAGTGCTATGTGACGTTATCAAAATATGGTTAACTTCCAGGGTTCTTTCATTTGTGACATAGCTGTATACGTTTCGGGTATTTAACTTTTTCTTTAATAACTTTTGTTTTTTTGTTTTTTGGAAATTCGCACAAAGCTACTCGAGGGCTATCTGTGCTAGCCGTCCCTAATTTTGCAGTGTAAGACTAAAGGGAAGGCAGCTAGTCATCACCACCCACCGCCAACTCTTGGGCTACTCTTTTAGCAACGAATAGTGGGATTGACCGTCACATAATACACCCCCACGGCTGGGAGGGCGAGCATGTTTAGCGCGACGTGGGCGCGAACCCGCGACCCTCGGATTACGAGTGCACGCCTTAACGCGCTCGGCCATGCCAGGCCATTCTTTAATAACATATTTTAAATTTGAATAAACCATGAGTGATAAAAGATCACAGAGTCTTTCTTCATCTTGCTTTTAGTTTAGAAAGTTTTAGGTAATATCACATGGAAAAAATATTTACTTTATTATTCCATTAGCTCGATTCACTTAAACTACTGCTGTAAAAGGAAGAAAAGCCAAGAACCTAAATATAGTCGGAGAATGAGAAGTGGCATATCATTTTGAATTATTGGTTCTTGGGTTGCTGTTTTTCTTCGTTACACTTCTAGTTAGCTCTAAATAGACTCCAGTATTACCTTAATTAACACTGCCTCTATCTGTAGTAGTATTCCCCGCTAGTACAGCGGTATGTCTACGGATTTACATTGCTAAAATCAAGGGGTTCGACTCTCCTCAGTGGACAAGGCAGATAGTCCGATGTGGCTTTGCTATAAAAAAAACACACGCACGTATTTTCAGTAAAAAAAACTAATCTTTTCTTGTTTCCTTTCTTGAGAAAAGTCGTTGACCAATAAGACAACAATTTAGCATATCTATAGCTTTAGTGGATTTTTGGCTGCTCCAAGTCAATGGATCGAAATTGTTCACAACTATTTCAAAGACTCTCGATAAAATTGTAATTTTTATTATGTTTGTTATTGTGATGCTTATTATTACAAATAATAAAGAGAGCCATTATGTTCAACGGACTTAGCAAACTGTGGTTGTGAATGTAATTGTTTTTTTCTTTGGGTGAAATAGAGAAATAGGGAAAAAAATGTTTTTACACAAATAAGGATTTACAGCTGAATTAAGGAGAGTCCAGCATGTGTTTAATGGAACGAGATGTAAAAAAGAAAAGATGCAATTTTTTATGCTGTATTAAACATGCTGATAAACAGACTGAAGATTGTAAAGTAATATTTCATAACAAAGGATATGATACCGTGTCAAAATTGTTAATATCAATGGTACTGGTATCACTGAAGAGTTCAAAAATGGTTGGGGTAAACGACCTGAAAATGGTGAACAAAAGCATTGACGACAATTTTTAAAGAATTGGAACCTGGAAAGATGAAAAAATACTCGAACCTACATGATATTTTTTTTGATCCAAATCTTCATCTGGCTCTTAACCCCCTGACAATGAAGGCCAAAAGAGTAATATTGATATTATGAACTTCAAATGAAATACAATTTAATTATTTAAAGACTTTACAATCGATAGTAGTTGATTAAATGTTTTCCTTCAAAAACAAATGAAATCCAAAATATCCACAAATTACGATGAGAGGAAATCAAAGTGAGTGTCTGATATTTTGACTTGATACAATACCTTAGAAATGTATTGCAAGTAAAACTGTTTATTATCACTGCCAACTTACCACTGCACCATCAGGAGACGGTATTTAACTTGTCACATCTCCTTTTATTGTGAAATTGTTTTCATTAGTGCATTCGTTTTGTATGACTTCCACAATCGAATCCTAAAATCGATTTTATTGCGATCGTATTCCAAGATGAAAAATTTTACGGCAGATGTTAAAAATAATTAAATAATAAAATAAAAATAAAGTAGAATAAATGGAATTAAAATTAAAAGTGAGAAGTTTGAATAGATATACATATAGATTAAAATAAACAAGGGATCTGACTTGAAGGGAAATATTCCTAACAATTGGTTGTGTGTTTGATGGGGGAGTGCCTTTGGAAAACATACTTTCATTGGTCAATCACCCGATTATTCTGCGTGTTACTACTCAAACTCTACTTTAAATGAGAAGGAAAAAGAAATTACTGGAAGGGGCTTCACTCGGTCCTAACTAGTGAAAGTAGTTTTTTTCGGGGCACTTTCTACACCTAAAATTTGAGGCATTGGATCTGTAAATCCCAACTAGGGCACCTTGAGTCATCTGCCCTTCCCGACTCTGAATGGGCCGGTTTGGATCGGTACTTTCTTTTGAGTGCTGTCAGCTTACTTTTTACTGTAACAACAGGTTAACACAACGTTCGTGCCTTTTCCTTCACTTTTCCTACTTTACTCGCATTTATCATCATATTCACATGGACAACATTAACCCATTCGGGCCTATACAAACGTCAGCCACTCAGTATAAAATGTAAACATTTTACCTTGTGCGGGATGAAGAAGGAAAGTTAGTGGATTCCATAGATGTTTAGGTTGTGATTTCCCTTTACAAAATTTCTCCTCGAGAATGTCGCCTGGTCTACTTCGCTACGAGTCCCTAACGAACCCGGTAAGTTTGATGAACCGGTGGAGATGTTTTCTCGGGACTTATTTAAAATCTATACTTTATCAGTAATATTTAAAGTTTTTCTTCTGTTTCTGAATACTTTATTCAGCTAAAAAACAGTTTTCAAATCTTAATTTAATTCACTGCGCAAGAGAAAGTCAGCTTAAAAGTTGAGTAAGGATATTTTATAGAATTCTGTTGTCAAGTGTTCTACGCGTAGTTAGTTGCTAAGCGAATTATATTGTTGAACGTATTAAGTGAAATATTATTTTCGGGTGTAATATTCAGATTGTTGTCGAGTTGTAGACAAAATATGTATCAAATATATATTGTTGGTTGGCGTTACGTGCAGGTTTGTATCAGTGCAGTAATATGTATCAGTTTTCAATAAATATGTTCCACAAATCTATCTACCTTTTAACAGTTAAAAAATTACACTTTTACTCAAAACAGTATCAATTAATAAGCTTAATATACCAAATTAATATACTTAATATATATTCTTGTTTTGAAATTAGAGGAGCCTATGAAAAACAAAATTTATAAAACATATGAAAACAACTTCTAATGTTTTAATTATTTCATAAATTCTTCATGAAAACTCTGAACTCAGAATTCAATAATTTTGTTTTCAACAGTTCAACAAAAATGTCACCTTTTAGAAAACTTCATTATTTGAACATTTTCTTTCCTGATATATGTGTGAAATTCACACACACACGTTAAATATATACACAAACATACATACAAATACAAATTTAACTAAATTGCAGAATCTTTGAAAAATATTACATCAAAAGGGAAGAAAACATTATTTTTAAAAGATCATATGTCCATATGTACCATATGGGTACTCTTTTACTAACAAATAGTGGGATTGACTGTTGCATTACAATGCCACAATGGCTGAAAGGGCAAGCATGTTTGGTGTGACTAGGATTTGAACTCAGGACCCTCAAATTATGAGCTGAACACCTTAACCCATCAGAGCAAGCCGGGCCCGTATGGAAGTTAAGTAAGGAGGATGGTGAAGAGGGAAAGAGCAGAACAAAGTGAAAAGGAGAAGGAAAGGTAAAATGCACCAGAAAGTGCTACCCAATAATCAGCAATGGTGGAGACTGACAAACCATGGTTGAATATCCAATTAATAAAAGACAGAAAGATGGGGCACAATAAAACAGTCAGGAGGAGAGGAATGGTGGATGGATCAATAACAAAATATCACCACAGTCATACTGAGATGGACAAAATTGGAAGGAAATAGGAATTTGACAAGAAAAGGTTACATGATAGGAAAATCTGTCACAATGAAAAATACAAATTTCATACATGATAGAGAAATACTCTTTCATTAAAAAGGGATGTATGATACTGAAGCGAAAGTGAATGGATATTTGGTATTCGAGGAGGTGTTGATACCAAGTGATGAAGCAGAGGACACCAAGATTAAGTTGGTCACAGTAAGATTTTAGAAGGACTTTTATGTATCAAGTTAAAGACCCAAGGGTTTAGTTGAAGAGAATTATAGGCAAAAGGTATATTTTCCAATAGAAGACACTAATCCAAGCTGAGAACTTTGACAGCCAGAGCCACAGGATAGGGAACAGAAGAATAAAACAGATGAAGACTGGTGGAGAGAGGACTGGCAAAGGTGTCATGAGGGGCATACCCAAGCAAGAACAAACTAAAAAAACCATGGGAGAGAAGAGATCACACCATGGGTAGAAACATAACCTGGCTGAGATAATAGGCTGTCTCTCACATGATACACAGCTCCAGGCACATAACAAGGAACAAAAGTTAACCCTACAGAAGGATACAGTGAGTTAAGGTGATCAGTCATGTTGCATCCAAATGCCAGAGATCATGTCATACAGAGATGCACTTCAATCTAAGAAGAAAGTATTGGTGAAGAGATAGATGTGGTTTAGAAGTTGGTAAGAAAGGGCCATAAGTATGGAAATGGTCCACTCAAAATGACAATGCCTTGTGAATGTGAGAGAGGAAGTTCACAAAAAAGAACAATGGAACCTGAGAAAAAAAAAACCTTATATATGTACGATCCATTGGAGGAGATTAACATGTGCAAATCTCTATGAAATTAGGGGTTTTAAGGAAGTCAAAATCCTAAAAAGCAAAAGAACCCCTCATGCAAAATGGCAATAAGTGCAAGTCCTAGTGTCCAAATACTCCAAAACCCACAAGCAAAAAGAATGAAATGAAAAAAAATACCAACAATACCATACATTGAGTGAGCATTAAAACGGACTTGGATATCCTGACATGTCACTCAAACTAAGTGGTTTCCTGGAAAGAAAGTGAAGTGTGAGAAGAGGATAGTACCCAAAAGTGGGCCATTGGTTGATTGATTTAGTGTTTTATGGCAAAAAGATGCCCCCCAGTGGCTCAGCGGTATGTCTGCGAACTTACGGACTAAAATACGGGTTTCGATACCCGTGGTGGGCAGAGCACAGACAGCCCATTGTGTAGCTTTGTGCTTAATTCAAAAAACAAAAAAAACAAATGGCACAAAGCAGCGAGGTTATATGCGCCAGACATCTGGTAAAAATGTAAAAAAAAATAAATGTAGTAAAAGACATAAATGGAAATGAAGGTAAAACAAAAAAGTATAAAGCCAATGTTGACACCTCGTCTACAACGTTAAGATAGAAGGCAGAGTATAAGAAGTTGTAAGGTACTTACTCTAGCATAAAGGTAATAACCTTTATAAGATCATAAGATCATAACCTGCCAGGAAGACTAACAAGTAAGTTCAAGACCCACCATCAGACACCTGAAGTTGGCCTTTCCAGTCCTGGTTCCGGGTTATGTGTCACAGCAACCAGTATCAAAATGTAAAAGAATAGAAGTTTTAAAAGACACATTACAAAATTGCAACAATGAGTAGCCAAATGTCTAGTAAAAAGATAAAAGTCAAGTATATGGAGTAAAATTTGTAAAAGTAAATGAAGGTAAATACAAAACAGCAATTAAAACAGAAAATGGTGTAAAAACCAATGGTGACATCCAGTCAACAAAGTTGTAAAGGACTACCTGTAGCAGAATGGTAATGATCATAACTCGCCAGGAAGACAAACAGGTAAGTTCAAGAACCACCATCAATCACCTGAAGTTGGCCTTTCCAGTCCTTGTTCCGGGTTATGTTTCATAGCAGCTATTATCAAAATGTAAAAGAATAAAAGTTTCAAAAGACACTCAGCAAAATCGTAATAATGAGCAGCCAAATGTCCAGTAAAAAGATAAAGTCAAGTAAATGGAGTAAAATTTTTAAAAGTAATTGAAGATAAAAGCGAAACGGCAAATAAAACAGAAAATGGCGCAAAACCAATGTTGACATCCAGTCAACAAAGTTGTAAAGGACTACTTGTAGCAGAATGGTAATGATCATAACTCGCCAGGAAGACTAACAGGTAAGTATAAAAACCACCGTCAGTCACCTGAAGTTGGCCTTTCCAGTCCTGGTGTCCAGTTATTTAATGTTCTGGCCATTGTCCAATGTCAAATTGAATGAGAGAGATTAAAACTGTAAAAAAGGAGCCACAATTAAAAAGGTGTTATGAATCAATATGCCACACTTAAATGAGATGAAAAAGATTAATGGCCATTAAAAAATTAAAAACGTTATCAAGGTGGACAGAGTCACCATCACCAATAACTCTGTCCAATGTTACAGACTGACCCTGGGAAAAAATATGTTTAAAATATTGCCGTCGTTGAGAACTGTAACGATGGCAAGAAAGTAAAACGTGGCTGATAGTGATTTGAGTGTTACACAAACTACACATTGGTGCATCAGTTTCAGATAAAAGAAAATGATGAGTTAAAAAACTGTGACCAATGCGTAGCCTAGTGAGAACAACTTCCTCCTTCCGAACTTTACGAAAGTTAGATGGCCAAAGTCCAATTTTGGGTTTGATTTGAAAAAGTTTGTTGTCGCATTGCTCACTCCAAGTGGACTGCCAGCTGGCACGGAGCTGAGCCTTGAAGATAACACCAGAGTCCATGTATGGAATAGGCATAGGGGTGATGGTGCTGAAGCAGACATATTTAGCTGCCATGTCTGCAAGCTCATTCCCGCAAATACCAACATGGCCTGGTATCCAATAAACTGGATTGAAGTAGCTGCTAATGAGAAATGGGCAAGTTGGTTTCGAATATCAGCGAGAATAGGATGTGAGCTAACATGTAGAGATTCCAGGGCCAGTATAGAACTGAGTGAGTTAGTATAAATAGTGCAGTTGAAGTGCTGCTCAGCTGCAATATGATCCATGGCAAGAGATATGGCATACAGTTCAGCAGTGAACACAGAAGCTGTAGAGGGGATTCTGCGTGCAACTACTGACCAATAGCAAACCATAGCAGAGCCCACTGAATTACCTGATTTAGAACCATCTGTATAAATGGGAACTGAATGATTGTTTGAAAGATATTCATTGAATAAAAGATGGTACTTCCAATATGAAGTATCTGCCTTTTTTTAGGTGACTGAAAGATAGGTCACATTTGGGGGCTGTAATAAGCCATGGTGGGATGGGCTGACCTGTGGAATCTGCAATGTTATCCAAGGACAGCTCCAATTCATCCAATTACGCCCAGATGCGAAGGCCAAATGGAGCAATGACAGATCGTCTGTTCTGAAAAAGTACTGCCCACCGAGGAAGGAAAACACATTCCCAGGTGGGATCTTTGGTAAGGAACGAAGTTTCGAAGTATATTGTAAAGATAGTTGCAAACGGCGAAGGTGTTGAAAAGGTTCATGAAATTCAATGTATGTGCTTTGAACTGGAGAGGTACGGAAAGCCCCAGTTGGTAAAAGAATAGCCCAAGAGTTGGCGGTGGGTGGTGATGACTAGCTGCCTTCCCTATAGTCTTACACTGCAAAATTAGGGACGGCTAGCACAGATAGCCCTCGAGTAGCTTTGTGCGAAATTCCAAAAAACAAACAAGCAAAACAAACTGTGTTGAAGCGAAGAGTGTACGAGTGTAGTACTTCTCGTACGTTTTAATGACGTCACGACAGTACAAATTGCAACGAGAAAGCCTCTCTTATGTGACGTCATTGTAGTGTTTGATGATTACCTGCCAGGCAACTCTACTGTACCGTGAAACGAGTGGTTAAACGACATGAGTTCTCTAGGTTTCCTTCGGTTTCTTTTCGGGGAAATAGCATAATTCAAATAAAATCAAGTTTCCGATTGTGGTTGAGCCGTGGAAGGCCTAAAGATTTCATAGGTATGAATTTCAAATTGTGAGAACGAAAACGTGATCGAACAAACCAATTATGTAATGTTTTTAAGAATTATCTTAAAATGTCAATTCAGTTCTTTATTTGAAACCATATCATAAGTTCATAGTCTATAACTGAAAATTTCAGTTTGTCAAGCTTTTTTAAAATATGTTAAACGGCCATATAATTTCGGACCCCAGACCGCAGTGTGGGTATGAAACAAATCCACCATATAAAGAAGTTCACCACTACTGTCTTAGTGGTTAGCTTATCACCTGTTGACATGAAAGTCCTTGGCTCGTGTTCGGTTGCCGCAAAAATCGTGCTTCAATCTTTAGAGCCGTTAAAATGTTGATGGTCACATCGAAATATTCAATCAGAATAGCTCAAGATTAATCGGCGAGTGTTATTCAATTCTTATGCATGTCTTAAAAATTAAGAACTTCTAGCGAAAATAGCGCTTTGTAGCTTTGATCGAATGTTCTAAACAAACTATAGGAAGTGAAACTAATTGTATTAATTTTATACATATCATAAGTTATCTTACGAGTTTCAATTAAGCTCAACCTGTTTGCATATTACTGCAGATTGTTGCAACTGTATGGGAAACATATTCTGATTCAAAACGATATCTGAAGTTCACTTTTTAAAAGTTACCGTTTAGAGAATACCATTCAGTATCAGTACTGCTGATGGGGAAGAATAACGTTTTATATAGTTTGATTCGAACTTTAGCATAAAAGGCAACTGCATTTTTATCTGCACATTTTGTTTTTCATATCTGAACTGTCTCAAAGAAGGCACGTGCCAGTAGTTATAGAGTAAGGCTGAGCTTTGTTTGTGTGGAATTTTACCCGTTTAGAGTGTGGTGACCTTCGAATTTGCCTTACTATGGTTTTTTTAACGTTGTAGTTATTATCGTGTGTTTTCTTTGTTAAATGGATTATTTTCATTTTTCTATAATCGACATCGTGGGAAACAGATGTACATTCGGTTTGTTTTGTGTTACACAGTTGCCATGAAAACTTTAAACGAAACGGTAAAAATCCTGATGTCTGTCATACATCTTCTTCTCGCATGCTGTATACTGCAATATATTTAGAATCTGAGAACAAAGAGAATCAAAATAATTTTATTTTCTAAATAAGTTATTCGCACGCGTGCACAATTAAACATTGAATAGCTCTGTATATATTATGTTTTAATTATGATAATTTTGAATCTGTCAAGGATTGTTGCGTTTAACTACAATGGGATGCGTTGATCCAGAGACCAAAACACTCTTAACTTAAATACCTTTGGCTGATTTTTGTGTAGGCCAAAATAAGTATAAAATATACAGTAGAACAAGTTTCATGTGAAGTTGATCTCCCAATAATATCTACAAATAAGGAAAACATAATTTAGATATTACCATAAGAAACCTATTTGGATCATCTTTAAATTAACCGAGAACTTAGAAAAGGATATAATCTGTATTTTGTAAAAGACAGTATTACAAATCATCTACATTCATTTGTCAGTAAGACGATGGTGACTGTTAACTTTATTAATTAATTTAATTAAGAACAGTCAACAGATGTTCATGAAAACACATAACTATGATTGAAGTGTTAAATATTACAAGTAGAAATAAGCAATTCGTCTTAGAGCGAGAATATGAAGTTTGTTAATCATTCCTACTAATTTATTTTATATTTACTAGGCCCGGCATGGCCAGATGTGTTAAGGCGTGCAACTTGTAATCCGAGGGGCGTAAGTTCGAATCCCGGTCGCACCAAACATGCTCGCCCTTTCAGCCGTGGGGGGCGTTATAATGTTACGGTCAATCCCACTATTTGTTTGTAAAAGAGTACCCCAAGAGTTGGCGGTGGGTGGTGATGACTAGCTGCCTTCCCTCTATTCTTACACTGCTAAATTAGGGACGGCTAGCACAGATAGCCCTCGAGTAGCTTTGTGCGAAATTAAAAAAACAAACAAAATAAACAATAAAAGTGAGGCTTCACTTCCAAATAATATGAAGTGAGCGATTTATTACTTTCGAAGGAACATAAAATCAGATTTTCTTAGTTTTCATGGGAGGACTTGTCCATGTGGAAATATAATTGGTAACCATATCAACCTCTAATTCCTATAAATATTACCATAAATGCCACAAATTCTAAAGACAAACCAACTGAACATTTGTACGCCCATATACTGGTCGAATTAATCACGACTCTAGTCCTATGAATGATATCACCAAATTCAACGTGTTAAGTGGGTCGATACAATCTTTGGATTTGTTTATATTAACACCAATAGGATACTCCTGGAACATTAATCTTAATCCATTAATTGATGCTAAAGATGAGCTGCAAGGGATATTTCAGGGAAGTGATGATGAAGAACTCGTGATATTATCCGTACTGTATCAGTTTCAGACTCCCCTTGAAATTCACAGTGATCCTACTCTTCAGTTTATGGGGATGAATAAGCCACACCAAAACAGTTTTGAATATGCAAACTGGCAACCAATGAGATATGACGTCGCAGTACAACAGAATTTATCATAATTTCTTTATCGCATAGCCTAGCATTTCGTAGATATCCTGATGTAACCGAAGATTGATCACTTTTGGAAAAGGTCTTTGCAATGTCAATGTTTATATGCTCAAACGGGAATTTAAATTTTCAAAACAATCTTGGTTCGCCAGAACAATTCGGAAAAAGTCCTGCAATAATTTTTAGAAACACAAATGTCAGGGACAAAAACCGCCGAAGCTTACCAAGGTGACAGTACACAACGAAAAATATCTGTCTGGAAACTAGGTCATCTGGGTATGGATACAACAATATAAGACTTTCATTTATATTTTATCCTTGGCCAATGGTATTTGGGTATTTTGCCCTGGAGGGTCAGGTTCACTTTGACCTCTTCCTCCTTTTATATCTTATACTCAGCAAGCAGCTGGGAAATTAAACAGATATTCGAGTTATTCTACTCGTAGACACACCGGTCACGTCACTGATAAAGCAACTAGGGGTTTATATGTGATCAAATACCATCATCTTCGTAACTAGATGGATTATCGAAAGCCAGTATAGAAGAGTGGTAAGCCTCCAAAACCTTTTTGATATTATGAACTTAACTTCTGTATATTTAAGCGAAATCTTACGAACTGGAAAGATACAAACCATATTCACGAAGGATTTTTATTAGCGTAATATGAATGATCAATAACTTAAAATTACGGTAATAGGTGTTCCCAATTTTATGTATTCAAGTCGGCTCGAGGTATAAATCTTGATACATCCACAAAAAAGTTAAGTATTTCCTTTAATATGAAACTGGAAATAAAGATTTGCTTGGAATGGATATTATTTATATTCTTCATTATAAGGGCACTATTTAATTTTTTTTTTTTTGCAAGACACCTCAAAATCATAAACTGACACATTTTACCAGCGTAATATTCCTGAAGGAGCCTGCGTTTTCATTACTGATATTAGAATAAATAGTGAAACCAATTTTACATTAAACTTGGTCAACAAAAATTTTGCAAGTAAAATACCAAAGGAAATGAAACGTACCTCAAGGTATAACATTATTGATAAAAAGAAAAACTGTGTGTGCTTTCATAAAATTCCAAGTTTCTGTGATTAGTTTAATGAGTTAACTCAGTTACTAAGTATATAAATAAATAAAGGTCTGCTGCTAAGAAACCGTTTTAAAAAACGCGTTTTATTTTTCTCACAAATCTCGCACTACGAGAAACATTATATTCCTATCGATGACAGTAAATGAGCTAAAAAAGATCCCACGACTGAAAGAGCGAGCGAGCATGTTTGGTGCAACGGGGATTCAAACCCTCGACCCTCGGTTTACAAGTCGAGTGTTTCAACCACCTGGTTATGCTGGCCACCATACTGTTAGAAAGAAAACTTGAAGGTTTTCCTCACAATGGAATTTCTTTATAAATATGCTCGTCTCTGACCATACCATTCATGGATTACATGGCTAAAGAACAATGGGACAGATGTTTATCCCTACCATGCTTTGTGTTGAGTAAATCATTATGATGCTCTTTCAAAAATATGGTTTTTATGATCATTCATTGCACTGTTTTAGGTGTTATTGTTCCTTTATACTCTCCACTGCGATTTATGCGGCTCTCTTTTCTTCTAGTAAAGAATGAATCCTTACTACATTCGAATTCCAAGCTGGTGAATTGGTGGACTGTAGAGGCATACTTTTTAAAGATTTAATGACTTAGAAATTCCATATTGAAATATCATTCAGTACAGAGTAGACTAGAGTGGTGGTGTTCTGCTGGTATAGAAGACATGATAACCTCTACATTAAAGCATACAAAAACCAAAGAAGTAAGACGTCAAATTTCAGTTGACCACTTAAATTGGGATCCCTCATCTTTTCCACACCTTAATGTCCTTTACCAATGGTTGAGTTTTGGATTTAAAGTAAAACCAACGAACATAAGTCCTCATAAGTGTATTACAAATGTCGATCTTCCTCTCTCAATTATATACTCCATCTGTGTCGTGGGTCGTAGTGAATTTGCTTAGGAATGTTACAGTTCTTTATCTTCTGATCTCCATCGATGTATCTTATTCCCAGGATGTTACTGCACCTGGGTTGGTTCTAGTCAGTTTCACTCTTAAGAAAGTTAATTTCTCTGTGGTAGACATTTTATGAAAACTGTATATTGAATTCCGAGATTGATACGTCATTTTACATATTAAAATCTGCCCTGTTATGAAGTCAGGGGTGGTTTGAGATCCTCTCGGTCTTTTGAGCTTCAGGTGAAGACAGTATGATCATCATTCTTCCACAGCATGGATGTCGGCTCCCAGAAGCATTAGTTTTGGATATAGTTCGCTTGCTTTGTGCAGTCTGTCACACTCTAGCTACTCTACACCTACTTGGATTATATCCTGTGATTTACCGCTCTTATCTACCAAACCTTTCTTGGATGAATTAAGAGTATACATGATTCAGACGTGGTACTGTCTCCCATATCAGTACCTCGAATCTGACTCTTGTCTCCAGATATGATCTTTGGATGATTTTGACGGAAGTTTCTTTTCTTCTTTCACACTGGTTCCTCCACCTGTTCAATGTGGGATTCCAGCTATTCATGATGTGGTACAAATACGGAATCTTGATAAAACTGAAATAGAAACCCTTATAATCTGAGTGCTTTCGAAAGGTGGACCTTTCTTCTTCAAGGATTTCAGCTATTTTTGTGATAGGATGTAATATACTGTGTCAGAAGTAAGTTGTAATTTTCCTGAAATGAAAATATTTTCCCGACTGGTTCTTACCAATTGTCCACAATTTTCTAACTGCTGCATAATAAACTTACAAGGAAAATATACAGTTTTATCACCTTACAAAAATGTAAGGCACAATAATTTTATCAGTTGCATGTGGTAATATGTTCACGTACTAGCATATTACAAATTCTAATGATACCATAATATAACATAAATTGTGTTCCTTGATAGTGTGTGTTACTTCTTAATTGCTTATGTTGTAAAAGTAGAGAAAATGGCCATTATTTCCCTCTAACCTTGCTTTCGTTACGTGGATAATGAAATTTAGAAATTAACATAATTTCTTTGTAAAAACAGGATAATTTGCACATTTTCATTTATAAAAGTTCTGAGTGAAAATACATATGAATTAAGACATTCATCTATTTCTGTTAAAGTCTCTTCTCACTCTATACTTACAACATACACGATATTTCTTAGTTTCATTTACTCTATACGTAAATTACATGGATTTATTAATCTTATTTTATTCTGTTAAAGTTATACAAAAATGTTCAGAAGTGAGTAGTTTTTCGAGACATGCGACTGTAATGTAAATCACTTTAACATACCAGCCCCCAAATATAGTCTCGGCATTCGACTTTGCTAGACCAAGGCATCTTATCAACTCATTGAGGTCTCTTTGGTTGGGGTAGTGTCGGCTTCTATCACTAGTTGCACCTTTGAAATTGTAATCCAGATCTTCAACGTCTGTCTCTTCTTCTGATTTGCTTCTCTCTTCTGAAGATGGCTGCTTTCTTTCTGGCAAACTGAGTACACTGAGACGACGGATGATTGAAGGTTCGGATACATGATAGCAGATGCATTCTTACCAACCCGACATTTAGAAGGGTCCACCTTACTAAGTAGTAGTTACTTGAGTGGTCAGTGGGTGCACGCCGGATTCTTAAAATAGTGAACTCCGTGGCTCTCTTTTCCCCTCTTTATCATCTTGAAAAAGAGCAAAATAAATTATTATGATTGGTTGGTTGGTTGGTTGTTTAGAATTAAGCACAAAGCTACACAATGGGCTATCTGTGCTTTTCCCACCACGGGTATCAAAACCCGGATTTTGGCGTGTAAGTCCGCAGACATACCGCTGAGCCACTGGCGGGCAAATTATTATGAAGGATAAATTTATCTCATCCACAACTGACGTGTAAGAGGTTCATGTGAAATATTTTATGTGATATTTTCCTATAATATTGGAAATTAAAAAATACATTAAAATATATTTAAATTTTAAAAGGTCTAAAATTTGTATGTTATAAAATCTTACTATTCAAACAAGCAAAAATTGTCCATCTTACCTTCTAAAGTTTTTTACAGTGCTCACAGGTAAAATGAGGTGCTCAGGGTTTGTCTTGATCACCGCCAGACATGCGAAATATGCTTTGTAGGCTTCACATGTTTTAGCAGACGCTGTCATGGGATATGTTTTCGCTCTTGTCTTGATAAACTAGCCACATACATAGCAGAATGCGTCCAGAGAGTTGTTATTGCTTCTTGGTGTTATTTCTGATCAAATCAGACATGTCTATATGTTCACTTAGGCAACTAGAACGAAACTGATGTGGTGAGTGGTGAGCCTGTGTATATATATTACTATGAAAAGTTCCAGAAAATTTCAAAAGGGTCTTGTAAATTCTTCGAAGTCTTACAACATTCTAGAAAGTTCGAAAAAATTCTTTATCACCTACTAAGCATTGAACCTACCTGAAATGTTCTGGAAAATGGGTAAATTTGAAAATTGTATTACCCAGATCACAAAAGCAATGTTTGAAGAGAAAAATAGGTCTTTTTCCATTTACTTTAGGCCTAAGCAACTGGGATATAACACTTTCTGCCCAGGAACAAGAAAAAGTAAAAATTTTGTTACACAGTATACTTTCTTTTATTGTTTTAGTGGTTCAGGAACTGTCTATGCAGCCATAGCAACTCACACTGGGTTGGAAATTGCTATTAAAAAATTAATGTAACCAAGCAACCCAGAAAAGAGCTTATCATCACCAAACTTTTAATGATGCCAAAATATAAATATCCAAATATAGTCAACCATTTGGATAACTTTCTTGATGGTGATGAACTCTGAGTTAAAATTGTTAGTGTTACATACATGTTAACTCTCTTCTGTTTTTTATAGCGTAGGTTAACGTACAGGGATGTATTAACGCATAGGCACACGAGGCACGTGCCTGGGGCGACAAATTTTAGGGGGCGGCAAATTTTGACCAAAAGAAAAAGAAAAAGAATGGACACCATTTTAAAATGTAGTCCCTGGTTATTAATTTCCCCTGCCATTTGTGCCGCCCCAATAACCTCTTGAATCATAAAATTCATTATCTGCCGGAGAAATATATGGTTCACCAACATATTTACAATATAATCTACAATATAGATAATAACGTGGTAAGCGTTATTGGTGTCAAAATGTAGAGTTCGTTATGCTTTTACTTATTCCTCCGTTACCCAATATCTTACTGTAAGTTATATCGTGTTGTCAGTGTCCAAACCTCTACAAGAAGCACAATTCTTGTGAGGGCGAGGGTCACTGGGGGTCAAACGGCTCACGGATCTCTGTGAGGTTCGCGCGGCTGCCATAAATAGCTCGATCCCACGAAAATGACTCAGATCTTGATGATATGAGATGTAAAAGTAACAAATTCACTGTCAATGCTCAATATACGATCAATGGATTCTAGTGATATCGTCATGAGTAACATACGCCGAAAATTGAGTGGAGCAGCTTATAGGAAGATAGCAAAGTTAAAAAATGAAAACACACGTGATGTTTTGGATAAGACACCGACGATGGAGGCCTTTTTTTGCTAAACAAAGGCAAGAACAGCCTACTAGCGATGATGTTCAAACCAACAGCGATGGAGGGAATATACATGACGGGCCTAGCAGTAGCAGTTTTGAACAATCTGAACGACCCGAACATATCGAACTGCAGCTTGAACAAGTGACGTCATCAGCAGCAGGCCTAGTAAGATCTGCTGGTTGCGTGCCTGAAAGGTCAATGGTTCCAGCAAGTTTTTCAGACAAAGTAAGTTCAGATCCAGCAGAGTGGATAATAGATGATTACATAAAAGATTGTATTGCCACACATGCCATCCTTCAAAACGATGACTCGGATTTCAAGAACTCTGTGAAAAAGAACGGGGAGAAAATCAGATCTGTAACCAAAGGCATGTTTGAAAGAAAACTGCAAAATGGCGAAAAAGTAAGCGGACATATCTGGTTTATTCAGAGAGCAAAGGTAGACTGTTTTGTGCTCCTTGTCGTTTATTTGATTTTGGAAAAAAATCTAATCTGGCTGACGAAGGTTTTGATGACTGGAAAAATGCTACTGTCCGGCTGAATGAGCATGAAAACTCTCCTGAGCATTGGTCTTCAGTTTTATCTTTAGTAGCAAGGGGCAACATGTTGGGACGTGTAGATCTCCAGATGGCCATACAGCTGCACGACGAAATCAAATACTGGAGAAATGTACTTACTCGTGTGGTAGCTGTAGCGAAAAGATTGGCTTCACGTGGGCTTCCGTTCAGAGGTCGGGATGATAAGTTTGGCTCAGTACACAACGGCAACTTTATGATGTCGTTAGAACTAGTTGCGGAGTTTGACCCCTTCCTCGCTGATCACATTCACCGATATGGCAATGCTAGCATGGGATCCACGTCTTACCTGTCTTTCAGTACTTGCGACGAATTCATCCAGCTTATGGCAGACCTTGTTCTAAAGAACATTTTAAAGGACGTCAAAACTGCAAAATATTTTTCAATCAGCGTGGATTCGACGCCAGATATATCCCATGTTGACCAGTTGGCATTCATCATCAGTTACGTGAATAGTGATGGTTCACCTATGGAACGTTTCCTGACTTTTATACCCAATCCGGGCCACAAAGCTGAACAGCTGGCAGAAGTTGTACTTAGCCTGCTTCAGTCATATGAGCTTGACATTTCTGAATGTCGTGGACAGTCTTACGACAACGCCAGCAACATGTCTGGTCAGTACAGTGGTCTCCAGGCTCGTATCATGGAGAAAAATCCTTTAGCTGTGTATATCCCATGTTCAGCACATTCATTAAATCTTGTAGGAACGTGTGCTGCTGAATGTTGCAGAGAAGAATGTTCATTCTTCGAACTCTTACAAAGTCTCTATGTTTTCTTCAATGCTTCAACCCATCGTTGAAAAATTCTACAAAAACACCTGTCCGCAAATAAAGAAAGTCTCTCTTTGAAGAAACTCAGTGACACTCGGTGGTCCGCTCGTGAAGATGCTTGTGAAAGCCTCAACAGAAACTGGCAACAAGTGTTTGATGCCCTCACCACCATGGAGGGAAATGCTATGGAAAAACCAGCCGCTAGGAATGAGGCCGCTGGACTTCTTTCCAAATTAGGAACGCTAGAAACAGCTATTTTGTCCACAGTTTGGGGAAAAATACTGGAAAGATTCAATGCTGCCAGTAAGAAGTTGCAAAGTGCTGATATGGACATCGGACTTGTAGTCGAGCTTTATGCTTCCTTGCTGCAGTTTGTGAAAGATTCAAGAGAACTGTTCGATCATTTTGAAGACAAGGCGATGTTGAAGTCCAGCATGAAGACGTATGAAATTAAGCGAAAAAGGAAGCAAAAATTTTCAGATGGTGACACCCAGGCAGTGGAAGAAGGCAGAGAGGCATTTAGAGTAAATGTTTTCAATGTGATCATTGACAGACTTTGCTCAGAACTACAGCGAAGACAAACCGCTTATGTAGAAATCCACGCAAGGTTTGGATATTTGTTCAACATAACAAATCCTGAATCCACTGATGTCATCATTCAAGCTGGAACACTATTGAAACTCTACCCCAATGATTTGGAAGTGAGCTTCGTAGATGAATGTCTATATTTCCGTGCACATCTTGTGAGAATGAAAGTGCAAAATGATGACTCTTCTGCGTTAGCAGTATACAGAAATCTGCGAGCTAAAGGACTTCAAACTGTATATCCAAACCTGGATATTGCTATGCGCATGTTTCTGTGCATTCCAACAACTAATTGTACATCAGAGAGATCTTTCTTGGCTCTCAAACGTGTGAAAAATTACTTGAGATCAAGAATGGCAGAAGATAAACTAAATGTCCTGTCACTCCTCGCCATTGAAAGTGATATTGTTTGTAGAATAAACTATGACGATACAATAAACATGTTTTCGGAACAGAAGGCCAGGAGAAAGCCTGTATATTCAGCCGCAGAATAATATTTAGTGATAATTGATTTTGATGTTTCATTTTTTATTGTGTTGGAAAATAAACGTTGTGTTGATTTTGAATGATAACAACTGTGTTTGTCTGTTGTTGTGGGCCTGGCATGGCCGAGCGCGTTAAGGCGTGCACTCGTAATCCGAGGGTCGCGGGTTCGCGCCCGAGTCGCGCTAAACATGCTCGCCCTCCCAGCCGTGGGGGTGTATAATGTGACGGTCAATCCCACTATTCGTTTGTAAAAGAGTAGCCCAAGAGTTGGCGGTGGGTGGTGATGACTAGCTGCCTTCCCTCTAGTCTTACACTGCTAAATTAGGGACGGCTAGCACAGATAGCTCTCGAGTAGCTTTGTGCGAAATTCCAAAAAAAACAAACAAAACAAAACTGTTGTTGTGATGGTGATGCTTGGTGCAAGTTGTGGCACGGAGGGGGGGCAAAAGTATCAACCTAACCTTGTGCCTAGGGGCGCCGAAATCCTAAATACGTTTCTGTTAACGTACTGTTTTTATTTAATTAAGTGGTTAATTTCAAGTAACCCTACAAGTTTAATAATATTTTTACATATCACTCTCAGAGGTCTGCTTTGTTTAAATTATAGTTATAAATAATACCTAATAATTTTAGCGTGGGAGGTTGCAGCCACATTTGCTTCTGACACAATAACTTTAGATTTCCCTTCTGAGCTTCTTCCAGTATGTCATCTCTTGCCAGCACTCTGTAGTTTTTACTATGCTTGATTCATCTTCCTGATTTATAAGTGGTTACTGAAACTATTTTATTCAAGAAAAATTGAGTTCTTAAATTATTTACAGCTTATACAATACCCTCAAATATAGCATTATTTACAAAACTGTAAACATTGTTTAGTGTATAATACAATAAATATTAAATTGTTAAATTTTAAGTCTCTTACACAAAATACAATCCAATGTAATCTTTTATAAATTCTGGGAATCAGATTGCAGCATTAGTTACCAATATAGCTCCAAAAGGAAAGAACTTTGAAAGGTGAAATTTTGCACCCTTTCTAAGTGGATCTCGATGGTGTGCATCTGGATATTAGCACTTATACACCTTTGTATGCATGTTTTTAATGTCGAAAGGAAAGGAAGCAAAAAAGCATGTAGAAAAGGAGTGGTACCTTGTATAATAACCTCACAAATATAAAATAGTCAATATATTTTGGTAAAGATGTTTTCCAATGATGAGTTTTATGTCATGTTGCTGAGCAAGGAAACTATATAGGTTGTAGTTTTATGCTAAAATAGGCTCAGAATAACTACAATCACATAGTCATGTTGCAGAGGTGGTCTTAGGTCCTTTTTGGGAGTCATGCCATTTTATTATGAGATGGATCTCATACCATCCCATCACTAATCACAGTCATATGTGACCTGTGAATTTCGTACAAGGAAGCCCATGTCTACCTCCGTCACACAGAATATATTGACCTAAAAACAAGACAGTTGCTCGGTACTTTCATTTGTATAATATATAGAAAAACTAAAGTGTTTTGGTAATCGTACTTTCCTGAAGTAGCTTTTGTCATGTTTACCAACAAAAATATGGCTTGATATTGTACTGTAAATATAAAATAAAATATATAAATAACAAAAATGGAAAATATTAAAGACATTGGTGACATAACAGCAAATACCTTAATTCAAAAAGGATTTAAGTTTAAAATTACCCAGACGTAATCACTCAAGGTTGTGGGTGTAAACCTACAAAGCCCACATTTTACACATGGCCAGCTTTATATTGGATGTTAGTATTAGTAAGATCCTTAGCCTCTTGGCAACACATGTTAAAACAACCAATATATTTACCTAATAACATGGTGAAAGTAATTCTGGTTGTTATTAATATACCGAAAAGTTGATATTTTTTGTTTTAATTAATTTTTGTGTTGTTGTCTTCAACTATCACAAGAAATACATACATATATCAAATATTGAATACAACAAGCACACTGAATTAAAATTGCACTTCTCTCTTAAAACATTTAACTTTGAAATAAATTTTCATCTCAACAACATAGTTCATAGAGATATTAAAAGTGACAACATTTTACTTGGGAAGGATTGGACCATAAAACTTGATAAGTGCTTAAACATATAATGACTCAGTGAACACAAGCATTTATAAGTATTTTAGCTTGTTTATAACAATTTTATGTTAACATAGAAAACTTGACAACATATATATATATATATTATTAAAATGTTGAAAATATCACATGATATCAGTGGGTTACTTGATTTTATTAAAAAGAATTTACTTATCAACACAAAATAGATACCCATTAGTAGGAATGTTTCCAGTTTTTACGTTCACTGGAAAATATGTACACTTTATAACTTGATACATCTTCTGAATTAATTTTCAAGAGAATATATCCGTGGTTTTATTTTATTAATATAAATAGTTGCTGTTATATTTCACAGTTTTATTTTACCCTTTGGTTATTTACTTTTTCGTTTTTACTTCAATATCAAATTTGAAAGATATTATTGAGAAATAATTAGTAACTAAAACTAGACTTTTTCTAGCTGTGTAAAGCACTGAATATTTTTAAACCTTAATTCAGTTTTTTTCTGTAAAATTACAACAGATAATGAAATAAATCTAACTATGAAACATGTATTTATTGTGCAGTTAATCAAAAGGGTTGTAACTTGACATAAAAGGCAGATTTTATGTACACTTACTAGAAACAGTACAGTCTATGTCAAATTAACTCCTCGCCCACACTGTTGCAAGAAATTATCCTAAATTATTTTCTGATTTAGTATCTAAACGTTTATAAATGTATGATGCATGGTCATAAAGAAAAGGAAATTTATGGCAAATCGACTGCCAAAAAAGAAAATAATTTCAATTTCAGACTGTATTTTTAAGTGTTGGATTTAGGTATTTGGTAATTATAAAACAAATTGTATATTTCATTATATTTGACATTTTTTAAGGCCAGCTACTTCAAAAAATACATCATTAAATACTGTTTCTCCTGTAACTAAGCAAGATATATACATAGCAGATTTCTATCAACTTTTTGTATGCTGACAAATTTTATTTGTGCATTTAGATGATTAAATATTTCTATTTTACAGTCAAAATTTGCAATAAGAGCAGAAGAAACTCGAATTATAGTTAAGGCAGTTTTGTAAGGCTGACTAGCAGTTATTTACAAGTTATTTATGTTTTCTTTTTCTCTCACATGGTAACTTTATTTTTGTTTCTTTCCATCATGTAGCTGATTTTGGAAAAATTGCTCTGCTCTCCCCAAAACAAAATAAGTGAACACCATTGGTTGGAACTCGTTACTGGATAGCTCCAGAATTAGTAAGGATAGAATATGGACCTGAGGTTGAAATTTGATCCCTTGGTATAACAGCCATTAAAATGGTCAATGGTTAATCTCCTTATCATCAGGAAAATAGTGACATGCTAAATTTTGGTAACCAGTAATTACAGCCAATACCAAAGTTCTTAAAAGTTACATATTTGTACTTTAAAACACAATCATATGCTTTGTCGAGAATGTCTTTCACCAATTATGGTAAATAGCTATAATAAAGACAAAAACAAGACTGTTCACATCATTCAAACATGAAGATGTATTGAAGATAATGATTAATAGTGGAAGGATCACAGCAACAATGAACATTTAACAAAACTGTATACAGTAATAAACAATTATATAATTCACCTGTGGTATTTCACTGCTATAAAGGTATACCTCTAGTGATATTTAGACATTATTAGAAAGGATTATTCAAATATTTGTACACTCTGTTAAGTTGGGTTATTGATTAAGTCATCAAGTTGCACTTTTTTTTCAGGTATTTGATTTAATATCAAAAAACAGAAAACCAAACATTGAGAATAAAGATAAACTGACTCCAGTGTTTCAAGACTTCCTGGACAGGTGTCTAATAGTTGACATAAATAAATGATACACTGTTTTCTGAACTCTTAGAGGTGTGGTATAAATTACTGTTATTTTTTTGACTTGAACCTATTATCCCCATAACATATACCAAAAAAGCAGTATCATTAGATATAGGAATTAGTTGTTATTACTGGCTGTTCATCTTATGTTGTGAAAACTTCAGTTTACAATGACACCAGCTCATTGTGTGATATTTATTTATTTTTTAATATTCATAATTCCATAAGATATCAATTTTTACTCTGTAAAAATGTTTAGTTTCATTTAAGTCCATCTTATAGTATTGCACAAATGTGTTTCAACAAAGTCAAAAATCAGATTTCAGGCAACTTTCAAAGAACATCTAAAGGTAAAACACAAGTAAAACATCAATATTTTATTACTCTTCACATTTAATGCAAGAGAAATTTAGTGACAGTTCTTGAATTTAACAAACAGTGAAGATTTGTTTTGTCTCCCTTTTACTTTAATAATCATGGAAAGTCTTTCAGGCATTGTTGAAAGACATTTAATCACAGTTTTCTTTGGGATTTTACTTGAAATATGTTGAATATACTCCTATATAGTTACCTGGGAAGCAACTTTTGATTTGTCAAGTTTTATATCTATCAAGTCATATACAAAAACTACGCTATAAAAACAGTGAAATTTTTCTTAAGTTTGAAAATATATTTTGGAATGAATAAAGCTGTTGTCTAACATTTAAAGAAAATATTACAGAAACAGTAAAACTGTAGTCTAAAATTAGAGAAATAGATTTTAAAGACAGTTTGGTCATAATCTCACATTTTCAAAAGGTCTGTGATATGTGTTAAGAATAGTAAATCTGTAATTTGTAATCTACAATGAAACACTTGAAAACAGTCAATAGACAGTTACTATCACACTTGGTTCTTTTTACCTGTTATAAGGAGATTATTTAAGTCAGGCAAACTTGGAAGAACTTGTAGAGCAACTTCCATCTTTCTTCTTTATCCTGGGAGACTTTGATGAACACAACCCTCTCTGGGGTGGTGAAGATATTGATGGAGAAAGTCAAACTGTAGAATGTATTCTCTCAGATCTTGGCTTTTTTCTCTTCACTATTGAAGTATCTGTTTACTTGCAAGTAGACCTTTATTACTATAGATCTATCCGATTGTTCCCTCTCTAAATTGTCTTCCTGGAAGAAGGATACTGATCCTTAGAAACTGATAATTTTCCCATTATGCTGAGGGAACTTGGTTTGAGTTGATATTATTAAACTCGTGTCACAGTGAAAGTTGACGAAGACTAACTCATCTTTCTTCACCACTCTTTCAGAACTTTATCCTTCTGTTGTTGACCATATGGAGGGAGTAACTGATTGAATTGTCCAGTTATCAATCACATGTGGTATGCGTGAAAAACTTGGGGAACTAAACCTCTAAAATAATTTCCTTAAAATTAGTAAACAGTCTTTAAGGGAGCATGAACAAGTAAGTGATTATTTGTTTTTGCCAGCTCACTAACCATATGTAATGAATTATATCTGTAGTAGACTTTTAACTTTCTGTAAATTTCAAAAGGTAAAGCCTACTGCACATATACCATAACTAGCCTCTCAATCATACTGCTATATACCATTTAACAGTCTAAATGTACATGTGCCTTGTCTCCTGGTTACAGAGAATAAATAGAAATTGTAAGAAAATGAATGAATTAGAGTCATTGTTGGCTGTCTACTGCAATGATATGATGGGCCTTGATCAACTGAAAGAATACTTGTATAATGAACCTAACACTGTGTTTTCAGCTGACAAGAAACCCCATTTGTTTTGGCCTTGGTGACACTGCAGATAAACCGTCAAAGCCTCATATACATAAGTACTTTAAAAGGCTTTGGTAAGCAAAGTCATTCATTTTCATCAGAATATTATAAGATGTTTTCATTTGTCAGAATACAGTCAGCAGAGTGATACAATTTTCTAGTTTTTTTGCACATAGTTTTCCTGCAGTGTGAAAGATTTTTTTTCACCATAAACAGAGTAAATGACTGGAAAAATAAAAAAAAGCTTCAGAAACATTTAGAATCTAGTATGCACAAACAGCCAAAGAACATTGACATTACAGACATATAGTTGTCAGTTTTGCAAAGATGTGCTTCATAGAGACAAAGTATGCTGCCAAATTTGCCAGTTTACTTCTATATCTGGCTAAATAAGAAATTATATCACAGGCCCATGAGGAAAAAAGAAAAGAATTTGTGAAAACTGGAGACATTCTATAGTAATGGAATTTGTATTTGTAGCATGATGAAACATATTTGCAAAAGAAAAAGAAGTTTCTTCCAATGTCACAAGCTATTAAACTCAATTAATTGCATTTTAAAAAATAACTGCTGCTATTGTTATAAATAATATAATTCAGAAAATTCAAGAAAATGGTTTGTACTGTTTTTCCTGTTGAAGCATGCAATTTCAATCAAGAAGAAATTACAAAAATTCTGGAAATAAAAGAATGATATCTATGAGCGAGTAGATTCTAATGCCAGTTATCATAACATTAAGCAATTTTTACAGGTATCAAAAATTGCAAACTTGCAAGTCATAGAGTGTTATAATGGAGCAGCTGTCATTGCAAATTCTGTTTGGTTTTAGTGGAGACTGGTAAAATAAATTGATAAGTAACGATTTTTTATTCTTATACATTAGAGAGCTTATTCATATTTTGCCACAGCTGGGCATAAAAATAAAAGATAAAAATGCAATTAGAGTACTTTGCAGTTTTTTGTTACTATTGGAGTCTCCATGCACTGAAGTATAAGCTTTATAAGTTGTTGAATACTATGCAGATAATAGAATGTTGTGTGTGCTTAATCACTATTTACAGTGTTCTTATATGATTCATGTAGCACATAAAACACACAAGACAGTATACTTTTTCAGGCTACCAGTGCATTATAGATAACTATTAAAGTGTTAGATGGTATATGAACCAGTAGTAAGTGGGAAAATGTTTCAAAATAAACCTAAAATTTCTGTAAGCTGCATATTATCCCTGTTAATTCAGATACAAATGTAAGGTATTGGTTGGTATGCTTGCAAATACTTTGTGAAAGAAAAAAAGTTTCATTTGACTGTTCAGTTGATACAAGTACGTTTCGACAGTGAAAATAACAGTTTGGAAAAGTAGGAGTGCCAACGAAAAACGTGGCAGACAGCTATATTTTTTGTGATGGTCACTATGTTATGCAAGTATAATCACAGGTTTTCATCCCAGCCAATGGAAATAGTTAAAAAAAAAGGTGTACATCTAGTGGAAAGATGTGTTTCAGAGAGGATTGAAAACTTCTCGGTAAATGTGTGGGTGCCCTTCCATTCAGTTCAGAAACTAATCGATATAGCGATTGATTTAATAAAATTTGTATTCACCAAATGCAGATGCCATACTTGAGTTTTGAAAGCAACTTTTACTGAAGTTAAGAAACCAACACTTGCTCTTCCTATTAGTTCAGCTGCGTGTGAAATGTTATTTTTTAACGTATGTGTACGAAACTGTATGGAATTCATAATGGATTAAGAGAGACTGTCAAACTTGTGTTTATTATTCATTGAAAGTAACCTTACCAGACACATTAACCCTGAACAGAGCATCGATGACTATGTTGTGAGGTTTAGCAGCCAGATTTTACATTACTGATGTTTAAGGTAAAACTGCAGTTATTCTCCTTCTCTTGTAATAATAGTAATCGTGGTAGTAATAATAAATTTGCAGATATAAAACCTGCATTGTTAAATTAATTGAATGTCATATTTGTGTACTGAAGTTAAGTTGAACATATATTTTAAAGAGAATTGTTAATACTACTGTTGTTTTAATTTGTTTCTCTGCCATAACAAAATGTTAAAATGAAACTCAAAATAACACAAACTAGTTTCACAAGTTAATATTTAGTGGACATGAGATTTCAGTACTGCTTCACATCGACGTAGTATGCTTTCAATGAATTTGTGCAGATATTCCTGACTGATTGATTACCATCCTTCTTTAAGTACTTCAAAAAATTTATCTTCCGTATTTGGTTTGCAATATTTCGTTAATCGGAATAATTCAGCCCATAAATTTTTCATCGGATTGATATCAGATCATTGACCTGATCAATTCATGACATCAGTTCTTTTACTTCTAAAATACCTCTTAACGACACCACATGTTGGTTCAACACTATAGAGGGCCTCCATTCACATAGGTTGTATAGACATTTATCTACTTTTTATTTATAATTTTTAACTAAAACATCAATCTAGGTTCGCACGGGATCAACACTCTCCAAAGTCTTTACAAAGAACTGTTAATACTTCAGAGTTTTGTCAATTGTGTCACACTTTTTACCATTACGATCAGTGCCTTCAAAAAACAACTATCTTAATGTTGCAGAAAATATTCTATGTAAATGGATTTCAGATTTCCTGTCTGTCAACGAACATAAGGTTTATTGAATGGTAGCTTAAAATTGTCACCCATCGTTTGTGTTGGTGTTACACTGCAAACAGTTTTATATTTTATTCAATTAAAACTTTTTGCATGCATTTTTGTTATCAGTGGGATTTGCACTACAACCCTGAATTCAGTCTGGGAAGTTCACAGACTCTTATGTTGTCTCACATATAATTCTTAGAAATTGTTTTTGAAAAACAAATGCTAGCTTTTATTTCACAGATTAATCAGAATGACGTCATATGTACAAGAACAGTAAATGGCCTTCACATCTTCTCTTACGCATCTAAGGGAATAGGTTGGTGTTTTGTGCTCATGATCTATTACGCTGTATTCATCCAAAGTTAATCTAGGCTTTCGGGTTTATGCTTTAACAAAACATTCTAAAGATGTCAGATCTTGTGCAACACTGGGAACTTCATCAATTAAAGGGAATTTTCTATATTTTTTTCCAGAATATGAACCGTACCTACGAATCTGTGAGCCATCCCTTTTAGAAATTTGTAACGTTTCTGTAATATAGCTTTGAAATTGTATGAAATAGCGGAATCTGAAAATAATTAGCTCACCCAACCTTGTTTTGTTACCATCTCTCTTGTAATTCTTTTTTAAGTATTTGAAGAATTTTGATACTTTTGACTAGAAGGGCTAACTTTAATAATTTTTGAACCACCATTCTGTTATTATTATTTTTATGGGTGGCTCAAAATCATTGGGTCTGTGCAATCTCTCACAATTTGTTGTGGCTCTTAGGCCTGGCATAGTCAGATGATTAAGGTGCTCGTCTCATAACCTGAGGATCAAGGTTTGGAATCTCCGTCACACCAAACAGCAGTGGGGGCGTTATATTGTTCGGTCAATCCCGCTATTTGTTGGTAAAAGAGTAGCCCAAGAGTTGGCGGTGGGTGATGATGGCTAGTTGCCTTACCTCTGATCTTACACTGCTAAATTAGGGATGGCTAGCGCAGGTGGTTCTCGTAGCTTTCCGCGAAATTCAAACACAAACATTGTTGTGGCTCTATAGTTACTTACTACATATTCTGTGTTCATTGTTTTGTTGTCATATACTGCTTGTTCTGGATAATGTAGAACTTAAGAAGTACTGTAATTCTACAGAGTATACTAACTCACTTGACTCTCTTTTTTTTTAGCTCTATAATTGCTTACTGTTAGTTTTCATCCACTTCTCTTGGACATTCGAAAAAAGACTGGACAGTATCTTATCATCCAATCCTTTTTGTTTTTCTCTGGGTTCATGCTTATATCGGAATTTGGAATTGTAAGAACTAGCTTGTTAACATTGTATAAACATTGCTATGTATTGATGAGGTAATATATTTGAATATCACATGTTCGAATTTCAATCTTATAAGGGTAAGGCTGCACTCCAGATGGCAGAGGAATGGAATAAGAAATGTCATAATTCGTTTTCCAAAATAGAAACTGTTTCTAATTCGCCAATTATTTTGCATCAGACTAGGAGACAAGAGTTTTTTCTGGCTATGCTGTGCATTGGCCACAGCTTCTTTACTCTGTTTTCTTTTGCAAGGTATGGATTCTCCAATGTGTGAGCATTTTGATACTCGAGATATAATTGTCTGTATTTTAATCTTGTGCCTTTACTATGTGTCTTGGAATTGTCATAATTCATATTTCTTTGTGGTGCCCATTGACACTAGATACTGTCATTGAGAATGGTGACAATACTCATGTCAATCATATTTTAGCATTTTACAGACCAGATAACTTTTTTTTAACATCATTGAACATTTGTACCTCATTTACTGTAACAATGCCTTTTCTTTTTATAAGTTTAGAAAATCTTAAATAATTAAACTAATTTTTTCCAAACAGTTTCTGTCTCGATTACGCCTGGCATGGCCGAGCGCGTTAAGGCGTGCACTCGTAATCCGAGGGTCGCGGGTTCGCGCCCGCGTCGCGCTAAACATGCTCGCCCTCCCAGCCGTGGGGGTGTATAATGTGACGGTCAATCCCACTATTCGTTGGTAAAAGAGTAGCCCAAGAGTTGGCGGTGGGTGGTGATGACTAGCTGCCTTCCCTCTAGTCTTACACTGCAAAATTAGGGACGGCTAGCACAGATAGCCCTCGAGTAGCTTTGTGCGAAATTCCAAAACAAACAAACAAACAAAATGTCTCGATTACTTTTAGATTTCTTGTTGGTCATTGAATGTGAGATATGTTGAGTGGCAGTTGCAAAGTGTATTCACTTAGTTCTTTGAGTATAAGAGAAACACCATTAACAGTCTAAATGCTACATCAAAAACTATTCATGGGACGTATCTTTAATCAGAAGCTGACCATTCTCAACTTATCGGCAGCTTAATATCAGTTGTGTATCTATTCACCAGTGATACAGTGGTATCGCTGTGGCCTTGCGATGCTAGAAACTGGGTTTCAAAATTTGTGTAGATTCGTGCTTAATTACATTAAAATAAACAGCTGTACATGGTCTCTGAATATTCTCTCTGTCATATCTTCCACCTGTTTGAAAATGAATTGATGTTCTGTGCTCGAAATAAATCATGCCATTATTTTATCTAAGCTGTACGTATTACGGATCTAGAGTCTATACTTTAGCCAGAGACTGTTGGACCTCAAGTCACAAATGCTCATAAGTTTTTGGACATTTTTTTTAAAAATTTTGGTCTATTTTAACACTTGAGAAAGCCATTGGGAACAATGATACTGTACAAATTAATCGTTTTATGAGCAATCCATTTCCACTTTTCATACATCCATGAAAGATTTTCAAACTGCAGCTCCTTTAATTTTGTTACCACAGAAATGGAAGACCGTCGACCACGAATTATGGAAGTTGCACATATAAGTCAATATTTTAATGGAAACCTTAACTTAATATATCTTGGCATTAAATTAAACTTTTCAAAATCACAATATTATGCTTACCAAAACTAAGAGGTTTTTGTGGTAAAATTATACTCTTTGGAGTTATTGTAAAATCAGTATGCTCATTCAAATCACCCAGTATCTCAGTGAAAACTGTGAAGGCTTATAATGCCGAAAATCGGATTTCGACAACGGTGGTGGGTACAAACAGATAGCCTATCGTGTATCTGTGTGATTAACAATATACAAACATATCTAACTAGTGTTGTTGATGTTTGTCAAATATACATAATGTTGTAAGGTATAGTTTCAAAGGAACTGTTAATGTGGTGATGCTGTAGAGTTTGATAGTTTACGAAATTATCTTAGAATATCTAGATCGTTCGTGAACTTTAATACCGTTTGGGCATGAGATAATAAATCGTTCAGATTAAAATGTTTTTCTCTTCCATTTTTCTTTCCGAGCTCCGCAGAACCATGCGATGAATGCAATTAATTTGTTTTCTCAAACCAACAAAAATGACATATTACGGTCTAGGCCTGCAGTCAACACGCAGCATTGGTGGTCAGTTCTTAGATTTCTGAACTTTTTCTTAATAGTTTAAACCAGTAAATAAGTTTTACGTACAGTGATATTACTTAAGAAATGAAAAAAAGAATTATAAGTAGTTCCAGTTATTGTTACTAGATAGCACTAGCTTTCCAACACTCGACAGGAAACAGTAAAACTAATTTCTGTAGCCAAAACAAGACGTACAGAATTGGTATAATCAAGGGCGTAGATCCTGAGGGGAAGGGGGGTGGATGGAGGGTATACATCCCCATCTTCATTCAGGTGAGGTTATGGTGCATACTATCATCTCCCCTACAGTTTGGTCTGTTGAATTGTTTTATTGCATCACAGGCCTACAAATTGTGTTTGCTCCTGTGATTACACAATTAGGCCTAGATGTAAGCTTTTTCAGTAGCCGAAATGTACATCCTTAATATAAGCGTGCTTCTAAGCTTTTCGATCTCAGCAATAGTTCGTAAGTATCAGTCAATAGGCCTAAGTATACATGCAAGTATCGTGGCAACAAGATCACTCTGTGACTGCATGTTTACAGCTTTCAGGTTCACGTAATCAGAGACTACCAATTTGTAAATTGAACAGTCCCAATAAGTGGTTGCAAAAATTATCCCCTCCATCAGGTGTAAAAAATCTACGCCCCCTGGTAGAATCAAAACTGCGGTTCATATTTTTTTGATTCGGAATGTATAGACTGAAATACGGTGAAGCGTATTACAAATAATTTAGTTAAAAAATGAATAGGAATAATGTCATTAAAAACTATCTTTTGCTGATAAATACGCCATGATAAGTATGGGAGAATTTCAGTTTTTATATTGTTGGAAGATGGTCTTCGGTACTACAATAATGAATAATCACTTGAATAATTACAAATAGCGTTGAAATAATTTGGCGCATAAAAATTAACAAAGGCTCGTGATTTTAAATATCAAACTAACAGTGGATCTATTTTTGTATTAGACATAGAATATAAATTAAGATGAAAGTAAACAGCTAATTTGAATGTGTTTGACAGTAACTTTTCAGGGTTACACACTGCTTTGGTATCATTAAGCAATTTTTTCTTCTCCACTACGCATTTTCCAAGATTTATTCATTATGTGACAACAAACAGCAAAAGAAAATTTGAAAGTTGTTGGTATGAGCAGCGCGGCCTCACGGTGGGACATCGGTGAATCTTCAGATTTACAACGCTAAAATCAGGGGTTCGATTCCCCTCGGTGGATAGTGCAGATAGCTCGATATGGCTTTAATAAGAATACCCACGCACAATAGCAGTTCGTAGCATGTGCACACTACTGAACGTAGAAAAAGCCTTACTTATTAACTGCTTTTCACGAAGTTCAATCAGCTGTTCTGGTTCTAGCCCAACATAAACGACTTCGCTTTACTACATGCGGAATTCAAAAAAAGTTTGATGGTTACGTGAGATAGCAAATTATGTGTTGTTTTTTTTTATAATTATAATTGTGTTTGTCATTCATTTATTATTTCCTTCTATCGTTTAGGTTATCTATGACTCTTTTCTTTCATTAAAATGCTATCTCACCATGTACATAATCTTTTGTGTTTTGAGTAAGTGCACGTGCATGTATGATGAAACTGACACCAGCTTCCCTAGCGGTGATGTACAGATACTGTTAATGTAGCAGAAGAGTATGAAAATTTATTATTTCATGAGGCTATACTCTCGTAACCCACTCTCTGAATAAATATCCTGTGTTACGTATTACAATTTGAAATAGCTTGAAACTGAGTTAAGTGATAAACTCAGAAGTTAATTAAATGCCGATATGTGTCAAATTTATGTTTGCCGAAAAGAGTGATAAACAGTTTTTTTTCTAATAAAAATATATTTTAACATAGAAACAATGATACAATTTATAATAATAGTTATTACAAATAATGATTTATGTACAAAAGCTTTACAAACAATATTGAGTCTTCTATCTAGTCTGGATATCTTATCGAGGGTTCACCATGAGCGACTTAATTTTGAGTTGATATAGGTACAATTCACTTAACAGGGACATAGCTAGTTCTGTGCTCTTCTTTGTTGTTCACCAGTTATACGTGGAGTTTTCAGACCGATGAAGTTATATAATGATTTCGTAAAAATACTTATGTCCGATTTGAACTTACTGAAGTTAAACGGTTTGCAATGTTCGAAATTTATAAACATTCCAAATCAAATATCTGAAGTTCCTAATCAATAAATGTTGACCACATTTATAACGTCCGAGGTTTATAGTATACTAGCTATAGGAAACCAGTAATATATACTGTTTCTTGATATGTCGCGTCAGTAAATATGTCATACCTGATAGAAACTTCATTAAGAGAGAGAATTAATCACACGATAGTTGTCGAAAGGTGATTTTTCAATATCGTAATTGCTGTATTGTTTTCTCTTTCAGATTCTTTTACCTGGTTGCATTATTATTAATTTATTAATATTTGTGATAAACTATTTATTAATATTGGTGTGAAGTCCTGATAAGGCATTTGTTTATTAGCTGTGCTGAATTTATTTCTAAACGTTGTTTGAATGAATTGTGTTTTTGTTGTTGAAACCTGATTCTAGCGGCGGATTCATTTCAGACCGTTACAGTAGTGTGAATGAAAGTTGAAAAAGCACATACACTGAATCTTCAATGTGATGGTTGGAACAACTTATAGAATAAACCGGTTCTGATTCGGTTGAGTTAATGTTATAAAAGACAATACGAACAACAGTCCCCTGAAGGTCAGCGGTAAGTTTACAGAATTACGACGTTAAAAATCTAAGGTTTGATTCCAACAGTAGACAGAGCACATATATATATAACCTATTGCTTATATTTGTGTAAAAACAAATATTATATTAACATAATATGGATTCCTCTACCTGGTGAGACCTTCCAAGGAATATTTTGCCTGTACAACTGACTTTCAGTGATGTGATTCCTAAGTATAACGACTCTTAAGGGGCTGGAGAGAATCCTGAAAGCTGAATGATGTCTGGAATAGTTGAACACGCCACCTTGGTCTTGAATTTTCTTAAATCGGTGGCCTTGGCATGTCTTTCTAGGGTTAAGAGGCTTGTACATTGTAGTTGGAGTCAGTTAGTGCCATATTGGACGTTCTCAATGGGTGTTGTGGACATTATATGTCGATGCTGGTATTTGTGTATAATGCCTACGAAATCATAGCTTTGCTACGATGCCACAGTGTAGTGTGTTCTTTTGTTGGACGCTATAGTGGATAGAATCAATTGATACTGATTCATTCTTTTAGGGATGATAAAAACAAAAGAATCATTGTTAAACAACCATGAACAGAAAGCTACCAACATACACTCGACATAAATATTAATTTCTGTACCGAGTTTTCCAATATTAAATGTTCTGTCAGGAAAGTACATGTCAGCGATGCTTTCTTTTCAGTCGAAAAAGGTTTAGGGAACTTGCGAGCTCACCAAATTGAGTTAAGAAATTAATATTCAGAGGCCTGTTATCAAAACTCTCAGTCACAGGAGAGTATATTAATTTGGAATTTGAAAACTATTAAGGAGACAGCCTTTGTGGTATCGCCATGCTCAAGAGGAGTTATGGACGAAAAATATTTTACTTACATTCACAAACTGGAGATTTTCAATAGATTCTCTGTTCAAGAAGCATCAGCACTCAGGAATATCTTCAAGGAAAGTATTGAAATATGTGGACCAAATATGTTTCTTATTTTAATGCTTGCAGTACAACATCCACCTCCAAATATTAAGGTAGAGTTATTTGATTTGTATGGTCAAACCCCCCGCTAGTACAGCGGTATGTCTCCGAATTTACAACGCTAAAATCCGGGGCTCGATTCTCCTCTATGGGCTGAGCAGATGGCCATTTGCGGCTTTGCTACATGAAAAACACACATTTGTTTGGTCAGGCCTTATATTTCTAATTCACTCTCATGTTTTAACTATCAGCAGCCTAAAATACTTGAAAACGTTTTGCCATAATAATTTATGTTCGTTGTGGAGGCTGGAAACCATGGTGGGCAGAGCACAGATAGCTCATTGTGCAGCTTTGTGTTTAACCATAAACAAATGGAAGCACAAGTTTCCCTGCAAATCTCGGGATTGCTCTATGATTACAATTATGTGGCTGTCAATCATCTGTCTAGCGTATATAAGCAAATCACATCGACCAATGGTACAAGATGCTTAGAAAACTCGCTCGAAGAAGTTTGGAACTGTTACATAGAACTTAATTATCATTTGACAAAAATACGAGTTACCTTTCATTCTATGTCAAGTTTGCTGTGGTAAGACGATAAGAGGTTTTATCGAGTATACGCCTTTTACCAGACGACCAAGAATGGTTACAATTATGTTTGTCACAAGACCTGAGAATTAGGCCTACAACATTTTAAAATATCAACCGCTCTATGGACTAAGCGTAACGCATATCTGGCAATGGATATAAAAATACTGTTTGGTTGTAGTCCTACTTATTACACATTCTTCTAATACTTAAGGGTCTAAAGAAACGGTGTAGTGTTTAAAGACATAATAAGCACAACACTATTGTCTCATGACAACGCCCCCCCAGTGGCTCAGCGGTATGTCTGCGGACTTACACGCTAAAATCCGGGTTTCGATACCCGTGGTGGGCAGAGCACAGATAGCCCGTTGTGTAGCTTTGTGCTTAATTAAAAAACAACAACAACAACGTCTCATGACAAATATAATAAAATAGGTTTTATTGAATTTATAACATAAAATTATATGATGAATTAAAGTAAGGGTATTCCAAAATATTATAAATTGGATTTATTCATCACATGTTAAGTTTTTATCTGTTTTGGAGCACAAAGTTACATAACATGCTGTCTGTGCTGTCCAATAAGGGTCTAGAAACCAGGTTTTTAGCACTATAAGTCTTCAAACCTTCCTCTGAGCCACGAGTAGGAGGTTTCATATGTCAAAAGGTCTAGTATTACGACTAATTTAGTAACTAAAAGTCATTTACATGTGACCGATCTTGTGACAAGAATTTGCTGATGTTAGGGCAACAACTGTATGTTTTTCATTAAAAGAAGTAATCATTTTTCTTACCTAAAATTGCCAAAATGTTTAATACGAATTGCATTTTGACCCATGTGTTCACATGCTTACGTATTTAAATACACTACATTAAAATGAAGTTATAGTTAATGAATCTGTATTGATATTAATTTCTGGAGTTTGCAATAAATACGGCTAAGAACTACTCCTCCATATAATAAATACGGCTAAGAACTACTCCTCCATATAATAAATACGGCTAAGAACTACTCCTCCATATAATAAATACGGCTAAGAACTACTCCTCCATATACCGTGCCACCTTGAAACAGAATGTTCTTTTTTTCTATTAAGTCTATCTTGTATTTGAAAGTGAGTTAATTAGATTTCTGATTTAGCAACTTTAAAGAAACGAACACAATATTTAAGTTATAGAATTAAAACAGTTGCGTATGTAAGTTTGTGTTTTAATATATGCTAAGCATAAAGTGAAAGGACATATCATCAGGTTTTGGAAAATTCTATTACATTTGTCAAAGTATGAACATTTACAAGTTTTCTTTCCTTTTACCAAGAATTACTTAGCTCAAAAATAGAAAACATTTAAACTATTCACATAATTGGAAGTTTTAAACTAATTATCTAGAAATAATTACAATTGTTTAATAAAACATATAATTTGTAATATTTGTCTTCCAAACTCATATACATTAATATTCTTTTTTTTACATTCTTTTCGATGTGAATTTCTGTACGGGGTGCTGTCTGCGCGTTTTGCCTTTTCTGGGATCAAAACATCTGCCCATGTGTTTGTGGCCTATGAAAGAAAGAAGATAATACTGAAGCCTGAGTCATTATAATACACCTCACTGGCCATGAATTCCTCCTGTACACTGGGATTCTTTAATGATCCTCTCAAGGTTTTCAGTTGTAGTTATGGTCAACTAAATAGCAGTTTTGGGTGTTCTCTATGGATGTCTGGTACTGTTATTCAGGTAAAGGACTCACAAAACCCATATGTTACTGCATTATTCCGATGTGACAGTGGTAAGTGGGTTCAATGAAGACATATTTTTCCCCCTAAAGATTCAGAAATACTATATGTTGTGCCCTTGAATAAACCAAAATTGAAAACTGATGGTGATATTATTTTATCTTTTAATCAATTACATGTATCCTGATTCCTGAAATCATCTATTCCTTATCTGATAAATTTCTCGGTAAAATGCTACCTTTGTTTATTCAAAAGGACTTATTAACTCTCCCTGATTGGTCAAAAAGCTACAGTTTTAAGATATACTCATTCAAACTTAAAAGTTTAAGAATAATGAGCACCCTTTAACACCTAAAGGTGAGTGGAGGGATCCCAGTTGAAGTTTTTCATCATCACATCCTGAACTCTTCTGTGCCAAAGTTTCTAATAGTTGAAAGATTAGAATGTGACAGCTGTGTGCCAGATAATCTATGATAACGAGAAAACCCACTTGTAAAGAAAAATATATACGTAAAAATTGCTGGTATGGGTAGAGAAAGCTCTATGTAGAGGAGCGAACAACGTTTCGACCTTCGTCATCGTCAGGTTCATAAGGAAAGCAAGAGGTAACTGACCGATAGTTGACCGTCTGTTTGAAGACGGTTGTGTAATTGAGTATAGGAATGTAGAGGGCGTATTTAGATGTTGGATTATATTTATTAATATAGGTATAAAGGTGCTTCTTTGTATTGGTTTATTTTGGGCTTGAGTTGTTGTATTAGTAAGGTTTCTTTAATATTCCCTTTATTTATATCTGTTTCTTTATTTAGTATTTGGCTGTTTTCTATGGTTATGTTGTGTTTATTTGATTTGCAGTGTTCGAAAACGTGTGAAGGTGACTCTTTGTGTTATTTGAATCTGGTTTCCATTTTTCCTCTTGTTTCTCTAATATTTCTAGCCAATATTTTTATGACACAAATTGAAACACAAGCAATTAACACAGCATTACATCCACCACTATACTGGTACAGATATATAGCCGACACAATTTCGGGGCTCACATCTACAGAACACACACTTAATTTTTTCAGTCACATTAATTTCACATGTGAACAAGAAGCAATCAATCAAATATCATTTCTTAACCTCAAAATTACAAGAACCGATACACACTTTAAAATAGAAATCTACCGAAAAATCACCCATACTGAACTACACATTTCTTGGGACTCAACACATGAAACAAAATAAAAACTCAACGTACTTAGAAACCAAATAAACACAACCATAAAACTATGCTCACTAGATAAAATTAAAGATGAATTAGACAAAACAACACAATACTTCATCAATACTACTCCACAAACCGTAGAAAACATTATACACACACACCTAGACAAAAAGCAAAAAGCAACAAACAAAAGTAAATATATCCCAAGATTTAAAAAAATCACGAAACCATATACTGCTGCATTCCATATATTTCCGACATCAGCAGAAAAATAACCAACATTTGGCAAAAACTAGTAACAAAATATGACATTCCAGTTAATACCAAATTTATTCAAAAACCAGGCACAAAACTAAGGTCTATACTATGTAAAAAACTACACTGACAAATACCACACCAACATTATTTATAAAATACAATGTGATAACTGCCACGATTTCTATATTGGAGAAACAAGTAGAAAAATGGAAACCAGATTCAAAGAACACAAAAAAGACCTTCACACGTTTTTGATTACTGCAAATCAAATAAACACAACATAACCATAGAAAACAGCCAAATACTAAGGAACACCTTTATACTTATATTAATAAATATAATCCAACATTTGAGCACGCCATCTACATTTCTATACTCAATTACACAATCGCCTTTAAACATGCGGTCAGCTATCGGCTAGTTACCTCTTTCTTTTTTTATGAACCTGACGATCACCAAAGAAGGTCGAAACGTTGTTCGCTTCTCAACATAGAGCTTTCTCTGCCCATACCAGTCGTATTTATAGATATATTTGACTGCCAGATAGATTTTGATAAAATAGACAATATTAGCTGACCAATCTTTCTGTTCCAACAAACTCCCAAAATGAAGAAAGATTGTTTGGATCGTTGTGTCCAACCGTCTGTTCCCTATCTAATTCGACGTTTCCACTGTCAGAAGTGTGATTCTTCCACTTGTTTCCACTGTCAGAAGTGTGATTCTTCCACTTGTTTCCACTGTCAGAAGTGTGATTCTTCCACTTGTTTCCACTGTCAGAAGTGTGATTCTTCCACTTGTTTCCACTGAAGTACATATCAGCCTATTGTGTAAAACTGCCAGGACTGTGTCTTGAGTGCCATACGTTTAATAATCAAGACAAATCTACCAATAAACAACTTCCTTTTACAGCTTCAAACACTGCCAGTATGCAGATGGTTTAAGAATTCCTGTTGATCATCAGGAATGAATTACATTGAGTGGAAGTTCCAAATTGTTCTCAATAAATTATATGAGTGAACTACTGCTAACCGTTTCACATTTTTATTCGTCTAAATACACGCATTTTTTACTACTATTGGAAATTGATCCTAAACTCCTTCTGGAGGACGAATACATTTTCTTGGTGGCTAAAACAAAGTTCTTAAAACTCTCTGACAGTAAAATGACTTTTATTGATAACGAAAAACCAAATTGAAATAAAAATGTATCTCAGAACGGCTGGTATGGGTATTAACACTTTTACTGATAAGCAGTGAACAACGTTTTGCCATTCCTAGGTCGTCTTCAGGTTAACAAAGAAGATGACCTAATAAGGTCGAAATTTTGTTCTCTGCCTATCAATAAAATTGATAATACTCATACCATGCTTATCAATAAAAGTGTTAATACTCACACCATGCTTATCAATAAAAGTGTTAATACTCTTACCATGCTTATCAATAAAAGTGTTAATACTCATAACATGCTTATCAATAAAAGTGTTAATACTCATACCATGCTTATCAATAAAAGTGTTAATACTCATAACATGCTTATCAATAAAAGTGTTAATACTCATACCATGCTTATCAATAAAAGTGTTAATACTCATACCATGCTTATCAACAAAAGTGTTAATACTCATACCATGCTTATCAATAAAAGTGTTAATACTCACACCATGCTTATCAATAAAAGTGTTAATACTCATACCAACCGTTCTGAAATACATGTAATCTTGTTCTTATTTCACTTCTCAACCAGTTCAAGTGTACAATGACGCTGAACAGCACCTGCTTCCTTCTCATGTTTCATAAGGGAACAGGTGTTCTATGCTCAAGATGCATTGTGCCCTCATACAATCTAGGCCGGACTACGGACCTCTGGTGTGCACTTCGGCTGGGTTTCTGTGTTGAAGATGTTAGACCTTGGATGTCATTAGAAGACCGGACTCTCTAGCGAAAATTTTGTTTTTCGTTCTTCAAACTTCCACTACATTTTATCTTTCTTTATAATATGCTGTTTATCTGTGATCACCGCTGCACCATCTCACCAGACATCGTGTGTTCAAGTTTCATTGAGCTACGCGTTTAGCATATAGATGAAAATTAGATTCTGTTAGTATTTTTTGCCTTCATGCCAAGGAAAAGTTAAAGCAATTGCGTCTGACATTGTAGGAAATATATCGATATTTCTTTATTGTATTTTAGAGTAATGACCAATCTCTTTTCGTTTACATTATCATGATAATGATTTCAAAGTCTCCTTTATGGTATGTCTTCGGATTTACAACGCTAAAATCAGGGGTTCGATTCCCCTCGATGGGCTCAGCAGATAACCCGAGGTGACTTTGCTATAAGAAAACACAAACACTCCTATATGGCAACATATACGATCTTCGATCCTGCTCGCGACAATTATTTGAAAATAATCCGTTTAAAGTAGGCCCGGCATGGCCAAGCTGCCTTCTCTTTAGTCTTACACTGCTAAATTAGGGACGGCTAGCGCAGATAGCCTTCGAGTAGCTTTGTGCGAAATTCAAAACAAACAAACAAACCTGGCCATGTCAGGCCACATTTATGAACTAATGGCTATTCCGTTTGTTGACTATCAGCTGCATACTTTTATTTATTTTGATGAAACAAATGAAAATGATTTCTTCTGTATTGTACACCAGTTTATACTCAGAATGTTGTAAGTAAACAACCTTTAATTATATCCATCACTTACACACAATTAGTAATGATTTCGGTGTATGGTCAAAATGTATTCGTGTTTGACTAAGGGGGATTAGCGGACTTGAAACAAGAAATGCATTGTTAATTTTGGGATACTGTTTATGAATGTACAAGGCAAAACCACTCATAAAAAAGTGTCAAAACTTTGACGAAGATTAAATGAATTATGAGAATTGAATATCTGGCGTGCATTTTTTTGCTTTTAAAACTAACATGCCCCCTCATATCAGTTTAAATTAATGTGTTTCATGAACGTAAAGACGTAATTTTAAGACGTCAGTAAACTCTGTTACTATCATAATAAACTAAGAACCTCTTAAGTCACTAACATTAATATTTTTTTTGCACGTGAGCAAACTAATAAAGAATAGCATTTGCGTTTACATCTAAATGCATTGCTTTTTTATCGTCAGAAGATAAAAGAAAAGAAGAGTTGTACTCAATTGTTTTGTTATCTTATCTACGAAAAGAGCTATTTTCATGTTATTTAATAACAAATATTTTTTATCCATAGCAGAACGTTAATACTGGAGGTCTACTTAGCTTTAACGTATCAAAACAAGTTTTAAAATAAGCTGTCGTTTACAAGTACGCTTGTTGAACACTTGATAATTAATACGCACGAGTCACGGCTGAGTGTCACGTTGAAGTATCTCGTGCATATAAAGATATTCGAATGTTAAAAGTTGTGGTTCAGCTGTATACGTATAATAAGTTATGGAACACAAGCTTTCGATCTTAACTGCTCGTTCTAAAGTAGACGGTTATAATAATACACTATTACCTGTGTAAGAAAAAACAAAGAAAAACGACCAAAAGTTGGGGGCGATCCTTACTAGTGCCAGTAGATGACACTAGCAAGTAAAAACAGTAAAAATAAAGTTGCGAAACTATCTACATATTTTGATTATATTTAATATAAGCTGAGTGTCTTCTGTCCGGATTATGAACTTAACAAATATGTGGGTGATTACTATAATAAATAACAAAGAAATCGTAGCTTTCACAATCTTCATTTATAACATAATTTTGCAGTATTTATTATGACCTTATCAAATGTTTTTCATAAACTTTAAATATAAATATACTTTAGATATGATATGTTCTGTGTGGTGCGATATTCAGGGTGCCTTTCTAGGAATAGGTAGTGATAAAAATAGTAACAGTATGGGTGCTTTCTGTTACTCAATTTTAACAGCCAACTTTCTTTGTCTTTCCACAATGTTCTACGTGAGTAATTAATTGACAGTCATTGGCGGTAGAAATGTGTTACGGACCGTAGGAGAAAGATTACGATACAAAGTAAAAAGTGGGTATAACACTAATCAGCTTTTCATACCAGCCTTACGGTGGCTGTTGGAGTAGGAAGATTAACTGATTTTATGTAGTATTCGAATAATGGCAGCCATTTTGTTTTCACTGCATTCCTTTATAGAGAGCGACAGTAAACGTTTGTGCTCTTCCCCACACTATGTGTATGTCGCTTTATAGAAAATATAATAAAGTTCTTTTTTTGATGTAAGAACATGGCGCCATCTATAAATATAGTGAACGTTAACTTATGTCAAAGATTATGATTCCTCAATAACAGGAATAATCTGGTGGAGGACTTATAACCCTTGTTAATGTGTCCCTTGTTCCATACTATCATTCTACAAAGTTTGGTTGAGATTGGCTCAGTGAACTAGGAGTAGTTAGATGACGGGGAGACACAATACTTTGTGCTTTATACATACAGGCAAAGACAATTGTGTGTGTGTGTGTGTATACCCCTATCAGAGCCGCATTCTAGTGGTACAGCAGTATGCCTGTGAACTCACCGCTAGAAACCGGGTTTAATACTCTTGGTGGACAGAACACAGATAGCCTGTTGTATAGCTTGGTGCTGAGTTCCAAACAAACCAACCTGTCAGAGCCTTACATATATGGTTATGTCTTCTACAGTATCACAAGCAAACAAAAAAGTCAGAAGTTTACACTGTCTGCATTAAAATAGAAAAAAAAAAGTCTTTACTAGTAATTTAAATTTAATTTGTAATTTGCTTTATGACTATCTGCGCTCTGTCCACCGCAAAGAATTAAACTCAGGAGTTTGGTGTTGTAAATCCCTAAATTTACAGCTTAACTTTATGTGAATATGAAAAACAAAAGTTCTGTGTCATCCCCAACTTTAATATAACCTCGTACTTTAGCCTTAGACAACTTTTAAGGAGAAGGTCTTGTTCCGAGAAGTTTACCAGGTTATTTAAATATTCGGCATAAAGTTTAGTGCGATAGACAAGTAGAGTTATACAGAATTTATGTGATTTTTTTTTCAATTATACTATCTCGAGTCATTATTGTTGTTATTCCCTGAAGTTTTTATTTTCAAAATTCCTCCTTTGTAAATACGTATTTTTGCTACAAACACTTCAATATTTCTAAACTTTTGTTGATTTGTTCGTGTTCTTGAGTATTTGTTGTCTCGTTGTGATAAAAAGATATAGTATATATATGAAACTATGTTACTACAAACGCTGAGAAGAGTAAAAAAGATCTGGATAAAGCGGGAACACATTAAATACAATCTAAGTTATAACATAGAGACACAGGAGTTATGAACCGTATTTACTGAGAGTTATCACAAGGAGAAATCTAGAATCTGAGGACAGGTCGAACGTGAAACAAGTGATTCCTACAAGAAACGATTTTCTGAAGGTTAATTTCATTGACGACATCAACCAGAGAAACCTTTTTCAAAAGAAGGTATCTTGTTTCTAAACTCACAACTTATAAACTCACATTGAGACTCAGCATTTCAAAAACTTCTTGTGGTTGTATGGCAATTTCCCCTTTTATTTTAGATGAGAGGTCATTCAAAGTTCGCGTGAGATCAACACACTGTGAATACTTCAGAGGGACCTGGAGCCCCTCAAGATGGTGTCCTAAGTGCCACACTTTTTTAACATTAAGATTCAAACATCACTAAACAACTTCCTCTTAAAGTTGATGAATTATAGACTTTCTGTTGATCAATCAGTTAAAAGTATATTGAGTGGCAGCTAGAAATTGCCTTCAATAATGTGTGTGAATGGAGCAGTCCAATTTCAACTTCTCGTAATCTAAAACCATTTGCATTAGATGAGATTGCATCTTGATCCAAGGCCCCCTCTGGGATATGCGCAAATTACCATGATGAATGAGATAAAATTCTGAGGAGACTTTTGGAATAAAATAATTTTTACTATATTTATAACACCTCTTAAAGGTAAATGAACGAGGGCACTGAACACTCTTTGTTTCGTTCCGCCTCAGGGAGAGATGAATGTGCTCTTTTCTCAACATCTATTGTGCTTTTATTCAATCCAAATTGGAGAATGGATTTCTTGTCTACACCTTGACCTAGAACTCTGTAGAGAAGACAAATCTTGTGCGCCATTATTGGCTTTGGCTCTGCACTCAGGCTTTCTGAATTTTTCCAGCTCAGAGATTGAACAATAGCAGCTTTCCTTGTAGTACATTGCTGTGCTGCATTTACAACCATAATATATTGCGTAGCAGTTTGTTTTGATGCCTCATTGTCTGTTGTTACGCTCTTTGCATGAAGATGATCTGCTATTCCTACTTTTATCATTATTATCCAAACAGAGTTAACAGAGGACAGCCTGTTATTGGATGATGCTGTTGTTGATTTCAGAAATGAGTCCATCCCACTGCAGCTTTGTGATATTTGGGTTAAGCCATCCAAATAAATCAGATATTCCTAACTGGAAGTACTGATAACTTTTAAACGAACAATTTTTGACTCTCTATTCTTTTCTTACTGTTGCAGATGGTTTTAAGTCTTGTGACAGTTGGTGCTTTTGTAGTTTCCTCACAGGGTTCTATGTTCATTGCCGAAATAATGCAACATAATTTGCTGTAGATTAAGTAGAAGCGAAGAAATTTACAAACATATAATGTATATATTGACTTCTTTAGGTCTTCAAAAATTGCGAAATCTTTTGGTGTCACTACAGTTTTTCTCAATTTCTGGCCATTTTAGAATCTGAGTCAATAAGCTTGCTTTTGCTGAGACTAAAGCCAAATAAACTTCTATATATGTAAAATCGGCTTGTTTGGGTTGTGAAAATTTTTATGTAGAGGAGCGAACAACGTTTCGACCTTCTTCGGTCACCGTCAGGTTCACAAAAAAAAAGAGGTAACTGACCACATGTTTGAAGGGGGTTGTGTAACTGTTGACTGCACAACCTTGCCCGTTCAATATTTGGACTTCAAGTTTTTCATTAGGGCAAGGATTTGTGTCATTTATAAGGCAGTTCGTGCTGAACAAGGTCCAAAGAAGATTTTTAGCAACGATAACGCTGTCCACATTGAAAATGTTTCATTCTTTTACAGGTTAATTGGCTTTTTAAGATTACTTCATAGTTTGATGTTGCTGTAATAAGAAAGAAACAGATAAAAATTTTATTGTTTTCTTTAAGTTCATGTTATCTATATTTGTAAATCGATAAGAAATAGTCGACAAAAAAAAATGGATTTCCTTAGAATGAAACGGCTGTTTTTTTCTCCGTACTTGTACAGGTCTATTAGTTAAATACTTATTTTTTGTACTGAATTATGTTTCATTTCTTTACACAACTAATTTTCTTTACAGGAAAAAAAACCTTTGAAGAAAAAGAAGGGAATTTCCGTGTATCCCTGTGCAACAATTTTAGAGTAAAAACCCTTTCACACAGAAGAAATATAATAATGATAATTGTATCCCAAGACCCGTGCATGTGCGCTAAAAATAAAGAACAACGTGCGTAGACGCCATCTCTTTCTCTACAGATATAAGTTTAGTCATTAATAGAGGCCCGGCATGGCCAAGTGTATTAAGGCGTTCGACTCGTGATCCGAGGGTCGCGGGTTTGAATCCCGGTCGCACCAAACATGCTCGCCCTTTCAGCCGTCGGGGCGTTATAAGTTACACTCAATCACACTATTCGTTGGTAAAAGAGTTGCCCAAGAGTTGTCGGTGGGTGGTGATGACTAGCTCCCTTCACTCTAATCTTACACTGCTAAATGAGGTACGGTTAGCACATACAGCCCTCGGGTAGCTTTGTGCGAAATTCAAAAACAAACAAACATACAGTAAGTAATAGCTTTTAAGTTCCACATAGTTTAGCATTCACTTAGTAGCGACTATTGCATCCACCTGCGTAAGCATATCCATCATTATTTTTATATAGATTTATGTTACATTTTTGCCATTATTCTGATTATGAAATACATATGGTTGATCTTACTATGGTAATGTTTTAGTATTGGAAGTTTTATTTATGTCTTTTTTTTCATTGATCTTCTCTGTGTTTGCTATATGCTAATTATCGTTCGCATTACGTTTCGGCAAAATTTAACTTACATATTATATAAGTACGTATATAAAATATATTATTGTAATGACTGTGTCTAGGTGGCGTACTTTATGTTTGTACTACTGTTATCATCTCTATCCTTCACACGTCCCAAGTAGTCGAACTTAGTAATTATGTTTAAAACCTGTTCATAAAATATTTAAGGATAAGTAGTCATGAAACTAGAAACGTATTAATTAATTAAAGTAACTCAAACTGAGTTTCGTGTAAATAAACATTTGCTGGTTATGGACCGGTGAGCAGTCATCAGTAAATAATTTTTGTAAGAAACGTTCTCTAGAAGAACTAATATTTACGACGTTTAGTTATGTGTATCATTTTCTCGATTTTTAGGTTTATTTTTTCGCTGCATAAATTTTGTTTTCGCCACCTACCACACTCTTTGTTGGTACTAATGAGTACACGTGCACTTGTCAAAGAGTTGTGACAAATAATTGAAATACGAAAACTAAATTACTTGCAAAGACTAATATAAGTATAAAATGAGCGTTGCTTTTTAAAAAAAGATGCTATGATCATTAATGCAGTGCTTTACTTGGCTGTTTAATTATGCTTACAACTTTATGTGGTTGTGTTGAATTCTGCTGATTCGCTTTTGGTTTCAGATTAACGTTTACCTGAAAGCTTCCAAGTTCATAATCTTCAGGTCGATTTACTTTATTACACTGCTGGTAAATACACTGCTTTAAAAGAGTTGTAAAGAAATGTCGTTCCGAACTTTTTAAGAACTACGTCCTTTTTTCTGATCTGAAAGCCACCTAGTGGTAGACCTTGCAAATTTGCTTTTGTTGATGAATTTTGCTCAAAACTACTTTAGACCTATCTATGTGAACGAGATTTTTTTGATTTTTTTTGTTTCAACTTAACCGGAAAACTGCAGAATAGGCTATTTGTACTTTGCAACCAATGGTATGGAAACGCGATTCCAGTACTGTAAAACCGGAAGGAGGTAAGGGGGATAATTTTGAAGTGAGAGGTAGGGTGAAATATAGCTTGTCATCATTTACCCACCCACGATCTGTGTGTTTTCATTTAGCAAAGACACCTGGGGCTGTCTGTTGAGTCCACCGAGGGGAATCTGATTTTAATGTTGTAAATAAATCCGTAGACTTACCTCTGTACTAGGAAGGGATCCCACCGTGATCTATTAGCTACTCTTTAATTCGAACTCGTTACCTGCACGTTGACAGTAAAGCGTCCCTAACCACTAGACTCTCTAGTCTTACGCTGCTGAGCCCCGGGATGGCCAAGCGTGTTAAGGCGTGCGACTCGCAATCTGAGGGTCGCGGGTTCGTATCCCCGTCGCGCCAAACATACTTACTCTTTCAGTCGTGGGGGCGTTATAATGTGATGGTCAATCCATCTTTGGTAAAAGAGTTGCCCAAGAGTTGACGGTGGGTGGTGATGACTAGCTGCCTTCTTTCTAGTCTTACACTACTAAATTAGGGACGGCTAGCACAGATAGACCTCGTGTAGCTGAGGAATGGTTTGAATACAAGACGATTTTCATTGCTGAGACTCGAAATACTTCTATTCGTCTCTTAGTTTTTGTATTTAATTAATATAGCTTCTGAAACTTCCTGAATTTATGTTAGAAGTTTTAAAAATAAAAGTTTCTGTTTTATTTGTTATTTTCTCTGTCTAATATTAACTATAGCTGAATGAAACAAACAAATCTGCTTAAGTTCCTAAGGAACAAAACTACTAAAGTGTTTTAAACTTCTAAAAAAGCTAGTTTACAATATTCACTTGTTTTGACAGTAGAATATAAAGATGAATATTCAAGGAGAGCAAACATTATTCTTGTTCACATTCAAAAATAAATATCGTATTTAAATTATTAGTATTCAAATATTTAAAAAATATATAAACATATCTCCATGATTGAAATGTGCCTCAAACATATTTTGTTTCTTGAAGTAGCTTAAATTCGATGGAATACTTGTTGTTGTTGTTTTGAATTAAGCACAAAGCTACACAATGGGCTATCTGTGCTCTGCCCACCACGGGTATCGAAACCCGGATTTTAGCGTGTAAGTCCGCAGACATACCGCTGAGCCACTGGGGGTCCGGTGGAATACTCCGTTGATCACTGTACTTAGCAGAAACTCAAAAACATATTCTTAAAAGATGCAACTTCACACCTTCAGTTTGCTTAAATAAAATTTAAAGTCTTCAGTGCGAAACACATCAATTGACTGTTCACTATATTTGAAAAATATAAAACCGGACATAAGCAGAAACAGTTATTTTTTGTTTTATTTTTTTGCAGCGGAATGTTAATATAAAAAGATTCTCCAACAATTTGGTTTTGAATTTCACTCAAAGCTACACAAAGCTAACCGTCCCTAATTTAACATTGTAAGTTGTTGTTGTTGTTTTGAATTAAGCACAAAGCTACACAATGGGCTATTTGTGCTCTGCCCACCACGGGTATCGAAACCCGGATTTTAGCGTGTAAGTCCGCAGACATACCGCTGAGCCACTGGGGGGCAACATTGTAAGACTAGAGGGAAGGTATTTAGTCATCGCTACGAACCGACAACTCTTGGACTACTCTTTTACCAACTAATAATGGGATTGATCGAAACATTATAACGCCCCCATGGTTAAAGTGCAAGCATTTTTGATGTGACGGGAATTCGAACCTGCGGCCCACAGATTAAGAGTCGAACTCCTTAAATACCTGGCTCTACTCCAACAGAATTGTTCATGTAAACAGTTTTATTAAAATTCAATGTCAACACTTACGCAACGTAACGAATACTCAACACAATCGTTACGTTCGTTTGATAAGTTTATCAATAAAGGCGTTAACACCCATACCAACTATTCTGAGATACATTTTTATTTTAAGCAGATTTTTTGTCATCAAGAATTTGTTTCCCTCGCAGACGTTGGATCTTTTAGCAGTTTTCAAAATGTTTATCCTAGCGTTAAATATATCCTTGATCTGCTATTATTTTTGTTACATTAAACTAAGACGGACGAAACATATAATGTGTTTCATAGAATGAAATATTATGCTTATAAATCGTTGTTTGTCAATTTACTCTAGTATATGTGAGACACAGCTGAAGTTAAACGGAAAGCAAAGTGAGAGTAAAGTTATTACTTTTATTTAGTCGACGGGCTTACAACGCTAAAATCAGGGGTTCGATTCCCCTTGGTGGACTCAGCAGATAGCCCAACTTGGCTTTGCTCTAAGCCAAATACAAATACATTCTTTTATTTAATTCAATCTTCACATTCTGTATCGGTAGATGGCATTAGTATCAGGAAAAGGTCAAGTTGCAAGATAGATTTTCTTTCTATGTCATGGATAAATAGTGCCTGTTTCAACAGTGCCCTTGACAACAAAACTAAACTAATGCACATGAAAATCGATAAACATCTACATCCGTAATTTATTTTAATCTGTAATGTTTTCCCACTATTTATTTTCATGTATAATTTGCTCATGGGAAGGTGAAAAAAATAGAAGTGCTTTCGTCATTCTCTACTTCAGTGTGACGTCAAACTTTTAGTTTTATTCAAGCTTTGGAAACAAGGGTCTCATTCCGAGAATTCAATCAAATTGTTATAAAGTTGTGTAGGTTTTAGGCGTGGCTTAGAAATGTCATATGCAATATGTGTGATTTTTTTATAAGCTCGATATTTCGCTGACAATGCCTTATGACATTTTTGAATTTCTTCATTCTCCTTAAACTCCCCGCGAGTACAGCGGTATGTCTCCGGATTTACAAGGCTAAAATCAACGGTTTGATTCCCTTCAATGGGCTGAGCAGTTAACCCGATGTTGCTTTACTATAAGAAAAACACACTTCTCCTCAATAACACAACGATAGGTTTGCAAACTCAGAGTTCTACGAGTCGAGTTTTGATACGCACGGTGGCCAGAGCACACATATCTTCTTTTATAGCTGCTTGCTTCCAATCATTCCCTTGATAACTTTATATTGCATAGGTCTTTATTTCTTACTCACAAACACTTCCATGTAACTTGCTCAAGTTTTCTTTGTGTTAATAAATATTCAGGTCTCAACTAAAGGGTTTGATACCTAAGGAGGTTTAATAAAGAAACTAAACAATTTATTGAAAGTATGCTGTTATTATTACAAATTTTATAGATGACTTTTGTTTGTTTAGAATTAAGCACAAAGCTACTATCTGTGCTCTGCCCACCTCGGGTAACGAAACCCGGTTTTTAGTGTGCAAGTCCGCAGACATACAACTGTGTCACTGGGGGGCAAGAGTATTAACTAATGTATGTGTGTTTTCATACAGCAAAGCCACAACTAGCTATCTGCTGAATCCACCAAGGGGAATCGATCCCCTAATTTTAGTGTTGTAAATCCGTAGACTTACAGCTGTACTATCGATGGGCTATATAGATGAACACGGAAAACACGATTTTTAGTGTGAAAGGCTTTTTTATTATACTTTTAATTCATTAAAATGAACAGGCATTTCATATTTAATGTCCAGTGCTGCTTAGGTCAAACTGTAGTTTCACCCTGACAATCTTGATTGTGAAATAGCTTGAAGAAATTAAAAATATATATTTGTTAAGAAAAACATGGAAGTCGGCACGATTATCATATCCTATGGCCAGGTGGTTAAGGCACTCGACTCGTAATCCGAGGGTCGCCGGTTCTAATTCCAGTTACACCGGACTTGCTCCCCCTTTCAGACATAGAGCGTTGTAATTTGACGGTCAATTCCACTATTATTTGGTAAAAGAGCAGCCCAAGAGTTGGCTAGAGACACTAGAGCTGTCTTCCCTCTAGTGTGAAAAGAAACGAGTTTCCAAGATTTGCAGAGTAAGGAAGAACGGTGTCATAAGTGAGAGATCAGAACTCTACTTTACACAGCAATAAAAAAATAGCTAATGTGAAACATTCTTACTTTTAGCATTACTGGTAAAAGTGCTAAAGTTACATATACATATATAACAGCTTGAGTACTCATCTCATGAATGTGAAAATACGTAATTTCATGGTTAATGAATGATTATCTTAAGAAATGAAAATTGCTTCCCTTATACATAATTGAAAAAAATGAACAAAAACATCCATACAAACAGTAAAACACAAAATGAGAAACCACAAATGTTCATGTTTCTCCACAACATGTCAAATGTGGTTAAGATCCATCAACAGGGGACAAATTAGTGATAAACATTTCCAAAAATGCCAATAAGAATCGCAAAATCCAGAATTGAAATTTTGTATGTGTCCAAGAAAGCATGACATAAAATTTGGTGAAGATCCATCAATAGGGGTTCCACTAGTGGCGCAGCTGTTTGTCTATGGACATGGACGCTAAAAAAAGCTTCATTGTGAAGCTCTTTGCTCAATTCTAAACAACAACAACCATTAATAGGGAACAAAGTTGTGGTATAAAATGCCCATTAATTAAGACTGCAAGACGAAATGTGCAAAACTGAAAATTTGTTTGTATCTTTACATGGACCGGGTGAACCTTTATTCCAAGTTTGGTGAAAAATCTATCTAATATGGACGAGGTAGTGATAAAAAGAACCCCATAAAAACGTTAAAATGCAAAATAAAAATTTCTATATATATCTCCGTGCACTCAGTGAACCTCCTTACTAAACTGGGTGGAAATTTTTCTGTAAGGGCGAAGTAATGGTGAAAAACCTCTCATGACAACTGTAAAACGGAACACTTGTATGTACCTCGGCATGGACCTAATGAATCTTTACACCAGTCTTGGTGAAGATCCATCCATTCACACCGTGTGAAGTAGTTTCGTGGACGTGCAACGGGCAGTTGTTGTTGTTGTTTTCGATTAAGCACAAAGCTACACAATGGGCTATCTGTGCTCTGCCCACCACGGGTATCGAAACCCGGATTTTAGCGTGTAAGTCCGCAGACATACCGCTGAGCCACTGGGGGGCACAACGGGCAGTAATATTATACTAGAAACTCCGAAATATTAAACTTATTGGTTCAGCTTGTGATAGTATACGGTTTAGTAAAAACAATCTAGTACTGTCTGTTTTGATTTGAAAACCTTCAACGATGCTCCGGGTATGTTTATTTCTGGAAAATAATTCGGTCGTTTGTCCACAAAAATTGAATGCATTAAACTACGTAAATCATAGAAACACACAACTAAAAATGTGTCAGGTTGGTCATTTGAAACTACTATGTTCATAGAGTATGTTTTTGTGTTTTAAAATGTTCCTTTTATGTAAATGCTTTATCACTGGATGTCCTACTAATTACCAATACTTTTTTTTTACAGTTTGAGCATATCATTTGCCTAGAAAATGGCTGCACAAAAACCACGATAATTATTCAGTTACTTATAGGTGGCATTTTAAATTTCAGTAGGGGGATAAATGGGGTTAGAATTTTGCTGCTAAAAAGTTAAAATCGGTTTATTATTAGAGAAATATTTATAATTACTTTAAATGGCCAGGTGGCTTAAGGCGTTCGAGTTGTAATCTGAGAGTCGCTGGTTCGAATTCCCGTCACACCAAACATGCTCGCCCTTTCAGCCGTGGGGACGTTATAATATTACGATCAATCCAATTAGTCGTTTGTAAAAGAGTAGCGCAAGAGTTGGCAGTGGGTGGTAATGACTAGTTGTCTTCCCTCTAGTTGTATCCTGCTAAATTAGGGACGGCTAGCGCAGATAGCCATCATGTAAGTTTGCGCGAAATTCAAAAAATATAACAATTACTTTCAATAGTGTCTTTTTTGAAATATAAATCATGTTGTAACAAGACAGGCAATTTTGTACAACTGGTAGTTTGCACCTGTTTCACGCAAACGCAGTATTAAATAAAGCTGATATACGTATGTTCAAAACAAACAGTGGATAATATCGTACGATATTAAATTATTGTTTCCACAGCCTTCATGCATCAATTTTAGATCCTCGCCACACATATTAGTCACACAGTAGAGACAATTCTTTTAATAATATGTAATTATTTATCAGTCCGATTATAAGATTAACTTGGAATTGCTTAAAAGTTGGGTGTTATCATATAAACATTGATTCCTTGTGGATAAAATAACGGGCATAAATGCTTAAAAGGAGTGAAAACGAACAAACGAGAAAACTTGTATTTCAAAATTAGGTCGCCTTATGTTCGAGACTGCGTTACATTCGGTTCTACACAGTAGTAATAGCAATAAATTCCACAAAATACTGACTGTAGGACAACGTCGACATTGTAGGAACATCAGGTTTGAGAGTTTGCTTACAATTTTGGCTTTTATGCAATAAAGAATAAAGGTATTATACAGTAAACAGGATGCTGCCTGAAGCTTGTTGTTTATAAGTCTTAAACCATCCGGAAGTAAGGGAGTAAGGAATAAGATGAATAATGAAGTATTTGTGGGTCGTGAAATGTCAAAAAATAGCTAATAATTTTCAAGTCAACATTAAACGCGCAATACTAGGGACTTTAATTTGTCCAGCTAATTGTAAATGTTGTTTTCCTTAATAAAACATCTGTATCTTGACCTCTTTTACTTAATATACAGTAAAAGTGTTTTTCGACCACCACTTAGTGAATCAATGTCGGTCCGTCACAACCACCGTTCTGGCTCATGGTATTTCACGAAAACAAACAATCAAAAATTATATTTATACACAAATTGCAAAGGATTTTCGAAGTATTTGCATTTTAACGGTCCACGATAGTTAAGGGAGGCAGAGAGCCAGTTCCCTGTTTCGAAACTTTTCTGTGGAAAACAAATGATACGGTATTCATTTGTTTTTAGAGAATCAAAATATTTTATCATCAAAGTTTGTAAAGAGTAAAGCAATTCGCCAAACTATCACACACACATATATACTTAATAAAAGTTTTATGTGCGGTTTTTACTTACCATAGAGGACAGAAGATCACGTCCCGACCGAAAGTCATTACGCCTTCAACAGTTTAAGTCGAGCTAGTGAGCGTAAGCTAGTCAGGAACACGTTCGCAAACTTGCGTCTGAGGCAGAGTGCCATGAAGTGATGGAGATTAAGGAACTTGTAAACATAGACTATGAAATCATTAAATGAAAACAGCTGCAAAGATTGCAAATTTTAGTTATAAGTATTATTCCTAAATAGAAAAACGGGTATAAAACAGAAGGGGAAGCAACTGCCTCCTGCCTTGCGGGGCCCTCCCTCCTGAAGGTACATCACCTCTGACGCTCTTACAAGGAGCTATTTGTTTCTCAAGCTCACAATGTTCACTCTGAGAACAGTCAGTTAGGATAAACGTTTAGACAACGCTACTTACTTCAGACAAGGATGGATGTAGCATACATAAAACTTGTCCATCAAGCAGTTACAAAAAGCTCATCTGCAGCTGTATGTCTCTGAACCGTATGTCATGAAACTCGTTAAGTTTAATCTTTACAATTAGCCTCATACTTCTACGATGTATCTCTTCTCAGCGTATATTGATCTATGACTAAATAAAGCAATTGCATTTATCTTGTTTGGACTTTATCCATGAAATATCAATGTTTTCCAACTAATTCTTATGGGTCAAACACTTTTTCTATCCTTTTTTTTATAATTATTCTGTAAATTATTTCTAAACTTTTTTCTTCTTGTTTCTGTGTTGGGTATTGGCGGACCTAAAAAAACAAAGAAAAAATGAGAATTCAACTCAGTTGTTGTCCATATTCTCATAAGAAGCTGGCATACTGCATTTTGTTCTTTCTGATGTAAAAGTGTAGTATTTCGTGCTATCAAGCATTAGGTTTTGAATTTGATGATTTCCCATGAGAAGTTGAATTTTACATCTTCGAGCCATTCCTTTTGTATTATTAAAACACTGTTCCGACTTTTAAGGTAAGTCAATACTAAACTAGTTGCTCTAACAATTCCGGTGAATTATTCAGTCTCTTAGTTTGGAAAACATTTTTAATGCAGGCCTTGTGTGCTTTACACTTTGCTATCATACTGTTTTTTTATTGTTTTGTTTGTTTTGAATTTTGTGCAAAGGTACTCGTATGCTATCTGCACTAGCCGTTTCTTATATAGCAATGATAGACTACGCTATTTACTGGCAACTCTTGGGCTACTCTTTACCAATGAACAGTGGTATTAACAATCATATTATAATCACTCAACAGCGAGAATGTTCGGTGACAGGGATTCGAACCAATGACCCACAGATTACGAGTCTAGTGCCCTAACCACCAGATGATGCCAAGCCTTGTCACGAAGGGCTTACAAAAAAGAATATGCAGTTATATTTCAGAATACAATATATTTTTTTTAAATTCTATGACTTAAGAGGTAGTGGTATAGTTTTCATTGTTCAGAAGGTAGCTAGTTAGGAGTGTGTTAAATGCTGTGATAAGAAGTAAAGTTGTTATAATTAGGGATCGTCGTTGGTTTAATTCTTGTCCACTAGATAGAAGGATGTGGGTGGTTTGATTGCGAAACTTTCTTGCTGTTCCTATTAAATTATGTCTGTCACTGTATTCATTTCCTCTTTAAGTAGTACTGTCCTTTTGTACTATATCTTATCGTCCATATTTCTTTTTATAACATTAATGTCAGGCGGTCCTTGAAATATCTTTGAATAGATACCTGTTGTTTCGACAGAACATTATCAAACTTTTCCTGCGCCTCCTATTATAGATAATTCTGTATATTTTTTCGAAAGATGATAATCACGATATAATTCATGACCTTCTTCATCAGTACTGGATAAAAAACACTTCCACTGTCTCTGTAAAAGTTTTTCAATTTCCCTCTGGTACTTTATTAAAAATTTTCCAAAAGTTCTTTCATGCTAGGAAATTCTGATGAACTTCCATTTTTTTACCGCATTCATTTAATTTTAAACCATGATTTTTCTGCCATTAATAAAAAGTTCAAAATGACGTCACTTCGACATTCTGACTTCTGAGACCAGTAGCTATTTTGAATGTTTTGGTTAATAGGTTGGACGAATATATAGTAGTAACTAGAAAATAACTCAAAAATCAGCAAACACTCGAAATAATATTTAAATAAAAATAAATATATATTACTAAATGATCCCACCTGTCGAGAGAAAAAAAGCAGAAAACCATCAACGCACAATCTCACACAAAATATAACCCTCGCTACTCTTAGAAACCAATATGCATAAAATATACATAAAATACATAAAATAGAATGTAAATAAATTATATTTCAGCAAAAAGTGCATATAATCGAAATAAATTCGCACCTTCACACGTGTAAATAAAATTAGCAAAGAAGTTTCTTTTTCTTTTGAATTTTGCGCATAGCTACACGAGGGCTATCTGCGTTAGCTGTCCCTAATTTAGTAGTGTAGGACTAGAGGGAAAGCAGTCAGTCATTACCACCCACCGCCAACACTTGGGCTACAATGAACAGTGGGATTGAACGACACATAATAACGCTCTCACGGCTGAAAGAGCGAGCATGTTTGGTGTGACGGGGATTAGAATTCGCGACCCTTGGCTTACGAGTCGAACGCCTTAACCCACTTGGTCATCTCGGGGCCTGTTAAGGAAGTAAGTCGAATTGACTAAAAAGCTACACAATGAGATATGCGTGTGATCTGCCCACCACGCATATCGAAACCCGATTTCTAGCAGTATGAGTACACAAACATGCCACTGGGGGACAGTTATCTATTGTAATAATAGCATAATGCACGATATGTAATATTATATTAAAAGAGACATACATGAGGTCAATCATCACATAAACTATTGGAATTATTCCATAATTTATCTTTTATTAACTTAGAAAACAAAAGATAAACATAAATTTTCAAATTGTAACTTTTCCTCCTACACTCCAAGCATGCTCCACCTTTCAGCCGTGGAGGCGATATAATGTTCCAGTCAATCTCACTATTGGTTGGTAAAAGATTGGCCTAAGAGTTGGCGGTGGGTGGTAATAACCAGCTGCCTTCCCTCTAGTCTTACACTGCTAAATTGGGAACGGCGAGCGCAAATAACCTTTAAGTAGCTTGGCACGAATTTCAAAACATCCCTCTACATTCAGTTAAAAGGTCCAACTTGTTTGATGTTATGTCGTATTTAAATAAACATTGACTTAAGTCGAAATTTTTCTTGAAGCATATGTTTTCATTCTTATTTTAAACAAAGGAATATCTTATAAACGAAACTTAAAAAAACATGTTGCTTTTTAATACTGAGTTGTTTTTTGTTATTATATCGAAACATTTCTGTATCCAATTGTGCTATTAATTCCAAAGTATTGGATATTAGTATAATAAATCTCATATTTTTTACAACCGTAACCTCCATCCCACTTTACTCTGTAGAACTGATTTTTTACTCCAAGTGTATTTGAGTTACTAAACCTATATCTTAAATACCTGTATGAAAACCTACATAATGTTTTTACATCTATATTTTCAGTCCTAATTTACTTTATATCATTCTGTAATTGACTTTCCTATATCAGAATTACGCATATTTAATATAACTGTATATTGTTAGTCCTAGAATACTTTATGATATTGCATTAAATCTCTCCATTTTTTCATAACACTGAAATAATTTTGTGGATTGTACCATAACTGACAAAGACTGACCAAGGTTCTGCTGTAATATATTTAAACAGTGCAAGAAAATCTACAATTATGAAGATTGAAACATAGTTTTAATTGCATTATATAATTTTATCCGGAATAGATGTATATTATTGTTTTAACTACCTTTCTATGCAATGTTATATTTCATGTAGACTTTCTGTTTCCACTACCCCTGCTTTAAAAACCTTTCGATGATTCTTCAAATATAAAGTGTTTATCGTAAGGTTATATGTTTGCTTATTTTTAGAGACATTTGCGAGAGAAGCATTATTATTTTAGTTGCATGATAAACACCTGTTAAACAGTTGCAATGTCTTAAATTATTGATCTGTTTGTTTAGATAATTAAGATAATGACTAAAGCTACTTATAATTCATAAATAACAAGTATGGGTTAAATTAATGGCAACAGCTTTTGAAATTAATTTATAAACATGTAATTTATATTTGACTTATGATTACGTTTTCTCTTTAGTCTTGATAATACTACATAAAAAAAAATATTTTATCATTTTTAGATTTTTTTTTCTGTAATTCTATTTCATTTACCCGCATATGCTTTGCATGACTAAACCACTAATTCTACCCAGTTTTGTGTGTAAACAGATACCTAATGTAGGTGTTGTTTCTCTATGTGTGTAACACAAATTCTTGGTATTTTTGTTGCAGTTCGCCTGATTTTACGACATGTTCATAATTAAGGTACCGAATCATGGCTACGGTTAACGTACGTCAGTCAGTCCAGTGACGAAATGATCATATATGTTAGTACTTGAAAAATCTCTTCAGAATTTATGTCCTTGACACTAATTTATCGGTAGGCGTTTTGTACCTCTTTCAAGGTCACCAGTATTCGAAAGAGACGAGTTAAGAAAACAGCGACAATGATAGGTTGCTTCACAAGTGAAATATCCAGTAGACTTTTCTCATGGGTAACTTAACCTTTTCTCAAGGTTGCCTGGTGTGGACTAAGGACAGTACACATGTGGTTGAGACATTGAAAGCTGTCCTTATCAGTTTAAGTGGTGTTTAACTAAACATAAGAAGCGTGATAATAAAGCTTGTTTCTTTACGACATACATTTTGTTACTCCCTTTAGCTTGGTTTCATTTTTTGTTTTCTCGTAACTCGTTCAGCATATGCTACTTTGTAAATAATAAATTGAATAAATACTGAATGTTTTCAAAAGGTAAAAAACAATTAAACACATTTATCACAGATAGATTGTTTGTTTTTGAATTTCGTGCAAAGCTACACGAGAGCTATCTGCACTAGTCGCCCCTAATTTTGCAGTGTGAGACTAGAGGAAAAGCAGCTATCATCACCACCACCCACCGCCAACGCTTGGGCTATTTTTTACTAACGAATTCATCGTCACATTGTACGTCCCCACGGCTGAAAGTTAAAGTATGCTTGGTGCGACGGGGATTCGAACCCGCGACCCTCGGCTTACGAGTCGGACGCCTTAACCCACCTGGCCGATTATAGATAGATAAACAAACCTCACGTAGAGATATTGTTTGTTACATGTTCTAATGTCTTCTTTTTTTTTTTTAACCTAAACTTCTGAAAAATATTTCGGAGTGCCAGTTGCTTTTCACTTAAAACATTGTCTGAAATAAAACGTTTGGCAAACTTTTATAGTTTAACATGTAGTTTGTTTGTTTGCTTACTATTAAGAGCAAAGCTACACTCTGGACTCAATGTGCTGTGGCCACCCCGGGTTTTCATACCTAATTTTTAGCATTATTCAAAGTTACCTCTGAACAGTCCGGGTAGGGCGGTGTCGTTCGACAGTTAATATTACATTATAAGAAAAGTAACTTTTCAAGTGATCGTATAAACAGTAATACTACTACTTGTTGTATATCGTAAATTTTGTTGTTTTGCATTAAGCACAAAGCTACACAATGGGCTATCTGTGCTCTGCCCACCACGGGTATCGAAACCCGGATTTTAGCGTGTAAGTCCGCAGACATACCGCTGAGCCACTGAGGGGCTAAATTTACCAGCTTATGAACTTGATTTAAAACTTAGTAACAGAAAGTTTTCTACCGTGCTGTAACTAAAAAACAATGGGAAAGGCTGGAATAAAATTAGGTATATAGACGATTTTGAAAACATTTAAAATGTTTATTTACATGAACTAGTACTAGCAGTTTTTGGCTGCTGTCTAATTAGGTAGTCTGATGTTTGACTGACACGTAAAAAAAGTGTCTCGTATTTCATATTTTGAAGCCATTGCTCTGAGATGAGTTGTGTGTAACGTGAATGCTATTACAATATTCAAACAGGTGGTTAACCCAAATTGTAGGATTGGATGTTGTTATAATGTTACGAACATGTATATAGAACATTGTGAACAATGAATATTTTACCTGAAATGTTTGTCGATTTTTAATCTGAGAAATATTCTCTTTTTCTTAACTTTCCTACATTGTTATACCAAACAATCATATTTAATTAACTTGGAACATTTTGACCCGGCACAGCCAGGTGGTTAAGGAATTCGACTCGTAATCCGAGGGTCGCGGTTTCGAATCCCCATCGAACCAAACATGCTCGCCCTTTTAACCTTGAGGACGTTATAATGTGACGGTCAATCCCACTATTCGTTGGTAAAAGAGTAGCGTAAGAGTTGGCGGTGGGTGGTGATGACTAGGTGCTTTCCCTCTTGTCTTACACTGCTAAATTAGGAACGGTTAACGCAGATAGTCCTCGAGTAACTTTGCGCGAAATTCGAAACAAACAAAACAAACCAAACCTGGAAAGACAGCTAAGAAAAATTATTAGGAAACAAACACACGAGTTGCAGAACACTATCCAACAATTTATTGGGTGAGCACATAGTATACCTAAGAAAGCCACAGTTCTCTACCTGTTTATCATACACTGTAGCATAACCAGAAGTGTTGAACTTGTGGTAACAAGAACAGACGGTTTATAAGTTTGTTATGAGTTATTAAAAAGAATGCCTGAATATAAGTAAAAAAGAGTAGTTAATAATATATGAACCGTACTGTGTCTTTTACATCGAATGGCAGCAAAGAAAGATTTTGAAATTTATTTTTGACGGTAGCTTGTTTTGTTTGTTTGTTTTTTGAATTAAGCACAAAGCTACACAATGGGCTATCTGTGCTCTGCCCACCACGGGTATCGAAACCCGGATTTTAGCGTGTAAGTCCGCAGACACACCGCTGAGCCACTGGGGGGCTTGACGGTAGCAAATACAGAAGAATTGACGGTAGTAACTACTGATTGTTGAAATTTGTGAAAAGCCATGGTATCTAGTATGACAAGGAAATGTACCAATTATTTTATGCATCCTTAATTATATTAAAAGTTTCGAAAATTTAGTATATTTTATGATCATTTCACTTTAGAAAATTGGTCAAGAGAGACCCATTGAGTTTGTCTCGCTCCTTCAGTTGTTCGAGGTTCTGGAGACGCAATGGCATTTTCTAGTAAGAAGGATTAATGTAGTATGAAATACGTTGTAGGTAACGTTTTTCGTGGTAAATATGGCAATATCTTGAGGACTACAGTTTCCTTTGTTGAATAAAGATCGACCCCCAATTATATGGATTGCGCGTGCGCCGAAAGAGAGAGAGAGAGTGTGTGTGTATTTATGTATACAGTGTTCCCTCGTGTATCGCGGTAGATGCGTTCCAAAACCCCCCGCGAAAGGAAATTTACCGCGAAGTGGGATCGCCGATTTTTACGTATATATTTATGTGCATTTAGACTTTTAAAACCCTCCCTGTACAACTATTTGACCCTCCCATCACAATACTTTTCATTATTGCTGAAATAATAAGAACAATTATTAAGATATTAAGCCTTAAAATTAAAAATTACATATCTTCAGCAGGTGGTGTCTTTTCGGGGGACACCAGTTCCTCCTCTGTGGAAGGTGAATCGGCAATTTCTTCGTCGGTCGTTACAACTTCAGGAACAGTACTTGCCACCGGTACCCTTTCTTTCTTGCTCGACTGGAAAAACATTGTTATTGGCAGTTGTTTTCTCTGCCTCTTTAGCCTATCGAAAATCATTTGATAAGGAGTCATCAGTTTTTCTATTTTATTGCAAAATTGTATTGATCGACCATATCGTTCTCCCATTCCTGTGAGCACTCCTTCACTTCGTTAATTAGTTTCATTAGTTTACCTAACCGCTCTAACGACCATCCACTTTGCTCGATTGTTTCCTCGGCTTCTTTCGGTGTTTCCTCTTCGTCGTCTTCCTCGGCAGCAGACTTCGTCAGTGCTTCTAAGTCTTGGTCGGCGAGTGGTTCGGATTCTAAGTCAATCAGTTCATCTACGTATTCCTTCGTCATATCGGCAAATCCTTTACCTTTGATTAACGAAGCTAATTGCACAGCTTTTTGAACAGCCGAGTGTTGGATTTCTCCAGGCTTGAATCCCTTGTCGTCGTGCACAACCTCAGGCCACAACTTCTTCCAGCTTGCATTAACGGTGCAGGGCTTCATCTCTTGCAATGCCTTATGAACATTTTGAAGACATGTAGCAATGGTGAAAGACAATCAAAATGGGTAGCTGTCATTGGCCGTCTTTCATTTCTGCACCAATCATAGCCCGTCTTGCACATCGCTACGCCATGAAGCTGATCTCGCGTAGCCTTCGCAGACGCACAATGCGTACATCTATAGCCTTTCCAGTTGGTTCTGTTTCCATTTTTACGCCGTTATAAACTCAAATATATGTTTATATCTCAAAATATACCTGTTTTTTTATTTACACTATTAATTATATTTATTTTTAATATTTTAATGGTATTTAATGCTATATTTTAGATTTAATGTTTATTATTTTATATATATATGTGGGGGTCGGCCGAGCCCGCGAAGTGGCGAGGGAACACTGTATTGTTATATTTTTCTGTGTTGTTCAAATATCCAATAGATTCTTAGATTCTGAAAATTAGATAGATCTTGTTTGAGGTAAAGATTTAAAAACAACTTACTTTGTGTTTTTTGTTTGTACTTCTTCTTATAACATTTAACAATATGTTTCACTTTTTTAATAGCTGCGGCATAGCTCGCACCTTCATCTCCTGACCGATTTGAAATATAATTGCAGTCACAGCTGTTTAGAAGTCCCCCTTGCTTTTCGCTTTTATTCCCTTCTAAATTGCAGCTAAATGCTGATAGAGTTCTCTCTCTAGTTTCTCAAAGCATTATATATAATTGTCAATGTTCAATTTTAACTTCACTTTGTGATTTGCTAATGAAAGAGTCTGATTTGTGCAACGTGACATTCAATCTCTTTCTTCGTGTCAGATTCCAAGTCAAGGCAAAATAAACCTTGATTAGTATTCAACGCATGTTTTATTATATCAGTTTCTAACCACATTTTGGTATTATAACATGGTCACTGTTATTACAGAGGTTTGTTTCCCTGAATAAGTGTGTGTCTGTGCTCTTCTATTTTCTAGTGGTTTAACGGAGGTTTAGAACCAATGAAGTGACGTATTCCACAGGTCAGAAGGCTTATGATCTGGGTAAAGATATGAAACCTCAGAAGAAGCGGATGTTACGAACGTTAGACTTTTACCGATGCTGCGAACATCCACAAAGGCCATCTCACTGCAGTTTTGGACTGAAAATGGAGAGGTGTCAGGATTTGAAGTAACCAGGATCTCCAAAATCCTTTCCCTGAGACTGAGTCTCACTACGTAAGAAACTCAGGTAACTGAGAATTGTTGTGGTTGTTCACTCTGAAACTAAGTGAAATCATATCTATAAGGCCCTTGGCATTAGTCGGCTAGAAAATCTATGGCTATGATTGATATCATTTACAGCTGCCAAAAAGGAGAGAGGCTGGAGATACAATAATTCTCGTCATCAGGAACTGTTTCATTAGCAGGAAATACAACAGTGAAGGTGTGATTAGTGGGGAAATTGAGAACCTCTCAATGATGGAAGGAATGTTGACAAGGAAACCACGAATCACAGAGGGGCCTGGGGTTGCGCAAGAAGGATAAACAAGCTACCTTCTGTAATTCTATGTTTTATAACACAAAGGTAGGAGTTAAAACTCAACTGAATGTAAAGATACTTGCAAGATCTTACCATACCGACAAGCAGGACTTCTGAGCCCAGGATGAACCGAGAGTCCTCAGGTTTATATTAAAACCAAAGATTAACACATCGTAGAAGCAAAGCGGACCTTGTATCTTCCCAGATTAAAAAGGATGCAATCGATAAGGATTTCGACATTTTTAACCTGAAGATGACCGAAGAAAGTTGAAACATTGTTCTCTACTTTATTTTAATTAAAGGGCTAATAATTTTAACTTCAAGTGGGTTTCTCGTCATCACAAATTTGTGGAACTTGTGCTTAGGGTCTGCAATGAAAAATATGTTTTTTATGGTGATGACATCTTGGTATATTGCAATACGTTAAATTCTGTAGACATAATCTTAAACACACAGCAGATGAGAACGAAAAGATTGAAGTTAAGACCAAGAAAATGTACACTTTTGTTCATACAAATAAATTTCTTGGTCACACAATGGGGAGACGGCATCTTTACTGCCTTGCAAAAATCAAAGTGGTTCAAGGCTGATTTGTTCTGTGGTGAGAAGTTTAAAGTTTACTTGGTTTTGTATGATATTATTGATATATCATGGCTAATTTCTTCAATATTACCACGCGAATGCTTACCCTCACTGAAGTTGATGCAAATTTTAGATGGACTGAGCAATGATAGCGTGTATTCTTGTGCCTTAATCATATTACAGTGGAAGCTCTCATACTAGCATGTCATCGACAACAGGTTTTTAAAGTCCTTTTTCCATATAGATACCAGTAACGGTGCAATCAGGCCAGTATTTGTTTCAGTTCTAGGGATGTGTCAGAATGTGTGATAGCGTGCATAAGTAACAAGCTCACGGGAATTAAATGCTAATACTGAATCAAAGAAATAATTATTTGTAGTTGTAGTTTCTATAAAACCAATGTTATCTTATAGCGGCAACTTCACCATCTTGATGCACTATACGTAAGTAAAGTGGAATCAATCACATTGAATCAAACATTGTAGGAGTATGATATAGTTATATGAAATCATCCACGTGCACAACGATACGTATGTGGTCTTACAACGCTACAAACCGGGTTTCGATAACGATGGTGGACAGAGCATAGACAGCTCATTGTGTAGCTTTGTGCTAAATTTCAAACAGATTGAACTATACAATACATGAAAATGCAGATGGGCTATCTCATCACATGGTGAGGCTCTTGAATATCCTCATTCTGGATGCTATTTTTAGTGAAAGTTATTCTTATATCTTACTGTAAGAGACCTTGTTTAGAATCGAATTCCAAGATTAGTGCTCAAAGAACTCTACGATAAGCAACTCGAAGAGTCATAAGGAGCATAAGCACTCCTTGTGGCACTTGTATGTAAAGTTAGAGGTGTGCAGTAGCATGCTGTACTAGTTATAAACAAGTAGGCATGGTTCCTCGGAGTTCTGAGGCAGAAAATGTACCAGATTTTGTACAATTTAAAATCTGGAGACCACAGAGGTATCATATGCATTAACGCCAATTGTTGGTGGCAGCTCTATTGATCGTATTTGACTTGTGACATCCAATACTGGTATTCATTAAGCGTGATGTGCTGTGCTCAGAGGAGAAACTATTAAATAGTGTTAACAGCAGCAAATGATTGTCGGAATTTAGAGAATAGCCCTGAATATCACTGAACATTTTCCATGAACAGGGTAAGATTAAGTGGTAGTTTTTATTAATTAGTTCACTAAATGGGCCAAAGTTCATCCATTGGCCAGTAATCTAGCACATTCCATTTTTAATGTGTTGGCATACCTAAAAAATTCTGTGATAAGAACCAATTTCATTAGCCAACTACTCTCCGAGTTCTACAAAGTGTCAGGTTTGGTGAAGACGTGCAATTTATCTTATGATCCACAAATTAATAGTTGGCAGAGCAGACAGTAAAACCTGTCATGTGAATGCTTGAAAGTTTCTTAATCCCTATATTGTTGACCGGGACGAGCACTTGTCATAAGTAGTGATTCTTTACCATATAGCAAAACAGAGTTCGACTGAGTGCTCACCAAATAATATCATATTTGGTTAAAAAAATAATGCTTGCTGTACATTTATCGTATGGCATGTTCTTAGGCAGATGAGCTACGGTGTCCACAAGAAAATCTTGAGTTCTTGAAAACTACACTGGCGTTGCATATGAGTGTTTTCACGCCATAAACTAAAAACATTAGACTATCCAGCAAACATATGTTATGATAAAACGATTATTGGACAGGTACTCCAGCATCGAGACTGGGTGTAGCTTTGATAAATATTAGAAGCACAGATTTAACTTAATTCTAGTTGGACAGATCTGCATCTAAACTCTGAAGATTCATCCACCTGCCGAGCGCGTTAAGGCGTGCTCTCGTAATCCGAGGGTCGCGGGTTCGCGCCCGCGTCGCGCTAAACATGCTCGTCCTCTCAGCCGTGGGGGTGTATTATGTGACGGTCAATCCCACTATTCGTTGGTAAAAGAGTAGCCCAAGAGTTGGCGGTGGGTGGTGATGACTAGCTGCCTTCCCTCTAGTCTTACACTGCTAAATTAGGGACGGCTAGCACAGATAGCCCTCGAGTAGCTTTGTGCAAAATTCCAAAAAACAAACAAACAATTCATCCACCTTTATATGAAATTCATTGTTCACCTGCCATGTGCAAGCTCGTGATTTGAATTGACAAGCTGTAACCATAATTTGTTGACAAATCTGTTACGCCAGGGAAAGCATGAGTGTTATTCTGAAAGAACTCTGCTCAGCCAATGAGGTGAAAGTTGCTAAGAGTACTTAACTTGTAATACATGGTGAGTCAGATGAGAAAGTTTTTGATGATATGTCAGATTCCTCTAATGGGCAGGTGGAACGTTGATGTCAACCTCATGATTATTATGGCTGAAATTAATTGCCTAATTAGCAACTAGGATAATTATCTGATCGACAAACCAATGAGTGAAAAAATTTTCAACTCTTGATTTCCAAGTAATTGAGTTTTAGGCTGCACTTAAGCGAGAAATAAATGTATTGGAAAAGTTGGAATTTAATCAAAATATGAATTACTAAAGAAACGAATTGTGTGATTGTGTAGATGATCACAAATTCTCTCTCTGTTGGATTAATACAGAGAACTACAGTTTCACTTCTTTCAAAATAAACTACTGGAAAAGCAAACCAAAGAGAATAGATATGGCTAGTAAACCAAGTTACACTGGCTTGAAAACTATCTCTCTCTGTCGGATCAAAGTTCAGTTTTCTGTCTCTCACAATCGTGTTATCTTGTGACCGATCTCCCTTCTCATTATATTTGCATCCTTAGGTTTACCAATGTTGTCTTCTTAGCCAACTAAATAATATCATTATATTTTCATAAGCAGAGGAAGTGACATCTTGATCGGATATTACGACATTCACACGTACAGACACATAGATATGCCCTTTTATTATTATAGATCACATACAATTTGTATGAAATTTCACTATAAATACATAAATAAAAATATAGGAAAACATAATTTAAAATATATTTTTGTCTATTGCCTATGGCTCAGCATGGCCAGGTGGGTTAAGGCGTTCGACTCGTAATCTTAGAGCCGTGGGTTCCAATCCCTGTCGCACCAAACATGCTCGCCGTTTCAGCCATGGGAGCGTTATAATGTTAGGTTAATCCCACTATTCTTTGGTAAAGGTGTAGCGTAAAAGTTCGCAGTGAGTGGTGATGACCAGCTGCCTTTCCTCTAGTCTTACACTGCAAAATTAGGGACGGCTAGCGAATATATTGCCTATGTTTAATCTATATAAAAAGCAGTACTGTTATGAAGTGTATGATGTTTCACTATAGCATTGCAATGGGGATAATGGAAAGGATGTTTAATATTGAGCGTTTTATTTTTGTGGTTAGGAAAAAGGATCAGCAAATTAACATTTTTTTATCCACATATTTGAACTTTATGCTTCTCAAAATCCTTCAATATAATCACCAGTTATTATACACGGTCTTCATAGCAGTAAGCTGATGGGTTTACAAAGCTTAAACTTCGATTTCGATACCCACTATGGGTACAGCATGAATAATCCGTTGTATAATTATCAAATTAACAACATATAAAACATTTACTCATAATTATATTACCCTTATAAGATTTTTTGTCTTATTTTATTGATAATTCGCTTTTCAGTGTTAATAATTTCAGGTGATTTTTATAAACAGAAGAGTTCATATAAAATATATTCCTCAGATTTTTATGACTTTTACTCTGTAGTTTTCTTTAGATTTGAAGCACTGTTCACGTTTGTAATACTAATGATATGTTGCTACATTCTAGTAAGTACTAATGCTTATTTCGTCAATTCTATTTGCTTGTTTGCTTATCTATTTATCTCCTTGGTTGCTTCTCTTCATATGACAAATGTTGAATACTTTTCGCCCGGTGGTATATTATGTTATATTTAAAATAAAATTTGTTTCTTCTTGTTTCCTTTAAAAGTATTGCCTGGTTAATTCTTTTCCTGCCATGCTTATAGATAAATAATTCTCTTTATGGCAAGTTTATTTTAGATACACAATAAGAAACAAAAAACTAAACCTGACTGAGCGCTTGCTTACGGTTCGTGAAAATAAAAACAACGACAACAGTGTTTTATATTTTATATTTACATGATTTTATGTATATGTTACATGTGTACACTGTATGTAAAAATTTTAAATCATTCATGGTGAAATATGTAAATTACAACATATCTGAGGGTTAAATATGTTACATTCTTTCATCGTTTAGCTCATATTTCTAATTGGGCTTCGTTTTCTCTTAATAAACTATAACGATTTAGCGACAGTATGCCACTTATGTGTACGGGAATAAGAAAAATAGCCTTTAGAGTATAGATTACCTGCACGACTGCTTTCAATAACCTCAAGGTTGCAATTTTGTAATTTCATTATCATCGTGATATAAGCTTGGCTATTGCAAAAACCAATATTCAGCATTAAACACATTCAGTACGATTTACTTGGTTTAACTGAAAAGGGTAACATTTATTCATAAAGCTTATGCATGCACGTGGATAAATAACACAACTCAGGAGCACACCCTAAGGGTTCTTTTAGTATGGCTGTAAAATTACAGGTTTTTAAGTTTTTTTTCTTTGGGACGTGCCCTTTTATTATTAGAAATTATTAAAATTTCTATATAGAAGTTGATATTTTAAATTGTATATGTAGGTTATAGATGTCTATTTGACTCCAACAGAGTCAGTTGGAGACATTTTTAAAACAATAAATCTTGAAACTACCTAACCCAATCCTAGATGTCAAGTATAGTAAAATACGTCAACCTAACTAGGCTTTTTTTCAGCTCACCAATGACTATGATGAAGTACTGGGGTGGCTGGTGTGGGTTACTTGCGCCCAACTACTTCTCATGTTGGTACACATCTAAACCAGTCTCGCCAGACAGTGACCTACTCTGACCTAATCGTCTCATGGGAGTATTGGTGTTCATATGGAAAGTTTCTAATCTTTCTGTACACCAGTCCTTCAGTGGCTTTGAGAATTTGCAGTTGATATAAAATTCCAAATTCATGGGACAGAGTTTCATGGGACGATACATATATATGTGTGTGTGTGTGTCCATTACAGTGAAATAATTTATAGGAATAATTCTACTGTTTAAAACCGTAAATCGACTGTTTTACATAAAACATGTACATCTACAAAACTAGAATACACGATACTAAAAGAATTTTAAAGGTTTACCATGTTAACAATAGCTTTTCAACAAAGCTTCAATTGCAAAAGGCTTCGTCCTAAAGCTGTTATCCCTAAAGCACACTGTTCCTCTTCAAAGCTTTTCTAGTGTACCAGGATCATGGTTTTTAGCGCCCATTTCAATGATCATGTGGCACAGAAATCAACAGCTGTTAGATCTGGTGTTTTATTCTCTGTGCTTTCGTATGGAATAGTATGAATGCTAGTTTTATTTTACAGTTACTTGAAGTATTTGAAGATTTAACGGTAGGTGTGACTACAAGCTTTATCTTGATGAACCCACACTATGTTGGCCTCGTTTTCAGATGGAGATCTTTGAATATGTTCAGTACCTTTGCTTGATGTCAATGAACGACTTTTACCAGTGACTTTTGTATTTGTGAATTTGCTTACCATAGCAGAGATGTAATTGTATGGTTGGTTCTAGTGTCTCAAGTTGGTTCATATTTCTTTATGTTCTAATACCTTAATGCTATTAAGTAGATGGTATGATCCCGATTTGCATGTATAGATATTTTTCATTTGAAGGAGCTGTTACGTACCTTTTCGAAAGCGATACGTTTTTGTTTTTTTTATTGGTATCGCGTAACGCAAAACAATGTCAAATTATAATTTTCATTCGTGCCGTTTCACTGCGATGTCGTATTGCCTGTGTTTTTCTTGTGGCATGCTGACCTGCACATTCAAAACTAGGTTTTTGTTTGTTTTTGGAATTAAGCACAAAGCTACACAGTGGGCTATATTTGTGCTCTACACACCGCAGGTGTCGAAACCAGATTTCTAGCGGTTTGAGTCCGCAGACATAACGCATTCAGAACTATTTTAATACCACTTAATAAACCTTCTGTACACACGTATTATGTCTTATGATTATTTAATCCATCTTTAACTACATGTAATCGCCAACCCTAACAGTTCATACTTGAGGCCAAGCAGTTATGTATAACTAATTATGTATGCCTTCTTTATTAATTCTTCAAAATTATATAAGGACATAAATTACTTAAACAATTTCGAGAGCAACTGTATCGTGAAGCTTGTTTCTCGACCACAGTGTCAAGTTATCTCTGATATTAACATAGATTTGAAGCCAAACCGCCACAGATACCAAGGGAACGTATTACCAACACCTTTGAGCCACCCGTCCATATATTTATATTAAGCTTTAATTATATTCTACTTCTAATAAAAATTTTTAGAGCAATAAGCACAAAATATTTAAGAAAAAGTTCAATTTTAGGAACAAGACTGTCTTTTCGAGCACTTAAAGAAGCATCATATACATAGGAACGATTTCAAATTGACGAATGATGACTGTCATAAAACCAGAATGTTTCATAAGTTAAAAGTGCCGCAACCCATTGGAAACCATTAACCTGTGTAATAAACATTTGCTAATACCTTATGGTAATTTTAAAAACATTTATCAACATCTAGCTTAATGCACTTCTCCGATAAATCAAATCGTCTAAAACGAATACCATGGTAAATTCTCTCGCTAAACCTCACCCAGAGGTACGATAATTACTATAAAAACAATTTCGTCTTTCCTTTACGTCATTTATAACCATTTAATGGGTAAAATTTTGCTGTGATTAGCAATTAAAAGCGTAAGACTCACCACTGGACTGTAGACGTAATAACATAAATAGTATAACAGTGTTTTCAGTTTCACTTCAGTCAATATAATGACCTGTGAATATTTTGAAAACTAATCGTGAGGATCGTCAAAAATAAAACGAACAGGAATACTTTTTTATTTACCTTCCCTTTCTCACTCTCTGCTCCGGTTGGTACAACGCCAAGTCTACCGAGTTACAACGCTAAATTCAGGGGTTCGATATCCCTCGGTGGGCTCAGCAGATAGCCCGATGTGGCTTTGCTATAAGAAAACACACACACACGCACATTCTCGCTCCCGTTTGTTCACGAGGGCTGTTGTGGGCGTGACTTTATGTTAGCTTTCCAAACTGTTAATCCGAGGGGCTGTGGTTTGCGTTCCGTTTCCACAAATTCATGCATTATGGCAGTGACGGTGAGGTTTCTGCTATTTGATTTGAGTAGCTCAAGAGTTAGGGGTAGTTGTCATTGACTAGTTGCCTTCCTTCTAGTTCACCTGTTCAAAATTAGCAATGTCTTTGTTTTTTCTAGAAATATCTGATACATTCTAATGTTCCTATTTTTCTTTTATTTATTTTTATTGACAAACTTTCTAACTAACACCACAGTTCATCCGTAAATGGTAAGTTATATTTAGTTTGCAATACGGTATGCGCCATTTTTTATTTTTAATGTATGTCTTTATAGTGTCTTTACATGCTCAAAATCTTACTATAATGGACGTAGCTTGTATATCACTATCTATGTATGTGACCAAAACTCCATCGCTATCCATTAAATGGCAACATGAAAAACAATCCATAAAAATTACTTGGCTTTCAAATCGACTTATCTTCATGTGCAATTAATATATGTTTGAAGTCTAAGAATTCCTTAGACTATTTTGTCTTTTTGTTTTAGATATTTAAGATATTAAGCTTACAACATTGTCTAAAGAACCAGACTAAGACCACAGTAGGTCCATAGTCAATTTCAGTGCTTTCTCCATAAATCCTAATTTATTCTATTAAAACATTGCCACTAAATCAACCTTTCAATAATGTAATGCTATTTAAAACACTCCTTTGTTCAACTAAGGAAGAAAAGTGCCGGCGAAAGCTATTTAAAAAATTGTAATCACTAAGGGTCCATTTACACCCTGGGCTTATCGGCAGCCGTGTTGCCTGTCTTTTGGTTAGTTGTTGTTTTGAATTAAGCACAAAGCTACACAATGGGCTATCTGTGCTCTGCCCACCACGGGTATCGAAACCCGGATTTTAGCGTTGTAAATCCGCAGACATACCACTGAGCCACTGGGAGATCTTTTGGCGAGTTTTACCACAAGGTGTTTTCAGGTTTGTGTCAAATAATAGAGAAATAGTCAGAGGGAGGCAAACAAGTGTATTGGAAAATGTCTTCTTTGTGAAATTGACATAGCTCTACAGTCAGGTATTTCTAAGATTTTATTAAATCCAATCACAGACTCATCCTTTTCGAAGAAGTGAGATTGTTCATGAAGGGACTGAAATCATACCGAAAACTCATTTGTGATTTTATTGCTTCAGTTGTTAAGTCGTTGATTTATATATATTTATTATTTTTGTTTACATAGCGACACGATTGACAAGTAATATAAATCTCTAACAGAAGAAATCAGAGAGGCTCGTGTATCTAATAGTACAATGTAAAAAAGTCAGTTTGGAGACAAAAATGTGAATATTAAGAGACAAGGCACAACGATGTAGAAGGTAAAAACTCATTGCAGTTTTGTATCTTTGTATTGCGTAAACTCTAATATATTGACACAATTTTATAGTTTTCAATATTATTTAAGAACTGAGACACTAAGTGATGCTACTGACTCTCGCTTTGTTTGTTTTGAATTCCATGCAAAGTTGCACGATGGCTACCAGCGGTAGCCGTTCATAATTTAGCAGTGAAAGACTACAGAGAAGGCAGCTATTCATTGCGTTCACCGCCAATCTTTAGACTACTTTTTAAACAAAAAATAGTGGGACTTATCATTACAATATAATGGCCCCATGGCTGAAAGGACGAGCATGTTTGGTGTGACGGGGATTCGAACCATCAAATTACGAATCGAATGCCTAAACCACCTGTCCATGCCTAGCCCTCTCTCACTTTGTTTCTTGCTAAAACATTAACTAACGTTACCAAATTTTACTTCGTTTCTTGCTGAATTCTGATACATCCAATCTCTGTTGATTCTGTATCACCTACAGCTTACAGTTCCTGTATATTGTCCAACTGGGGTTTGGTGTCGTCACACTGGAGATCAGTAGGAACAAAAGTATTACAGTATACCATTGAACGGTGCTCTCCCCCGAACATCCATTCGTTTGTATTAGTACCCTAACTTCAGAAAATGCTCCCCCCGAGCACGAAAGTTCTTGAACCTATATATTTATTGGCACTCCTTATGTTAGCCAATTCTTTTGAGCCCTGTTTTTGACTCGAGCACTTCTGAAATTTCGGGGCATATTTTCCCCGGTGGTTTCCACAATCTGTATTCCTTTACTATTGTTTTTTTTATTGCTATCTATAATCACGGATTTTCCTGGATCACATGACATTTTCAATACAAACTATTTATGCTTATTTGTTATAAAGTATGTTTTAAAATCTGTTTATTTTTATTCATGAAAACTGGTTATTCTATAATTGAGCGCTGTAGAGAATAAAAAGGGAACAAATTTAATTTGGAGCAAATAGATTCATGTAACCGACACATAACACAGTATTTTGTTTTATTCCTGATAGCTGTGTTCTTGGTCTTGCATGGCCAAGCGTGTTAAGGCGTGCGACTCGTAATCTGAGGGTCGCGGGTTCGCTAGCTTCAATTACATGCAAAATCGATGACGTCAGTTCAAACCTTACAAACGTGGAACCATGGTGACACGCAACTGTATTATAAATATGTATCCCAAAACAGCTGGTATGTGTGTTAAAACTTTTATTAAAATAAAATGGAAAACAACGTTTCGAACTTCTCAAGTTAACAAAGAGAGTTTGCACCTGACAATTGCCGGGCACATGTCTTGAGGACGAGAGTGTAAATGGGTATGGAATTTTACGGGACGTTGCAGTATATGTTAAGTTATTACGTAGTTAGTTTAGGTATGGAGATGTTCCTTTTTAGTGGTTTAATTTGGGTTTAAGTTGGCGTATAAGTAGGGTTCTTTGATTTTACGTTTGTTTGTATTTGTTTCCCTGCTTAGTATCCGGGTTTTTGTTATGGTTGTATTATGTTTATTTGATTTGCAGTGTTGAAATGTGTGTGAAGGTATTTATTTGTTTTTGTTCTTTGAATCTAGTTTTCATTTTCTGCTTGTTTCTCCAGTGTAAAAGTCGTGACAGTTGATGCATTGCATTTTATAAATAACGTTCGTGTTGTGTTTATCAGTGTAGTTTCTTATATAGTATGAACCTTAGTTCAGTACCTGTTTTCTGAATAAATTTGGTTTATATTACAAATCTTTATGTTAGTTTCTTAAACGATTATAGGCCACTGTAAAGCCATTCTTTTGTAACAGAAATAAAACGAATTACGTAATATCTTCTGAGAGTAACCAGTAAGAAGAGCATTCCTTCGCGTACAAGTATTTTGTATTTCTAATTGACTTAATAAAATGGTGAAAGTGAGCACGTGTCCTAGCGACCTGATTACCATGACTATTAAAACTCCGCCCGATAAATGACACTGAATGCACGAGCTGAGTAGCAAGTAACTTCCTTTCTACCAAGAACATAAATGCGCGTGGCGTGAACACTATTGACGTCACTACTAGTACGGCTGACTTTCGTACAAGGTCGAGGGCAACGGCCTCCTGGCTCTATGAGAATTGTATTATGCACTTGTTTTAATCAAGTAGGTTTTTGTAACTATGTAAACATCCGTTTTCAAACTGGTCTGTTTTTAATACTGATAAATAATTAACCATAACCCTTTACTAAAAATAACATTCACCGAAATTTAGTTTTCAGGCCGAGCGCAGAAATTTGTCTCAACGTTATCGAGTCTTTCTTTGAATAAAGGATCTACAGTTGGTTGACGTAAGCACAAGTTATTAAAAAAATATATTTCATTCTGGGCGGGGGCATATCTAGAGCAGTAACGGCGAGAGCTGCTTAAATTTCTGCAGAGCATCTAAGATATTGCATTATTTCAGGGTTTATATAGATGTCTCAATAATTAATTTTTTAGATGTAGACTAACGGACAGATTTTTGCTGTTGAAATGTACTTAACACCTTAGTTTAATAGTTGTTGCATGGTAACACCCTAGCAACCAACCAGATCTCATAACTGCACAGTTAGTTTAACAATGTCTGTACCTACCACAGTTTTTACGCTGTAAAGATAATAAAATAATTTGAATCGTATCTCATCGTCTGTGTAATCGCAAGAACATCATTTTAAACCTTGCCGATTTATTAAATAATACTTTCTGGCAAGGTTCTCAAGTAGTTCATATTAAATAATTTGCATAAAGAACAAAAGAAAACTCGGCATGAATTCAGAACATATGTATCTGTATTGGCAGCTTTGGTTGTATGGTACGGTTGATGCTAGCGAATTTACGTCATAGCAGATTTATTGATCCTTCTATCGATCTTAATTCCCCGACAAGTTAGAATATGTGTTATGTCACACTATTATTTTTTGTCGTCAGATTACTAAGTTTTTTCGTATAAAAAGAGAAAAGTTGAATATACTGTTAGTACATCTAGTGTTGGAGATATAGTTGGAATATATTGGCGTTTTAATGTTCGGTTTGCCATAAACGTGAAATGTAAGGGACTAAACATATATTCAGAAGTATAAGGTATTCCAGTTTACACTGAGGTGTTTGTCTTATTTTTTTAATCATAAATAAATGTATAGGCCTATATACATAACATATAACTTTAAAGTTATAAGGCCCAGCAAAGTGGGCCTACAGTCCTATCATCAATATGTAAAATATAGTCACTTAGGAGAGTGCAAAATACATGTATAGTGTCTATAATCTGTATTCAAATATTATGGACAGTGAATGTTCAGATTCCCTGGATTTCAAGAATTAACTTCACAAATAAACAGTGGGCGGCACCGTGGCAGGTTGGCAACACCATGGCACTAACCTAGTACCATTGGCGCCATCTATAGTGAATCATTCACTATAGATGGCGCTAATGGTACTGTGAATGTGAATGTGACGTTGACAAACAGAAGTTGTGATAAACAATTATTCACTATGTCAAGCCTGAAAAACCAACAGACACTGCATGGGTTCTTTAAACCCATTCATGAGGCTGGACCTGATCAATATGCTGCAGCCAATCAGATTGAATCTGAATTGTCAACTGAATTGTCATCACCGTGGCCTTCTACCAGTGCTGCCACTACCATCTCAGGTCCAGTTTGGGACATTGGAAATTACATTTCTGATGATGTCAGCATTGGTAAACAGGTGAGTCGACTCCTCTTTATATTAATTTTGTATTAAAAATCATTCAATCACTGATGAGTTTTAGACTGAATATTCATTGCTGTTAGTAATTGTAGACCTACAGCCACAGGATGTATGGCCTGCTCTGTGAAGTACAACTTTAAGCCTTTCTCTTCGAGGTTATTGTACTCTCATAGCATATTTTCCTATGTGCAAAATAACTTAATTAAAACTATGTCTTTCTGTTTCTTTTAGATAAACGCTGAAACCAAACAAAAAATGCCACCTTGAGAATGCTTGGAAGCCAGGGAGTGATTATGTTTTTCCCCAGTTTTCTCAGCGTCGTTAGCTTTCACAGTGGAGATGGCTACTCTACAGTCAACATGCAAAGGGTGCTTTCTGCAACCCCTGCTGTCTTTATGCTCCTGATGGTGCTGGTGTTGGAAGCCAGAAATTGGGACAACTAGTGAAATTTCCATACACAAACTGAAAGAAGGCTGTTGAAGACTTCAAGGCACATGAATTGAAACAGTACCACCAAGACAGCAAAGAAAAAGCTAACAATTTTCTACAGGTCGTAAACACAAGTTCATCTGTGCACTTGCAGCTTGATGCAACTTACAAGCAAGAAATTGAACAGAACCGGCAATATTTAATGCCTATTATTGATACTATATTGCTGTGTGAGAGACAGGATTTAGCTTTGAGGGGAACATATGATTCTGGTCCAATGTTTGTTGGTGAAACTGATGAGGAGCCCATCAATAATGATGGGAATTTTCGGGCAAATTTGCGCCAAAGGGCAAAGGGTGATGTCAAGGTTTCAACAAGCTTTAAGAGTACAAAGAGGAATGCTTCGTATTTGAGTCCTCAAATTCAAAATGAAATCATCAATGCCTGTAATGCTCATGTTCTTGATGCTTTGGTCAAAAGGGTTAATGGTGCAAAGTGTTTCTCAATATTAGCTGATGAAACAACAGATATTTCAGGCATTGAGCAGTTTTTGCTTTGTGTTAGATATTTTCATGCCAATGACAACTTTGTTTCAATGAGAGAAGATTTTTTGCAATTTATACCTGTTTATGAAGTGACAGGCAGAAACTTGGCTGATGTTATCATAACCAATCTAACAAAATACTGTATTGACATGGCTTACCTGCGAGGACAAGGGTACGATGGTGCTACCTCTATGAGTGGGAAATTCAATGGTGTCCAGAGACACATAACGGATAAATTCTCACTTGCACCCTATGTACACTGCAGTGCCCATTCCATAAACTTGGCAATTTCTGATGCTTGTAAAGAAGTTCCTGTGCGAAATTACATGGGAGTAATTTATAGCATTGAAAACTGTCTCAGTACACTCAAACGAAATCACGTTTTGGCTCTTTCGGTGGGGAATAAAGCACCTTAATCCCCCAAAAAAAGTTAGAAAGGTCTCTGCCCCACCCGATGGGTTGAGAGCCATGACTCAGTCATTGTCTTTCTAGAATTAATCCATGCAGTTGCAGATGCCCTTGAGACCATATCAGGTTGACAAGATAGAGATTCTGCCACGTAAGCCAATCAATTATTGTGTTCTGTAACACAGCCAGAATTCATCATCACTCTAATTACCTTTACTAAATTGTTTTCCTTTAGTTTACCTCTGTGTAACTTACTGCAGTAACAGAACAATGATTTAGGTACTGCGATGCATCACATAGAAATAGCGGAGGGTTTAATCCGTTCACTCAGAAATAATACTGTGAATGAATTTAACAACATTTTCTGTGAGGCTCAAACTCTGTGTAGTGAACTTCAAATTGACATCATAATGCCAAGGCAGGCTAAAAGACAAACGTACCGTGCTAACTCACAAACCACTAGCCCTGAAGAGTACTTTCGCATTATTGTATTTGACATTTATTGATCACTTTCTTTTACAAATATGTGACCGTCTCTTCAGTCACAAAACTCTCCTTCACAAACTTCATGTGTCTACTACCATCAGGATTTACCATAGAATGGTCAGAACCTACAGCACAATAATGTCACCAAATTAAAGAGTCGGTCAGTATATTACAAGGCTGACATTGACAGCACTTTACCAGCTGCAGTAGGTGAACTTAGGGTTTGGTACAAATCACTTGCGAACAACAGACCAAAAAATGTCATAGATGCATATGCAGTGTGCAATGCAGAAATGTTCCCAGTTATTTCTAGACTGTTGAAAGTATTTTCCACAGCTGCCTGTATTAACGAGCTCAGTGGAGCGTTCGTTTTCAACTTTCAGAAGACTCAAAACGTATTTGAGAAATACCACCACTGAAGATCGATTGAATGGCCTGGCCTCGTTATACATTCACTGTGATATTAAAGTTGAACCAGACTTGTGTTGTAGATGTCCTGGCAAGAACGAACAGGCATTTGACCCTTTCACAGATATTCGATTGTATTTCTCTAGTTCTGACAAAACTTGCTGTATTAAAAGAGTGTTCAATCAGAAACTTTGCATTTGACCATTTGTTGTGTGTGAAATTATCTGCCATGCAATCACGGATCTTTATGGAACTTCACAGATGGCAACTGAACTTGTCTAAAACGTTTGAGGTCCATGAGGAGAGTTTTGGGGAAACCCTTCCTTGGCTACGCTCCTGAGTGCAAATGCAGGAATTACCATGTTATCCATTCTAACGTCACAGCTGTGATTCTGCATGAATTCCATTACCAGCATACACTCTTCTACTGTATTACTTATATACACACAGGCCCGACATGGCCAGGTGGTTAAGACGCTCGAATCGTAATCTGAGAGTCGCTGGTTCGAATCTTCGTCACACCAAACATTTCCGCCCTTTCAGCCATGGGTGCGTTATAACGTGACGGTCAATTCCACTCCTCATTTGTGAAAGAGTAGCTCAAGAGTTGGCGGTGGATGGTGATGACTAGTTGCCTTACCTCTAATTTTACACTGCTAAATTAGGGACGGCTAGCGTAGATATCCCTTGTATAGCTATGCGCTAATTTCAAAAACAAACATACACGCGCGCACATCGTGTTCTATATAAATGCTTTCCATCATAAGAGTGACGTTTTAACTTTAGGATTACACAAATCCATCCTCTAGCTTCATCTACGGAAATAAATTTCTACCTTTCATTAATAAGTCATGTACAATGGTAACTGTGGATCATTGTCATTCAACATGCTTCTCGCCAATGTATTCATTTGTTTATGGACTGGTTTCTTTATGTAATAGTCTCCTTATTCTTAGAGGGGCAGGTGAAGTATTCTTAACCTCAGAATATTGACTCCTTGATTTACTTATCAACTATTAATTCATTACTTAAAGCAGATTTATTTTTCTGCCAGTATTTGGGAGCAGTTTGCATTTCTACAACGGGATTTCGTGGCAGTATGTCATTTCACGTTCCATCGAAATATCTTCTATTCTGTAGTCTACTTCTTTCATTATGAGGTAACAGTTGTTTAGTTGATCATTTGAGATCATCTGGACATCCGTCAGAATAAGTTTATGTATCACCTCTCTCTGATTTTATTATTCTATCATTTTAGGTTTTTATTATCAAATTATTCTAAATCACGTTTCATTTACAACTGGATAGCTGCTTTTAACCACATAAATTTATTTTGCTTAAGCCTAATTTCCATGTTTTTTTTCCATTTTTGCATGGAGAAATTTGATAAAATAATTGGCCAATCCTTTCCATGTATCCAGCATGTTCTATTTTTTTTCTTACTCTGCTCCTAAACTTTGCTCCAGATAGTTTCATCTCGTGTAACACTCCAAATGTATGCAAATTGTAGAGAAAAATCATAACACCAGTTCCAAATACTGCTTTCTATAAATGTAAACACAATGTCAGACAATTTCAGAAGAGCACGAATTTATGCAAGGGTAGAAGACCAAGAACTGAATTTTATTGAGCTCAAATTTTGTCTGAATTAGCACAGTATTTTCTTTCATTATTTGCTGAAGCTCTAATTAAGCTCAGAATGTGTAAAGCAAATGAACTGATTTTGTTTTGCCTCACTTTACTATGATTCAGTTTCGAGTTATTTTAGACCTCTAGTGCGTGTGTATCAAAAAACTGTACAACTGTAACAATACAAACATGTAACCGAGAGATAAAGCCTATAAATATACAAGATAGCACGCTAGATAAATGGCCGTGTCCGTTACAATATGTTTAATGTTTAGATTTTAGTATTATCTGTGTTTCAGATAATCTTTTAACCACACACACACACACTCACAAACGAAATTCAGTTTAGACGGATATAAGATTTATAGAAAAAAATAAATATTAAAAATGTTATTTAGGGTTAAGTACGCCCATTAAATATAATTTTAAAAGTAATATTGTTGATAACCTTACTCGTATATTAATTATATTTAAGTAGGTTATATCGGTAAAATTACGTTATCTAATAATTTTATATTTCACCAACAGTGACACTTGAATTCCACAGTTTTGAAGAATTTGTAAGTTATCACCCAAATCTAATAAGAATTAGTGACTTAAATAGCAAACGACCTTTGGGCGTGTAGAAACAAGTAGCAGTGGTGATACTGTATTTAGTGTGGCAAATAAATGAATTTTATTCTTGCAACTAATGTAAGACTTATTCATACTAACAAAGCTTCCATCGAAACAGATAAATGTCATTTTATTTTCACATTTAAAAACTTTCATAACAAAATTTATTTGCTACTAAACCAGATCTAAATAGTGATCATCTTCCACCTTGTGTTCCTTTAAATGCAAAGAGAAAAAAAAAGATAATTAGACCATTGCTATAAGCAAAATGGGATAATAATTTGATAAAGCTGTAGCATATTTGTTGAAAATACACTTGTAAATCAAAAGTTTGTACATGGAGATAAAAAGTAGCAGTAACATTCATACAGTGTTCTCGTTGATAATTTTATCAAAACAACAGATAAAACTGTACGAAACTGTTGCTCTAAAAATCAAATTGATCTTTAGATAAAAAAAATAGTAATTACAAATAAACCGTAATGATAGACATGGAGGAATTTGTAATTATCTAGATAATGAAAACGATATAAAGTCCTTTTGGAAAGTTTAGAATTAAATAACAACAGTTCTAAATACAACTGATCAGTTTTTTAACGTAATGATGTAATAACAGAGACATTGTTTTGTCAACGTGTAAAATGTAAGAGCAGCTGACGACATAAACATAAGTATTTTATAAAAATAGCAGTTATTCATACCAAACCAAAGAGTCTATTTTCTGATAAGATTTCCGTATTTCACCAATCTAATGATGATTAAAGTAATTTCGTCTTCAATAAGCAAAATATAACAGTTTATGAAATTAAAAGAGCATTTGAAACCGTTAAAGATACGGCATCTTTCCTAAAAATGTTCAGTACGTTATAGAGAAATATTGTTCAGGTAATTTTTATCAAATGTTATCCATTTTGTTTGTTTTTTATTTACCTTTTCAGTTAATTTTATTTTCTCTAAATTATTGGAAAAATAATGTTATTACCATGATTCCAAATCTTAGTAAAGTTATAATCAACTTTTCAATTCCAGGTCAATAATTGTAATGAATTCTATGGCTAAATTATTTAAAGAAAATCATTAATACCAGGTTATAAACAATCTTGAAGACAAATAAGTTAAATTATGTAACATTTTAATGAAGATTCGTAAAGTAACACAAAATGTCATTAATTATCTAACCATAATTGGCTTATGAGAACTGAATTTGTTGATATTGAAAACGCTTTCATAAAATACTACATCAAGACCTAATTTTAAAATGAATTTATGTTCTGTCAAAATTAACAATTCTGGTTTTTATTATCCTGAACCAGAAGTTTCACAAAATGTTGTCTGTTAGATATTTTATTTAGCGTAACTATATTAATCTAGGGATATTCGGTTGGTTTTAATAATTTCTATATTTCTGTAATTTGAGGAGAATTATTTTTAAGCCTAATTAAATTCAGTTTATCACTTTCATATTTAAAGTTACATAATTAAATGAGCTGCTTCTGAAATGGACGTCAGCGTTCAGATTATTAATGCAATAATTAAATCAGTGAGTTCTCATAAACATTTTAATAATTATTTGAAATTTTTTACAGAAACTTCAAATTTTGTTCTGAGGTTAGATGCCAAAGAATCTTTATTTTACCAAATTTTTACAAATACAATTTTTCTTTATTATTTTGAATGATAAAATAGGTTTTCTAACTGAACATTTATTGAAAATAAAAATTTTATTTCTAAAGATATTCAAGTAAGAACAGACTATAACAAAATAAATAAGTGTAATTTATATAGGTATCGAATCGTTTGATTTAATGATAAAAGTTATTTTTAAATTGTACGTGATTTTCATTAGTTTTAATGCCATGTTGTTATTTATTCTTGTATTGATATGTATATCTTAGCTGTTTTCTCACGTTTTAAATTTTACTTATTATTCCAATTTTATATACACAATGATATGTTTTTACTTATTTTGATATTTTATCTTATTATTTTACTTGCTATTGATACCTTGTTTTTTGTCCTCCAGTCGGACAGAGGTAAATTTACGAACTAACGAGGTTGAATTCCCCACTGTGAACACAGCGGGTAGCCTAAAAATGCTTTGTTTTAAAACAGACCAAGTTATTTATTTTTATGGAAGTTGAATTTTTTATTTTGATATTTAAACCTTTAATTTTATGGTTTAGATGTCTTATATATTATTATATAAATAGTATACACTCGTAAAACAGAAACGTGTAAAAGAGGAGTGAGTGATGACTCTTACGAAAGAGACATGACGTCATTAAAGTTTAACTAGAGCTTGAACTATGTGGACGGAGGTTTTGATAGTCTTTTGTTTATTGTTGAGAACTGAAATTACATTCACTTGAAATCCATGTCTTGATCACGATGTGCAGAACGTCAATATAAAAAATAGATGTAATTCAGTTCTCCCCAGTGGCACAACGGCATGTCTGCGGTCTCACATCGCTAAAAACTGGGTTATGATACCCTTGGCGGGCGTAGCAAAGATAGCCCGAAGAGTACCTTTGTGGTTGTTTCCAAACAAACCAACGAAAACAAAAAGTAATTTTAAAGCTGTCTGCAAGAAATAATACAGAACACTGAAATTTATCCTTGTTAAAAATTAAACAAAGAACTGACGAAGACGCACAAAAACCATTATTCATAAAATAAATAAATAGAATACAACGTTAAAATCGATGCAAAATTAAAACCATTTTTAAAATGTGGACTCCATGTTTTAACGTTTACAACGCTATCTTCAAGACGTGATAAACGTCGAAACACGAGTAGTTCAGGTTTTAGAAATGGTTTTAAATATGCATCTATTTTAACTTTGTGTGTTGTTTACCTATTGCTTTAACATTATACGTAAACGCCAATGGAATATCTACTATTTTCGTGTAAACAATCTTACACAGGAAAAAACTAGAAGAAATTTTGTGGCAAGAATGAACGAATATAAAGAACACACCATTCTGATAAAAATACAGAATTGTCCTGGAAAAATGTATTTCCGGGATATAGAACAAACGAGAGCGATTGTAGGCCCATCGACTCAGGTAGCTTTCATAAAGTAAGAAAAATCAAAGACTGTTTATACACCAACACGATGAAACAATCTCAAAGTAAATAGTTAGGCATTAAAATCACAAGTGTTACGTACTTTTTATGTTTTATGTTTTTCGTAGACTAAACGCAACAGAAAAACACAGATAACAGCTTGTATAATTTATTACACTAAACTATTAACAGATATAACATAAATTATATAATAACAGTGACGGATATTAAGTTACAACATTCGAAATTAATTACAAAACAAAATAATACTAGTTTCAAACTTCAAAATTTATCACAATACAAAATGGTACTGGCCTGTATCTAATATAATGATCTAAAATGAAAGTCTCAAATTCCAGTCTAGGGTGTGAATTTGGTCCCACGAAGAAATTTCGAAACTTAAATGAAGAAGTTCAGAAACAGTTCACAGTTTAATAAATTCGACGAAGTTCCTTTCACGATGCCTCCGATGAACGTCACAAATTCGCCGACTCTCAGCACAAGCAGTAATTCAAATGAATCGTAGAGATTAACGAAATAAAATCACAGCTTCCGTAGATCTAACTTCAGTCACAAATCCAAGTTGAATAATCACAGCAAACACTTAATCTTTCTCAAATAACTGACTCTCTTCTTTTGAAATAAAACTAATGTCTGACTCTCCTGTCTCTCTCGCATCTTCGTCTGTTTATATATTGTAGGCCTAGACCCCTCGAATAACCGCGAAATTTCTACAGATCTCCAGAGCAACCCGCGCATGTCCGTTCTTGCACGAGACTAAACGTCTAGACACGAAGTCGCCAGCACTTCATTTACAAACATATGATTGGTCTACTTAATTCAAGAAAATTCTAAATGTTACCCTAAATGAATAACAACATATTTTATTAGTTTAAACTTCGAAACAATAATATAAATATGGAAACATAGATAATAGAAATGAAAATCCAAACACAACACATGTTGTCGTTTACAAAATATTTACACATTTACATAACACAAGTTTGTGACTACTATTGATCAAATCATCATTTGTTCTACTGACTACGTTATAATAACCGTCAGCCAATTACACCACCTCCACTTTAGTCATCCTGGATACCAGGTAAGCATGTGCAAAACTACTGCAAACTGGCAATTCGGCGCCTGGTAAGGGAAAGTGGGTTTCTTCAGAATCCCTCTCCTTTTACATCTGTGTTTTAGATATTGGATTCACAAGCCTCACCTTAGATTCTATAGGTCTCTGCCTTCGTAGAAATGTTACGCTTTGGATTTTTGGAGTTAAATCCTGCGACCCCATAAATTCTATTTGTCAGTTTTTTTTGTTTTCTCTTTGTAAACTTTGCTCCCGCAGTTTCTTCAAACTAAAACTAATAGTGTAATTAGAACTGGAACAAGCCTCACGGGATGACTGGGCCTTTTTGACTTTCCTCGCAACAGTTTGTTTTTCTCAGTGTTGTTGTTCCATAATTTTTATAAATTGTCAGGTTTTTTTATACCTATGTATATGTATGGGAAGGATTCTTAACAGGATTCTCGGATTTGTTGGCGATAAATTTCAACAATAAACAGACAACACATAATCTACTTGATTTAAAATATATATTCAAAACAAGTCGAACGTATACAAATGTTCATTACACAGTGAATCACTAAAATTGTATTCATTTCTTTAAATAATTATCTCTTTTCGTCATGAGTCCAAATAGACTGTTTTAATTATTTTAGAACACAATTTATAAGACGAATTATTCTCCTTTACTTGGTTAATACATTATAATAAATATTAAATATACTTACGTTTCCCCATGTTTTACCACAGTTATATCCAGAGCTTTAAATAATTTTTTTTTGTGTCGAAAGTCCCCACAGGCGGGTTCAATTACTTTAGAATACCTTTAACAAGACGAGTTATTATTTTATATCTATGTTATTACAATACGAGCTATGATACTTTCTATTTAGAAACCGTCTTTTTACGCTCTTCATGACTTAACTCACGTGATTGCCTATATATAAATAACCCGACTGAGAAGTAGAACTTTCTACAAACTACGAAACTTTATGATATAACAATACTCATCTAAAACAACAAGAAAAAATCAGAAGGTTCGAATAACGACGTCAATTCAGAACAGTTAAACAACACGATAAATAACAATTTCTCTTCAGGTGTTACTCCGAACTAAGCAGTTGCTGCCCATTTCACTTTTGTTTGTTCGTCAAGAATGTTCAACCTAAATTATGTGTACAAAACAAAATATTACTGTGTTTATTTCAACGAAGTTTGAATAATTGGACATGAATTTCAATACCTGTCAGTGTGAATGTTTTTGTTTTTGTATATTGATTTAGTAAAGAGGTATTAATGTTACTACTTGTTTGTTTGCTAAGGAGCACAAAACTGCACTTTAAACTAGATGTGCTCTGCTCACCGCAGATACCAAAACACAACTTTCAACGTTATAAAGCCTTAGACTTTCCCTTAGTCACCAAAATGCCAATTTCCATTTAAAAAGGAAGATTGGTTTATTCTGTAATTACTGTCGTATACATAACCAATCCAGGAACTCATAAGGCAAATGCCCCTAGAAATCTCCAATCAAGTTCTTCAGTTTTGTTGTTATAATCCTGATGTACAATCATTATGGATTCCTCGATCTTTATTTAGAAGAATTATCTCATATTCGTATTTTCATGTAAATCTTTTACATTTATTTTTTGATCTTTCAATTTTCCGTAAATTATTTATTGAATTTCTCCTTTACTTTCACTTTCTTATCGATTTTCTTCTAATTTTCCATATCTTTTTTTATTATTCATCGGCTTACCACTGTTTCATTACATCCGACGAGTTATCGCTGTAAGTCCGCCTAATGACCATTGGTTGTGATAACATACATCCATAAGTCCATTCCGCTTTAATAATAGCAAAATAATTTTATTTCTTCCATTATACGTTCTATCATTTCACGAACTAACAATAGACCTAACTTGTAAATAACACTTAGAAACGCTTAATTAGGAACTAAACTTTTTATATTTACGATGCTTCTCACATTTCTGTCTCTTGTCGAAACACAAGCTCAGTATTCACGAAAGTAAGTTAAACAAACTAACAGCCTTACTAGTTCAGTAAATTACAATAACATAGTTGGTAATCAATCAGTCCTTCCTTCGTCGTCTAACTCGTAAACATAAAGAAAACTCCTTTAGCCCAAAAGAATAAAACCTTTTAAATTATAAAACACGTAGACTAAAATAATTCAAAAGTTTTCTTCATAGTATATTGTTTTTGCATTAAGCTTTTCCCTAAAGGGTAATTCTGTTATTTCAAAAGTTCAAATATTCACATATATCTCTGTTTTATGTATCATCTCAGCAGGCAAGAAATGTACAGAAAACTTCACCTGAACATGCCTACATGTGTCAAATCTGTGTTACGAATGTGACGTTATTTAATCGAATTTTCTGAACATAAGTAAGCGGACTATATATTGATAAAAGCTAATGGAATAGAATAACTAGTAGTTTATAAGTTAAGAAGCCCGTCATATCTGACAAACTGAATGGAATTGGTTAAAGAAACGGGATAATACTGTAGGTACATTTTTATATCATAAATGAGTCTTAGGGTAACAATAACATACCATATAAATGCAAATACATTGCGAAAATATTTTATTTTTTTCACATTTTAAGCTTATTATAAGCTTAACTTCAAACGAAACCTAAAATCTCCACATCTAAAATTTTATAGTCTTTCTTATTACCTACAGTACCTGTAACTTGATTTAGCGTACAGAAAAATTTTTTTATCATTAACTCCAATTACCGCAATGACGAGAAAGCCCAGTTATATAGAAAATTATATATGTAAAAAAACGGCTAGTATGGATGTAAAAAGCACTATATAAAGGGGCGAACGTTTCCACCTTCTTCGGTTATCGTCATACACACTTGCAGTTAGTTGGTCGTCCCTTAAGTTTTTTAAAGCTCATTTATACATGGATATATGTATGTGCTTATTATGCTAAGAAAATATTCAGGTTAAAAAAACAGTTTAACAAAAATTGCAATATATATATTTATGTATGCATTATTCAGGCTATTTCACGAAGTATTTCTAACTTTACACTTCAAAATATATTATCCGTTTGATTGTGAGTTGTCTTAATCAAAAGAAGCATAAAACACAACCGATATTCTTTTATTATACATTTTTCTTTCCTGGTGAGGCCGAGCATAACATAATGATTAAGCAGCTTGTCTCGAAATCTGTAGTTCGCAGAATTTAATCCCGTAACTGAATATTCCCGCTCTTTCATCTCTGGGGGCGTTACGGATAATTCTAATTTTCGTTCGAAAAGAGCAGACTGAAAGTTAGTGGTGTATGGTTTCAACTAGCTGCCTTCCGTCTACTCTATCACTTCTAAATTGGAAACAGCTAGAGCTTTAGCTTTACGCGAAATTTAAAGAGACAAACACATTTTCCTAGATCCCGATCACTTCTGGAGATGCGCAGTGAGGACATTATTTGATCCTGATTATCGTTATCTTATAGTGTAATCTGCGCTTGTGAACATTATGTTAACAAGTATTTAATATCAGTTTAATCTATTGTTATTTGTTATGGATTTCTTTCTCGGCATTTATCATTGTTTTGTTTTAACCTTAAAGAAAAGAAGCATAGATTTAAATAACAAGTTTCACATAATTTGTTTTTGTTTAACGTCAAATTTTACTAACAGTTCCAAGGAACTTCTGGGGAAGTTTGAATAGCCATTCACGAACGACTGATGTAAAAATAATCTTACAACGTCTTAGATTTACAACCTATTTTCCTACAGATATAGCACGCTACGTCAACTTTATGTCTGGAACCTAACGCTAGGTGTTATTGGTAAGTGATACAATGAGATAAAAGTATCTACAACTATAACTTTTATAGTAAACAATTCTCTTTTTTATTGTTTTTGTTGTTAAGTGCCAACTTGTACAATGGGAACTTAGTCTACTACGGGAATTGAACCGCGAATTTCAGCCTTTTATAAGCGCTCAAACTTATCGTTGAGCCACCAGGGGGTGAGAGGGAGGCTAATTTTGTGCACGATTTACATGTCTATCAAAATGACAGATAGCATAGAAATTTGTTTGTAGTTAAGCACAAAGATACACAAGAGCTATCTGTGTTCTGCTCGCCACGGGTATCATAAATCCGGTTTCTGACTTTGTAAGTCCGTAGAAATATCGCTGTTACACTGGAGAGCTTGTTTAATAATATTCATTTTCTTCTCATTTCGTGCACCTAGAATAACACCAGAAAGTGCATCAACGAGTTTTAAAAACGAACGGTTGAAAAATATAGATCATGTCTGATTACCAGTGGTATAACAGTAATAATAAATATCTTTAGCGCATTGAAGAGGTAATCACAAAACATAAAATTACAAGTTCGATTTTTGAAACATATCTTTGTATAAAGAGAATCGTAGCTTTATGTTCTGTTGGGGTCAAGAAACTACATGTAAAGAAAGCAACGATCTTGCTAATAAATTTAGCTTGTGTAAATTTTGTAGTTTATAAACGTATTCCATGCTCTCCATGTTTTGATTCATTTCAGGTATTTTGTTCGTTTTAGCTTTGTATCGTTCATTCAAGTTTATCATTTCAGTGAGTTAGATACCGGTTTCTAATGAAAGAAAGACAACGCAACCGGATAAACCTCTGTTACAACTGAACTATTTTTCTTCCTCCTTCTCCTGTAGAGAAGTTTATTTATTTTTTCATCACACTTGTGTAGGTTTTCACACGTCTTTGTGGCCTCGGGCAAAAGATCGTGATGATAAAAATTGGAAAATTTATCCGTTCTAGTTTTATTATTATTTGTATAAAAAAACAACAACAGTGAAGGTGCAAAGTAAATCATTTTGTTAACGACTCAAAGATCCTCGAAACAAACGACGTTAGTTTTAATAGAGTTATATCCAACAGTCCGTTAATGATATACATTATCTAAATGAGTGTCTAAATCACTTTGTCATTGCCAGAGAAACAACCCTAGTTATGACCGGGTTATACGTTATGGCTGTTACCAATAGTTGATTGGTATTCTGTATGGTATATTTCAACTTGAATTGTTTCTAAGTAAATACCTAGCGAGTTAACTCAGTTGGGGTTCCGCCAGCACCGCGGTAAGTCTACGGATTTACAATGCTAAAATCAGGGGTTCGATTTCCTACGGTGGGCTCAGCAGATAGCATGATGTTGCTTTGTTATGATAAACACACACACACACACCCAGTTGGGATTATGAATGCAGTGTGTGTGTATGTGTGTATGGATGTGTATGTGTGAAGATTTGTGTTTTAAATCCTTTTATTATGGTACGTATTTTTTCTTTAGGTTTTTTTTCTAATGTCACAGATAGCCCTCGAGTAGCTTTGTGCGAAATACCAAAAAACAAACAATTCTAATGTCTCCAGGTGGGACAGCAGTAAGTTTACGAAGTTACAATACTAAAATTCTGTGTTTGATTCCCCGCAGTGGACAAATAGCTCTGTGCTAAAACAAGTTCTCCAGATAATAACTTCACATTAATATACTAAGGGATCAAAAGTGTTAAACACTACTATATATGTATATGGAAACAAATTAATATTATTTTGATAAATCGTAAGGACAGGGAATTTCTTTTCACGTGCAACGGAAGATCATAAGCAGTGGAGATGCTAAGAAACTAAGTTTCGTTCAGAATATCATTCAAACACAACAATTAGAATGAAACACGTGAATCCTTATTATTGTTTATAATTTTTCTGGAAAGATTCATGTGATCATAAGCATATCCTTAAGAGCTGCAGTTCAGAATACTTTTAAGTATTTTTATTTTAAATCTTTTGGTATATACGAGTCACAATATTACAATCAGGAAAGTTAATTTAAAGGTATAGAGTGTGATGTTTATAAAAATGCGTGATCCATAAGGTAGCATATTGACTTTGTTGTAGTTTTCATTTTATTTTCACACGTGTGCTAACCATTATGTGGTTTCAGGAAGTATTCAATGCGCCATTTATTACGTTTGATTCTCTATAAATGTGAAAGCGGTTAACAAATTGTGATACAAAAAGGTTAAAGTTACTTAATTTTACTCAGTAACCAGAGTGTGATTTAGAAGTGAGAGTCATCGAACCTGACACATGAGTTTGTATGTTATCTCTTAAGTATAAGATAATATTAAATAAAGACAAATGTACAAAACTGATAAGGATGTTCCATATGGTCGATGAACCCTACAAATAAGGCTTACTCGGAGAAAGAAAATATCACGATGTATTTTGTATCGTTACATAGTTGAAATGTGAACGTCGTATTAAAACACTTTTGCAGCCTCTTCATTTCCTTACACTTGATGTTGCCGCGTCACGTCATGCTATTTCTTACAACTGTGCATCTTCACAACAGCCCTGCAGGGTATTTTTCATTTCAAAAGATTCCATCGTAAAATTATCATGTCTAAAACACACCACTGTTTTGCTGATTTTCAATAATCTATCTAGTGTTTAAAGACGACGGTTTTCCAGCATCTGCTTCAACAGTTTGATCGCACAGAATTCCATAGGCGATTTGGCCAATGTATCTTCGTACAGAATAACATGAATATTCGTTTTTTTTGCTCTCCAACAGCTTTATGTAGCCGGTCAGGCATAGCCAGGTGGTTAAGGTACCCGACTCGTAATCTGAGGGTTGTGGGTTCGAATTCCCGTCACATCAAACATGCTTACCCTTTCAACTGTGTGGGCGTTATAAATGAAGTTCAATCCCAGTTTTCGTTGGTAAAAGAGTAGCCCAAGAGCAGGCTGTGGGTGGTGATGACTAACTGCCTTTCCTCTAGTCTTACACTGCTAAATTAGGGACGCAGATAGGCCTCGTGTTGGTAAATAGATTTCACCACGACATTTTCTTCAATTTCCTGATCTTTTCCTTGCCTCTGACGCAGTTTCCAGCATTGACCACGCATGTCTTCAATAAAATGCTTCTCGTACCATGTATTATTTTCGGATTTTTTCAACCACTGGCCAATAGAAAATGTCACTATACTTGTTATAGTATTGAGGTAAACATGCGTTTCATTGAGTTTTGAAACGTAGTATTTTTCCCGACTCCAACAAGGTACCATTCATAATTGTTTCTACAGTCGGTATTCAGTCCTTTCATGGGTAAGTCGTTGAAACAACTTGTGTCGATTGTACTGATAGTTAATGCATTTTGATTATGTTTTGTACCGTTGGCTGGAATACATGGACGGTTTTTGCTACCGATTTATTTGTATTTGTGAATTCTCTCACCTGTTCATAGCCGCAATACGTTTCTTAGCACGACTGAGCACGACTTTTTGCAGGTCTTTTTTTAGTTGGTTTTGGCACCCCAACTCAATCCTTATTCCTTTCCTTTCCAATGCTATTAAGTATAATGCATATTCCTACCTTGATGCTATCTTAGTTTTATTGCAACCCTATATAATGAACTGTCTTTTCCCTGTTTATCGCGGCTAATGGAACAACGGATTTTAATATTGAAAGTACGTAAACCTGCGGTAAACCCATCAGAGGTGTTACCGTCTTTGGAGATCCTAAATTATGATCCTGAGCACATCTTTATAATCTTAGTGTATGAATATTTAGCTTTGGAAAAATATGTCATGTATTCTTTACCACTTGCTGATACGCATATCCAAAATCGTTTTAAAATAACATGCTCAACATTCTGAAGTGTTAACATTTTAATTCTAAATTATATCTAAAATTGGATTTTTTTTTCAAATTCTTTGAAATAGAAAATTAGTTTTTCTGCTTGTTAAGACTGAAATGATAAATCGTGTTAAAATTGAAGAAGCGCAGATAGCCCTCGTGTAGCTTTGCGTGAAATTCTGAAACCAAACTTGAAAAAAATAATTACATTTACTTAGGTTATAGTCGTAGATTGTTAGTTAAGTTTAAAACTGCACAATGGGCTATTTGTGCTCTGCGACACATGGTATCGAAACCTGCAATCTAGTGTTGTGATTCCGTAGACATACTGCTGAGCCAGTGGAAAGGGGGCATTTATTTGGGGAAAAATATTGATTGCATTATTGAAAAGGTCCAGAAAAAATACTGGTAGCGAAGGCGCAAAAAATCAGAGAAAAGCAAATTGTGGAAAAGTGTGCAACAAAGTGTCGAAAAAAAATCTTTCGTTCTTCGTAGTTCTGTTTGAACCAAGTACCAGACGTTTTACACATAAAGAAGGTAAGGAGAACAGTGCTGGCTTTTCATAGTCTGTATTTTTGTTTAACTAAACAAAAGGATCGGTTTGTGCTAGTGAAGAACCTTTCTAGGTCCCTGTTGGGCCACTTGACTGGATTTATTTTGAAAAGAACTTCTGAATCTTACTAATGTTTTTTTTTTCTGCCATAGCTCATTACAAAGTATAAAATAACTATAGAAACTTCCTCGTAACGATCTAATCGTTAGAAACTTTGACAGAAGAGACTATAATTAAATTTATAAACGATTTTTTTTAGTGTTTGCTGTGGGAATTGGTATTATGAAAGAAACTTAACTTTCGCCCTTGAGTTGTCCTTTAAAACTTGTTACTGACTCTCAGATAGTGGTTCATAACAGGGTTCGCCCAGAAATATCACTAAAATTCTAAAAGAACATTCTGCCAAATTCATTTTAAAAACAGCTTTCCATTTGCACCAACAGTTGGCCTGGGATGGCCAAGTGAATTAAGGTGCTCGACTCGTAATCCAAGGGTCGCGGGTTCGAATCCCCATCGCATCAATTATGCTTGCTATTTCAACCGTGTGGGCCTTATAATGTGACGGTAAGTCCCACTATTTGTTTGCAAAAGAGTAGCCCAAGAGTTGGCGGTGGGTGGCGATGGCTAACTGTCCTTTCCTCTAGCCTTACATTGCTAAATTAGGAACGGCTAGTGCAGATAGCTCTCGTGTAGCTTTACGCGAAATTCAAAAACTAACAAACAAACAAGCACCAACAGTCAAAAACTTTCCATCTCAACAGGTAAGGCTGCTAAAATACTGATAATGGAAAATACGTTCATTTTCCGATTGTCCAGGAAAATTTATTATTTTCTTCTTATTACTATTATTCGTATTATTTTTATTCCACGAACCTATAAAATAAACGGCTAAGTATAGTGCGCCAAAATATATGCACAACTAACGAACAAACTCTTGTGAACGTTGCAGACCTACTCTTAAGTTGGTTTTTGAAAGTCGAGATTTTCACTATTGTTTTTTCGCTACCACCATAAGCTCTTCAAAGCCATTTAAGTTCCGTTACATAAGTCGAAAATGCTCCGTATTATACCAGTCCAAAACGCTTCGTTTTATTGAAGTAGACACTGTATAATTATAAGTGTCTCTAGCCTTATTGTTATTGAATAAAATTTTATAAGCCGTTACATAAAATATTCGTATTCGTTTCAAAATTAATTCAAGTGCTTCCGTTTTGTTTTGTTTTTCGCACAATAGAATTTTTCTCCGTCTTTCACTTGCTGCCATTAAAAAAAATCTGTATTTTAATAATGCGATTAACTGGTAAATACGTTGTGCAGCTTATATTATAGTTCCTTCATTGGAAACTTCCGTGTTGAGGTATGTTTGCGGACTCACGCCTCTAAAAACTGGGTTTCAATATATCCGCGGTGGGCAGAACAAGGACAGCACATTGTGTAGCTTTGTGTTTAATTCAAAACAAAGAAACAAACAAAAATCGCTGCTGTATGCCTTGCCTCTATGTGACTTTCAGCAACCATTTCAGTGAGTTTTCTAGCAGTTTAATATAACCATGATAGATTTCTCTATTCTGGTGAGTGGTGAGATATTCTACTGATTTTCGTACTTCGCTATAATTCCTTAATTTAAATTTACAACAGAAATAAATATCTCAGGAATCCCACTGCACACTCTGTCCATCTAAAGGAGTCCTACGACAATATGGAGCTTCTTTTAGAAGCTGTTAAGTACAACCAGTACCAGTGGAGTCTGTGTGGGGACCTCAAGGTCATTGGTCTTCTTATGGGTATGCAAGCGGTCTTCACAAAGTACTGTTGCTTTTTCTGTCACTGGGATAGTCGAGCTGTATCCCAGCATTACAAGCAGAAAGACTGGGGGTCTAGTAGCACTTTTGTTCCTGGCGAACACAGCGTCAAGGAGAATTCTCTGGTTGACATGAAGAAGGTGCTTCTTTCTCCTCTTCACATCAAGCTTGGTTTGATGAAGAATTTCGTGAAGGCCATGGACAAAAATGGTGCTGCCTTCCAACACTTGTCTACTGTGTTCCCAGGTCTCAGTGCTGCTAAGCTCAAAGAAGGCATCTTTGTCGGACCTCAAATTTGAGAAGTGCTGAAGGATACTGATTTTGAGGAGCTTCTTACCTTAAAGGAACTGAGAGCATGGGAAGCATTTAAGTCAGTCTGTAGTGGCTTCCTTGGTAACACACGCGTACCAAATTACCAAGCCTGTATTGAGAAGTTGCTAAAGACTTATGAGGATATGGGATGCCGAATGTCACTCAAAATTCATTTTCTCCATTCCCACCTCAACTTCTTCCCTCCAAACCTTGGAGCAGTGAGTGATGAGCACGGAGAAAGATTCCACCAAGACATTACGAAGATGGAGAGCAACTACCAAGGCAAGTAGAACCCCAGCATGATGGGTGACTTCTGCTGGATGCTCTTGCGTGACATCCCGGAGGCAAAATACACCAGGTCATCTAAGAAAACACACTTCTAACTGTCTGCGGTACTATGAATTGTATACATTGTGTCATCCAAGTATATTTATTCCGTCAATGTTCTTTATCTATCCTGTTTTATCTGTAATAAGCTGCTGCAACTGTTGAAATAAGCACGTATATACTCTGTATATACTAAAATGAGACTATTTAAAAGTCAGAAAACTAGAGGTGATAGAGCAAAACTGTTTATAAATTTGAATTCAGTACACCCAAATTAGTAAAAAACACCTATTCACATTCTTGCCTCAGACAAAAAATATTTTTTTGTAAACCAATGTATTCTTTTGCTGACTGGCTATCTTCCCTTCCTTCTGGTCAGTATTTCAAAATTATGGACAGCAGCCTTATAGCACAGTTTACCATGAGTATATAACACAAATATAGGATTTTTACTGCATTATTTACTAATTAATTTTATTTCTATTTTGTAAAGTTATATTGCTTTGATGTCAATTTATTTATTCAATAACAGATTAACATTTCAATTATTTGGTACTTGAAATTTTCTATTAGAATATGCTAAACATCAATCTGTTTAATATTGACTTTTGGGTTTAGGTTAATGGCAGATTCTTTAAAAGGCAAAGCCTTGAGACTAAAAACATTGTACCATCATCTTAAAATCGGATCTAATGTTGGAGAAATGTCATTGTTCTTCAAGTAATCTTAGTAGAAGTGAGACGAACCCACTGTCAAACAAAACAGAAATATTGTAACCAAAATGGGAGAGTATAGAAGAAATAAAACTGCTTTAATACTTTCTGTTTACACAGTTTGCTTATCATGCATAAAAGGTAGATGCTTATTTCTCTTATCCGGAATTTAAAATGACAAATGAATAGGTCTGCAAAATTATTTTATTTTCCGTTTTGCCTACTTTGGATTACAGAACTACTTGGATATTTACAGTAATTTTATAAATTTTAAGTTTCTCCAATTTATATTTACTTTTAAAAATAATTCAAGCATTATTTTTCTTACTGTTATAAAAGCGATGATGAAAATTCGATTGTGAAAATTATAAAAAATACTTTAAACTGGTTTTCAAAATAATTTTTATTTTGCTATTATTCATTGCTGCTCCCCGCTGGTACAGCTGTATATCTCCGGATTTAGAACGCTAAAATCAGGGGTTCGATTCCCCTCTGTGGGCTCTGCAGATGGCTTTGCTATAAGAAAAACACACATATAAACACATATTCATCGCTAAAATTTCGAAAAGTAAGCACACCGAGTGCAGTACAAAGACTGGACTGGGCTGAGTGCTTGCAACGCAAACGCATATACACCACAGCTGACGGTTTGTCACTTTTCAGGTTTTATGACATATACTGAACTTACTAGCATTAACGGCATGAGTCAACGAGTTCAATCTGTGTCTGTTTAGCTGAAGAAAAAATTACCTACTTCTTTTTCATTGCAACTATGTATTTATTCTTTAAAATTATACTTCAGCGGGGAATAAGAACACAGATTAATGAAAATAAAAATACTCTCATTCCCAGATCTTAACTTAGAACTAGAGGGTATCTCAGAACGGCTGGTGTGGGTATTAATCTTTTTTTTGATGAAGAGAGAACAACGTTTATGGTTTGTTCTTTCAATTTTGCGCAAAGCTACACGAGGGTTATCTGCGCTAGCTATCTCTAATTTAGCAGTATGAGACTAGAGGAAAGGCAGCTAGTCATCACCAACGCCAACTCTTGGGCTATTCTCCTAGTAACGAATATTGCGATTGACCGTCACATTATAACGCCCCCACGGCTGAAAAGGCGAGCGTGTTTGGTGCAACGGGGATTCGAAACAGTGTAAGTGTCCTGAGTTGATGTAACAATAAAAAATACGTGAAATTCATCCAAAAACGCTTAAGTAAAAAAAAACAAAAACCTTCCGAAATTCTTCTAGTGCTATGATTTTTTATATTTTTTTCAAGGGTTTGTCTTATAGAAACGCCACATTGGACTATCTGCTGAGTTCACCGAGGAGAATCGAACCCTTGATTTTAGCGTAGTAAATCCGTAGACTTTCCGCTGTGCCTTTTAACTTTTTGAAAGATATTTAGTAAAATGAAGCAATTTGGCATTACTCACACTGTGTAACTTTATTCAGTTAAAAACACTTTGGTTTTGTATTTGCAAAAGAATCATCGTTGAGTTACACTCAACAAAGTAAATCCAGTTTTACAGACCATGAATGAAATGAAAAAAAGTATGTAACTCATGTCAAGTTGAAATTTCTATGGGATATCAATATTAGTTGAGCTATCGTAAAATTTAGCTTCATGTTTGTTTCGCTTGAGAGTTTATGAGTGAATATATCACATATATACATAAACCAGTTTTAGTGTATTACTTTTAAAACACAACATAACTTATATTCATTAAAAATCAGGTAAGATGAGAGAAAAGAAATATTATTAGTTTATTTTTTATATACATAAAACCATTTTTATTTAGTTAAAACGTGTTAATGATGTTAATAACTATGCGTTAGTACTACCAATAACTTTACACCCTGACATACGCATTTGTATCTTAATACAAAATTTCTTCACATTTTATGAATATTACAAATACTTCTTTATGCTATTCTGATATCTTATTATTAAGTAATCACAGGAGTATGTGGTAGTAAAACCAAATGATACGAATGGTACAAATGTTATTACTCCTCTATATACTTCAAACTGCCCCTGAAGAAGAGAGGTCCACCTTTCGAAAGCGCTTAAGTTATAGGATTGTTTTGTTTTTATATTAAGACTTCTTGAATCTATGTGTATTTTAATATCATAATATTACTCTTCTATGATACAGTTTATGCTTCATCAAGTATCATAAATCGTAAAACAACTTCGACATAAGAAATCTCATAATGAAAACAACTTATAACATATGTATATAAATGTTTACGTAATAACTATGACAAAGCATAGCAATTTGACTTCACGAGGCCTGGCATGGCCGAGCGCGTTAAGGCGTGCACTCGTAATCCGAGGGTCGCGGGTTCGCGCCCGCGTCGCGCTAAACATGCTCGCCCTCCCAGCCGTGGGGGCGTTATAATGTGACGGTCAATCCCACTATTCGTTGGTAAAAGAGTAGCCCAAGAGTTGGCGGTGGGTGGTGATGACTAGCTGCCTTCCCTCTAGTCTTACACTGCAAAATTAGGGACGGCTAGCACAGATAGCCCTCGAGTAGCTTTGTGCGAAATTCCAAAAAAACAAACAAAACAAACAAACAATTGACTTCACGATTTTCCTTGTCTTGTCGTGTTTTTAATACCCAGCACTATAGACTTTTCTGCCAAACATTCAATGGATGCAGAGATAATGCTCGTCAGGTGCGTTATGTAAAGGGTATATTTAGCATTCTTTGTAATACCGCATAATTTGTTTCTACGTAGTCATTATTTTAACAGTTTTACGAACAATTACAAAGTATAAATGTGTCGTGTGTTCACTGTGTTTTCTTAGCACTTGTCCGGAACGTCGGAAATTCTCTTTTCATTCACATTTGCTTAAGCAAATCAACTTTTTATTTCTGGATTTGGATGGCCAAGCGTCTATCCTATCTGGACCGGGAATCTGATAATTCATAGTTCGCGATTTAAGATCGAGAGCGATCAATAACATTGATGATCAGATCTCTCTATTCTATCAGATACCCAAGAGCTAGCTGTCGATGTTTTTGTCTATCTCTGTCAGTTTAAAATGAGAAGCTGTACAAACAAATCCCTCGTTCAGTTTTGTGACAAATTGTGAAATTTTATTTCAGTCGTAATTATCTTTACGAAGTCCAATATTTTTTTCTAAAGGCTCGGTAAATATCAGGCTATTTAGATCCTACAACAAAATAGATGCAATGATTATGACCACTATTTCCACAGTTATCATATGTATTCGAGATGTGATCAAAAAGTTCTAAGACTTCGCTTTTATTCCGAAGAATAATGTACATACATCAGTATTATGTGTTATCCAATTCAATGTGATCTACTCCAGCTGACGCACACTTGTTCCAACGTTCCTCCCATTTTCGGAAGCAATGCTGGAAGTCTTTAACTGTTATGTAACTAACTTCTGTTTTCACATTGTTATAGGTGGTTGGAATGTCATCAACTCTCTTTCCATTAAATTTAATTTTGATCAAGATTAAGAGAATACAGAGGGTGTGGTATCTTGAACAGATACAGCAGTGTGTTTTCATGATGAAGAAATCAATGACCATTCTCCCACAGCTCATCTGCCACAATCCGAAGGAAATGTCCAGTTTATCAGCAATTTCGCGGATAGTTAATCGTGACCACTTTATTTTTATCTTTCCCCTTAGCGACTGTTTCATCAGTGGACGATGTCATCTTTGACCGATTTCCGATCATCTTGGAAGCATTTTATCTACTGATAAACTACAGCCTGACTTAAACAGTTATCACCAAAGGCAGTTCTTAACGTTTCGAAAATTTCTGTTCCTCCTTTACCATTTTTCACACAAAATTTGATGTAAACACGTTCTTCTTTTCTGCCCGTTTTTATTACAACAGGAACAAGAGATACGTACGTCTTTGAAGACGTTTTTCGCAACACAGGTATAAGGTCTGGAGAAATGGCTTGTTTGTGAGGTAGATCACTATTTGTACGTTGTACACACTTAAATGAAGCTCACTGCCTCTGTACTGGCACCTGCAACAGAAGAAGTCTCAGAGCTCTTTGATGAGACCTCGTATATATATATATATATGATACTTAATTTCTGGTTCTCACATGATGTCAGATCAAGGGACTACTTTCGTTGAATTGCGATTGATACTTGATTCTAAATAAATACTTATTTATCATCTTCTGATTCTCAAATTCCTGTACCCCCCAAAACAGGACTTTTGTCACTTCCCTTCTGGAAATTAAGCACATTATTTGAGCGTAGATAAAGCTTTTTATTTAATTGTAATTATTATTGTGAACTTTAATTTGTGATGGGCTGATTTAGTCCTCTTACAGAATTTAACTATGAATTTAGTCTGGACGTCAAGATGTACGGCTTCATGGTATTCTTGGGTCTAATCTTAATAAGACTGTAGAAAAATATTCAGATCAGGTTCGGGAATCTGCAAGGTGGAGCAACAAACATCTAGCATCTGAATCTATTCCTGTCCAGTTATAATGTTGAAACATTCAACGTCTCATAAGCATTTATTATAAGTTGTATATCATATTTTTGTAGGGAGTAGAAACAATATCATGCATTTCAAACCTTATAATATGCTACGATGTGTTGTAGCAGTCAGGATGCGCAAAACCATCTGTTTTTCTGTTGTTAAGCGAAAAACTACAAAATGTGTTATTTGTACTCTGCCCACCACGATTATCGAAACCAAACTGTCAGCTCTATAAAGTAGACTCAGCATGGCCAAGTGATTAGGGGCGCTCGATTCATAATGAAAGGGTTGTGGGTAAGAATTCTATTCGTGTCAAATATGCCCCTTTCATGGGACGTTGTAAAGTCACAGTCAATCCCAGTATTCGTTGGTAAAAGAGCTAGTGATGATTAACTGTATTTCCTCTCGTCTTACACTACTAAATTTGGGACAGTTAGCTGTCATGTAACTAACTTTGAGCGAAATTAAAAATACCGCTGAGCCCTTGGGTGACCCAAATAAAACAAACAACATTAAGCCTTATTCTTTCTACAATTGTATATGAATAAACAGCGACACATTCTTCAGTAGATAAAACATTAAACTGAAACAACAGAGAGGTTTGATATATTGCGTATAAGGTCTATGAGCATTTGGGTGTTTTTTTGACAGTTATATATCGTGTCAATCATATCTTTGTATTACATAAAATTATGTTTATTTATAGTGTTCATAATGAATTCGAGGGTGACAGAGAACGGCATTAATTTCCATACACTGTGTACACATTTTAAAATTCCATTATTTGCTGGTAAGTGTTCGAAATTTGTCCCTGTCCCCGACAATGTCTACATCTTTTAAATAATTGTTTTTGGGTATTTTCGCATAACCACTCTAGATCTAAAGGTAAGGCAGCTAGCCAAGAGTATCTACCGCCAACCAACTCTTGGGCTACTCATTTCTGACTGACCAGTGAAATTTGAGCATCACGGACACAAAGTTTTTTTCATTTTTTTAGAAGTAACGGGACGCGAACTTTGAAGCCCCAAATCCATGGTCAGGAAGTCAAACATTAATGTATTTTCTAGATTGTGAAGCATATATAAATTGGACACGAAGTATTTTCGTGGTGTGTTAAAAAAATGGTTCATTCCAAACAGATGGGACAGGTGTGGTCTAGATATTAATATGACAGATTTTTCAGTTCAAGTGTTCATGGTTCACGTCCCCTTGCCTCAAACAATGCGCTTCGTACAATGGTCATTGGGTGTGTTATAAGTGTAAAAATGAAATCCTACAATTTAATTAGAGCAGTCCAATAGTCGACATCTATCGGTTCAAAATTAAGGATAGCTAGCTCATATAGTCCTTATGCAGCCTTATTAGAATATCCGAAGCAGTTATTCTAAAGAATAAATTAAATAATTCAGTGATTTTGATAAAGCGCAAAACTACACTACAGCTTTATTCCACCGTAAAGGTCGAATACTGAATTTAAGAGTTGTAAGTCCCGAAGCTTTTCGGTGAACAACCGATTGTTTGAGAGTATAGTGTTTGTTTTATAGCTTCGTCTAGTGATTATCGGAAACCGTACGAGAGAGTGGTATTAAACTGTATATTTGCTCTAACGAAGACTGTTAAAGGAAGGGCAATGAACGCTACTGGCCTCGTTTCTTGTTCGATTAGAGAAAGCCCCGGGAGACGGTGTTGAGAGAATACCAAAAAGTTCTTTTCTGATTTTTTTTTTTTTTTTGAAATTTAACTTTTCTACGTTTTATGTTTCTGACTTAATTATAGTTTCTTTTTGCAATCCATAGCATAATATGGTTGTTATTTTAAATTAAGAGTGTAATCTGTTTGTATTTCTTATGAGAATAGGAAATGTTCTCTTTATAGGGAACACGTTTGTGATACTAAATACTGGTAACAAAACTTGGCAACTAGTTTGCCCATACTGTAAATCTGTATCAATCTAGTTATGATTATTTTTGTGATAACGTTTGGAACTATGCTAATCAGTCTGAAATACTTATATGTATCTCTGATAGAGCGCAATACAAACATATAAAAAATTCATTAAAACGATCGTACTCTGAAAATTGAAATGGTCGTCCTCAGTCAATGTAAGACAACTAAAAGTTACGTTTTTGTAAAAGATAATTTTAGTATTACGGATTTCGGTTATTACTGTGTATGACCAGAACCAAATTATTTAACAATTCAAGAGACCAGTTTTTCGTAGGTTCTACTTTACTTCCTACGTCCTGTTGCGCATGTTGATTAATAATATATTTTGGTCAAAAAGTATCGAATATGTGACGTTATTCGATTGTTTGTTTTGTAATTTCGCACAAAGCTACTCGAGGGCTATTTGTGCTAGCCGTCCCTAATTTTGCAGTGTAAGACTAGAGGGAAGGCAGCTAGTCATCACCACCCACCGCCAACTCTTGGGCTACTCTTTTACCAACGAATAGTGGGATTGACCGTAACTTTATAACGTCCCCCACGGCTGAAAGGGCCAGGATGTTTGGCGCGACCGTGATTCGAATACACGACCCTCAGATTACAGGTCGAACGTCTTAACACACCTGGCTATGCCAGGCCCTACGTTATTCGAAGTTTTCAAAATAATAAATGAACTACGGGCTTCGTATAAAGTTCTATTTATGCTTTAACGTGTTTGTTTGTTTAGAGCGCACACCTGCATAATGAGCTATCTATGCTGTGCCCATCGAAGGGAACAAACCTTGAATTATAGTCGAGTGGCTATACGTTTTGGGGATAACTGCTCCAACGGTTTACTAGCTGTCTCCTCTGTTCTCAGTAGCTTGAAATTAGTGTGGTCTAAACTTAAACCTTAGAGGAGGATACCTGTCTGACCTGGCTGATTACCATTTACACACATAGGGTGCTGTTCTAATACCTTCGTTATAAATTTCATGATTTCTCACGTACTCGAAATAATCTTAAAAGAAATACAAGAGTGATATCAATTTATCAGTAAAACTTGAAACTAAGTTCAGAAAATACTGTTTCACTGTGGACTATCATGAAAAGTCTGTAACTTGGAACACAATTGAAGTTTACAGAAGCTTTACCGCTGCTTATACCTTGACGTACAGATAAACATGGGCCCGGCAAGGCCAATCGTGTTAAGCCGTTCGACTCGTTAATCGAGGGTCGCGGATTCGAATCCCGGTCGCACCAAACATGCTCGTCCTTTCAACCGTGGGGGCGTACGGTCCATCTCACTATTCGTTGGTAAAATAGTAACCCAAGAGTTGGCGGTGGGCGGTGATGACTAGCTGCCTTCCCTCTAGTCTTACACTGCTAAATTAGGGAAGGCTGGCGCAAATAGCCCTCGAGTAGCTTTCCGCGAAATTCAAAAACACAAAAACAAACAGATAAACATTAGAGTATGTCACAAGTTAATACTACGCGGCCTAATTAAATACCTAAAGGACAAAACAGGTCCTGTATTATCTGTTCGAGTCAGACCCTTGTCATCTGGTTTAAAAGGTCATTACGTATTATAATGTTTCAACGTGCACTATGTAAAACACACGCGCATACGTTGTTGTAACTTTTGCTGTAGTCACTTTAAAGAACAGATCTTTCGTTATTATGTTCTGGTTTTCGCTGAAAAGATGGTTTAAAACGTGAGAAACAGTTTACTGCTATAGATATAGACATATAGACATATATTGTTTATTTGTTGTTCATCACAGATACTTCGCAATGAGCTATCTGTGTCCTTCTCATCACAAATATCGAAACGTTATTTTTACGTTTTGAATCTAGAGACTCACCACTGAGCCACTGGTAGGGAAGCACGATATTATTTTTTACATTGTGAATCTAGAGACTCACCACTGAGCCACTGGTAGGGAAGCCACGATATTATTTTTTACATTGTGAATCTAGAGAGTCACCACTGAGCCACTGGTAGGGAAGGCACGATGTTATTTTTTACATTGTGAATCTAGAGAGTCACCACTGAGCCACTGGTAGGGAAGGCACGATGTTATTTTTTACGTCGTACATCTAGAGACTCACCATTGAACCACTGGTAGGGAAGGCACGATATTATTTTTACGTTCTAGAGACTCACCATTGAGCCACTGGTAGGGAAGGCACGATATTATTTTTTACATTGTGAATCTAGAGACTCACCACTGAGCCACTGGTAGGGAAGGCAGGATATTATTTTTACGTCGTGAATCTAGAGACTCACCACTGAGCCACTGGTAGGGAAGGCAGGATATTATTTTTACGTCGTGAATCTAGAGACTCACCACTGAGCCACTGGTGGGGAAGGCACGATATTATTTTTACGTCGTGAATCTAGAGACTCACCATTGAGCCACTGGTAGGGAAGGCACGATACTATTTTTTACATTGTGAATCTAGAGACTCACCACTGAGCCACTGGTAGGGAAGGCACGATACTATTTTTTACATTGTGAATCTAGAGACTCACCACTGTCACTCCTGTCTCCACTGTGCATACTTCGTGTGTTTTTGAACTTCGTTACACGAAGTCTATCCGCGCCAGCTGTCCTAATTTAGCAGTGTAAGATAAAAGGGAAAAAAATAGTGAGCAACACCCACAGCCATCATTATAACGTCCCCATGACTGAAAGGGTAAGCATGTTTGGTGTGACAGTGTTTTGAACCTGCGACCCTCAGATTACGAGTCGAGCGCCTTAACACCCGGCCATGCCAGATTATGCATAGTTATGAATTGTTAGTGATGCAACTGTTTCTGGCTTTGTGCGAGCATGACTCACACTTTGCGCTCTTTGTTTAACACCTGCTCAAAATGCAATTTAGTTTCACTTAAGAGAACTTTATTTGTCATTAACTTTATTAAATGATAGTCTGTTCTTTAACTGTAGAAACATGTCTTTTCAATAGTCTGTTAGAGCTAGAGCCCTTCTTTACCTAATTTCACTGTTGGGATGAAAACAAACTTCATTGTGATACGTAATGAAGTCTGTACATCACCTTGGAATTAGAACTGAAATAACCTTAAAGGAAACATCTTGACCGAAAAACCAGATGTGATTGAAGAACTGTCAAACAAGAGAAAATTAAATGTGCAAATATTACATCATTCTCAGAATATGTCCATTACGTCATCAGAGCAGATGCGTTAGAAGAGTGGCCCAGCGTGGCCAACTGGTTAAGACACTCTACTCGTAATCTTATGGTCGCGGGTTCGAATCCCCGTCACACCAAACATGCTCGCCCTTTCAGCCATGGGAGCGTTATAATGTGTCGGTCAATTCCACTATTCATTCGTAAAAGAGTAACCCAAAAGTAGGCGGTGGATGGTTATGACCAGCTGACTTCCCTCTAGTCTTACACTGCAAAATTAGGGACAGCTAGTGCAGATAGCTTTAGTGTAGCTTTGCACAAAATTCCAAAAAAACAAACAAACAAGCCGAAGAAATTAATACCGAAACACATAATATATTCTCAAGACGGCTGGTATGGATATTACAACTTTAATTAAAATAAAGTGCAGAGCAATGTTTCGACCTTCTTAGGTCATCTTCAGGTTAACTTTGACAATACATTTTTGCTTCAAGTGTGTTTCTCGTCGTCACGAAATATTTGCTCTGGCACCAACTCCGTATAAAGCTATGTCGTATAATATTGGTAAGCAAGAGAAAGGAAGGAAGGATTCCCACGTCTACTGTACAAACCCAGATTCAAACCTTTTCACAGAAAACTACGACGAACTTGAAATCGTTTTAGATTTCAGAATCCGACAATGTTCATTGCTCCAAATGCGTGACCACATAACCTTGGAGTATCAGAGAAAGTTTAAACATAACCCAAGCTCTCAGTTACTATTATGCGTGTGTTTTCTTATACCAGAACCACATCGGGCTATCTGCTGAGTCCACCGAGGGGAATCGAACCACTGTTTTTAGAGTTGTAAATACGTAGACTTACCACTGCATTAGCGGGGGTGAATTAATGTTATGGTAAACCGAGTTTTTGTAGTTTCTCGGCTAGAATTCAAACCCCAAGCCAGTGTTTCAGCAGGCTCTTCCAACTGACGTAGTAAATTACTTTTTAACAATTCCGACAACCATCACTGTGAATTAATCGCCGCATGTTTGCTAGATAATTTTTTTTAAAATTTCGCACAAAGCAACTCGAGGGCTATCTGCGCTAGCCGTCCCTAATTTAGCAGTGTAAGACTAAAGGGAAGGCAACTAGTCATCATCACCCACTGCCAACTCTTGGGCTACTCTTTTACCAACGAATAGTGGGATTGACCGTCACATTATAACGCCCCCACGGCTAGGAGGGTGAGCATGTTTGGCGCAACGTGGATGCGAACCCGCGACCCTCAGGTTACGGGCCGCACGCCTTAACACGCTTGGCCATGCCGGGCCCCTGCTAGATAATAATACACAGTTCTGTGAAGTGAAACGCTATTTAGACTCACTTAAAACATAAAATTTGACATCATTTTCAATTAGCATTAATCGTTTATATGTGCGAGTCTGATATATGTAAAAAATAAGGGTGCATTGGCAAAATCGTTCTATAACGGTTTTCTGGGATTACATTTCAGATATTTTGTTACACACGACCTATAAAATCAGTATTATACTCAACATGAAAGCTTTGAAATACAACGAAACATAGCTCAGATTTGTATTTCAGTGACTAGAAGGTTTAATTAGAGCAAGTTGAGCATTGTGTGGTGTCTGTGAATTAAGAAAATGTTCTTATTTTCATGTAAGAAATACCTGTGCTGATCTCATGTTTACAGTAGTTACCAGGTGTACTTCTGTTTCACTGTATCTATGCTTTTGATTATCAAAATTCTGCCCACACTGACTGTGGTTTTTGAGGAGCCATTGACCTTTTGAGGTTGATAATGCTAGATGACTGTGTGTACTAACTTCTTGTCCAATGGGGAAGAACTCAAGTCATATAAGTAGCGTTCACTCGCTTTATACCATAAACGTACTGTTTCATCTTGGCGACACTGGGTAGTGACCTGAACAATAATTCACTGTGTAATAGTGTTCGATTCAGTTGTTCTTATCACAATGCAGTGTTCAGCTGTGTCTTGAATCTAATATCCAATGTGAGTGGTTTTGCTTTATTTCAGTTGTAGGGTTAACTTTGTAAACATTCGTTTAATTATGTTTTATTCTCTTATTTTGAATATTTTACAATGTTTAGGCGTTTCCTAACGGGATGTCTTAGCTCACGAAATAATAATTTCAATTCTCCTAAAAAAGGTGCCCTTCGCTAGTACAGCGGTATGTCTCTGGATTTACAACGCTAAAATCAGGGGTTCGATTCCCCTCGGTGGGCTCAGCAGATTGGCAGATGTGGCTTTGCTATAAGAAAACACACAAACACACCCTAAAAGAGGTTTACAATATCTTAGTTGCGGTCGGAATGCTATTTATGAACGTCATCTGTTAGAATAATAAATATGATAGATTATCATCATGTTTGACCAATAGCAATACATGTTGTTTATTCCAAATAAGGTAAGGATAAATTTGATCCCAAACATCAAACGGCATTAGCAACCATAGAAATACAATTTGAAAATAAACCATCCTTCCAGTTTTTAATAAACCACCCTGCCTATGTGAATAAGTTCACTTGAATAAAATACTCAATTGTTTAATCGACCACGCTACATATTTTAGTAAATCACCCCTACTGTGTAAAATAAACTATCTCACCCATATATATTAAATCATCTTACAATTTTTTTGTTTTATTTGTAAATTTTTTTTTGAATAGATTAATCTTTTCCAGTGAAAATTACGTATATGCGATCTGAACGTGGCCCAATGATTAGCGTGCCAGATTGTTAATTGAAGAATCCAATGCTCGCATCCCGTTAAAAAAACCCAACAAATTCGTGATCCGCACTTGGGTCCTTTATAAAAATGACGCTTCAAGTTAAAGTTTCGGTCACACAGAAATAGCTCAGGAATCGGGAGTGTTAACTAGATGTCTTTCCCACGGTCTGTAACTTCTAATGTAGGAAATGCCAGTGCAGGTAGCTCTTGAATAGCTTTGTCTTAATGTCTGAGAGCAAACAAACATGTACTCCACTTCACAATGTCAGAGAGTATAGAAAAAAGGGAAATTGACAAAAAAAAATTAAACCGACAAAGAATTGCTTATAAAGTTCAGCTCTTGCTATGAAAGCTAATAACAGAGTTTAAGTTATATACTTTTAGTAACAATGCATCAGTCCAGCTTGGCCAGGGGGTTAAGGCACTCGACTCGTAATCCGAGGATCACGGGTTCGAATCTCTGTTGCACCAAACATGTTCTCCCTTTCAGCGGTGGGGGCGCTATGTGAAGGTCAATCCCACTATTCATTGGTAAAAGAGTAGCCTTCCTTCTAGTCTTTCACTGCTAACTAAGGGACGCCTAATGCAGCTAGCCCTCGTGTAGTTTTGGGCAAAATTCTAAAGTAATGAGGCCTGTCATGTCCGAGCGCGTTAAGGCATGCGCTCGTAATTTGAAGGTCGCGGGTTTGCATCCGAGTCGTGCTAAACATGCTCGCCCTCTCAGCCGTGGGGGCGTTATAATGTGACGGTCAATCCTACTCTTCGTTCGTAAAAAGAGTTGCCCAAGAGTTGGCGGTGGGTGGTGATGACTAGCTGCCTTCCCTCTAGTCTTACACTGCTAAATTAGGGACGGCTGGCACAGATAGCCCTCGAGTAGCTTTGTGTGAAATTCCAAAACAAACAAACAAAAGTAATGATGCTTAGTTTTATTAACATGTATAACATTTAACATTCCAACTCCTATATGTCGACTCTTCTTATTGCATAGTGTTGTTGAACCTGGTGAAGCAATGGAAATTATCTATTGGCTGAATTCTTCTGACAAGAATTACGTTTCACTGTAGGCACTAACACATATAAAATATTTATGTTTTTGATTAGAATCTTTACGAATAAACTGTGATACAAATGGTCAAATTATACTTATAGATGCTATGATAAAAGATGTTAAGCATGCATCGTGATGCTAATAATGAATGAAGATGCCAGTTTCTGTGTGTGGTTTTATACCAGCATCATTTCAAACTTAGTTGTGCGTATTGAAGGTATTTTTCACATTTCAATAAAAGTTAAGAAAAAAACGATCTTTACACTCTAGATAAATATAAAATAATATATAATTTTTAAAACCAACGTTTCGTCTTTTCGGCTTCATCAGACTTAATTTGCATATTATATATATATATATATAGTTTTCTCTTAACTTACACCAATTTAGTTCTTTTGACAAAATTCACGTTAACATTTCGTCACACTAATAATGTAATAATTCTTCGTTACATCTGTAGCAGGGACTAGTGTGTAGTAGCATAAACAGATGAGTTTATTGTGGGTTCTGTTTAACATTCACTGAAAATTGAGTCTATAAAGTAGTATCTTTCATTAATAAATTTGTTATAAACACATCTTATGTTTCGATTTTTTATTTATTCTAGAGTGAGCATCCTTTTCTAAGCTTTGGTATACAAGCAATGTAAATATTATACATCTACATGAAAAAAAAAGTGTAATTTTTTTCTTGAGTGATTTACAGCATATTCTTTTAAACGTCGGATCAACCTGTTGTTTACACGAACGTGAACTTACAGAATAAGCATTACATAAAAAGTAAAGTAGAAATATTGAAGCATAATTTATTTTTCTTCGCAACTTAGTTTTCAAATTTCTGTTTAAAAACTTTTATAAAGTTTAGAACAGAATGCTAAGATGTTTCTGTTAGATGTACAGTACACAGATAGCAGAAGCATCAATGATTACTGAGGTCACATAAATGGTTGTTTTTGTGAAAGATGCTTAAGAGAGGGAAAAAAATACTTTATGATTCGTCCCGGATGTGACTGCTCTGAGTATTTTACCAAGAAAATTACATGCGTTCTTTTCCATTTCAGCGTTTCCTTCTTTTTCACATGTCCCCTTCAGGTACAGCAGTAAGTCTTCGGAGTTGCAACGCTAAAATTAGGGGTTCGATTCCCTTCGGTGAACTCAGCAGATAGCCCGTTTTGGCTTTGCTATAAGAAAACTCTTTCTCACATAGGTATTTTATTTTTATGGTACATTATTATGTAAGGTGGTGTAGGTAAATAATTCTACTACGCTATTATTACCAGTTACCTCCCCCCCCAATAGCACAGTGCCATGTCCTCGGACTTACGACGCTATAAACTGGGTTTCGATACCTGTGGTAGGCAGAATTCAGATAGCTCCTTGTGTGGCTGTGGGATATCTGTTCACTGCCGACCATGGGTATCGAAACCCGGTTTCTAGCAGCTTCAAACTGCTGGGAGGCTTTCGTGTGCAACAAGGTGCCTCAGTAGTTAAAGACCAGGTACATTTGAAACGGAGAATCAAATAGTTTTCATATATCTTCTTACTTACTTAGTGAAAACAGTCATTATTACTGAATATATTTTAATGTGAACTGCGTTATTGAACCATTGATTATTTTTAAATTTCTGACTTTAACATAGCAGTATTTAAAGGTTATTAATATCTTTCTTACAATTGCTGTAAGAAGGGTAAAACCCATGTGTATATAATTGGTGTTTTTGTGGTATGGACCTCAAGATCAATTAAGAATTTGAATGATTTTTTACCCTAATTCTGAACCGTAGCGGCTTAAATAAAATTGATAGCAATTACAACACTTTACCCCCCAATGTACACCCAGTTCACATCAAAACAGTTATTGTTCGAGCAATTTGATATATAAATGGCGTCTCAACCACTATCATGTCTGCAGTATACCAGCTGGTCTGAGGAGTCCTAGTACTGGATAAGAGGCCTCGTTGGTGCTTGTTATAGCAGATGTAGTGTGGCTAATACATTATTAGAGATTCTGTTTTATTTTAACGAAGTTTTTAATCATTAGTACGATTCTATTCTTTTGCCGTTGACATTGTGGTCGTTTGACCCGATCCGGGATCAAGACGAATACTTTGCTAGTTTGCCATCTCATTTGATAACGATGATGATGATGTTGTTTTGTAATTAAGTACAAAGCTACAAAATGGGCTATCTGTGCTCTGCTCACCACGGGTATCGAAACCAGGTAAAACCCGTAAGTCCACAGACACTGGGGGGCTAATAATGGTGAAGTTTATTTTAAGATAATAATAAATAAAAGTATGTGTTGTTAAACTAACACGAATAAATAATATATAGTGTTTAGAAAATTCTAACCCTAATGTATGTCACAAAATGGAAGTATTAGTGGTATATTACAAAGACTAATACGTTAAAAGTATATCACAAAATGTTGTGCTGCTCTGCGCCAAAATAATACTTCCAGCCCAATATATTTTAGTTTTACTTGGATTTATTAACCATAATGTTGGATTTATTAACCATAATGTTGGATTTATTAACCATAATGTTGGATTTATTAACCATAATGTTGGATTTATTAACCATAATGTTGGATTTATTAACCATAATGTTGGATTTATTAACCATAATGTTGGATTTATTAACCATAATGTTGGATTTATTAACCATAATAAAAAAGAAGACAAGTCCCCTACAGTACAGAAAACAAACAAGAATTTGTCAATGTACTGATCAGTTATTTTTAATAAGATTTAACAAAATAAGTGCATTCAATCTAGGAGTGTGTTTACGTTTTGGGTGTGCATTGACATGAGATCCTGTGGACGCCATTTTGAGGGTATTAAAAAAACAACAACAAATTGAGCTAACAACTTTTTCTTATAAATAAATAAATTCGTGTGAAAAATGTTATATATTTAAGAAATACTGTGTTGTATGTTTATTTGAATGTCTTTAATAAAAGTCTTTATTCTGCGGCTTGATCGATAGAAATACACTTGCCGAGATAGAAATGTAAACACTTGAGTTACTCCAGGCTTGCCACTGCCCTTTTTATAGGACACCCACCCCTACCACGTGATCTTTTCTTCCCACATAACAAGTTATCGTTGTGTAACTTGGTTATTTCTTCTAGCGAATCTACGTCCCACGCTGTGGTTTTCTAGCAACTCTACAACCGTAAAGGTTTTTAGGTGTTTCTTTCGCTCTTCTTTGATCTAAAGATGTTCAGATGGAAATCATGGTGATTATGGTAAATCAGAACATTAAACTCTGCGAAAGCCCTTGACAAAACACCTTACTGAAGATTGTTGAAATAAAGTATAACATAAAAACAAATGTATTAAACAAATTACTATGAAGACAGGCGTGTTAAAAGTTTATCACACACACGTATTTATTAAAAAGTGTAGTATAAATGATATATAAATGGAAATTAGTAATTTTACATAGAAGGGATATTAAGGTGGATTTTAAAATGTTTTACGTACAAAAGGTGAACAAAAAAGTCAGTGAACTTAATTAATTAATAATATAATTTTATATCTGTTTGTACAGTTGAGATGCCAGATAGCATGTGCAGCATACATTACGTCACAATATCCACCATTACTTGGCATAGTAATGCCAACTGCCTAGCTAAATCAGTCTCAACCTATTCGTTTAACTGTGTATCTATAACGCTTTTAGGTCATTGACCTCTTCACCGCATTGTACGTGTTTCTCGTTATAAGACCTGCAATCTGTTTAGTTAGTATGTACGTGGGCGTTACGTTCAAGTACGGTTGATAGAACAATGTGCTTGTAGACTAGGTCAGAAATTTTACGTCTCTAACCTGTTACTCTGAAATAACATGTACATATATTTGTTCACTTAATTATCAACAGTCTCTCTTGTTCATATCAAGCCCAACTTTGTTCCTCGTCCAGTACGTGCTTTTATGAATCATTCTATATTAATCCATTATCCATTAATCCAGGGGCTGCCTGGAAGATGTACCTACCTACATGACGTATCTCTCTCCTACCATGGATTCGAAGGGAAGCTGAAAACGATGGGTGGGAGTGAGTCTGAAAGTAAGTTCGCAGGAACCTGGTGGGGAGACCTATTCAAATCTGTGTTCATACCCACCACTCACAGGTAACTAGACCAAACTTGGCACTCGAGCACGAGTGCCAGTAACAGGCGTTATTTTCTTGTAGGTGTAGAAAGAAGTAAGTGAAGGTAATGAATGAACTCAATCAATACACTAGTTGTCTTTTTTATAAATTATGAGGGGGGGGGCTTTGATCCCACAACGAAGGCCATGTGTTTTAATTGAGTTATTCGTTGGTGCATTGTCCTATCGATGTCTCTGAAAGTATTTTGAATTTTATGAAGAGTGTCAAATTGCAAATAAGAAAGAAAACTCAGGTACCTACCTATTTTCATAAAGAATGTTTTAAACTCCACAATGTCAGCTATACAATAATGATTTCTAGTTCCAATAAACAGCGTCGGGTTGTAGAAGTATACTTTTTTGTTTTGTTTTTTTGTCTAGAAACCCATAAAAATGTATTATTGGGGTTACCTACAAAAAGATAAAAATATATTGAAGACAGGTTGTAGAAGTATATCACACTTCGCAGTGTGAACCATAGTTTTAAAATTTATCTAGTTTTAACTTTTTGGTGTCTTAATATTTTATGTACAATAAGGATTGAGTTAGAAAGCGTTTTAAGACAGTTTTTCATGTAATTACTTCTTTTTTATTAATATAAGGGAAACTGTCAGTTTAGAACGTATGTTCAACATTAAACTATCTAGCTAGCATGGCCAGGTGGTTAAGGTACTCGACTCCTAATCTGAGGATCGCGGGTTCAAATCCCCGTCACACCACCCTTTCAGCTGTGGTGGCGTTATAATGTGATAGTCAATCTTACTATTCGTTGTTAAAAGAGTAACCCAAGAGTTTATCCACGTTTTCTTTTCGAGAAATTTAGCGAGTGTTTTTCTAACCTCTTATTTATTCTAGATGTTTTTGAATTACTCCAAAACTTGAAACGAAACTTTAAGTCGTACATTGATAAAGTTCGTTTGGTTGTTTTGAATTTCGCGCAAAGCTGCTCGAGGGCAATGTGCGCCAGCTATCCCTAATTTAGGGGGGTAAGCTAGTCATCATAACACACCGCCAACTCTTTTACCAACTGAATAGTGGGATTTACCGTCACATTATAACGCCCCCACGGCTGAAAGACGAGCATGTTTGGTGTTACGGGGATTCGAACCTTCGAGTGCCTTAATCACTTGGCCACGCCAGGCCAACGATGAAGTAATCTGAAATGGGTAATAATCAAGTCAATGTTCGGTGTTTGCTTCAAGAGAATATTCACTAAATGTTCAGCACCGATAAATCCTATTCACACCCATGATTATAAGTACAAAACGTTTAACTAAAGAAATTAACATTTAAAAACAAATGCCGTAAAATGTAAATAAATTATATTATAACTATCAAAAGAAAAGGATACGAGAAACTGACAAGTTATTCACATGGCTTCTTACGTTCAAAAGTGGCATGAGAAAGCATTTCCTAAACATAGTTACATTAAAGGTATATTTAGATCACTCCATAGTTTATGCATTATGACATAAACAACTATTTAAGGGTGACATATTTCACGTACTTTGCATGTTCGGTTTTGGAAACATCAAAATAACTGAGACGGATGCTCGTATGCAGATCGTAAGACTCATTAAATGTCATTATTTACGATCCTATGTCATTATTTACGATCCTATGTCATTATTTACGATCTTATGTCATTATTTACGATCCTATGTCATTATTTACGATCCTATTTCAGGGCATCTATTAAATTTTACAGCAATCCTGTTTTTTATTATTTTAATACTTGTGTAGAAACACAGAAACAGACAAACAAGTTCTTTACTTAGTTAATGTTGGAGACAAGCTGTTTAGGTTTTGATGTCAAACATGTTACTTTAGTCTTAATTAAATTGTTGTATGTGTTACGGATTTATCGTTATACGTTTATTTTAATACCTTCGTGGATATCAGTATGATGCATGTGACGTATATTGTTGGATGTGTACTGCACAAGTCCCGTCTGTTCTCTAAATTTGTAGAAAATTCTTGAGAATAATAATCAGAAATATTTGTTTTATGAAAATACTAGCGTGTTTGAACATTGTAGAACGTTCTAGAATCTCGCGTCAGTCAGTTGCAGTTAGTGTGCTGAAAGCTATAATTGTGTTTAACGCCTATTAATTGGAGAACTACAGAATTTGACGTTACTATTTGTATGAGAACATTAAATAGCTTCATTAGTAAAAAGTCAGCGGTGTGAGGCCAATCAAGCAAGCTAGCTTAGGCGAGGTGTGACAACATCAACTCAAAATTAATTTGCTCGTCATGGACGTAGATCGTCGATAAAATATTCAGTTCTAGACCGAATATAAGAATCAGTATTCTCTGTAAGTTTGTAAAATTGTTGTATATAAATCATTATTTGTAATAACAATTTATAATAACCGTTATTATAAATTGTACTGTTGTTTATGTATTAAAATATTTATATTAAGAAAGAAAACTGTGTGTATCAGTTTTGTTGGCAAATATCATAAATTTGACACATTACACATTTAATTAACATCTAAATTAAAATTTTCGGTTCTTTGAAATAGCAATACGCAATTAACGTAACCTAATAATCATTCGAATAAATTATTACACGTGACATATGATAGGGACAAGCTGGTTGTTATGGTGGTGTCTCGCAATCTGAGGGTCACTAGTTCGAGTCCTCGTCACTGAACATGTACGTCCTATATGACTACCGACTGGGCCAGTCACTTGGGTGTAAAAGGTATTGGTTTATAAAGATTAACGGTCGACCCAAGTGGGATTAAAGTCGTTAAAGAAGACGAGAAAGAAGACAATCTAAGTAGTGTAACCCTCCGAGAAGTCTCAATGATCATAGTAAACTCTAGCTTCCACAAACTAGAGGAAAAGTATTTTGACACCATAACAGTAACAACTTTTCGTAGGACTTAAAGAAGGGCTCAGTTTAAAAATCGAAACGTAGATTCACTCTAGAAGTAGACAGAAGCATTCCGTTAAAGCAATATATATAATGTGCTTTTACTGTCTGAAACATCTTAAAAACAACATTATAAACCATTTATTAGATTATTACGGAAGCCAGCTCACGATTTAAAAAACAAAACTTTTTAGTTGCCTGCTGGGAAGAAGATTTGATTAATTTCTTTATGAACAAGAAAACTAACTCAACATTCGTCATGAGAAGCCAGATCTGCCTGTCTAACATTTATAGTTCCAAACGATTTCGAAATTGTGACTTAGTTAGTTAATTAAATAATTGCAAAACTTATTTTTATTAGCAAAGTATTACTTATTTACATTCAACATGTTTTTACACGAAACGCTCAGAGGAGATAAGGTAAAGAAGAAGCAAACAGTTGGTTTTATAAATAACTAACCACGTTAATCGTGTTTTTACACTGAAAGACATCACCCCAATGAAACGTATGACACATTAAAAGGTTCACGACTCACGCGTACTTATGATCAGTTAAGATTTTACAATACCGCAAGAAAATTACAAAACAAAATGTCTTAGAAAAAGATATACACACATGCTCGCGCAGATAAACAATATGTCTGTTGGGAGTGTTAAAAATGTATTTCATGCTGCAAAAAAGATACCATAACTGTTGATTTATTCTTACTCTCCCTTCTTAAACTTAAAGCTACTAGTTAAAGTTACGTCACAAGAAACAGAAATTGTTATGACTACCCGACATAATATTGTATATTGATCTGAAAAGTTATCATTATTATCCGACATAATATTGTTTATTAATCTGAAAAGTTATCGTTAATACTCGACATAATATTGTTTATTAATCTGAAAAGTTATCGTTATTACCCGACATAATATTTTGTATTAATCTGAAAAGTTATCGTTATTACCCGACATAATATTTTGTATTAATCTGAAAAGTTATCGTTATTACCCGACATAATTTTGTATATTAATCTGAAAAGTTATCGTTATTACCCGACATAATATCGTATATTAATCTGAAAAGTTATCGTTATTACTCGATATGATATTGTATATTAATTTGAAAAGTTATCGTTAATTCCCGACATAATATTGTATATTAATCTGAAAAGTTATCATTATTACCCGACATATTTTATATTAATCTGAAAAGTTATCGCTATTACTTGATATAATATTGTATATTAATTTGAAAAGTTATCGTTATTACCCGACGTAATATTGTATATTAATCTGAAAAGTTATCGTTATTACTCGATATAATATTGTACATTAATCTAAAAAGTTATCGTGATTACCCGACATAATATTGTATATTAATTCCAAAAGTTGCCGTGATTACCCGACATAACACGAAATAATTCCAATTTTATTTTTTATCACCAATTTGTATATGCATTACATGGCCAAAAGTATGTAGACACCCCTTATAATTAGTGGGTTCGGCTGTTTCAGCCATACCCATTGCTAACAGGTGTTTAAATTCAAGCATAGAGCTATGTAATTTCTATAGAGAAACATTGGCAGCAGAATGGATCGTACTGAAAAGCTCAGTGACTTTCAATGTGGTACTGTCATAGGATGCCACCTTTCCAACAAGTCATTTCGTTAAATTTCTATTCTGCTAGAGCTGCCTCAGTCAATTGTAAGTGCTGTTATTCTGAAGTGCAAACGTCTAGGAGCACCAACAGCTTAGCCACGAAGCGGTGGGGCACACAAGCTCACAGAACGGGACCGTCGAGTGTTGAAGCGCGTAAAAAAAATTTCTCTACTGTTGCAATACTCACTACCGACTTCCAAAGTTTCTCTGAAGGTAACCTCAGCACAAGCACCGTTCGACGGGAGCTTCATGAAATGCGTTTCCATGGCCAAGCAGCCGCACACAAGCCTAAGATTATCATGCTTAATGCCAAACGTCAGCTAAGTCGTGTAAAGCACACCGCTATTGGACTCTGGAGCAGTGAAAACGCGTTCTCTGGAGTGGTGAATCACGCTTCACTATCTGGCAGTCTGACAGACGAATCTGGGTTTAGAGGATGCCAGAAGAATGCTACCTGACTGAATGTATAGTGCCAACTGTAAAGTAGGTCTGAAGCTGTTTTTCATGGTTTGGGATAGGCTCTTTAGTTCCAGAAATCTAAACACTACAACATACGATGACGTTCTAGAGAATTGTATGCTTCCAACATTGTAGTAACGGTTTGGGGAAAGCCCTTTTTTGTTTCAGCAAGACAATGTTTCTGTGCACAAACTGAGGTCCATAAACACATGGTTTGCCGAGGTTGGTATGGAAGAACGTGACTGGTCTGCACAAAACCCAGATCTCAACCCCATAGAACTCCTTTAGAATGAATTGGAACGTCGACTGCGAGCCAGACCTCGCCCTGACATCAGTGTCCGACTTCACTAATGCTTTTATGGTTGAATAGAAGAGAATTCCTGTAGTCATGTTCCAAAACCTAATGAAAAGCCTCCCCAGAAGAGTGGAGGTTGTTATAGCAGCAAAGGTGGACCAACTTCAAATTAATACTCATGGTTTTGGAATCAGATGTTCAACAAGCACATATGAGTGTGATGGTCAGGTGTCCTACTTACTTTTGGCCATGTTGTGTAAGTTAAAAAAATGTTGAGGACACTCACGGACTTACATACTTTTTGTTTAAGTTTTAGCAAGAACAAATGATCACAATTAATATAATATAATTAATATAAATTATAAGCAAATTTTAAACGTACTTTCATTTATTCGTGATCGAGAAATGTAGCTTGTTTTCAAATATTGTTAATATTAGTAATATTTTATTCCACACGACTTAAAATTATAAAATTAAGAAACTAGAATTTTACAGTACCAAATAATTAATTGAATCAAAACATTAAAGAAATTCGACCCGCACACTTGGTACGCCACACGCTTCTACAGACTAGAGCATTTAGTTTGGTTTGTTTTTAATATCGCGCAAAGCTACACGAGGGCTTACCTACGATAGTCCTCCCTTATTAGCAACTGTAATACTAGAAGGAAGGCAGCTAGTCATCCCCACCCGCTGCCATCTCTTGGGCTACTTTTTTACCAATGTGTAGTGGGATTACCCGAAATATTATAATGCTCCCACGGCTGAAAGGGCGAGCAAGTTTGGTGTGGTGGGGATTCGAACCCACTACTCTTAGATTACGAGTAAAGTTCCTTAACCATCTGATCATGCCGGGTCAACAATCTTTTTTTGGCAATTCCTTAACTCATCAGGGCAGCTAGTAATATAGCACAAACGGTCATAGTCGAAATTCTATTTATAAAAAACTGATATATTGTAAGTACCTAGTATTCCTAGCGAGGCTTTATATACTGTATTCTTAACTGACCTGACGAACTCCAGCATTTGCAAAAAGCATCGTCGACAGTGATGTGCGGCAACCAGAGTTTGCGGTTGGGTCCTACTAATTTTCTTCTTATTAGAGATCATTAGTAAAGTGTCAGTATACAAGACTGTTAGAAAAATATTAGCAATTTTAGTTTCAAGTGAGGTACGTTAAAAATATTTACATTTATCTGAAGAAGCCAGCCAGTAAGAAGAAATTAACAACATAATGCACACGCAAGCCGTCCCGCCATCCGCGTGATGCCAACAAACTCAACGATGCTATTAGCGTGGGAAGCCCAGCATGGCCAAGCGTGTTAAGGCGTTCCACTCGTAATCCGAGGGTCGCAGGTTCGAATTCCGGTCGCACCAAACATGCTCGCCCTTTCAACCGTGGGGGCGTTTAATGTGACGGTCGATCCCACTATTCGTTGGTAAAAGAGTAACCCAAGAGTTGGCAGTGGGTGGTGACGACTAGTTGCCTTTCCTTTAGTCTTACACTGCAAAATTAGGGACGGATAACGCAGATAGCCCTCGAGTAGCTTTGCGCGAAATTAAAAACAAACTATAAGCTTGAAGTTATTTGCTACTTAAAAGCCACAATGAGATTTCTTCAGCACACTTCGCTCTGATCAGGAAGGTTTTAAAAGCTGTCATAATCATAAAGAAAAGCATAACGCTGTGCAATTAATTGTTAAACACCCTTTAATACTACATATTTTAACGGTTTTAGGTTAAAAGTCTTTTTTCGTAGCGTTCATTTTGTTCACGAAAAGACAACAAAATATAGCACGTATTATTTTGTTAAAGCAAAATTACTCGTCACCAATGATGGGAAACGTTTAATTTAATCTAACAATTTAAAATATTTCATGGACTGTAAAAAAATCAGTTTTGTTGCACTGTTAGTTAGAGAAAACCAAACTTTGTACCACTTACTGTGTGGTCCGGCATGGCCAGATGGGTTAAGGCATTCGACTCGTAATCTGAGGGTCGCAGGTTCGAATACCCATCGCAGCAAATATGCTCGCCCTTTCAGTCGTGGGCGTTATAATGTGACGGTCAATTCAACTATTCGTAGGTAAAAGAGTAGCCCAAGAGTTGGCGGTGGGTGGTGATGGCTAGCTGACTTCCCCCTAAAGTTACACTGCTAAATTAGGGACGGCTAGCACAGATAGCCCTCGTGTAACTTCGCGAAATTCCAAAAACAAACAAACCGCTCACTGCGAAAAGTAGTTGTTGAACATTTCAGTCACGCTAAGAGCCGCTCTGCAATAACATACGGTAAATCTACGTGTTGTTCTGTCAGCTAGGGACATTACAAAATGTGAACGGTAGTGTAAATAATTCCTAACAACGTAGTGTATAATATCCTACTTCTGAAATAAAATTTGACAGTAACATTACCCGTACTCCAGTTAGTTCAAAAGTAAATGTTAAGCTTTGCCTGCGTTCGCAGCTTTTCAAATGGGAGACAAACGAACAATCAAACAGACATCATAGTTTTGTTTTCTTCATCCAATAGAAACTGCTGTAAACATTTTTTGTTTCACTTCTGTTTTGTTTGAACTTCTAAAATTATTTTACTGATATTTAAGCCCATGACTGTACTTATTTACTTTTACTAGTGTTAACGTATTATCAACTACCTGAGTGAAGAATATGTGAAAGTAGATTATGTTACAGAAGAAGGTGACTTGGATAAACTGTAGCCTGCCCTTTACTAGAAGCTGCTTGTGACAGACATTTAAAATAAAGTTTTTGATCTTATTTTACTGACGTTATTACGACCTTATATTTTGAGAAATGTCGGGTTCTTTGTTTTCACAGAGCTCTTCCTTGTAACGAATAGCTTAATCTTTTCCAGTCTACAGATTTCACTTCTCTGGTGAATTATTATACCAAGTACAGTTGTTTAAACTTGAAACGTATATCTTTGTGCGGTAATAAATTCCTTCTTAAAAATTTAACGCTGATTTTACGTATAGTTTCAAAAACCGTTATTTAAAATGCGATTTTTATAATGCTGTGATATTTCCACCAGATCAGTTACGTAGTTCAGATTTCAGGTATTTCAACAGAAAACAGCATACTTGAAGTGAAACATCTTAAACAATTGAGCATACAAATACCGCTGGCAACAAAACATGTATGTTGGATCAGATATTGTAACTGTTTGCTTTGTTTTCGTGACTTCGCCAATTAACTAGTTGTTGATGCAGTTTAATCGTTGAAGTATCTTTTAAAATGTCTCTCTAAGACTTTGAATTTAGTAGGACTTAACATATTTGTCAGAATTTTAAATATGAGTGTAATAATGATTCTTCATCAATAGGTGTCTGTGATTTGCTGGCAATAAATTCTAACAATAAACGGACACCAAACAATCCACTTGTTTTGTGAATAATATAGTTTCACATCTGCAGCCTACTAATAGCTCAACGGTAAGTCTGAAGGTTTATAACACTGAAACCCGAGGTTTGATAACCGTAGTAGACACAAATTGTTGTAGTCAAATAATCCATTGTGTAGTTTTGGGCTTAACTTACCCACAAACAAAATCCATCTACTATTGAATCAAAGGAAACAAATAATAATGTTAGAAACAAGGCACTTCTCAACCAAAACATTATAAAACCTTAAAAAAGTTAAACTAGTGTGGAATATTAACTGCTATTTTAAAAACAAAACATTCAACCATCCGTTTTTTAAGTCGTATTACTAATATTACAAAACCTACAAAATGAGTAGAACAAACAACAATGTAATAAACCATTATGTTCACCTGACAACAATGGTTAAGTGAGTATCACAGTCTTATTTTTCCGTTTTAAATCTACAAGTTCTCGCAGTTTAGATTTCACGAAATAAAATTCAGTGCTTTAGTAACACTGAAGAGCAAAAAATATATGCTTGAAAAAACTCAAAGTTATTCAGGGTAGTTTCATAGTGTTAATTTCCAGAATAGTTTAAATTTCGCGCAATCTTAAACACGGACTATATTTCTTCCATAATTCAGCAGTGAATGACTAGAAGGAAGGCAAGTAGTTATTACCTACTGCCAATTCTTGGACTACTCTTTCACCAATGAATAGTGGGATTAACCTTAAGTTTATAACGTCCTGACGACTTAAATGACAGGTTTGTTTGAGGGAAACAGGAATTCGAGTCCTCAACTCTCAGATTGGGAGCTGAGTGTTCTAACAATTTAGTTATACTGGGCCGTTAAAAAAATCGTAGCCAGGATTTGTACGTCACCTCTAGAGTTTGAATTATTGTAATATCATAGAGATAGAGTCAAACGCTTCTCTTTAAGTTGCCTCTGACTCACTTAGTCACTTCACCGCGTTCTAGGCACAGTCATAACAAACTTCAATTGTCTTCCTCGTATCATAATCAAATTTTACAAAACTTTGTTTTTTTTAATATTTTAAACTTTAATTTTGGAAACAAATTATTTTACATTTTTAAAGAATATTTCGAAATACTGGCTACTTACACACAATCTAAAACAACCCTACCAATACTATTTCGGGTGTAAAATTGATTGTCTAAGAAAAACATTGGGCTCCACGTGCACGTTGTACAGTTTGTACAGTTGGATTAACACAGTGATTTAATATGAAGAGAAAATAGACCTTTTGTGGTTCTCATGATATGACGTGAACCAAAAATCATCTAACTAACTGTTAACTTTGCATGATTAATGTTTCTAGATATTTAGTAAACTTAAACAATACATAAATTATCCAGATATTTCATCCACAAAGAAATCAGTACCTCACGGGATGGTCTTTCAGTGCCACATCTGCCAGCAAATTTAGAAATAGAAAAGTTATCCTATGAAAAAGACAGTGAGCAGTCTTTGACTAAATATTATATTCTTATGACATCTCATCATAAATGCCTCATCTGATGATACAAAAAAGAGCTATATTATCTCATTTGTAACTTGTCTTTATCAAAACTGCATGGGAAACCTTTTGGGTCTCATTTATTAGCTCCAAAAATGAAAGTTTCAGTTAACCAAAGTTGTCATCAAGGTCTTGCTTCTCACTACAGTATACAAGATACTTTGTGTTTCTGTTTAAATGTTGATGTACTAATAGAAGAATTAAGCAGTGATCATCATTCTAAAGAATGGACACTTTTTATCAACTCATCTGAAGTCTGTATGAAAGCTTTGTTATTACACAATAGGAATATTAAGCCATCAATTCTTTTTGTATGTTATGAACATGAAAATAACTTTTCAAGGCATGCAGATTATATTTGAGACCATCAAATATGACCACCATAGGTGGAACATATGTGATCATCTGCGAGCTATTGCTGTCCTGCTTAGCATGCTGAGTGGGTAAATCAAAGATGTTGCTTTTTGTGTCTCTGGAACAGCCGAAATGATAAAAATTATTTCAACAAGAAAGAATGCTCGGTAAGAGAGAATAACATACCAAGGAAACATAATATTGAGTATCAACCTTCGGTGAATCCTTCATATAAAACTGGAAATCATAAGTAATTTTCTAACAGGAATAAAAGCGATGGTAAGGGTTTTAAAGATACGTGTCTGACAACTTTCCAAAAATCATTGAAGCAATTCACATTGCCTGAAAACAATTCTCATTGGTCTTCCTATTTTGTTTTAGGAAAACACAGAGATGAAAACTATGCTGCGATGATTGCTAGTCTACAGATAAATGGGGTTTATGACGTCACTTCTTACATTCCTATTTAGACTTCTTTTTACAAATCATTCAAGTGTAGTGAACGGTAAGCTTTTTCACCAAGATATTCCTACAATGGAACAGTGATATGAAAGACAATGGTTTGTTTTCTTGAATTTCGCCCAAAGCTACTCGAGGGCTATCTGCGCTAGCCGTTCCTAATTTAGCAGTGTAAGACTAGAAGGAAGGCAGCTAATCATCACCACCCACCGCCATCTCTTGGGATACTCTTTTACCAACGAATAGTGGGATTGACCGTCATATTATAACGTCTCCACGGCTGAAAGGGCTAGCATCTTTAGAGCGATAGGGATGCGAACCCGCCCTCCTCAGATTACCAGTCGCACGCCTTAACACGCTTGCCCACGCCGAGCCCAAGGACAATGTAATCCTGCGATGTTTTAAGATTACTATTGATGCTAACAGCGTGAAACTGAAAACATAGAACAAAAGGTGCAACAAATCAAGCAAATATTTTGTAATATAAATCAAAAGTAATACCATTTTGAACTCAGTTTGAATGTATTTTTAGTATATAATGTTATTAATCTCATTGTTTTGAAGACTAGAATTACTAGTATGTATTGTATTTTAACATTCGTAAATACTATTTTCAATGAATAAACACAGTTTTAAAGATTTGTTTTCTTGTTGAATTTCGCGCAAAGCTACACGAGGTCTATCTGCGCTAGTCGTCCCTAATATGGAACTGTAAGAGTAAAAGGAAGGCAACTAGTCATCACCACCAACCTTTAACTTTTGGAGATTTGAAATGGCGAGCCTCAGATTACGAGTAGAGCGCCTTAACCACCTGGTCATGCCAGGCCTGTTCATAGTGTGTAAGAACGTTTTGAATAAATTTATCATAACTCGAAAAACTAGAAGCGATCAGTAATTTTCAACTTGAATTTTAAAATTATCATCAATTTATTTAGAAACAATTGTATCTTTTCTAGTAGCAGAGAAAACTTTTCTGCTTTGTAATCATTGGCATTATTGTTAGTAGTGAAGTGTCACGAGGTTAGACGGTCACTGAAATGTGTTTCGCAATAATTAAATGCAATCTAACCTGTATAAAAGGTCAGTGTGTGCCACGTCACATTTAATTCCTCGAAATAGGAGTTATAAAAACCAAAATGCTAGTTTGAATATTGTCTTTTCATTACGATTTTACTGACGAGGTGGCAAGGGGAGTGGATCATGAAACCTTATAAGTGTTGTGAATGTTGGTATAATGAGCCGAGTGTGGGAGTCACCTAGCCTAGAGACAGATACATAAAATATATAATTAAAGTAGAAATACTAACTTAGCATTAAACTTAAATTGTCTCTACATTAAGCTATGTTCTGTCATATCAACAACGTTTTTAATATAAAAGAAACCTCTATAATCAACGGATACTCTAAATTAAGAAATCAAAACATATGTTTCCATTTTTGTTGTCTATAGAGTTCACTTTATTCGTTCAGTACATAGACTGACAACGCTATGAAGTTATTCTTTAGTTGATAAGTAACATGACATAACAGCCATTTTTGGAATTAAGTGTTACCAAAACACATTGGCTTTTCTATACATTTGAAATTGTTGATATGATTTTTACCAATAATTATTCGTTATATTGATTGGCTCACAAAGGAATTTACCAACGTTTGACTGCGTCGATTGCATTTTACCCTTCTTTGTTGATCAAACTTGATTTCGCAAGTTTTTTTTCTCAGTTAGTTATGAAATGTAAAGTTATGATATATACTATGGGGTTGGTAGTGCTTATCCAGTCATTACTGATGGGTTTAATACGCTAGTTTAATCATTGGCATTTTTGTTAGTGATTGCAATAATAAACCCCAGAGATTTATTGGAATTATTGTTATTGGTCGAGAGTCATGACTTAAAGCAGCCATTGAAACACATTTCTCAATAATAAAATCCAATGCTGCATCACTTTTTATGATCGATCATCGCAAAGTAAGAAAGTCACTTGAATATAGTAGGGAAAGTCAATGTTTCTGTAGTTATTGGCATTAGTATTTGTAGTCAAGCGACTTGAGGGACGAAAATAGTTCAAATACAGATTCGCATCGTCGGAGTTTAGCGTTTCGGTTGTAATTTGCATCATTGTTAGCAGTCGAAGGTTACTCGAAGAAATTCAAACTCCAGATTAAGTAAACGGAACTATGAAATCCGATATCAGAACACCATGCCTTTCTTCATTACTGATGTTTGTGTTTTATATGCATATTAAGTCTATATTTCTCTGGATTTCGTTTAGCATAAGTTCTTATGGATTTCCCTTGTAAGTTTATTTATTTTTTGACTTTCTAATGATCTGTTGGAGCTCCAATTTCAGGACATTATAGTTGATGATGTATTTGTTCTTCAAAAGATGATCACAGAATGGTCGAAAGGATAAGTCTGATTAGACGGATTGTACTCTAATATTCTTCCGTATTTGTATTTGTCGTTTTTCTGGTACAGGGGTGTACATAGGGAGGGAGGGGTAGCAGAGCCATATTAACTCTATTCTTCCACACTCAGTCAAGTTGACGAACATAATGCTTTTTTCTTCGATGCGCGTGCATGATGAATATATTACATGGATGCTTAACGTCTCCTCTTCCCAGTAACAGTCAAACATGAATTAGCGCGCATGTCCCTGTCTGATTTTCCCTACATGTATTAATTAATGTACGCAGAATAAAAAGACAAATTATTTATTGTCTTTCTCACAGATAATGCAGTATTGAACTACGGCCTAAAATATCTGTTTGTATAACAGAACCCTCTAGAACGTCGAAACTAGGAGGGTTCCAATAATTAACTTAGGGGGCCTAAATTTCAATATTTCTCTCAAATACTTTACTTATTACACTTTTGCATTTAGTCTTTATCTATATAGACGGGTGACTGCCATACAAATTAAAAAAGAAATTAAAGTTTTTCGCCGAATTCCAAATACTACGTTGCCAGCAACTTTGTATATAAATGTATAAAAGCCAGTCAAAAATGACTGGACACTGTTGTTAAATGACGGGTAACTATTGTTAAATGACTAATGAAAATTATAGAATTTAGCTGAAACAAAACTGTATGTACCTCCAAAATGCACCTACTATTCACTTATTTCAAGCTTCCCCCCCCACTCCAATGGCTCAGAGGTATGTCTGCGGACTTACAACGGTGAAAACCGGGTTTCGATACCCGTGGTGGGCAGAGCACAGAGAGCCCATTGTGTAGCTTTGTGCTTAATTCAAAACAATAACACTTATTTCATTTGTCTCAAATCAGTTCCTTAATCGACACATTTTTTAGCAAAACTACTCATAAAAATGAAATTTTGTCTTGAACAGAAGAACATGGTCGCTATGAAAGAGACTTAAATAACACACTTAAACTTTTTTGCTGAATTTTAGCTCATGAAATAAAAAACATATTATGAACATTCCGACACAAAATTTTAAATTTTTTGACTGGGTAGCACAAAATCACTAGTTGGATACCCTTATTTGCTGACAATATAAATTCTACCTTTATCTTAATTGTCTGTCAAGGTGGTTCGGTCGGCTTTGTACTTTAGATTATCTCTAAATCAAAACACTATGTCAACACTGTAAAACATTTTTATCATTAACGAGATTTAATAAAACTAAATGTAAATCGTTATCACCTAAGGAGATAACGAAAATACTGGGTATTTGTTTTCACTTTGAAGTCAACATTATACACATATCATACAACGCAACTGTGATCATTATTGAAATAATTAAAGCGAAAAAAATCACCAAATGTTTGGTAATGATACAGCGGGAAGTTTGCAGACTTACAACGATAAAATCCTGATTTCTACTTCCCGCGTTGGACATAGTAGATAGCCCAATATAGTTTTCATCTAAAGCCTAACAAAGAAATAATTGTTTGTTTAGAATTTCGCGCAAAGCTACTCGAGGGCTATCTGCGCTAGCCGTCCCTAATTTGGCAGTGTAAGACTAGAGGGAAGGCAGCTAGTCATCACCACCCACCGCCAACTCTTGGGCTACTCTTCTACCAACGAATAATGGGATTGACTGTAACATTTTAACGATCTCACGGCTGAAAGAGCAAGTATGTTTTGGTGCGACCGGAATTCGAATCGGCGACCCTCGGATTATGAGTCGAACGCCTTAACACGTTTAGCCACGCCGGGCCAACAAACAAATTAAGTAAACAAATTTGTTTTATTATTTTTCAAGGTTGTTTATTTTGCCACCAGATGGTGTCTTTACATCTAAGAAGACAACAAATACAGTAACCCGAATCAGATGACCAAATAACTTTTCTAACATGTTAATTGCGAATTAATATTTTGTTGAATAAATAATTCTTACTGTGAAGTATTGTTTTTAAAGAACATTTGTTCCATAATGTGGAAGAGCTTCATTCAGATATTCTTCTGTAAATGTGTTTGTTTTTTGAATTTCGCACAAAGCCATACGAGAACTATCTGCGCTAGCCTTTCTTAATTAAGCTGTGAAAGACTACATCGATGGCAGCTAGTAGTCACCACCCACCGCCAACTCTTAGGGATTGACCGTCACATTACAACATCCCCACTGCTGAAAGAGAAAGCATGTTTGGTGTAACGGGGATTCGAACCCGCAATCCTCATATTACGAGTCAAACGCCGGACCCTCGACCAACTTAATTTTGTATACTATAAAGATAAAAACATTACAGTAAACAAATGGAAAAAAAAGGTTTTTAATGACAGTTCTTAAAGTTATTATGTCGATTATACTGTAACAGGTAATAATTATTGTTAACCTTTATTTATAAACAGAAAATTGCATACCCGAGTTCGATTTTGAGTTTTTGAATTTCGCACAAAGCTACTCGAGGGCTATCTGTGCTGGCCGTCCCTAATTTAGCTGTGTAAGACTAGAGGGAAGGCAGCTAGTCATCATTACCCACCGCTAACTCGTGGGCTACTCTTTACCAACGAATAGTGGGATTGACTGTAACATTATAACGCCCCCACGGCTGGGAGGGCGAGCATGTTTGGCGCGACTGGGACGCGAACCTGCCACCCTCCGATTACGAGTCGCATGCCTTAACACGCTTGGCCATGCCAGGCCTAAATGTATACCAAAATAACAAAATGGTCAATAAATGCAAAACTTTCTTTATAACAAAACTTAAAAACTCATATTAAATTATTAAAATAATTATTTTGACATATACGTGTTAAATATGTTAAAAGTGAATCCGAATGCTGCTTCTGAAAGTTAAAAAAGAAAATTAATTTTTTAAACTTTTAAAAGTCACTCACAGTTTTGCTTAAAGTGTCACCCATAGTTACATTAGGGACACATGCGTGCCTCCCACTGGCACAGCAGTATGTCTGCGGACTTACAACGCAAGAAACTAGTTTTGGATACCCGTGGTTGGCAGAGCAGATATAGTCCTTTGCGTAGCTTTGTGCTTAAATACAAACAAACACAAGCCATCTGCGTTAGACGTCTTTAATTTTGAAGTGATAGGTTAAACGTGTGTCTGTTCGTCTACAACATCCACCACCAACTCTGAGCCAACTCTTCTGAGACCAACTAATAGCATTTGACTTTTAATTTTATAATGCATCAATGACTTCAAAGTGTATAGCGCAATTTATTTTTTATTTTTGTCTTTAACTACTGCCTAGCTCTCAGCTCATTGCATACAGATCGTTTAGTGTGTGTTTATACATGTTAGAAAGCAACCATTCTTGGTATTTATATTGTTTCTAAATTTTTGACATAAAGTAATCCAGCCAAACTTGCCACGTCTCGAAATTACTGATCTTTCAAATAACAACTTGATTACCTGAGGTACTAATAGTTCTGAGTGGTTAACTACAAATTAATCTTACGTATCACAAATAACATTACAAGTAAGATAAACAAACGCAAATCACGTTGGTCAAAACCCTTTCGACGGGTGAATTTAAATTTTATGATTTTTATTTAGTACTAAACCCCCTTCACGATTGTATTGAGTTGAATTTAACTTTAATATGAAAACCAGCCATGGTCACGTATTGAATCAAAAAAGAAAAATGTATACATTAATAGTACTAAGGTAAAAAATATCGGGTCAAAAGATATTTTATTTGACCTCTTTCAATTTTTATGAGTAGTTTTGTAGCTCACTGGAACATTCGACGACGTCCATGAATTAATTTTTCTGTCTGTGTACCAACAGTAATATTTCAATCACATTAATGTAGGAAACAATAATATGATGTTGTATTTTATTATAAATGAAATACACGTCAGACTTTGAGCCTAAAAATCACGCAGTCGCTAAATGAAATGCACTCTTGGCCAAAATTTTTGCATATTTTGTAACTAATAAGACCATCATTAATGACATGGGATACGAATTCACAAAACTTTGATCTGTTTCGCAAAAGATTTTGCCAAAATAACACCTTTCTATAAACAGGTGTTTATGTAAATTTTAATGAACAAATGCTTAAATAACTTATACAGACCACAATAACAACTAGTACATGTTTGTTCGATCATACGCTACCTTCTCTGTTATTACTCGGGCATTTACTCGACAATTAATCTATGCATAATAGCATTAATATACAAGTGTTTTGGCCAAGTCTGTACTATCATATGTATCTGCTTATACTCTGAGTTCATGTGCATATTCTCCAGGTAAAGTAAAAAAAAATATTGTTAAATTTATAGTGCCATATTGTGTTAGATTAAATATGTGGTGATGAGCTGACAGACAGTGTATTATTTATCTTTAAGTTTACATTTCTGTATAATTTCTAAAGTAAGATCAATTCTGGAAGTTAAATAGATTGTAAAAAAATTTTGTAAGTGACTGAAATGGAGACATAGAAATATTTTAATTTCCAAATAACATTATAGCCGTCTTTAACTGGTTATTATTATAAAGGAAAATGTTTAAACACGACAATTTAACTCTTAAATAGAAAAGTAGTAAAGGTTCAGAGGCTCAAAGCCAGGAAGTTGAAATTAAATCTTTTTATCCGTTCTTTAGAAAAAATTTTGCTTCTTATTTGATAAACGAATTTTTTCTCTCACAACTGTCAGACACTTTATGAGTGAGTGTTGATACCAAGACGGTCCTTACGTATCAAAAGCTATCGATGATACAATAGGCCTTTGCGTTGTTCGTTAAAATGCATGTGTGGAACCCTAAATTTTAACATGAGAGAGTTAAAATTAGTAAAAATAAAGAAATCTGTGAGCAAATTCAGATCGATTGACGCAAATTTCCCTTGAAGAAGGTGGGAGTGTTTCAAGTTTCAGGGCAAAATATCACCATTCCATAAATTGTCATTTTCGTCAAAGAACTGTAAAAGGTTTGAAGTTGTCTTCTGAAATGCCCGCGACTTTGTGTCACACTGCAGTCAAAATGGATTTTCTGCATCACAGTTTAGATCGGTTTTTCGCAAACGATAAATCGCAAGAAATTTACGGAGAAGGATAACGAGTTGTTTGTGCTGAGTCAACATTCTTGTTTGAGTCCTCGAGGTGTTTGAGAGGTGCACATATCACTTTTATTATGAACCATGACGAGCTACGTCAAGAAATGAATCTTCTCACCTTGTAGAGATAATACGGAACGCGAGAAACAAACCCCTGAAGTTGAGATGTCTGGCAAGTCCGGCTGAAAAACATCGTTTTTCGCAAACGATAAATCGCAAGAAATTTACGGAGAAGGATAACGAGTTGTTTGTGCTGAGTCAACATTCTTGTTTGAGTCCTCGAGGTGTTTGAGAGGTGCACATATCACTTTTATTATGAACCATGACGAGCTACGTCAATAAATGAATCTTCTCACCTTGTAGAGATAATACGGAACGCGAGAAACAAACCCCTGAAGTTGAGATGTCTGGCAAGTCCGGCTGAAAAACACTGAAAAACATCGTTTTTCGCAAACGATAAATCGCAAGAAATTTACGGAGAAGGATAACGAGTTGTTTGTGCTGAGTCAACATTCTTGTTTGAGTCCTCGAGGTGTTTGAGAGGTGCACATATCACTTTTATTATGAACCATGACGAGCTACGTCAATAAATGAATCTTCTCACCTTGTAGAGATAATACGGAACGCGAGAAACAAACCCCTGAAGTTGAGATGTCTGGCAAGTCCGGCTGAAAAACACTGGTTTAGTTAACGCTAAACGACATCCGTGGTCTTAAGCATAATATACATTGTAATAACACTAAAACGAAACGAAAAAAATCTACTGGGTTATGGTTTCAGTGTGTACGGTGCAGTTACATTTTACAATAAGTTGATTTTTTTATTTGGAAATTTCTTATGATAACAGTGGTACGTTTTCTGCTAATCATCATGGAAAATAACAATTAAAAATGTTTTATCAACAAAAACAAAACACTTTTGTTATAATTCTGCTTGAATGCATAGTTTTAAAACTGTAATTGTAAACCGAATCTTACTCTATAGATTGTTTTACATACCCTCTCCCGTGGCTTAGCGGTAAGTCTTAGGGTTAAGAATAACCCGTTGTGTAGCTTTGTGTTTAGAAACAAACAACAAAAATACTGTTTTACCAAATTAAAACAGAAGACACGAATTTATCGAATTAACTTAGAAATGTTTATTTTTACATTATATATTTACATTTACTGCAATTTCACTTTAAAAACACGTATGTGTCTTGTTTGGTAAAACGTGTTTGGGCTGTAATCTCCATTTTACTGAAGAGTATAAACTGTTGTTATTAGTATTCTTATATCTCGTGCCAAACGTACTTTCCATTAAAATTTTTATGGTTCTACTGTAGTACTAATTTGAAGACTGAAAACAATCATAAAACTGTCACTTACATAAATTCATTAGTTAAGTATATATTAGTAATAAATAAGATTTCCTATTTATACAGTACGTTTTAATTTTTCTTCGGACTTTTCAGGATAATGCTTCTATGTTATAGCCGTGAAGTATCAAATTTACGATAGGAAAACCAGGGCTATAGTCATTAGCCAAGATAAGGTTTGTACAAACGTGCCTGCTAAATGGTTTGTACACGGGGAAGTGTGCTTCATTAGCAGACAGAAATATTTAGAAGCACATCAATGGGAAAACTTCGGAATAAGCTAAACCATATCTCAAGAAATATGGTCCTTCCAATACAGTAATATGGTATACTAGAATTATGGCTTCACGTGTTTCGTGCTGCAATTTCGTAATATATGATGAATCATTTACGTAAAGTATGGAAAATAAAAATTTTGTTTTATTTCAAAGAACATCACAATTTAAAGTACTTCTTTTGCAGGATTTTACCAGAACAATGATAATATTTGTATTTGTTAACGACTCTATTTTTGACCATCTAAGACTTTGTTTTATAATTTTTCTTCATATTAAATAATTCATTATCGGCGAAGTTTTTCATCTCATGGAAATATGTAGCTGTTACAAACAGGTTCTTCATAAAATCCACATCCCAACTAAATAATAGAGAAAAGTGTTGCTAAAAAAAAGAATTCGATTTGAAAACTGTTTCACTATATGGTCGATTATAAACACAAACCCTAAACTAGTTACAATGTCCTCTATAGAAGTTTTGAATTTTGACGTTTGGGGTGACGAGTTTGATCGACAAATAGGTGAATTGGTGAACCGACGATAGTTAATTCGTGTTAAAGTATGATAGTGACAAATTATTAACGTCCCAAAGGAATAAACATTCTTTTATAAGAAATTCAAAGCAAGGGTGTATATTTTTAGATAAAATGATGGTTGTTATTTGTTACAGTTAGTTCTTGTTGGTTTTTTAAATAGTGTCGTTGATTGTCTCAAGAACGCAAGTGCTGGCTCCCTCCATTGCCTCCTAGCGCCATCTAGGAATAGACGTAGTTCTACCTGATGTAGAAAAGAGTATTTACCTTGGATTCAGCTAAGTGGACGGCTGTGAAGAGCAAACCGTCTCGGATTTCGTGTGGTAGAAGTCGCCTGTTCACCATACAGAGTAGTGCGTGAATATTTTCTACTACGTGGATTATTCGTCCCTCTTTAGGAATGGCTTGTAAATATTTTTGCTGATCTCATTTTAATATTTCAATTGTTGAAACGAAAACGAGGTAAGAAATAAGCTTTAATCCGTGCTTTATAGAATACTGATATGAAGACGAGACTCTAGTGATTTATATAGCTATTCCAGCTCTAACTTATGAACTGTTATTAACTCTTATGCATTTATTTTACTTTCTAATATTCATCCATTCAGTACATTTCTTTACTTCTTGGTTCACAAACTGAAGACAAATCTTGCAACGTCAACTGCAGGAGTTTATAAAACAGACGAACGAAAATAAGTCCGTTACGTAAAACTATCTTAATATTATAGTTTAGAAATATGTTTAAATTAGCATTTATAAAATATTTTATTACATTCGAATCATATGATACGTCATCTCATTGTGTCTATTTCAATTGCCTAATTCACTATATTTTTAACTTGTAGTAATAGAAGTCTCACATTTTAGTTGATAATAATTGTGTATAACCTAGTTTTGAGGTTAAAAGGTAAAAGTCTTCGTATATGGAATTTGTATTTTCTCGTTGTTTTGGTTTTACGTGCATAAATTAAAGACTGAACGGGCAAGTCACAAAGAGTGGTATCTGTGGCCGAGTCAAGTTTGAAACTTTAAAAGAAATTAAATATTTGAACAGCTTTCAGTTTCATACAGTGTGTTTTGCCATGTTAGTGTTTTGTGAAGAGGTGTACCTTTACTATTCTGAATTGTATGTCATTACATTAGACATTTATGTAATTATTACATGTAGGAGAAATGACGCAATAAACAAATAGTTTTATACATAATGACTTTTCGTAAAAACTAAAGATAGAGTAATTGTCAATACTTAATAAAGCAGCAGATGTTTATCATACGTGAATTCAAATATTAGAACCTGAATCAGCTTCATATCATCATATTCGTCAAACTAGAAGGGCAGAGATTAAAGGGTGAACCATCTACAAGTTATCATATCATTAAGATGAAAGATAAATTTTAGTACCTTAATCAGCTGGGGGTTAACACGGTGTTACCAAGTGAATGGTAAACAACACTAACTGGTTGAAATACCGGTGACCACTTTTAGGAATATAGGAGTAAACAGTATTTGTATCAGATACAGGTTTATAAATCATTGGCAGTAGTGGAGTAAACACTAATTTTCAGATCAAGTACAGATTATCGTATTATTAAAGTAGGTTTAAGAAGCAGTATAGGAAACAACTACACATTATCACTCTTTCAGGGAAAGTAGGGTTAACATTACTACCTGAATAAACGCTAGTCGATCATTTTAATGAAAAGTATCAGTATCTAAAGCAGTTGCAAGTTGTCATTTTCTTAATTTCAAGTGTAGAAATAAGTGTCCGACTCAGATTCCGGTACGACAGGTAATACTATGAAATATAGGGTAAAGATTGGTGTCTTAATGGAGTATAGGTTATCACGTTATAAACAAAAATAGGGTAAACAACACTATGTAGATAAGATATTGTAACTATTTTCTTGGAAAAGTTGAGTTGAATACCAGAACATACATCAGGCGCATATAAGAATAGGAAAATATCGTTTTCTGTGTCAACTACGTTACAATTTTTGCATATGTTTATGATAACTATTACTGAATTAGCTACAGCTACATATATTCTTATAAATAACTGGGTAACACGAGTCAGCTATAAAATTATGCTGAACCAACTACAAAAAAAACAACAAGATATTTAAGAATTTTAAAGCGTAAATGTTCTCTTCAATAAGTTCCAACGTATAATCCCATCGTTGCGAGGTGTTGCTATGTGTTTGTTTGTGCAAACAATGGGTGAGAACATAATTCAATAAATACCAAAATCGCTTTTCTCATTCTATATTTCAAATGCACTATATAAATCCACATTCCGTCTCACGTATTTTTACTTCTTTGCCTACTTTTAACGTTCAATTTCAAAATCGAGAGTTCCACGTGTAAGCTGATATTTCTTGCCCAAGGGCTTTTTATGTCACTGCTCAGACCATTATTAATCGTCTATAACACGTTTACTGGTATTTCAACCGGTCAAGATCCTTTAGAAGTCAGTAGGAGATAACCACAAGACAATCTAAAAAAAAGGGCTTTTGCACAACATACCAATCTTGAATCTTTTAGACATGCATTTTAACTATTAACTCCGACCTGAGAAAGGATCTTGGTGTTTTCATGATTTATTTTATTTAACAATGGAACTATACCTCGTCCATTATAAAAGTTTTTGTTTCCTATTGTTTGCTGAATCAGTGGAGATACTCACTGTACACCAATTATTATTTTCCGAGCTCCTTGGATAACTCCTTATTAATTAAAGTTACTTTCGAGTTGTTTTTTTCCTCGGCTGATGTTCACAGCATATTGGAATTCTTTCGTTAATTTTTTTAGTAGTTTAGAAAATAACCTCAGTTGTCTTCTTTCAACGTTTTGCCAATTTTATATTATTAGTTAACATGCCTCAGGATGTACCTTCAATGTTTTCTAATGTACCTTCAAGGAGTAAGTGTGTTTAATTAGTATTTACTCTTTGATAGAAGTGTTTGAAAGACCAACTGGTTTAAGAAACGAAAGGTATGTTTAGGACAATTACAAATAATTAAACGAAATGCAGATGTAGGACCTGAGATAGGTGAACTATAGGAGCAGAGAGAGACAGAAAAAAAAAGACGAAATAACCCACGACGGTCAAGAAGAAGCCAGTTGAATGCATAAGTTTAATACATACACACATATATATATATGAAAGTTGAAAACGGGTACAATACAAAATGAATCTATAAGATATTAACCCGGACAGTGAAATTGTAGGATAACTTGGAAACTATTGTCCAAAAGAATCACAGCCAATATGTTGCGATAAAGACCTTACAGACTGTGGTTAGGATATCAATATGACGTAGTTCATTTCAAGATATTTCTTATAATGTATCTTACCTCAGAAGAATCGAAAGAGGCAAGAACTCAAAACAAAGATAGCTACACTAGATCTTAGTGTTAGGACCAGTACACAAAGCGAGAGAAACCTAGTCTACTATATTAAATCAAGAACAAAACCATAAGACAAATAGACGAACTGTGTTAAAATTGGTCGTGGTTTATTCTGTAAGTATCGTCATAAAGCAACTTATCTATTAGGCTAGATATTGTTCTGAAGCAACAGTTATAAAGTAAAGCTTCATCAATGTAGGCTTAGCCAAAACTGATAAATGTATAATCAATGTAGGCTTAGCCAAAACTGATAAATGTATATTTTTCTATATAGAAGAAGCAGCTAGAAACGAGAAAATTACTAGAGACAGTCATTATTATTCCTCAGAACAACTCAAATTAAATGTAAGAACAAGGAATGCATTTAACCAAACTACACGGCAGTTACTCTATATAAATAGGTACTAATGTTTTGTAGGTGTTGTAACTCTGCAAGTAACTAAAGTTACAAGTTATTTATTTGTAACGTAATATATCTTGAGAGTAAGCGTGTTCTGTAGTTAGCGGTTTCAGTAAAATATAACATTGTATTTAAACGTATTTTTCCTTCTTCAATAGTATTTAAACTATTCAAAACTGATTTCTTTGTACTCACGAAATTGGATGACAACGTTTAACAATACTCACGTGATTGGATCACTGTTTAACAAATAGATTATCGGTGCGGTCTGGACTAACCTGACCACCTAGTGAGAAATTCTAGTAAGGAAAAAATAGTTAAAAAATTACTGCACTATCCTTTACCTTAAATTATCCAGAAGTTTAGTAACTATCCTTTGCCTAAAAAGATCCAGAGTTTTAGTAGGTCGTACTTACGAACTGTATTTGCAATAATAGGAACAACTGACAGAAAATTAATTTATAACACAGAAGAAATGAATTATAACTCTATATCTAAAACATCAAAACATTCTTTAATGTGTTTAAATGTCACAAGCTTTAATTTATTTTACTTTCTTATGCTACGGCCTCAACAAGATAGTAGAACTGATATTAGTAATGTGTAGTCGTATTTTATAAAAAGAGCACCATTTATTATGACCATGAAACTTTGGTAAGCAGTAAATCAAACATTATACATTTATAATAAAATAGAATTCGAATTATAGAGAAAACAGAAGAAAGCAAGAATAATTATTATTAATTGTAAGGTTTTCACTGCCAACAATATCCGTGACTTTGCTAACGATAATTTTCTTTCTTCAGATATCTTTGAAACTTGTGGATATATAATTACAAAAGCTAAACTTATGAGTACCACCAGAATTGTTTTATTAGCATATTGGAAGCTTTGACTGACCACAGCAATAGAGTTAATGATGAATTAAAGTATTATTAATAACTTGAATATGCCGCATTTCAGTCAGGCCCGTCGTGGCCACGTGATTAAAGTACTTAACTCGTAATTTGAACGAATCCTTGTCACACCAATCATGTTCACTCTTTCAGCCGTGAGGGCGTTATAATGATCTGTCAATTCCCACTATTCGTCGGTAAAAAAAGAGTAGCTCAAGAGTTAGCGGTGGGTGGTGATGACTAACTATCTTTCCTCTAGTCGTATGGTGTTAACTTAGGGACAGCTAGCGCAAATAGCACTTGGGTAGTTTGCGCGAAATTCAAAACAAAACAAACCATTTCAGTGGAGCCATTTATATGGAGACGTATGCACGCTCACCCCATAAAAATAATTATAATTTAATTGTAACTTAAGTAAGCATATTTTAGGTTTGATTAAATCAGCCTTATGTACAAGAAGTCTACGAATATTTTGGTTTCACTCTTCAAAAAGCCATCATGTAACATATGCCAACTCTAAGAATCTCCCTGAGAAATATACAAAACAATATTTTTAGTCACTTTTATAATACATTCTTTTATCACAGACAGTTAAAGTATTTTCGTAAATGAATTTATGACTTTAAAACTGTAAAAAAGAGAGGTTGGTAAATCCAAACTGAGTTTAACAAGACAGTTCTGTTACATATTGTGTTATTAGTTCCATTTTTCACATTACACGTTCACTGAAGTTTGCGTATATCATACTTTTGTATTCAGATCTCATGTTTAACGTATATATTAATGACCTGCTAATAGATCGATAAAAAAATTAGCTCTAGTTAATAACGTGAATGCTGGCTGTTATCTTGATAGGAACACAAATGTGAACCTTAAGATTTGGTTAACGAATTAACCATCTGAGTCATGTCAGTTGTGCTAACTACAGTAGAAGTTAAGATTTGGTAGATCTGCCATCTTAGTAGGAAATTTAAATTATAACTAAAGTTATAGGCATAACCTGTAAAGACGTTATTAAATACTATACAGTTTTTTATTTCGTTGTTTGAAAATGCATACGTTAGAAACTTTAATCTCGAAATAACTGGTTGATTATTGGAAACATATAAAATGACGTGTGAAAATGTAAATGTTTGAAAGTTTCGCCTTGGAATAACTTATTAATTATTTAAGTAAGACATATCGACGAAAGTTTTAAACTGTTTCACTTGGCATTATATTGGTTCAATATTTAAATATGCTCAAAATTCCTAAATTCTGTAATGGTTTATTAATGCAAATAATGGACTAACAATTGTAACTTCGCCTGTCCACTTAACTCTATTTCTCGTCCGTTTGTTTTTTATCCCATTACTGTACATTCGAATTTCCCACCTTCCCTGTTGTCCAGTTTTTGACTTTATCTTTGACATTTTATATCGTGCAGTAACTGCAGTAACGTTATATCCTGCCACTATCTCGCTAATAAGTAATCCAGTCGAGCCCGTATTATTTAATGTGTTACGTAACATTTGGATAAGGTTGCATCTTTTAAACACAGCACAAATGAATGTTGTTATTAAATACATCTCTAAGAAGACAGGAGGAACAATTTTAACAAAATGTAAATAGGAACACGAGAGCAAGTTTAGGTTAAACACAACGAAAAACATTTTTAACCTACACATTTCTTTCCATCGCTTTGTTTCCACCAGTTACTCTTTTCAAAAAGCATTATTTAAATACAAACACAAAACGACCTCTATTGTTAAGTAGAGTCATTAGGATTATGGCAACAAAGGCTTCCTTACTTCTCCAATTAAAAAAAATATCGAGTCATTAAAATAAATTGTTAAATCGCAACACTTAGGAATGAAAACCCGAAAACAAATAAATGAAGCCATATTAAAAGAGCGAAATACATATATAATGAGAAATATAATTCTGAACTAAAATTAGGAAAAACATAGAAATCGAAAATGTATTTTATTGTGTCAGTAAAGCGTGTAGAATTGTCTGTTTTTTTGTTTTTTTTTAGAAGAATGATATACGTTACGAAAGGATAGAAGGGCAGAAAAACCGGTTGGTAAGATTTAGTTGTTCGATAGGAGAGGAGAATCCGGTAGGCCCGACCTTGGGAATAAGCGCAGACGCAACTGTAGTCTCGGCAAAGTCAAGGCTATGGTGGGTTGATGCATGAATTTCGTTAACAGTCCCTACCTGCTTACGGCCGCTTGGTTTTCTATTATATATAAAAAATGGGGTAGAAGATTAATCCACTTCACGAGAAAACACGTTTCTAATATCCAGAGTATAAAAAGACGTCGAAATACTGTATTACAAATATGGCCGAGAAACTTTATCGTTTATGTTTTATAAGCTGTATGTGGATATACATATACATTTCTGAGTTTCTTGTTAGATCAGGGCCTAAGCTTCTTTAACAGATCTGAGGAATTGAGAAGAAATCAGCATCAAGAGAGAGGCCGTCTTTAAGAACACTATTTGTTTGGTTTTTCACTTCTATGATAGAGTAAAATGCTATCCTGCGTTAATGATAGAGAAAACACAGACGCGAATATGACGTGATTGGGATAATCATGTATAGAAACGCATATATCACCCCTCTCTCTTTGAAACAATAACAGTATAGTATCAAAGAGATCATAGTTGTAACTAGTTTTCGTTGTAGAAGTGTATGTTCTGTCCTGGCATGCTCACGTAGCTAAGGTACTCCTCTCATAATATGAGGGTCGCGGACTCGAATCCCCGTCACAACAAACATTATCGCCCTTTCAACCGTGGGTGCATTATAATGTTACGGCCAATCTCACTATTCGTTGGTGAAAGAGTTGGCAGTGGGCGGAAATGACTAACTGCCTTCCCTCTGGTCTCATACTGCTAATTTAGGGATAGCTAGCGCAGATAGCTTTCATGTATCTTTGCACTAAATTCAACAAGCAAACAAACTTTCAACCGTAGGAATGTTATAAAGTTACGGTCAATCCCACTGTTTGTTGGTAAAAGAGTAGCCCAAGAGCTGGCGGTGAGCGAAAATGAGTAACTGCCTTTTCTCTGTTCTTATACTTGCTAATTTATGGATTGCTAGCGCAGATAGCTTTCGTGTAGCTTTGCGCGAAATTTCAAAACAAACTAAACCTAGAACTATGTTCAAAATAATTACAAGAAATCACACACACACACACACATGTATATATGTATACATTTGGATAAATGTACAACATGTTACTGTGCAATATACACATACATCAGAATATCAGTAGCGAATGTTATTTTCAGATTTTAATGTAATAATGTTTATGATGAGAAAATTTGATAAAATAAACCCATGATGACGGCAGTAATATATATTGAATACTCATCATTCTTACGTAGTGCTGAATTTTCGTTTATATACAGATTATTTAATTTGTCGAAGATATGTGCGTTAAGTTGGAAAGTTAATATCACTTAATGAGACTTTTCCTGAAACTACAAGACACTACGCGTACCGAAATGAATGATACAATTTGCAGAACATTAAATTAGCGTAATGTATTTTGAGTTGAATAGTTTAATATTTATTACAATAGCAGTATTCAACTATACTATTTGTATTTTAAGTTGTTTTTTTATTTTACTTTCAAGATTTATTTTTAATGAACATTTCAGAATTTAAGAGAGGGTGGAACTGCCCACTTGGTAGTTTGAACAATTGATATTTCATGGGGTCACTGGGGTCGAATCACCGTCCTACAAAACACGCTCATAGGGATTGTTATAATTCAACAGTCAACCAGTCTGTTCGTTGGCGGTAGGTGATAATGCTGATTAACTGTCTTCCACTAGTATTTCACTCTTAACTTAGAGATGGTTAGCACATATATATATCGTTTAGTTTAGTGCGAAATTAAAAAATTACACCCGTGAATAGTTTTTTTTAATATATGAAAAGGAACGAATCGTTTTTGGAATGATTATATATATATATTATAACAAGTTATGCATGCGCATAATCAGTTTGATAAAATACGTGTTCCATTTGAGTTGGAATTACATTGAAATTCCAATATATCCAGAACGTGTGCATCTGCGTATCGAAAACTGTTGATAGTTCAGACTGCTGACCTTACGCCTGAAAACGAGTTTGAAAAGTTCAACTAAATTTTAACTATATTTTTCTTATAAGAGTGATTAATTTCATGTCTCCAGTAGTCACTATACCAGAGAATGTTTTGTTTGACATGTAAATATGGGAGCACGATTACATATAAAAACTTGGACATGTTTCATGATTCTGTTTGCACACAAAGCCCGCATGAGCTAGTTTTTTTACATTTAAGAAGAATTTATTTGGTTTGGTTTTGTTTGTTTTAAATTTTCGCGCAAAGCTACTCGGGGACTATCTGCACTTGCCATCCATAATTTAGCAGTGTAAAACTAGAGGAAAGACAGCTAGTCATCACTACCCACCGCCAACTCTTGGGCTACTCTTTTGCCAACGAATAGTGGGATTTACCGAAACATTATAACGTCCCCACGGTTGAAAGTTTGTTTGCTTGTTTTGAATTTCGCGTAAAGCTACACGAGGGCTATCTGCGCTAGCCAACCCTAATTTAGTATTGTAAGACTAGAGGGAAGGCAGCTAGTCATCACCACCCACCGCCAACTCTTGGGCTACTTTATTCCCAACAAGTTGGAGGGTTGACTGTCACATTATAACGCCCCCACGGCTGGGAGGGCGAGCATGTTTGGTGTGACGGGAATTCGAACACGCAACACTAAGATTACGAGTCAAGCGCCTGGCTCTGTTCAGTTTAGAAAAAAAAATAAATCGTTGAATGAAAAGTAACTGGCTTCTGTCAACTTTTATTTGGAGTGTTCAAAGTTTACAAGAAATGAATTTTGTTTGTTTGTTTCAGAGCACACCCACAGTAGGCTATCTGCTGAGTCCTCCTTTAGGAATTGAATCACAGATTTCACTACAGTAAATCCACAAACTTACCGATGTTCCACTGGTGAACACAAGCAATAGAAATATTCAAATCTTATCAAACATCACACCAAACTGTTTGATTTATCATGAGTTTTTAACCATGAATCATTTTTTGTATACTAATTTTGCGATTTATATAAAAATATTCAGAAAACGTAGTTGAAGAAATTTAAAATTTACTCGTACATGTAGGGAATGAGTAATTTTCAACAGATGTGCTAAAAAATCCGACAAAATTGATTCAAATGTTCTTTAAATAAAATTAACTGCAAAATATAAAGAAAAACCGAGAGTTTAGTTACAACATACGTTCCCCACTGGTACACCGGTAGGTCTACAGATTTACAACACTAATATCAGGGGTTTAGTTCCCCTCAGAGGAACATACGTAAATTGGAAAGTGTACGTTGTAAGGAAGCCTTCCAACGTCAAAATCTAAAATCAATATATGTTAATGTAAAGGGATTTCATTTTAAGCTAATGCGATATCTACTCTTTCTTGATTTTGGAATTTTTTTACCAATGTTTTCCTTAAATTTGTCTCAATTTTCATATAAAGTAAATATATTATACAATCAGATCTTTTCATATTGAAGTGATCACTTTTTGTAACATTATACTATCTTCTTTATTGCTACGGCATAAATCGGACATACTTTAAGATATTATAAGGTCAACGTACGTACATTTTGGCACATTTGAAGAATATAAATCATGGGCCCGGTATGGCTAGGTGGTTAAGGCACTCGACTCGTAGTTCGCGAGTTCTCCGTCATACCAAACATGCTCGCCTTTTCAGTCGTGAGGGCGTTGTAACGTTTCAGCCAATCCCACTATTTGTTGGTAAAAGAGTAGCCCAAGAGGTGGCGGTGGGTAGTGATGCCTAGCTGCCTTCCCTCTAGTCTTACACCGCTAAATTAAAAACGGCTAATGCAGATAACCCTCGTGTAGCCTTGCGCGAAATTCAAAGCAACTCAATCGGTCCAAATATTCAAATACGACACGTAATTTTTACTTTGTGATTCACTAAGCTTTATTTCTAGATTAAAACGGTTTTCTTTATTTTACTCTGAAATATGTGAAATATTTTCTTATAAATAAGCGATCCTGATCTGTCTTTTTTTTAGAAATAAAATATTTATTTCTGATTGCAATCCATAAATTTCAACCTGCTTATAAGCTCGATTAAAAGATAAAGAATGTTATTCTTGCTTTTTATTCAAAACATTAATTATTATTTCGGCGTAGTGTCACAACCGTAGGAAGATTTTAGTATTTTTTTAAATCGGCCATATTTTTTTGAAAACTCGAAAGAACTGCTATTAACCCAAAATTCTGTTAATGTATTGTCAATAGCTAGGCCAGACCGCCATGTTAAAGATTCCTAATTTTGAACTGTTGGACAGAGAGAGAAGGCAATTGGTTAGTAGCAATCGCCATCCACTTGGTTACTCTTAATCGAATAGAGATTGATACCGATATTTTTAAGCGCGGATTGTGCTCAGTACCAAATCGCCTTTTCGAACCGTGGAATTTCCAATACGCAACCTGGCACGCTAGGCACTAAGTCGTGCCCAGTATTCGTATTATTAGAAACTCTAAGCTTCTTAAACTTACGAAACACACACACAAAAATAAAATAGAAAATGGAGTGTTTTTTGGAAACTTCAGTACAGTGCTCCTATAGGAGGTAAAATCTCGTAAACAATAGCTTCTGATCCACAAGAGAACATTTGTGTCATTAGCGTTAAACAAACCTCAATTGACAAACATTTTAGAAACTAATTGAATTTCAAATCAGAAAACACAGGGTGGTAAACTGGTGTTGGAAATAGTTGAGGCTGAGAATTTTGTAATTCTTATTTTTAATGAATCCAAAAGTAGCCTTTCGTGCTATAAACGATTTTTAGTCGATTTGCTATCCGTTTCGTACAAGCCAATAAATAATCTTTTATTGTTAGTAATTGTTGATCTTATGATAAAAATGTTAATCTCTTTATAAGGACACTAAGGAAAGGAAGAGACCTAAACTGGTTTAAAATAAGAGCTAATCTTGTATATATATATATTTGATTTCATGTAATTAATGTGTTTGATTCTCTGTGAAACATCTCTTGAAACTTTCAGAGGTCCGTTTTAACGTGGTGTGGAGCTATGCAGCGGTAGCGTACTTCACTATTGAAAATGATGAAGAAAGACAAGCCAAGGAGTACTGAAGACGAATGTAAGATACCAATGAATCCCAATGGGAATGACTCCAGAACCGTCATTATGTGCAACAGTCATAAAGTGCCAAACGGTATGGAAATCAACGGAAAACCCATACCGGGCATTAATGAAAATATTGTAACCCATAGTGAACATTATGCAGATGATATTGAGAAACCTCATTGTGGGCTAGGTTCTTTTAGGCCAAAGTGGTTGCAAACGTTAGCAAATAAGAAGACATTTGTGGCAATATTTTGTCTCACTAGTGTATTACAGGGTATGTACTCCACATACTTTGTGAGTGTCTTAACTACAATAGAAAAACTGTACCGTGTGGAGAGTAAAACTACGGGGATTATATTATCTGCGACTGAAATCGGACAAATAGGTGGCGCTTTCTTTTTAACATATTATGGTGGCCAAGGTCATCGCCCAAGATGGATAGCTTTTGGAACATTATTATTTGCCACAGCATGTATATTCTGTTCTACTCCGCATTTCCTTTTTAAGATCAATTACCCAGTTTATGCTAACCAAGGTAACATTGATAATAACCGGACTGTTGAAACTCTTCAAAAGTTACACGCAGAGCTGTGTCGTAACAAATTACCTCCTTCTTATAAAACCACCGAGTCGATTGTTGAGTTCTGGGACCCTATCTTCTACCCTACGAGCCAAAATGTAACATCAGTATCGCAAGAGTACAGCACCACGTGGCAGAGACATTCGTTGAAAGATAATTCCACCAACCCACTTCCACCATCAGAACCTTATTGGTTAGACAGTGGTTCCCATTGTAATTCCCCAAATGTACCAAATAACCCAAGTCAAAGAACCGGATTTGTTCTTGCGATATTTTTCGTCAGTCTTTTGTTTATCGGGATTGGAGCGACTGCAGTTTACACTCTTGGCATTCCTTACATTGACGATAACGTAGCAACACGAGACTCTCCAATGTATTTTGGTAGGTGTATTATAATCATTTTGGCTCTTACCAAAACTTGATAAAATTGGTTTTCGTATAGGAAAATGAATATTTATATTTTTAAAAATGCCCTGCATAGCCAGGTGTGTTAAGACGTTCGACCTGTAATCTGAGGGTCGTGTGTTCGAATCACGGTCGCGCCAAACATCCTGGCCTTTTCAGCCGTGGGGGCGTTATAAAGTGACGGTCAATCCCACTTTTCGTTGGTAAAAGAGTAGCCAAAGAGTTGGCGGTGGGTGGTGATGACTAGCTACCTTCCCTCTAGTCTTACACTGCTAAAGTAGGGACGGCTAGTACAGATAGCCCTCGAGTAGCTTTGCGCGGAATTCAAAAACAAACAACAAACTATATTTTAAAAAATCAACACATTCTAATAACCGAAGAACAAATTCAAGCTGTGAGTGAGTCTTCACTATTTTATTTCTTTATTATTTTGAGAGGACAACAGGTGAAGTCGGTATTTTTGTTCAGATTGTTTATTAGTAATTTTTCCACCGCAGGGATGGAACCCCGAATTTTGGCATTATAAGTTGAACCACCGGGAGGAAAAGTATAATCATAAAGTTGAAGGGAAGCATTTATTTGGTAACTTTTTTGTATTAAATTAAGAATTGCTTTTTTTTTCTAGGGAAGGAGAAGGGAAGAGATAATCGAATAGAGATACTATATTCTTAGTACCAGAGAAGCTGTTCCTAAATTGCGAATAAAGATACGTTAAAATAATGAATAAATCGAATAACATTAAGTTATTCTTCAAGTTGAAGGGACTGTTCATGGAGATAATTTTGAACGGTGGTAATACATTTCTAAACCAGAAAGAGTTATTCGTCAGACAGCTATACAACAGTTGTAAAGTTAAAGAGGGTTGTTTTAGGGGATAACGTTGAAAAGTGGTCATACAATCGTTGCAACCACTGTCACCAGTTTGAAGTTTTTCACCATGTCTATTGATAATGCATATATCGTATTTTGTAACTCTAGCATTGTCAACAGAACTATTTTATATTCGATATAAATTCAATTATCGATAAGTGTTAAAGTTTATTATGTTAGTCATCTACGCGCGTTTAATGTATGCCAAGTGACTTGTGAGTAGATTTCATACGTTATATAGTAAGCCACGATAGTGCAGTTTGTCTAACTTCTATTTACCTGTCTAATTGCATTAAATGTGTTTAGTAAGGATTTACGATGAAAAAGTCGGGTACTTACTATTTTACTCGGTAGGTGTAGTGATAAAGTTCTGACAATATTATCAATGTTGGTATTTTTAATAAAAGACTGTTAATTCCTAAGAACAAAGTGTTTGAAAATAACATAATAACCATTAAGGCCAAATTTAACTTTTCCTGCAAATAATGTTATTTTAAAATAGATTTCAGTTTACTATTTGTTATCTTAAATTAATTACAAAAATATTTTTGTAAAGAGCTTGACCTCTTCTGTCAGACGAAAAGGTATCAAAATATAAAGCTGAAAATTAGCAGCTGTTACACTGTCAAAATATAAAGCTGAAAATTAGCAGCTGTTACACTGTCAAAATATAAAGCTGAAAATTAGCAGCTGTTACACTGTCAAAATATAAAGCTGAAAATTAGCACCTGTTACACTGTCAAAATATAAAGCTGAAAATTAACACCTGTTACACTGTCAAAATATGAAGTTGAAAACTAGCATGTGTCGCATTGTCAAAATTATTGTAAAGCTTAAAATTAGTGCGTGCTGCGTTTTCAAAATACACTAATTAGATTTAGTATGTGTAGTGTTTATGGGTTTTGTAAGTTTCGATTACTATCACAGCATCTTCAAGAAGTTTCAGGAACACGTGTAGTATTTATTTTATTTTATTCTGTATTATATAACTGAGTTCGTCATCATGACGTTCTCTATGCACTCTTCTCTCAGTCAAAAAATTAGTTGAGAAATCAGTTGATTTTCGATAATGGTTTTTCAACACTGAACCGATTATTAATGGAAACATTCTATACAGTCTGTAAATAAATTCAAAACTGAAACTGGTTTGCTTATAACTACCAAAGCGAAGCCCGTGTTTAGGGTAAAATATGACGATCATACAAGACACGAGTGTTCGTTACTTCCAGCTAAAAATCAGGGTTTCGGTATTCATAAAAATAGCCCATTGTAATTGATAATAAAATTTTTAAACTTGTGTTTGAAACTATATTCACAAACATTGAATATATTTAACAAGAGAAATTAAATATTTCTCAATTTTTTTAAAAATCTCGGGCAAATGAAATCACAAATCAAAATGTTTCATTTGTTCAACAAACCTCTTTGAAAGAGAATGATCTTAGAACGTTCATTGACTTCTAAGCATTTAAAGAAAGTCACGTGCGATAGAGGGCGTTCAAAAAGGTGAGCCTGATGTTCCTTATAAATATCAGTTCGGTTTGTGTATTATATTAATTATACTTCCTCAGGGTCTCTATTTTACACTTCTTGTTCTTTCCCTCAAGATCTTAATGTTTTCATAGTTTATTTTACAGCTGAGTTCTTTGTATTTATTCACTTTTAATTTATTTTTTTTTAATTAAGCACAAAGCTACACAATGAGTTATCTGTACTCTGCCCACCACGGGTATCGAAACCCGGATTTTAGTGTGTAAGTCCGCAGACATACCGCTGAGCCACTGGGGAGCTATTCACTTTTAAACTGTTCATTAATTATGGTTATTAGAATTCCACTAGTCTCAGCAAACCCTGGCATGACCAGGTGGTTAAGGGGCTCGTAATCCGAGGGGGCGGGTTCGAATCCTCGTCACACCAAGCATGCTCGCTCTTTCTGCCGTGGGGACATTATAATGGGACGGTTAATCTCGCTATTCGTTGATAAAAGAGTAGTCCAAGGGTTAGTAGTGGCATGGTGATGACTTGCTGCCTTTCCTCTGGTCTTACACTGCTTAAATTAGGGACGGCTAGCGCAGATAACCCTCGTGTAAATTTGAGCGAAAAACAAACACATACTTTCATCAATATTGACAAAGATTTACACTTTTTATGGTTAACCTGATAAGTAAATCTTCTTTGTCGTAAGATTTCAGTAAGTCCATTACTTTTAGTTCAGGTTTTAGTAAAAATTTTGTCTCAGTATCTATACTGTGATTTTTTATGAAATTATTCCTTATTCTTATAACCTGTTTTCTTTTTAGATTTAAGATAATTCGTATAATTTGGTTATGTTTTTTACTTATAACACGATGTAACACAAATTTTGTACTTGGATAGTATGTGTTATTTCTTAATTGCTTATGTTGTAAAAGTTCAGTAAACGGCCATTATTCCCTTTAAGCTTTGGTTTTGTGACCCGAATAATAAAATTTAGAAATTAACCTATTTTCTATGTGGAAACGGGCAAATTTGCACATTTTCATTTACATAAGATCTGAATAAAACAACATGTGAATCAAGATTTACATGTTTTTATAACTAAAGTTATACAGAAATAAACAAAATGTTTATAAGTGAGCAGTTTTTCGAAATTTACGACTGTAATGTAAATCACTTTCAGGTATCGAACCACAGATATAGTCTCCTACCATGCTTTAGTTACATGCTCTAAGGTCACAAAAGCAAAGTTTGAAGAGAAAAATAAGTCTTTTCCATTTACTTTAGGCATAAGCGATTGGGAAATAACACTTTCTGCCCAGAAACAAGAAAAAGTAAAAATTTTGTTACATGATGTTATTTCATTAATCTTTTGTATTCAATACGTTGTTTGTTACTGCTTTTCTGTATTAATTATTTTAATCATTTAACAATAACATTTTTTGGAAAAGCTACTTATATGTTTAAAGAAAGCTGAAATATCCTATATTTTATGTTCTATTTCTTAACATGAACCAAGGCATAAGCAATGTCATTTAAGCTTCTAATAAGACCTTGTCGTGCGTTGAGAGCCAGCTGTTGGGTAAGCCATTGTGTGTTATTTTCTTATGTATGTTCACGTTAATAAGTTACGAAGTAATTCAATATTCACATTCAGTAAATTTATTGTTGCTTATTTTCCTCTCTTCGGTTGTGAATTTTATGATTGTATGGATGGAATTTATTTGTTTAAATAAGGAGTTTTGTTCATCTGGGTTATTAAAACTACTTAACACATCATCAACATATCTTTACCACGGGGGAATAAGGCTGTTTGTATTGCTTTTGTTTCTATAGAAATAATGAATCAGGTTGCTAGAGTACATACACACACAGACATTTTGTCTCACGCTAATCGTGTTTTAGTGTGTGTTTTATGTGTTCTGGCATCCGTGTTTTTGAGTGCTATTAAAATGTATTTAGGGATTGTATAAATAAATTCATTTATTTACAGAACAAAAAGATTTATTTATGAAGGTTTTACTTTTACTGAACGTCTCCTATCGCTCGAGACTTCTCATTAAACGAATTTAAACCAAATGAACATTTCTGTCTCATTCCCCTTCTATCAACTGAATAATCCTGCTTAAGAAGCAAAACTTCTTGGATTATGGTTCGTTTTATTTACCCTAAAACTAAACTTGTTTTAGAAGTATGTTTACAGTGTCTTCGTGCCGTACATACGAACTTTTACATACCAGCATTTTTGCATATGTTTGCATTTCTGGAGTTTCTAAAATGCGCTATCTTCATCAAACGTGCACTCGTCTTCTAATATTCTCAACTGTATTTTATTAAATTTACATTTCTGTCCTCCAGTGGCTCAGCGCTAAGAAACGGGTTTTAACATTTGAGGTAAGCACAACACAGATCAACCTTGTGTGTAGTTTGTGTTTCATAACAAACCAAACAAACAAAAGTCTACATTCCGCTTGCCTATTTTTGTTGTTGCTGGTAATGTTTGTTTTGAACAATTAGACCCAAAGAAATCGAAATTAATAAAAACATGAGTGATATTAGACTATTCCCTGGAATGTGGTGGGTGTATTAATTATTACCGCCATAACAACAAATATAAATTATATTAAATAAGTTTTAGTTTGTTTTACCTTTATGGCGAAGTCATTTGATGTTTATCTGCCCTAGCTAACTGGTTAACACAACTCACCGCCAACTCTTGAGTCTTTTTACCAAAGAAAAAGCAGGTAGTCCTCGTGCAAAATTAAAAAAAAGAGACAAGCAAATACCAGCAAAAAATTGGATTGAGTGTCACACTATAACGTCCCCACGACTGAAAGGCTATTTGTCTGTAGTTGCTCATAAAACTCCAGAAGATGCTATCTGTGCTTTGACTACAACGGGTATCGAAATTCGGTTTCTAGCGTTGCAGTCCGCTATTCCTCTGAATGAATAAGTATGTTCGAGGTCAAGATATTAAAATAAATTTAGTTCATTTAGACAATTTATATATTTTGTACAGAAATATTTCGATGACCTTTTCGCTTCTTCCAACACTTTCAGACAAGTCAGCGGTAAGTCTTCGGATTTACAACACTAAAATCAGGGGTTCGATTCCCCTCGGTGGACACAGCAGATAACCTCATGTGACTTTGCTCTAAGAAACACGCATCCATACACTTTCAGACAACTTTTAACGACTTGTGTTTTTTTGATATTTTTGAATACGAAAGGTAGCTATCTGATGGATTTTATGTTTTCACTTAACAACAGTAACGATTATTTTAATATATACTTTTGTACATCTTAAAACCATTTTTGGACCTAGATTAGCAGTGTATCTTAATTTTGTTTATTAATAAGAAACGTACTTATAGAGAACACACAAGTTGAGAATATCAGGATAAAAATAATGTGTGTTTTACACTATGTGTTTGATAAAGAGAAATAAAATTGCAAAGTTAAAAATTCCAGAAATCAAAACGTATATTTATTTGTTAGTACACATAGGTTTACACACTCAGTGGCAATTTTATTAAGTACACCCATCTACTACCAGGTATTACCCCCTTTTGTCTTCATAACAGTCTGAATTCTTCTTGGCATGGATTCAGCAAGGTGCTGGAAACATTCCTAAGGATCTATGCTGACTGGATAGCATCAAACAGTTCCTGCAAATTTATCAGCCACACGTTCATGCTCCGAATCTCTCGTTCCACCTCATCCCAAAGGTGCTTTATTGGATTTAAGATCTGAGAACTGTGCAGGCTATTAGAATACACTGAAGTCACTGTCATGTTCGTGGAATCAGCTTGAGATGATGCGTGCTGTATGACATGGTGCATGATCCTACTGGAAGTAGCCATTGGAAAACGGGTAGATTGTGGCCATAATGGGATGCACTTGGTTAGCAGCAATGCTCAGCTACCCTGTGGCATTCAAATGATGCTCAAATGGTATAAGGGGACTTAATATGTGCCAATAAAATATTACCCTCACTATTACACAACCATCACCAGCCTGTACCGAAGGCTCAAGGCAGGATGAATTCGTGGATTCTTACTGTTTACGTCAAATTCTGACTCTACCATCTGCATGTCATAGCAGAAATCGAGATTCGTCAGACCACGCAACGTTTTCCCAATCTCCAATTGTCCAGTTTTGGTGGTCCTGTTCTTAGCTGACAGGAGTGGAACTCGACTTGGTGTTCTGTTGCTGTAGCCCATCCGCTTTAAGGTTCGACGCGTTGTGTGTTCAGAGGTGCCCTTCTGTACACCACTGTCGTAAAGGGTGGTTTGTTAAAGTATTTGTGAATTTCCTGCCAGCTTGAACGAATCTGCTTATTCTCCTCTAACCTTCTCATTAACAAGGTGTTTTCGCCCACAGAAGTGCTGTTCGCTGGATATTTTTCGTTTTTCGCACCATTTTCTATAAACTCTAAAGGTGAAAATCCCAGGAGGTCATCAGTTTCTGAAATGATGGAACCATCACGTCTGGATGCAACTCAATATATAAAGCATGCAGACATGGTAAAGTTTGTTTGTTTCGGTTTGTTTTGAGTTTCGCACAAAGGTACTCGAGGGCTAGCCGTTCCTAATTTAGCAGTGCAAGACAAGAGGAAAGGCAGCTAGTCATCACCACCCATCGCCAACTCTTGGGCTACACTTTTACCAACGAATAGTGGGATTGACCTTCACATTATAAGGCTCTTACGGCTGAAAGGTCGAGCATGTTTGGTGCAACGGGGATTCGAACCCGCGATCCTCACATTACGAGTCGAACGCTTTGACAAACTTGGCCATTCCGGGCGGCATGGTAAAGGGGTTCGGTTGTTGTTCTACTGATTATTAGAATGAGGAGGTTGTGTGATGTAAGCAATTTTGACCGTGCTATTTGTATTAAAGAGCAGGTGTACCTAATAAAGTGGCCACAAGGTGTAACTCCCGAAGTGCCGAGGAACCGGTAGAGTTTAAAGTTTATAGTAGTACAAAACACTAGTGCTATTGTATCTCATGACAACTGCTATGGGTGTTTATACTTTTATTAATAAAACAGAGAACAATGTTTTGACCTTCTTATGTCATCTTCAGTTTAATAAAGAGAGAGTTTGCAACTGACCGTTGCCGGACATATGTAGGGACGAGAGTACAAATTGGTACGGGATTATATGGGGCGTTGCTGTATGCTAGATATAGGTAGTAAGTATAGGACACTCGTTCATTGTGCTGTTGGCTGTATGTAAGTAGTAAAAAACATTTATTCTTTGTGTTGCTAGCTGTACTAGCTGGGGTACTCTTACCCTGGACGGAAGTTATGAAAACTCATGGTCAATTAAAGTTAATTCTATAACATGAAAAGCTGTTTCCTTTATATATATATACGTGAAACTGTGAATTTGCATCTACATGTATCTCCTTATGGACCCGAAAAATCTTCATGCCAAATTTGATGAAGATTCATCAATTGGGGCGAAGTAGTTAGTGGTAAAAACCCCTCAAGATGCAAAATTAATTTTTTTGTGTATTTCTCCATTAATCTAATAAACATCCATACCTACTATGGTCAAGATCCATCCACAGCCTGCGAAGTATTTTGTTGTTTTGAATTAAGCACAAAGCTACACAATGGCCTATCTGTGCTCTCCCCACCACCACTATCGAAACCCGGATTTTAGCGTGTAAGTCCGCAGACATACTGCTGAGCCACTGGGGGGCTTCGAAGTATTTACACAGACATATAATAGACAGTACTATTACATTTATATAGCTGGCGCCAATGCAGTATTTCTGCATGTGGCGTCATGTCTTCACCCTGAAAATGGGGAAAAATAAAGTTATCCGTGACGGTAAACGGAGACAAAATGGGAAAAACGTGATCCTTATAGCAAATTTACATTCATACAGGATAAAACTTTCCCGAAGTTGGGGATTGCATATTGTGTAATAAAAAGTTTTTTTTTAGTATCATATAAGCTAGAGTTCCATTATAGTATGACGTAAGAAGTAAATAACACTAATTCATTATATTCTTAGCTGTGTGTAAGTAGTAAAGAACACTCGTTCATTGCGTAGTAAATAAACCTCGAATTTCTGTTGTTCGTCGTATGTACCTAATTTTAACCATGACTATAACTATCACAAACAAATCAATTTGACTATTGTATTTATAGGATGTTTTTAGAATCGACCAGATCATTTCTGTAATATGATTATTGAAATAAAAATAATATGATTAATTTCTCAAATGATTTCATGACTATGAGAAAGTGTATAGAGAGCATCTATATGAGGAACTGTAGGATAAAACACTCTAGAAAGTGTGATAAAAATATTTATGATGATATGGGATCTTTAATTTTCTTTGCGAACACATAACAGAACACATAAACAATAAATAACAGATTAATCCGCAGGATATCTCTCTTACTGAAGTCTGGTGAGTTAAAAAAGTTGATAATTATATCCGGACGAAAATGTTTCTTGCTTAAAGAGAAAATGAATTTATTCATAAACATTTATTGGAGTTCTATGCTGAAAATTTTCGTTTTGGTTTTCACAAGCGCTCTGGTGGAGATGAATGATTAACTATGAATACGTTTATTAATGCAATGAATTACTTAAGTGTGACATATTGAAAATATGAAATACTTTGAAAGGAAGAAAAATGTATTGTTTTTATTTGAAATTCATGAATAATTCATAGTAAGGTTTTCAATATTTTAATCATTAGACAATGAAAAATAAAAGCTTTTGTTATAAAACAAAGTCAAACTAAAGCAAAAGTAATAAGAATATTTTCCTGGAATATTTTACTGCTACACTCTGCTGTTACCTTCATGGAAGGTAACATGCTACTGCTGTCCTTTGATGTTGTACTCGTGGAAATTATGTTTCTTCTGTCACATTTTATTGTTGTACTTACGAATGTAAGTTTCTATTGCTACATTTTTATTTTGATACGAGTATATGTGGAGAGTAAGCTTCACTTACTGCTACACTTACCTGTTGTATCCACAGAAGGTAAGGTTATTGTGTATCCTCTGCTGATGTATTTATGGAAATGGAGCTTATGTTGCTTGTTGCGCTGATTTCGTTTAGTCTGAATCATAGGGACTAGAACAATGAAAGAAGTGGATCTCAGTTGTAATAAACGTAAGAGTCAGAAACGGTAAGTATAAAATAAATGAAATGGAAACGGTAAGACCTCATATTATTCTTAAATACAGACCAACAAATCGCTGGTCGAAACAGTAAGTTTTAATATTATTTTTAAATACGATTCATCTAATCTCCGGTCGAAATGGTAAGCTTTAATATTACTATTAAATAAAAACCACCTAATCTCTGGTCGAAGCGATAGGCTTTCTACTATTCTTATGTACGGATCAGTTAATCTCTGGTCGCAACCACATTAACAGAGTTAGATTTTTAGATAGCCAGTTATAATTTATAAATTATTAAAAAAACACTTTTTACCATATTTCATACCATAACTTACCAAAGAAGTTAATTTTACAGAATTCTTCTAATTTTCAGGAGAGTAGAGAATAAAAGGCTTACGAAGTTACCAAACGTTACAGTTTTAAGTCGACATTCTAATAGAAAATAGTCTTAATAAGTAGCCAATTTAATAAAAAATATAACTTTATCTATTTTCATTAAACGCATTTTCTATGTTGATTTCTTTGAATAGTGTTTTTTCAATATTTATTCTATGAACATTAAAAACGAATATGTACGCTTATAAAGCGATAGTGTATTTTGAATTTTTAGCGCAAAGCTATACAAAATATCTTTACAGTGGCGATTGTATTTCTGAATTGAGACACTAGTGCGGAGGGTGTTTTTGTAGAATTGAGATGTCAGTCATGAATCCGTACATTTACAGTCCAAACAAATTAATCACTAGGCCATATTCAGCTAAAGCGTCGTCCCTCGTGACTTAGCACTAAGTTTAAGTGCCTATAACGTTCAAATTGCGATTCGACATCTGCGATAATCACAGCAGTGATAGTCCATTGCATAGCTTTCCATTTGTGAATAAATGAAACAAACTGCGATGCGACAGATACTGCTAAAGTACTTTTACATTAAAGTTTGTAAATGGAAAGCTAATGTTCCGTAATAAAACTGTACAAAATATATCCACCTAATATTTAAGGCCACAAGAATATGATATGTCCCATAATAACAACATACAAGTCACACAAACACAACGTTAGAATACTCTTTTGTAATGAAGCAAATTACCCATTCTACCATAAAGAATGACATGCAGCTATAGCCGTTAAAAATTATCATGGATTATCGTTAAATGAATTTTAGAAAGATAGGATTTTTCTTTATTATTTAGCTATTACAATTGGTGTCAGGATTTTTGGTCCGACCTTCGGCTTTCTATTGGGATCCTTTTGTATCGGAGTTTACGTGAATTTTCCATTTGGTAAGATTCTTTATTATGTTCTTTGTTATTATTGGATTAACTTTTGATAATTTCATATATAGCAACATTAGATAAAAATACTTTTAGGCTTTCTTATGTTTATTGAAGCATAGTTTATTAATTCTTAAGGTTTTCAAAAAACAATTTTTCTTTTTAATTTGAAAATCTTTCAGATATTCAACTCAAAATTAGTTTTGGAAAAAGTTTTCCAGGTTCATGAGCTTCAACAGATTAATCTCTTGACACAAGGAAAAGAGAACATTCTTAGTAGAACAAGTTCACTTTTCCGGTAGTTTTAAGACAATAAAAGATTAATACAGAGTTTCTCTACAAAACGAATTCTACCTAAAAACTAATACATTGTCTCGAATTTAAGCACAGCGAATTTTGTGTTTCTTTGTTTATTTTACCTAATATGTTGTCTTGCAGAAACTTCGAACAACCTGACACCAAATGACCCACAGTGGGTTGGAGCTTGGTGGTTAGGCCTATGTATGGTTGGAGCGACATTGTTTCTCACAGTTTTCCCAATGGCATCCTTCCCTCGTAAACTTCCACAGTCTTATTCCTCTCCTCAACGCCAGGTGGCGATTGTACAGCTTAATGGCCAAGTGAACAGAAAAATGTGTAACAACAATCAACAAGAAAAGGCTTTGTTAGGAAAACACTGTCCGCAAAAAAATAATACAACGAAATGTAAGTAAAGTAGAGAAATATACCATGTTGTTATAACTAAAACACTCGTATTATTACAACTGATTTTAAACTCATTTACAAATTAAATCACATAATCCATACTCTGGACACTTTGCTTTTAAAGATTTTCATTATTACCACAATGTGCTTGAATAACAAAGTGAAGTGTTTTTCAAGATGGTCGCGCATTAGGATGTGAGTGGCTCATCTTGCTAACACGTTTCTTATACACTTCACAATTATCCAATGTTTGAGCCATGTGATCCGTATATCCGTTATCCACTGACCATGTCTCATCAGAAGTGTTTTAACAATACGGATTCTTAGGATTATGAAGTATTTCTTAAGGTTTGTTATACGTTGGTTTTCAACAGACAGATATTAGAAATGTAAAGATTGGCGACTTGGGAGGTCATGGTGATATCCAGCAACTTGTTCTGTTAATGTGTGTTATACCCTTCTCATAAAGAGGGAGCTCGTTAGACACAGACGAGTATGAGGAATGGTTTTTGGTTTTATTGATGTAAAGCCAAACAACAGGCTATCTGCGTTGTGTCTGTCGCAAGGAATTGAATCTCAGATTTTAGCGGTGTAACTCCGTAAACGTAGCGCTAATCCACAGGGGAAAAGTATATAAAGAGTGTCGATTATCATTTGCAGGATTTTCTATTTCATTGTTACGCAGAATTAGAGTGTCGATTATCATTTGCAGGATTTTCTATTTCATTGTTACACAGAATTCAAAAAATATTTGTTAAGGAATACCTCGCAATCACAAATACAAGAACTTTCTCTTAAGCTCAGATGCGATTTGAATTTTGAGTTGATACATTAGAGAGGAGGCACCTTGTTACAAATAACTACTGCTAACCCTGAACTTATTTGAAAAAAAATAGTGGGATTTTTCTGTTACTTATAGCAACGCCATAATCACAAAACTCAGAGCGAATTTTTGCATCAAGGTGACACGAACCATGAACCCTAGGAATCATAGTTTATGTACGTTAATCTACAGGTTACGCTCAACCTAGCTTTATTGGCATATTTCTAAATGTATAAACAGCTATCTGCACTGTGCTCACTATAGGGATTCACACCCAAAATTTTAGCGTTAAAAGTCCTCAAGTTTACACTTTAACCACCATGGGACACAATCATAAGAAATATATAATATTACTCTAAGTTAATAATCTTCATTCCTAAAACAACCGATAACTGAAGTTAACCTTCGAAACTTCGTTTAATTAATTCTCGACAGTTTATTTGCTATTCACTTAGAATATCTTATTCAAAAACGTTTGGATGTTGAAGTTTCCAGTTACAAAGTTGAACATAATTTTAGGCTTAATTAAGATACGTAGATATGAAAGAATGATATATATGTCAAAAAGATTTTTAAACACTGCCTTTCTCCTTTGGAATAATAATCCACGCTACATTTTTAAAGTACTAACAGTTACTTGTTTATTTAAATAACGTAAGAAACAACTGGTAATTTTAAAACAATTGGAATACCAGCTGTTTCAAGATTATTGTTTTTTGTACCAAATTTAGATATAATGACGCATTTAACTACCTTTTAACCACACATATGGAGAAGTTGGAAGACAAACACACACACAATGATACTTAGTGTTTGTATAGTCTGAAAATGTGCGCGCACCTTAAGCCAACGCGGATGGAATATAAACACAAGACCAATGTAAGTATATTTTAGTACAACTTTTATACAACAACATTAAAAGCTCATGAAAAGATTTTAAAAGCTCTGACGTTAGGTAATAGAATAACATTATAAGTTTAATTATTCCCAGTTTAAAGTTTGTCCCTAATTAAATCAAAGAAAGAAACGTGAACAATATATACTCAGAGATTCATTGTCGATATTGTTTGTTTGTTTTGCTTTGAATTTCGCACAAAGCTACACGAGGGTTATCTGTGGTAGCCATCTCTAATTTAGCAGCGTAAGACAAGAAGGAAGGCAGCTAGTCATCATCACCCACCCCGAACTCTCAGACTACTCTTTTACCAACGAATAGTGGGATTGACCATAACTTTATAACGACCCCACGGCTGAAGGACGAGCATGTTTGGTGTGACGGGGATTCGAACCCACGTTGTCGATATAAGAAAATAAGCTGTTCTAGTTGAATATCTAAATTTATTCGGTAACGGTTTCATCGATAAAGCCCGGCATGGCCAGGCGGGTTAAGGCGTTCGACTCGTAATCCGAGGGACACAAGTTCGAATCCCCGTCGCACCAAACATGCTCGCCCTTTCAGCCGTAGGGGCGTTATAATGTGATGGTCAATTCCACTATTCGTTGGTAAAAGAGGAGCCCAAGAATGGGCGGTGGTGGGTGGTGATGACTAGCTGCCTCTCCTGTTGTCTTACACTGTAAAATTAGTGACGGCTAGGTCAGATAGTTAACGCGATATTCAAAACAAACCAAACAAACAATTCATCGATAAATTACTCTTTAACCAGTATTCTTCAGGCCCAGCATAGCGACGTGGCTAGGTCTCTCAACTCGTAATATGATGGCCACGGGTTCGAATCCCCACCACACCGAACATGCTCGCTCTTTCATCTGTGAGGACGTTATAATGTGACGGTCAATCCCACTATTTGTTAGTAAAAGAGTAGCCCAAGAGTTAACGGTAGATAGTGATGATTAGGTTGTTTGACCCTGCCAAATTAGGAAAACTGTCGCAGATAGCTTTCGTATAGGCCCGTCATGGCAAAGCGTGTTAAGGCGTGCGACTCGTAATCTGAGGGTCGCGGGTTCATATCCCCTTCACGCCAAACATGCTTGCCCTTTCAGCCGTGAGGGCGTTATAATGTGACGGTCAATCCCACTATTTGTTAGTAAAAGAGTAGCCCAAGAGTTGGTGGTGGGTGGTGATGACTAGCTGCCTTCTCTCTAGTCTTACACTACTAAATTAGGGACGGTAGCACAAACAACTCTCGTATAGCTTTGCGCAACATTGAAAAACAAACAAATAACATAAAAGAACAAGAAGAAAATATAAGAAGCTAAAGTAAAAGGTCTAAATGACAGGAAATGAAGCAAAACACTTTTATATTTATGTTAGGTAGGAGAGAAATGGCAGTTAATTAGAACACCAATTGTTTGAGGGTTGTTGTTTTACATGCCAAATTTAGATATAATATAACACATATATATTTATGTCAAATACATAGACTAATCAAAATATCAAGTTATAAAACTTGAAAACAAAAATCCACAAAAAACATAAGTCGTCAATTCTGTACGAGCCATGAGGTACATACTAGTTTCGTGCAAGGACACCGCATTTTCACATATATTTTGTTTTGGCGCCCTCTACCGGTCTGTTAACTAACGTTCAATAAAAAAAAACTTTGAAATCTAAACATATTGTATGTAGTCCCGTCACTCCAAAGGCTTTTCAGTTTACAATTACATTATATGGTATCTGACTGGTACAGAACTAATACTCACATTTTCAACTTAATACTTGAAATACGAATTAAAATTTCCTGTTTCATATATATAAAACAATCCATAAACATTTGCGATGATGAGAAACCTCACTTGAAGTAAAAATGTCAAGACGGCTGGTGTGGGTTTTAGTATTTTAATTAAAATAAAGTACGGAACAACATTTCGACCTTCTTAGGTCATCTTCAGATTGTTCTATAGTTATTTGTTTTTGAATTTCGCGCGAAGCTATTTGAAGGCTATCTACGCTAGCCGTCCCTAATTTAGCAGTGTGAGACTAGAGGGAAGTCAGCTAGTCATCACCACTCACCGCCAACTTGTGGGCTACTATTTTACCAACGAATATTCGAAGTGACCGTCACATTATACACCCCCACGGCTGAAAGGGTAAGCATGTTTGGTGCGACGGGGATTTGAACACGCGACCCACAGATTACGACTCGAACGTCTTAACCACTTAGCCATGCTGGGCGCTCTATACTTTAATTTAATTAAAGTGCTAATACCCATACCAGCCGTCTTGACAAAGCGAATGAGTAAACATCTCCACCCCCCCCCCAGTGGCAAAGTGGTATGTCTACAGAGTTACAACGCTAAAATGCGAATTTCGATACTCGTGGTGGATGAGCACAATTAACCTATTGTGTATCTTTGTACTTAATTACAAACAAACTCTTTTTTTTTATCTTGATTACAACATAACTAAGAACTGATGTGGAATTAATCGTTTTGTGTCACCCGGTGGGTCAGCGATAAGTCTGAGAGTTCACAACGATATAAACTGAGTTTCGATAGACCATTGTGTAGCTTTCTATTTAGTAACCACACCGACATTACCATTTGGTTCTCGAAAGATTTATATTATTAAAGTGATCAGTTTTTACAAATGTACAATTACTATTTTTTACATTGTAATTTTCTTTCTACTTTTTATTCATTATTCCTACTGTATTTAACACAGTGATATCAAATAATTTAGGAAATGCTACAACGACCCTTAATTCTAGCACTTGTAATCACTCTCATGGGACATTGACTATTAACCAAAAAGGAATTTCATTATTAATCTTTGGTACAGGAGTGATTAAGATAATGACGTACAAGGTGATTATAATAAGTAACTTATGGTTTCTTGTTCTCTCAAGGTTAGTTACACTTAACAGATTGAATAACTGTAATACACAGATCATTAAGAGGTAACAATAGAGAAAATCTCTCCGTTTTTCATTAATGTATCTTTAAATCACATTTCATCACAAACACAATGAACATTTTAAGTTTTATTCAGTATATACGGGTTACAGCGTTTCGGAAAATGTTACGAGAAGATGTTAAATACAAATGAATTGTAAAGAATATATTAAATTACATAAACTTTGAAAAATAAACAAACCAACCAAAAATACAGTTTTAGATATTGTTAGGAACTAACAACTTATTGCAGGTACTGTCAAATGGCTCATCTAGTGTCCTTTAAAGTTTTGTAATGGAGATTCATCTAGTGTCCTTTAAAGTTTTGTAATAAAGATTCATCTAGTGTCCTTCAAAGTTTTGTAATAAAGATTCATCTAGTGTCCTTCAAAGTTTTGTAATAAAGATTCATTTAGTGTCCTTCAAAGTTTTGTAATAAAGATTCATCTAGTGTCCTTCAAAGTTTTGTAATAAAGATTCATCTAGTGTCCTTCAAAATTTTGTAATGGAGATTCATCTAGTGTCCTTTAAAGTTTTGTAATAAAGATTCATCTAGTGTTCTTCAAAGTTTTGTAATAAAGATTCATCTAGTGTCCTTCAAAGTTTTGTAATAAAGATTCATCTAGTGTCCTTCAAAGTTTTGTAATAAAGATTCATCTAGTGTCCTTCAAAGTTTTGTAATGGAGATTCATCTAGTGTCCTTTAAAGTTTTGTAATAAAGATTCATCTAGTGTCCTTTAAAGTTTTGTAATAAAGATTCATCTAGTGTTCTTCAAAGTTTTGTAATAAAGATTCATCTAGTGTCCTTCAAAGTTTTGTAATAAAGATTCATCTAGTGTCCTTCAAAGTTTTGTAATAAAGATTCATCTAGTGTCCTTTAAAATTTTGTAATAAAGATTCATCTAGTGTCCTTCAAAGTTTTGTAATAAAGATTCATCTAGTGTCCTTCAAAGTTTTGTAATAAAGATTCATCTAGTGTCCTTCAAAGTTTTGTAATAAAGATTCATCTAGTGTCCTTCAAAATTTTGTAATGGAGATTCATCTAGTGTCCTTTAAAGTTTTGTAATAAAGATTCATCTAGTGTCCTTTAAAGTTTTGTAATAAAGATTCATCTAGTGTTCTTCAAAGTTTTGTAATAAAGATTCATCTAGTGTCCTTCAAAGTTTTGTAATAAAGATTCATCTAGTGTCCTTCAAAGTTTTGTAATAAAGATTCATCTAGTGTCCTTCAAAGTTTTGTAATAAAGATTCATCTAGTGTCCTTCAAAGTTTTGTAATAAAGATTCATCTAGTGTCCTTTAAAATTTTGTAATAAAGATTCATCTAGTGTCCTTCAAAGTTTTGTAATGAAGATTCATCTAGTGTCCTTCAAAGTTTTGTAATGAAGATTCATCTAGTGTCCTTCAAAGTTTTGTAATGAAGATTCATCTAGTGTCCTTCAAAGTTTTGTAATAAAGATTCATCTAGTGTCCTTCAAAGTTTTGTAATAAAGATTCATCTAGTGTCCTTCAAAGTTTTGTAATATGGATTCATCTAGTATCCTTCAAAGTTTTGTAATAAATATTAACACTTGTAAATCCTCTCCCTCTCCAAAATAACAACAACAAAATAGTCATGATAACATATAATAGATCCGATACATAAGTATGCGTGGCTGTCCATCTGAATTGTTGGTAAATATGATTAATTTTGCAGTAAAATTATCAATTATTTAGAATTTTGCAAAGAATACGTTTAGTTATATCTTCATTAACTAACAAAACATCTTGGATGAAGTAATAAAAGTTTCATTATTACAAGTGGACTGTTTGTATAAGAAAACAGAAATGTTGAATTTTGGTAATTACGTTTTTCCTTATTATTTTAGCTTTTCCACAGGCCATGAGACGACTGCTTAAGAATGAGATACTACTCTGTCGGACAGCCAGCAGCGTCCTTCATATTATGCCGATAGCAGGGTTGTACACGTTTCTCCCCAAATACCTGGAGACCCAGTTCCAGCTGAGCCCCACTAAAGCCAATATAATATCTGGTAGGACAGGTTTAAAACTAATGCTTCAAAAACAAATGAAAAAATTAAAAAATATTTCACACACACATCACAAAAACCAAATGGGAGGAAAAAGTGTATCTTGCGCTATAGTGCGATACACTGAATGACGATAAGACGATTTCTTGTTTGTTTTAAAATGTTTGTACAAAACTACATTAGGGCTATCTCTCTATAGCCGTTCCTAATTTTTAACTGGTAGATTAGATGGGCGACAATTCATCAGCAACACCCACCGCCAATCCATGAACTACTCTTGTTTGATCTGATAGTTGAATTTTGTTGTCACTCTTACATAACTTAGTGATGGTCCCAAAACTCGGAACGCAAATTCACACACTAACCATCAGGTTATGCCCAGTCTATTAGTTTTAGTGGACATTATTTGTATTTTTTAATATCGCGCAAAGCTACTTGAAGGCTATCTGCTCTAGCCGTCCGTAATTTAGTAGTATAAGACTAAAGGGAAGACAGCTAGTAATCACCACCCACTGCCAACTCTTGGGCTACTCTTTTACCAACAAATACTGGGATTGACCATCACGTCGCATGTTGTTGCGACCGGGATTCGAAGCCGCATCCCTCAGATTACGAGTCGAACGCTTTAACACGCTTGGCCATGCCGGGCCTCACATTATTTGTAATTCTTTATGCCCAGCAAGTCCAGGTGATAGGTTTTATTTGAAAATTGAAAACCTAATGATAAGACCAATATTACATTATCAAAATGTATACTTTTCACTAGTTGCTGTTTTTATAAAAATCTACTTTTATAGGAAGAAGTTAACAGAATGGCTCAAAATGTCTCGATAAATAAGTTTAGATAACAGTAATGCTTAAAAATTCGTTTTACTCTCGTTAAACTCATAAACCGAATCAATTAAGCTTAAATTAGTTAATGTCAGTAAGGCCTAACACCACTATTAAACTTAGAAAACAAGCACATTATGCTCAACATAGTTGTCAATATATTGTAATTTTACCATTTTGAATAATGTTAATGTTTTAGTATTTCTGAATGGTCAGGAATTTTTAAGAAAAAAAGACATTTAATTATAGGATAGTATAATGTTCTGAAAACATAGCATATATTTAATGGAACTAATTCAATTTATGTGTTTTAACATTTAACTTCTATCTGCTAGTATGTTAATCCAATTTTGTATCCTAACATTATTAACGTTTACCTGTTATTACACCCTGAAGTCATGAAACATGTTTTTGTTTTGTTTTAATTAGCGAAGAGGACCCAGGACAATGTATTACATAATAAATTCTAACCACCAGGTTCAGAAACATGATGTTATGATGCAAAGTTTATAATTATTTGTAAATTTAAGTACATACAAATTATGCTTGAAATAGTACTACAATGATTTGATTGTTGTCAAACGTAAAGCTGCACAAAGAGATATTTGTGCTCTGCCCCCTAGGGATATCGAGACTCGACTTTTAGTATTGGGAGCCTGCAGCCTTACCGTTGAAACGCTGGTGACGCTACATTCGGATTTTAACAAACAGACAAACGTCTTATTTCTAGTGCTGTTGTTGTTTTGAATTAAGCACAAAGCTACACAACGGGCTATCTGTGCTCTGCCCACCACGGGTATCGAAACCCGGATTTTAGCGTGTAAGCTCGCAGACATACCGCTGAACCACTGGGGGGCGTTTCTATCCAGTTTCGTAAAAGTACTCAAATATCTCTACGAGCAGAACTACGAAACAAATTAGCATTTTCACAGTATAGAAACCTCATTTCAACATTCCTCCAATCCTAAAGTTTGTCTTGGAACGAACTTTTACACGTATTTACTTTTAAATTAAAAATAATTAAGCTTGTTACGTCAGTTTGTGCAAAAATAGAATTTTTATAACCCGCAGAAATTTCTCCAAGAATGGGGGGACAAAGTCTAAATCAACAATGAATAAAGAGGGGAATATGTTTCTCATCTTCTACTTGGGGATCATAATATAAAAGTGTAAATTTGTCGAATAATCCTTTCTATTGGGTGTGCGTGTTTTTTACAGCAAAGCCACATCAGGCTATCTGCTGAGCCCACCGAGGGGAATCGAACCTCTGATTTTAGCGTTGTAACTCCGTAGACTTACCGCTGTACCAGCGGGGGACTGCCTTCCTATTGGACGCCTCTCACTGGCACAACTATATTTCTACTGACTTACAAGGCTAAAAACTGGGTTTCGATACCCGTAGTGGACAAAGTACAGGTAACTCATTGTGTAGCTTTGTGGTTAACTACAAATAAATAATTCTTTTAAATTAATGATAATAATTGTTTGAAAATTAACGATTTCTAAAACCAAGAATTACCGAGGCATACATGGCTGCTTTCTGTAAGCGCTAAGTGAACAAAGATCCAACAGACAACAATGTTTCTAATATGGACGTGGATAATGAGTTGCTTTAGCGATCACCTGGTTGCATTTCAAAGTGCTATGAATCAAAAGTTTAACTTGTTTACGAAAAAGACATGATTTAACAATTACAGCGGTTCTCACAGTATGCTGCTACGTTAGGTTTTTAATCTTATTTACAGATGGATGCCATCTAGTGCTTTTCAAACTTGAATAAGATCATCTAAATGAAATACGTTAAAGGGGAGAAAAAAATGTAACTTTCATATCAGTTTATAATATTATCACCGGTTTCTCCTTGATCATAGTTAGACGAACCAACCAATATTTGTTTTGTTACGCTTTCTACACCTTTAATTTATATTTTATTTCAAGAAAAATTGCAATAACTCATATTTTCACTGATGAGAAATGTGAGGTCAAATAGACCACAAGTTCAGATTTGGTATTCAACTTTTTATGCAAGTCAATCTAGTTTATATGAAAATTATTTTTTCTGGAACGTACCGTTGGGTGATACAAAATGGTATGCTGTAATATTCTGCAGTACCACTTGTATTTCTAAAATGTATATGTAAGTATAGATGTAAATATAGATAGTATTAATATTTTTCGTGATTAATTTAACATATGCACTGCTGGCCAAAATCTTAAGGCCAATGAACATGAAGAAAAAATATGCATTTGGCATTGTTAATTTTGTTTGTTTTGAATTTCGCGCAAAGCTGCTCGAGGGCTATCTGTGCTAGCCGTCCCGAATTTAGCAGTGTAAGACTAGAGGGAGGGCAACTAGTCATCATTACCCACCGCCAACTCTTGAGTTACTATTTTACCAACGAATACTGGGATTGATCGTAACATTATAACGCCCCCATAGCTGAAAGGGCGAGCATGTTTGGTGCGACCGGGATTCGAACCCGTGACCATCGGATTACGAGTCGAACGCCTTAACACGCTTGGCGATGCCGGGCCTTGAGTTGTTCGTCTTAACCACTTATTTGAGTAGAGCTTCGACAGATGAAAATAAGAAAAGGGAAAATAAAAAATATAATTATCATTTAATAGTGAAAATGTGAGCACTATGAAATTAGCGTAAATATTAGCTGGTGAAAAGTTTAAGACCATACCAAAAAGAACTCCTAAACAGGGTAGGAAGTGCCCAACAAGAGATCTCAGAAGAGAGTTGCACGGCCGTTATAGCGAATGATTTGAAACATTCACTTTGGCATGGTCGATATAAGCGTTTGCAGAAGGCTGGCTGGAATGTTATTCCAAGTGGTGAAGATGGCTTCAAGAAGATCATGTACTGTTTGGAATGGACGTTCATTTTTATAGACTTCTCTTGCCATCCACCCCCAAACATTTTCAATGGGGTTCAGTTTGGGCGAACACGCTGGATGGTTGAAAAAAATCATGTTATTCGTCGTGAAAAGTCCTTTATCCTGTGGCATTGTGGATTACAGCGTTTTCCTGCTAAATGAGACAGTTATTTCCACCCAAGAGAGGGTATTCAGTCAAAAAGGATGCTCTCTCCAACATGCCAATGTAGCCAGCTGCTGTTTGACGCCCCTGTATAACCTGAAGCTCCATTGCTCCATGAAAGGAGAAAACACCACAAATCATCATGGAGACTTCTCCACTGTGTCGTGTAGAAAATGTCTCAGGTGGGATATCCTTATCGTGCCAGTATCGTTGGAAGCCATCTAGACCGTCCAGGTTAATTTTTTTCTCATCAGATAACAAATCCTTCTTCTGCTTTTCTACGTCCCATGTTTGATGCTTTTAAGCAAAGTTTAACCGAGGTGTTTCGTGGTGTGGAAAGAGGCGTGGACTTTGAAGATATTTACGGTTTTTAAAGCCTTTCACTCGTAGATGCCGTCTTATTGTTCTTGAGCTACATTCTGCGTCCGTAACGGCCTTAATCCGGTTTAACGATTGCCTGGTGTCTTGCTGGGCAACGCGTTGAATCCTTCTGCTCAACGCCGGCGAAATTTTCTTGGGCCGATCAGTTGAAATTCTCATTCCGTTTCCCTCAGGGTCTTTTAAGAAATTTGCAACAGCAGTTTTACTACGCCCGATTTCACCAGCGATGGCACGTTGAGAGAGACCTTACTTTTGCAGCTCGACAATTCTGCAACATTTAAACTCTGTCAAATTTATGACCTTTGCCATGTTTTTACCCAATGTCAGTGGGAGATGTTGACAACGCTAATGCTTGAACACAAATGACTAAATTTCGTTACGTGTTTACCGATCAACGCTTCGTTTCAGTGTGGTCTTTGACTGGCTAGTATTTAGGTTAATTTCATAGTGTTCACATTTTTACTATTGAATGCTAAAAATGTTTTTTATTTTTATTTTCCCTTTTCTTATTTTCATCTTTCGAAGCTCTACTCAAATAAGTGGTTGAGTCTAACAACTCAAAATGCATAATTTTTTCTTTATGTTCATTGGCCTTAAGATTTTGGCCAACAGTGCATATATATCTTAGTGAAAATTAATGCATTTTGATAAAGTTAAGTAAACAAAAATCACATGGAAGGACTGCGTCGTTAAAAACAGTGAATCCAGACATCTGATTAATTATATTAGTTTGTTATAACTTAAAAAAACAACAATTGCAACAACAATGAAATAAACAAAAAACGCTGCACTAATTAAGAAGATCTCAGGGTACAAGCTATAATGTAGGATTATCGTCAGAGCTGACTACGGAAGTAGGACCCACATTGCGATGAGGATACATCGTCTATCAGTCTTAACTTCCATTCGCCAATCTCACATAAGATGGATGGGACATTTCATACTAATTTAATTCGTCTTATGTGCTATCAATTTATGCCTTTCTACTAAATGAGGGCTGGAATGCCAACTTGAAGAGGTAAGTTTTCACCTTACTTACTCCCAGATGGTAGTACCTTATTTTCTTATTCTTATTTTTATTTCAATTAATTTTTCTTTACTTTGGAGAGCAGTCACCTTTCCACAACTGTCTACATGCAGTAAAGGGTGATATCGATGTGGGACGTTTTGGGCTTGAGTACCCACGTCTCACTCTCCTAGTTTTTATTTCTATATTAAATGCTGCTCTTTTAAATCCTTATATGAGATTATCGAATGGAGGTTAAGACTGATAGACGGTGTATCCTCACTGCAATGTGGGCCCTACTTCCGAGTCACCTCCAAAACCTAGGGTACGTTTTATAATCCCACATTATATCATAGTTTTACCCTGTTATATATATATATATATTACGTTAAAAGCTTTCCTACATAGCTTCAATCTATTTATTTGAGACTGATATTTTAAGGTCAGAATTTGGTTTTGCACTATAATATTTGTTAAACTTTTTTTTTTTGACAAGTTGTGCAGCTTGTGTGAATTTCTTTATGTGTGATTTTGAGTCTCGTCAGAGAAGCGAATGAAGCATCATGAACAAATTCAGTTTGCAGGTATGAAGGTTAGAGGAAAACATAAAAATATTTTAACATGTATATATTTTACAAGATTTCGGATTAAATAATGTCCTCTCATTTCAGGGATGGCTGGAATCCTCGTTATGGGTGTGGGGATTTTCTTCAGCGGAACTTTGATGAGAAGACTAAAACCAAGTGCCCGAATTGTGGCTGCATGGATAGCCCTAGCGGCGTTTGCCTACTGTTTGGGGATGGTGGTCCTGATGTTGGTGGGATGTCCTGTAAACATCAAAGTAAGCCAGTAAGTGTGCAATTCTGTTTGTGTTAAATCAATTATAACTTATCGTCAGTTTTAATATATACCATCCAAAACTGAACACAGCAGAGTTTCATAGACTTAACAGTCAAATTAGATTATTTTTAAGTCTATATAAAACCCATCAAAGATGACACACTTACTTATAAGCTAATAAATTTGATAATCAAAGGTTATTTAATTAAAGTTATTACGAATTGGAAACACACAACCAAAGACCACATCAAACAGAACATTGAACATACTTAACAACAAATGTACTAAATTTTTTCACATTTGATTGTAATTTATATTTCACTGAATACGAAAACATATATTGTTTCACATTTATATTTTAATCCATCTTAGCACCAAGGATTGGTGTTTTAAATCAGACGTTTGTGTTGAAAAACATCAATTTTAAAGATACATCTTTGTACTCTGAGTGTAGTAAGTATTGTTAAGTGCTAATGTCAGTGGTTCCAAGGTAAGGGCCCGGCATGGCCAAGTGAGTTAAGACGTTTGACTCGTACTGAGGATCGCGGGTTCGAATCCCCGTCCCACCAAACATGCTTGCCCTTTCAACCGTGGGGGCGTGATAATGTAACGGTCAATCCACCTGTTCATTGGTAAAAGAGTAGTCCAAGAGCTGTTGGTGGGGTGTGATGACTAGCTGCTTTCCCTCTAGTCTTACACTACTAAATTAAAGACAGCTAGCGCAGATAGCTCTCGTGTAGCATTGCGCGAAATTAAAAAAAATTCAAGGCAAGGAAACCGTAACTAAGGTCGTTTTATTTTGGTAACCATTTAGTGTAAACAAATTAAAAGTTACTAGCGCATCTAACTTGCTATAATATATTACTTGACAGCATTTGGTACACGAATTCTCAAGTTTTTATGTGCCCTTAACGAACTGTGGCAAGTTATAAGTTTTCGTTATCAAATATTGTATTCATTTTGCTGCGGACTATACAGCCGAAACTGTAGACATAGAATAAACTCAACAGTGTGTGTGTCGCTGTACCGATTGATCAAAAAGAATCGACATTATATGTTATTCATTATTAGAATTACGTTGCAGTATGTTCTTCACGAGTGGAATTCATAAAATAAACACAAGTTATTTACCTGTTACAAATATAGCTACGCATACTTCGTGGTTTTATTTTAATGCTTTCTTTGGATGTGCCTTCTATTTATTCATCACTCATTTTCAACAACTTTTTATGTTTGTCATTGGGTTTGTTAAAGAGAGAAGAAAAAAAAACATTTTTGTTCTGTTTTCCACTTGCAATCTACTTTTGGTGGTTCTCTAAAATACACTCTTATGAGATGATTGCGGAGGTTTTCATCGAAAAATAAAATTAATAATATTTTAAAGAGTGTGTCGTAGCAGAAATCTCCCCTACCGCTACGCAAAAACCTTCCAGGTGGTGAGGACAGTGTTCAAGAACACAAGGTCCTGGCAGCGTGCCAAGAATGTGCCGTCTCTCGAAAATAGTCGTGGCTAAAATGTAGTGGTACCCACTGTAAAGGTCACATATGAAGTTTGTTTTTTCAAAGATATATACATATATATATTTGATGTATCCTTGTCAGAGATGCAAATGAACGACTTAGTTAACTTTTTAGGTCGGAACGAAACGACTACGTGTCCTTGTATACAAATAATAAAAAAAAACTGGCAGGTTTGGTTATTACTTTTATGCATAAATTGTACAAGACATGTCATAATTATCTGTAAATACTTCATTTGCAGATTACTCGAGGGAGTCAAATTACTTGAACTATCAGAGAATCTTGTAAGAACTTGCAATGTGCTTTTGTGACTTATTCATTAACGAACACCTGGCCCACCTACATTAGTAACGTTATAGTATTTATCTGATTTGTGGATTGCTTTTGTACACTGGTGTATTAAATGATATAGAAGGACTACAGAAAAACATATTTGAATACAATATACGAGTTTCAGTTATAGTTCAGAGTATTAAAAGTGTTGAAATATATTTAATTGATGTGATGAAGCCATAATATTTTAACTGGAGTGTTTTTTTAATTATTTTATTTTTTACATTAGACAAGTTTTTCTCAATAAAGATTTAAGTTTTCAACTTCATACGATAGGCCAATACAAATATAGTCTGCACACTTTTAATTTATCTAAATTAAATTAAATTTTTCAGTTCAGATGAGCTGCCATCTATTGACGGGTTGTGCAATGAAACCTGCAGCTGTCGACCGGGCATTTACTCGCCTGTTTGTGGCGGTGACGGGATCACTTATCTGTCACCATGTCTGGCTGGCTGTACCGAAGTTTCTGCCGATGACAGAAAAGAGGTAACCTTTGTAAAATAACAAGATCATCATATCTAACGATGTAGATGAAAAGATTTCGTTTAGACATCAATGATAGAAGTACTGCAATGACATAAAAATATCTTATAAAATACTACAAGAAATGTGGACAGTACATCGTTAGAACAACTTAACAAATTTTTAAATAGAAATTTCATCTCAGAACGCAATTGAATTTATTTACGCGTGCTCAGCATAGGTAACGCTGCACTTAAAAATTTACATATTACCATGGAATTTGATCAAAGCGAACGACTTGTTTAGCATTTTCTGTGGGGTTACTGGAATGTCAAGCTGTACCTTGACTATTCATGTGGTTTAGTCGCCCTGAAGGATACAACTGTTTCTCTACACTTTGTGCCGATCACCTGTTGCCCACTTCGTGGAACGCATAAGAGCAGTTTTAGAAGGTAACAGGTGGACACTTTGACACCTCTCTGACTTTATAAGTTTACACCCTACTTTCGAATTAAAATCCGGGACCTTGCAGATTTTTCAACTATACCGCCATCTATCCAAAAACAAGTGGCAAATATTTTATGACTACATTATAAATTTAATGACGTTATGGAGATATGCATTCTTCATTCAGTGAAGTTACTTTATAAAAAACTCCGGGTGTAAGTTTAGCAGTTTGATAAGAAGAAAACTGCCAAATCCCATCAAACTAAAACAATATATAGTTTCATTTCTTTGTTGTTGTTTACAAAAGTGAAGTTGTTTATTTCGCCACGTTTCATAATTATCACATGCTACGTTTAATAGGATTTCAGAATAATTTATAGAAGTTGAACCCGCAGTAAGTTCACTCAACTTGTTGAATGTCAGATTAACTAATACTTTCGCGTACGTTAATTATATGTTGTTTCTGGTGCAGTGCAATTAAACAGCGTTTCTTAGCTTGTAGTGTATCAATAATAAGCCTTTTCTCGTTCGCAGGAAATATAATGGTGAATAAATAGTAGTATCCATATGGCTAACAACATACAGATATATCCCCAAAATAAATTGTGATGGAGAATCGTTGGGGCAAATAAGTAATCGCACTTGGTTTAGCGATAAACCTGTTCAAATACTTTCGATTGGTAAATTGTTACGTTTATTTTTATCTTTGAGTGCAAAATGAAAGTATAAGAAATATATGCCAGAAAATTCCATGTTGTTATCTGATTTTAAGCCTTCAACCACACCTTGACGACGAAATAAGTAACATAAGCCTGAAAATCCAAATAATCAGATTTTCACCATTCGCTACTTCGACCTAGAATATTATCTAAAATACATCTTAGTTAAAGGTACAAGTGACGCCCACCAGTACAAATACTTTGTTTGTTGTTCGTGGTGTTGTTTCACAACGCAAATAATGGGTTATCTTAACGCAACATCATCACCTTTAATTTGCTATTTTCAGTTACAACATGAGTGTCTTTATAGTTAACGGTTTTCTAAATTCATGTTCGTGATAACGGTATTATATATTTCTTTAGATTTTTTGTGGAATTCGCGCAAAGCTATTTGAGGGTTATCTGTGCTAGCTGTCCGTAATTTAGATATGATAGGCTAGAGAGAATACAGCTACGCAACGCCACCTACTGTAAACTTTTAGGTTATTCTATTGTAATTGAAATGCCGAGCATATTCGTGAACGGGATTCGAATCTGCAACCGCACATTACGAGTCGAGTGTTTAACCATTGCACTCAATTTGGTTTGGGTTTTGATGTTTTTCAACATATTTCAGTCGTATGTTGTCAAAATGTTTAGAATATATCTGCTCTCCTTCTGATATCTCTTAAGTTGTTGAAATATTTTTATAAATGACATTGGACCAGCTTTGACGTAACTTCGCATTTATTAAACGATAGCCCCCCAGTGGCACAACTGTACATCTGTGAACGTGTGAGTTTGATACCCATGGTGGGCGAAACACAGATAGCTCATTGTATAGCTTTGTGCTTGGTTCCCAAGAAACAAACAACACGTAAAGGTAAAGTGCTATCTTAAGACTATCTGAAAGGTCCAAACGCTTAGAAAGATAGGTTTCGATACTTGTGGTGAGCACAACATACTCAGTCAATAGTGTATTTTTCACCTTAACAGCAATGACAATAGTTGATACTAATATCTTGTGATATTTACCCCAAAACAATTACTACCAGCCGTCTCCAAATATCAAATGAAGTTTTATTTATAATGTCGCATTGAAACGATGGTATATTAACATATTTGTTGTTTTACTGACGACAGACGTTGAAGTCTACCATATTTCATTGTTTTAATATCGTATTTATTGTTGCTATTGTTTCTTAGCGTGTTAATTGTGGTATTCAGTATTTGACTTCTACCGGATTTTGTCGGTTCTGAAACTTGGAACCATTTAGGGATGTTCGTTTCTTTTTCACTTGAAATATACAAACAATTTTAGTGCTTTCAGCTTATCTTTTACTTACTTAATTAGCTATCTTTCTCTTTCAGTCCCGATCTTTAATAACATTTAGACTCAACCCGTCTCCCCCACCCCCAGTCATACCTTATGATGCTACTTATGATACCACATATTCAGTCATCTTGTAACTAATGTTGAACATTTTAACAGAATAATGTAATCTGTAAGGATTCTAAAGGAGAAGACTATTGTTTGCACAATCTTGGATCCAATAACACGTAACTATCTAGATGTCATACGTGTGTAGGTAAGGAACATGCACTTATCACATAGGATACTTGTGTTTTACAAGTAAAACACAAAAAACATTAAAATATGGTTTTGAAACTGGGAAATTTCAAAAGAATACTGCGCTGGATGAGAAGTACGTTTTAACCGAAAGGTAGAGCCAGCTTCGTTGGATAAAACATTAGAGATGTTGTACAGACAGTTGTAAAGACACGTACTATTTTTACTGTCGGTTTCATGTTCGTTCTTTTCACGTGGCACATTTGTTTCTTTTCCCGAACTGTTTGGATTGAAAGCATGATAACCTTGAGTGCACAAACACAAATAAATTATTGCTCACTTAAATACCGTTGTTTGAATTATACTGTATTTTGTAGAGTACACCGTTTGATGACTATATTTAAACAGTTTTAGTATGACTAACTTATTTTGCAAAAATAAAAGTGATTTTGTTTGTTTCCTGATTTTCATCGAATTTTAACAGAACATTTTTTTTTGCTTTTCCACTTAGTTTACCTTCAGTAACTGTCAGTGTCTTAGGAAGAACAACACGGCCACAAACGGTTACTGCCCTCTACAATGCAACAACCTAGTGTGGTATATTATAATATTCTCCGTATTTGTTCTCATTCACTCGACTTCAGAAGTCGGATCTATGTTATTAACCCTCAGGTGAGTTTCGTCTCATTCTACGATTTAACTATAACAATGAGATTTTGATACAAATTTCGTAAATTGTCTGTTGTGTGAAGAATATTACATCGTTTCGGAGCACAGCAACGTGTTATGTAAAGAATATTACATCGTTTCGGAGCACAGCAACGTGTTATATAAAGAATATTACATCGTTTCGCAACACAGCAACGTGTTATATAAAGAATATTACATCGTTTCGCAACCCAGCAACGTGTTATATAAAGAATATTACATCGTTTCGCAACACAGCAACGTGTTACTTAAAGAATATTACATCGTTTCGCAACCCAGCAACGACTCTTGTAAGTTTAAATTATTCTCTTTTACTGACACTTTGAGTGATTAACGAACTGTTTTGAATCTTTCTAATAATTTTTTAGCATTTATTTTTGTACGTTTAGGTATATGCATGTACAATACCGCAACAAAATATTTCTCAGGAAGATATGACTTTGCTTGATGGTTCGAAATTGGGCCCGGCACGGCCAAGCGCGTCAGGCGTGCGACTCGTAATCCGAGGGTCGCGGGTTCGCGCCCGCGTCGCGCTAAACATGCTCACCCTCCCAGCCGTGTGGGTGTATAATGTGACGGTCAATCCCACTATTCGTTGGTAAAAGAGTAGCCCAAGAGTTGGCGGTGGGTGGTGATGACTAGCTGCCTTCCCTCTAGTCTTACACTGCTAAATTAGGGACGGCTAGCACAGATAGCCCTCGAGTAGCTTTGTGCGAAATTCCAAAAACAAACAAACAAACAAACTGGTTCGAAATTAACGCTTCAATAATGAATTTGATCTTATATATGCGATTAAACTTGAATTACAACACAAAAACTCAACAGTATCTTTAATAACTTTCAACCAGTTTTAAACTACCACCAGGATTTGTGCGTGGGACCTTTTAATTTATTATCCAGTGTATAATGCATTTCTTTAACACTGAGATTAGATTCGTCGAGCACATAAACAATTTCAGTGTTTAGCAACACAGACTAGTACTTGAGGTAGAGTTTGTGTTGTATGAAAAAATGCAACCACAAGTGCAATTAATCAAACATGGACTTTTTAATTACTATGGACTTTTCTGCGTTTCAAGTGACCTCAAACGTAATAATGACCTTTTGGTTCTCGTCCATGTATCCTGACTCGCAAAGAGTTGTAGAAAAGACACGCAGATGTATTTAATATACCGTATTATGTTAACTGTAGTGGTATCACGTGACTCTCAAGGTCAAATAAGGTGATAATAGTTTAGTTCTATAGGTTAGAACCAGATACGTACTAAACATTTCGTTTTATTATATGTTACTATTTTGTCACTTCACTTGTTTGTTTCACACTCGAATAGATTGGAATATTGTATTAAAAAGCCTTACTTAGATATTCCAAACACTTTGGTCACTTGTTCCTAGGTTGTTACAAGACGATATATTTACACACGAAACATATAGTGTTTTACGATAACTTTCTTTTATTAGAATTATATATCGTCCGATAACAATGTTAAGTATTGACAGCATAATCATTTTTACATTTATATACAATAAGTGTTTGTATTAAGTTCTATTTTTTTTCCATTTCTAATATGTTTGACTCGATGATTAAAAGTGGACAGCAACACCAGCTTCATTGCAGTTTAAGTCTAGACATATATGATCGAAACGGTGACCTCGATGTTTGCAGCTATTAAAGTTATAGATGTTTCCTTGGTGATTATCGTGTTTCTCTATTTTTTACTTGTTATCTTTACCTCATTAGCTCTGACTGAATAATTATCCTGGTCAGATGTATAAGTATATACAGTATCATTTTAAAATTATGGTGTAATCTAAATTTTGTCTAAAGAGTTTAAAGTTGGTCGTTATCGCGTCCTATCAGCTAAATTAACGATCGCCTTCGAGGTAAAATATAACATCGAGAACCAGTTCTTGTATCTGCACAGTAAGTTATATACGTAGGTCGATTACTTTTCCATTCGTTTTATAATTTTAGATATGCGAAAAACAATTAACATGTTTACCACAATTCAGGCTTATGATTAGTTTGTTTTGAATTTCGCGCAAAGCTACACGAGGGCTATCTGCGCTAGCCATTTCTAATTTAGCGGAGTAAGACTAGAGGGAAGACAGCTAGTTATCACTACCCACCGCCAACTCTTGGGCTACTCCTTTACAAAGGAATAGTGGGATTGATCGTAACATTATAACATCCACACGGCTGAAAGGGCGAGGATGTTTGGTGCGACGGATATTCGAACCCGAGACCCTTAGATAACGAGTTAAGGCCTTAACTATCTGGCCATGCCGGGGCCTATGTTCATAAAACACGTTAAACTAAACTGAAATTCTCTCTTAAAATATTTACGACTTTTCTGCACTGCACACAATCTGAACTTTCAGTACAAACCCACCTGGCCATACTGGGCCTTTTCTTTACTGATCCAGATATTCTGGTGAAAATACACTTCTTCCATAATCAGTTTTCAGCGTAATTTCTTTGCTTATTTGTATTTAAACTCCAACATTTATGTGAAATATTGTTTATAAGTGTACAGAAAATTTCCTATAAACAAGTTCTTTTCATCTAAGAAACGTATAGGTTTTATTTTATCGTCCGTTGTTCAAAATTTCGCAAAAGAAAGTTAAATAATTATACTTGTCTAGTATAGCAGTACAAAAGTAATATTAAAGCATCCTTGAAAAAGTTTCTAGTTGGACATAGTTTAACTTTGTAATTGACTACAAAACATGTGAAACTTACATCAAACTAAGTGATTAAGAACTTACGCACTCAAAGAATATATTGAATCTCTACGTAGTTCTGTGGTGGTTCTACGGTTAGTTTCAGGGCTTGTCTAACATACATAATGTGTTCGATCACTGCAGCGGTTAAAATGCGCACAAGGGGGCACACGTGTTACGATTGGTTGAAAGTTAGTCATTATTTGATGTGAGCTGGTAATATTTTCATTTTAGAATTTGCAGCACGAGCTGAGGGTAATCTAAGTGCTAAATATGGCTTAAAAGTTGAATAGTTTTGAACTCTCTTTCAAGTTGAAAAAGCATACGTAAATGAGAGTTTTGTTAGAAACCACACCAAAAACACACATTTTGTTTTTACCACAATGTGTTCTGAATGCATCCATGTGATATTTGTACAGTTATAGTTAAACAATAGATAAAGGCTACACACAATTCTTTGTAGAATTACGGCTAAACAATGAAAAAATCCAACACACAATTCTAAAGAATTGTGAAATTCAGTAAGTAATGTACATATTTAGCTCACAGTTCCTTGTACAAAGGCCTGGCATGGCCAAGCGCGTTAAGGCGTGCGACTCGAAATCTGACGGTAGTGAGTTTGCATCCCGGTGGAACCAAAAATGCTCGTTTACTGATTATGAATGTCTTAATTTAGAAGAATAAATGCTAGAAGTTAGACACTGCGGTTTACCGTAATCCGTTTTTTTGTTATCATGTCGCTACACAAAGAATCACGACATACAACGTCGCAAAAGAACGTCAAGTTTTTACTTTTATGTTCACAGGTCTTTAGAGCTGTGTTGTAACCCAGAATCATTAAAATACGAGCTGGTATTAATCAAATATGTAACACCAGTTACAGGTTTCTCATTTAATCTTGTTCATACAGCTGTAAGAACATTTAACAAAGTAACTAATGATGATCAAAAAAGCGAACTAAAATCAACATTAGTTGTTTTTACTGTAAGTCCTAGGTTTTTGTGTCAGAGTTTTGTAAAATTAAAAGCAAAACAAAAGTATCATTCCCCTTTATAAATAATTGAATACAATTAGTCAAATATTAAATAGCACTAAAAATGAAATGAATCTGATGAAGAAAAACAAACAATGGGTATTTACACAATTGAATATGATTGTGATATATATATTGATTAAACTGTAAGAAATTTAAAATGTAGAGTAAATGAACTAAAGTGAAAACTCTACACCAGCTGAGCCTGCAATTCATACTGATAATTTTGTACAGTGGGAGAACACTTATTCTGGCTCAACCGAATAATATTACTGCTGGATATATTAGAGAAGTCATGGAAATAATGAAGAAAACTAACAATTATTTCTCATTAAAAAAAGATGAAGGATTAGGAAACCAGAAACTAGATAGATGGCGCGGTTTTGCAGCCACGTAGCCATGGATTTTTTATTTATATGTTGCACGGCAGTCAAATTCGTGAAGATGACGTAAACAACGTCGGAACGTTCAAAGTGTTTCTGTAATCGTTAATTGGTTTTCATATTAAATTTTAATTGTGTATTATATGATGTTGATTGCAGTATATCTTTTAATATTTAAACAAGTTTCAGTGAATTTTATTCGTCACGAGAACTACTTGAAACTGTGTTTGGTTTTATTATTACACTCGTTCAAGTCTATTTGTCTTGTTCATAGTTTAGTAGCTCTTCACGCCTGTTTACAAACTGTTTTAGAACAAACCTAAACCATAAGCTGTCTGCATTATGTTTACTGCGGGGACCGAATCTAGAATTTTAGTTATGATTCTTAATGGTTGTCATTAGTCACCAAGTGGCGGACCTATTTGTATCATTATTATAATGTATAATGTTTGTTCTGTTTACCAATTGCCAGGAATGACGAGGTGATAAGAGCACTCGACTTGCAAACTGTGGGTCGTAAGTTTGAATCCGGATTCCATCAAACATGCTCGCTCTTTTAGCAACGAAAGCGTTATAATGTCAACCCCATTGTTTGCTGGTAAAAAGAGCAGCCCAAGAGTTGGCGGTGTGTGATGATAAATAACTGCCTAAACTAGAGTATTTATTGCTAGAGATAATTACTTCAGTATTGTTTGTAAGATACAAACAGGTATAACACTGTTAAATGCCATTAGCAAGGAAAATGTTGTATTGCAGCTTTGAGTGTATTAAATGGTGTTAAAGGTTTCGATTGTGTCTGTAACACATCAAGGAAGGTGTAGTGAATGTCGTCTGTTTGGTTTGTTTTGAATTTCGCGCAAAGCTATACGAGGGTTATCTGAGCTAGCCGTCCCTAATTTCCAGTGTAAGACTGGAGAGAAGGTAGCTAGTCTTCACCACCCACCGCCAACTCTTGGGTTACTTTTTTACCAACGAATAGTGGAATTAACCGTCACATTATAACGCTTTCAAGGCTGAAAGAGTGAGCATGTTTGGTGTAACGGGGATCCGAACCTGCAATCATCAGATTATGAGTCGATTTCTCAACCGCCTGGTCATGCTGGGCCATTATATTTGTAACTTACGAATGGATAGTGAGTTAATATCAAATAATGTTTTTAGTATTGTATTAGTAACTACTTAAGGAGTAATATGTTAATATCAAGTAATATTTTTAATATTATATTAGTAACTTATTAAGGGATAGTAAGTCAATGCCAAGTAATATTTTTAGTTTTATATTAGTAAGTGTTGAAAGGCTAGTATGTCAATATTCAGTCATATCTTTTACTATTATATTAGTAACTATTGAAGGGGTAGCATGTTAACATGAAGATATTTCTAGTGATTTGGGTGGCATAGCGTGTGATACTGTGAAAATGTGTTGTTCTTTTTTCTTCTTTTTTTCTTTCTAAGGCCCAGCATGGCCAAGCGCGTAAGGCGCGCGAGTTTGCGCCAAACATGCTCGCCCTCCCATCTGTGGGGGCGTTATAATGTGGCGGTCAATCACATTTTTCGTTGGTTTAAGAGTAGCCCAAGAGTTGGCGGTGGGTGGTGATGACTAGCTGCCTTCCCTCTAGTCTTACACTGCTAAATTAGGGACGGCTAGCACAGAGAGCCCTCTAGTAGCTTTGTGCGAAATTCAAAAACAAACAAACAAACAAACTTTTTCTAACGATCTCTGGATAGCAGGGCTGTCAAAATTGAAGTCTTCTGTTCATAAACGTCTTAATATTATGAAATAGTCGTGGTAATACTGTGAACTGCTCTTGAGTTATGCCACGCGGTAGCTCACTGGTAAATCTAAGGACTTGTGATGCTAAAAATTGGATTTCGATACCCGCGGTGAGCACGTTAGAAATAGGTTCATTTGTAGCTTTGCACTTAATAACAAATCTGTAAGAATAACCTTCATTCAGTGATGTCGAGAAACCCACTTGTTGAGAATTTTATATGCAAAAAACGGCTCTTTTGGGCTCAGAAAACACTTCAAATAGAAGAGCGAACAACGTTTCGACCTTCTTCGGTCATCGTCAGGTTCACGTGAAAAGAGCCGTTTTTTGCATATAAAATAACCTTCATTGTTTTGTAAGGATGTTTGGAATATCAGTTTCAGCGGGCATGGTTGTCACTGTTTTGTACCAGCGAAATTGACGTCAAGAATGAAACACGTGTCACAGATGACGTCAAGAATGAAGCACGTGTCACAGACTTTATAAATGTGCTTAAGGGCTAGGCGGAGCAGCAACACAAGAAAGAAAGAGGACAGATCATGCCAGATTTCAGTCCCAGTTCCACAGAATTCAACAACCAGCCAGACTCAAACCATTACCAAGATAACCATCGACGCGACAGTACAAACTACGTCCACGCAGAAAACTCAAGAAGAAACAGACCAGCGAAGAACAGCTCACCGAAGAACAGTCAGTTGTTCCACCACCGAGACCACGTTTTTCATTTGCACCAATGGGCTTCAAGTGTGAAAACAAGTTCATGACGAAGTTACTACCTGATCTACAAGACCGCAGCTAACAGTTTCCATGTATACCACTGTTACCGCTCATCAGTTCTTTTTTATTTTATTTTATTTATGTATTTATTATTTTTTCCTATGTTTCTTAGCTACTTCCGGGCACGGTCTGGGTAGATTTTTCGGCGCCGAGGCCGTGAAAGTGGGTTTTCTTGGGGTTCTCCCGTTTCTTCCCACAGCAAAATCTCTGGCATCGGACCTGTAGGTCCCAGCCACATTCTGACAAGGGCCGTTTACTCAGTTAGGTTATCCAGCCATAGTAAATTGTAAATAAATTCGCCAGCCGCCAGTGTACTCCGTCCACGGGCCAAAGTCTGGCTCACTTCACTTATGCTGCTCTCTTCCTTCTTTTCCTCTAACTCACAAATACCAGACTCCAACTTAAAAAAATATCAAAATAAAAGTAAAGGAAAAAAGACCCCATGGACATTTTAACAATTTCTCACGTGAGGGGACGAAGAGGAACCACAACGTTCCTGAACACCCCAGTTGGAGAGAGAGTTCTTCTGATTTCTCTCTTTCTAAACTAAACCCCTGCCACGTTAGTTTGAGGTGGAGAAAAACTTCTCTGTTCGAACTAGCGCATGTGACAATACGTTATTTACTGTATCCAGCGAAGCAGATGTAACAAACTATGTGTTGAAGAAATAGTATGTAGGCTTGGTCACCGGTTTTACGGAAACCTTTGATTTTTGGCGAAAGTTCAACTGATCTCAAAGTTTCAAAGCACTTCTTTCGGCCATTATGATGTTTTCAACATGTAAGTCCTTTTAACCAAAAAACACGCCTCCTAACAAGTGATAACTATGAAATCATGAACGCTGCCTCACCTTCCAATTAAATAGATAGTGTTCATTAGAAATTAATGAAACAATTACTTTCAAATAATGATTTTATTTCATGTCAAAGAAACGTTTTTCTCGTTGAGGTTGTTAGATAATTTCACCTGTTAAAATTCTCTTTTCGCAATCTTTTGGTCAAAATTCCCTTGTCTTAGGAAATACATCGTACACTACTTGTATAGTCGTCCATGGTGATGCATTTTTACGTTCATCTATGTGTTATATGTGTGTATGTGTATATATGTCAGGTCATCCCATAAATAATGTCCAAAAAGTTAATATGGAAAGGACATCATAATTTCTGTCTTTGTAGAAGGTTTTAACAACTAAAATATTTGGTAGGACATGTTCAGACAAAAGATACTAACCCAGATCTACTTTTTTTTCAGATAGTTAATCAAATAAACCCTTATAGAGGTGGGTGTGCCTGAGTGGTACGTTAGGCATATAATGCTTTATGAGTTTTTAAAAAAGGCAATAGTGGAGAAAATACTACACGAAACATTCAAGGTGTTTATGGCACGGAGTCTCTTAATGAAACAAAATGTCGAAGGTGGTATTAGAAGTTCAGATGAGATGACTACAGTTTAAGTGATGCACCACGTTCAGGTCGTCCTGTTGAGTTTAGTGATGACTTGCTGCTGGTTGCACTTGATGATTGTGCTAAATTCAACCATTTAAGAGTTCTCCGTCATCTGCAACATCTTGGAAAGGTATCAAAATTTGGAAAACGGGTCCCCCTGAGTTGACAGAAGCCAACCTTAGAGCAAGAATGGTTCCTTCTTCCCTGCACTCTCGTGAACGTAACTCATCTTGTTTGGACAGGTCAGTGACTGAAAATGAAAAATGCATATTTTATAAAAATGTTAAGTGGCACAGATAACGGCTCAAAGCGAGTAAACTAGCTAAGGCACAGTTCCAAATGGTTGTTGTTGTTTTGAATTAAGCACAAAGCTACACAATGGGCTATCTGTGCTCTGCCCACCACGGGTATCGAAACACGGATTTTAGCGTGCAAGTCCGCAGACATACCGCTGAGCCACTGGGGGCGCCCCAAATGGACCTTCACCCAAGGAAATTCTTGTTAAAAGTTTAGTAGGATATTCTTGGTGTGATCCACTTTGAGTTGTTGCCACTAAATGTAACGTTTACATCAGACTTCTGTTGTTAACAGTTAGAGCGCTTGAATGTTACACTGAAAGAAAAGAGGCCAGCTTTGATCAATCGTAAATATGTGTTACACCAGGGTAATGCACTGCCCCATACAGCAGGGATCACATCTACAAAGATTGAGGCGCTAGCCTGGAAAAACTTCCACATCTTCCTTATTCTCCAGATCTTGCCCCATCTGATTATCATCTATTCCGAAGTTTACAGAACTATCTTGACGGAAAAGAGTTTGAAACAGGTGAAAATTTGAAAACTACCCTCTCTATATTCTTTTCCTCCAAGTTCCAAGACTTTTCTAGAAGTGGCATTCAGAAGCTTGTGAATCGTTGACAGGAAGTAATTAATAATAATGGAACATACATTACTGATTAAATAACATTAAAAGCGTTTGAAATCCTTTCTATTTTTCTAAACCTAAAATCGGATATTACTTAAGGGATGATTTGATATCTATAAATATTGGGCCTGGCATGGCCGAGCGCGTTAAGGCGTGCGCTCGTAATCCGAGGGTCGCGGGTTCGCGCCCGAGTCGCGCTAAACATGCTCGCCCTCCCAGCCGTGGGGGTGTATAATGTGACGGTCAATCCCACTATTCGTTGGTAAAAGAGTAGCCCAAGAGTTGGCGGTGGGTGGTGATGACTAGCTGCCTTCCCTCTAGTCTTACACTGCTAAATTAGGGACGGCTAGCACAGATAGCCCTCGAGTAGCTTTGTGCGAAATTCCAAAAAAACAACCAAACTATAAATATTTGTTTGTTTTGAATTTTGCGCAAAAACAATACGAGGGCAATCTAAACTAGCCGTTCCTAATTCAGCGGTGAAAGAAGGTAATTGTGAAAAAAAATGCCAATAATACCTGCAAAACATAAAATGTGCAATTGAAAACTCACATGTGTCTCCTTATGGATCAGACAAAGCTCCGTGTCAAATTTGGTGAAGATCCATCAACAGGGGGCGAAAGTAGTAGCAAATAAAAAATTCAAAAACTCCCATAAAAATCGCAAAACTGAAAATTTGTTTGTACTCCCGCGTGACCTAATGAACCTCCATATCAATATGAGTTAAGATCATCTACACCTTGCTGAATAGTCTCGTATACTCACAACAAACAATACTATTATATTTATACATGTATATTTATATTAGATATGTATATTTACTTTTTATTCTTTAACCTATGTAAACAGACTGATTTTAACACTATTGCTTCTGTTACTATTATACACTTTATTCTTTATTATTCTATGATTTATCACAACACCCAGAAAAATGAGAGAGCTGTTGCGTGACGCTTTTATGTCAGCATGAAAAGAGAAGTGTTGGATGAGATCTGATATCCAATTTTAACAGGATTTACTTGGTTAGATGCGTATTTTTTTATTTGTAGTCCAGTGATAGAGGGTTCTGCTAGCTTCTTGCAGAAACTACCACTCCAGTGACATTGTTAGAAGTTATCACCAATTTTGTCAACAACACAGATATATACTGTGTCACGCTGGGACTTTCTATTGTGTTGACCAGTTCAACTGCTCATACGTTGAAGAACACAAGACAGAGTGAGGATTCTCGTGGCAAGCCAGAACTCATAAAAAATCATTTTTCTCCTTCACAAGTTTTAACTAAACAGAAAACAACAAAACATCTGTTGTCCAGCACAGCCGGTGTGCAACACACGAATGTCCAAGACTTCCAAATCTTTAGCATCGTTGAAGTGTTGTAATGTTTGCACACATTATGAATTTTATACGTGACTGCCTCGATACTTAAAACTGTGAACTTCTTTGGGTTTACCACTCCCTCTAAGGTTCTCTTTTTTTCTTCTTCTATTATTGACAAACTGATTATTTCAAATAACATTGTTTTATTTCCATAGACAGAGTTTTAATTTTAAAATAACTCGCATCATGTTTGGCCAGGTGAAGGATCCTTATGTTTATCTGGAAGAATCATCCACTCACTGGCATTCTTCAAAGAATTCTATCATTCATTTTGTCAGAATGATGTCAGACAGGCCTGTATCTATTCTTGTATGGGACTAATATATCGCTGTAAGAAGATGTATTTTTCTTCATCAGTTCCAAGACGTTAGCTGTTCTACTCTTTGATCTTTCTTAGTCCCATCACACATTCATAAGATACTACTTTTATCTGTTTTTTTACCATTATTCACAATTGGTTTTATATACAGGTACCTGATGGATCGCATTCCATTCTGAAATTGTCTCGTATTGCTTGCATACTTCTCTACTATTTGCTTGACTTCTGAAGATGTTTATTTAATTCTGTTCTCTTCTGCTTGACCGCAGGTTCTCCTTTATTATAACTTTTGACTTCAATATATATTTTTAACTTTAGTCTTCTCTTTCCAGGCTTGTTTCACTTTTTGCTGTTTTTCCTGTAGGTTTATCGTGACTACGACATTTACTTTTTTGACTAATTCTTTCATTTCTCACTGCTTTCCTATAGTTTCCCATGATGGTTTTGGAACCTGGTCTTTATTGGAAACATACTGTGTAAGTGTGTTTATAAAACGGTTATAATTATAGGATTTGTATGTTTTACCCCCTCAACGAGTGTTTCTTGGCCTGACGTTCGTGTAACAGAGAATTTAGTGCGTCACGAATGGCATCTCTCCAGAATGTCGTAAAAAATAAAGTTTTCGTTGAGACTTATTATCTAATCTATATATTTCCCCGAAGTGTTTCTGATTCATTATCCTTTTTTTACGGTAAAATATGAGTTCGGTAAGTTATTCTATATAATGCTGAGTATTTTTGGATTTCATTTATACACGTGTGTCATTTTAATTACCATTTTTACTAAAGATAAAAATTCGAATACACAGTATCATTTATGCTTAGTAATATGAATTTGCCAAATAATATTATCGTATTCTTAAGCACATAAATAGTTTATACTGTGATAAACGGCATTTTCAAACTTTGTTCGTGTGCTCAGTAGAGCAAGTAAGTTGAGTTGTTGGAATAACAAATTAATTTGTTCATTTCGATCTCTGCAGTGATATAAGTGTACGATACTTTTGTTTCTAGTTGCAGGTTGAAATTCACAAGTTAAGTATGTTATGTTACAAAGAATCTTGAATTTCACCATTTTTACAACCCGTGACAACCAGTGTATCTTGACATTAATTCTGCAGCTCAGTTTCTATTGCCAAAGGCTCCGTCGTAAAGTTGTCACGTTCAAAGCACTCCACTTATTTCTGATGGTTTCTGCAATCCATCAATTCCATAAGGAACGCGGTTTTTCAATGCCTATTTCAGTAGGTTGATCGCACAGAAATCAATAGATGAATGTGTCAACTTAATAGGCATGTCTTTGTTTGGAATAGTATCGATACCTGTTTCATTCTTCAAGTGTTTGAGCTATGCTACGGTTGTACAGATGTATTGACTATGTTGTGGAAGCAGCTTGGGTTGCTTTTCTTGGCACAGATCCTTCTCGACTGTGTTCTGTGCTTTTGCTAGAAGCACGTGGATAGTTTCTGGCAATGATTTTTGTGCGCAAAATTCGCATCTTTTACAGTGGGCTGGATTTTATTCATCACAGCTGAGGTACGAATTATTTCTCATCTTATTTTTGTTTGGATAGGCATGTTGCTTAAATTTATCTATATTATTCATAGAAAATTCAGAAAACATTTTTTTTTATAATTTGGGTAGGTTAATATTTTGCCTATACAAATACTGTTACTTACCGTTCTTAACAGCAATTAATTTTCGATAGCATTAGACTATCTACACAACACTCAACAATGTCAAAATGTAGTTCTGGTATATTCTGTTCCACTACAACTAACATACATTTTTATAAATAGATAAGTATCTCAATAATTATCAATTACAATTATCGCTAATAGGCGGTTTAGTGATCGGCACTATTAAACAATAAATGATTTATTTCCGTTCCTGGTGAATCATCTGTAGTCATAACAGATTAAAGCTTGTAGTAATAGAATTCGAAGAAGTGTTGGAATACCCTATCTATGAAGCAAAGTTCAAAACACTGACGGTAAATAAATTTACCATCATGGAAAATGAAAACAATAGTGAGGTGGTGAGTGGTTAAGCCCACAATATCTCACCTCAGTCTGCCTTTCGCTATCTGCAGCCAGATGAGGTGGGACAGTTACCACTAAAGTTATTGAAATTTTAAAAGTAAAAATAGAATCACCCAAAATTTATAGAGTACAGAAACCCCACTAACCACTCTTTTAAGTATCTTAAAAATTGAAAACGAATTTTGCTTGATAGATGGGATATTCCAAAACTTTCTAGGCGCTATCACCTCAAGCTTTAATCCGTTATGACTATAGATGGCTAATAGAAATGGAAAGAAATACATTAACTAATATATACATATATATATATATATATATATAGGCTGTTATTTTTTCCTGAGTTGCTGATTTGGACATTCAAAATTGTTTTAATATTCAACCCTCTGTACTATCACTGTAAATACAAGTTCAATGCCTGCTAGATATTACAACTTGGATTAATTTTTATCACGAATTTTAATCACGATTTCTGCTTTGCAATTCTAACAAACTCCATCGTAAACGTGATTTGCTTATTTGTTTAGGCAAAGCTAAGTAATGGGTAACCTGCACTCTGTGTATAACGTGGAATCGAATTCCGGCTTTTATCGTTTCAACTTTATAAACATGTCGCATACCCACTGGAGGACAATAACATGACTAGACATATTCTTTCCTTGTTATTAATCTCAAAACTTTCCAATGGATTATATCTCTGCTGTGGAGACCACAGGGACTGATACCCGAATTTTAGAAACCCTCAAGCCTAGTGCTGAGCATTGGATTAGTAGACATAAACGTAAGCTTATAGAATCTTATTTAATTGCACTATGTAACAACATTTTTACTTTTTTTTTGTTTCTGAGCAGAAAGTGTTATTTCCTGATTGCTTATGCCTAAAGTAAATGTAAAATATCTGTTTTTCTTTTCAAACTTTGCTTTTGTAACTTGGATAATGAAATTTTCAAATTTACCCATTTTGCAGAACATTCCTGGCAGATTGAGTGCTGAGTAGCTCGTAGAGAATTTTTTCGAATTTTCAAGAACTTTCTAGAATGTTGTGAAACTTACGAGAATTTTCAAGAATCTTTTAGAATCTTCTAGAACTTTCCATAGTAATATATATATACAGGGACTCACCACTTTAATTTAGTTCTAGCTGCCTAAGTGAACACATGGACCTATCTGATTTTATCAGAGATGGCATCAAGAAGCTGCAAACATTCTTCAGACGCATTCTGCTATGTATGTGGTCAGTTTATCAAGAGAAGAGCGAAAAGTTATCTCTGACAACGTTTACTGAAATGTGTGAAGCCTACAAGGCATATTTCAACATGCTTGTCGGGGATAAAGACAAACCCTGGGCACCTCATTTTACCTGCGAGCACTGCAAATAAACTAGAAGGTAAGACGGATATTTTTTTCTTGCTTGAATAGTTAGATTTTATATCAAAAATTTTAGACCTTTTAAATTTTAAATATCTTTTAATTTATTTTTTATATCCAACAGTATATAAAAAATACCACATACAAAATATTTTGCATGAACTTCTTACACATTAGTTATGAATGAAATAAATTTATTCTTCATAATAACAATATTATTTTGCGATTTTTCAGGATGGTACAGAAGGGAAAAGAGAGCCATGATGTTTGCTATTCCAAGAATTTGTCATGAACCCACTGACCACTCAAGCAATTGCTACTTCTGCATGGTGGACCCTTCGAAACGTTGGGCTGACAAGAATGCATCTGCTATCATATATCCGGACCTTCCATCATCCATCGCCTCAGTGCCACAATGCCTTGAGCTCCCTGTACCCACTCCGTCAGAGAGAAAGCAGCCATCCTCAGAAGAGAGCAGCAAATCAGAAGAGGAGGTAGACGTAGAAGCTTCAGATTACAATTTCAGAGGTTCAGCTGGTGAGAGAAACCCATACTACCCCAACCAAAGAAACCTCAGTGACTTGATCAGAGATTTTGGTCTAATAAAGTCGAATGCCGATACTATATCTTGGGGCTGATACGTGAAAGTGATTTACATTACAGTCACAAATCTTGAGAAACTACTCACTTCTAAACATTTTTGTTCATTTTTGTATAAATTTAGTATAAATACATCTTAATCTTGATTTATATATTGTTTTATTCAGATCTCATATAAATGAAAATGTAAAAAATTGTCCATTTTTTATATAGAAAATAGGTTAATTTCTAAATTTAATTATCCAGGTCACAAAAGCAAAGTTTGAAGGGAATATTGGCTATTTTTTGTACTTTTATAACATAAGCAATTAGGAAATAACACATACTGTCCAGAAACAAAATTTGTGTTACATAGTGTTATCTATTATATTGCTACAGAATACTGAGTTTTATTTTTCATTTGCTAACATATATATAATGACAAATATTTGTTTTTAGATGTGTCGAACCGCAGGACAAGGCCCTTGCCTTAGGATTAATATACTTTGCTATTGGACTGTTCGGTAAGAGATCGCAATTTTTATTTTTCCAGTGTAACGAAACAAAACTACTTTTCCATGTTTAAAACAGGTGGTAGATCAAAATATTAATTATGTGTCTATCATGTTGTTATAGTTCTTCTCATGCAATCATTATAAGGGCAAAAGTTTGCTCTAACCTAATGAGAATTTTGTCTTTTATTCTCCTTCCCTCCCTAATTATAAAGAAGTTTATTGAGCAGAACAAAAAATGGACCTTAGGCATTCTAGAATCAATGATATTGTTGGCTGAATGCTATTTTTTATTTGTAGTGAATATGAAACTCAACCAGTTTCGATAAAGTGGGTTCTTGAACATTTTTAGTGTTCACAATGTTAAAGGTAATATAAAGGGAAGAACATATAGATTTGGCGTTAATATTGTTTTATTTGTTTAAAGCTACACAATAAGCTATCTGCGCTCTGTCCACCACAAAGAATCGAACCCAGACTATAAGTAAATTTATCGCTAACTCGTCTGGGTAATTTTGTGTTCATGTTTAATATATGTTTTTAATGTTCATATATTAGTGTAGGATTGATATTAACCCTTAATTTTCCAGGTAACGTTCCTTGTCCAATTATCTATGGCGCTGTCGTCGATTCTGCTTGCTTATTTTGGGAAGAGGGCGATTGTGGTGACAAGGGTGCATGTCGAATTTATGACCCAGCAAAATTTCGAATGTATTTTCACGGTATAACAGCGGCTATCATGTTAGGAGCTTTTGCAGTGGACGCAGTAGTTTGGTACAAATCAAGTTCCATTCAGTTCCACGAAGACGAAAATCACAGCTCACCGAAAGACTCTATGCCTGTTGATGTACTCCGGTGCACTCAGTTTGAAACAAGTGTTTAGTATCTTTTTGTATGAATAGATGGCGCCCTGTTGCTGTAACTTCAAAGGACCAATTAATTTTCGGACCACAAGTCATTATAAATACAGGGTTTCTATTTGTCTGTTTGTTATTTCACTAAATGAAGAATCTCATAATATAAATAGAGAAACTATGTTACAGTAGCTCATAACTTTTTCTTCTTGTTCAGATGTTAGAGACAACGTATGAATATGTTTTTTTTTTGTTTTCACAGAAAATGAGTTCTATCAACTTTCTTAATTAATGGAAAACATGCACTGAAGTATTTTCCGGTGATAATGCAAAACATTTTATTTCTTAAGTCAACCCAGGCTGACTTGTATATTCCTTCAAAATAACAACCGCTGGAACTGTGATAAAATAGCTACGTCAGCCTGATGACGTCAACTTGGTGCTTATTTCGTTGGTCTTGAAACAAAAAAGTTTGTTACAGGCTGAAATAACGTTGGTAATCATTATTACAAAGGACAGTAAAAATCAATTTCAAGTGATCAGATAAATATCGGGTTATTTTAGTGACTGAGCTGAAAAGCCACCATTGGGGCTTTCAAAATAAAACAAAAGTATATGGTTGTTATCCATAACGTGCACAGTGTAACAAATATCAGTTTAAAAACAAAAGTGTAAAGTTATTAACACAAGAATTACTGTGAATTACACGATGATTTATTACCGTAATGATTGTTACATATTAATATGGTCAGATGTATGTTTCACAAACGTTGTACAAATTAATAAAAGTTTTAATTGTTGACAACTCAAGAAAGTACCTTATTTTCAACAAAAGAAAAAAATTCAAAATAAGAATGTAATAAGATAAATGGATCCTTATTTTACCTTTTATATTGTTATTGAGAAGTTTGATTATGTAGTTTTAATAAATCGTCTATTCAAACTTGTATGTTTTCTACTGCACGTCTGAGGTAAAGTTTTCCTCGATTCTTTATAGTACTTTTAAAAACCTATCACTACACGTAATGAAGAATATATTATGACGAATGCACCATATTTACCATACCGGTTCTGACGAGACCTTGTTTTCCTAATACCAATGCTCATCAGATCGGCTGGAATACTCGTATAAAGTTGTATTGCACACTGTTGGTATATCTTCCTGCTTTTGTTCTTTCAGTGTTTGTTGTTGTATCTTTTAGAATAGTAAGCCTTATTTTAGCATTAAACATTTAATGACGACTGTTATATATAAATCCTTTGAAGCACTAATTTTTTGGGAAATTAACTTAAACTGTCGATAGAAATAGTATTTAGTTATAAAAACCACATACATTAAAACCTCTTGATTTATTCGTACGGGACCAATGCAGCAATTCGATAATGGTGTGGAAAAATACGATACATATCAACTGAAATTTAGTTAGTAGCTTTGAACTGTCTATTGTGTATCTATAATTAATTTGTTTTGATTGTCGGCAAGGGATAATGTTCCAAAGACCTTTGAAAGAACAAACCCATACTGTCTGGAAAAATCCTGTGAAAAATAACAAAATATTCACAATTCTTATGCATCTAATATCACACAAAAGAAGGAAACATTACATCAATTCTTAAATTTTAATACTGAAACAAAACTAGTTTATTCCTAAGATGAAACACAATGTTTTGTAATACCTCAGGTATAGATTTGCATGTATTTCAGTTAGAAATGTAAGAAGTTGCACAATGTTATATACATATATATACACACACACTAATTATCGTGTGTTTATTAATTAATGTGCCAAATAAAGTTACCGCATAAAGAAGCAATAAAAACATGTAACATTAAATTCGTAGAGAAGTGGTTTTTAAAATATCAAAAACACGTTTTTGTTTTTTTAATACTAGAATTACACATTAGAAGGTAAATTTAATATCACAAACACTGTGTAATAATACACATCTACATGAGTTACCTGGACAATCTTAAAAAATATCCAATCCAAGTTGGTAATACAACGATACTTTTTTCTCGTAATATTCCATCCATTGCTCCTTGAGCCACATCTTTTACAGTTAAAACAGGTAAAATAGTGGGGAACCTTGGAAAAAAGATGAAATTGAATCCTTTTCACCAATGGAGAGTAAAGTTTGATCATAAAAGCAAATATATTAAGTGAATGGAAGTACAAAATGAAACAAAACAACTGTATTTTTAACCTTAATTTGGCATTATTTAAAGAAACTGTCAACAGATGGTGGACACATACAAGTAAAAACATCATTTAAGATAAAATGCAGGTCAGGAAAACTGTTAAAAGAGATGTTTTAAGAAGTTAAAGCATGTATATATAACAAACAAAATTCTTAATTTATTATCTACGTTTCCGGTACACGTCCTTCATTAGGGTTAGGTGTTAAAATTATAGAATATTCTGTAGTTTTAACAGCTAATCTTAATGAAGGAAATACGCTCGAGACCTAGCTAATAAATTAACAATTTTTTATTATAGATGTGTGTTATACCATTTTACCGAATTTCTTGCAACAATTTAAGAAACATCTGCTTATATTTATTTATAACTTACTTCTATTTGAAATGAATTAGATTAATATAAAATATTTGAGAAAGTGAGAAAAATTAAATAATACCTAAATGATGGTATTTGCCTTGGTCAACATTACTGGTTACCATAAAATTCAGAATGTTTTAATTTCGGGTAAAAGACCAAAATAATATTTAAATAACTAAACAAAATGTTGTAAATATTGCTTAATAAACAGAAAAATAAAGGAATTTTTGTGACAACCCTAGAAAAGGTAAACATATTTAATACGATTTTTATATATAGGTAATTTTGAATTACAAAAGAGTAAGAACGTATAGCATTTAGAAACATATGACAGCATAGAAGTCCAGTTTAAACACAAAGCTAAGCCAGAGTAGGTTAAGTATTGTTAACGTGTAATGTTACATTTAACGTAGGTCGATGATATATTATCCTAATTCAGGACAATTCTGAAATGTGAGTAATATTTTTGACGGTTATTCAGAACTTCTAATAATGTAAACTAGTATCCAATGTATAGGTTGTATATGTGCATATGCAATAGTTTAAACAAATGAAAATTACCTGCTGTGGGGTTGTTTTACAAACCCACTGTCAAAAAGAACTGGGCAAATGGTTGTAAGGCGAATACACTGTTCTTTGTCTGACACAAACAGTTCTTCCCTCAAGGAGGACATCAGTCCTATAACACCGTGCTTGGAGGCTCTGTTAAAATTTAAAGAAGGTTATAATGAAATGTAAGACAACAAACTTAAGCATAACACGAAAAGGAAACTTTAGATTCCTACAATGTCCACTAGGGTACGTTTCAGTATTTCCGTTTCTGCCAGTTAAGAGTTTTTGACCTGTTACATATTATGAGTTATCCCGGACGTGTCTCCGATTTATTATAAACGTTCCTGTTTAAATACCTGAAGTTTCCGATTAATAAACGTTTATCACCGTTATAGCTTTAGATGTTTATTGTATACCAATTGTAGCAAACCAACAACAATACATATTGTCTCTCGACCTGTTGGTTTATAAGCCTTAAGTCAAACTCTAGAAAGTTCGGTTTGCGACAATACACTAGTGCTTTCCTGAAACATATATTATTTATTTTAAACTAGAATTTTATGCAGATTTATATAACAGTAAAGAATTTTTCAATTCAAATTCAACACCATAAGTTACATACATTTCTAAATATATATTTAAGTAAAACAGATATCGATATTAAAGTAAATACATAATAGTAAATCCGTTACAGATGAAACTTGTATTTTAAATTTCTTATTTCTTGGGTTACTCCTAGAGTAAAATGGTTGTTTCTTTATTTCGCAGGCAGGCGAAAAATAGCCAGAATGTGTTTTTTTACAATATAAACTACATTAAGGATTAATAAGGGTGAGCAAGCTTCATTGATACTGTGGAATGCACAGTTGGTTTAAATATATTCTCATTAATATCAGGCTAGACCGCAGATTGTTTTCCCACTTTTTTCTTAATGTGATTATTACGTTTTAAAAAAGTCCGAGTTATTCAAAATTATTGTACTTTTCTGCATATACATAGATAGCATTTCAATATCTTTGTCTCGTCCAGCTGATCAGTTCTGGTATTAAACGACAGGTCTATTATGTAGTAATATGAGGAGATGAAAGACAGATCTGAAACACTTGGATTTAAACTTTGTAACGGATAAAAGAAATATGTAAGAACATATCCAGCAGAACGTTTGTTTGTTTCTTGAATTTTGCGCAAAGCTACACGAGGGCTATCTGCGTTAGTTGTCCTTAATTTAGCAGTGTAAGACTAGAGGGAAGGCAGCTAGACATTGCCACCCACCGCTAACTCTTGAGTTACTCTTTTACCAACAAATAGTGGGGATTGACCGTCACTTTATAACGCCTCCACGGCTGAAAGGGTGAGCATGTTTTGGTGCGACGGGGGATTCGAAGTCTAGTGCCTTAATCCACCTGCCCATGCCAGGTTTATTTAAAACTAACCAATCAACTTCAGATGAAAAAACCTAAACAAGATATCTGTGGCATCATGGAATATTAATGATTCTTTAATAACTAAAAGAAATTAGCCTAATTAGAGTAAATACAAAATGTAGCATTTTATATGTGTATATAAATGCTTTAATTTTTCCAGTTTTTGTGATCTCAGATTTTCGCGACACTTTTTGTCACTGTGTTACGTTTGCTTACAGCAGCGCACAAAGAGCTTATCTATACTGTATCCTCAGCGGGGTTTAGCGTTATACGTTTTTAACTTACAAGTGTGCCACTAGATGGCACTTTAGTATGCATATTTTAATTTCTTCATATATTACATATTTTTTAGTTTCATAGTAACTATAACAAGAACACGACTATTATAAATTGCACAAATACTTTTTTGTAAAATTGACATAGTACATATAAAATGTTGATCTAAACTAACTGTTTGGTCCATTCTATTAATAATAAAGGTTATATAATTTTGTAGTGAAGTGGGCATTGCAAAATAAATGTAAAAGGAAGTATTAATATTGGATTAACACAAAACTCTTTTAAGTGCTATAGTTGAATATTTATCTTAAATACCAAATATTTATTCAAGAAGGCTAATTTAATAGTTTGTAAGGTACCACTCTTTACACTGGTTGTTGTATGAGCGTTTTAACATTTTATAGGATTTGAAACTCACTTTTCACCTACAACTATTTTAGAATGTTGTTTACCAAAGCGATGCATTACTATTTTTACATAACATACATGTAAACACTTTACCAAACCTCAAACATGGTTATCTGTATTCCAAGACTAAGTGCTTCAGAAAGATAAAAAAATTTTGACTTCAGAAATTTCTCAAAACGACTTTTTGTTCCCTGACATTCTTTCATTACACTTGTCGACGCTTTCACCAGATCATATCTATTTTTGTTGTTGTTGTAAAACTTACAAACTTCTATAATTTTCTTCCGCTAAGGCCTCAACAATCTATAAAATGCATTTTTTGGTGACAGTTTGACAACGTAATCTGCCATATATCCTGATATTTCTTTCAAGGTAAGGAAGTGGTTGTGAAATCCAATTTAGGCTTACGTACTTCGAGATCATGTCTATGTATTACACATATGTCTAACACGCATGTAAAAGCACTAGCATGTGCCTGTGGTTTTCTGTCATAAGTAAAATTGATGTTTTATGTTGATCAGTGTGGTTTCCCGCCTCTTTCATGCACGACACATCAGCGCTGTTTGTTATATTTAGTTGTAAGCTGTTGATCACCAGGATTGTTACTTACCACTGCATCCAACTGATCAAAGTTTAATGTACAGGTCAAAAACTACTCAGGAAGATGACAACAATGACTCTGAAGTTTCATATAACTGTTTCTGTTACAAAAGGTTTCCAAAATTACTCAGTGATACTTTTCATTGCACGATTCTAATTTTTAGCTAACGGAATTCCGTAATTTTAAAATGTTTCTCAAACGTTCTTATAAATTCAAATGTTGGTTCACCTCCGTTACTACCCCGCTGGTACAACGATAAGTCTGCGGATTTACAGGGGTAAAATAAGGGGGTTTGATTCCCCCTCAGTGAACTCAGTAATAGCTCCATGTGGCTCTGCTATAAAAAAAACACACCTCTTTTATATGCAAAAACGGCTCGTTTGGGTTGAGAAAATATTTCAAATAGAAGAGCAAACAACGTTTCGACCTTCTTCGGTCATCGTCAGGTTCACAAAGAAAGAGGTAACTGACCGGAAGCTGACCACATGTTTGGAAGGGGTTGTGTAACTGAGTGTCGTAATGTACAGGGCGGAGTTAGATGTTTGAATATATAATTTTATCTATAAAAACGAGCCGTTTTTGCATATAAAATTCTCAACAAGTGGGTTTCTCGACATCACTGAAACACACCTGTCTTAAAAGTAGACAACTTCAATTCTTTTAGAAAATTCAATGACATTTGCCACAAGAAAAATTGAATTTTGTACTTCAAAATTAATTTGATATATAGTTACTGTCACAGAATCTGTATTGCTCGTAGTTTATTTCTAAGGCATTTTTTGTTTTTGCAATTTGTGCAAATTAGTAAAGAATTGCCATTAAATGTAATCACTATCTCCATTTTTAAAAATTTTTCTCATGAGCAAAGGTGATTTGAATGAGATTTAGCATGCTGCATATATTAAATTAATTATGACATCGAAATTTGGATAATTCATTGCTAAGGTGTTAAAAACATAGCTATAAGGTTCATGGAAAACAAACTGTGCTCAGCTATTTTAACATAGAAAAGTGGCAACTTGGGACAAGACTTAACATAGAAAAGTGGCAATTTGGGACAAGACTTAACATAGAAAAGTGGCAACTTGGGACAAGACTTAACATAGAAAAGTGGCAACTTGGGACAAGACTTAACATAGAAAAGTGGCAATTTGGGACAAGACTTAACATAGAAAAGTGGCAACTTGGGACAAGACTTAACATAGAAAAGTGGCAATTTGGGACAAGACTTAACATAGAAAAGTGGCAACTTGGGACAAGACTTAACATAGAAAAGTGGCAATTTGGGACAAGACTTAACATAGAAAAGTGGCAACTTGGGACAAGACTTAACATAGAAAAGTGGCAACTTGGGACAAGACTTAACATAGAAAAGTGGCAATTTGGGACAAGACTTAACATAGAAAAGTGGCAACTTGGGACAAGACTTAACATAGAAAAGTGGCAATTTGGGACAAGACTTAACATAGAAAAGTGGCAACTTGGGACAAGACTTAACATAGAAAAGTGGCAACTTGGAACAAGACAAACAAATTCTACGATTTCAATTTCAGCACATGAAATTTTTTGTAGTTATAATCACACATAGTTTGTTTTTTCATGTCTTGTAGTGTCATTAATAATAAAAAAAACAGTCAACGGGCACCATATTTTTCCTGTTTAGAAACATTTAAACATTGCGGGCAAGAGAAGTCATCTTGTCATTTGTTTGTGCACCAACATTCAATGGATTTCTTCCCAATCCACCCTATATATTTCATTATAATTAAAACACAATTAACTTCATTTGGTCTTTCGTTTTATTTTTGTTACTTGTTGTAATGTATTTAACACTTCTTGTGTGAAACGAGATAACTCATCAATATTCAATACAGTCTTATTCAAGAGGTTTGCATTCTGTTCTATGTTGATGTTGTCTTTTACATTCGTGGAGTAATTATTGAATGTATTCTTGATTAATAACACAGAAGTTAATGCATGACCCGACAAATATGTACGAGGGTCGCGTGTTCGCATCCCCGTCGCACCAAACATGCTTGCTTTTACAGTTGTGGAGGAGTTATAACGTGACGGTCAATCCCACTATGCGATGGTGAAAGAGTAGCCCAAGAGTTGGCGGTGGGAAATGATGACTAGCTGCCTTCTCTCTAGTCTTACATTAAGGGACGGCTAGCACAGATAGCCCTCGAGTTGCTTTGTGCGAAATTCAAAAAACAAACAAACTCGTCTGTATAAATTGTATTGACCATATGTTCGTCAAAACACACATATACACCTGTTTTTGCATGCTTTTCTTGAAACAGATCGACAATTTTTACTCAATATGGAGTCATGCTTCGTTAGTTGCAAAATGTTAAAGGGCGTCAAATTGGTAGACTGTACAGAAGCGGTATGAAGCAAATTCACATTACCAGAACAGTAGAATATCCAGAATTGCTAAACGTCATCAGACTGCAGGACACATTGTTCCAGGAAAGTCTACTGATAAACGCTAGAAAACAACTGCCCAGGATGACCGTGGTTTGATTAGGTTAACACATAAAGGCCGAAAGCAGTCTTTCAATACCTTACGACAGGAACGATATGAACAAATTCATTCCAGAGTATCCAATAGAACAGTATCCATTGTAACAATGTTATATGGATAAGGCAGCGTGCCTTGCAGTCAGTACACTAGTGACATGAGTCATGTTTCAGGCTTGTTAAAGTTGACTGATAGGATTCGTGTTCATCTTTTGCTTGGAGGACAGATGAGGGAAGAATATTTTCCCCCCTGGGCATAAACAGGAAGTGGTGCAGTACATGTTTGGCACGTCGGCAAAACTGCTTTTCATATCTTCCAGGGAACCGTCAGTGCCACCCACTGCCGTCATCACGAGAAAACGACATTTCTACAACATTTACACAAGCAATAACTTTGTGTTCCACTGCCCACAATGCGCATATTGTACAGGGTTATGTCACCCAGGAGGACGTTATGAGATCGCCATGGTCTGAGATTTTCTATATTTTAGTCACATTGACAAAATTAAGTCCGGAAAATCGGTAACCACGACTCTAAGGTAGTTACGATAGCTGAGTTACAACGCTTTCTAGTGACAAACTGAGATTAAATCACGGTAAATTATATTTTTGTTCTAAAATATGCAAACATTTTGACCAACCTGTAGGCACTAAACTTGTAATCTGAGGGTCTCGGGTTTGAATCTTCGTCACACCAAACAAGTTCGCCCTTTCAGCCTTGGGGGCATTATTATGTTATGGTCAATCCCTCTATTCGTTGGTAAAAGGGTAGCCCAAGAGTTGGCAGTGGGTGGGGATGAATAGCTGCCTTCCCTCTAGTCTTACACTGCAAAATTATGGACGGCTAGCGCATATTCCTCGGGTAGTTTTGCTCGAAATTCAAATCAAACCAAACCAATCTGTCAAAATATACATCTCAAAATGTCCGAAGCAAAACCAGAACCCGTTGTTGTTGTTTTTTATATACTACTTGTCTCTTCGAATATTTATAACAATTTCTTTTCAACAGTTCGGGTTTGTCTCATTTGTAAGCTATGACGAATTTCTAAATAAACAAAATCGTAATAAAGCTCTGAACTTATAAATTAAAGTTATGTGTGCTCGAAACTCAAAGTTCCGTCTAACAACGTTGTTACCGGATAATTATACTCTCATGGGGTGGCCATTTAATATAAACTGTAACCTAACTCAATCGTTTCTGCCTTTTTGTTGTTTTTAAATAGGTTCCAATTATCTTTTCTTATTGAAATTTAATGTACACAAGTAATTTGACATCTTAAAGGTGCTCGCTGTTCGTAAGCAACACCTTACGGGCCTCATAGCTATACTATGTCTCAGTATTTTTTTTCTCCGTCTTCGAACGTTTCACGTGATGGAAAATATGTGGGTTAAGAGTTTAAAATGTAGTATGAGAACCCATAGGTTACAAACAATGAATCTTTTTATGATTTTATGTCGTGAAAAAAATATACATCTCCACTAAATTCTGCCTTATTAATAAGATTGTTAAAAAAATTGATGTGTATCCTAATGTTACAGCGTTAAGTTTACAAACTAAAGAAAGACCTTGATATTACTGGTGACATACTTCATTAGAAATAAGAAAACAGAAAATTTCGTATAAAAATGACGAATTCACAAGTAACAACTGATTTAGCTCAAAAGTGTGTATTTCTCTTTACAAATCATCAACTGAATTACTTACGAACGTCTCTGATGGATTCAGTTTTCTCCACGTTTTCTCTCAAATGGAAACAACTGCAAATACTCTACATATGGTGATTCGAGTTGTCTTTAATTCCCCACAGTAAGCTCCCCGGTTGAACAGTTGTATGTCTCCAGCTTTACAACGCTAATATCAGGGGGTCGATTCCCCTCGGTGGGCTCAGCAGATAGCCCGATTTGGCTTTGCTATAAGAAAACACCCCCTCCCTGACAGTGAACCTATTTTACGGTGGGATTTGAAGAGTATTTGTCATTGATGCTACTAATGTATTCCTTTATTTGAAATACATGTAATACCGATGAGGGTAAACTTCCTTAAAGTCGGTATAACTCGGTAAGAGGAAGTGAAGCGAATGACACGTTGGGTTTAACGTTTCTTATTAAGAACTCCAGTTAAACAGTTGAGCCTTATTAGATAGAAATTAATTATCCCGAATGAAGTCTACCTGCGATGGAAAAATGTTTTACTCTTAACTTGATGAAGACCATTTCGTAAATAGTTCCTCCAATGCACGGTTTTTCAAAGACTTAAATTGCTCGTCCTTTAATGGGCTGAAGATAATGAGTTGTTTATCAAGGAAAAATATACAAATAAATATTGAAAAAGTCACATTTCAAGAGAACTTTTCCTGGAAGAGGTTCTGTTTCTTCTCGTACAGTTATCAGCCGTTTGATCTGATGCTGAAATACAATTATGGTTTTTCAAAGGATACCAACACAAACTACCCTGAAAACAATTCAGTTTTAACCTAAACGACTGAAGTTGCAGTTACGGTTTGTTCAAAGCAATTTTTGTTAAACAAGCGGAAATACTAGATTATAAAAACCCTTTAAAAATGATGTAATACAGACATAAGTTTGATATTTTATGATAACGATGCTGCCAACTTAATGCACAAGAACAAAGCCTTATTCTCTACATGTACAACTAGAAAATAACTTAAATATATATTTAAATTAACAAACCAGCAGAGATAAGTCTGTGCTTACTTGAATAACAAGACGACTTTTATCTTGCTACGATTGAAAAATATATGCACACTTTGATATTGACCTATAATTGCATAAGTTTCTCCTCATGTGCAATAAAACTTTAATTTTCCTATAAAATATGATAAGAATAAGATAACCGTGAAGAACAAGGTCTGAAACTTTCAAATAAGATAACCGTGAAGAAAAAGGTCTGAAACTTTCAAATAAAATAACCGTCAAGAATAAGGTCTGAAACTTTCAAATAAGATAACTGTGAAGAAAAAGGTCTGAAACTTTCAAATAAGATAACCGTCAAGAATAAGGTCTGAAACTTTCAAATAAGATAACTGTGAAGAAAAAGGTCTGAAACTTTCAAATAAGATAACCGTCAAGAATAAGTTCTGAAACTTTCAAATAAGATAACCGTGAAGAATAAGGTCTGAAACTTTCAAATAAGATAACCGTGAAGAAAAAGGTCTGAAACTTTCAAATAAGATAACCGTGAAGAATAAGGTCTGAAACTTTCAAATAAGATAACCGTGAAGAATAAGGTCTGAAACTTTCAAATCAGTACAGGGATGGGGGTGAGGGTGGAGATTTTAAACGTTTTATTAAAACAATCTTTTAAATGAATAGTGAAATCGTGTACCCCACACACGCAAGACAAAGAAGGAGATCAAACTTACGCATAATCTGTCAAATAAGGACTACCGAAGACTCCTGCTGCTGATGACACTGCGACGATGTGGCCTGTCTTACGCTCGAGCATCCTGGGTAGAAACTGCTGTATGGTCTGCGTAAGAAAGTTATTAGTAGTTACTTGAAAGGTGTGTTAGCCCTTTTAGCCACTTTCCACGACGGATGAACATGGTTTGTCTTATCAGCGTGTAGACATGTTATTTTGTGTTTGTTTTATCTTTTAGCTCAGGTAACACTGCACAACAAAGTTTTTGCATCTTGAACACTGGTGATCACGAAAATCACATCCAAATTTGCCCATCACGTACCGTTTCATCGAAATCTTCAGTTTTGTCACAATGAAAAAAACGATATCAGAGCAACTGGATTCGGTCAATGCTTGCTGACTACTGTTGAACACTGCAACGTGATGCACCGGATATTGTACACAAACGAAAATCAGGAACAAAACACTTTTAATTATGTTCAACGTAACAGCGTATTAGAAACATAAACGCAGTTATTGCCGCGAAACAGTAAACTGTCTATTTCTTAGAGTTCCTACAAGAGGAAGCAAAACCAGAACTATATTTGTGCATACTCACCAGGTACCTGTCACAATCAGCACAAACTTTTCAGGAAACAAAACTTTTCAAAAACATTGTTGTGCAGTGTTATGGTCACATTACACATCATGTTCTTGGTGAAGAACAAACCACCATCAGTAAGAAACTGTTTTCAAATTACAAACAAAAAACAAGTTTGATTTTTTATTTCGTACGAACAGAGCATGTAACAGGAAATAATTAACAGTATTGAAATGCTTCAGAAATCTATGGTTGATTTTTAATGTGTTCACTTAGTCTGGAGTATAGACGAAGTCACTTACACTTGTTACCAATTAACTACAAAGTAAATATTGTTCTGGTTGTAGTGATGAGTACTTTGTGTAATCCGCAGGAGTAATGAAAAAGTAATATATATATATTTATTTATTTTCACGGAAGAAATTTTAAGAGTTGTTTTTTTTTATTATTAAACACAAAACTACATAAAGGAGCTCTCTTCATAATGTGGATCGAAATCCGGCATCACGCAGTTTATGCCTGTTGGAATTCCTCTGTACCGCTAGGGGGCATTTTAAAAGTGGTCTTGGTATAGCCTAGAACGAAGTGGTTGTTTATTAATTCATTTTTGTTCGAGATAATTTTTTTCTTGGATTTGTTAAGCTTCCTACACTTAACATACCTGTTTCATTTCTGACCAAAACTATAATTTCGTTTTATTTTAATTAATAACGTTCTAAGTTTTTTGAAAAGCTTTTCTTTTAAAAAATATTTTATATGTACATTTTGAGGTTAATCAGTGTTCGCGGCATGAACTGGCGGTTTGGTGAATCAACTACCCCAACCTACAATTTCCGGGATCAAAACCCGTCATCGAACATATTCGTTCTTTCAATTTTGGGAGCATTATATTGCGGAATTCAATCTCAACATTTGATTGGTAAAGCGCAAGTTAATAATTTTACTATGAGTAGTGTCGACTAGCTGTTTTCCCTCTTGTCTATCAAAACAAGGACGGCTAGCGCAATTAGCCATTGGTTAATTTTGCGTGAAATTCGACAAACAAACCAAAGAAATATTTAACATGTAAGTTTACTATGAATATAGGTTCACCTACAGTTTTAGATTTTAATTCCAGTAACACTATAATTTGAATTGTAACTCGAATCGGAGGATATTTTTGTTTCTCTTACTTTTTCATCATCTTATTTGTTTAATATTTAAATTTAGTTTAATATTTGGTATTGGCGTTTTCTTTTAATTATACACCAAATAAGCAAGTGGCTTAATATTTTGACATTTATCGGAAAGCGCATTAATGATGTGGCAACATTTTCCTATTTCGTAAAAGCTGATAACTCGGTAGTTTCTAAAAAGTAAAAAGTGGTATTTCTAACTTGCGTCTATGCAATGAAATCATCGAACGTATTCATATAACAGGTTTATTGTGCTGTTTGAACAAGGTACCACAAGCGCGTTTAATGTTTTAGATTGTTGCTAGCATTTACAATAGAACGTAATCTGGCCTCTCCTTTTGTTGTTGCTTATTTTTGTTTCGTGTTTTGAGAACTTCATCGAAATAAGTCTTCTCAATGTGTGTGTGCTTCAACTTTGTAATTGATTTGAAATTATAAGGTTTATTTTGAATTTCGCACAAACTTACACGAGGGCTATCTGCGCTAGTCGTCCCTAATTTAGCAGTGTAAGACTAGAGGGAAGGCAGCTAGTCATCACCACCCACCGCCAACTCTTGGGCTGCTCTTTTACCAACGAATAGTGGGATTGACCGTACATCATAACGCCCCCACGACGACCATGTTTGGTGTGACGGGGATTCGAGCCCGCAATCTTCGGATTACGAGTCGAGTTCCTTAACCACCTGGCCATGCTGGGCCAAAATTTTAAAGAAGGGTTATACAAACAAGTCCTTACAAGGTCCAAATAATACTGAAGCAAACAATGATATGACATTTTAGAATGCAAAGAGTAACAAAGCAGTATGCACTGGTGAAAAGTTTTTCCGTTTCTATACAACTAAAAATTCTAATTAGACAATCCTTGAAAAAAATTACCAAGTTAGCCTTATTATGATATCCAAGTTGACAGAAATGTCTTCACAGTATTAAACTGTCAGTGACTTACCCAGAAATGAGACAAAACGTTGACCTCGAAAGTCCGTTTGATATTCTGAGAGTTAAGGTTCAGCAGAGGGTCAACATGAATAACACCCGCATTATTGATTAGGATTGTGACGTCACCAACCTCTTCCTGAACCTTCTTTCCTTGTTGTTCCACCATCCGAAAGTCTGAAACGTCACACTCATAGGCGTATGCTTTGCCGCCGTTTGCTTTTATCTCCTTAGCAACACTTTCACACGTGCTCTGAGAAAAGTTTTCAAAAAACAAAAGCTTGAATATATATATAAAAGCATTGAAATTGAAGAGAAATAGTTACTATATTAAAATATACAGAAATATACAATTTATACAACTGACGCCGTGTATTAAATTATGATATGCAGTTTTCTTTGTAGTGCCTATTTGGCATGAGATATAATTCCTGTATAAAACTAACTTACTGTATTAAATATTCAAAATATTAGAGAATTATATGGAAAACAGAACACAGATATGTTCATTTTTATGTAATTGCTTTTAAGTTATATACAAAGGCTCTTCCATTGGCTGTCCTGTAAGTAGGAGATCATATAACAATAAAAATAATCATTCCATGTGTATCTACAGTGGCCGGAGACCAGATCGCCCGTTGTCCTGCCTTGCACTCAACAACAACAACCAAACCAAACCAAATCTTCCAAACAAAAGTTCTATACACAAACCAAACTTATGTAAAAATATAATTTTGGTTTCGGAAAAGTAAATGACACATTCTTTGATCATGAAACTATCGGGAAGAAAACAGGTGTGAAACTCATTATATTATACGATTCACCATTTGTTACACAGTTATTGCGGACTAGGGGGTTTGGGCACTCCACTTGCAATCGGAGGGTCGCAGGTTCAGATCCCCGTCACACTAAACACGCTCGCCCTTTCAGCCGGGGGAGGGCGTTATAATGTTCCATGAATCCCATTATTCGTTAGTAAAAAGAGTACTACAAGAGTTGGTGATGACTTGTCTTCCTTCAAGTTTTACACTGGTATTTCTTAGGGACGTCTAGCGCAGAAAGCACACGTGTAAAAATCAGAACAAATAAAAACTTCTGTAGCGGTAATGTCGAGATTTTTTATGACGAATTTATACTTGTCGATTTCACTTACAATAGGTTGATACTTGTTGATGTCACTTACAATAGGTTGATACTTCTCAATGTTACTTACAATAGGTTGATACTTGTTGATGTCACTTACAATAGGTTGATACTTGTTGATGTCACTTACAATAGGTTGATACTTGTCAATGTTACTTACAATAGGTTGATACTTGTCAATGTTACTTACAATAGGTTGATACTTGTCGATGTCACTTACAATAGGTTGATACTTGTCGATGTCACTTACAATAGGTTGATACTTGTCGATGTCACTTACAATAGGTTGATACTTGTCGATGTCACTTACAATAGGACTACTCTGAAAAAATGGACTCTTTTTCTTTTTAAACATTTCCCTTTTTGTTTACGTTCTTATCTGAATCACATCACTCTTCTCTCTATTATTTCCCCGAAAGGGAGCCGAGGGCTGCTTGAAGAAGTCATCTGCTTTAATCATTAGTACCATTATACAGAAGGGAATTTCTGTCAATTAGTCAGTAGACAAAGTTTTTAAGCTTTCTTTTAAACTCACTTAAATTTACTGCCCAATGTCCGAAAGCAACTCCTCGAGAAGTTAACCATCTGTTAGAAAAATAAAACTGTCTTAGCTAATGATAATTCCTACCTTGCCAAAATTTATGTGTCCCTAGTCTTACAATACTTTTGCCATTAAATAGGAAAAAAGATAATGTATTAACACTATCATAACATTAAACACTTCAATTAGATTCCCTATAATTTGTTTTAAGAGAAGACTATTTTACATATCTTAATCTTTCTCTCGTATGACAACCCCTCAATCACAGACACCATTCTGGTACCCGTCCTCCAAACCCTTTCCCATATTCAATGCCTTTTTAGGGTAAGAAACCCAAGAATGAACGCAAAACTCCAAAAGTAGCCTAACCATTGACCTATACAATAAAATTACATTCTCTTTAGACCTACATTCATTACTTCTGCAGATACAACCTAAAATCCTATTTTCCTTACCACTAGCAACAACGCACTATTTGGATGACTTTAAAAATAGACCGATCAACTATTACACCGAAATTTCTTTCTTTCATGACACTGTTGAGGTTATTCCCGTGTAAAATATACTTACAATTCGAATTATGACAACCCACGTGTATTTTCTTGCATTTATTATAATTAAGACCCATGTGCTATTTATTCCCCACCTCACAAAGTGATCTAAATCCTTTTGTAAAGTAACAGCATCCTCTTCACAGTCAGCTACACTTTTAACATTATCAGTATATTCAGTAACTTATTGACCATTCCTTTACATGTGTTGTTGATGTAAATAAAAACGAGCAAAGGTCGTGAGATTGAACGATGAGGTTCCATGATTGTGGTATTAATTCAATTTGACTGAACTCCTTTCATAACAATCATCTACTTTCTTCCATCAAGTAACTCTTCTTTCCAATGAGGTATATTATCCCCCACACCTAAGGATATAATTTTCAAAAGTTTTTTTTTATGTGGCACCTTGTAAAAGGCTTTCTGGAAAAACAAATACACCACATCTAGACCTTTACCCTCACCTACACATGCAGCAATATTTTCAAAGGATGTGAAAAAATGTTAGGCAGTAGTTTGCCCTGAGTAAAACCATATTTATTTACTGTCTAATAAGACATTTACTGAATTACTATTTCTTGAATTTATCACATTAAGTTTGTCATCGAACTGTGTATTATAATTTAAATTTGTATATTATACATTATTTAATTTCACAATAGATATAAAAAAAGCACACCTAAACATCTAACTTCTGTTATCTATGTAACGATAAATCTAAAATAGAGCGACTTTGGAAAGCATGTTTCATCAGGCTTTCCAAAACGTTTCCCTCAACTGATGTATGCTTAATAGGTCTATAATTAATGGGATAGTTTCTATTACCTTTCTTGAAAGGTGGAGTTCGATTAACCTACTTTCAAACCTTTGGTGCCTGCCAATATTCAAGAATTTATAAAAAATAATTTGTAACAAGTGGTTTACATATCCAACCTTTAACCTTCTCAAAAACCTTCGGGGAAATATTTTTTGACCAAGGGATTTTATAATTTTTTAACCTTATTTTTTTTTTCTTAAGAACTTCAGAATTAATGCATGCATACTGTTCGACTTTGTTTCCATTTAACAACTGTTCAAGACGAGGAATGACCGTGATATACGGTTTCTTGATAACCTCTAATAATTTTCATATGAGACCAGATGACCAAAATAGAACAAAAGCTCGTTCGAAGATATTTTCTTGCTGTCTTTTCTTACCAAATAATTTCGAAAATGTTAACCACTTTAGCCAGAAAAAAAATCTCTCCTGCAAACTTTCGGAGCGAAACAAACCGGATAAACGACTTCACCTGTTCGAGATTAGGAACAGAAAGCAAAGCAAAATAATCACTAGCGCCACCTCGTTAAAAAAAACTTATTCGTACCAGTTGACTATACGTTTCAAGTTTTTTGTTAAGAATAACGGAAATGCAGACATAATTGCATGGGGCTTACATTTTCCTCAAAAATTACAAAGTGTAATTTTTCCGATTTTATATATTTTTAATGAAAATTTCAGTAATTTTTCAAACTAAGTACTTGGGAAACGTATGAAGAACAAAGCATTTGATACAACATCCATTTAGGTTCATATTATCTTTATATATTTTTTATTTTTTCAGAACATGAAAATTATTATTTCTCAGAATATGAGAATTGTTATTTATCAAAGCATGAAAGTCATCATTCCTCAAAACATGAAAGTTATTATCCTCCAGAACACCAGTTAGAAGTGTCGGAATATGAGAATATTGTTGTTCCTAAGAGTGCAAATTATCATCCTTCAGTATATGAGAGTTATTATGCCACAAGACATAATCCATAATTCTTTAGAAAATGAAAGTATTATCATTATTCATAAGATCCCAATAATTATTATTCTTTCCGGGATGACAGTTATTACTACTCAAACAATGGGTGTTATTTTCCTCAGGACATGGGATTCTTTTCAGAGCATGTTGATAATCATTTTTCAGAATATAAGAGTTATTATGTCTAAAATATGGGAATTATTTTCCCAAACAAAATACCGTATTTGCCGGTTAATAAGTCGAATCGCCGAATAAGCCGAGGCCAATTTTCAGCTCTGAAAATGAGGGTTTTTGCTTATTACCGCCCAATTAGCCGAGACCAGTTTTAAGAAGTGACAAGTTTCTTCAAAATGATTTCTTAGTCTTGTTTCAGCGTCAGCATGCATGTTGTGTGTGATCATTAGCGATCTGTAGTAATGCAGAACGTGTCGTATTGAGACAGAGATGGAATCAATATGTCATTCGTTATTGGCTCCACTCACTGTAATTAGGTAACCAATGAAATTCCAGAAATTTTACTCAGTAATTAAAATCACTAACCCAGGGTATAAATACCAGGGTTATGTAGTGGGAGTTTATCATTGTACCGTCAAAAGCCAAAGATGTCTACACCTGCAAAAAAAGGAATGCGTTATGATGATGCTTTTAAACTGAAAGTAGTAGAGCTAGCCTTAAAAACCTCAAATATGAATGCCGCTCGCCATTACTGTGTGAATGAAAAATAGGTCCGTGAATGGAAGAAAGCAGAATGTGTGTTAAAAGAAATGTCGAAAACAAGTAAATGTAACCAGAAAAATCAACCGAAGTGGTCAAAACTGGAAGAAGATGTAGTGACATGGGTTAATGGAAACCGGCAGAGATTAAAGTGTGTATTTTTTATGAATTTTGTTATTTCCATAAATACATGTCATTCGTAATGTGTAGACCTTTTTCTATTAATAAATAAATTTTGTTCAACTGAAATAACTCTGCCGTAACTGTGAGATCAAAGGTTTGATTTTGGGGCCGATTTTGGTCTTCGGTATTTTTTGGTCCGAAGCTGGTGATCGGCCAATAAGCCGACCCCCAAAAATAAGGTCCAAAATGTAGGGCCAGAAATTCGGCTCATTAGGCGAAAAATACGGTAATATGTATTTCTTTACAGAGCGAAAACATAATTTTTCTTCAGAAGAAAAGAATCGTTAATATTTACAAGATCAGAGTTAATTAGTTATCATTTCTTAAAAAGAATGAGCTTTATTATTTCGCAGACAACAAAATTTATTATTCCTCAGAGTATAACAGTTATTAATCCACAGAACACGAGTTAATATTATACGGAATGATGTGATTATTCCTTAGTCTATGACTGTCATTATTAGGCAGAACATAGTCTCCCTCTGTTACAGTGGTAAATCTACGGAATTACAATGCCAAAGTCAGGGGTTCGAATCCCCTCGGTGGACTCAGTAGATAGTTCGATCTAGCTTTGCAGTAAGAAAACACCCCTACACACCTTTGGAACAATATAATAATTACTCTTCAAACTATAAGAATTCTTTTTCTTTGGATCATGAAAGCTACGATTCTTTGAAAAATGCAGCTGTACTCTTATTAACTGTTATTACAAGAAAATAAAAAAATAACATTTATACAATGTTAGTTTAGTCCACCAAATATACCCTCATTCGTGCATAAATGTCGAAACCATAGAAATTAATATTTGATACAATGCCTAATCTATATTGCTTTTCATATAGAAAAAAAGTTCGGTAAAAAACGTGAAATAAACAAAAATATTTTGTATTTTTACAAACTGTGTTTGAATAATTACCCGACTATAACTTTTCAATGACCCAGACATACAGCAGTATGTCTGCGGAGTCAGGTCGTTAAAAACCGCGTTTCAATACATGGGGTGGGATTGTTTGTTTGTTTTTTTAATTTTGCACAAAGCTACTCGAGGGCTATCTACGATAGTCCTCCCTTATTTAGCAGTGTAATACTAGAAGGAAGGCAGCTAGTCATCACCATCCACTGCCAACTCTTGGGCTACTCTTTTACCAACGAATAGTGGGATTGACCGTCACATTGTAACGCCCCCACGGCTGAAAGGGCGAGCGTGTTTGGCGCGACGGGGATGCGAACACCCGACCCTCGGATTAGGAGTCGCACGCCTTAACGCGCTTGGCCATGCCGGGCCATCATGGGGTGGGAAAAACACAGATACCCTATTGTATGGTTTTGCGTTTAATTTCAATCACTCACTTTTCAAAGACATGTTTGAAAGTTCAACTGTGACAAAAATTTAAATAAATCATATTTTAGCGCGTTTTGAGACAAATACCGAAAACGAAAATTTGTCAAACATATGTTCACCACATCAGTATTCAGTCATATGCTGTTCAAGGAGATAATTGACAATACACTGTTAGAGGTTTCCTAAACAGTAACTAAAATCATGTGATATGATATATGTACATATATATATATGATAATGTGAAATTTATATATTTAGGTTAAATCTTTTTTCATTAGTCTCATTTAAGTGCATATTAAATTAAAATCACAGAGGAAATGTTTAGAACTATGATTGAGACCCCCGCTAGTACAGCGGTAAGTCTGTGGATTTACAACGCTAAAATCAGGGGTTCGCTTTCCGTTGGTAGGCTCACCAGATAATCTGATGTGGCTTAGCTATAAGAAAAACACACACAGAACTATGATTGATATATTAAAAGACATCAATTGTTTCACTTATTTGTATGTAATCTTCATTTTTTTCAATGAAATTTATTTGTTTTTAATTCAATCAACTCTGCTCATTCATATATTACTTATTTGTTAAGAAGTTTGTTTGTTTGTTTTGAACTTCACACAAAGCTACTCAAGGGCTATCTGTACTAGCCGTCCCTAATTTTGCAGTGTAAAACTAGAGGGAAGGTAGCTAGTCGTCACCACCCACCGAACTCTTGGGCTACTCTTTTACCAACGAATAGTGGGATTGACCGTCACATTGTAACGCCCCCAAGGCTGAAAGGGCGAGCGTGTTTGGTGCAACGGGGATGCGAACCCGCGACCCTCAGATTACAAGTCGCACGCCTTAACGCGCTTGGCCATGCCGGGCCATTGTTAAGATGTAAACTTCTATGCTCACCTCAGTGGCCATTGTTAAGATGTAAACTTCCATACTCACCTCAGTGGCCATTGTTAAGATGTAAACTTCCATACTCACCTCAGTGGCCTTTGTTAAGATGTAAACTTCTATACTCACCTCAGTGGCCATTGTTAAGATGTAAACTTCTATACTCACCTCAGTGGCCATTGTTAAGATGTAAACTTCTATACTCACCTCAGTGGCCTTTGTTAAGATGTAAACTTCTATACTCACCTCAGTGGCCATTGTTAAGATGTAAACTTCTATACTCACCTCAGTGGCCACTGTTAAGATGTAAACTTCTATACTCACCTCAGTGGCCTTTGTTAAGATGTAAACTTCTATACTCAACTCAGTGGCCATTGTTAAGATGTAAACTTCTATACTCACCTCAGTGGCCTTTGTTAAGATGTAAACTTCTATACTCACCTCAGTGGCTCCTTATCACATTCCAGGACTTAATATTATCTAAATACATATTTTTTTTTCATTTACAAACTGTTATAAATCCTTTTAAAATTGTGCCAAACAATTTTCTACTTTTTCAATACCACATCTTATGAATTTGTGTTTATAAATGTATGTATTTATAAGAGCCTAGTGAGAACGATACGTAGAAACTGACATACATTGATTTTAATGTCTTTTTGTGTCTTAATAATATTTCACGGTTTTCTGTTACACTTTTCAATTATTTCGTGTTTTACACTCAAAAGTCTAACATAATTCTTAGTGTAACTTTACGAGGTTTCACAACAGCAGTAGATTGAAGAAAAATGTATGATCAATATTGTTTATATTTACTCATGTTTCGACTGTATTCTCTCATACATCAACTATACTTGCTTATACAGATTCTGTTCTTCTCATAAACCAACTATACTTATTAATACACATACTATTTTTTCTCATACACCAACTATACTTATTCATACACATACTATTTTTTATCATACACCAACTATACTTATTCATACACATACTATTTTTTCTCATACACCAACTATACTTATTAATACACATACTATTTTTCTCATACACCAACTATACTTATTAATACACATACTATTTTTTCTCATACACCAACTATACTTATTAATACACATACTATTTTTCTCATACACCAACTATACTTATTAATACACATACTATTTTTTCTCATACACCAACTATACTTATTCATACACATACTATTTTTTCTCATACACCAACTATACTTATTAATACACATACTATTTTTTCTCATACACCAACTATACTTATTAATACACATACTATTTTTTCTCATACACCAACTATACTTATTAATACACATACTATTTTTTCTCATACACCAACTATACTTATTAATACACATACTATTTTTTCTCATACACCAACTATACTTATTCATACACATACTATTTTTTCTCATACACCAACTATACTTATTAATACACATACTATTTTTCTCATACCCAACTATACTTATTCATACACATACTATTTTTTTACCTACACCAACTATACTTATTCATACACATACTATTTTTTCTCATACACCAACTATACTTATTAATACACATACTATTTTTTCCATACACCAACTATACTTATTAAACACATACTATTTTTTCTCATACACCAACTACTTATTAATACACATACTATTTTTTCTCATACACCAACTATACTTATTCATACACATACTATTTTTTCTCATACACCAACTATACTTATTAATACACATACTATTTTTTCTCATACACCAACTATACTTATTCATACACATACTATTTTTTATCCTACACCAACTATACTTATTCATACACATACTATTTTTTCTCATACACCAACTATACTATTAATACACACTATTTTTTTATCATACACCAACTATACTTATTAATACACATACTATTTTTTCTCATACACCAACTATACTTATTAATACACATACTATTTTTTCTCATACACCAACTATACTTATTCATACACATACTATTTTTTCTCATACACCAACTATACTTATTAATACACATACTATTTTTTCTCATACACCAACTATACTTATTCATACACATACTATTTTTTATCCTACACCAACTATACTTATTCATACACATACTATTTTTTCTCATACACCAACTATACTTATTAATACACATACTATTTTTTATCATACACCAACTATACTTATTCATACACATACTATTTTTCTCATACACCAACTATACTGTATTAATACACATACTATTTTTTTCTCATACACCAACTATACTTATTCATACACATACTATTTTTTCTCATACACCAACTATACTTATTCATACACATACTATTTTTTATCATACACCAACTATACTTATTAATACACATACTTATTTTTTCTCATACAACCAACTATACTTATTAATACACATACTTTTTTTAATCATACACCAACTATACTTATTCATACATATACTATTTTTCTCATACACCAAACTATACTTATTAATACACATACTATTTTTTCTCATACACCAACTATACTTATTAGTACACATACTATTTTTCTCATACACCAACTATACTTATTCATACACATACTATTTTTTCTCATACACCACTATACTTATTAATACCACATACTATTTTTTCTCATACACCAACTATAACTTATTAATACACATACTATTTTTTCTCATACACCAACTATACTTATTAATACACATACTATTTTTCTCATACACCAACTATACTTATTCATACACATACTATTTTTTCTCATACACCAACTATACTTATTAATACACATACTATTTTTCTCATACACCAACTATACTTATTAATACACATACTATTTTTTCTCATACACCAACTATACTTATTCATACACATACTATTTTTTCTCATACACCAACTATACTTATTAATACACATACTATTTTTTCTCATACACCAACTATACTTATTCATACACATACTATTTTTTCTCATACACCAACTATACTTATTAATACACATACTATTTTTTCTCATACACCAACTATACTTATTCATACACATACTATTTTTTATCCTACACCAACTATACTTATTCATACACATACTATTTTTTCTCATACACCAACTATACTTATTAATACACATACTATTTTTTATCATACACCAACTATACTTATTCATACACATACTATTTTTTCTCATACACCAACTATACTTATTAATACACATACTATTTTTTCTCATACACCAACTATACTTATTCATACACATACTATTTTTTCTCATACACCAACTATACTTATTCATACACATACTATTTTTTCTCATACACCAACTATACTTATTAATACACATACTATTTTTTCTCATACACCAACTATACTTATTAATACACATACTATTTTTTATCATACACCAACTATACTTATTCATACATATACTATTTTTTCTCATACACCAACTATACTTATTAATACACATACTATTTTTTCTCATACACCAACTATACTTATTAGTACACATACTATTTTTTCTCATACACCAACTATACTTATTCATACACATACTATTTTTTCTCATACACCAACTATACTTATTAATACACATACTATTTTTTCTCATACACCAACTATACTTATTAATACACATACTATTTTTTCTCATACACCAACTATACTTACTCATATATTGTTTTAGTGATCAATTCAGTTGCCACGACTAGAGATATCCCGTTTTACATCCCAGTTATTTTACTGTATTAGAGCTTTCGAAAGTGAACAGACTAAAATATATCCTATCTTGAAGACACATTTGATGTAAAAAGTGTCACTCCTTCCTTATTGATATAAAAACGTTACAAGTTTGTGCTTTGATTCTTGTTTCAGACAAAATGAACGTCGCTGTAACAACTTCAGTGATTAACATCAGTTATCCATAACAATTAGTGCTACAATGTGACTAGTCATTCCTCGACAAAACACAACTGAGATTTTAAACTCAGGGGGTCACTTGATCACCACTAGAAAAGATACCTGTTGAACTTCGCATAACAAAGGTACTATTATAGATGAATGGCATTATACATTTATTAGATAAAGTGAAAGAATTCTAACCGCATTTTTGATCAACACGGTGTGAAAAAGACAAAATAAAAATGAAAACTTACATATCAATATAGAGAACTAGAAACTACATAGTACGTTTATAAGCTACAAATACAAAAACAAAAATATGCAACAAAGACAGACTAATTGGTTTAAAATGCCTTTTAGCGTGGAATATGTTTAAGTTTAATCAACACTAAAGCATTTTGTACGAAGTATAGTTAAGGAAACCAAGATGGCCCCGCCATATGTCAGCCAATGGGATCTACTGATCAAACAATCATTTATTAAGCATCACCATATTGTCATATTCACTTTCGATGCATTCTTATTTGTCCAGATCATGTCATATTTCTCTGTAAACAATTCGATTATAAATATTCTTCACTCATTGTAAAATTTACCGCAAATGTTTTCTTTGTATACCTTAGGTGTCACTATCATTCGAACAAAACTCTGACTAACTGACTTTAAAGTGAAAATCTCTGATTAACATGTGTAGCTTCTCTTGAACAGCTGTCTTATGTCTAGCCTGTATCTAAAACGAATCGTGGGATGAAAGTACGCTAAAATATTAATTATACATCCGTAAATAAATTAAAAATGTCTAAATAAGTTGTGTGAATTGTATTCGACATAACAAAAGAATGTAAGAAAAGGCAGACAGAATGTGTTTTGTGACAATACGCGACTTTCGTCTACCTCCACACTATATTACGATAAATATCTAAATATCTTCATCTACCTCCACGCTATATTACGATAAATATCTAAATATCTTCAACTCCATGATATACATGACCGACATGACCAGGTGGTCAAAGCGCTCGGCTCGCAGTCTGAAAGTCGCCGGTTCGAATCTCCGTCACACTAAATGTGCTCGCCCTTTCAGCCGTGATGGCGTTATAATGTGACGGTCAATCCCGTTATTCGTTGGTGAAAGAGTAGCCCAACAGTTGGCTGTGGGTTATGATGACTAACTGCTTTCCCTCTAGTCTTACACTGCTAAATCATGAACGGCTAAGGTAGGTAGCCCTCACGTAGCTTTGCACGAAATTAAAAACAATTACACAAACAAACCACGCTCCACATACTTCATCCAACAGAAAAATTTAACGCAACCTATTTAATTCAATCACAGTTTACAAATACCATCCAAGTTTACGTGCGTGACCCATTGGTCAATTTGATGGCTTAATAATAAGATACACATTTTCCTGCAAACGGATAAAAACAATGTGTAGACTATGACGAAGGCAACATTGTGGTGCACACACACACACATATATATATATGTACTGCAATATTGTTATGGTCTACAAACTGTTTTTTTCATTTTTTGTAAGGAAATGTGCATCCTATTTTCACAACATCGACATGACCACATTTCAATGGTACTTAAGTATCACATGCTTAAACAAAATGTTTAAAGCTTTCTGTGTAATAAATAACATGCCACACTTTGGGATGAAAATATTAGCACAAGGACTAGAAAATAACTTCGACACTTTCATATATCTTCTTCAGTCCTACACAGTTTCTTCCTCAGAATAAATTTATCCATGCAGTTCACGTGATACCTGATTGTCCGTGTGGGCAAATTTATTCTCTAAAGGCTGTGTAGGGTTGAAAAGGACACAAGAAAATATTGAAACTAGTTTCACACTCTGCGTGCTAATATTCTGATCCAAAAGAGTAGTTCGTTACTTATGTTAATCTAGGAGTTTAAATAATTACATCCTAAAAGATGGCGTCGAAGAGTTACCACATAACATGCACATGAAATATAGTTCACATGAAATCATACGATGTGAGAGTTCTGCATGTTTGATTATAAATATAACAAGTTTCAAAGTGTGTCAATGTGCAGCAGAAAAGTGTTAATGTCCCTTAAATTACACTTAACTCCTTAGTTATTTTTGTATTATTTTGTAGGTTGAAAAAAATTAGTCTATATCTATGTGGGTACATCACAAAAAATTACAACATATGAAGACTATATATTTAATTTGATTAGAGTTTCCTTCTTCAGGCTCTTTTCTTACGTGGTACAGAATGTGGTAGAGAAACATGCGCGTGGGTGGTAGGGAAGAGTATCTTAATCTGAACAACCAGAGACATCATGTCGACCTCGACTTCTCTTTGATTCAGCTTTATGAGCTAAACGTGAATTAATGTGAGCCGATCGGACTAGTGCTGCTACAAAACCTGTTACGTAATTACTGCTGGACTGCTGCCACCCAATCAGATTAAAGCTTTTCTAAAACCCGTTACACACTTCCTGCTGGACTGCTGTCAGCCGATCAAATTAAAGTGTTTACCAAACCTGTTACACACTTTCTGCTGGACTACTGTAAGCATACCGGAATAAAGTTTTATCAGACCTATTACATACTTCCTGTTGGACTACTGTCAGCCAATCAGATTAAATCTTTTATCAATCCTATTACACACATCCTGTTGGAAAACTGTCAGCCGATCAGATTAAAGTTTTTATGAAACCTGTTAAATACTTACGTCTGGACTACTGTCAGCCAATCAGTTTAAAGCTCTTATCAAATCTGGTATCCACTTCCTGCTGGACTACTGTCAGCCGATTAGATTAAAGCTTTTATCAAACCTGTCACACACTTTTTGCTGGATTACTGAAAGCTGAACAGATTAAAGCTTATATCAAACCTGTTTCACCCCTACCTACTGGACTATTGTCAGTCTACCAGATTAAATCTCTTATCAAATCGGTAACCCACTTGCTGTAGAACTACTGTCAGCCGATCAGATTAAAGCTTTTATCAAACTTGTTACACATTTTCTGCTGGACTGTTCTTAGTCGATTGGATTGATGCTGGTATCGATCACGTCTGGCACTTTTATATCATGTTTCGAATTAGCAATCCTATCAATCCTGTTTCGTATTTGCAACACGGACTATTGTTACCTTATCGGACTAGTGCTGCTATCAAATACGTTTCGGACTTCCAGTTGTTAGCGTGTTATAAGATCAATTGTCAAACAAGCTATTTAGTTAAGAGTTCCAGCTTCTGGAAATAACTGTTGCCGGCTGTTTCTGGTTGCTTTCCGGGGGTCTGCAGTTGTAAAGTAGGTGCATTGTGCCCGAATTTTGAGATTTTTAAATCTCAGTTTAGGCTTAAGTAGTTCTTGTACATATGATGTCATTTGAGTGTATAAATAAAGAAACAATGAGCGAATTGAGGTAAACTATGGTAGAAAAGAAATATGATGTCATTACTACAGCAATGACGTAAAGTTAACTTAATGAACAAACTCGTTGCTGGTTGAAAGATCTGTGAAAATGTTTTTCAAGTGTCTCAGTCAACTACAAAAGTTAGAATTAGGCGTCAAATGGCCGACCCTCGAAAATATTCTGCAGTCATACGTTTATCTGTAATATAACTAAATATTTCAAGTTATGTTTACATTGTGTCACAGGCTTTAGTAAGCTTAGTCTTGAAATAATTAACAACCAGGTTGTTATAGTCTTTTCCACGTTTCCAGAAGCGAATGGATTCGTTCACCTAAACAGAAGTTTATATTTACACTAAAGAAACAATATGAAATTTAAATGTCACGTTTCGTCTTTAATACAACGGTTGTTTGGAAACTAGGTTTCATTTAAATTTGTTATTGTTCAGTTTATACAGATTTAAATAAATTACTTTATTCGATATTTTCTATTTATCATTCTCTGTCCCTTGTCATTTGCTGTATTTGTAAAATACGTCTAAATAATTTGTAAAATAGTTTTATATTATAATACACACAGATATCAGCCACTCTAGAAATCTCTGACGTCATCATGAATCTAATACCTAATTTCTTTACGATTTCAAGTTGTACATGTGACCAAGTTAAATAACTCGGATATTTTAGACTCACTGAAGTCCACACATTTATCGTTAGGATTATTAAATTCGGTGAATAAATTCCAGAAATTCATATATTTTGTTGCTAAAAAACCTCTGAAACCTGCTGAATGTTTTACTACATATATTTTTCATAGAAACACAAATACATATACCTATGGGGAAATCCTGTCTCCATGACTATCAAAGTGTTATAAACTAGTCACGCGACATTTGCAATACAGTTAACAACAGGCTGAACAACAATAAGAATAATGCTAAACACAACATCATGGCTGGCTGGTACAGCTTAAAAGTTAGTTCAATCCAATTTATCGCACACAAATGTATATATAGGCTTGTTATGTAGAGTTATTTGAGATTGTAAAACTGTAAAAACTATTACTGAGAATCACAAAAAAAACACCATAAAGATTATGAAATAAACCTCGTTTCTATAATAACAAGAGAAAATATTTGTAGAAAAATACTTTAATTAAAAGACTAAGTGTATTAGATAAAGTAATTTAATTAATTTGAACATGTTTAATGTACTTAACTTACACAGGGAGTGTATTACATGTTTGCACATTTGAAAGATATATGTGTATTTTGTTCAGTTTATTTATGTTTATTTGAAAAACGGTATTTGAATGTTTCTGTCGTAAATTATATCACAAATACTGGTGTACTTGAAAACCACGAAATCGACTGGAGAAATTAATAAATAAGAGAAAAACGAGCGTTTTGTTATAATCATACATTTTGAACGACGACAAATGAATCAGATTTTTATGGTTAACATTTTACAACATCTCAGTTGGCAACAATATTTTTTGTGAGACAGTCGTATTCTAATTTTTACGCCACACTCCAATATGATTTGGTGGCATATTTTCATATCGTATTCAGGAAAAACGTAACAACGAGAGCAAACATATATCAAATACCTTTTGTATATCCCATAACACCACAGTAGCTCCTAAGTCAGCGGCCAAAATCGCCAGCTCACGACCTAGTCCATGTCCAGATCCTGTGATCAACACCACGTCTCCATGGATACATTTTCTGGGTGATGGGAGCATGATTCGAACTATAAAACAAATTTTTGCCACAAGAGCCCGAAATATCACTCCCCATGTTTTACTGATTAAAGTTATGAGCTCCATTCTTCAACGTCCAAAGTGGTGGTCTCTATTTCTTTACAATGACAATAAACTTGGGTTTAGGTGCTGGAACGTAGAATATTAAGCTCAGCGCAACGGAAGTCGTGTTATCCGTCTGTAATAGTGAGAACTGCGAGTGGTCTCCAACAGTTTAGTACTAACCGCTGTTTTCGTAATCTTTCCTTGAGACTGAAAAAAAAATGTATGTGACGTACACTCAAGCTGTTCTGCGTGATGCTGATAAAAGAGGTCACTTATCAACAAAATTACTTCGTTATGATTGATAGTGAAGCCTTCTTTGGTGAAACAAGACATATCTCTGAAAAAAACACATGCGCAGGACAGTGCGCAGCCGTAAAGCATTGTTCTGGCGGTTTGGGTGGCCCGGCATGGTCAAGCGTGTTAAAGCGTGCGACTCGTAATCTGAGGGTCGCGGATTCGCATCCCCGTCGCGCCAAGCATGCTCGCCCTTTCAGCCGTGGGGGTGTTATAATGTGACGGTCAATCCTACTATTCGTTGGTAAAAGAGTAGCCCAATAGTTAGCGGTCGGTGGTGATGACTAGCTGCCTTCCCTCTAGTCTTACACCACTAAATTAGTGTCGGCTAACACAGATAGCCCTCGAGTAGCTTTGTGCGAAATTCAAAAAACAAACAAAACTGGCGGTTTGGGTAGGCTTCTCGGATATTTATATCTACTTCTTATATTATTAGCTATTTTACGCCCAAACAACTAAAAATAGATACTTTGTGCCTCAGCTGTAAATCTGTTGGATTACAAGTTTTGTGAATGTTTGAGTAAGGCTGTACAGGGGGAAGAACTCAGTGATTGTAATCAAACATATTAGTATGTTCAAGCGCATTTGAAATAAGCTATCTCAAGGATTTAAACTACTGATAGAGTGGTAGATGAGACCGCTGTACCACGGTCCAGGCTAGTAAAGGAGTCCCACAAGGCTCTTCAACCTTGACGTTATTAACATTACCATTCATTAATTTTAGTTTTTTTTAATCATTAATCTCAAACTAAGACGTCTGTCCTAAGGCCGAGAGTATGAGGACTGAATGTAGGGCTACAATTAATAAATTAAATCAGAAGTTTCTGCTTATTTGCACAATTTATTTTACACAAAGTTTACTCTACAACTACGTTATTTCACACCTACTTTAGTCTATAATATATAGATAGCATTACAGTTACTTTACCCTATTCATTTTATTAAACCCTTTCTACAACCTTAGTATTTGTTGATATTCTGAGTTCATATTCTTCATAAACCACATTAGAAGTTTTCTTGGTCCGAAATAAAGAGATTTTTTGGTGATCTCTTGATCACTCAACATAGCAGGGGGTCTTCAGTGATCGCCCTGCTAGTTTAAGGATCTAATATTGTGCTTTTGTTAATATTTTTAACGAAATAACTCAAACATTTCCAAGACAAACGTAAAACAATGTTCAAGGGAAAAACTCAAAAGAAAAAAAAACCTGGTCCAATACTGAGAATTCATTATTTAATGTGACATATTTTTGCTGCGATCATTGTACAAGGTATTAAGTAATAACTGTCCAATGACTCGCCTCTTGGTTCAATATATAACTCACCCTCTTTTCCCAGTATGTCATTCTACTAAATTTGGTTAAGATTGGTAAAAAGACCACAGAGTAGTTTGTGGGCAAGCAAACAATATTGTTATACAAGCAGTCTTTGTTAGAAGTTATATAAAGTTCAAAAACATCAACTCCCTACGTACATAAGATATCAGGCCAGTTCTGGTTGATTCATCAGTTACTTTTTAAACACAGTGCTGCACAACTGGTTATTTCACTTTGACAAATAAATATGAGTGACGTTAAAATGTTGTACGAAAATCGTAGGTGAAAAATAAAAGAAAAAAATTGATCGCAAACCGCGGTACAACACTTAAACCAGAAGTTCTTAACTCAAATCATTTTCTAGACTCAGATTATTTAAGTTAACACCATTTGAATTCTCACTTAATAAAACATCTGTAAAAAGGTTTTGGTAGTCAACGAATTAGGACTGACATTACTGTTGTAAGATGATTATATCTCTATCTTTAGTTGATGTCGACCTTATAGTATTTATCTCTCGCAAGTTATTTGTTTGAAATATCAATAGAGAAGTAAACCTCGGGTAGTTACGTCTAAAAATTATTAAACCAAACTTTCATACTCTGGTGTTATAAGTCATTGAACTTTCTACATGTGGACCTGACTTCTTCAGAAATGGGATGGGAAGGTTGTATACCCATTATTTGAAAGACAATGCTACATTAAAACCTCACCGAAACAGTATCATTAGCTTGGAACCTCACGTCTGATAATACGAAAATATGTTTAATTATTTAAAAGTGTCTATAAACAGTGTATAAACATCATTTTGCCTCGTTGGATTTATCAGTAAAACAAACAAACATTGTTCAATTTGAAGCTTAAAAATCTTAAACGGCCGTAACGGTAATTTTAGTTATTAATTTAACTGAAGTTACTTGAAATTAGCAGTTCTTATTAGCTGGCAATAGTGTGAATTTTATTACCTGATGTGTTTGTTCGTTTCTTTGTTTTCAATTTTTGCGCAAAAATACATAAGGGTTACCCGCGCTTCCAGTCCATAATTTGGAAGTGATACATACGAAATTTATCTAGTCAACATAACCCACCGCCAAAATTTGGACTATTTAGTGGAAATTGACCATCACTCTTGTAATTCATCCATAGGTTGTCATTATGGAGTGTGATTTTGCGACAGTGGACACATCTATAGCCAGGGCACTTTATTTGAGAGGAACTCAGATGATCATCTAAAATGAGTGATAAGTTTAGGCTGAACAGACTCGAACTTCTTTCTGAAGAACATGAAGATCTTCTGTATCTTAGAATTATTATAAGTTTGATTTGTTTTGAATTTCACGCAAAGTTACTCGAAGGCTATTGCGCTAGCTGTCCCTCATTTAGCAGTGTAAGAGTAGAAGGAAAGCAGAAATTCATCACCACCCACCGCCTATTACCAGATAATAGTGGAATTGAATATCACATAATAACGCCCCATGGCGTTTGGTGTGACGAAGATCCGAACCCGGAACCCTCAGATTACGAGTCAAGTGCCTTAACCACCTGGCCATACTGGGCCAATATTATAAGTAATATTCTTTGAAGCCTGTGTACCTGAACACACTTGAACATTGAGTATGACGTAAAACATTCTTTAAATAATAAATGTGTCAAGTAATTTGTAACCTTTATTGTCTGATTATCTTTTCAAGATGACTCCTCCAACGACAAATGACAACCTAGCTGACGACGTTTTCTGGATAACCTCCAACTTTATTCCGTGGGGGCGTTATAATGTGAAGATCAATCCCACTATTCGTTGGTAAAAGAGTAGCCCAAGAGTTGGCGGTGGGTGGTGATGACTAGCTGCCTTCCCTCTAGTCTTACACTGCTAAATTAGGAACGGTTAGTACAGATAGCCCACAAGTAGCTTTGTGCGAAATTAAAAAACAATGACAACAACCAACCTTATTTTACTGCCAATGCGTGAGGCTAAATTAATATTCAGGCAATAATAAAAAAGAAACTTAATTTAGTTGTTTAGAAGCATTAATAAAATTGTGTCTCTAAAATATTTAATGCTATTTCATAATTGTTTGGTTGTTTTGGAATTTCGCACAAAGCTACTCGAGGGCTATTTGTGCTAGCCGTCCCTAATTTTGCTGTGTAAGACTAGAGGGAAGGCAGCTAGTCATCACCACCCACCGCCAACTCTTGGGCTACTCTTTTACAAACGAATAGTGGGATTGACCGTCACATTATACACCCCTACGGCTGGGAGGGCGAGCATATATAGCGCGACGCGGGCGCGAACCCGCGACCCTCGGATTACGAGTGCACGCCTTAACGCGCTCGGCCATGCCAGACCTTACGTGTAATCCTTAACAACATTCTACAAGTACACGACACCTAAATATACATGTACCTGCTAGATAAGTACATGATCTTTAACCAGCAAACAACGAGTAGGACATGTACGTGTCCTTCCAGTGGTTTACATTTATGTGTCAATCAGATAATCATTTTTTTCTTCTTGATAAAAATCACTAATGGTATGTTCTCTAGAATTTGTCGATGTAAACTTGAAAATGCCTAACATTGCTTATTAAACTATATGATTAGCATTTTTTTTCCTCCCGTTGTCCTCATGCTTAATTAATATCAATGCTCATTTTAAGTAGTTATTTCTATCTTTAGTTTGCTCTTAAACACTAATTTACATAATGGGCTATCTGTGATATGCCCACCACGTGTATCGAAACATGGTGTTTAGCGTTACGAACTGGGAGCCCTCAAATCGCAAATACATCTCAAATAATTTTGTAACTTTTTTTTTACGGTACGGATAAGAATAAAAACAAAAACTCTTAACGACAGCTCTACTATTTACATATTTGACAAGATGCATTAAGTTTTAAAATAATGTGAAATATCTATCTCTCAAGTACCCCGCTGGTACAACGGTAAGTCTACAGCGCTTGCAGCGCTAAAATCAAGGGTTTGATTTTCATCGGTGAACTCAGCAGATGTGGCTTTGCTATAAGAAAACACACGCACACTCTACCTCTCAAGTTTTTGCAATACATATTCCAAAATATTCAGCCTAATGCATTCAATGATATGAAATATAGTGACTTTGTAAAATATAAATAATGTCCATTCATCTTTTATTCATTGAGTAACGAAACTTAAGAAATATTGTTTACGATTTTTATTGATTGGGTTAATTTGATTAAGCAAAAATAACGTATGAAGTATCATTCTTTGTATTAAGTAACTTAACTGTTTTGGTTTGTTTTGAATTTCGTGGAAAGCTACTCGAGGGCTATCTGCGCTTGTCCTTCCTAATTTAGAAGTGCAAGTCCAGAGGGAAGGCAGCTAGTTATCTCCACCCATCAACAACTCTTGGACTACTCTTTTACCAACAAATAGTTGGAGTGACCGTAACATTATAACGCCTCTACGGCTGAAAGGGCGACGGTGGTTGGTGTGACGGGAATTCGAATCCGCGACCTTCGGATTACGAGTCGAATGCCTGAACCACCTGGCCATGCCGGGCCGAAGTAACTTAATAATAATATTTAAAAATTATCACTTATTGAGCTAGGTAATTCAATAAGGAGTATTGGAAGTATTTTCGAAGTTGTTTTATTTTTTAGGTATTTATAAATCTTAGATTTTACTTACACCTTTCTTCCAATTATAGTTCTGGCAAATAAAAATCAACATATAAAACTAAATTAATTCAAGACTTTATAACACGCTTAACTTTGTTAACATGCATTCTGTTAACTGGACATTTTTAAAAATTGAAATGTTACACCATGAGTGGCAACTCACTGAAAGATATCTTGAAGGAAAATAAAAATTTTAGTTGATAGAATAATAAATTAAAGCTATTTATATTTTAAACAAAGAGACTTACAGTAATAATTTGGCCCGACATGGCCAGGTGGTTAGGGCACATGACTTGCCATTTGAGGGTCGCGGGTTCGAATTCCCTCACGCAAAACAAACTTGTCCTTTCAGCTGTGGGGGCGTTGTTACGTGACTTTAAATCTAACTATTCGTTGGAAAATGAACAGTTCAAGAGTTGGCGGTGGATGGTGATGACTAGCTGCCTTCCCTCAAGTCTTACACTGCAAAATTAGGGAAGGCTAGCGCAAATAACCCTCGTGTAGCTTCGCACGAAATTAAAAAACAAACCATTAATTATTTACTGAGTTGGACGCGTGAGAGCATCACAAAAAATCTTGGCATCTCAAGCTCAGCTTTTTTATCGTGAAGTACTGATAAAAGTAAAGTCCTTTTTTTTGGTCCAGGAGAAGATATTGGAAGTATAACACTGAGACAGTGAAGAGAGAGAGACTGAAAGGTCACGTTATGATGCCAACAGAACAGTGAAACTGATAATTTGGTGCAAGCAGGAAATGTAGCATTCAAAACTTTTGTGATTGGCTTTCATCTAGTTCTGCAGGGATTTGATTCGAAGGAAGAAAAGTTGAAGATCAGTCATCAACCCAGGAGAAGCGATCGTCTACTAGGCTAAACAGGAATGCACACTTTTGTGTGTGTATGTATGTGGAATAAGGTTAGTTTTCTCTGTCCTTGAAATGTAACCAGTCTCATATAGCTTCAGTGAAGTTTGCAGGCTAGAATAATTCAACAGATTTTCTGGTTAATCCCGTTATTATTAGCGTATTCAGTGGCACAGCGATAAATTAATGGACTCCAAGCATTAAAATCCGGGGCTTTTTCCCTCGTACTGAACAAAGCTCAATGTGGATTTTCTCCAAAAAGTAACTACCAATTAGATGTTATCGGTTCTATTTTCTTGAGCTCATTTTATCTGAGAATCAAGTTTATGGTAAATTTAACACTTCATATAACCTTAATTTTAACGGAAAATCACGAACTTTTGTAAACCACATTCAAATCATTTATTTTTTTTAAATACATGAGAAGTTTAGTATTTGGTAAAATGAATACGTATTGTACTTACAACAATTGATATTTTATTGTTTCTTAAATGAACACTAATAGAACAATAGCCGATGCCTCTAATTATTCTTCACCAGCTATTTCCAAACGTTTGAATTTATCTCTCTAATATTTTCTGCTCTCAGCTTTTAAATTATTTTTGCTGTTGTTTTGTATTTAACCACGAAGCTACACAAAGGGTTATCTGTATCGAAACCCTGTTTTTAGCACTACAAATCCTCAGACCTTCCGCTGTGCCACTGGAAGGGAAATCTGAGTTATTTAACCATGTCTTATAAGCATCAGTTATCAAGTTAAGAATAATTGTTTTAACACTAGTTAAATATCTTTTTTATGTAACTTTTCAGCGTATGTTACAAAGAAAGAAGAAATATAAAGTTTTCCGATTTTTTTTCTTAACAACTCGTACACAACGCATTTATAGAATTTTAAACAGGACTTCTTGCCAATTCCGAATTGCATTACATGGCCAAAAGTAAGTGGACACTTGACCATCACACTCACATGTGCTTGTTGAACATCTCATTCCAAAACCATGAGTATTAATATTGAATTGGACCTCCCTTTGCTGCTATAACAACCTCCACTCTTCAGGGGAGGCTTTTCACTAGGTTTTGGAGCATGGCTGCGGGAATTCTCTCCTATTCAGCCACAAAAGCATTAGTGAGGTTGGTCACTGATGTCGGGCGAGAACGCCTGGCTCACAGTTGGCGTTCTAGTTCATCTCAAAGGTGTTCGATGGGGATGAGGGCAGGGCTATGTGCAGACCAGTCATGTTTTTCGACACCAGCCTCGGTAAACCATGTGTTTATGGACCTCGGTTTGTGTACAGAAGCATTGTCTTGCTGAAACAAAAAAGGGCTTTCCCCAAACTGTTATCACAAAGTTGGAAGCATACAATTCTCTAGAACTTTATCGTATGTTGTAGTATTTAGATTTCTGGAACTAAGAAACCTATCCCAAACCATGAAAAACAGCTTCAGACCTACACAAAACTTTACAGTTGGCACTACACATTCAGTCAGGTAGCGTTCTTCTGGCATCTTCCAAACCCAGATTCGTTGGCCAGACTGCCAGATAGTGAAGCGTGATTCATCACTCCAGCCGACGTTTGGCATTGCGCATGGTGATCTTAGGCTTGTGTGCGGCTGCTCGACCATGTAAACCCATTTCATAAAGCTACCGACGAACAGTTCTTCTGCTGAGGTTATCTTCAGAGGCAGTTTGAAAGTCGGTAGTGAGTGTTACAACTGTGGACAGACGATTTTTTTACGCGCTTTAGCACTCGACGGCCCCGTTCTTTGAGCTTGTGTGGCCTACCACTTCGTGGTTGAGCTGTTGTTGCCTAGACGTTTCCACTTCCCAATAGCAGCACTTACAGCTACCCGGAGTAGAAATTTGACGAAATGATTTGTTGGAAAGGTGGCATTCTGTGACATTGCTACGCTGAAAGTCACTAAGCTCTTCAGTGTGATCCATTTTACTGTCAGTTTTGTCTATGGAAATCGCATTGCTGTATGCTGGATCTTATGCACTTGTTAGTAATGTGTGTGGCTGAAAAAAACCCGACCACCTAATTAGGAGGGGTGTCCACATACTTTTGGCCATGTAGTGTATAGGTGTATATTTGCTAAGAAGCTATCATCCGTTAAGATATAATGATTCACGTTCAATGTTTAAAGTGATTTCCAAAAGGTGCTAGTACATGTGTGTGTTGAGGTGTATAAATACGATACGAAATACACTCATGCGTCTCTTGGAAGTGGGAGTGAACCTCAGAGATTATTTTGTACGAAACCAAAGAGTTTGGGCTACGGTGTTTTATAGTAATGCAATTTTATTTTACAGTGTGTTGTACCATAATTCTATTCGTACTAATTTACATAAAGCCCAGTTATAACGACTGTTTTTGTCTAGTTTTTCACGTTATTTCTTCTTTTATACAGTTACATTTCTTCCTTGCCACCGTTTTATAACGTCACAATCTCTGGTATGAACAATTGTTAGTAAAAATTAGCTTTAAACAAAGTTAGAGCTAACAGCTAAAAACAGTTAGATAGAAAAGATTATAAAACACATTCATCAGAATAGAAGTTATTTGGTTTGAGCGATGGTATACGGTTTCTCAAGATACTGACTATGAAAAACACCTGTAGAAGTGACAAAGACCATCTAGGAACAAATCACAGGTCTGAACATTTTTCTAAAGTTTTAGACATCACATCCATTTCTGATATTTTATTTTTTGTTAAGTTATATCTGATTAAAAGGTATGGACTTTCTTTCATGGCAAGACACTAACTACCATAGTGTATATGGTAGGTATTCCGATCACTAGAATCGTTATTCATTGAATGTTGTTGTTACGTTTATCATATTCAAGCAGCGAACATAAGTAATAATAATAATAATGTATAAAATATTGTTTGTTGAAAATAAACCATGTTTATCAGATGTGAAATGATTTGCCAAAAATATTATTAGAAAAATCATAACATTTAATCTTATAGAGCTAACAATGATGTCATTTTGAAAGAGTTGGTCACCGAAATGCCCTTACCGCTTTCTGGCGTGCTCTTAATCATTTATAGGTCAGGTGATCGGATGATTTGGACACTCGAGTTGCAATCTGAGGATCAGGGGCTCGAATCGCCATCACACTAAACATTCTAGCCATTTTAGCGTTGGGGGCGTTATTATGTAACAGTTAATTCCATTCTTCTTTGGTAAAAGAATAGCTCAAGAGTTGATGGTGGATAGTGATGACTAGCTGCCTTCCATCAAGTCTTACGCTGCTATATTTGGGACGGCTGGTATTGATAGCCCTCGTGTAGCTTTGCGCGAAATTCAAAACAAACACAGACTTATTGATTTATAGGAGGAAGAGGTCAAATGTACCTGACCCTCCTGAGTATTTAACAACTATACTCAAATACCGACACATTGGAACGCAATTTTATAGTCGGCAATAGTGACTACTGTAGGTGAGATGACAAAGTTTCAAGAGAAGAGAATTGGTAACAATGAACATCAGTCTGCAGGTATTAATATATAAACTTTCTTTTTAACAATAAAAGAATTTAAATGCTAAGACAAAGTTCAGCGTGTATAAATATTCCTTTGTTTGGAGTTATGCATCAAAAGCTAAACAATTGACTATCTGTCCTGCGCGCCACCAGAGGCGGCGAAAACCGGTTGTTAGTGTTATAAGTTGAAAGACTTATTACCATGCTACTGAGAAGCAGTAGAACTTCTGGTCTGCTTATTTCACAGTACTCTCATTATTGTAAGTTACCTTGGTAATACTTTTAACAAAGAACTGTACTTTAAATACTAATACGTAATACAAAGGTTCAAGGACATTAGGTTTTTTCTTACACAACTTATTTTGATAGTAATACTATTTGACATTTTTTGAACAAAATATTGAAAAATTCACAAACGAAAATTATAGAAGTGATTTTTGAGGCAATACCTAGATAATATTTAGTACGTTTATGCTAAGTTTCATGTAATTCGGTCTCTTAATAGATGGTCCTGGAGCCCCAGCTGATTGATTTTTTTCCATTGTCGTTAATTACATAAGCTGTCGCCGCGTACGAATTTTTAAATTTCAGTACTGAGCTCATATTTGTTATTTAAATGTACACGTATTTTGTGTCAAGAATGTTTGTTCTATACTCTTCTTGAAAAGAATAATTTTCGGTAACCTCAAACTGACAACGAAACATCAAGCAATGATAAAATGTAATCCTATCGCTTCTCGACCCATTTATGTCAGCAGTGACTGATTTGTATGCTTAAATTTGAATCCTTTGTTTTACTGCAGTAACTTAAAGAGCACTGACACCATTCGAGACCCGAAAAGTTAACTTGATTACATCATAGCTAGAAGTGCGATAAGCTCCTTTTTAAACTTCTTTGTTTACTCTATCCGTAGTTTCTTCTATTACCTCTAACGTTTATGTGCCTTGGTTACAGAATAATTACACTATGTAACAAAATTTTTACTTTTTCTTGTTCCTAGGCAGAAAGTGTTATTTCCCAATTGCTTATACCTAAAGTAAATGGAAAAGACCTATTTTTTTCCTTCAACCTTTGCTTTTGTGACTTGGAGCGTATAACGAAAACATGACGGGAGACTATATTTGGGGGCTGATACGTGAAAATGATTTACATTACAGATGCAAATCTCGAGAAACTTCTCACTTCTAACATTTTTGTTCACTTTTGTTCAACTTTACCATAAATACATGTAAGTCTACATTCATATGTTGTTTCAAACAGACCTTACGTGAATGAAAAAATGCAAATTTGGCCATTTTTACATAGAAAATACAAAGATAATGTGATGTCGGATTCTATGTTTTTACTATTAACAGTCTATTCTTTCGAATGGTTTAGACCAGGTATTTCATGAAATGGTTTATTCACAAAAGTCCAGGAAATAATTGTTTAAGTTATGGCTTTCGGTTATTGGTTTGATTTTGGTTTTTGAATTTCGCGCAAAGCTACACGAGGACTATTTGCTCTAGCCGTCCCTAATTTAGCAGTATAAGACTAGAGAGAGGGCAGCTAGTCATCACTACCCACTGCCAACTCTTGGGCTACTATTTTCCCACGAATATTTAGATTGACCGTAACATTATAACGCCCCTACAGTTGAAAGGGCGAGCATGTTTGGTGTGACAGGGATTCGAACCCGCAACTCTCAAATTACGAGTCAAACGCCTTAACCCATCTGGCCATGCCAGGCCTAATTAATACTAATGTAAACGTATATACAGTTACTGAAATTGGACTATCCATTCCAAACATCTGTAGTACACGTATATTTTGACAATTTCAAAATACGCTGATCCTATTGTTTGAGTTCCATAAATACAGAGATGTTGTCTTATAATGGTTAACCTGAAAACTAATGAGTAACAAGAAGAAATTATTTGGCGTTTAAAGGAGAATAATAATCAATGTTTTTCATGTCATTATTAAAAACTGTATCTGTTGTCAATGATGACTGTTATCAAAACATATCATTATTACAGAAATGGATCGTGTTTATCCCTAAGAAAAGTAATGGCTATTCTAACAGCTGGGGACAAGCTAAGTAACGCAGCTGCATATGAGTTTGTTGAACCTGAATATTTCCTTCGAATGTGGTGAAATGCTCAGAACTGGATTATCTTCAAGCATATCGTTCAAAAAGCATAACGAAGAGTGTCATATGACAGTTATAAACTAGTCTGATAACTGTTTATCTCAAATGACCATAGTAAAACACAGCTCATGAGGATTAGAACCTAAACATTGGATAAAGGATAACTTGAAGCATATGAAATGGTGAACAATGAAAACTGGAATCGCCTAATACAGAAGATAGAGACTGATTTAAAGTGTATAATATGATGAATACTGGAAACGCAAAGTGTATAAAACAGTGGATAGTGTGACGTTTGTTTAAGTTAGAAATACACGTAACTTATACTGTTAAATGACGCCCGGCATAGCCAGGTGGGTTAAAGCGTTCGACTCGTAATATGAGAGTTGCGGGTTCGAATCTCTGTCGTACCAAATATAAATGCACTTTCAGCCATTGGAGCGTTGTAATGTGACGGTCAAATCCACTTTTCGTGGGTAAAAGAGTAGCCCAAGAGTTGGCGGTGGGTGGTGATGACTCGCTGCCTTCCCTCTAGTCTTACATTACTAAATTAGGGACGGCTGGCGCAGATAGTTCTCAAGTAGCTTTGTGTGAAATTGAAAACAAATGAATAAACTGTTAAAGTATGTTGCAAAATTCTCGCCTGCTCACTAAAATTGTAGAAAATCCTCGAGTTTAAGATTGAATAATATATGCGTGTACGAAAGCACCAGTGTATTCTCAGTATTGTTGTTCAAGCTGAAATTTCTATAAACGTGCCTTACGCTTATAAAATGTAACAAACGCGAGGCACCAAGAGGAAGTGTGTATTATTAGTCTGCTCTAGTTGATATGCTGTAAACCTCGGAAGCTATAACTGTGATTAATGCTTTCTAACCGGGAACTTTAGATATTTGATCAGAAAGGTTGATACATTTCGAACATTACAAACTGTTTAACTTCAGCGGATTAACATCAGATGTTCGCATTTTTACAAAGACATTATAAAACGTCAGTTGCGGAAAACTTGCATGTGATCAGCAAAGAAATACCTAGCTCCCGGATAAGTAAATTGTGTCAATATTAACTTAAAATTAATTCAGCTATTGTGAACTCTTGACAAGATATCAAACAAGTTTCCGATCAAATAGAGACTCAGTAACTGTTTTTTAAGTTTGTAAAAACTTTTGTGTATAAATTATTATTTGTTATAACCATTATTATAAATTGTATTATTGTTTATACATTAAAACAGAGATTAATAATTAATAATTACATATCGACATATATTATTTAACTCAGTTTCAGACTGTTTCGTACTGTAACAAATAACATAATAAACTGGAGTCTCGTCCAGAAAAAATATCGTAACGCGTTACAACAGTAGTTGACTTTAAGTATGTGTTACGATGAATAATGATTAGTATCACATGATACGGTGGCAAGTGATGACCGGAATTATCTGATACAGTAAATAGTCATTAATTGAAAATATGTGTTACGGTAGAAAAAGAATGCCTAGAAGCATATAATACAGTGGATACGTGTAATATGTTTTGATTAACCACGTTTAATAGCTTTTCGTGCTTTGCAGTGTCTATAGTTTGAGTCGCATTTGTAAGATTTACCTTCTGTGCTTAAAAGTTCACCATAACAAAGTACCCATCTGTTAAACATTTATTAGCATACCGAAATAATATATTATAAAAAATATTAAGTTGTGGCTAAGTATGTTTGGCAATAAATTGTAATTATAAATTATTTTCATGTTTTATTTTGTACCTAACTTTAAATTAAATCGTTAATAATATACAATAGATTTATCATTTTACTCCAGCTTAAGTCGTTAACTTCTCATTATTATAGTTAGATTTACACGTAAGATTTGTTGAGAAACACCTGCCAGTAGGAAGTTTTATATTTGTCTTTACAACGAACCGATATTCATGTTTAAATTGAATCATTATTTGTTGTTTAGTAAGAGTTTCTTTATCCTTGCGATTTCTCTGAAAAAAGACTCTTTGGAATTATGTTTTCTATTAGAACTATAGAACCAGTTTCAAGCGTGACAACTAGTAAATCATATTTTTATGAGCACTTGTCATTGTAATATAAATGGTAAATAACACAAAGTGTTAGCGATGTTACTTTTCAGTGAATCATCTAGTTTTATGACATCTAATTATAAATGCCCTGCCACTTCAGTAATTCAGCAGACATTCTAAGGGTCCACAAAGCTAAAAACCGAGCTTGGATACTCAGAAAATGCATAGCACAGCTTGGTGTTTAGCAGAAAAAAAAATATCTTAGTACAAGAAATACACAAATAGTCTAAATAGTTCAACTAACACTTTTAATTATTTTAAACGTACAGCATTACTTTTACATTTTATAAACTTTGTGTATCTAACTCCAAAATACCTCCACAACAGCAATAAAATGTTTTTACGTAAATCACATGCTTTTTCCTTTAATTCTAATGTTAATCTGAGGAATAGAAATATCGACAATGCTCATTAGTTATCATCTTAACAGGTCTGGCATTATCCAATGGTAAGGCGCTTGACCAACAACCTGAGGATTGTTGGTTTCATTCCTCGCAACCGAACGTGCTAGCCTTTCCAGTCATGTGGTCGTTACAAGACTGTGGTCCATTCCACTATTCTTTGGTAAAACAGTAGTCCAAAATCTGGCGGTTAAGGATGCTAACCGGCTGTCTTCCCTTTAGTCTATCACTTCTAAATTAGCGATGGCTAGCGCAGGTAGCAGTCGTATAGTTCTGTGAGAAATTCAAAAGAAACCAAACCTTTTCCTTCAGATATATCATTTGAAAATGTTTGAGGGAGTGAAGCAGTAAGATAAAACACTAAATACAGTAGATTAAGTAATTTTAACTTGTCTTTCATTTGCAATGTAGCTTAATTAAAGCAATTTCTTCCATCTTCAATGTTTATCTACATTAGTGAATGTACAAGAGACGCTACAAAAACACATTACTGGTCGAACAAAAGAAGGGTTAAATGTATCATCAGTATTGTAACCTGTGAGCGATAAATATGGGAATGTTTTTTTATGAATGAATCACGTCTATGCTATTTTACTTTTAGCATATGTTTAAACATAAGACATACTCACCTCTCGTTTCAGCCTTACCAACTAGCTCTGTGATCTGTTTATCTTACGAACTAAACTAACAAATCTGCTGTAATCACTGTGTTCCTGTGACTCATCTCCACCAAGCTTTTAAGTAAATATATAGGATAATGTTGACTGTTTCTTTGTTTTACAGCAAAGCCACATTGGGCTAACTGCTCTCTCCATCGCGGATGGTCAAATTTTGAATTTTACTGTTGTAAGTCCGTAAACTTAATGATGTCCCTTCGAAAAACTTGGATAAGCTGTAGTGTTTATGTTATTACTAATTAAATAAGCCATCTGACTTTGGTCTACTTATGTTACTGAAAAAACAACAACATTCAAGCAGAATCCAACAATGTATTTTATCATGCTTATCATCTATGACTTTGAATTTGTACGAATGCAGACGTATAACGTTCAATATTTCATTCATCCAATGAAATTCATTGTTTATATAGATCATACTTTAAGCTTACTTTTCCCTGTATTACGGATAATACGTGCTGTTAAAAATATAGGAAGAGCCATTTATATCTCCTGACGAGCACACTCGTGAAAAATATATATTATACTTCAAAAACTGACATCTCAAAATAAAACTATAAGTTTATCTTATAATCTCTTCTACGATTAACCTTAATTTTATAACGACAAAAATAAAAGTAGTTGACCTGATAAAACAGATCGGATTAGATACTTAACAATGCTTAAGACCTCTATGGTGTAACACTACGGAGGTTTAGTACCAGGATATTAGGCAGAGAACAGAAATACGATACCCTAGTTTCATTAATTATATACTGCCAAACTTAATATTTAGGTTGAATTTTTTTTAACTATAGTTAATTTTCTTCTAAAAAAGCGAAAGAATAAAAAACAGTTACAGAGAAAATGATTGTTTTGAAGAAATGTTTGCTACTAGTTTGTTCACGTGAAACATACATAACATGAAATTTCGTTATCTTTGTCTTTGACCTTGTGTTATAAATATTTTTTATATTTTATATGCAAAAACGGCTCGTTTTTGCATATAAAATTCTCAACAAGTGGGTTTCTCGACATCACTGAATATTTTTTATATTTCTATATTTCTGGGATAATAACAGTCATCTTCTGTTTTTGTCCTGAGGTAACTGTCACTTTGAAACTTCACATTAACATAACAAAGTAAAACAATAGAAAAAATGTTTGCACAAGTAATAAAAAATACAACTTTCGTTTTTTTAATTAATTAACTTCAAGTATCATATAGTTGAATTTTCAGTCAATCTTTACTCAATAGAAACGTAACTAAACACTGTAACAAATATAATTGTTTCTGATTTGTGTTCCATAACCCGTAATTTAATGATCCCAGTACTTTATGATGTTATGTAGATATATATCTGTTACAGTTTTACCCTATTGTACCCTTATATCTTTATGATTTTGCGATTAAACTGTAGATTGGTATTATTAAAAATATGATAGAGCTTTTATTATCCTATGTTTTAGGTATATGAGAAATATTAAAAGTATCAGATGAGTTGGTAACACAGTACTTCTATATTTTATTCACTCTGAAATTATGAGTCTATCGTACACAAACTGTAATGTTTTAATGGCAACATTCATCAATAGAAAAATAGCAAGTGTTAAAACATCACCGAAAACACGTCTTCAAATCACTCTGCAAAAGGGAACAGATTTTCATCAAAACCTTCACCCAAATTAGGGGAGGACCACATTATCAAAATAAGTTTTTCTTTAAATTTTGTTCATTGCTGAGTGCCAAGTTGAACGTAAATTATTATAGGTTTCAAAACCAGAACTTTAGTGTTTTAAACTTTCAGGCTTAATCCTGAACCACTGGGAAAAGTTTATTTTCTATAAGAAAAGAAAAGATAATTACAGAATTGTATTGTTCAAATGTTGTTATATAAAGTTACCGTTTAAATGCAGTTTATTTTAGTGAGTAAAGCAGCTACTAATTACTGAACGATACACTCTCAGTGTTAGCGTAAAAAAAACACGCAATATTTATGAAAAATGACACATTTCTTTTGTAATGAAGAACTACAGAATTAAAAGAGATAAGGCTTAACGTACAATGATAATCTAGGTAATCTATGAAAATTTAAGTAACAAACGAAAAGTTTACGCCAAATAAAATTTAAATTCTGTGATTAACTGCTGGAAACAATTGAAAAAGCAATACAATATTTTACTGTGGTGATATAAACATCAAATAGCTTAATGTGGCTTTATAGTAAAACAAACATACACAACACTTTTAGTGCATTAACATTTTACAGGCCTGAGGACGTAAGATTTTTGCTTATAAGGTTATTTGAACTATTTATTTTCACTGGACATGAAACTTCCAATGAAACTATTTAAACAAATGACCAAACAACGCAAAGAGTTTGGTTTGATTTTGAACTACCTCACCTGTTTCTTCGAAAACTACAAGATCATCTACCTGGATGTATACTGTACTTATGTCTGGGGTTAGTGTCTACTGCTAGTTTATGGAGTTTTACATTTTTGTGTGACTTTACATTGAGGATATCACAACAAACACCCAATTTTTTTCCCACAAACTATCAAATCTAACCTATTTTTAACAACTAAGATGGGTAAGTTTTATTGTTAGGTGCCTGAATATTTTAAAGTTATTGGAATATAATTTTCCATTAAAATGTGCCGAGATAAGATATTAAAAACGTTTTTTTACTGCCTAATCAAAAAATTCTAGAATTATTAACGTAACGTGTTAAGACAATTGAAAGTGTGTAACAATACAACGAAAAGATTCTGTCACCTGGACATCACAAATAGCTGCATCTAATATGATATCTCAGATTTTCAAACTCGTCTTATGTGTTATCTTAATACAAATAGCCAGTTTACTCCTGCATATCACTAAGACATCTGAAAGAGAGTGATATTAGAATTGCTGTTGTTGTTTTTAATTAAGCACAAAGCTACAAAATGGGTTATCTGTGCTCTGTCCACCACGGGTATCGAAACCCAGTTTTTAGCGTTTTAAGTCCGTAGGCATACGGCTCAGCCACTGAGGGGCATTGTGATATTAGAAATAGAATTAAACAATAAGTTTGGTTTGTTTTGTTTTGAATTTCACTCAAAGCTACTCGAAGGCTAGCCCTCGATATCATCTGCGTTAGCCATTCCTAATTTAGCAATGTAAGACTAGAGGGAAGACAGCTAGTCATCACCACCCATCGTCAACTCTTGGGCTACCCTTTTACCAACGAATGGTGGGAATTGACTGTCACATTATAATGCCTCCACAGCTGAATGAGTAAGTATGTTTAATGTGATGGAGATTCGAACTCGCGACCCTCGGATTACGAGTCGAGTGTCTTAACAACCTGGTCATGCCGGACCAAAAAATAAGAACAAGGTAAAAACCCCTTCTTAAGCAGCTGTAAATCACGTGCGAAAAACACTCATTAAGATAATCATTGACACCCATATCCTTTGCTAATGCTAAGTCATACACACAGATAACTCGCCAAATCTGATTATGTTAATACAACTCAGATAGAAATTTGAATTACAATTAAACAATGTTGACTATAACGTCCCTTTCTAAGATTGGTTGGAATTTCATGAAAAGTACATGAGGGCTATCTGGGCTAACTGTCCATGATCCAGCAGTGAAAGGTTAGATAAAGCAGCTAGTTATCACCGACCACTTCCAGCTTTTGTGCCACTCTTTTACCAAGGAATAGTAGGATTGACCATAACACAATAACGTTCTACGGCTGAAAGGGCGAATATATTTGGTGGGATAGAGAGTCGAACCCGCGACCCATACATTGCTGGACCAGCGCCTTAACCACCTGCCCATGCCAGTCCCTCTTATTAAGAAACTGGAAATAAAGACTGGACACATTAAAAATGTCTACTGGACAAGTTATGTTGTTGTACACTTTTATAATAAAATTATCATAGTATTTAGAAAATAAAAAATGTTTCCTCTTTCCTTTTTATGAGGACATTTCAATACCTAATCAGTACGATTAATAAGAATAAACATTCTTATTTTGATAAAATATTTTGAACCTGAGTTTTACCAAATAAAGTCGCATGATACAAAAAAGTATATCCGCCATTTTCAAAACAACCGCGCCATCACTCTTTTAACCATAACTCATTGAACTTGTAAGTTAACTCTCGAGCTACTCTAATCGAATGGTGCGATCTGACCGTTACTCTTATCACACGCCCACAGCCCCAAAATGCGAATCACATTTTTTGAAGCAAGGAGCAGAGGACTTTAAGCAAAGGACATTAAAATGTAGGATACTAATCACTGGGCCAGACTCACTGAGTCCTCAAAGTTTCCATATTTGCGAATTTACAACACCAGAAACGGTTTTCAATGCACATGGTACGCAGAGCACAGGCTGCCCATTATGTAGTTTTGTGCTTAACTTCAAATAAACACTCGAAAATTAGTTATTGTGTTTACCATTGATTTGGAGTGGGACGGATTAATTCAAAATAATGAATTTTCTTCAGAATATTCGTTTCTGGCGGTGGTGAAAAAGTACATTTTCGTGTTCTAGTTCTACAACTTAGAATATGATGTCTTTACAATAACACCTGGATTTTATTAATTTTGGGTCTTAATGCCAATAAGATATACAAACAAGTTATAAATCATTCATAATGGAAGAAATATCATTCCATATATTAATGAAAGGAAATCCTTGAAGTTTGTTTTTATTATGAAAGATTTTTCCTAACTCTTGATAATAAAAACTACTTATTATACGCTCTTAATTACTTAGGATCATAGCTATAAAGAACAAGCTTTTGTGACCCTTAAATTATAATTTCACACAGGATGGAAGATAAAGATCCAATTTTGAAGGGAAGACTGAGATCTTTGAATATTTTTAAACACATCTGGATGATTTTTTGTCCAATTATATAAATTTTAGATGGTTAACTCATAATTATCCGAGAATTATTTCAAGTTATGCAAATTTCACTGAGTTAGTTTTTTTGTGTATTGCTTCTACCAGTGGCAATTAAAGTTGGTTTTGTGCATGTAAATCTTTGTTTTTACAGGAAGATGTTTATTACGGTAAATTTCCAACTCTCCCCGTTCCTCACCAGCAGTTAGCACGAATAAAAACGTTTTATTTCTTTCTCACTGTCATATTAAACAGATGTGAAGCGAGGTTGTTCTGAATGAATTATAAAATATGTGAACGTACGACAGTGTGCTTTATAAAAAATTACAAAATAGAAAGACTGCTACAAAAAAAACAACAACTGGGAAAAAACAATGATTTATTCTTTAGTTAGTTCTTAAAACTTCCTGTTGAATAAAATACTTTTAGAGATAAAACGGGAATACTAAAAGATAGATGATCGAAACACGCGAAGATTTCCCAAAAACAAAATCCAAAGTTGTGAACCAAAATAAGGTTAATATTAAAACTATGTTTTCAGAGTTATGATGTTTGTGTCACAATATAGAGACATATGACGAAAGTTGTTGTCTTCATCCGTGGTTTGGGCGCTCGATTCGTGATGTAAGGATCAAGGGTTCAAATCCCCGTCGCACCAAGCATGTTCGCCATTTCAGCCGTGAGGATGTTATAATGGTACGATCAATCCGATTAATTGTTAGAAAAAAGTTGCCCAGGAGTTTGCAGTTGGCGGTGATGACTAGTTGTCTTTACTCTAGTCTTACTCTGCTAAATTAGGGTCCTCTAATGCATATAGCTTTCGTGTAGCTTTTCGCAAAATTCCAAAAATAAACAAACATAGAAAGGGTCGTCTATAATAGAAATATGCTGATTAGTGTTAAAACAAAGTTTTTAATAGACTCTTTGGAGATTCCAACTATTTCAAAATATAATAACATAATTATTTGAACTAGGTCTAAAAAATTTCCATATTTGTACCATTCACACACACTCACACACACATATAACTTTGTTTTTATGGTAGAATGTTCTATATTTTGAAATACAAAGCCTATGTTCTTTATTTTTATGTAATGGTTAACTCCAAGTGAATCTGAAAATCAACACACTGGAACAGGTGTGAAAAAAAGATGTAATCATTGCTATTAATGATGAAAAAACACCCCGTTTCACGTGACTTCAATTAGTGTTACGTTTTTTTAAAACCTAGAAGATTGTTTGTTTGTTTTGGAATTTCGCACAAAGCTACTCGAGGGCTATCTGTGATAGCCGTCCCTAATTTAGCAGTGTGAGACTAGAGGGAAGGCAGCTAGTCAACACCACCCACCGCTAACTCTTGGGCTACTCTTTCCCAACGAATAGTGGGATTGACCGTAACGTTATAATGCCCCCACAGGTGAAAAGGCGAGCATGTTTGGTGCAACGGGGATGCGAACCCCGCGAGTCGCCCGGCTTAACCCACGTGGTCATGCCGGGCCAAACCTGGAAGAATAATCATTCAGCGTTACCAGAAAAATCACGGTTAAATTTAAAAAAAACAACACTTTCTGTTTGTTACTGTACATAAATCTAAGATTTATAAATACCTAAAAAATAAAACAACTTCGAAAATAAGATACGTACCTCATCTTTCTACTTCCAAATCTCCTTATTGAATTACCTAGCTCAATAAGTGATAATTTTTAAATATTATTATTAAGTTACTTCGGCCCGGTATGGCCAGGTGGTTCAGGCATTCGACTCGTAATCCGAAGGTCGCGGATTCGAATCCCCGTCACACCAACCACCGTCGCCCTTTCAGCCGTGGAGGCGTTATAATGTTACGGTCACTCCAACTATTTGTTGGTAAAAGAGTAGTCCAAGAGTTGTTGATGGGTGGAGATAACTAGCTGCCTTCCCTCTGGACTTGCACTTCTAAATTAGGAAGGACAAGCGCAGATAGCCCTCGAGTAGCTTTCCACGAAATTCAAAACAAACCAAAACAGTTAAGTTACTTAATACAAAGAATGATACTTCATACGTTATTTTTGCTTAATCAAGTTAACCCAATCAATAAAAATCGTAAACAATATTTCTTAAGTTTCGTTACTCAATGAATAATAGATGAATGGACATTATTTATATTTTAAAAAGTCACTATATTTCATATCATTGAATGCATTAGGCTGAATATTTTGGAATATGTATTGCAAAAACTTGAGAGGTAGAGTGTGCGTGTGTTTTCTTATAGCAAAGCCACATCTGCTGAGTTCACCGATGAAAATCAAACCCTTGATTTTAGCGCTGCAAGGCTGTAGACTTACCGTTGTATCAGTGGGGTACTTGAGAGATAGATATTTCACATTATTTTAAAACTTAATGCATCTTGTCAAATATGTAAATAGTAGAGCTGTCGTTAAGAGTTTTTGTTTTTATTCTTATCCGTACCGTAGAAAAAAAGTTACAAAATTATTTGAGATGTATTTGCGATTTTAGGGCTCCCAGTTCGTAACGCTAAACACCATGTTTCGATACACGTGGTGGGCATATCACAGATAGCCCATTATGTAAATTAGTGTTTAAGAGCAAACTAAAGAGAGAAATAACTACTTAAAATGAGCATTGATATTAATTAAGCATGAGGACAACGGGAGGAAAAAAAATGCTAATCATATAGTTTAATAAGCAATGTTAGGCATTTTCAAGTTTACATCGACAAATTCTAGAGAACATACCATTAGTGATTTTTATCAAGAAGAAAAAAATGATTATCTGATTGACACATGAATGTAAACCACTGGAAGGACACGTACATGTCCTACTCGTTGTTTGCTGGTTAAAGATCATGTACTTATCTAGCAGGTACATGTATATTTATGGTGTCGTGTACTTGTAGAATGTTGTTAAGGATTACACGTAAACACACGTAATAATCTCACTCGTCATAACACATACATTATCTTTATTTTTATAATGTTCAATGTTATTTTAAAACTGCATAACCCCTCATCTCTTCAAGCTCTTGTTTGTTTAGGGACATTATAATGATGAAATAGTGGCCTGGCATGGCCGAGCGCGTTAAGGCGTGCACTCGTAATCCGACTCGCGCTAAATATGCTCGCCCTCCCAGCCGTGGGGGTGTATAATGTGACGGTCAATCCCACTATTCGTTTGTAAAAGAGTAGCCCAAGAGTTGGAGGTGGGTGATGATGACTAACTGCCTTCCCTCTAGTCTTACACTGCAAAATTAGGGACGGCTAGCACAGATAGCCCTCGAGTAGCTTTGTGCGAAATTCCAAAACAAACAAACAATTATGAAATAGCATTAAATATTTTAGAGACACAATTTTATTAATGCTTCTAAACAACTAAATTAAGTTTTTTTTTTATTATTGCCTGAATATTAATTTAGCCTCACGCATTGGCAGTAAAATAAGGTTGGTTGTTGTCATTGTTTTTTAATTTCGCACAAAGCTACTTGTGGGCTATCTGTAGTAACCGTTCCTAATTTAGCAGTGTAAGACTAGAGGGAAGGCAGCTAGTCATCACCACCCACCGCCAACTCTTGGGCTACTCTTTTACCAACGAATAGTGGGATTGACCTTCACTTTATAACGCCCCCACGGAATAAGGTTGGAGGTTATCCAGAAAACGTCGACAGCTAGGTTGTCATTTGTCGTTGGAGGAGTCATCTTGAAAAGATAATCAGACAATAAAGGTTACAAATTACTTGACACATTTATTATTTAAAGAATGTTTTACGTCATACTCAATGTTCAAGTGTGTTCAGGTACACAGGCTTCAAAGAATATTACTTATAATATTGGCCCAGTATGGACAGGTGGTTAAGGCACTTGACTCGTAATCTGAGGGTTCCGGGTTCGGATCTTCTTCACACCAAACACACCAAACGCCATGGGGCGTTATTATGTGATATTCAATTCCACTATTATCTGGTAATAGGCGGTGGGTGGTGATGAATTTCTGCTTTCCTTCTACTCTTACACTGCTAAATGAGGGACAGCTAGCGCAATAGCCTTCGAGTAACTTTGCGTGAAATTCAAAACAAATCAAACTTATAATAATTCTAAGATACAGAAGATCTTCATGTTCTTCAGAAAGAAGTTCGAGTCTGTTCAGCCTAAACTTATCACTCATTTTAGATGATCATCTGAGTTCCTCTCAAATAAAGTGCCCTGGCTATAGATGTGTCCACTGTCGCAAAATCACACTCCATAATGACAATCCATGGATGAATTACAAGAGTGATGGTCAATTTCCACTAAATAGTCCAAATTTTGGCGGTGGGTTATGTTGACTAGATAAATTTCGTATGTATCACTTCCAAATTATGGACGGGAAACGCGGGTAACCCTTATTGCCAGCTAATAAGAACTGCTAATTTTAAGTAACTTCAGTTAGATTAATAACTAAAATTACCATTACGGCCGTTTAAGATTTTTAAGCTTCGAATAGAACAATGTTTGTTTGTTTTACTGATAAATCCAACGAGGCAAAATGATGTTTATACACTGTTTATAGACACTTTTAAATAATTAAACATATTTTCGTATTATCAGACGTGAGGTTCCAAGCTAATGATACTGTTTCGGTGAGGTTTTAATGTAGCATTGTCTTTCAAATAATGGGTATACAACCTTCCCATCCCATTTCTGAAGAAGTCAGGTTCACATGTAGAGCCCCCCAGTGGCTCAGCGGTATGTCTGCGGACTTCCACGCTAAAATCCGGGTTTCGATACCCGTGGTGGGCAGAGCACAGATAGCCCATTGTGTAGCTTTGTGCTTAATTCAAAACAACAAACAAACTGTACATAAAATATATCATATTGTTTTATTTGTTTACACTAAAAATGTGAAAAAATGTGTTTAAATGCCATTAATGTGTCGTCCTAATATCGGTTCTTACAAATTTCATAAATAATGAATCGTTATAAGACTTTAGTTACATTTTCGTTATTTGTGCTGAAAGACATCTTCTTTCATTTGACTTTATAATGGCTGCATTGTATTGTTTTTGGCGCTCTAGGCATTTTTGTTGGTATTCCAGAACAGCGTTTCTCAGCCCTTTAGATACGAGGTGCTAACTCGCTGCCTCTCTAAAACTATTGCGGACTAAACTTCAGGTATAACGAAAATCATTCGTAATTTGCACCAAAATATTTTGTTTGTTTTTGCGAATTGTCACGGATGGGTAGTTGAGGAACACCGCTTTATAATACATTCGATATATTTGAAAAGCTGTATGTTGTGTTCAACATTTCCTGTGAAAAAAAAATGTCATTTTACTGTCAATTGCGCACATTTTTTTCTTTCTAAAATTATTTGATATCGTAGATGTTTTATTTCTATTTATTTCCATTGGAAAAGAGAAAAAAATGTTAAACCCGAAAGCAATTAATGAAAAACTCGTAAGTGAGATGGTGCTACATAGGGTCACTCTAACGTTGTACTTCCCTGTAATTACATGTTAGCCGATGTTTTCTCATGATTTGTGTTCGATTTTCTGAATAACTTGAAAACATTTCACTCCACTGACCGAAAAAGTATGAGAAATTGACAGTGAAGCATGGTGTAACAATGTAACCAACAAAAAGTATGAGAAATTGACAGTGAAGCATGGTGTAACAATGTAACCAACAAAAAGTATGAGAACATGACAGTGAAACATGGTGTAACCAACAAAAAGTGTAAAAAATTGACAGTGAAATACAAATCGGAAAACTGATATTTTTTGCTCTAGTCAAATAGCGGTACAGCGGATTTGACAGAAGTACAGAAGTCTACGGATTTACAACGCTAAAATCAGTGATCCGATTCCTCTCGGTGGATTCAGCAGATAGCCAGATGTGGCTTTGCTATAAGAGAAACACGCACACCCTCAAATAGGTATGCAAATTATCTCAAAATATAAAGAATAATCAATGAACCTGCTTTCAGTTTTGCTTCGATTTGGTGTATTACATTTTAAACAAATACCAGACACTTCACTGGTGGGTGTCATATTGCAGTTTCTTTACGTTAGGAACATTACCGTTTCTCATTGCTTAAATAGCTACATTACAAAGTTTCTGTCGTACGATTTGAAAGTCGAGCCATTTTTCAGTACACGAATACTCGAGTTAGGGAAGCTGATATTGGCCTCGCTATTTAAGTTACATTGTGTGTGAATTTGAGCGAATTTATTAGGTTTGCTTGGTTTGTGTAGAAATTATTTGCGACGTTTGACACGATTTTGCTGTTGTTTTTAACTCAGTAGTTTATTTAACTCATAATAAACACAGCAATATAGAATATTAACTTCACTGAGAAACTGCCTTTGTTGTAAAGTTTAAGTTTTCGGTGTTAGTGCAGGGAGATTCGATTCCACTTTTTAGGGATTAATATATTTTGTAGGTGTGTTTGTTAAATTTCGCACAAAGCTACACGATGTCCCTAATTTAAAAGCGATAGAAGCTAGTCAACACCATCGACCGCCGATTATTTACCAACGAATAGTGGGATTAACTGTATTGTTATAACACCCTGAAGGCGTTTGATAACGGGATTCTATTTAAGCTTATATATTTAAATTATACTACGTTTAAAATTGACTAACTTCTCGTTGATGCATTAATAAAAGCAAGTTTATTTTTGCCTAACCCAAATATCATTAGTAGTGGTAATTTTGAAACTTTAATACTCAAATTTTTTAGCGTTTGGAATGATTCAAAATGACACAGATACCTCAACCTCTCTATTAGTGACAACATGCCAATGACTATTTCATTTATACCAGTCTTTAACTTGATATGTGATGAAATTATTAGAAGAAACTCTAAGGTCGACGTAGCTGCTTTCTTTATTTTCAGTATTAGCAATACTCATTATTCTTTTTATCTCGTAAACCTTTTGACATCTGCTCAGATTTTTATTCTGTTGAATCTAATCCCACTAGCAAAGCGGAAAAAGCACTTTTATCCACCCGTTCAGACCTGTTCGAGTTATTTAGTAAGAAACAAAAGGTGCTGGTTCCTTTCAAATTTCGTGCAATGTTACTCAAGGGTTATCTGTTCTAGCTACCCTAATTTAGCAGTGTAAAACGAGATGAAAGGCAGCTAGTCATCACCACCCGCCGCCAACTCTTGGGCTACTCTTATACCAACGAATAGTGGGATTGATTGTCACGATATAGTGCCTCCACGGATGAAGAGCAGGTAAGTTTGGTATGAAGGGGTTTCGAACCGCCGACACTCATGTTACGAGTCGAATGCCCTAACCACCTGGCTGAGTCAGGCTCGTAAAAGAAGTAGGCCTCTTTACAATTATTGTTATGTCATTACAATCTTTTCAACGTTATTGTTACTCTTGATCGATATATGGTTCAAACGCACTGTCTGCTATCCAAGACGGTGGACAACCTATTTGTGATGTCAATTGTAAGCTCTTCACAACTTGGGGGTTGCTTTAATCCAATAGTAAAATTTGAGCTATCTTCCATAACACAAAAATTTAAAATTGCGAAATGCGATTTATTTTGGCTATTTATTGTAAAATAATGGGTTGATCACAATATTTAAAACATATCTAAACCATACACGGCCACAGAGTAAAATAAGATTTGCTTCAAACTGTTATCGGTTATTGATAATAATTAACAAGACATAAACACAGAAAAACCTTCTCTTAACCACCTACCTGTGCTATTTATTTATTAAATTTCTATGATTTTTAAATACTATCACTAATTAAATTTATATTTTCAGTTTATATCTGTTTACTTTAAATAAAAACCTTTAATTTTAGTTCTCTTTAACCTGCCGTAAAACAACATAAGTTTGCAAACCACCCCAGCAAAAAGATCGTTAATCAGAATTGTTCAAAATTCGTGACGCAAACGCAAACTAACGTAGCAGGGGTTTAGCTTAGAGAGAGAGAAATCTGAAAAATTCTCTCTCCAAATGGGGTAATTAGGAACGTTGTGGTTCCTCTTCGTCCCCTTTCGTGAAAGATTATTGAAATTAGTACTCCAGCGGCTCAGCGGTATGTCTGCGGACTTACAACGCTATAAACCTGGTTTCGATACCCGTGGTGGGCAGAGCACAGATAGCCCATTATGTAGCTTTGTTCTTAATTCAAAACAACAACAATCTAAGATTTATAATCTACCTCTAAGATAAATGTATGACCTATACACTACTGGTCAAAATCTTAAGGATAATGAGCACAAAGAAAAAAATATGCATTTTGCGTTGTTAAACTCAACCGTTTATTTGAGTAGAGCTTCAATAGACGAAAATAAGAAAAGGGAAAATAAAAATAAAAACTTTTATTATTTAATAGGGAAAATGTGAACACTATGAAATTAGCCTAAATACTAGCCGGTCAAACGTTTAAGACCATACAAAAAACGAAATGCCCAACAAGAGGTTTCAGCAGTGAGTTGCACGGCCATCATTGCGAATAACTTCAAACATTCCCTTTAAGTAACAGCTGGAATTTAGGTTTGGATTAAAAGACAAAATTTTCACGCCCATCGCTGCTGGTGATGGAAAATTACATTACAAGCCCTCCATACGTACGAACATAAGTTACTGAAAACAAGAAACTCAAATATAAAGTGATCAATGGTACGATAACTACAAAAACGATTGTTCGAAACAGAACCGTAGACACGTAGTTAAAAAAACTTTGCATGAATTACGATATACTTTTGCGACCTAAATTTTTTGTCTAGCACGCTTCAGTCACGAAATGACGTATAACGCTAATATAAAATTAAGAACACATCATGAGTTTTGACAGTAATGCCTTGTTGTTTTTGAATTTTTGGCTGTTTTTTTTATATAAAAGTATACTAAGTTAGGTAATAAGTAATACGGCCAGTACACCACTAGTGTAGCATTAGATAAAATTGGCAGATACCTTTATTAATGAATTAGGTTTCATAGCAACAACAAAGTAATCGCTGTTGGCTTGATTTGTTTGGTTTAAGTTTCGTGCAAAGCTACACGAAGGCTATCTGTGCCAACCATTCCTAATTTAGCAGTGTAAGACTAGAGGGAAGGCAGCTGGTCATTACCACCCACAGCAACTCTTGGGCTACTTTTTTACTAACGAACAGTTGGATTGTCAGTCACTATATAACGCACCCACGGCTATAAAGGGCAAGCATGTTTGGTTTGACGGGGACTCGAACCTGGAATCCTCAAATTACGAGTTGAGTGCCTTAAACCTTGATCATGCCGGGCCTCGCTTTTGGCACGAAACTAAACGATTTTCCAAAAATCATTTTTGATAAATAAATGACCTTAAACGACGTATATATATATACGCAATAAATATATTACGTACTTTATTCTCATTTCGTTTAAGTTTGTCTATGAGCTAATTATTAACATGCCCGAATTGCGAATCCGGATATTCAAGGTTTCGAACCCGTTGCCACAAGAAACGTTCCATGCAGATTTCACTAATCGATCAAACAAGCATATTGTTTTCTTTAATCTATTAGTTCAAAATTAAGGACAACTATATGCAAATAGTTCTTGTTTAGCTCTGCCCGATATTTTGAAATTGCCAAAACCACTCGATCTATAAATACATTTTAAGGTTTAGACTTAGATTAATTTATTTTTACACTTTGCTTAGAATAACTTTCTAATATTAAGTTTGTATTTCCAGCATCATTTAATTTATTTAAACTAGGTTTTATATTCAAATATGTGAAATGTCTCAATGAGCTTGGCACAAATTAAAATCATGAATAAACTGAGGTCAAATAAGTAGATGAAAATGTTGACGATGGGAGCGCGGGGAACTGCTGAAAATAATGGTTACAGAAGTATTTGGACGAGAGTATGCTAATATTTATAAGATTTTCTTAGACTGAAATAAAATTTTTCAATTTTTATTTTGTTGATGAAATAGCAAATGTGTCTCTGTAACCGCATGTAATGTAGTTCACTTGCTTAAATGCAAACTAAACACAGAGAAGAATTATTGGACGATAACAATTATATACACATGTATTGTTCAATTATAACTCGCGTATTTGAATAATAACTCTGCTACTCACTTGCAAATCTCTTTACACAATTCTTGTGACATTTTTGTATAAGCTAATCACAAATTAATTATAGGCATTTTAGCTTCAAAGTTGGATTTCATCTGGACAATAATCATTTACCAGTAACACCTGTCTTCGATCTCGAAGTTCGTCATAATGAACCTGTCAGAGAACCAAAGTTTAATGCGTGTTTGTTTTCTTACAGCAAAGCCACGGCGGGGAATCGAACCCTTGATCTCCGCGTTGTAAACCCGACGACATACGGCTGTACTATCGGTGGGCCTAAAATTTAATTATAAAAAGGCATATAAAATTATTAAGATGAACTAAGAATACAATGTATGAATAATAGAGACCCATACATCAAAAGTCAAATTAATACACTAAGCAACAAAGTTCGAAATGAAACACTTGCTTGCAATAAAAAAAACCAACACTCCCAAGTAATTACTGGACACACCTGAACCAAGTTACTATCAAACAAAACAGGGCGAAACTTATTTGACCTTAAATTATAAAAATAAAACAGGTGTACAAACATACGAATCGCAGAAGTTTTAAAAGAACAATTATGAAAACCATTTAAAACTCATAAAGATTCAGATACGGACACGCTCTATTTAATTGTTACATGAATCAAAGCAAACACACATTCACATCAAATTTCTCAGCTGTTTCAGTTAATCTCCGAAATTCAAATATAGGTAATAATAATTATGCAAGCACACAGTAATGAAAACAGAAGTAATTACGTCTATAACACATATAAGAAAAAACAAAGCTCCAGGTGAAGATGGTATAAAAATCATTCTCGTCATAAAGAATACTTGGGAATTGTTTGAACATCTAACAACATTATTCAGTTCATCCATCAACTCTGGCTACATCCCAGACTCTTGGAAGCAACCACACGTTTTTGTGTTTCTAAATCAGGTGAATGAACTAAGGAGTTACCGACCAATTAGCCTGACTCGCTGCATAGCAAATTTTGGAAATAATAATACGCTTTCCTAGAGATTTCACAAATGAAATTGGTGAAGTTCAAAACTGTTTTAGCAAATTTCGACATACAATAGACAATTTAGTTAGATTAACTGAAACACAATAAATGTTTGAAGCGGTAGAATGCACCATTTTTGCCTGATTTCTCCATAGAGTGTTTATGTTTTTCTCATATAAAAGCCATATCAGACTCTTCTGCTGAGCCCATCGAGAGGAATCGAACCCCTGATTTTAGCGTTGTAAATCCAGAGACATATCGCTGTACTAGCAGGGAGCTCTCAATAGAGAGAAATCATTCAGCACTTTATGACTTAATAGTTTAAGATATCAATTGAAACAAAGGGATTTACCGACAGGTGTTATTCGCTGATTGTCCACCTTTTTGGTGACAGAAAATGTGGAGGGATTTTACTCCTAAGGCAAGTGTTCAGCAGGGATGGTTAGTTAGCCCTATCCCTTTTTTTTTCATCATGTATGTAATGATATGCAATTAGAAGATCCTTATTTTAATCGAATTTACAATTCGCAGACGATGTAGCAATATGGAAAACCAACCCCTTCGAGTGCAACTTCAAACTTACAACCATTTTAAAATTAAATGGTGTGGTTTTGTCAAAAATGCAGAAAAAATAAACTTTCCAAAGACCTAATGTAATCCTATTTCCATAATTAATAAAAATTCATAGAAACCTTTTTGCATTATACTTGTACGGAACCCTTTTAGACGTCGTAATATCATAAAAACTTCTTGAAGTAATGTATGATTCAAAATTAATTTGGGAAAACGCATAAATCAAATCCGAAATAAACTATAGCAACTAGTAAACTATACCAAAAGATTAACTGGTTAAAAACACAAGAGCCATACGGGAAAATTTCATTAAAATTGTAAACGATACATACAAATACAGGTATTATTATCCTGTTCTGCTTGGATTAATGTAATACCAAAATATATAAAGAAATTCCAAACAAATATACAATAAGGAAATTACTACGCAAAATGCAGTATTCCTAGTACGCAGATCAACTGACCTACATTTCATGCATAAATATGCAAATATAGAACAAATCCATTGCTCATTCAAATATAGTGATAAAAGTCAGCATGAAAACGAGACACTAACCTCAACAGATCTGTACATAATAATGGATTATGATGGTCCTATTATCCATCTCCACTCAATTTAAGAATAATAATAAGTGCACCTGCACTACATCACAAAATATCGCTTAAAATTAGATATCACAAATGTAATTGGAAGGGATATTATGTGTGAAATATACGTATTGTGACTATTTCAAGTTAAAGGTGGTATTTTACTATTGACTTGTTTGTAAAGAGAAGTTGTAATAGATTTATTGGTGTATATTTATTTAAGTGCCTACGTTTGTTTCAGTACAGTTGTATTATGTATGTAACGTATATTGTTGGATGCATATTGCGCAAGTTCCGACTATGTTGTAAAGTTGTAGAATGTTCTTGAGAGTAAGAATCAATAATATTTGTTTTACAAAAACGCTAACGTATTTTGTAACATTTCGCGTGATTGGTATATAAAACCGACGTGCCGAGTAGTAGCAGTCAGCTACAGTCAGTGTGTTATAGGCCTCAGAAGCTATAATTCTTATTAACACCTATTAACTGTACCAGGAACAGGTGTTAATAAACAGTTCAACTTCAGTGAATTAACATTGGTATTTCTACAAGGGCAATAAATATTGTCACCAGTTAAACTTACGCGTGCTTCAAGCAATCATAAAAAAATATACAAGAGTATCACAAAAAAAAAATAATTGGCTCTCAGTGAACGTCGTTAAAATATTCAGTTCTAGACCAGATATAAGAAACTGTATTGTTTATAAGTTTGTAAAACTCTTGTATACAAACCATCATTCGTAATAAGTATAAGTAATAACCATTATTATAAATTGTGTTATTTTTGTTTGCGAGTTAAAATATATTTGTATTAAGAACAAATGTCATAAATTTGACATGTATTAACATTCAGTTAACTTCTGATTAAAATTAAAATTTCCGACTATTTGAAATTGTAATACTAACTTGTGTAACGTAATAAATCGAAGATTCGTCTAAATAAAAAAAAGTAGTAAAATAGCATTAGATAGTTTTAGCACTGTAATTATGGACACAGCCCTGAAGAGGGAAGTAAAATCAATATTTCAACGATTTCGCGAATGTAATTATGGACACAGCCCTGAAGAGGGAAGTAAAATCAATATTTCAACGATTTCGCGAATGTACAGGGTGGTCGCTAGAAAAGTGGAAAATTTGTCAAACAGCTATTTATTTTTACAAAGAATAACTTTTACAAAGTTTTTTAAAGACATGTGTTATATTACACTCAGAGATGCTCAAAATGCATTTTATGATATTAAAATCATGCATTTTATTCATGATGTAAAGAAATCAAAATAGAAATGAGTCAGCGCGCATTTTATTCATGATCTCATCTGACCCTCAAATTTTCCGCTTTTCTAGCAACCACCCTGTATATAACAATTTAATATACAAAAGTGAAGAGTTTTTTTTTTAATTTCACGCAAAGCTACACAAGGGCTATCTGCGTTAGCCGTCCCTAATTTAGCAGTGTAAGACTAGAAGAAAGGCAGCTAGTCATCACCACCCACCGCCAATTCTTGGGCTAATCTTTCACCAACAGAATATTGGGATTGATCGTCACATTTTAACGCTCCCACAGCTGAAAGGGCGATTCGAACACACAACCCTCAGATTACGAGTTAAACGCCTTAACCCAATGACAGCGCCAAGTTTTATAATGGTTTTTTTCTTTTCACTAAAAGCATTATATTCATCGCAGATATGTTTAGCATTAAAGTTAAACTATACGACTCTTATGTTATCTCTTGGATCCTTCGTTTGCTTTCTATCTTAAATATATATAATGTATATATGTACATAATTTTAATCAGGTCTATAATATAATTAAATTCTTTACCCTTTCTTTTTGTTTGATAGCCCGACATGACCAGGTGGGTTAAGGCGTTCGACTCGTAATCTGAGGGTCAAGGGTTCGAATCGCCCTTTCAGCCGTGAGTGCGTTATAATGTGAAGATCAATCCCACTATTTGTTGGTGAAAGAGTAGCCCAATAGTTGGCGGTGGGTGGTGATGACTAGCTGCCTTCCCTCTCGTCTTACACTGCTAAATCAGGAACGGCTAGCGCAGATAGCCCTCCAGTAGCTTTGCGCGAAATAAAAACAAAACAAAACTTTTTGTTTGCTCTTGGAGATCGACACGTTAAAAACGCTGGAACTCAAATAAAAATATTGTAGGAGCTGTTAATTTATTTTTCTTGCTTGCTTGTTTCGTGGAAATATTTATTACGAAAGGGTTTGAGAACGAAACCAAAGAAGAATAAAACAAATCCGTTTTTTAATATTCAACGATCCTGAAACTCAAAGATATAATAATAAACAGTATAAATTTAACCGTGCTATGTTTATGTCAATAATATATCACAAATTTTTAGTACAAACGAAAACGTTATTCTATTTGATTTTGGATTTTGTGTAATAAAAAATGTCATGGGTTTCAGAAAGTTTGCATCTAAGAAATATAATTGACAAATGATTTTCAGGCTTAGAATAAATATACTTTTGTCCTGTTTAAAATTTCATTCGTCATTTGAAGCTTCTAACAAAAATAATAAATTTGTGAAGAAATACTTAATAATAAATTTGAAAATATAACCCCCCTCCTCCACAGAGCCTCAGCAATAAGATTGAAGGTTTATTTATAATTCTCTAAAAGTAATGTTGCGATAAACGTGGTGGAAACAGCACAAATAATCCATTGTGTAGCTCTCTGTTTTAGAACAAGCAATCAGCTTATTGGAGCGTACAGTGTATACGTTCAAAACTTAGATTTCGGAAACTACCGCACAGATTACCACCGGTCAAAATTCGGTAATGTTTTCATAACTAGGTAGTATTTTTATAGCTGAGTAATAAATAAAACAATTTAAATTTCCACAAAAATAAAGTATTTCAGTTTTAACCAATAAAAATTAGAAAAAGAAGCAAGTTTCAAATATAAAACAATGAAAAAAAATTTTTTTTAATTATTACGTCTGTAGAGAAATACTTCAATAAAATCTATTCTGGACTTTAATGCTGTGAAAATAGTTCATTTTAAAGCAAAGACTTCAGTAAAATTATTTTTATCGTTAAAAGTAAACATCATTGAATGTCAAGCCCGAGCATTTTGTTGTGGAACTGTCAGACAATTCCAGAAACGGTTGTAGGCCCAATAGCCTTCCGAAAGAACTACCAGTTTATAAAGGGCAGGTATTTCTGCTAGTATTATTAATTCTGCTTTCTGCATGATTACTTTGTATTCGCGCATCAGGTACCACTGATGCCTGAGACTGAGTGCTTATTACAGCCGACATGTTCGAAAATAATAACTTTTGTAGCTCCAGATGTATAATTTATCTCATGTAAAAAAGACAAGTAAACAGTTATATTCGAAATCCGTTTTTTAAAGCCTTTGGTTTATATTGAAGAATCTAAATCATATTTTAAAAGACGACAAACAGTTTCAGGGAGAAAAAAATTGACCCGACAATTACAGATTTAGGCTTACATCTTTTTCGAGATCTATCATCATTACAGGTTACAAACCGCGATTTTTAACCCGTAATGCATATCTACAGGTTACAAAATTCTTCTAAATCCAATGATGCTATTTAATCCCCCAAAAAAGAAGAGATAAATGGTTAAACATTTTTTGTATTCATTCTCCCATAGAACTAAGTTCGAGCTCTTCACGAACGTTCTGAAATTCTATCGGTACTCTAAGAAAGGTAAAAGATAATAAAGAACCAAATCCCATCAAAGAGTTCGGTCATTAAACACAAATCAAAAACAAGATGAGCCAAAAGAAGAAGAAAAGACAAGCAGTTGAAGCAGGTGTTTCGTTATCAATCCTGCACTCGTTCAAAGGTCGTCTTTGAAATGATGAAAAAAAAAGAAGCAACAGGCTGGAAAAAGGTGCACTCATCAATGAAATGTAGCCGAGACTGCAATTTTCAAAGAATCATAAAACTTTGAATATTTATGCTAAAAAAAAACAACAACAACAACTAAAACACTCTTGAAAATGTTTTACACTATTGTAGTTTAGTGTTAAATGTCCTATTTCAATGTTCAAATTCTGGAGTTAACATTGCGCAGAAATTGGCAATATATAAGGAGATCATCTCGAGTCATGCATTGGGTGTTCGATGACAAGAGCAAAAGGAATTCAAAACTAAACAATTGAAATATGTTGGAGGCATTATTTTACAAACCTAAGCAATTGAACACTGTAGATATTGTTCTGTGAACAAAGTAATAAATTCAGGGTAAATTATTACAGCATATAATATGAACTGAAAACAGGTAATTTACTTAAATCGCAGCGAAAGCTGTTTGTTTGTTTTTGGAATTTCGCACAAAGCTACTCGAGGGCTATCTGTGCTAGCCGTCCCTAATTTTGGAGTGTAAGACTAGAGGGAAGGCAGCTAGTCATCACCACCCACCGCCAACTCTTGGGCTACTCTTTTACCAACGAATAGTGGGATTGACCGTCACATTATACACCCCCACGGCTGGGAGGGCGAGCATGTTTAGCGCGACCCGGGCGCGAACCCGGGATCCTCGGATTACGAGCGCACGCCTTAACGCGCTCGGCCATGCCAGGCCTTCGCAGCGAAAGCTATAAGTTCATTCCTGAGAATTTCGGCTTTCTATTGGTTATAAGAAATGAAATGTAATTCAATTTGTCAGCAAGCGGTAAACCAATACATTCAGTGTTGAGTGGGCGTGGCTTTCTCATTTAATTAAATATTTGTAAATATATATATATATATATATATATACCAGGTTACGCACGTTTATAAAACATCTAGAGAACAGTCTGTGTATATTTTTGACACATTAGTTTACATACTTCATGGAATTTAAACAACAATTAGTTCAAGGTATGTTTATGTCTCAGTAAAAATGTCCTGGTACATTTACTTATATTAAGTATTCAGGTGACGTAAGCCATATAGCAGTGCAAACATTTTTGGCGCGACGCGGCGGCGAACCCGCGACCCTCGGATTACGCACGCCTTACGCGCTTGGCCATGCCAAGCCATGCCTTGGACCAATGAGAAGAGTTACTGTTACCGTAAATTTGGCATACGAATTTGCAAGATAGCCAGTTACACTGAGGCTCGGCATGGCCAGACGGTTAAGTTACTTGGCTCGTAATCTGAAGGTCGCGGGTTCAAATCTCCGTCACATCAAACATACTCGATGTTTTGGCCGTGGGGGCGTTATAAAGTGACGGTCAATCCCACTATTCGTTGGTAAAAAATAGCCCAAGAGTTAGCAGCGCGTGGTGATGACTAGCTGCCTTCCCTCTAGTCTTGCACTGCTAAATTAAGGACGGCTAGCGCAGATAGCCCTCGAGTAGCTTCCTCTTTCTTTTGCGAAGCTGTAATACAAGTATAAAAAACTTATAAAAGTACAAGTGTCGTATCGCTCGTTACAAGAAGACCACCAATTGTGTAAAGTGTGTCAATAATGATACATACAACTGGAAAATGTTCCCAGATGGTGTTTCCTGACAATTTATGAAAAAAGAGAGCAAACAAAATATGTTTGAGATTTTTTTTTTGTAGACACATTTCCTTGCGTATTCTGGGTTTCGGAACTAGTAAAAGAAATTTTGAATGCAGAATATTATTCTGCAAAGTGCATTGACTCAACGACTTGTCGGTATAGTGAAGAAAACTATTATAATTCTTACTAAGACTCCTACTTTAATGCAGAAATATTAACATAATAATAATCGTATGTTTAAAAGCATAAGGCCTAATAAGCATTACGATAGTCGTATTGGTTACTTTAACAATAAATATAGTCAATATTTATTGGTCCACTACGCAGCCGAACTATTGAAAAGGTGTCGTATCAAAGTATAACGGCTGTTGCCCTGTATGTAGATAGTAACAAAAGGTTAGGACTATTACATGTTGATACAACACCTTGTCGAAAGTTCCGTTATGTATTGGACCAATAAGTTATGGTCACAACGACTTGTTATAAACGCTTTGATGATCATGGTTGAAAATAAACCATTTGATAATCAAGAAGCCATGTGCTTCATCACCTCGCCCTCCCAAAAGTAAAACATGGGAGAAATATTATGGACGAATAAGCACAGACAATGAGTATGTAAACAGAATTGTTCTGAGTATGTGATGAAAGACATTGGAATAGCAAATATAAACAATCACATTTATACATACAGAACGTGTAGCAGTTACCACATCTACGTACACAGACACGTTTATAGATACAGAACACATTATATTTACCAATACAACGATATATGTGTGTGTACATATATTTACATGGTATTTACACCATGGTAACACCGACAGCAATGGTTAAAATAAGTAAAATAAAAAACCAACTTGACGTTCAAAAGGTCATCAACAACAAACAATGTTTTTAATTCTGACGTGAACTGAAATTAGTTTACTTGGGCAGAACAATCACTGGGTAAATTAAAACGTGACATTCACCATAATGATCTGTTATTGAAATCATGTAAACCAACGTGTCATTCACCACAGTAATCTCCTGCTGAAATCATGTAAACCAACGTGTCATTCACCACAGTAATCTCCTGCTGAAATCATGTAAACCAACGTGTCATTCACCACAGTAATCTCCTGCTGAAATCATGTAAACCAACGTGTCATTTACCACAGTAATCTCCTGCTGAAATCATGTAAACCAACGTGTCATTCACCACAGTAATCTCCTGCTCAAATCATGTAAACCAACGTGTCATTCACCACAGCAATCTCCTGCTGAAATCATGTAAACCAACGTGTCATTCACCACAGTAATCTTCTGCTGAAATCATGTGAACCAACGTTGGATTCACTACAATAATTTGCTACTGACATGTGTGATCCAACGTGTGTTCACAACAATGATCTACAACTGGACTTATGCGAATCGACCTTACACATTCATAGATCTTTTAGAATTTCTGCAACACAGACAAAAACTATTACTGATAAGAAAATGATCCAGATGGACGTCAAATATAAGTTGTAAGTGACCAGTCAGTGTGTCTCGTAGAATACAAGTTACTCTTGATGTGAAAAGGGTTGAAACCAGTACTAAGGAGAGATTTTTATAAGTGACTAGTTAACACGTGTCTCTAAAATTAATATTTTTATTCATATCAATCTAATTGAAATTGAAAACTCCTATGATCTGAACGATATACTTATACTTAACACTGTTAAAAAGCTAAGAGGATCTTCGTATATCTCTAACGTTAATAGACTGCAATTTGAAAGCTAATCACAGGGAACTAGTTTCTACTCTTTAGAGGTCACTTCAACACTTTATCCACTTTATATATAAAGACAGCAAATACCTGGATACAGTTTTCTCTAAACATAATTTATTCATATAGAGCGATCATGTTTTCATACAGAACGATTATATTCTCACGCAGAACAGTAACATTTTATGTAAAAGAATTCTTGTTTCTATATGGAATACCAGCAAATAATAACTCAATGAATGAACTCAGTTTGATGTTTAATTAAAAATCTTTTCATACGCGCAGCACGAGTTATGTAACATTCTTAAAACTGAAAATTATTACTATCTGATAAATCAATAAATTTAAGAATAAAAGGGTCTCAACTTCCCTGTCGTTTCGGGATATTTGTGATGTCTAAGTGATGATTTATTATTAGTTTGCCACTAGCCGTGTGTAAGTGAAATAAACTGAGCGATACTTGTTAAACAACATACAGTTACATCTGCAGAACTAAGCGGTTCTTATAACATAAGTAAACAAACATGTCGCTGACAAGATGTGTGCGAGTATAAACAAAGATGGCGTCTATTCCCTTAGTGTATATAAATTGTTGTTGTTGTTTTGAATTAAGCACAAAGCTACACAATGGGCTATCTGTGCTCTGCCCACCACGGGTATCGAAACCCGGATTTTAGCGTGTAAGTCCGCAGACATACCGCTGAGCCACTGGGGGGCATATATAAATTGAAGAAACAAATCAAACTGTACTAGGTTAAACTTTGTTTTACCAAGTACATACTACAGTGTGTCACAAGCTCTACAGTTAACGTGATGACACAGATAATCCACAAGTGGATTATCAACTATTACGTAAAAGTATTTCTAGCCATATGATATAAGGCATTTCTTGGGGAGAAGATACGAAAATATACACGTCTGGCTGGATCTTAGCGAACCAGTTAGAAACAAGATGTTCAGACTGGGAATGAAGTTCAAACATCAAAATGCAACTACTGCAGACAAGTATTATTGTATCGCTCTGAAATAATTCACTGAAAAGAAAATGATAAGGTATTTAACGAAATTGTTAGGTGCTCACTACAAAAAAGTCTTAGTGCAAACCGTTCACTGCTGGTTGAAATAATCAGTTGAAAAGATAAAATAGGAGGCTATCAATGTACAAATAGACATGTTCTACAACGGCAAGTGAAGTGTCCTTTGAAGTGGACATTTCAAATAATAAATTATAAGGTGCTCAATGTACAAACGAGCAACTCGTATAACGAACGGTAGAGTGTATTTTGATCTAGACAGGATATTAATGAGATGAATATGTAACTAATATAAGTTACATGTTGTGCGAGTGCTGGTAGCACCAAGGTCAGTTAGGTGTGAAGCGAAAGAGTTATGTTTGATCAAGACGCCCAAAGGGGTTATGATCAAAAGTGAAAGCATCAGTTAGTTATAAAGCCGTTTTTTTTGTTTGTTTCATTGATGGTGAAACAAGAAAGTTCAGTAAGAATAGGCCTAACTTAGTGCTGTAGTTTTCCTCGTTCATAGTTTCAACTGACACACAAACACAGCTACATGTCTTTTTTATTTTTGTTTTTAGAATAATTGAAAAATGGCAGGATGAGTTTCTTTAAATTAAGTTTTAATTGGAGAAAGTAAGGCTAAGTTTACAAAAAAAATTATTTCAAGTGATGAAACTTTGTACCAACTGGGTATTCTAGTTATACGTTTGAATGTTCCTTATATTTCTAACATGAGTGATTTTAAAGGTTCTTGGGAATAAATACGGTACATTGCATGTTGGCTCATCACATTAAAGTACTTATATATATGTTTGCGCTCATATAAAAAAACCATAAGCCAGATGTAAGCGCCTCATGGTGAGAAACAAAAGTAAAATGGAAAGAAATAACGTCTATCTTTCAACACTTTGAATTTACTCAACAATAAGTAAAAGAAAATGAAGTGATGTAAAATTTCAATGTTTCAAGTATTCGGAGTTCAATAAATTAAAAACAACAACAACTAAATTTTCTCATTACCCCTTCGTTGCCCAGTCATGGTGTGAAAATAGTAGAAATAATATCGGACAATTTCCCTTTTACGAACTCTGAACTCAGTGTGTTGTCAAAATGATGACTTCATTTTGTACCCACATGCGACCAAACGGATGGATATTCTACAAAGGTCGACATAGAAGAATCGTACATATGTTTCTTTCAAAGGCTCATTTTGTCAGTCAAGATTCATAAAAAAATAGTTCTAATCACATTGTGAACATTGATTCTAATGTAACCTTACCCTCAACTACGCTTGGGTTTACATCTTGTAACATCTCTCCTTTGATTCGAAACATCTCACAATTACGAAGACAACTTATAATGTATCTAACACATTCAAATTTACTAAAAATTCTAGATCCAAATTGGTCACCAGTAGAAAAAAAAAAGCCTTCCGATTCCTGACACTATCTTGCTGAAATCAACACTATTAAATTCAAGAATACCTCTAGAAGAACCGACTTTTCCAGATACTTTGCTCTATCCTTTGAGCTCCTGTAAGGACATGCCGTCAAATCTGGAGACAAAGGTAGAACTCGTGTTTGACGAAAAGACCTGCACATTCAACAGACCAACACACAACCAAATGAGTCCACCTTTTACAAACCTTTCCATAAAAAATCGGTTTCTCACGTGAGAAAACTATCAAAGATATACAAGAAGAAGTATTTAGATCTAACCATCTTCCTCTCAAAAATGTTAAACGTTAACATCCTTAACTTGTTTTTTTCTACATGTTATCCAAAATTCATAATGTCTCTGCTTACAATTATTTCACTGAACTCACCTTTGCTTATTTTCACACCCTCCCTACTTATGTTAAAAATAGCGTCTTCGACCCAAATCGTAAAAATCAGTCAGGCTTTACTGCACCCTAAGATTACTTTGAACATCAAGTTAACGTACATATACCTTGCAACGACAGACTTACAGGATTTAGAAGGAGCTACCTACTTCCTCTAAAACTTATTACAATAAAACTAATAAGCTCAGTATTGGCTTTGAATGCTTTTGACCTTTAAAAATAAACATAACAGCAATTATAAATAAAAAAAAATTGTCGGTTATGTAAAAAAATAAATTTATATTACATTCGTCCACAAACTTCTCTGCTTTTTTGTTATCTGGTGTATCGGCGATAATCTACACATTTCTATTGGATACAAAAGATAACTTGAGCTTTTCATTCGCTTTACACTAACTTATCATCCAGTACTTAAATTTACTTCTCAAATTTCAAGTCATATTTATCACTGTTGAGAGTTTCTTACCCACACTTACAGCTACCACACTTTCTACATCTGCTGAGAGCCTTTCGTATCTACACTTTAATGTATTTTCATTATTCTGAAACCCAGCACGTTACTTTAAAAGGTCAATTCATGAATATATGCTCTTACATTGTTTACTTTAGTTGCAAAGCCAAATACACGACTAATTATTTCATATAACAGAGCTATAATGGATAAGGTTAAACAGAACAGCCTCAGTTTATTACCAAGTAATTGGCAAATTTCTAATTTTACAGTATTCTTGTAAACTATATTCTGTAACAAAAAACAGTAAACATGTTGGATTTAGTAAACGAGAAAGAATAATAACTTCATTTACAATCAGTAGGTTTTTTTAATTTATGATTTTCAACTTTTTATTAAGTTATAAATTATATTTATTTCTGAGGGATGTATTTGATGCTTTGTTGAACAGTTTAAGAGTATATTTAACAGTGTAAAATAATTTCTATTTTGTCAACAAATACTTGATACACACGTTTAAATCTCAGACATCGACATGACTTTAGTCTCTTACATTTTATTGCTAACTAGAAATAATATATTTTACTAAAAATGGTATTTTCGCATGTTATGGATTTTTGAAATTCCAGACCTTTGACCTATTGAACTTTCATTCTGCCAGTTTCAAGGCGGGATTGATCATTTGGCCACGTGACAACTTTTTCTGCACTTTGTGTTTTCTAACAATAGAAATTTATCAATTATATTAGATTAATCCTCTTAGACGGTACTAAAACACCTGGATAAGGAAGAATGTTGTGCTGATATAATAATAGACAGGTTTGCTCGAAGATAAGCACAAAACAACACAATAGGCTATCCGTTTTCTGTCCACCATGACTATCGAAACCCGATTTATAACAGTATAAGTCTACACACACACTGCTGTGTCTTTGGGAGGCTAATAATAGATAAGGAAGCAGTAACGTGTAAGCATAAGACAAACGAATGTTTTGTCGAAATATGTAGTATGATCCAACATCAATAAAACTCTTCCTTATGCTTATGAATCGTTGTTTGCCAACCTGTTACCAGAGAGCGTGTTAGGAATTTGAGCAACATAATCTTTGCAGACGTTGCGATTTACGCATAAAAAATGCATTTATAGGCTATACTCTAAAACCACAAAGTTTTATGAATATTACTTGTTTTTTTACGTCGAGTGAACGTTCTGCAGAAAGTGGTAAGTTATTTCAGAAAGTTTATATAATATTAAAGGGATTGATTAAACAGTAAGCAATTCATTTATTATAGCTAGTTCTAAACAAAAATGATTTACTGCCAAGTTTATTAAAGATTTGTTAAAATTAGAAACATAAGTAAAAATGGAACTACAGACATAGATTTCTGGCATAAAATTAGGATTTAAATAAAACATTATAACAAGTAAAACATGCGCTATAAATACTTAAATAAAACATTATAACAAGTAAAACATGCGCTATAAATACTTAAATAAAACATTATAACAAGTAAAACATGCGCTATAAATACTTAAATAAAACATTATAACAAGTAAAACATGCGCTATAAATACTTAAATAAAATTATAACAAGTAAAACATGCGCTATAAATACTTAAATAAAACATTATAACAAGTAAAACATGCGCTATAAATACTTAAATAAAACATTATAACAAGTAAAACACGCGCTATAAATACTTAAATAAAACATTATAACAAGTAAAACACGCGCTATAAATACTTAAATAAAACATTATAACAAGTAAAACATGCGCTATAAATTAAATAAACTTAAACAAAAAATTAAAAAAACATTATAACAAGTAAAACACGCGCTATAAATACTTAAATAAAACATTATAACAAGTAAAACATGCGCTATAAATACTTAAATAAAACATTATAACAAGTAAAACATGCGCTATAAATACGTTTTTATAAAGTGAAACAATAAACCTGTATATTAAATTATTTTCTTGTTACTTAGAGATGTTATCGTGAAAAATTCGTGTCTTTATATAGTGAAACATTAAGCTTGAATTTTATATTATTTTTATGTTACTTAGAGACGATATGACGATTGACTCATCGGTTTCAGGATGATAAATGTAAAAACTTGTGTTACAAAATTTAAATATAAGAGCGAAAACTATATTAAAGTACGTTAAATGTGTAGTACATAATAGAAAATATAATCAGCTATAGAATATTTGTTTTTGAATTTCGCACAAAGCTACTCGAGGGCTATCTGCGCTAGCCATCCCTGATTTAGCAGTTTAAGACTAGAGGGGAGGCAGCTAGTCATCACCACCCACCGCTAACTCTTGGGCTACTCTTTTACCAACGAATAGTAGGATTGACCGTCACATTATAACACTCCCACGGTTGAAAGGGCGAGCATGTTCGGCGCGCCTGTGATGCGAACCCGCGACCCTCAGATTACGAGTCGCCCTGCCGGGCCACAGCTATAAAACAATCATGTAACTGTCTTATTCAATGTTTATAAAAACGAAAGATGAGGTACGAAAAATTGTAGGAGTATTTAAAGTAAATTATTGGCTATATTATTATATTTGCCTCGTTCAACTAATGGATAAATTAAAATGGTGTGTGTTATAAAAATTGACATATGTGATACACTATACTATAAAAATTGTTTCATTCATATACTCGTTACTCGCCCCCAGTAGTAAAGTGATATTTCTGTAAATTTACTACGCTAGAAACCGGGAATCGTTAACCGTAGTGGACGGAGTACATGTACCCCATTGTATAGCTTTGCACTTAACTACAAACAAACGAATAAACTCATTTTAGGACAGATAAATAAATCTAACATTAATGACATAATATCATGTTCTATGGATATAACCTTTCACCATGTTAACTTGGCATCATCAAGTACAGGTTAACCTTGTGAAACGTTGTAACCAGATAATCTGTAATTACCTGATAACAAACATATTTTAATAGTAAATGTTATTTAAAACTATACTATTTATTTAATCTATCACCATCAATTTTTTAATATCAGTTATTATTTTATTGAATATTTAATAATTGTCATACAATGGAGTAAAAAGTTCAAAAACTATATTCTGACTGTTGCCCACATTCCTGTAACTAAACCAACAACCTCAGCTGCTTATATGTAATTGAATGTGGCCACTTTAACTGCTTATATGTAATTGAATGTACCAACTTTAGCTGCTTATATGTGGTTGAATGTGATAATATCACTTGCTCATATGTGTTGAATGTGTCAACTTCAACTACCTATATGCTATTGAAAGATATAAATATAGGTGACAAACTTAAATTACTCCACCTTTTTGAAACTAAACTATATATTCTAAAATAACTTGAGGTAGTCTATACTAACAGTAGAATTGTATTTAAACTAGCTATGTTTCTTAACATGTTCTTTGATAAAGAGTGGTGGTAAAAGTTTCAAATTGTTTTGTTGGATTAGATAAGTTTGCTTCTTTTTTAGGCCAGAGTATACTGCTTGTTACCTGCCGGGATATTTTTTGCGCGTACAAACCCGATTTAAAACTCACCTACAATAATCTAAACTTTCTGCTGTTAAACTTAAAGCATTCAAACTTGTTTCTGTAAAAATGTTGTGAATGAAAGGCAGGGTTTTCTTGATCTACCAGTGAATCAAAGAACATAAACAATGTGTCTCTGTAAAAATGTTATGAATGATAGGTTGGGTTTTCTTGATCTACCAGTGAATTAAAGAACATAAACAATGTGTCTCTGTAAAAATGTTATGAATGATAGGTTGGGTTTTCTTGATCTACCAGTGAATTAAAGAACATAAACAATGTGTCTCTGTAAAAATGTTATGAATGATAGGTTGGGTTTTCTTGATCTACCAGTGAATTAAAGAACATAAACAATGTGTCTCTGTAAAAATGTTATGAATGATAGGTTGGGTTTTCTTGATCTACCAGTGAATCAAAGAACATAAACAATGTGTCTCTGTAAAAATGTTATGAATGATAGGTTGGGTTTTCTTGATCTACCCGTGAATTAAAGAACATAATTTGTTTCTGTAAAAATGTTATGAATAAAAGGTTGGGTTTCCTTGATCTACCAGTAAAACCAGAAAATGGAAAGAAAATAGCAATTCCTGAGAGGGAGGAAGTGGTCAATATTGAACCATACCCTCTCTGGTCCAAAAAACGGACCGAACCCTGATGAAGAAGAACGAAGAACCGAATCCATTAATATAAACAATGTGTTCATGAAAACATGCTGTTGATGAAGAATTGAGTTACGTTGATCTATTAGTGAATCAAAAACATGACCATTGTTTATGGCTATTTGGGTTCCATTGATCTACGGTAAATCCAAAACATGAAAAATATGCATGTGCTGTCTTCTAATTGATAATACCCATTTATTTTTTTCACCTAGTTTGTATTTATGCTGTAAGGTTTATTTTTTATGTTATTTGAGTCAATCATCATTTTATTTTATAGCCGATTTTTCCCGGCCTATAAATATACCCGTAATATGACGTCTCAAAGAAACTTACAACGTGAATAAACTGTTGCTAATTTAATTATAATAAAACTCCTGCTCACGAATCCTTACTTAAAAAACGCAAACCACACGAAATAAAAGTAAGCTATCTATTCAAGTTCTGATTTTTTTCACTGGTACTAAATACAAGAGTCTCTTTAGTTAAAAGAAATTACGATATGAATTGTTATTTCATTATGAACTGTCCACTTATAGTGAACAATTTTCTTTAAGTCGTAGGGGTCACATTTTATAATGGTTGGTGTTCCATTACTAACATTAATAGCGAAACATTGTGTCCACTTATAGTGAACAATTTTCTTTAAGTCGTAGGGGTCACATTTTATAATGGTTGGTGTTCCATTACTAACATTAATAGCGAAACATTGTGTCCACTTATAGTGAACAATTTTCTTTAAGTCGTAGGGGTCACATTTTATAATGGTTGGTGTTCCATTACTAACATTAATAGCGAAACATTGTGTCCACTTATAGTGAACAATTTTCTTTAAGTCGTAGGGGTCACATTTTATAATGGTTGGTGTTCCATTACTAACATTAATAGCGAAACATTGTGTTTCAGAGTTTTGAAAATTTCGGGCAATTCTTTAGCGCTTATTATATGCTCAGAAAAACTTTATTTTGATATAATTTTACTACCGGTTTTCTTCTTTGGGTTTCAGTAGTGTAACCAGTTTTTAGTGAATAAAATCATCGTCCAACGTTATTATTGTTTACTTACCCTGAATAATTATTTAGGTTTCATTGATCACTTACGTTCAGAAATAGACGATTTATGTTTACTCTACTCATCACTGAAGATAATGAAAATAGAACCAAAAACAGCTATGACTTGAATTTTGTCTCATCAAACGTTCGACTCAAAGGAAGCTGGAATGATCCAAACCAGTCATCATCCAATTCTCGCATCTTTTGTGGAACATACTCCTCTCATTCATAAGTAGACTCCAACTTTATTCAAAGAATTAACTGAATGAAATAATAAAAAGGCTGATTCAGGTACTCAGATGTAAAGGTAGAGTATACTAGTGATGTGCAGCTCACGAAACGTGTTTTTTTTTTTTACAATATATATATCTAATGCTTTAGCTTCATCTTGCCATATTCATAACCTGTTTTGACCATAAGCAGTAATACTGTGTTTGTGGATTCAGGGACAGACGTTTTTTATAGGGATCTGGGACTATTAGGTTTGATATCCCACGTTTTCCTCCTCTGAACTGGTGTTTTATTGCACTGTTTCACTGTTGAGCTTCACACGAGTAAGGGTGTTGTTATCACTTAATGTCACTGTCATGATTATAATACCCCTGTAGAGCCATGTCCATTTATGTTCAAGGTCCTAGTGCATACTTTTCTCCATTTTTTATGTTAGAGTCTTACATATTTCGGGACTAAGAAATTAAGCTGGGCTTACTTTATTTTTGAATTGGGTTACACTAAGGCTGTCTGGGCTAGCTGTCCCTAATTTAACAGTGATTGACGAGAGAAAAGGTAACTCCACCTCTTAAGCTGGTCTTTTATCAACGAATAATGGGATTGTCCGTGACATTATAATGAACGTGTTCGATGATGGGGATTCAAACTCGCGTTCCGCGGATTGAGAATCGAGCCCTCTAACCAACAGGTCATGCCAGACAAAAAAGATTACCGGTTTGGTGGTTGTTGAAGTCAAAGATAAACACTGGGCTATCTGTGCTCTGCCCACTACTGATGTATTGGGTCAAGCTATTGGAGTACATTGCACTACAATAGCTTGACCCAAAATTTAAACCAATCTTTTCCCCTCTTTAGTGGAAATAAGTGAAGTTAGTGACAACATACGAATGAACATTACCCCACAAAAAGGAACAAAATTTAATATACTGTGAATTATGTAACAATGAAAGAAGGGTTATTACTTAAAATTAGGTAACAGTGTAAACATTTACTGTGAGTAATGTAACAATGTAAAAAGGGTCTTAACCTAGAATTAGGTAACAGTGTAAACAAAATAAAAGTTCCTGAGAGAGAAAAAGAAATCAAGGCTGAACCTAACATATTCTAGTCCAAAACACGGACCGAATTCCGATGAATAAGAACAAAAAAGTGTCAGTGAAATGGTTCTTAAACACATCATGTATTTAATGAAAATTTTCTACAGTTAATTTTCTAACTTTTTGAGTCCTTAGGAATCTGTGCACAAATATTAAACTTTGTAAATGGTTTTAAGCCTAAATGAAAATATTAATTTTTATAAACGGTTTAAACCTATATGACAATATAAATTTTTGTGAATGGTTTAAACCTATCTGATAATATTAATATTTTCTCATCATAATTCTAGCGCTGTTCTTATCATTGAAAATATTTTAATATCTTATCTCGTCCCCAGTTTTAATTAGCAATCTCTTTTTTTTTTGGAAATTTGTAACGTTTTTTTTTTCCATTTTTGGACTGTTTTGGATTGTTTGGTGAAAATAATGCTAGAAACTGTCCATGTAACGATAATTAGTTAATTTTTTTCTTCAATAAAAGTTTACAATAGTTACATCCACTTTTAGGCCTAATTTCTCATATAAAGTTTTATTTATTTATTTCTTCAGTAATCGTCTGCCACAGTCAAGTTCATTTGTAAATCTAATTTCGTAAGTAAACTTTACAACACAAACTTTGAAACTATTGTAGGTACAGTACCATAATAACTTTTAACATAAATAATCTTTCTTCCATCATTGATTCTTCCATTTACACTGAAGTCTCATTTCAATCAAAATTTCTAGATTCCCAATGTTACGTCATCATCATGATTAACAGCTATTTCGAATAAAATATGATTTTAATATTGCAAACGTAACTTACGACTAGTTATATTCTCCTTCTGTGATGTCTTAAACTTCTTCGTTACTAAAAGTCTTATTTCTAAATTTATCCCTTTAAACAGTCGAAGTTTGATTTTAATATTGCAGTAAAGTATCTTTATTTTATTAAATTCTTTCTTTTAAACATAAATTTCTCGTGAATTATTTAAAGTCTCTACTCAGCTCTAATTGTGAAAGAGTATAACTTAGAATACAGTTTATAAACATTATATTGCATTATGAAATTACTTACGTGTTTATTTGTTTGTAATTAAGCTTAGAAATACACAATTGGCTATCTGTGCTCTGCATACCACGAATGTCGAAACCTTTATTTTAGCGTTGTAAATACGCAGACATATTATGTGTTTATTAATTTATTAAGATAACACACAAAACGTTTTTATTGTAAATGGTGTAGTTTGCTTCTTGAACACTGGTGGGTGTTCCTTATAGATTTTTGGCTACTGATCACGAAAATTACATCCAAATTTGCCCATCACGTACCGTTTCATCGACACATTGGTTTTACCAGGACATTGTCATAATAGAAAAATAACATCAGAACAACTGGAATTTGTCAAAGCTTGCTGACTACTGTTGGACACTGCAATGTGATGCACTGGACTTTGAATACAAACGAAAATCGTTAGCAAAACATTTTTAATTATGTTGAACTTAATAGCGTATTAGAAACATAAACGCAATTAAATACGTTATTGCCGGTAAACAGTTAACTGTCTATTTCTCAAAGTTTCTACGTGATGAAGCAAAACCAAAACTATATTTGTGCATACCCACCAGTTACCTGTCACAATCAGCAAAAACTTTTCAGGAAACAAAACTTTTCAAAAAAATTGTTGTCCAGCGTAATATGATGATGCAAGTTTGTTTGGTGTTTTACATTTCTATACATTTAAATTGTATTAATTTTTTCATAGTATTGGTTTAATTTTCCAATATTTATATTTCCATGCTAAAGAGTAGTCAAACTTGTTAAACCAGTTCACAAAAACAGTAAAAGATTTTAAGATTAAATGGACGATCAAGGAAATTAGTGCTTATTTGTTTGTTGCAAGGCTATACAATTCCTACTTGTGTTCTGCCCACCGTGGATATTGAAACCCTAATCTGACATTATAAAACATTAGATTTTCCTGTAAGCAACTAGGATGGAGACAAAAAATGTTGCATGGAAGATTCTGGAAATTATGTAATGAACTACAATATTCACAGGAAATTAAACTTCGTTAAATTATGTGTAGATAGAAATTGTTATTTTAATACTTTAGACACTGAATTTTGTTTAGGTTATTAATTTTACCCGTTTTTATAGTATAATATTATTTATGAGTATTCACACAGTCATTTATAACAATTTTTAAATAATTTCTTTGTTGTTGTTTTTTTCAATATTTCTATGGAGTTCCCATGTAAATATATTTATATATTTCGTTTCATGTTACATTTTTAATTTTTTTTTACTATAAGAATGGAAAGTAATTTCATCCAATTTATGGAAATACGAAAGACGATAAAAGGCAATGACTTAAAGTATTGTGTATTTCTAAAGAGTATCATATGGTAACAGTGCTTTAAAAACTGTAATTAAATTAATAAGAAAGTATAACTTTCACGAGCTGTCAAATTTTTCTCCAGCTCTACTGATGTTATTCTTGGCACCAGTTTCAGCTCATTTCTTTTCTTACCCTGAAGCTTTTCTACAAATTTCCATAACGTTGCACAGATGTCTGAGACGTCGAAAGCTACATGTCACTATCATTAGATCTCAAGTTCCACTACAGGCCTCCGAATGGTCTGTCTTTTAGTGTTCCACTTCTATCAGACGTCCTTTTTAAAGTATATCCCATTTCTCTGTAACTGTAATTTAATGTTCGTTAGTTTTAGTTTTATGTGACGTTTATTAATTTGACACCACAGTACAAGAATTAAAGTTTATTGTATTAACAATGTAATTAGAAATTCAGCTAACGGGATAATTTTACTTCATTTTTTTGGCTTATTAACTTATCACTTCACAACTCTTTATTTTACGAATAGATAATATTATCCCCGTGGTGAATTCGGTAATATGAATATGTATTAGGTTAAACATTAAAAGGAACACATCTATAAAATAGTAAACATTAGCTTTATGTTTGTAAGTATTCTACTTTGTTGTTATTGTTACACCTGATATAAGATATACAGTGGTATAAGTCGTACTCTATAATGACTCCTCCGTTCATATACATTATAAACTACTGTACAGGTCATAATTCGAATGAGCGATTCCTTTGTTCATATGAGCTATACAGAACCAAACAAATCATATTCTATTCAATAATAATCTTTTCCATACAAATCATATAGTACTATATGCATTACAAATTATACAGTATTATGTATGTCATAAATTATACAGTATTACATAATTATAAATATTACAGTACTATGTACATCACGAATTATACAGTACTTGGTACATTATAAATTACACAGTACTATGCGCATTTAGATTATAAAATGTATTGCAGTTTGTCTAATCAAACAAAGTAGATCGAGTTAATTAATTTTGTGGGAAATACTTCCATTGAAATGTGAAACATCCTCATAACTTTGTGAATAACGTTTTCCTTCACTTTTCAGTGACTAATTAATATCTACAACAGAAACGTTTTCTAACCTTTACAGTCGAACAACACATAGAAATTTTATTAAATTCCAAGCAAAAGTGCCCCATTATCAAACTTCTGAGCAAGTAAAAATTCAATTCAAATTTCCAGTTACGTGATTTGGGGTACTGTGACGAGTTTTTTACAAACACACAAAAAAGAGAAAATCATGCCTGAAGAAAAAATAATTGAAAAAGTTTGTTGATGCTCGTGACGAGAAAGACGAGCTATTAAAGAGTTTGAAAGTAAACCTTAGATGGCTGGCTTTTTGAAACAACGTAAGCACTTCCATTATTATTATTCTACTAGTTATGTTAATGATATTAAGATCATTGACCGATTCTCTACTTTTTTCCCACTTACGGAGCTAAGAAGTAAATGCATGGAAAGTTTGATTATGCCTATACAAAATGTTTCCTAGCAGGGTTTGAGAATTTATCTGCATTTTTATGGTAGTATTGTGTATAGCTATGTTTTGCTTACGAACTTTATTCATTGGTATCAGCTGTTTTGTTCAGGATAAAGACAAGCCCATCAGGTTTTATCAGCCAATAAGAAACGTCGTTTCGTTTCCAGCGTATCATACAATGGGGACGCGCAAGTGACCTAAATGAATGCTAGCCTGCTTATCTTACTCACACAAATATGTCAATTAACATACTGAAAATGTACGTTTGTGTTATATATATCGTGCTTACGCTTATTACCAGCACTCATTCAATTCCCTCTCACACTGAAAACTGCGTGGTTCAAGCAGCTAAATAAAAACACACGATGTTTGTCGCTATTATTCAGTTGATATTAGAATTATTGGTATTGTATGGAAAGGCATTCTTTATGATATTGGAAGGAATATATCACCTGATTTTTCCTGTGAGTGAAAAGTCTGTGAAAGATGAAATTGTCCTAATAACCGGTGCTGGCTGTGGTATTGGCCGTGAGCTTGCTGTTCAGTTTGCTAAAAAACAAGCCAATTTAGTGTTGTGGGATATCAATGAGGTATGAATCCTTCCAGTTTACAACTGCCTTACTATTTTTGAAAATTGTTGTTATTATTTTATGTTTACTCAACCCGTATAACAAAGACAAACGATTTGTGTGTAACATGTTGAAGATAATTTAAGATTTCAGCTGTATTAAATATTTTCAATTTAAGTTTTCATTTTTGTTAAACTATAGATGGATATCTAGATCTTACTACCTAACGAGACACGTGTTTTCTTCTTTACTTTGTATTATTGTTAGGAAACACTGGTATTATAAATTGTCTTTATCTTTCACTTGATAGTCTAACTCAGTAAGCTCACTTGATGAGTCAATGGTAAGTCCTCGAACTCATGATGATGAGATACGTTGTTCGTTTCTCCTTTGACAAAGTGAATAGAGTTCATTGTTTTTCATTTGTTGAAGTTTTCACAAGACTACTAGAGAACTGTTTACGATAGGTGTTCCTCAAGTTTGAAATAGTAGACTAGTTCTAGAGACTAACTGTCAGTCTACTTACCGCCAACTCTTGGAATATTTTTTTTCCAACGAATAAATGAAATAACCGTCGCATTATACGCTTCCACTGCTGAAACAGTGAAATCCTGTATTCTATGAATCCAGGACCCTGACCATCAAATCAAACCATGACAGGCCCTGCTTTGCAGACACGCACACAAATAACAACTTGTCGAGTGGGTTGACAGAGTTTAGTTGAATCGAGATAAAATAGCAGAATTATTTATTCAATATACTTATAAAAATATAATAAATTTGTAAAATAATATTGGCTCTAACGATAAATTGTTATCAGTTTTCTGCGTTAATCGAGAAAAAGATTAGAATGAAGTAATTGGCTTGTATATATTTATTAATGGGCATGTTAGGATATCATGAAACTTCTAAGTGTAGCATCGTATGACACAATTTTACTTCTCAGACAAACGTAGATAAGATGGAAATAATAAAATTTCTTGAAAATATTACAAAGTAGATCCAGATTCAAAAATAGAAAATGAAATCGCCTTCAGTTTAGACTCGGGTATAAACTCAACAATATATTTAAGTGGCCCGGAAAACTGTTTCGGTAAGTACGTATTAAACAGTCTGTAGATACTGCAAGGTAGGTCAGTATCTATAGTAATGTGTGAGCGCCTACAGCTGACCTACAAGCGTACCGCATCACACGTCAATGGACTTTGGGACTAATTCTGCTATATAAATATTCTCCAAATATCGCAAGGGCTGATGAAATGCTAGAGCGTTAGAGAAGTAACAATGAAGACAATCTTGTGTTCCACTCTGAACCATGACATGATTCAACGATATTTGTTTCTTGAGATATTCCTTGTTTAATTTAGAACTCTTCAGAAAAAAAAAATCATATATATATATATATATATATATGCGATAACTTATTAAATAAGAAAAAAAGTGCACATATTAACTTAGTCTTAACGCGGTTGATCTATTGTGGCATATGTGAGTATAATGGAATGATTATATCAAAATAACGGTGTTCCATGGCGGATCAGGGTAAATTGATAGACAATACTAGAATATTTGGCTCGATACCATAAGATGTTCAGAGCGCAAATAAATTATATTGTAGTTTTACGCTTAAAAGCAATTGAATCACAGTACACATCAAGAAACAAATTTGACCTTTTGGTAATGATAAACGTATTATTATATCTGTCTTTAGCTGTTTAACTTAAATCTTTCAAAATATTTGCTAAGTTCATCTTTTTATCGTATAAGTTTAGTTAAAAGAGAAGAAAACGAAAATGAATTAATGAATAAATAAACAACTCATAAATATATTGTCCGCCCCTTCTCTCACTTTTTCTACAACTATTATAGCTTGTCATCTGATCTATTTTCCAAATACATCATTTTCATACATGTTTACCCCCACTTCAAATACGAAGAAGGTGGTTTCATTTGGGGGAAGCTTTGAGGAAAGCAGCAAAAACTGAAACCCTCCTGGAATTTAAACAGAATGTTAAATTGAATAAATTAATATTACATTAAGTTACCGATAATATAGATCCTAAAAAGGTAAATTTTAACTTTAGTTATGTTATACTTAGCTTTTTAAAAATGCACGAGCTGAGGACCTAACACTTTGCTTACGCCTCCCCCTAAACTTAATTTCTCTAATTTCCTGTTCACCTTTGAGAGCACTTGTAATATTATAAAATATCAACCTATTTTAAACAGAAGTGGCTTCCAGTACCTAGAGAAGTTTGTAACACAAGATTCAAAAACGCTGTTTTGTCTTCGTTTGACAACTCTCATAAACCTGCTTTCGTCATTACTCATGAATAATATATTGCCTTAAAGGAATTAGCCAATAACAAAAATGTAATTATCACACACCTGATAAAGGTACAGGTGTGCTTATGTTTAATAAATCTTATTGCGTTAACAAAATGCAAATGTACTCAGTGATAAAACAAAAGTGAAAGCTCTTAATATTAATGGCTGAAGCTCACCATAAAACGTGAAGAAAAATATAACGAACTTTAAGAAATTATAAACATTGCAAGACTTTTCAGAAGACGTTCTTGAAGATATTTACCCCTCAGATTCTAACCCAGGTTTTATGTATAGGTTACTTAAAGTTTACAAAGACAATATTCATTTAAGACCGATATATTTGCCGAATTTAGGTTATCAAATATTGAACTTTGAATTAAAGAAAGGTTATCTATTTTAGACAAAATCGAAATATAAATTATAAGACAATTTCCCTGCAACTATGCCTGATCTAAATGTTCGTACCATATCGTTGCAATATTCTATCATCTGTTTATCTCTTAATTTATTTTATACGTTTATACTGTATTTCTATTACTTTTGTAGAGTCGTTAAACTTTATAAATATACGTACCTAATAATGTACGATGTACAAATACAATTTGCTGAAATTGGAATATGTGTATTCCTAAACGTCCAAGATTTAAATGTTGTTACAAAATATACACTTGTTAAATGTTTGTTTTGCTTCCATCGACCTGTTATTCACCATTAAACTTCGCTTCCCGTGGAATAAATCCATAGCGACATTTAATTAACTTCTAAATCCAAATTACAATTTAATTCAGTTTTAGGTTATTTCAATTTGTTATACATAACATAATAAACTAGAAGCTCATTCGAGATTAATTATGATGCCGAACAAGATTAATCTAAGTTCGAATTATTCGGTACAAGTCATCAACAGAAGAGAATAGTGTCATGACCAAAAACAACCATCTTCCATGTCATCTAGCTGTTCGAACTTTGCTCTGGACCTGCCTTTAAAAATAAAGTCAGGTTCAAAAAAAGTATCTCTTCTGACAGCTGGAGAAATCATTAGTCATTAAACGTGATTTGGAACAACTTGGTATTTCCCCCGAGACTGCCACTAAGGCCATTTTGTTGCTGAGCAAGGTCCAACAGACCAATGAAATAACGTAGATGGTCTACGGCAGCAGTAAATACAGAGATGATCGGTCCCATAGTTATATTTAAGAAAGATCAGTTACGGATTTGACGGTTCAAATGAAACCCTTATTTGGAAATATAGAAAATTTTGAAATAATTTTTATCTAAAACTATATCATCGTAAAAAATGTCGATGCTAATTCTTCACAGTTACTCATAGTATATATATGAACATTTTTATAAATTATGGTTAATGATAACACGATATCTTGGATTTACCATTGCCAAATATGAAACATCGGAACGTCAGTACTGTTTCAGGTATTTCATACTTGTGGGACATAAGGAGTAAATAGCATTTTCCTGTTTTTTTTTTTAAGTTAGACATATTGATGAATAAGTTCCAGGAAACACAATTACTAAGTGCTACTTCAATACTTCTAAAAATATAACTGAAATATTGTATTGTTTGTTTGCGATAACTTAGCCGGCCGTATCTAAATCTTTAACTGGTAGAATATAAGTTAACATTATTCATTACCAGCTACTTAGCTACTCTAAACGAATAGTTGGATCTGACCATCAATCTCATAACATATCAATTGCTCTTAAGGAAGGAGAAGATTTTGTGGCAACGGGATGCGAACCTTGAGCCGTCGGATTCATAAATAAATACATGTGATCAAATATTATAATAATAATATGCAAGAAAAATGAAATATATTTTACCTTTTATTATTATTGCTGGACTATTCGTTAAATGTTTTGCTTCAAGTTGACATACCGGAGGGTTTGTCTGGATATTTTCTCGAAGCAAAAAGTATTTAACTGGCTAACTAACAAACAAAAAACGTCTGGTCAGGAATCTAAAAAACTTCTCGTTGTTGTAAAGCAACTAAAATAAATTTTGTACAGATTACAAAAATTATTTCTTGAACAGATATCTCAACTGTTGAGTGGAATTTTGCCCGTGCAAGTTGAATAGTTAATGCTTGCTTTTAAAACGCAATGATTGGCTCAAAACCGGTTAAACGTTTGTGCTAAATTCGTTAGTATAGAAAGTGTCGTTCTGAAAATGTTTTAAAAATTGCATAATCGAACAATAAATACTGTTGGGTACTGCTGGCGGACATCTTTAATACATCCTTGCAACCAAGCTAATAGGATGGAGTCCTGATGTTTCCTATAACAGTGTTGTGTTTGTTCTTTCAAAATGTACCACTTCTTTAGCAAGCACGAGTCGCTGCTGTGTCACGTTTTTATGGCTTGTCAATATCAGAGTGAAGTTGAGTCCACCAATACGTTTTTGTGGTTGTTGTTAACATATTTTATTACTTTCTTAATATTTTACAAATTAAAATTATCTTAATGATACAAATTACAGCTTTTGTTATGTGTTTCTATTTTCTCAATTGATATCCAGTTAAAAGTCGCTTCTCAATAAATCGATATATAATTATATCATGGAAAAAATATTTTCATAAGATAGTTATTGTTTTATGCGATTATTTAAATAAAACTCGTATGTTTCAAATAACACAGTTCAGTTAATTTTGAAAAAACATACAACGTTGTTCTTCTGTAACACTATATAACTAGCAATTAAGAGTGTGCTAAAAAAAAATGTTATTTTTCAATGGGATAGGTGCATGTGTGTGTATATGTATGTTTTCCTTATAGCAAAGCCACTTCGGGCAATCTGCTGAGTCATGATTAGGATGGACGCAGGGGGAAAGCTACTCGGTACTTATCTACGCTCCAAGTCCGCGAGGAATTTGAAACAAGAAAATATTAATAACAAATTACTTTTTCTGAGGGCCAAGAACTCGACTCGTAATCCGAGGATCACGAATTCGAATCATTGTCACACCAAACATGCTTGCCCTTTCAGCCGTGAGGGCGTTATAGTACGACGGTCAATCCAACTATTCGTTGGTAAAAGAGTAGCCTAAAAGTTGGCACTGGGTGGTGATGACTATCTACCTTCCCTGTAGTTTTACACTGCTAAATTAGGGACGGTTAGCACAGATAGCCCTCGTCAAGTTTTGCGCGAAATTCAAACAAACTTTTTTTGACTTAATTACTTCTTTAAATACGTAAAATATGACCATCAAATTACAAAAGTATAGACTCCTAACACATCATAGTTGTTATTTAAATATCCGTTGATTTTTAACCTTTCGTCTACTGGTGAAACAAAAAAAAACTTCCTTGAGTTTATGACGTCTTGATTGCTTTGGGCTAGTAATTGACCTGAAATTTGTTTATTAAGCGGTAACAACTTTTTATTTTAAGTCGATGACGAAATGTTTCTAAAGAGGTGTACATCCTCATCCATCATTTAAATCATGTACATTCTTGGTCAAAAGTTTTGCACATTTTTTTAAACAAATACGGTCATTATTATTAAGATAGAATGCAAATACAGTTAGCGCTGTTAAATTAAGAAATACATATTACATTAAACATACAAATCCGTAATTTGTATAATGAGAAGGCTGTATAGACATCATGAACGATTTGTTAGAAGAACAAACAATTTTAACAGACATTTGCAAAAAAAAATGTGTAATTAAGTATTTCACTTATTATAACAAAACCTTATCGAAACATATATAATGAGTTAATATAACATCAAATCTCATTGTAAATATGGTTTGTAACCTTACACAATCTCATATTAAACATTAAACTTGGTCAGTACTTTTTCCTTCCTGTACTCAAATATTCTCCAGAAGACAACCTGGAACGCTGTCGGTGTAATTTACCCTGCTTTGATTCCAACTTATCACTAGCAGGAGCTGCAAATCAGCTACCTTAACTGATTTAGGGTCACGATTAGCTATTTACCAAGTTAGTTCTGACCAATAGTTCTCAATGGGATTACAGTCTGAAACTTTGCTGGTCGTAGTAGTCTTGTAATGTCCTTCTAGTCGATATAGTCATGTAATCAGTGGCATGTCATTCTAGAACATAAAGTTATTGTCAAACCTTGTCCTAGAATAAGGTAGAAATGCCGTCTATACGTGATGCCTGTGGGATGCACCATTGAAATTTTCCTTGGGGACATGAAAAGCAATTTTTAACATGATTAATATCTGCTCAAAACTCTACTGCACCACTTCGTGTGTATCCCTATGGAATATGTGTATCTTCCCTCATATGCTCTCCAGGTAAACGACGAACATAGATTTTGCCTTCAGCTTTAACCAGCCGAAAATAGGACTCATACGAAAATATGACATGTCCCCAGTTCCCTTACTGTAGTTTGCGTGCTGTCTTGCTCAAGTAACACGATTACGGCGGTTTGAAATGAATACATTAATTTGATTCATGTTGTACGGTGTTGCAAGACTTATTTTGACCCTTACACGATAATCGGATAAAAAACACGTTCACCTCGGTGTCCATCAGTAAACTTTCCTGGAACAAAATTTCTTGTAGTTTGATGACATTTCAGTACTCTGTTATTCTGGTAATGTCTCTTAATTCACACCTGATGCTCTGTAACTGCTGGCACGTGCTAAGACATGACTCTATGTACCAAGAACTGTTTGAACAAAGTGTTGACAAAAAGAACAATCGTTTATACAAAACAGGTGTGTGTGTTTTGGCGAACAAGTGTTTCAAACAACTTTTCAGAACAGAATAACAACTTGTACATATTTGTTTTAACACACGCTACCTTTTTTGTTACTGCGTGGTCATTTACCCAATAAATATTTTGTGCATATGGGCAATAACACCAATATAGAACAATATGCAAATATTTTATTTAAAATTGCATAAAAATAATTAAAGATGCGCTTTGAGTAAACTAAGATTGTTTTATGCGATTTTTTTTCAGGTAGCGATAATCTAATATTAAAAAAAAAACTACCACTATCAACCACATTTCTCAGTATAAGAATAATTCACATAAAACGTGTAGTTTTTAATGTGTCAAAAACAGATATAAAACTTTTAAAGCAAGTACCGTAGAATGAAGATGACACGAGCGTGAATTTAATAAACCTATTTTTAGTAGGTTCTGTTTCTTGAGTTCAGTTACAATAACAGAGATGAATGTAAACCATACTATGGATAAACAACTAAACCAGATATAAAGCAAGTGCTCTAGTGCTTCTCAAATGATACTCAGTTTGAATTTTAGCTACACGATCCCAGCTTGGCCAGAGATGGTTAGGGCGCTCCAATCGTAATCTGAGAATCGAGAGTTCTTATCTTTCACTGTGATTTAGGTCTTTAAATACCTGGGAGAGTCAGGTTCATTGACCTGTTTCTCCGTCTTGTATATTGGTGCACGGCTCCTGTTGAATGTATATGTTAAATGCTACAAGAGATCCAGAGTAAGCGACATTTGCTCTGACCTCACTCAGGCCAATGTCCATGTATTATTTGCACATACATGCACGCTTAAACACATCTGTGTTTAATACGCTTGGTCATACCGGGCCCTTAGGGAAAAAAAAAGGCACAATTTTTAAGTAACATGATAAAACGCAGTTGCTCGAAACGTTTTTGTAAAATAAAATAACAGTTTTTCTCTCCTGCAAGTGTGCATTTTTAAAAACCATATTTGATGTAGTTAGATAGAGGGCATTGACACTTGGCTGCTATAGGATGAACACTGCATTTGTTTATAGATTATGGCATCATTTCTGCTAACCCGGCGTGCCCAGGTGGGTTAACGAGGGCGACTGGTAATCTGATGGGCGCGGGTTCGCATCCTAATCGCACCAAACATGATTGCCTTTTCAGCCGTGGGGGTGTTGTAATGTAACTATTTATAACTCTATTCGTTGATGAAAGAGTAGCCCAAGAGTTGGCGGTGGGTGGTAATGACTAGTTGCCTTCTCTCTAATTTAACACTACGAAATTACGGACAGCTAGCACAGATAGCCCTCAAGTAGCTTTGTGTGAGCTTCAAAAACAAATCATTTGTGCCATTTCTCTTGTTTAACACAAAACTGTCAAACCTTCTGTTACATTTCTCTTGTTTAACACAAAACTGTCAAACCTTCTGTTAGATTTCTCTTGTTTAACACAAAACTGTCAAACCTTCTGTTACATTTCTCTTGTTTAACACAAAACTGTCAAACCTTCTGTTACAATTCTCTTGTTTAACACAAAACTGTCAAACCTTCTGTTACATTTCTCTTGTTTAACACAAAACTGTCAAACCTTCTGTTACTCACAACGTCGTTAATAATGACTCAATCGAATTTCATTTCATATTTATAATTACTGTTGTTTATATAGAAATCTTTTCTTATTTTTGAAATGGTCAGGAATAGTCCACCCTCCCTTGTGAACAGTTTGGTTCTACATTATTACCTATACTCACATGAGTTCGGTTTTATGTAAATCAAGTGTGTCTAGTATTACAGTCATTTGAAAGATTGAAATGTTACCAGATTGATGCAAGTAAAGCTTAAGTGTTTGCTAAAACTGCTAATTCTGATTTACTTTTTTGAATGATTTAAAATAATCGAGTTTAACGATGTTCACTTATTTTAAAAACCCTTTAACTTTTCCCCTGTCACCTATAAACCATGTGTTCCAAAATATTTCTACCATTCATACCGTTATCATGTACAGATAAACATACTCATATTATCATGTTGTTATCATGTATAGATGAATATACTCATATTATCATGTCGTTATCATGTATAGATAAACATGCTCATATTATCATGTCGTTATCATATACAGATAAACTTACTCATATTACCTTGATATAAGGTTAAGTTATAAAAAACCAAATAAACAAAGTTTTTGAAAGACACCATCTTCTTCTTCATCTTATGATCACCATCTTCTTCTTCATCTTATGATCTTATGTAACATATTTTTTGCACATTTCCTAGTTAGCACTTTTAAATTAGGGATTGCTGTGCCTTGTTGGTTTGTTTTTATTTCGCACAAAGCTACATGAAGGCTATCTGTTCTAGACGCCCCTAATTTAGCAGTGTAAGACAAGAGGGAAGACAGCTAGTCATCACCACCCACCGCCAACTCTAGGACTACTCTTTTACCAATGAATAGTAGGATTGGCTGTCATATCTGTAACGCCTCTACGCCTGAAAGGACGAGCATGTTTAGTGTGAACTCGCGACTCTCAAATTATTAATCGAACTCCTCAACTCACCTGGCTATGTCGGGACAACTGTGCCTTCAGAATTATGAGGTATGTCCGTGTAGCTTATCGGGACAACTGTGCCTTCAGAATCATGAGGTATGTCCGTGTAGCTTATCGGGACAACTGTGCCTTCAGAATCATGAGGTATGTCCGTGTAGCTTATCGGGACAACTGTGCCTTCAGAATCATGAGGTATGTCCGTGTAGCTTATCGGGACAACTGTGCCTTCAGAATCATGAGGTATGTCCGTGTAGCTTATCGGGACAACTGTGCCTTCAGAATTATGAGGTATGTCCGTGTAGCTTATCGGGACAGCAGTGCCTTTAGAATCATGAGGTATGTCCGTGTAGCTTATAAAGTGTTTGATATGTTAAAATTACCAAATATCTGATAAAAAAAACCTATCATATCATTTGATGAAGTGAATCACATTTCGTTAATAATTATTACACTCGAATGGATGCGACTCTTACTGATAGTGTTGACGATGCTTTAAATTTATCAAGTCACGACTACAGTTTGCTGCGTCTTTGCAGAAATGTTCTGAAAGACCATGAATCAGATTCGGACATCTTACAATTATATTGACGTTTAAATTGTTTCACCATTACCTGCGATCTTCAACTTTTTTTTATGTTATTACCCCATAAAAAGAAAGGGGGGATGTCAGATAAAAGTACTGACTTTTTGACCGTTTTTACATAAATTATGCAAATGACTGCAAGAAGTAAAAGCTCTCGGCGGACAGCTCAACAAGAAACATAAATCATGGTGTATGTGCAATGACCCATATGCACTCTTGTGCAAATTAATTGAAACAAATGGTCATTTTACAATATTTTCAGCATGGCGGCCGGTGTAGGCTCACTGGACCTGCTGATTTCCTTTAATAGTCATTTTTTTCAAACAGACGGCGTCATTAGCTGTGTTTTGCAGTGCGGTTTATCTATTTTTGGGATATATGACGAAATTATGAGGAATATCACGTCATTCGAAACTGCGTTAGACTTTTCTCAAAAATGAGCCTATTTGTTTTACTGCTAATCAGTCATCTTTCAGCCGCCATTTTCAATGGATGTGACTCCTAGAAAGCATACAAAGATTGTGACACTGCAAGAGTACACCGGCACGATTTACAGGGAAATCGCGGATGTTGTTGGTGCTTGCCTATCGACCGTCAGCCTTGTGGTCAAGGCCAAGATGAGTACCGGATCTATCAGTCCAAAACGTAAAGGAAGATATGGCCGAAAAAGGAAAACAACTTCTAGAGACGACACGTGCGAGGTTAGAGAGAGTGTGAAAGATCCACAGAAGAGAATTGACGCCATATGGAGGTCAAATGAAAAAAGTCAGCTCTTGAACGGTTCGTCGCAGTGTTCTTGATGTCAGTCGAAGGGCAAGAAGACCAGTCAAAAACAACTTCTCACCAACTCAATAAAGAAAAAACGGTATCAATGGGGTCTGAAATACAAGAACTGGACGCAAGAACAATGGAGGAAGGTGTTATTCAGTGACTAGACTCATTTCTTCGTACAGGGTCAAAGAAGACTGCATGTTCACAGATCTCCAGGTGAGACACTTCAAAAATATTACACCAATCAGTTCGTAAAACATCCTTTGAAGAAGACGTTGTGGGACTTTTTCAGCCACTATGGCGTCGGAGGCTTACATATCGTAGAAGATATGATGCGAGAATCACAGTACATCGAAATTTTGCAGAGAAGTCGTTCGTTCCAGAATTGAAAAAGAGATTTCCAGATGGATCTGGCTTCGTGCCACACATCGAAACTTGTTAAGACTTTTATGACTACAACGCGAATAAAGGTGCTGAACTGACCTGGAAACTATCCTGACTTAAATTCTATTGAAAATCTTTGGGCGATTTGGAAAAAAGACTGAACTACGAAAGATAAGCTAATTGAGGCCATAACTGAGGTGTGACACCACGATCCAAAAGTTAATAAAGATTGCAGTCAACTCGTGGACTCGATGTCAAAGCGGATTAAAGATCTTCTAAAAAATAAAGGCGGTCATATCATGTATTAATTTGTGAGCAATTTTTGGATTCTCAGAAATAAAACGCAAAAAAAATGAAAAAATCTTAATTTTCTGTCTTGTTTCAATTAACGTTCACATAGCCTGGCATGGCCAAGCGCGTAAGGCGTGTGACTCGAAATCCAAGGGTCGCGGGTTCGCACCCACGTCGCGCTAAACATGCTCGCTCTCCCAGCCGTGGGGGCGAATAATGTGACGGTCAATCCCACTATTAGTTGGTAAAAGAGTAGCCCAAGAGTTGGTGGTGAGTGGTGATGACTAGCTGCCTTCCCTCTAGTCTTACACTGCTAAATTAGGGATGGCTAGCACAGATAGCCCTCGAGTAGCTTTGTGCGAAATTCCAAAAAAACAAACAAACAAGTAATTTGCACAAGGCTGTAGTTAAGAAGATCCTGGGTAATCAATCTGCTGCGACACGAGCGTATGTCTCTTCGTGTTTATTTCACATGTAGCGTCACCTGTAAAAACCTTCGCAAGATAAATTAAATTGAATCTTGAACAATTTATCAGTTATTAATTCTAAATAGAAAGACAAATGTCGCCGTATTCAGACGTGTATAAATAATTACACAATGTAACAAAATCTTTACTTTTACTTATTTCTGAGCAGAAAGAGTTATTTCCAAATTGCTTATGCCTAAATTAAATGGAAAATACCTATTTTTCTCTTCAAACGTTGCTTTCGTGACCTGGGAGCGTATAACGAAAACATTATGGTGGACTTTATTTGGGAGCTGATACGTTACAGTCACAAATTTTGAAAAACTACTCACTTTTAAACATTTTTGTATAAATTTGGTATAAATACATGTAAATCTGGATAAATATGTTGTTTTATTCAGACCTTATGTAAATGAAAATGTGCAAATTTGCCTGTTTCTACACAGAAAATAGGTTAATTTCTAAATTTCATTATCCAGGACACAAAACCAAAGTTTGAAGGGAATAATGGCCGTTTACTGTACTTTTACAACATAAGCAAGTAAGAAATAAAACCTACTGTCCAGGAACAAAATTTATGTTACATAGTGTTTTAGAAACAATACTTTACATTTACTTTGACCCAGATTTTACGAACTGCGAAGTTAGTGTTCAACAAAGTGTAATTAGTGAGTAATTTTCATTGTTGAAAGACAGCTTCCTTCTTACCTTTTTTACATTTTACAACTGTTTACTCTGATATATTTTGGGTGATAAAATCTGTCATGAAGTGTAGTGCAAAGCAGGTTATTTGCACGAAGATAACGTAACTTTAGGAAACCTGAATACGCTATTGGTATTGATAGAACTACATATACACGTATCTGTTTTACAACAAACATTATTGACAAACGTGAAAAACGAGTAGAAAATTGTTTATGATCGGAAACGTATATATATCTATAAGAAAAGTTTTAACGTGACACTGGCTGCATACGTCACTGCTTAGCACGAATGTGAAAGTAAGCGGTTAAATAACAAATTAAGAGAGATTAATGTGAATGACAGATATTTTGAACGATATAAAACTAAAATTGGCAATGTTTTTGAAACATAAATCTTACTAGTTATTGAAATTTCTATGGCAAATATTTTGACTGGTTGTTAGTGTGAGCACTTATGCTTCTATAATCTATTGTTATAGTATGTTAAATTTCTGAGCATACACATCAGAAAAGTCAACGAGTGATTGTTTGTTTGTTTGTTTGTTTTTGAATTTCGCACAAAGCTATTCGAGAGCTATTTACGCTAGCCGTCCCTAATTTAGCAGTGAAAGACTAGAGGGAAGGTAGCTAGTCATCACCACCCACCGCCAACGAATAGTGGGATTGATCGTAACATTATAACGCTCCCACGGCTGAAAGGGCGAGCATGTTTGGCGCGAACCCGCGTCTCTCAAATTATGAGTCGCACGCCTTAACATGCTTGGCCATGCCGGGCCGTCAACGAGTAAAAGCAAAGGAAAATAACTTAGAATATATCGACTAAACTAAAGCTGTTACATTTAGCGCAGATCAGGCTTTTCGTCTGAAACCAAGACTAACAAATCTGGTTAGAATAAAACATGTATATATAGGTGGTTTAAGCGATATATATATGTAATAAACTTACGACGTGCGCCGGATTAAACAATTGCATTGTAATTATTTTCAACTTTTGCTTCAGTCATTCAAAATTATGGAAAACATTTTCCTAATGTGTTGAATAATTTGTTTTTAACCTCGGAGTCAATGCCCTTATATTGGTTCTATTAAAATAGGGCAGTAAGGTGAGTAATGATTCGCATAATTTTACTTCCAAACAATACACTTGTATTAACGTTAAAATAGTTTAATTTTACCCATAGTTCAGTGTTATAGACATTATTTACAAGTATACAGTAGTGTCACCAGAGCTCTTCATTACCCAGACTACTATTTTTGACAATGGTAAATATATCTCACGTAACAAAACATTAAAGGTGTTATTGTAAGCTTGACCAACCTAAATCAGATACACTTTATTTATCGAAGAACAAGGAAAAAAGTTTTGTGTGTTCTTATGGTATTAAAACATAATAATTGCAGAGAACTAGAGTAACTAGCAAGTTTAACATTTTATGACATAACCACAAAACGCAAATCTATATGAAACTTAGTGTTTCCTGAACAGCGACATCATTTTAAATCCTACCAAACACAACAGAACCATAAAGTCTTTCTATGGATAATGTAATCATTTTAAGACATGCCAACCAAGACAGTAACACAATAAAAATATTTCTGTGAAGGGTGCCATCACTATAAATCTTATAAGACAAAAACAAGAATATAACCAAAAAGTCTTTCTGTGATGGGTGCCAGCATTATAAATCGTGAAAGGTTAAGTCGGTACAAAACCCAAATGTGAGGGTGTAATCCCTCTAAATCTTAACCATGTATTTCTTATGCTATTTTAATTCATTGCTCAAATCACTCACTTCAGTTATTCAGTAACTGTTTCTTGCATACCTATTATCTTATGCAATCTGTATTTATTATTCAAGTTGCTAGCTTCAGCTATAAATTCATAAAAAGGATATGTGAGCGTCATACCCTCAAAAGCTAAAAACAAAACCTAGAAATCTCATATTTTGCACCAGAACCACACTAAGTGGACCATGAGAGTGTGCACCTGGTTACTTTTACTTATACACGTGATATGCGAGTGAGTTTTTGCATCTTTTTAATAAGGCAAACTCGTGGAGAACCACATAGAAAAGCGTGGCTCCTTATATTACAACTAAAAATCACTGACATTCGTGCATTTGCGTGTCTTTCAATGGAAAAAAATGGCTGCTTATGTGACAAATTCTAACGTATAGAACGATAAGTCCATTTTGATACTAATGCTTTCCAACAATAGATTTTATGTCATGTTGCTCAGCAACAAATATATATTTAGTAAAACACATATGTTACGCACTGACTTGTATTGTCTTAACTCTGAATAAAACATACATATGTTAGATACTGATTTGTATTCTCTAAACGCGGAAAAACATATGTATATTAAACACTAACTTGTATTTTTAAGTCCCCAGTAAACCACATATAAAAGCTACTGATGTCGGTTGTCAACTAGGTAACATCTGCATGAATCGCTGAAGACATGCATGCCCAGAACACTGATATAAATTAGACTTGAAAGACACAGGGCTGCTATTTTTGTTCTTCGTTCACATATATTCTTTAACGTTCATTAAGAGTATGTTCTAACAAGTATGGATGAGTAGATAAGTTGGTAGAGAATATCATCACATATGAGGAACAACGGAATAAATATATCCCTGTATTGGTAACGATAGACAAGAGCAAGATGTAATAACATTTTAAATAAATACGAGAGATAGTGTGGGTTTGTGTTTCTCTTATAGCAAAGCCGCATCGGGCTATTTGCGGCGCCCAGTGAGGGGAATCGAACCCCTGATTTTAGTGGTGTAAATCTGGAGATATGCCGCTGTACTAGCGGGGTGCACTAGAGGGAGACATTTTCCTTTAATACAGTAAGATCCAATGAAAATTTTCCTACAACATTTATTTATTAATTTGTCTTTCAAATCTATTATACAAGGTAGCAACAACAATGTTATTCTTTCTTTAGCTTTCTTAACAAGTTGCACAGCCTACGAATTTACTACACCACGAACAGGTTTCGATACCTAGGGTGAACAAAGCACAGATAACCGTTGGTGTAGTTTAATCAACTACAAACAAACTTAACATGTTGCATACTAAACGCTTACTGTTATTAAACTAGTTTACATCAGCGTAAGATTTGATGTTTGATAATCATGTGCATGTAAATACACAACGTTCGTTATTCTTTCTAGTGCCTCGTTGTTTGAGCGCTAAGTCTGAGAGATTATAATACTAATATTCGAGTTTCGGTCAGTGGCTAAATTTCAATTTTGAAGGCAGTCGACCTATCTTTTGCGCCCTACTTTGTCACTGGATCACAACATGATCCAGTAAAATGACCAGGAGCGCTAATGTCTTTAATTTTCAAGAGGCAGAGTGTCGTTCCGGAACGTTCTATCCCGGTTTAATCCATGTTTTTGAGGCGTAATCGTACTGTGGTTTAGTGGTAAGCTTTAAAACTTCTAAAGCTAAGGCTCGTAAGTTCGATCCCAACAGCTTACATATCGATTTATATATATATAGAACTTTGTATTGGTTCATTACTATAACAGTATAGCTTATACGTAGCGGCTACACAAAATTATACAGGTATACACACAAAACTCTGTGTCATAATTCACATCTGCATCATCAACCTCATTTGCTTGCTGCCCACCTGTTGTTACAGCGTTATGTATGCGGATTTACAATGATATAATACGAGTTTCGATACTAGGTTTGGGCAAAGCACAAATAGCTCGTTGTGTTGCTTTGTGTCTGACTACAAACAAACAAACTTTTGGTTGTAAGTTTTTCCTCGCATCTAATATTTTGGAGGTTTTTTAGGAAACAACAAAGAAAGAGGAAAATCCATCTATGAGCTACTTATTGTATGTCTCAGAAACAGCTGTAGTAACCTATTACACCTGATTCTTTGTCAGTGGTAGATGATAAAGTGTATTAACAGAGTTCACCTCATAATTATGTCAAAGTAGGCTTATTTCTGATAAAATTGAGTCTCAGCATCAAAATTCCACTTCTTCAGGAATATACTTTTTCAATGTTTTTATTGATTAGAATTATAATTGAAAATATATTCCTTATCTTCATATAGTTAGTGTACTATAAGTATCATGTCCCTTATTTGAGTGATTTGATTGTTTTAAATTTCGTGTTAAGACTAGAGGGAAGGCAGCTAGTTATCACCACCCACCGCCAACTCCTGGACTACTCTTTTATCAACGAATAGTGGGATTGACCGTCACATAATATTACATCTACGGCTGAAAGATTACGAACCTAGGCCCGGCATGGCCAAGCGTGTTAGGGCGTGCGACTCGTAATCTGAGGGTCGCGGGTTCGCATTCTCGTCGCGCCAAACTTGCTCGCCCTTTCAGCCGTGGGGGCGTTATAATGTGACGGTCAATCCCACTGTTAATTGGTAAGAAGAGTAGCCCAAGAGTTGACGGTGGGTGGTGATGACTAGCTGCCTTCCCTCTAGTCTCACACTGCTAAATTAGCGACGGCTAGCACAGATAGCCTTCGAGTAGCTATGTGTGAAATTTAAAAAAACAAACAAACCGAGAGCCCTAATCACCTGGCCATTTGAACATTGATTTATTCGACAGCGCTAACCTATTTCTTAGGAACTTTTACAGCGATATGAAACGTACACGTAAAGTGAAAATTAGCTTCAATTTAAGTTCACTGAATTGTCATGTTGAGTTGGTTCACGAAAGCCAAGAGAAATTATTTTTAAGAGTAAACAAACAAACAAACAAGACATTATATACTGCACTTTTTCTGTCCCTGAGATGCATAAATAGTATACTTCATGTCAATATTTTATAATATCTGTATGATCAATAACTTGTCATTCGGATTAATCTTGCCGCCAATATAATTCCTCTGTTTATGGCATGCCTGATGTATCATGTTTTACTACCTAAAGTTATCATATTTAACTCTACATGTGTCCTTTACTATCAACCACTGGTTGCTGTATACCTCTTTACTAACGTGGTTGATGTACTAAATACATGGTCACGATTGCTTGCTGGACTGATACACATAAAGAGGGCTCACAGAAAAAAATAACTGGGTACTGCTTACACTCCAGCCGTACCGGGCTCTATATTTAAACATCACTCCCTAATTTTCCTTACTAGAAACCAGTGTTATCCAATCTATTGACAAGCTGTACACAATGTTTATTGGATTAGAATCTATTCGTTAAACGTAATAAGCCAATTACTCTGTGAGTTGTTGACATGAAAAACCATATGATATCTTGCCGTGATAACAGTTTTAGAATTAACGGAGTTATTTTTACGTGATATTATTTTTTGTGTGCATTTTGTTTTTTTCCGTTTACAATGTATTCTTAAACATAAAAAATGGGAAGGAAATATACGAGAAAGTTTTACAAAATTAGTATCTTGCACGAGCTAGCCTTACCTCCGCCTGCTATCAAAAGTTTCAAGGGTCAAACATACACTTCACTGTCTCAGCTGTGAACACTTTATAACCAAGAGTAACTGTTTATCAGGTAATTGCTGAAAAGTGGTAACTTTCTCTTGACCAGCAGTTGTAAATTAGGATTTTTTACTTGACCTTTTAGTTAATATGAAGTGCTACTGAGATTGAAAATATCACATACATATGGATACATAAGATGGGTTAATAAATATTTAGTTCGTTTTTGTGTGAGTATAAAATTATGTCATTTGTTCACAATAATTATTAGGGTTAATTTAATAGAACAAGTCTAGATTTACGATGATTTAGGAAATTTATTTTTGTTTGGTTTGAATTTCACGCAAAGCTACACGAGGACTATCGCACTAGCCGTCCCTAATTTAGTGGTGTAAGACGAGATGGCAGGCAGCTAGTCATCACCACCCACTGCCAACTCTTAGGCTACTCTTTTATCAACTAATAATCTTCACATAGCTGAAAGGGCGAGCATGTTTGGTGTTAAGAAACCCTCAGATTACGAGTCGAGTGCCTTAACCACTTGGCCATACCGGGCCGTTTCAGGAAATACATTCAGTAGTATTTATAGATAGATACCTATATTATACACCACTAATAAAACAAGTATTTAGGATTTATGCAAAATGTTATCATACTCTCTATTGCAAATCATTTAGACGGATAATATAACTGTTGCTTTATTATGATTTTTCCTTGATATTAATGTAAAATTGAATATGAATTGCTAGTGCAATGTACTAACATTGAATGTGTTTACTTGTTAGTTAGATATGTAGTTACTAAAACTATATCTATACTGATTGGTTTATTTGTAATAAATCACAAAGCTACATATTGGGTTTCTTACATTAGAAGACTTACCGCCGTGGCATTGGAGGATCTTCAACAAAAGAATGAACGGTTTATCAGCATTCAAAACTTCTAAACTCTAACTTTAACTATGTTTACTAACTTTTAGTCAGATAGTAAAGTCAATAGCTGATAAATGTTGTAAGGCATAAAGTGTCTTTATTAACTGTATAGATATAAACGGTCATTAATCAATTCTACAGAGCAAAAACCATCTTGTTGTTGCTGCTTAGAATTAAGCACAAAGCTGCACAATGGGCTATCTGTGCTCTGCCCACCACTGGTATCGAAACCCGGATTTTAGCGTGTAAGTTCGCAGACATACCGCTGAGCCACTGGGGGGCAATAGCCATCTAGAAGATGTCTGTGTTTCATAACACTGCTCGGTTCTGACTGATAAGCTTAGCTAACTTTTCAACCTTCTTGTTTCATTTCCCAAGAACTGAAACGTAATCACATATCCAAAATAATTTCTCAGCATCAAGAAAGTCTGTTCTTTAGTTGGATGAACCCTTTACTGGACTTGATTATCAAAACACTTCTTACAGCCACTTTTGATTCGTTAGGTTTTATTTTTTTCAGTTGAAAAATATTTGTTTTATTATAATCAGTGTTGTAGGTAATTATGTAGAACTAACCAGCAGATGGAATACATCAGTTTTAACTTAAATGAAATTTACTCACAGCTTATATATGTATTTAAAGTAACTTCTATTTTCTAACTCACAGAATGAGGTTCAAAATGTGGTCGATCAGGTCAGAAAGCTAGGAGGAGTGGCTCGAGCTTACAAATGTGACGTATCAGATTTACACCAGGTGCAGTCGGTAGCGGCTCGTGTTCAGCAGGAAGTTGGTGACGTCAGTATTTTATTCAACAACGCCGGTATCGTGAACCTGAAACCATTCAACGAACTAGAACCAGTGGAAATTCAGAGAACTTTTTCCGTTAATATCCTCGCTCACTTCTGGGTAATAAGGAACTATTTAAATAGTTCACAATAAGCAAGTCTCTATTTTCTATTCAACGCTGAATAATATCTGTGCTTTTTGAAATAATTATGTATATTGAAGCAAGTCAAGAGTTTGTTGCGAAGAGACTTGGGAAGATTTCAAACTCATGCAAAGACAATTAAATGGCGAAAACAAATTAGTCAAATTGTTGTTCTTTCTCTAAAAACTTGGCAGATTTAGCATGATTTTTTTCGTATGTTCCTTAATAATATAATAAATTGAAACTTTTTATTATTTACGTTTAAGATAATTCCGCTGACGTGCAACTTAAAGTTTTACGAAAGTTAATAAAAGATTATCTTAAACTGATCCCGATGTTTCTACTTTATAATTACGAATATTTGTCACAAGTAGATACACTATTGCATGAAGACAGTGGGAGTTTAGAAGGTTTTGAATGTATTTATTTCATTAAACTACTTAAAACAGAGAATTTCAGTTGCAATTCAAATTTTCGAGTTTGTGTTATTTGTTTATTTGACTTAAAATGAAATAACAGAAACACTTAGTACTTAAGTTCACGTACTCGGCTATTTATCACCTAAATATAAAAACACTAAAATCCCTTTTCTTGTTTCTTTAGAATCAACCACAAAGCTACAGACTAGGCTGTCTCCGCTGTGTCCACCACGGGTAACTAAACCCGGTTTTTAGCGGTTCCCTTTCCTTTATTTTACATTTTGTTACACAGATATAATCGACTGTACATTACTTAGATTAGGAGCAGTGGAAAATTATAGGTTTTAGATCCATGTACGTAACTATATTTAATTTAGGTCACATGGTAGTAAAAAAGTGCTAATTGCTTCACTGTTTGCTCGGCGGTGCTTCGTGTACACTAGGAGATAATGGAAATTTTAAACGTATTTAAACCTATATACCCAATTGTATCTAACTTAAATCAAATGGTAGTATATCGTTGTATAGATATGCTCTAATCTATGTAATTGGTTATATTACATTGCAGATCATATGGTATTTAAATATTGTGTATACATAGAACTTAGTTTTAACACATTTACTTGCCTATCATTATCAAGATAAAAGTCAATGTTTTTTATGTTATTTTTAAATTATGTCGTTTAACAGTGCCCCCAGTGGTACATCGGTATGTCTGGGGACTTACCCCACTAGAATCCGCGTTTCGATACCCCTGGTGAGCAGAGCAAAGATAACACATTATGTAGGTTCTTGCTGAATTCCAAGAACCAAAATAAATACTTCCACACATGTTTTACTAATATATATGTAAAAAGGACTCTTTTTTTTTTTTTTAGGGGGGTTGATAATTTTTTTTACATAGAAGAGTGAACAACGTTTCGACCTACTTCGATCATCGTCAGGTTCACAAAGCACATAAAAAAATTCTCAACCCAAACGAGCCGTTTTTACATATATATTTTTCTCTACAAGTGGGTTTTCTCGACGACACTGATATTTTATCAAGTTGAATTGCAGTGGAAAGTTTGAGATTTTTGATTAACTCAGATATGTTTTTTTTAGTCTTTTTTATTTGTCTTCCAGTTTACCTCGTAATTATTCTAAAGCCAACATTTTTGTATATTTATCTAACTATTTTAACTTCAGTTTTATACCGGCTTATTAAAGTTTAAACGTTCATTTGTTTTTATCACAAAACGATACCATCACTGTTTCATTACAATTGGATGAAATGGCAGATATTGTGCGTGTGTTGTTTCCTGAATTTAAGGACATTTTATTGTTTTATGTCATAGTTACAGGACAAATAGAAAGAATCACGTTTTTGTCTTATAACTTAAAAATACTCACTTATTATTTTAATTTATTATCGAAATTGTGTTTCTTTATTTACGATAGTTCAGTTAACGGTTTCGTTTTTGTTTTTTTGTGTGAAAGTAATGTAAACGTTTTCTGTTATGTTATTATTATCTAATAAAATAAACATTTGGATAAAACACTGAATCTATGACGAAGAAATTCCTGTAAATTAAGAATACTAGAAAAGCGACACAGATAATGAACTTGGTGTTACATTACAGCTGTTTAAAACTTCAATTTCTAAGTTGTACTTTTCATCCGGCAGACGCTGAGGCAGTTCTTACCACGAATGATTGAACTAGGAAGAGGTCACGTGGCAGCAATGAGTTCTGTGTGTGGTATTCTTGGCGGACCATATACGACAGATTACAGGTATTTTAGTGAGAGTGGATATTTTCGAAAACTAATCAACAGACAACAACAACAAAATGAGGCTAAAAAGGGGATAAAAACAAACACGTTTTAGGTATTTACTTGTCAGTAGTTTCAGTGTCCTATTCCACTGTGCATGTGAAAACTGAAGGTTTGTGTTAGATCATTTAAAAACGTTGTTATCGCTAGTTTATTTTCCATGCCACAGATCAGTTACTTTTTCATATAAATCAAATACGTAATTCGGTTTCCTAACAGAGATTAGAAAAACCTAGAAAAATCTCAATGTGAGATAATGTAAATCTTATGCAATATTTAATAACGATTTTCATTTTATTCTACCTTTTAAAGACAAATAGTGCAAACTTACAAACTAAGATATAAGGAAAAACTTTTCTATCGTCACTGGCCCCTACTCTGCAGAAGCTTCTTTAGTTTACAAGTTCATGTTTTTATGACTTAGTTGAAGCTGATATTTAGGAATTAGAGGAAAAATACTTTGTTCTTCGAGTGGATGCCATTTCTCTTAAACTCATTTAAGAGAACAAGACGTTTGACTTCATGAATTGCTAAAAAACGAGTTGTGACGACTAATATGCTTGCAGAGAAGGTGGAGGCATGTGTCACCACAATAAATATTTGGAATTGTTACACTCCTTAATGTTTTTATAAACAAAGAAAAAGTGGCGTGTTCCATAACACTATGCAACACACATTTTTTTTCTGGACAGTACGTGTTATTTCTTAATTGCTTGTGTTGTAAAAGTACAGAAAATGACCATTATTCCCTTCAAACTTTGCTTTTGTGACCTGGATAATGAAATTTAGAAATGAATCTGTTTCTATATAGAAACGGGCAAATTTGCACATTTTCATTTACATAAGGTCTGAATAAAACAACGTATGAATCAAAATTTACGACTGTAATGTAAATCACTTTCACGTATCACCCCAAATATAGTCTCCCATCATGTTTTCGTTATACGCTCCCAGGTCACAAAAGCAAAGTTTAAAGAGAAAAATAGATCTTTTCCATTTACTTTAGGCATAAACCATTGGGAAACAACATTTTTTGCCCAGGAACAAGAAAAAGTACAAAATTTGTTACATAGTGTAACGATAGAAATAGAAGCATTGCTGGGTGCTGCAGCAGAGAATTCTGTGTTACTATGGTTACCTTCTGGTCAAAAGCAAGCCACCTCTATAGATGACGATTTAGTATGAAGAACACAAAAAAAAGGTTTAAGAGAACGATACGATTAAAATTTCGATTGGAATTTCTGAGGAAAGTCAGAAGTATAATATTAATATTGCATATTTCAAACCTTGTTCAACCAGTTTAGACCTTGATACCTAAACGGTATTTCCCCGAGAAAAACAAGAACAACAATAAAACTCCAGAAGGAATAGAAGTGAAGTAATAGCTTGAAACTTTTTATTTATTTTTTATGCTACTGTTAAATGTAATATACATATATAGTGTTTTATTTTAGTTTCAATGGTATTAATTTATTCCTTCTAGTGCTTCTAAACATGCTGTGATTGGGATGATGAAAGCACTCGAAGAAGAGCTCCATTTCGTCGGTAAAGGTGACATCATACACTTCACATCTATCTGTCCCACCATCGTCAATACAGGCTTTGTACACCATCCTTACACCAGGTGTCTTTCTGATTTCACTTAATGTTTTTATGTGATTTCATTTGAGTTTCGCGCAAAGCTACTCGAGGGCTATCTGGGCTAGCCATTTCTAATTTAGCAGTGAGAGAGTAAATGGAAAGCAACTAGTCATGAACACCCACCGCCAACTCTTTGATTACTCTTTTACCAATGAATATTGGGATTGACCTTCACATTATAACGCCCTCATACCTGAGATGGCAGGCATGTTTGGTTGAAGAGAAATTCGAACCCGTGACTCTTTAATGGCGAGTCAAACGTCGCAACCATTTGGCCGTGTGGGATCTTTTTCTGTTTCAACATGTTTTATACTATACAAAGTATTCATCTTGTCCTAAAGGATTTAATATGTAAAATTTTATTCATGTTGTAGACTTTTTCGATGCATTGCAATAACTTACAATAGCTCTTACAGAAAGAAATTACAACAATTTAAAATTCTTTGTAAGCTAGAAAGTTCTTAAATTTACTTACTCAGTTGTATAATGATTCAATTTTTAAAGTAGTCACCTCCCAGTGGCATGTCTGCGGACCTACGACGCTAAAATCCGAGTTTTTATATTTGGGGTGAGCAGAGCACAGATAGCCCATTGTGCAACTGTTATGTAAATATCATATAAATGTTATGCAAACGACAACCATGTCGAGAGTGTTATGTAAATATTGTGTAAACGACAACCATGTCATGTCGTGTTTGCATTCCCATATCTATTATATTTCCATATTTATATTATCTTGTCGAAGTTTAAATAAAAAAAAAATATGTTATTCATTTAAAATAATATTTAGAATTCATTTAGAATTATTCATGTAGAAATTTCTAGAACTAGGTAGATTGATCACTTGTATTGGCCTGGTGTTAGTACTGTGGAATTCTGGGAAGTTACGCGATTAGTATATAAACAGACGGCGATGCGAGGGAAGTAAGTCATCCATTTTTACTCGGGTCAATAAGTGAGTCATCCGTTTTCTACTCGGGTCAAGAAGTTGGTTTCGTTCGAGAAAGTTTAAACGTTTGCCGTGTGATTATTCAAATTGAATTTGTGAATAGAGCTAGATCAACTAAAGCGGTGATTTTATTTTATTCCGTTAATCTTTACAATTCAGTCGGATTACGGATTTTACCGAAAGTCAATACGAATTGGACTGTGAATTTTTTTTTGAAAATACCCATTCAAACTTCGAAAATTTCTCCGTGGGACTAAATTCCCCGCCTGGATTGGAACTTTGGATTTCGGATTTGGACACTCATTCTGGATCATATTATTAAGCACAGGCCAGTACCTTTTTGTATTATAAGTGGTTTTGAAGGTTGAAACAGGATATCTGTTATTGCTATTGGATAATTTATTTTGTGTCTATCACATAAGTAGATCATTGTAATAAATCATACAAGCTGCTATCTGTGTCTTTTCTGTTGCGTTCAGTCCACATAAAAAACGTAACAGAAAATTGGGGGCTCCTCCGGGATTTCGAACAAACAGTTTAATCCTATTCCAATATTGGATTTATGTTCTATACAGATAGACAGTTTGTGTATTTAAAATGGCATTCCCACTTGCAGATTTTATTGACAAATTTAATCAGAATCCCTCTTTGGAAATGATCAGTGAATTAAGAAAATCTGAATTGCTTGATGTTGGAAAACATTTCAATTTGGAAGTAAAGCAAGCAATGAAGAAAACAGATATCAAAAGAATTGTTGTTGAACATTTGGTCAACCAAAAAATTTTACCTCAAAAAGTTGTACAACAATTGCCTGCCTCTCATTTTGACTCAGATTTTGAATTAAAAAGAATGGAAATGGAAATATAATTTCGTTTAGAAATTGAAACCAAACGACTTGAGGCAGAACAAAAACGTATTGAGGGAGAAAAAGAAACCAAACGACTTGTGGCAGAACAGGAAAACAGACGCCTTGTTCTTCAGGCAGAACAAGAAAACAAACGCCTTGATGCCAAAATACAAATAGAACGCATTAAAGCTGATAAGAAAATCAGTCTGAGAAAGGCACAGACAGAAGAAAAGGTTGTCCAAATGCAGTTGGATAATTCTGATGCCTCCAAACAAATTCGTTTAGTGCCTCCATTCAATGAGAAGACTGTGGATAGATATTTTCAACAATTTGAAAAATTGGCTCTTAGGCTAAACTGGCCTACGGATAATTGGACAGTATTACTTCAGAGTGTTCTCAAGGGTAAAGCTCAGGAAGTATTTTCCAAACTCACGGCCGAGCAAAGTTATGATTACGAGCACGTCAAAAAATGCATTTTGAATGCTTATGAATTAGTGCCAGAGGCATACAGACAAAAATTTGTGGTTACAAAAAGTTTGACAGCCAAACTTATGTCGAATTTGCTCACGAAAAAGAAACTCTGTTTGACAGGTGGTGTAATTCCAAAGAAATCAAAGATGATTACACAAAACTCAGAGAACTCATGTTAGTTGAAGAGTTTAAAAGATGTATTCTCGTAGAGCTCAAAACTTATTGATGAACAAAAAGCTTCCAAAATTCATGATGCTGCTGCCTTGACAGACGAGTATGCTTTGACTCACAAAGATTTCTCGTACAAAAGCAAAACAAATCACACAGCAAAGAAACCCAATGACTCGTTCAAACATTATGCAAATGTCGCCAAAGACAAAAAAAGAGCAAACTTCTGATTCTCAAACAAAGACTTCATCTTATTCTCAAAGCTCGTCATCTATCAAAAACGTGTCATTCTCATCCAAAACATGTGCTTATTGTAAGAAATCTGGCCATCTGATTTCTGAGTGCTATGAGCTCAAAAACAAGCCATCACTCAATAGTTTCATTTCACCCTCGTTGGATACATCATTGGTTTCCAATGATTTTGACCCTGTTCAGTCCACTGTGGATTCTAAGCCCAATATTCTTGATGTACCTGTAGATCTTGTTGAGGACAAATTTAAGCCTTTCATCACTGAAGATTTTGTTTCTTTTGTTGGCGATTCACATCTACAACCAATTAAAATCCTGCAGGATACTGGAGCTTTTCAGAGTTTGATTTTGGAAAGTGTACTTCCGTTTTCTGAAAAGTCATCCATTGGGACCAACGTGCTCATTTCTGGTGTAGAAGGTGGCGTCGTTTCTATTCCTCTTCATAGATTGGATTTGCATTCGGACTTCGTCTCAGGCCCAGTGACTGTGGGTATTAAATCTTCATTGCCTGTTGGAGGTGTGTCTATGCTTTTGGGAAATGATTTGGCTGGTAGTAAGGTGGTACCAGAGGTTCGTGTTGTTGAAGCACCTGTTATTACTCCCAGTACAGAGCAACTCGTTGAAGAGTTTCCTGATGTTTTTCCCGCCTGTGCTGTTACTCGTTCTCAAACACGTTCTCAGGAGCCAAAAGAGGATTTTTCTTTATCTGATACGTTCATGTCTCGCATCGATGAGATTTCTGACTCAGCTTCGAGTTCTACTGATGACTCCAAGTCATTTTTCAACTCTCTTCATCGTAAGAAACTTGTTGAGGAACAGGACAATGATCCTGAAACTCGTTCTCTTCTACAACTGGCCGTTGATGAAAATGAAATAGGAACTGTCCCTATTTGTTACTACCAGAAGTCAGGTGTGTTGATGAGAAAATACAGACCTGACGTTGCTGCTGATGAAGAGTGGAATGTTATTCACCAAATCGTCATTCCAAAATGCTATCGGAATGATATTCTTAGTCTTGCTCATGATCATGTGTTGTCAGGACACTTAGGTATAAGAAAGACCTTATATCGTATCCGGCGACATTTCTATTGGCCAAAGATGCGCCAAGATGTTGTTGACTTTTGTAAGACATGCAGTTCTTGCCAAACGACTGGAAAACCAAATCAGGGGATTCCCAAAGCACCACTGCAGCCTATTCCTGCCTTTGAAGAACCGTTCTCAAAGGTCATTATCGACTGTGTTGGCCCAATGCCAAAAAGCAAAGCAGGAAATGAATACCTCTTGACAATCATGTGTGCTTCTACACGTTTCCCTGAGGCTATCCCTTTGAGAAAAATCACTACTCCCAACATTGTCAAGGCTCTTGTCAAATTCTTTACCTTGTTCGGAATTCCAAAAGTTGTGCAAACAGACCAAGGCTCAAATTTTATGTCCAAGATATTTCAACAACCCATGCATGAATTAAACATCCATCAAGTTTCATCCAGTGCATACCATCCTGAATCACAAGGTGTCCTTGAGCGTCTTCACCAAATTACTGCCACAAACACTCAAAGGACTGGGATGAGGGTGTTCCCTTGTTATTGTTTGCAATTCGTGAAGTTATGCAAGAATCTACTGGATTTAACCCTTTTGAGTTGGTTTAAAAAACAACAACCAAAAAAGGTTTTCACAAGTTCAAACTTTTTTTTTGCCTTTAAGGGGGAAAGTGTTATGTAAATATCATATAAATGTTATGCAAACGACAACCATGTCGAGAGTGTTATGTAAATGTTGTGTAAACAACAACCATGTCATGTCGTGTTTTCATTCCCATATCTATTATATTTCCATATTTATATTATTTTTTCGAAGTTTAAACCAAAAAATATGTTATTCATTTAAAATAATATTTAGAATTCATTTAGAATTATTCATGTAGAAATTTCTAGAACTAGGTAGATTGATCACTTGTATTGGCCTGGTGTTAGTACTGTGGAATTCTGGGAAGTTACGCGATTAGTATATAAACAGACGGCGATGCGAGGGAAGTAAGTCATCCATTTTTACTCGGGTCAATAAGTGAGTCATCCGTTTTTTACTCGGGTCAAGAAGTTGGTTTCGTTCGAGAAAGTTTAAACGTTTGCCGTGTGATTATTCAAATTGAATTTGTGAATAGAGCTAGATCAACTAAAGCGGTGATTTTATTTTATTCCGTTAATCTTTACAATTCAGTCGGATTACGGATTTTACCGAAAGTCAATACGAATTGGACTGTGAATTTTTTTTTTGAAAATACTTATTCAAACTTCGAAAATTTCTCCGTGGGACTAAATTCCCCGCCTGGATTGGAACTTTGGATTTCGGATTTGGACACTCATTCTGGATCATATTATTAAGCACAGGCCAGTACCTTTTTGTATTATAAGTGGTTTTGAAGGTTGAAACAGGATATTTGTTATTGCTATTGGATAATTTATTTTGTGTCTATCACATAAGTAGATCATTGTAATAAATTATACAAGCTGCTATCTGTGTCTTTCTGTTGCGTTCAGTCCACATAAAAAACGTAACAGCAACTTTGTGCTTAATTGCAAACAATTAAACTAAACTAGTTTCTCGCGCCTCCACGTGGGCTGTCGCTAGTGGGGTGAGTGGATAGAGATGAACAAAGACCCATTGTAGCTTTAGTACATTACGAGTACATACCTTACACTCCCTTCCAGGAGAGCTGGACCCAGTTCTTCATTCAAATTATTTATGTGATTCACTCCTAACTACAGTGATTATCAATGGTATCTAGCAACATTTCTCTTTTAGAGTATTTGCTTTCTTAAACAGTACTTAAGGAAACTGTCATTTATGTGCTTTAATAAAGATCAACATTTTGTTTAATTAATAATTATATTCCAATTTCATAGAATTAAAAATAGTCAAGTTTGTTTTTATATCCAGATCACTACTGTAAAATAAAGCTTATATTCAAGGATATTCGAATAATAGAAAATATAATCAGGAAATTATCTTTCGTCATTGACCTCTACGATGCTACATTCGTTGTAGCTCATACGTTCATGTTTTTATAATGTAATTAAAATTGATATTCAAAACGCTGGAGAGAAAACCCTTAGATTTATTCAAAACATGCCAAAAGAAAGTGAGCCTATGAGCCTTAAAACTAGCTTCAAGCTCCTGGTTTCTCTGAAAAGATAAACAGTTTATGTGAAAAATCCTTCGATGAGTTAATTGTATACAACAGCCACTTTACTGAAATATGGCATGAAGTTCGTTAGACACAAACCTAAAAGTTTTATAACCGCTTGTATTTCATGTTTATTTTAATTTTGTTCATTAATTTTCAAGTTATTTATCCACTGACTGGTACTGTACTGGTCACTCTAGTAACAGATATGATGTACGTAAGTTTGTGCGTCAATAAAGTTCACAAACAGATTGCAGCAAAGTGTTAAAAGAGATTCTTACAACAAGAGCTCATCGTAATAAAGCTCTTGCAGCTAGCGCTAAAGGAAACTAATTTCAAGCCCTCAATAAGTTTTATGTTTCCGTGTTGTTTTCTAATACGCTAAACTTGAGACAAAACGTTTTCGATATGTTAATCATGTTTTAAAACTTACAGGCATGTGTGTCAACTGTTTCTTAGTATGACATTCTTATGTTAATGTAAGCAAATGTTCTTCAGATGTAAATGACATGTTGCAATATTATGTTTTGTATGTGTTCTCGCATAGTAACACTAGATAGCACCATGTTCCTTTACTTTCAGCCTTTATTTCAACCAAGTTTCATGAAAGCTCGCCAAAATGTTCTTGTAAAACAACAACCAGAACGTTATCCCTTATATGAGGGTATACCTTTATACATATAATTATAACAGTTTCCTTATATCTCAATATTTGGTCCTAGAAGTTCTGGTAGTTTTATAAACTCACCAAATTTTATGAGTTTTTTTCATTGTTTTTTAATTTCGCGCAAAGCTACACAAATGCTATCTGCACTAGACGTCCCTAATTTTGCAGTGTAAGACTAGAGAGAAGGCAACTAGTCATCACCACCCACCGCCAATTCTTGGGCTACTTTTTTACTAACAAACAGTGGGATTGTCCGTCACATTATAACGCCCCCCACGAGCGAAATGGCGAGTATGTTTGGTGCAACGGGAGTTCAAACTTGTGACCACACTAAATATTTATCGCATTTTTTATTACACCGTCAGTGAAATTCAATAAAGGTTATTACACTATATTAACTGTTTTATACTGTTTCAGATATTCTATTTGAATTACAGGTACATGTAAAGTGTTCCCTGTTACACCTCTTAGCCCCCCAGTGGCACAGTCTGCGGACTTACACACTAAAAATCGAGCTGCGACACTCGTGGTGGGCAGAGCACAGATCGTCCATTATGTAGCTTTGTGCTTAGTTTTAAACAAACAAACAAAATAACCTCTTCTTATTATACTTTAACAGTTTGGTTTCCTTAGTAACGTACGAAGTCGAAATGAAGTATCTGTTTGTTTAATCATTTCAAAGAGTTTTTCGTACAACAAGAAATCATTATAGTTTTCGGACGCTTAAAAGATGAATTAGCTTTTCAGCCAAGTGATAAACGTATACTTATTTGAAGTAGTTTTCAATTCTAATAAGTCATAACCATCATTTGACCTTCAATCCGATGATATACTTGCAGACCCTTCTGAACCTGACTGGGTCGAGGATCTATGTTCTAAATCTATTGTAACCAGCCAGCCCTTCTGACACATAACTTGGGCCTAAATCAGGTTGTAAAAAGGATCTAATGTTTGAAGCTATGTTAGTCAAACATATATATGCATGGGATGTTCCCCGCTAGGACAGCGATAAGTCTTCGGATTTACACTTTTAAAGTAGAGGATTCTATTCTCCTCGGTGGACATAACAGATAGCACGATGTGGCTTTGCTATAAAAAAATACACACTTATATGGGACCTACGTCTAAGCCAGTTTATAACAGGAATCATGTTTTGTGCATGTCTATATGTACGCCGTAGTACGTATACTCACTCGTACACAAGAACTTATTAAGAATTTGTCCTCTAAGCTACGTTATAAGAAGGGTCCATATTCTGAAGTTATTGTACGTCACAATACATACGCACAAAGGCTTCTCACAAAGTATTTATCCCTAAAATAGATTATACCAATTATCATATTATGTTCTGAAGCTATTGTAGATCACAATATATTTTAACCAAAGCCTTTTACACAGCACATACTCATTAACCATACACCAGGGATCTGTGTTCGGAAACTATTGTAATCCACAATATACGCCAAAGCTCTATACACAGAACTTGCCCATACACCTTATTATACGTAGAATTCTATCTAATGATGGGATGTATCACTTGAACATATGTTACTTCTGTCAAGTTTCGACATATAACATACCACCAGCTTTTACGTTTACTGAGAAATTAACCTGCTAAAGTTTAACTTTTTCACACTGGTTGCTAAGACCAAATACACATATAAATATGTATAAACACTAAATAATCTCACTTTACTGTAAACATTTACATTCAAATTTTGAAAATGGACTTAACTGAAATTATTCTCTCATTACAAAGGAGAGAAAACGAACATGAATGTTATGTTTAATAGCTTTAGCTATAATTGTATTTAATTGAATTTTGAAAACTGCTTCTCACGAACTGGAAAATAACACGTGTTAAACAATTTCTGCAGTAATGCTAATTACAATTTAAATTTACACATAGAAGATGGAGCTCCTTATCGTTAAGGTTTTTTTAATTACTTAAAGATTGGGAAATATATTAGTTTTAGCTCAAAAAAGGCTATGTAAGATGAGCGATACATTGATTACACTGTTATTCTGTTCTTTTTCCAAAACTATCTGTAAACGTCGTGCACGAGTCCTTCCAAATCTAACTTTTAAAAACAAGGAGTAGGTTTTCATTCCGTTTTTGAATGTAAAGATGTGTAATGGTGAAAAGGATTTGTAACACATCTTTTTCACCTTATAAGGTTCTCTTTATTTTAGAAACACAACGTTGGAATTCCTTACTACACACTATGAATGGTAACAGTGACATTTGACCTTTTGAGCAACCTGTAACATGAATCATCATCGACGTTGGAACACATATTCTCTGCAGTGTTATTAATAATTTCAATTCGAAAATTCTTTAGATAATAAAATATTTTCTGAATTTGTTTTGACTTCACTTGAGGTTCTGTCCTTACGACTTTTCCCAAATTACAAAAACAACGACTTCATCGCTCATATGTATGTTTATTTAAATGTTTTTATTCAGATAGTCTCATGAAGTTATGCATTTTTTGCATTTTTTTACGTATCTATGTCAAGGCATTATGCATTAAAATGTCAATTATATTACTTGCAGAAAGTATTTGTAATCATAAGCAAAATACACTGATTATCTCCCATCAGGAAATGTAAAGGCTTTTTTAGTTAACTTTATCTTCGAATTTCCAAATTCACTTATATTTGTTAATATATTATTAAATAAATTAGTAAGTACGTTAACAAGAGCATTTTTTTTCCTGAAGAACACACGTACACATATTATTTAAAATCGTAATGACACCTTTTCCACTGCCGTGTATCAAGCTAATTAGATTCTGCATGATAACACGTGACCTAGATGTGCAGGTACAGAAAGGCCTAACCAACAAAACGTTACAACTGAACAGTAAGCCAGTCTTTTTAATCTACCTTTCACTTTGTACAATCTGACGAAACTAAACATTTTTTAACAGGTTTCCCGAGATTTTGCCAATCCTGCATCCGAAGAAAGTGGCGAGAGATGCTGTCCATGCTGTACTGACCAATCAACGAATCGCTGTTATTCCCTCATGGCTTGGCTATTTAATTCCTATTTTCAGGTGAGATATTTTGATTTGTAAGTAAAATTTTGATTCCTCGAACACGAATTATTTGGTTTGCTTGCTTGTATTTAACCGCAAAGCTGCACAATGAACCGTTTGTGCTGTATACCACAGGTAGGGAAACAAGATTTATAACATTGTAAGCTTTCAGACGTAAAGATCTATTGGAAACGTTTTGACAGAAGCAAATTCCTTTATAATAGCAATTTAGTGCAATTTATATGATAATTTCCTCCTGATGTTCGGGAATGTGTAAAAAGTATTATTTTGCATAAATTATTATCAGTAAGAAGTAGCAGAAGGAAAGGAGTGATGGCACTCACTAAGAGGAAAATATTCACTTGTTGTGACAGACATAACAACTTCTATCTGGCTACATTCTTCCTTGTTCCAAAGACTACTTTTTGCATAATGATAAATCATATTTTTATGAGTAATTATTCTGTGTGTTGCAACACATAATTTTGGCAGTATCGCCCTAAAGAGCTTCATTTATACTGAAGTTTAAGTTTTTCAAACAGTCTTGATATGTGTGGTTCATAATCGTCATTCGTTCATGACTTAAAAACAAACTTGTAAAAAATTATATTATCTTGATAACACTAAACTTAAACATTTATCAGTTTTTCTCTACCGAGCTTCATTTCTTAACAAAGAACCATGGTGAACGAGTAGCATATCTAAATTATGTCAAGTCATTTTTCCTTAGATGCTAAACACTTATTTTGTTACTACTTTGAAAACTACAAAATTAATCACTAATGTTTCCTTTATTTGCCATTCCTTATAAATCGGTCCGGCATGACCAAGCGTGTTAAGGCGTTCGACTCGTAATCCGAGGGTCGCGGGTTCGAATCCCTGTCACACTAAAACATGCTTGCCCTTTTAGCCGTGAGAGCGTTATAATGTGACGGTCAGTCCCACTATTCTTTGGTAAAAGAGTAACCCAAGAGGTGACGGTGGGGGGGGGTGATAACTAGCTGCTTTCCCTCTAGTCTTATACTGCTAAATTAAGGACGGCTAGCGCAAACAGCCATCGTGTAGCTTTGTGCGAAGTTCAAACCAAACCTTATAAATCTAACGTCTCTGTGATGAATTTATCTCCTTGAATATTAAATAAAAATTATCACGATATTATCGATTTTTTCTATCCCTGAATTATTTTTTCTTTTTCAAATTTGATGTATAAGATAAAATCTACCCTTTCATATATACATCAGTTTTCATACCATGCAGTTAGGACTGATTCTTTTGTTTGTTTTGAATTAAGCACAAAGCTACACAATGGGCTATCTGTGCTCTGCCCACCACGGGTATCGAAACCCGGATTTTAGCGTGTAAGTCCGCAGACATACCACTGAGCCACTGGGGGGCAGGACTGATTCTATAGTACTTTTTGTTTCAGAAGTATTGCCCCCAGCTACAAGCTATCACCTATACATAATTGTGAACTTATTCAGGGGATTTCTTAACTTAAATCTAGTATTTTCCAGTTCCTACACAGTAATTAGTTCCAACGACACACCCAGGCCGAAACGGGATAATATTTTCCTCTAATAAATATACATGCTGTGTCTTTAAGGAAAAAAAACAAAACATGTTAATCCGATCAGAATTTCTCCGTTGTATATTTACTATTTAATAAATTGGAAAACCTGTTTATTTAAACTTAAAAATAATAATAATAACAATGTTTCACTTAGTTTATGTTCAATATATGTGAGTTGAATACTTGCACACTAGGTTTCAGTAAATTTCTTTCTGTTCAGTAAATCCTACCTTGATTTTATCATTTGATTTCTCAAGGCACTAGAATTGTAATTTAGTAAATATTGCCATGTAATTCAAATAAAAAGGTGGAGCGACAAAATACTTTTGAATAAAAAAATTAGAATTCTCGCTTTCGTTTGTTTGTTTGTGAATTTCGCACAAAGCTACTCGAGGGCTATCTGTGCTAGCCGTCCCTAATTTAGCAGTGTAAGACTAGAGCTAGAGGGAAGGCAGCTAGTCATCACCACCCACCGCCAACTCTTGGGCTACTCTTTTACCAACGAATAATGGGATTGACCGTCATATTATACACCCCCACGGCTGGGAGGGCGAGCATGTTTAGCGCGACGGGGGCGCGAACCCGCGACCCTCGGCTTACGAGTGCACGCCTTAACGCGCTCAGCCATGCTTATTGCGGCCAAACAGAAAGTGTTCACGCATTATACTTTACTTTATTACAAAGCTAGTGTATCAAATAAATATTTTCCACCTCCTTTACAGATTGTTTCCAGACGAAGTCTTCGTCATGTTTCAACGATTTCTTGATCAAGCTGCTAATCCAAACGATAGCGTGTGTACGAAACTTCACTAGGGTGTAGAAGACAGTCTTTGTTTGTTTTTTATCTTTGCCTCAGTTGTCAAGGTTGTTGAGAAGAAAAAATTATTTTTATATAAATATATTGTTTTCTACCAGTGTGTTATACGTTTTGAAATGAACAAGCACAGTGATTCTCTAACGTTTCAGAGTCGAGTACCATCCATTTTTTTGTTTATACTTTTAAAATTACAAACCCACGCCAATTGAAACAAAAGATAAAATTCCTGGCAATAAAAATTTGTATTTCTAACACTTACCAATTAACGTGAAAGATTTGATTTTGTTTTTGCACGGCTTAAGAGCACATGGGGCTATTTTCGTCAATGTTCAGGGAGGAAAATAGTGACGAGTCTATTAAAGTAAAAGGCGAGAGTTTATGTGAGAAGAGTAGTACATGAAACGGTCAGATAGCGCGTATTCCAAATATAATTTGTAATATTAAACGCCCTACTTTGAAATTTAGAAAAACTGCTTTACGTAATAACGCTTAACGTAAACTTTCGACGTTGAATAAAAGAGAAAGGAGGCGTTTTATATTAAAACAAGTATTTAATTTCTACAGTTATAAATGTTTTAGTTTCACAATATGCTGTATAACTCAATCATTTTGTGCCTAAAATATTACTAAAACAATGGCTCAGTTCAGTACATGTAACACATTTGTCGCCCACGAAGATTCCAGTAGATTACATAAGCGATTTTAAAGAAACAAATATTATTCAAATGTATGATGTGTGAAAATTTAGTTAAATTTACTAAATCACAAAAAACGCAACTGTCAGCATCTTTCTTGAGTCAGAGAAGTGGAAACGTCGATAACACTCCAGTGTGCATACATTTTTATTTACCTCTTTAGAGCTCGTGTTCTATATATCATTTCGAATGTACGTTTTAAAACTATTTTCACCTTTCAATGGTTGAAAGTTTCCAATTTGTTTCTTAGAGCAAGATTAAGAGTGTAATTATTAGGTAATAAATATTTAAAAAATAACAAGTACATACTATTATATATTAAAGAGACTATTATTTCATAGATGACAATTATAGGTAGCGCTTCTACCGAAGCTATGTGTATGTAAACACATTCGACTTTGGTAAGTCCTTGGTGGAAGCGGGTGTTAAATGTTATTTTATTCTTTTAATTCAATATTTAGGTAAAACAGGTCTCTTCTATTTGCTTCTATTTTATTTGTTATTTTACGCAAATTTATATACTAAAAGTTGTATGATAGATATATATATATCTTTTATATAGTGGTATAAATATATACATACCACTGCTGAAGCTAATTTGTAGATGTTGTTACTTTTTGTTAATGCTAAATATAATTCATAGATGTCGCTTCATTATATTTGTTTGAGTTTCTTTTCCCAAACTTAAACTACGGACCAGTTTACTTTTATAATTTTTCATGAAGGTCGGCCTCCTCAAATATCTGAGTGTATAACCAGCTAAGACATGACTAAGCCTTAGCATCAAGCAGGAATAGTTCTATCAATACATCATCGATTATCAAACATACAGGTGTTTTGTAGTACTTCTGAGTAAAAAGAAATAACAAAAATAAAATATCATTGTTATTTGATCTTTACATTAGCGGTATATTTATTAATGCTGTTCTTAAAGAAATAACTTATCTAATAAGAAGAATGGTGCTGTTTTTCATCTCACAGAAACTTCAAATCAGGAGAAAAAAATCAGTTTGATCCTCAAAACTGGCTTGACATCTAATCCATTCTTTTATAATACTTGTTTTTTAAGAAAACCAACCTCGATAAGACTGGTTTGCATTTATGAATCATGACAAAGAGCATAAGAAATCTCAGTGCTTTTTCTGATAAATCTGAATACTCAGCCAAAAACTAATTAACGAGACTTGATTAAAACGGTCATTCAGTGCAGTGTCACAGAATAATTCAATAATGGTGTCAGTTTCTAATTCACTGAGTTCTAATCTTCCCTCATTTTCTGTGTCAACAAATGGTTTCTGATCAACATTTTACTGCTGCCCGTTGGAGGAAAATATTCCTCCAAGCTTTTTTGTCTTGGTTTTGTAATTCTTGTAAAGTATAAAAATACTTATATTTTTTTCTTTTCAACTTGATTAACCCACAAATTAAATTTTTATAGCTGCTTCTACCTTTCCTGGACTTTAACAATATTTATGTTAGAATCTTGTAAATTTTAACTTAATACATTTAAAAAGCCAAAAATGGCTCATTAACAGACCACCTTAATTGACCAATAGAAAGTACAAAACCTGTCTCTAAATATAATAATTTCATCTTCTGCTGATGGAGGATGTCGCTCCAAAAACAAGATAACTTCATCCTTCATTTCAATTAGTCTTTTTAAGACATTTCCTTTTGATAATCAGTGAACTTCACAGTGTAATAAGAGATGCTCGTGTTTACTTTCTAATTCTTTACTCAAATCAGTAAAGATTTCGAAATTCAATTAACTATATTTTATATAGTTTATGAATGTAACATATTCTTGCATAGTTGAATTCAAAAGTAAGGGTATTTCCTTTACAGCTAATACCTCACTATAAATGCTACAATACATCCATTCATAATATTGTGTAACTCCTCGGATTCTCTGGAAAACCCCTGTTTAGGGACCTGTCATTAAGTGAGCACTATAGGCACTCATTCCAGCACATTTTTTTCATTGAATATCACTGTGAATTATAAAATTAATGAATAAATAAAAATTCCTTCAGCCGCTGTTATTGTTGGGAGTGGTTTGCAAAACAATAAATCTTCATGAATTGTATCCTTAAATCATATCTTACAAAGCACATTAAAATAGAATTATCTGCTACGTCTGTGCTTTCATTCCACTTGTAATGAAAAAGAACTGACTACAGCGAACTCGACAATTTAGAGTTTCTTCAATATGTTTTGCCATATCCACAATTCTACGTTTCACTGTATTATTGGGTAGGGAGAGTAAATAACCTTTCTCAGCTATTAGTTTTGATATTTCATATGAGGCCACACCAAGACTTCATTGAAAGATCTCTTTGAAAAAGTGTGTGAAGTTATTTCTTTGGAAAAACATATTTCATTTTTTCTTATTTATGTAAAAATCTTTTGGCTTACTTGAGTATTCTGGATGTCAGGTATTCAAGTGGCGTTTCAGTTTCGATGGTTTTATACTCTCATTTGATAATGTTGGACAAAGAACACCTAGTGACAAGTCATTACTGTTACCATCATTTATAAAACCATTCATCACATCACTATAGAATCCAAGAGGTCTTTATTTTATATTTTTTTATATCAAGCTGCACATCACTTACACGTTTATAATTAGGCATATTATTTTCACTAACTTTAGTTTCACTGGAACTAGGCTGCATTTGCACATCACTTGAGGTTTTCTTGTGTGATGCATATTTCGTCAGTCATCTATACAGGAGAGGGTTTTTTTAAAAAAATAAACAACTTAAAAAAATTAGTTAATATAAACTAAGTCACAAACAATTATCTCTCTTCGCAGAACAAACTGAGGCTTCTAACATTGGCCACCAGCAACTTGTCTGCTTGTCTGTTGCCACCTGGTGCTACCAGATGTAAGACTCGGGTCTCACATGCCTGCAAATATCCATTAACAGTTGTAGTCTTACAACATGATTAGCAGATTCCATGTTCTCTACATTCTTACCATAAAACATAAGCTCCATATTTTTTATGTACAGATGAATCACCATCACCAATGATTTTCTTATATCAGAACTTATACGCCTCTTGTGACTTTCAAAACCATTTTACAATTATGTTAGATTCCATTGCACTAGAAGACTCGTTCCAGTTTCTGTAACAAGTATGTTTCATCTTACTGCTGTAGATACACAACAAAATGTATATCATACATCTAAAAACAATAGTCTTTTGTCCTTTGACTAATAATAACTGTTACTTCTGAGTTGGATGTGTGCTTGTGTTCATAGCTTCTCTTACTCCATCTTCCATCAACAATTACAGTAGTATATGGAACTCAATCCATGTTCACATCACCAGTCTCTATAACAAGATGTCTTTCTTCACAACCTGATGTTATAAGTTGCTCATGGAGCAATGCTTCTCATTCCTAAACCAGAAAATAACAATAAAAGCTCACATTGTTCAACCAACTTCTTTAAATCAGCATGGAAGCTACACTGTTTGGCTTATGGACAAAATAATATAAACAAGAACTATTAACATTGAAATATAATTACTATGGTTTAACATATATATTGAACTTTATTAAATTTCAATGAAATGTATGCACATTATTACATGCTAAATATGTACCTTATCAACTTCTACACTTTTCAGAGAAGTGTTAAAACTAAAACAGGGTACATTCATAATAAAACACACTTCTTCCAATTGTGAATGACCAGTACCTGTGGCAGTAAAACCCCAAACAGCAAAAATATTAACATCGTGATGTCCTTCTTCTTGCGAATTGTCTATTTGAATTGGCAAGTTTTCACCACATACACACTTGAATAGTAAAATACTTTTAAGTTCTCGACGAAGTTGGCGATAAATTAGAAGAGCCAACTAAACGAATGATATGATAACCTCCTCACTTCAATGATAAAGTGTGCAATTTCAACAATCCGTCTTCCCTCGAGTGTTTCTAGGCCAGGATCGTCGATGCAAGCACATGGTTGTCTTTCTATCGCATACTGTAGTTTTTGGGTATCATTCAAACTGAAAAGTGACATGAAATATATATATATTTAGGTTATCTTACATCTTACTAACAAACAAAACTTTATGCTAATAACTATACATGTGTATTAATTTGTTATAATTGAAAATCAAACCGAAACAAAAACAAATTAAACGAAAAACGCTGCATTAACTGAAAAAAAAATCCTAGGGCATTAGCTACAATGTGGAACTACAAAATGTACCCTGAGTTTTGGAGGACACTGCGGAGTTAGGATGGGGATACACTGTCTAAGGTCGTAACCTCCATTCATCAGTGTTACATAAGAATTAAAAGAGTAGCAGTAGATATAGAAATAGAAATTAGGAGAACGAGATGAGGATGCTCAAGCTCACAACGTCCCACATCGATATCTCTCTTCACTGCCTGCAGACATTTGTGGAAAGGTGACTGCTTTCCAAAGTAAAGAAAAAATAAATGAAATAAAAATGAGAAAAAGAAGATAAGGTGTTACCATTTGGGGGTAAATAAGTTGAAAACGTACCTCTTGATATTAGCATTCTACCACATTTATTGTGACCATCATGCTCTAAACAAGCCTGTTTATACGGCAAGGTGAACAGGTAGTGATTGGGAGCTATACTAGTTTTCTCGGACAGATGGATGAGACGTTTCATGCTGGTATAGTTAGCGTGCTGTGCTGTCAGTTAATGCCTTTCTACCATATTGTGGCTGGAATGCTAATATCAAGTGGTAAGTTTTCATCTAACTTAACCTCGAATGGTAGTACCTTATTTCCTTATTATTATTTCTATTTCTTTGTTTTTCATTTCAATTAATTCTTTACTTTGGAGAGCAGTCACCTTCCTACAACTGTCTGCAGGCAATAATGAATCATATAGATGTGGGACGTTGTGGGCCTGAACACCTACATCTTTCTCTCCTAATTTATATTTCTAATTCTTTATCTATTGCTACTGTTTACTTCTTGTGTGAGACTGGCGAATGAAGGTTAAGACTGGTAAACAGTGTATCCCCACCGCAAAGTAGGTCCTACTTCCGTAGTCACCTCCAAAACCTAGGATACATTTTATAATCCCACATCATATGATAGATTTTATCCTAGGATATTTTCAATTAGCGCAGCATTTTTTGTTTAAACTTCTGTTGCGGCTTTTTTAAAAAAATTATAACAAACTAATAGAATTAGTAAGAAATTTAGATGTGTTGTTGTTAACGCAGTCTTTCCTTGTGATTTTACTTATTTGACTATTTAACTTCATTAAAATGTATTTATTGTCACTAATATATATATGCATTAACTTACATACTGATCCACATAAACGTACCTTTTTGAAGTGAAGTCTGATGCTTGTGGTTGTCAGGCATATTTCTAACACTTTCATAAAGGCTTGGTGGCTCGTCTATCCGTGGTTTTTCATTTTTAATTACACCCACGATTATATCGTTTTAATTAGAGAATTTTCCTTTTGTTTTAGACATGTTTACAACATGTGTGAAATGTACGAACTATCACGATGAAATGATTTTACCTGTGTATTCCTTACACAGTTGGGGATAAATGGCTACTATGTTGCCTGGATTACTATTTGATTAGCTAATACCAAGCGTTGTTTACGTTCCTAACCAACTATGAATGTTACATAAATATTCCATACAAGCAGTCCTATAAAAATAAATAAGATAAAACGTCAATGAGGTGACAAAACTATGACCAGTCTTATGTATATGTATACTTGTATATAATATACTGACAAACCGATGACTTATGTATATGTACATTTATATCTGTTTATACATGCATATATACTGACAAAATTATGACTTATGTATGTGACTGTATATCCACCTATATATATATGTAATGGCAAAACTAAATATCTTGTTATGTATATTTATATATATCTAAGCGTGTAATAATGAACACATACAAAATTGTGATAGGAGATTTTGATAGGTGGACATTTCTTCTGCAGATGCAAACTGAAAATAAGTTATTCATTCATCTCTGTAATAATAAAACTTGTAACAAAATTTTTATTTTTCTTGTTCCTGGACAGAAAGTGTTATTTCCCAATTGCTTATACCTAAAGTAAATGGAAAAGACCTATTTTTTTCTTAAAACTATGCTTTTGTGACCTGGGTAATGAAATTTTCAAATTTACCCATTTTCCAGAAATTTCAGGTAGCTTCAGTGTTAAGTAGCTGATAGAAATTTTTTTCGAACTTACAAGAATTTTCTAGAATGCTATAGAACTTACGAGAATTTTCAAGAACCTTTTAGAATTTTTTAAAACTTTCCATAGTATAATATATATATATAGGGGCTTACCACTTCAGTTTATTACTAGCTGCCTAGCTGCACACATTGACCTATCTGATTTTATCAGACATGGCATCAAGAAGTTGCAAGCATTATCCAGACAATTTCTTCTATGTATGTGACCATTTTATCAAGACAAGAACGAAAATATGTATCCGGTTGGTGAGAGGCAATTGAAATTGCCTGTAACTCGAACGAGTGGCGCCTCTTCATTGACAGCTCATCCAAAAGCCTCAAAGCTGTGCTGCTCCATAATGGGGATAGGCATTCGTCTCTTCCCCTGGCTCATTCGGTGCACCTCAAAGAGGAATACAACAGCGTCAAGACCTTGATATAAACCTTGAAATGTAATTAGTATGGCTGGGAGGTTATCGGAGACTTCAAACTAATGGCATTCTTGATGGGTCTCCAAAGAATCTTTACCAAGTTTCCCCGTTTTCTTTGCCTTTAGTACAACAGAGCCACCGCAGCGCACTACAACAGGAAGCACTGGCCACAACTGACCGAGTTCTCTGTGGGGAAGCACAATGTCAAATGTGAGCCACTAGTGGACCTCCAAAAGGTGATGTTCCCACCACTGCATATAAAATTGGGTCTTATGATAGTATTTGTCACAGCTCTTGATAAGGAGTCTACAGCTTTCAAGTACCGTCGAGACTTCTTCCCTAAGCTGTCTGAGGCAAAGGTCTATGCTGGTGTCTTCTTTAGACCACAAATGAAGAAGATCCTGGAGAGAGCATTTAAAAAGTGTATATGATGTTGAGTAACTGTGTACAATAAAGTAACCTTATCTCAATCTGAAATAAAATCTTCGATGTCTTGGTTTTTCCACTAATTTGTTAAATTTAGATCATTTTATATACCAAACTCGAAAAACATACATGGAACATCCTTTAAAATGTTCATTTTATATTCGACAGAATCCCTTACTTGATTCTATTTGCAGACAGGGGAGGATTGGCTTGGACTCAACAGGAGGTCATGTCTAGTTAACGTTTAGTTTACATTTACGGCATTTCACAAGAATCTCAACACCTTAAACCTTAATTTTAGGCTCTCTGAATTGCACTAAGTGAGAACAATCTAATTTCTGAGGGACTGATGGTATACAGGCAGCCTCCAAATTGGGTATTCTATAGTTTCGTAGCCTGAATTACAAACGTTTAGTTTTCCTTTCTGTTGTATTAGCTTATTTGAAATACTGAAAAATCTAAGCTAAATGAAAAGAAAATTCAAATTATAATGTATTTGAAAATATTAGTTTTATCAGGATATATTTATATTGACTGAGGTAATTACATTTTCTTTAATGTACAACTCGGGCTTCAAGATAGTTTAAAAAAGGCGGTTCATAACGAAAAAATAAAACTTTAATTTCATTTTTTTTTTAATTTTCTGTAGACCGGTAGAGGGTCACGAACCACACTTTGGTAAATGCTGTGTTAAAGAAACTGTATTGTGTACGCATGTGTAACCACTCATTCATTCACACAGCTTTCTAACAAGTATGAATCACAAAAAGTCCTCCAGAAACACGGCAAAATAGCTGTGAACTCACACGTCTAGAAATCGGGTCTCGATACCAGTGATGAGCAGAGCACAGAGAGCTCATTGTACAGCTTAGTGTTCAATTTCAAACCATGTGGGGGAGCATAAGGACTTATACTGCTAAAAATCTGGTTTCAATATCTGTAGTGCTTGAATAGCTCTTTATGGTGTTTGGTGCTTAATAACAAACAGGATCTCTGTTTCTCCTAAAAGGAATAACTAAGACTTTCTTTTTTTTTTGCTTTGAATATTGCTCTATGATTTGATGTTTGAACAATATGTGAAAATTAATAATATTTTATCTGGTATTACAAATGAAGCAATGCATCCTAACTACTACAAGCTGTCTTTTGTAAGTTTTTCGTGGCATTATTTACCTGTATCTGCTATACAAAATTTGATACATCATATTTCAAATAATATTTAGTTGTGATGTTTGTAGAACCCCCACTAAAACAACGGCATGTCTGTCCACTCAGAAATCAGGTTTTTATACCAGTGGTGGGCAGAGCACATCACCCTTTATGTAACTTTGTGTTTAATTCCAAACAAACTTGTTTTTGTACTTTATTTAATACTCCCAAGAACAACTTGAAAGGTTATTAATATTAGGCTAATAATTTTGTATTTAAATGAAATTGCCATTAACTGACCCTATCCCTTTATATTTTAAGGAGAAATAATATTTTGACTTTTCAGACATTGGCGAAATAATATTTAAATTTTTTTTTAAACATCCACTAAGGGTATTTTGGGGCCTATTAGGCCCCAGATCAAAAAAACATAAAAATGACTTTATTTATTTCCTGGATGATTCTAGAACAGGCCTGGGCAACCGAAAAAAAGCAAATTATAGTAAATATATATTAATTTTACAACTTCTTTTCAAAAGATGGATATTTAGGATAGTAACTCCACTCCAACAATAATTTTAGACGGTCCTCATTATTGCCTAGTTTGCCCACGCCTGTTCTAAAACATTCTAGAAACTTTTCAGAGGTATTTAGAATAATCTAGAATATTCCAGAAAAATCCACAAATCCTATATATATCGGATCTGAAATCTTCAAACCATGTCAAAAATTATATCTCTTGATGAAGCTGTACATTTACTGACGAAACTATCCGACGATGAAAGTGAACATGATAATGTCGAAGACTACTCTGAAAGTTGTGATGATGATCCTTCTGAAGCCGAAAATGATGAACAAATCGCGCCGTACCCTTCTGAAAGTGAAGTAAGTAATCAAGAAGATCTTACTACGATGCCAGTGAACGAACTTTTGTCCAAAGATAAGAATTTTAGTTATTCAACAACACCTTCAAGGATCAACAAGAAAACCGCAGCTCTCAATATATTCAATTGGAAACCAGGCATTACAAGGCAAGCTGCTCCAAGAGTCTCTACACCATTCGAAACATTCAAAAGTTTCGTTTCTGATAATATGATGGAACACATCATTCACTCGACAAACACCGTCATGAAAGAACCAATTTTTGAAGAAGACCTCTGGAAATGGATCGCAGCTAATCCTTTCCCTGGAATAAGCAAATCCAAAAATGCATCGATAGACGAAATGTTTTCAACTGAATTCGGTTTGCCATTTTTGCGAAAACTGATTCCACAAGACAAATTCAAAAAAATGTGCTCAAAAATCAGATTTGACATCCACTCTCAAAGATGCCGCGATCTCTGGAGTCTGGAATTTTTTCATTGAAAATTGCAAAAACAGTTACAACCCAAGCGAATACCTGACAGCGGATGAACAACTATGTAACTTCAAAGGAAGACTTGGCTTCAGAACATACATTCCGACAAAGCCAGGCAAATACGGAATAAAGATTTGGTGCCTAACAGATGCAAAGTCAAGTTACCTCCTCAACGCTCAAATTTATACTGGAAAGGTTGGAAATACGACAGAAACAAATCAAGGAGAAAGAATAGTCAGAGAACTGAGTCAGCCATTTCTTGGAAAAGGAAGGACAATAACGACAGATAATTTCTTCACAACAATGACACTTGTCAAGTACCTGCGAACAAAAAGAACAGGACTTGTTGGAACCATACGGAAATCAAGAACCTTCCTGCCTCCTGAAATAAATGCAAAATCTGGAGAGTTATCACCAAAGTTTTTCTACCATGACGACATCACTCTTCTCAGGCACTCAGACAAACCAGGAAAATATGTGCTACTACTGAGTTCTCAGCATTAGTCTAGTGAAGTGGAAGAGAATGGAAAGCCCGAAATCGTCAATCTTTACAATGCAACGAAGGCTGGTGTCGACACTCTCGATCAAAGAGGTGATCAAAGCGCTGGTTAGTCTGCATATTCCATAACATTCTAGATCTTGCTGCGTACAATGCTTTCGTTCTATACTCGACAAAACATCCAGAATTTCTTCGTCAACATAAATTAAGAGAATTTATGCTGCAATTGGTGCTTGAAATCAAAGAAATTTACTGCAAAGATAATGACAAAACAACCTCATGTGAACCGCCTGCAAAGAGGGCAAAAAAGAGGACGATGCCATTTGTGCGGCAGATCAAAAGATAGACAGTCGAAAACTGTTTGCTCAAATTGCAAAAAAAATGTTTGTCAGAGCCATTCTAAAGTTGTTTGTAATGAATGTTGCTAAATTACTGTGTTTCTATTGGAAAAATATATGGGGCCTGATAGGCCCCAAAATCACCTATAGTGGATGTAAATATTTTTTTCGTAGGAGTGTTAATTCTGTCTGAAAATATTGATGATAATGCATGTAACTTGCACCTCAAATTATGCATGTCTTAAATATTAGTCTTACAATTAGCATAGTTGATTATAGTTTATTATAGGCAGAAAGTGTAATTTGATAGATAAAATGTTAAAAGCGCCATCTAGAGGTTTAAATGATAAATATGATTACAGCAATTCCTGATTTTAAATAATGTCGCCTAGCGGCTCAGCAGCAAGTCTGAAAACTAATAACTCTAAACTCCGAATTTCGATACCCGTTGTGTTTACAGTACATACATAATTATGTGGCTTTATACTTAATAACGAAGAAACAAACTAAACTAATTTAATACTATTATAGCAGAGGGATTGCTTGTATATTAAAACGCTCGACGGCTGAAAGTATGTTCAACGGAATTCAAATTCGTTTGTTTGTTTGTTTTGGAATTTCGGGCAAAGCTACTCGAAGGCTATCTGTGATAGCCGTCCCTAATTTAGCAGTGTAAGACTAGAGGGAAGGCAGCTAGTCATCACCACTCACCGCCAACTCTTGGGCTACTCTTTTACCAACGAATAGTGGGATTGACCGTCACATTATACACCTCCACGGCTGGGAGGGCGAGCATGTTTAGCGCGACGCGGGCGCGAACCCGCGACCCTCGGATTACGAGTGCACGCCTTAACGCGCTCGGCCATGCCAGGCATCAAAATTCGAGGCACATAGATTACGAGTCGAGCGCCATAACTAACAAGCTATGCCAGATCGAAACAAAAGCTGGATTTGAAATGCTCTTTTCACACCCCTGAATCCCCATCACACCGAACATGCTCGCTCGCCCTTTCAGCTGTTTGAGCGTTACAAACTTACGACCAATTTAACTCTTCGGCTATTACAAATAATGGTTTATATATAAACTTACAAGGATTATTGAACCTTATAACTTATCCAGAACTTCCTTGGTATCCCATCGAGGGTTCATGATGAGAGATTTAATTTCGCATTGGTATCGGTACAATCCACTTTGTGGGGAGCTAGCTAACTCTTCGCTGATCACACATGAGTTTGTTTTATAGCCGAAGTTATATAATGCCTTTGTAAAAATACTAATGTCTGATTTTAATTCGCTAACGTTTAATGAATTGTAATTTTCGAAATTTCTAAATATTTCTGTTCAATACCTGAAGTGTTTGATTAATAAGCGTTAATCACAGTTATAGCTTTCGGGTTTATACTATACCAACTGCAGCAAACCAGTAATATATACTGTCTTTCCGCGCGTTGCCTTAGTTATATTTTATAAGCTCGAGAGAGATTCGTGAAATTTCAGCTAAAACAACAATACTGGTATTTACATACACATATACATTGTTGATTCTTTCACTCAGTAATATTTTATGACATACACATATACATTGTTGATTCTTTCACTCAGTAATATTTTATGAGATAAGAGAAAATAAGTAAAACTATATATCTATAGAAAGCACGCAACGAAGCCTGTTAAAAGGTTATTTATAATCCTAAGTTTAACACTGACCCTCGTAAATACCCGAACTGTTCATAATTTTAATTACATGTGTTGTGCACCTGCCGTAGTTTCTTAGATCGTATTCTAATTGTTGTTTTGTTATACCAGTTTGGTGATTCATTAAGTTATTATTTGACAGTAATCTATGTTGTGGTTAAATTTGGCAACAATACATCCGGTATCGTTCCGTATTGCTGCCAACCTGCTTTATTGTAATCGAAATTTTGCTGGAGTATTGATTTGTTTCGGCGGAAGACAAAGTTGAAATTACACCATATAAGAAAATCGTCGTTATATACCTTTCCCAGCATGAAATTTTAAAAATATTGAGCTTAAATCAGTAGAGGTTATATATAAATCAAGAATCTATTCAAACTTTGTGCTTGTACACCAATTTGTTGGCGTTCGTCGTTTAAAAGTAAGAGTTTTGATTGTTTAAGAATCGTAATTACCGAAATTCATTTGATGTTTTCCTTCAATATCCATAATTTACGTTTTGATTTGGCATCCTCTATCGTAATGTAGTTTTTGTTGTATTTCACCTAGTTGTCTAATAATTTTGTATTTCTGATTGTGCTGGGTGGGCAAAAGATTCCTGTTACTATAATTTTGAGGTTATTTGTTATTATTATCTCTGTGTTTATTCACTCATTTGAGCTTGTGCTCGCCAATATACATTTGTAGATTGTAGCTGTGGCAAGTTTAGGGTCTCTGTTATAGTTTTTATCTGCCTTAATTGTAGTTCATCCACTAAAATTTAAAGACGATAAATTTGTGATAATAGTTTGAGTTACACACATAATATCGGCAGCCACCAAACTAAATTGTTCTCCGCTTTGATAAGTTTCGGAAACCAAACCACCTTGGATATTCACGTGAGAAACAGTAAATTTGTTTTAGTGCTCGCCATTTCGTCTATATTATTTGCTAGAGTGTAGGCATTACGTATTTTGTTGTCAATATTATGAATAAGACTTATGTAACTTGTGTCGTTGTTAGGTTTTGTATTTCAGTCATAAAATTTATTTGTAAAGGCCGTGTTGATTGGTCTGTTGTTTGTTGTTTCGTTTCACCTATTCTTTATTTATATTCGTTTCTCTTTTGTTACAGTAGTCCGAGTTCGTCTTGGCTTCTGCAGCGTATGTTTTAGTATTGCTTTTTGTGGTTTGTGTTAGTGAAGAAGATCTAGTTTTTATCTGTTGGTGGTGTTTGTTTACTGTGTATGTGTGTGTTATTTGTAATAATAAAGATGTTGCTTTATTATTTGTATGGTTAACAGCCTTTCTAACTGGCTCTGTGTGATTCGTTACAATTGCATCATTTTTCAATAGCATTTTCTTTTCTTCATTGTGATGCCAGATGTTTCCCACCATGCCCAATATATGGGGGTTGGGATTTATCAGCAGCTGACACGTGCCCCTATCTTTGGCAATTGAAGCATTGAGTTACAGTAATTTGCGACGTTTTCATCTCTTTCATTATGTATATTTGACACCGTAAAATTACTCCATTTTTAATGAAGTCTGTAACGTGTAGTGTTATCTTAAAGAGATTAGTGGGTTTCTGTGTTCTAGCCGACGTGACATGTTAAATCATATGTTTTGTAGTTTTAATTCTTCTATGTTTATGTTAATATATCGAATCACTATTACTCTATTTTCTGAATTTGTATTGGTGGTGTCACTTGTAGGTTTCTAGTGTTTAAAAAAAATCTTGGTCCACTCACGAAGTAGGGTATTGAAAAATTTTGGGTCATCTCATTGAAGTTGGTCAACGCCTTTAAACTAATTCACAAATTCTTATTAAAAGTGTATAACAGATAAATAAATTTGGTTAATGCGGGTGTGTTTTAAAAATATTAAGTAATAAAACTTTAAATTGGCTGAGTCCGAAATCAGTTCTGAAGGCCTATCTGCACCCTACAAAGTATGTTCGGAGGCCTTCAGTGTCATTCGTAATATATCAGTATATATGCAATTTCGTGAATAATTATTTGTACTGGTTTGATTTACTTAAGGTGACTTTGCATGACATAATATAATTATATTGACTTATTAAACACTAAGTATAAGCAAAAAATACTATTTATTAAAAATACTCCAACAGATGATACGTTTTGAGGTTGCAATTTATTTCATTAATAACTCGTACATCAGTTTCAGTCTGAGTACACAAGTCATACTTTAACGATTTGATACATAAATAAACATGCAGTTATAGCTCATTTTTATAGCACTACCACAAGGAAGTCAGTTTCCATTCGTTAGCACTGGACAATCGACATCGAAGGTTTTGATATACTTTACTAAAATGACTCTGTGATTAGGGCATTCAACTCGCAATATGTATCCCTTCACCGAACATGCTCTCTCTTCAAGTGTCAATCTTACTTTTTAAATAACATGTAGCCCAAGAGTTGATGGTGTTAATTAGCTGTCTTCCCTCTATCTTATCACTTCTAAATTAGGGATGGCTAGTGCAGAGAAGACCTCCAGCTTGTATGCGCGAAACTCAACAAACAAACAATACTTTACTGGCCAATTCTCAAATATTAGAAAGTTGCTTATTTTAAAGACATTTCAAAGATATTAATTTCGTTATGGTAAGTATAGTAATATATTGCGCTATTCCTATATTCTTTAAATGTTATGGCTTTAAAAGCCATGGTAATAAAAGCGGATATCATTTTTGTATTTATGTGTACAAAAATTACCACATATATGGCTCCATTTATGTAATTACCATGAAGATGAGAAATTTCGTATCACCACGAATAAAGGGTATTCTTCTTTCAATATTCGAATTTTGCCATTCTCGAGTTTCAAGCAAGTAACGAAATGGTTAGATATGTCTTTCGTTTATTGTGTATTAGAAAATAAGTCAGTAGTGAAAAAGTTAAACCTGTCCATAAGCTGTGTCTTTAGTTTTTAGTTTTATCAGTGGTTTTCAGCGCTCCCAGAAGTCGTTCTTTTTGAAATAAAATAGCCCCTCTTGCGCCTTGCCATGAATGAGGACCTTTGAGACGATATTGGTATGGCAGACAGGGACCCCAAAAACATTTCCAAAATAATTTAATATTTGTGAAAAACAAACGCATCAGATTTGGTTTAGCTTTTATAAGAGACGCAATTTCATCCATGTAAGGTATCCAATCAACCTGGATGGTGTAACGAGAATTTTGTGGATAGCGTCTGCTCATCATATCCATCTTTTTTTTTATGTTGTCTATCATCTGATCAAGTGGAGGTAAATGTATCTTATTTGTCATCAAGAGAGCAAACCATCGAGCTTGTATTTCACCTATTGGAAGCAAGGACCCCACGGGTTGGGTTAATGCTATAATAGCAAGCGAATGATGCTTTAGATTAGGGGGGATTACAAATTTGTACAGTTCCACCTTGTTATTCTGAACAGATAATATTTTGGAGTCGAGAAATGGAAACTCAATTTTGTACCCTGTAGCTAATATTACAACGTCAACCTCTTGCTCGTTGTTCTCCCCCTCAAAAATGACTCCATTTTCAGTAAACTCTTTAATATCAGATTTTACTATTACGGTTCCGCTCAGAATTCTGTTTGGTAGGGCATCGTTGATCATTGGATGTTGTTCAAAGATGCGATGTTTTGGTTTAAGACAGTAGGCAGCATGGTCAAACTTCTTGTTCAAATGTCTTTCTGTTAAATAGTTCATCAGTTTGTAAGGACCGTGGAGCCAAATGACATTCCATGACCGTCTAAGATACTTATCATCAAATGGTTTTCCTTTTGGTCCAACTCGCTGGATTATCCAAGATCCACTTCTTGTGCTTAAAAATACCTATAGAATATGGTAAATATTACGTTAAATTACTATATCTTAGACAACTCATCATTAGAAATACTCAGTTACAACAACACAACGAGAAATTTTAAATTTTATTCGAAAGAAATTTGCTCCCTATAGTGGCACATTTGTAAGTCTGCGAATCTATAAAGTTAAGCTTTGTCCTCAACTGCAAACTAGCAAAAGATATTTCTCAAATATTTTAGAATTGAAGAATCAGGAGATGTGGAATATGGGTTACCTTGAGAAACTCTGAATTTTGTGTGGGTTTTCTTAGAGCAGAGTCACATCAGGCTATCTACCCACCGAGGGGGTAGCATTCTAAATCCGTAGACTTACTACTGCACCAGAGGGGAGTATTTTCAGTTTTATCATACAAAAAATATAGCATTCTGCTTACTTTATATTTTATTTTCTCATAAGTAAAAAATAAATGCAATAGTGGGCTTATAAATATGTAACATTGCTCTGCCATAAATCTAAAACCTATAACGCTTTCAGTGTAAGTACTCTTACCATTCGTTACTGGAAAACAACTTATTATTTATGTCCATTTGTCAACAACTTATTTGAAAAAAAAAGAATATGAAGTATTTAATAAATAATTTTACTAAAATATTTCAATTAAAAAGTTAACCAATAGTAATTACAATAGCAATACTATTTCATGATATAACTTAAAATATCTAAAATTAGATGTTCACTGCTTAAAGATTAATTAACGCAGCATACAGTAAAACAAAAATATATTCATTTCTTATTTTTACATAAATCCAAATTTCTTTTTCCAGCTATCATTTGGACAACAAATTAAACAGTCAAATTAATATCTACTTACTTTATCAGCGATTTGACTGAGCTCTACAGCCACGTCCCCTCCAGAGTTTCCAATACCAACAACAACAACCTTCTTATCGCCAAATCCATCAGGTTTCTTGTAACTATGGGTGTGAAGTACTTTTCCTTTGAATTTCTCCATTCCTGGGAAGCTAGGGATATGAGGAAACACGTGGTGTCCAGTACACACCATAACACCATCAAAAACATCTTCAAAACTTCGGTCTTCTTCAATGTTCCGAATTGTAACTTTCCAGCGCCCAGTTTCGTCAAAATCGTGATTTTCTTCAACTTTTAAGATCTCGTGTCTAAAATGAACGTGTCGAGCCAGGTCGAACTCTTCAGCGTACATTTCGATGTACCTGATCATGTAACTGTTGTGCATGTAGTTAGGGAATTCTTTAGGAGGAGGGAAGTCACTGTAGGCACTCATTTCTTTGCTACTGTTGATTATTGTAGACTTCATCACTGAAGCTAATCCATCGGTGTCATCATCACGATAACGCCATAAACCACCGATCTTGTCAGTTTTTTCAAAGCATATTGGCTTTAATCCTTCTTCTAAACAAGCTTTAATGGAGGTCAATCCGCTGGACCCTCCGCCAATGATACAGATTTTTTTGTTGATGTCCATTTTTCTTATATGTCTTGGACGATACCATAAAGCTCAATAAGACAAAACCTTTGTTCTTTCTGAACTCCTACCGCAATAATCGCGCCGTTCGTTTTACCTGGAATATAACATATACTAACGCTAGAGATCAACAACACTGTAATATAATTCACCTTTCATTGCACAGGAGGCCTATTTTTAAGTAATACGTCGTTGCCTATATTTAAAACAAGTTAGGTGTGTGAATTCTTCAAGTGAAACAACGTAACCTACATTACAAACTTAGTGTTTTAGTTTAGTGATAAAACTGCAGCGAGTATTTTGAACTTAACACGTGAACAGTGCATCGAATTTAAGAAAGAGTTTGCATACGTTATAATATAAATAAAAATGACTATGAATACTGTATAAATGACAGTATGAAAGCAAAGTAATCAATGATAATCACATTTAAATTGCAATAGCACGAACCTCATTAACCCCAGGTTGACGAACTCAGCTTTACTACTACTGAAACAAAGATTTCTATACTGTATTTGGGCCATTCACTCAGATGTTAAAATGAAGTGGCTAAATCAACAATCTCAATATCCCGGGTGGTTTTGATGGGTCAAACTTCTATATAATATGTCGTGGAAATCTATAAAAATGGGTAGGTGAGTGGATGGGTAAATCTTTACCTGTAATGGAAAATAGTTCATTATTACCCGAATAGAGGAATAGTTGAAGATACATCTGAGAAATTCACGACGCATGCGTTATGTTATTTAAAATTAATGAGTCTTAATACATTAATCTAAAGAACAACCTTACTGAAACTATGGTAAGTTGAAATCGTGTTTTGTTCATTGAATAGATATATTATAAAAAATAAGTAAACATTAACAGAACCTAATTAAAATAATTCTAGTAGTTTCACTATTTGTCAATAAATAAAATACATTTAAACCAATATAATTAACCTTGAATTAGATTTACTGTTATCCATAGGGTATAATTGTGTATATATGAAGAGTTAAAATGTTTAACTCTTGTTAGTCAGTAGTCAGCTGGCTCTAGAAAATAAGCAATTCGCACAAATAAAAGAAGTCTAGCTACTACATAGAAATTTTAACTTCATTAGATTCGTGAAAAACGTGTTCTATATAGCATTAACTAACACAGAACAGTATTTGCACATATTGGTAGCAACTGTTAATATATGCCTAAATTCAAAGAGACAGGAAACTAATACAAACTTTGTGACTTTTGTACACGATTTTTTTTTCATAAAAAAACTTTGAAATGAATGATCGAGTCATTTCAATTGCAAACACGGGTTGGTGTTAGCTGACGTATTTATCGTGTGTAGAGAGCATAAAGTAAAACAGGGTGACTGAACTCTGCATGGAAAAAAATATACACAACGTGAAAATTTAATATGGAGAACTGGCGTAAGAAAAAAATGCAACTGTAAGATGCTGTAGAGATGTACACTCCACTGTTCTATAGTACCTACCGCTTTCTCTGGGTTTCCCCTTCCGGGAACAGTAGTTAAATTCCTCTAGGTGGACTCAACAGATAGCCTGATGTGGCTTTGCTATAAGAAACACACACGCACACACTATTCCGAGAAGCTTTACTTACTTATGTACTGTCGTGAACCTGATATGACAGGCTGCAAATAGGTTACATTTCTTTACGTCCCAGCCCCAGAATATGTGTGTACGTTTTTTTGTGTGTTTTTTTGTATAGCAACTCTACATCGGGCTATCTGCCATGTTCAAGGAGAATTGTTTGTTTGTTTAATTTTGCGCAAAGCTACTCGAGGGCTATCTGAGCTAGCCGTCCCTAATTTAGCAGTGTAAGACCAGAGGGAAAACAGCTAGTCGTCTCTACCCACCGCCAACTCTTGGGCTACTCTTTTAACAACGACTAGTGGGATTGACCGTTACATTATATTGCCCCCACGGCTAAAAGGGTGAGCATGTTTGGTGCGACGGGGATTCGAACCTGTGACTTTCAGATTTCTAGTCAATGCTTTATCCACCTGGCTATGCAGGGTCTTCCTACGAAGGTAATCGAAAAGGCTGGGATTAAAGTTAAGTAATTTTACGCGTTTATTATTATAAATACAGTTTCTGGAGGTAGTGGTTTTGATATTTTACTAGCAATTTTCAATTAACGTATTTCTTATTTTGAAAAAAAAAATACTATGTAAATGTAAACACGTTACTGACTAAAGTCATTTAAAATGATACTTTATACCAATTTCGCAAACAGTTATATTATTTTCATGATACATAAACATACATGAGATCCCCTCCTCCAGTGGCAACATACATGAGATCCCCTCCTCCAGTGGCAACATACATGAGATCCCCTCCTCTAGTGGCAACATACATGAGATCCCCTACTCCAGTGGCAACATACATGAGATCCCCTCCTCCAGTGGCAACATACATGAGATCCCCTCCTCTAGTGGCGCAGTAGTATGTCTGCGGACTTGTACTGTTAGTAACCGGGTTTGGGCATAGCACAAACAGATCTTTGTGTAGCTTTTTGTGTAACAATAGACAAACATTGGATGAGCTTGGCTAAGTGATTACCGTATCTAGTACCAAATCCAAAGTTTCACATTTCGCAACTTGTTGCTACCAAACCGCGCATCACACTTTTGGGCAGTAGGTGCGCTGTAAGAGTGCCAGTTAAATTCCACTATGCGATCAAATAGGAGCAGCCGAAAAGTGGGTGTTGTTGACTGGTTACCTTTTATCTAATCTATCTTTTCACATTGAGAGAAAATTATGTAAACGTCTATATGCAAAGATTTTTTGTTTGTAATATTTTAAGGTCTGCACTATGTCATTTTCTACAGGTTCAATATAGTTTTCTAGAAGATTCCCAGACTATCTCTTAAGAAGAAAGGTCCACCTTTAGAAAGCGCTCGGGTTATAAAGATTTATCTTTCAGTTTTATCAAGACTTCTTGGACCTTCGTGTTTTTTAGCACATCAAATAGATTCTTTATGAAACTTTGCGTGACATTTTAAAACAAGCTTATTTTGATGATCTCTACATTGTTGTTTTTATAATTAATATCCATGATAATTAGTTTGACTGCACTTTCTTACGATGAAGTTTAATTAACGCATATAATATGCTCCACTTCTCAGTTTATATCTAAAGTTATAGCATCAGGGTCAGTACCTACCTTGTTATTACACAGCAAAGTTTACACAGTTTGCTCTTTAATGTGTTGGGTGTATTCCAGATCATATTGTTTTGGGTGTATTCCAGATCATAACTTCGTTCCTTTAACCTACTGAGATAAGCTAACCTTATTTTCGTACCATGCATTTCTTGTTTTACAAAACTCTATGCCCTTGTTTTTTTTTAACTACACTAAAACAGGTCTTCATTCAGCTTCTTCATGGCTTTTTCCTTAACAACGGAGACTTTGACCTCTAAATGAATTCACTGTCTTTTCCTTTGGTTATGTGCCTATTTTTCTCCACTCTTGATGACCTTATTCAAATGTTTACTTGCTAACCCAAAGGCTTTGTGCATTGTGTGTAACATCAGAATTCTTTATCTAATGCATAGTTCACTCTTCAAGAAATTGACCGTGAGAATTAGGTTTAACAAAAAAAAGAAAGGATTTTTTGTGTTGATTTACTGTACTTCTATTGTTAGCAATAGTAAGGAAACCTATTATCCCAAACCCTTTGTTCTATTTGCTATATATACTCTGACAACATATTTAGCAATGTTCTATTGAATCTGCCTAGGAGACCATTGGCAACCAGGTAATATACGGTTTATTCTTTACATTAAGCAAATAGTACACTGTATATATATATATATATATATTCCACGTCACAATTTGATATATAAATGCTGTCGATGTGGTTTCTGCTTCCTTGTCAAATAAACATGCTGCATATAAAAATCTGATTAAATTATCCAAAAAGAATATTATGCAATAAATATTCAAGAATATGGTAATACTAATAAACATTTCTAATACGAACGTTTCGGAAAAAAAAACAATGTTTATAATATTATAACAACGAAAAACTTTAGCTGTTGAGCGAGTTTTTGTACTCAGTCGGAAGTTTAGAAACAATAAGTTTAAACAATAACAATGCGATGGAATGTGGATAAAACATGCGGCATTCACGTGTTTAATAACATTGTTAAGAAAACCTAATAACAATTTTGTTTGTTGTTATGCACAAAGGTACACAAAGGGCTACCTATGATATAATAAATAGTTCGATTACTTGTACGATAGTGAAGTAATCAAATGTTTATTATACATTTCATACAACATAATAAATATTAGTAAGTTATAACCTCAAAATTATGAGAAAAACACGATAGTGGGTTTGTAAATGAGATATATTCCTGAATAAACTCCAAAAATGATTTGTACATTTGAGAAAAATAATGAAATAAGTGGAAAATATTAAAAATAAAAATATACCCAATTTCATATTTGAACTCATATACAAATTAATCGGGGTCGTAATTAAGTTTATTAACAGAAATGAGACTCATAGTTTTCTCGAAACTTTTCATTGCGTTCAATGCAGAAACAAATGGTTTTCTATTTCCGATACATCCTCACTTATCTCATATTAATGTGGAAATATTTTCAAAAACGATACGCAACTATAACTATACTTTTAATTGAAAGAATGTTAACTTAACTTTCTTTAGAGAATCTTATTTTAAATAACAATAATAATAACATAAAGCTATATCTCAATTTTCTTGTGTTTTTTTTTGATGAGCGTTAATAATTGATATTAAAGTTTTCAACGAGGTTTAGTTACTGCATGTACATTTTTTATGTTCTTCGTTCATACGTGACAATTTAGTAGAAGTTTTAAAAGCTTGAAATAATTGTAAAATGTTCTTTTACGAGAAATATACAAAATATTGAGATAATGTTCTTCAAACCAATTTAATCATCCCACCTCTATATTAATTTCATACATTCATTGACAATTATAAAATCACTTCATCGTTTTGCTATATTCGTTTGTTAATCTCCACTTTTTTCACCTAGAAAATCATATAAATTATAAATAGTATCAGAATCAGATATAAAATTCTATTCAGGAATTTCCACATCCCTGAATTTCGGTCCAGTTCTTTGGTCTTGCTTGAATTACGTGTCTTTAGAGCTCCAATTACGCGATCTTCGTAGGTCATAACGGCATTTCTGGCTCCAGCCCATGAATGAGGACCGTTCAACCGATACTGGTAGGGAAGACAAGGTCCAAAGATACAGCGCCAAAGTAGAACAGGGTCCATCAGCAACAAATGTAGAAACCTCGGTTTAGCATTAATGATTGAAGAGATCTCGTCCATATACGGTATCCATTCAACCTGTATGGTATTTCGCGAACTTTCAAAATACTTTTTAGCGATATCATCACGCTTTTTCTGAATATCATTCATCATCTTTTCAACAGACGGAAGCTTCACTTTCTTTGTCATCAAAAGGGCGAACCAGCGAGCCTGAATTTCACCAACAGGAAGTAAGGCACCAACGGTCTGTGCCAAAGCAATGAAGGCAAGAGATGGGTGCTTTAACTTGGGAGAAACAACGTACTTGTAAAGATCCACTTTGTTGTTTTTAAAAGAAAATGTATTTTTGTCAACAAATGGAAATTCAATGTTATATCCAGTGGCTAAGATTACAACATCCACTTCGTGTTCCTTTTCCTCACCTTCAAAGATAACTCCATTCTGAGTAAATTCTTTAATGTTCCCTTTCATTATTACAGTTCCACTCAGTATCCTATTAGGTAGAGCATCATTGACCATTGGGTGTTGTCCAAGTATACGGTGATCAGGCTTAATGTTGTAAGTCTCATGGTTAAAGCGCTTATTAATATACCTCTCTGCAAAATAACACAATAGTGTAAATGGAATACTTTGCCAAATCATATTCCAGTGGCGACGAAGGAACGCAGCATCGAATGGTAAACCATTAGGTCCGACTCGGTGAATGATCCAACAACCACGTCTGGTACTTAAATATACCTGAAGAGAGAAAAACAAACGTACGTACTTTATTTCGTTATGAGTTTAATTGTGACAAAACTAGTTTGATCAAATAATACGTATAATCTTTCGACAAAGAGTGTTAACATTTACTTAAATCAATAATTACTGACTTGTTGTAACACTGATCATCACAACTGAGGTTCACATGTCAAGTAATTCAATGTTACAATGTTAAGTAATCCATAATTTTGCCTCTTGCAACAACCATTGTAAAGAGACGACAAAAATAATGTAAAAGTAATTTACTATCTATGTAAAATACGGGATGGCCCGAAAGTCCTCACCCATCCATATATCTTATGTATCCAGTGTATCTGTCTGCTGTCCCTCATTCTCCCTGTATAATATGTGACGCCATGTTCTGCGAGACATTTTCTTAAACATAGCAGGGGTTATTGTTCCAAATGCCGTGGTAACACCTGCCTTCAACTCATCATTAGTGTTATAACGTTGTTCAGGCACAACGTATGGATGGGTAAGGACTTACGGGCCACCCTATACAAAAGGGACTCATAAGTTACTATAGAAGCGAAATGATCAACAATGCTTACAGTTCATAAACCTGATCAATAAATAACACACTATCCAAAGTCCTTACTGATTCACGTTACGTGTAAAACTACTTGTTTGTTTGTTTATCTTACAGTTTTGGAATCAACGCCAGCAAATTTGGCCGCCGAAATTAATGTGTCATCATCTATATGGGGGATTACTTCTACCAAAAGGGAGGCAATACGCTCCAAGGTCGTCCAGATGTTATGGGAATCTATGAGTAGGTTTACGAGGTCGCAGAAACCGGATATCAAATTGTTGGTGTAGCTGTTGTACATTGTTGTTGTTTTTAATCAAGCACAAAGCTACACAATGGGCTATCTGTGCTCTGCCCACTTCGGGTATCGAAATCCGGATTTTAGCATGTAAGTCCGCAGACATACCGCTGAGCCACTGGGGGGGCAGCTGTTGTACAAGGAGTTAAAACACGGTCAGGAAGTCACATGGTTTGACTCATAATTCACATAAGCATCGTTAGGTAGTTACACTAAAGAAACTTGAATGTGATGAATTGCCATCTAAGATGAATATGACTTCAATTTTCTAATACTTTAATAAAAAGATGTAATATAAGTAATGTCAGATTTGTTTATTTTGCTGCATTCATGAGACATCACTCACTGTTTAAATTAAAGCTGAATTTCAACTTTTCTTCTTTAAGCATGTTTGGATATATATAACAAAATCAATAGTTGCAAATATATCATATCATTTATATTAATTACAAACAACGATAAAGACCAAAACTATCAAATTAAAGTGAAATTAATATAAATAATTTCAAAAATTGTATCAGTTCATCGCAGTTTTCGGTCGTAATCTAGAGATTATGATATGGACAGCTGATAACAGCATCCGAAGCGTTGGTTTGTTTTTATTTTTTTAATTTCGCGCAAAGCTACTTGCGGGCTATCTGCGCTAGCCTTCCCTAATTTAGCAGTGTAAGACCAGAGGAAAGGTAACTAGTCATTACCACCCACCGCCGACTCTTGGGCTACTCTTTTACCAACAAATAGTGGAATTGACCGTCACATTATAACGCCCCCACGGCTGAAAGGGTCAACATGCTTGGTGCGACCGGAATTCGAACCAGAGACTCTCGGATTATGAGTCGAACGCCTTAACACGCTTGGCCATGCCGGGCTTCCAAAAACGATGGAAATTTTTCATCTATGAGGTAAAATTCAAACGCAGATTAAAAACTAGTCACCAGTCAAGTAAACTCAATTAATAGTGCAAAGTTGAGTGCTTATGCTAACAACGTCTCAACTCCTACTAACTAGCTGATTATCTAGATTTGGTTATTAAATTAATAAATGATAAAGTGCAACTGAATATTTTTTATAAGAAAAGGACATTTAATTTTTACAGTTTTCGTCACCCCTGAATGCTGTAGTTCCTTGTATGATGCTAAAAGGTGTCGTAACTAAAATTATTGTTAAATGTTTGTAATAAATAATTGTTATTAGTTATGTACGGGTAATACTATGTTGTTCACAACCAAACCAGAAAATGATGTTCATAAATACTGACAATTAGAAAAGTTTTTTGCGAGATTTTACAATAAATATGAAATCCGTGAGGGCGAGAAAACCCAGTTGTACAGAAAATTATGTGTGAAAACGGGTGGTATGGATGGAGAAAGCACTATGTAGAAGAACAAACAAAGTTTCGACCTTCTTCGAACCTGACGATGACCAAAGAAGGTCAAAACGTTGTTCGGTTCTCTACTTAATGGTTTCTCTACCCATACCAGACATTTTTATATGTATAAATTTGAAAATTCTTTGCAACATAAATATTCAATGATTGAAAAACTTTTTGTCACTAGAGGAAATTAGCAACATTTAACAGTCATCATAAAAACTCATTCAGTGTAACCAGAATTGGAAAGATTAAATAGTTAGGCTTATATATGTTTTCCCTGCTGAGCTTGAGTAATGTTACAAAAAAGTATATATGTGAAATACTTACATTACTGCAGGTAGGTATTGTTATTTTGTAAATATAAAAGTTATTTCAAGACCTTCTACAAAATTTGTCATTTTAGGAAAAGTGGGAGCTGGGAGTTACTTGTAGTAGAATTTTTAGGGTGGATAATATTCGAGTCTAAAAATTTTTTTAGAACTTTTAAAGGAGGAAAAGGACAGTAGAAAATGTTTAGTATATATTAAGTATTTTGGGGGTGATTTCATTTTATACCAACTTTTGACTTTATGTGTGTGTGTTTTTTATTATAGCACAGCCACATGAGGCTATTTGGGGAGCCCACCGAGGGAAATCAAACCCCTGATTTTAGGGTTTTAAATCCGCAGACATACCGCTGTACCAGCAGGGAGCTCTTTGGACTTTAATACATCTCTTTAACACTCCTACGAAAATTGGGGCCTAATAGGTCCCAGAGCAACTTGAAAGGTTATTAATATCAGGCTAATAATTTTATATTTAAATGAAATTGCCATTAACTGACCCTATCCCTTTATATTTTAAGGAGCATTAATATTTTGACTTTTCAGACATTTGCGAAATAATATTTAAAAACATCCACTAAGGGTATTTTGGGGCCTATTAGGCCCCAGATCAAAAAAACATAAAAATGACTTTATTTATTTCCTGAAGAATTCTAGAACAGACCTGGGCAACCGAAAAAAGCAAATTATAGTAAAAATATATCAATTTTACAACTTATTTTCAAAAGATGGATATTTAGGATAATAACTCCACTTCAACAACAAGTTTAGACGGTCCTGATTATTGCCTAGTTTGTCCAGGCCTGTTTTATAACATTCTAGAAACTTTACAAAAGTATTTAGAATATTCTAGAAGAATCCACAAATCCTATATATATAGGAGCTGAAATCTTCAAACCATGTCAAAAATGATATTTCTTGATGAAGCTGTACATTTACTGACGAAACCATCCGACGATGAAAGTGAACATGATAATGTCGAAGACTACTCTGAAAGTTGTGATGATTATCCTTCTGAAGCCGAAAATGATGAACAAATCGCGCCGTACCCTTCTGAAAGTGAAGAAAGTAATCAAGAAGATCTTACTACGATGGCAGTGAACGAACTTTTGTCCAAAGATAAGAATTTTAGTTATTCAACAACACCTTCAAGAATCAACAAGAAAACCGCAGCTCTCAATATATTCAATTGGAAACCAGGCATTACTAGGCAAGCTGCTCCAAGAGTCTCTACACCATTCGAAACATTCAAAATTTTCGTTTCTGATAATATGATGGAACACATCATTCACTCGACAAACACCGTCATGAAAGAACCAATTTTTGAAGAAGACCTCTGGAAATGGATCGCAGCTAATCCTTTCCCTGGAATAAGCAAATCCAAAAATGCATCGATAGACGAAATGTTTTCAACTGAATTCGGTTTGCCATTTTTGCGAAAACTGATTCCACAAGACAAATTCAAAAAAATGTGCTCAAAAATCAGATTTGACATCCACTCTCAAAGAAATAGAGAAATCAAAGATGCAGCGATCTCTGGAGTCTGGAATTTTTTCATTGAAAATTGCAAAAACAGTTACAACCTAAGCGAATACCTGACAGCGGATGAACAACTATGTAACTTCAAAGGAAGACTTGGCTTCAGAACATACATTCCGACAAAGCCAGGCAAATACGGAATAAAGATTTGGTGCCTAACAGATGCAAAGTCAAGTTACCTCCTCAACGCTCAAATTTATACTGGAAAGGTTGGAAATACGACAGAAACAAATCAAGTAGAAAGAATAGTCAGAGAACTGAGTCAGCCATTTCTTGGAAAAGGAAGGACAATAACGACAGATAATTTCTTCACAACAATGACACTTGTCAAGTACCTGCGAACAAAAAGAACAGGACTTGTTGGAACCATACGGAAATCAAGAACCTTCCTGCCTCCTGAAATAAATTCAAAATCTGGAGAGTTATCACCAAAGTTTTTCTACCATGACGACATCACTCTTCTCAGGCACTCAGAGAAACCAGGAAAATATGTGCTACTACTGAGTTCTCAGCATCAGTCTGGTGAAGTGAAAGAGAATGGAAAGCCCGAAATCGTCAATCTTTACAATGCAACGAAGGCTGGTGTCGACATTCTCGATTAACTGGTGAGATATTATACAACAAAGAGGCGATCAAAGCGCTTGTCAGTCTGCATATTCTATAACATTCTAGATCTTGCTGCGTACAATGCTTTCGTTCTATACTCGACAAAACATCCAGAATTTCTTCGTCAACATAAATCAAGAGCCAGAAGAGAATTTATACGGCAATTGGTGCTTGAAATCAAAGAAATTTACTGCAAAGATAATGACAAAACAACCTCATGTGAACCGCCTGCAAAGAGGGCAAAAAAGAAGACGATGCCATTTGTGCGGCAGATCAAAAGATAGACAGTCGAAAACTGTTTGCTCAAATTGTAAAAAAAAAATGTTTGTCAAAGCCATTATAAAGTTGTTTGTAATGAATGTTGCTTAATCACTGTGTTTCTATTGGAAAAATATATGGGGCCTGATAGGCCCCAAAATCACTTTAGTGGATGTAAATATTTTTTCGTAGGAGTGTTAAGTGTAACTGTCTCCTCACAACTGGCTGCAGACAGTCAAAGGCAGAAGGAGTTGAGACTGTGTAGTTGTAACTTATAAGCACAAAACTCTGCGGTCTTAAATGAATAGCGCCAAACATGCTCGCCCTCCCAGCCGTGGGGGCGTTATAAGGTGACGGTCAATCCCACTATTTGTTAGTAAAAGAATAGCTCAAGAGTTGGCGGTGGGTGATGATGACTAGCTGCCTTCTCTCTAGTCTTACACTGCTAAATTAGGGACGGCGATCACAGATAGCTCTCGAGTCGCTTTGTGCGAAATTCAAAAACAAACAAACTTAATTGAATATCCATGATTGCTTACTAGTTTTTCCCATCTGCATTTGGATATTACTTAATATATAAGATATTTCCGCTGCTTTTAGGTGCTCTTATCATAGACAATCTCTTTCATAACCCTCAGAAGGTGCAATGAGTTTGCACAAGTTTTAAAAAATTATCAGGTTTATAAGCATAGACGCATTTGTGTTTGAAAAAGAGTACTTGTATCTCCAGCTGTACCCCTAATTACCATTTAACAATGGTATTAAGAAAGCATTCGTAGAAAATTAGCCTCAATGTTTAGAAGAGGTAAATAGTGTTTGTCTTAAAGTAATCGTGGCATTATTAAAACTTATTTGTTTATTGTCTTTTTTTAACACTTTACCCATTACAGTAAGAATTAATTAAATAACACGTCATTTCGGGAAAGCGGTCGTGGTGTATGTTGTTGTTTGTTAGGTAGAGAAAAAGTTCGTATTTCATACCAAGAGGTGTGGTTTGCTCATTACCACAGCTTCGAAAGAAACTAGTCATTAAACTGTATGTTGTATTAAAATCTATCCTAAAAGGAAAAAAAAACATATATTTTTAGCAGCGAACAGGATATATGGCAGAAACATACGACTAAATTCCCTGAGCTAACAACATGATCGTTTGGTAAACGTGTGTTTCTTTCTTTCTTGACACAGCATCAAAATAATAAACTTTAAAACACAATTAAGTTATAGTTGCAATAGAATATACAATAATTTCCTTTATTGTCTAAAATTATCCGTTAAAAGAGGGTAATGTTAAAATTTCACCTTCTGGTAGTGCAGCTGTAAGTTTACAGATTTAGAACACTAAGTACAGGGACTCAAACTCCCTGATGAACGAGCAGATAACCAACGTGGCTTTAATATAAAACAAACTTGCCTCCTAGAACCCCAATGTTATGTCTGCAGAATAGCTACGCTAGCAACAACATTTCATTACCTCTAATACACATTGAACAGAAAACCAATTATGTAGCTTTGTGCTTAGCTACAAACAAATAATATTAAAATTCATGTCTGAAAACGCCCTTTTTTATCACTAATAACTATAAGAAGAGTTTGTTTGTTTGTTTTGGAAATTCGCACAAAGCTACTCGAGGGCTATCTGTGCTAGCCGTCCCTAATTTAGCAGTGTAAGACTAGAGGGAAGGCAGCTAGTCATCACCACCCACCGCCAACTCTTGGGCTACTCTTTTACCAACGAATAGTGGGATTGACCGTCACATTATACACCCCCACGGCTGGGAGGGCGAGCATGTTTAGCGCGACGCGGGCGCGAACCTGCGACCCTCGGATTACGAGTGCACGCGTTAACGCGCTCGGCCATGCCAGGCCATAAGAAGAAAAAAACGAGTAGGATCTACGAACGTATACAGTGAAGTGCATTCAGCTGAAATAAATTATAAATTAGTTTCCAGAACAGACCGGAATATTTTTGAAATTACTTTTTGAAACATGAAAAACTAGTTTTTTGTGTGTGTATGTTATTTAATCTAACGTAATATTGTTGTAAGTGATTTACTGGGCTCGGCATGGCCAATCGTGTTAAGGCGTGCGACTCGTAATCTGAGGGTCGCGGGTTCGAATAACGGTCGCGCCAATATGCTCGCCCTTTCAGCCGTTAGGGTGTTATAATGTGACGGTCAATCCCACTATTCGTTGGTAAAAGAGTAGCCCAAGTGTTGGCGGTGGGTGATGATGACTAGTTACCTTCCCTCTAGTCTTACACTGCTAAATTAGGGACGGCTAGCGCAGATAGCTCTCGAGTGGCTTCGTGCGAAATTCAAAACAAACAAAGTCATTTACTGAAAACGAATGGTCAGAAAGGTATGAAACTCTTTCGTTTTTAGAACAGTTTTATGTTCCACAAATCTGCACAATAACAATGAAAAATTTTCTTCATCGAATTTTTTGCAGTTGAGAACATTTTTTTTTATTTCTTTAAAAATTTACAAATTCCTCACCTTTACCACTCACGTTTCAAACAATAATTCGAACCGATCTAATGCAAATTAATTTCAAAGCACGTGAAGAAAAAAGCCTTGAAGAAACCTGTTCAGTTTTATCTTCAGTCCACGAAGCTGAACTGAAGAAATGAGACTTTTAAAAAAAAAATTCATGTATAACATTGATTGCCATCACGAGGTTGCACATATATTTATGGTGATTCACACAATGAGACTGAATTCAAGCAGTTTTTTAAAAAAATTATTTATCGTGTACGAACATTTAAATGATCGCTCGACTTAATTACACATTTGAGTTTTATTATCCATAACATTTGAAAGAAACGTGTTTCGTATTATTCAAATTGTCTAAATCACTGAAAATTTCTAGAAATATCATTTGCCATTGAAATATGGCTATTTTGCGCTTTGAAAACTGTTATGCAATAAAACAACATAACTACATAAATGTTATTACACGAGAGAATAGCCCTTGCAATAGAGTTCTTGATTTCATATCTTGTGAGTTGGTTTCTAATTCTTATCATGCTACAGGATATTAACCACACTTCGAACTTTAAGTAATTTATAAATGTCCCAGTTAATTTTTAGCGTGGGGGTGGTAAGGTGATGCCAACTGTTTACTATTCCTCGAGTTGGTAGTTGAAGATTGTGTACGTATTATAATTTATCTCGGACGAGCTCCACTTTATCATGTTACATATTACGACTTGAAACAGCTAAAAGTTTTTATTTAAAGTTAATTAAATGTTGATATACATTAAATTTATGGTATTTGCCAACATGGTTGATGCATACAATTGTTTTTCTTAACACAAATATATTTTGATATACAAACAGTAATACAATTTATAATCACGGCTATTACAAATAATTATAACAAAAAAAAGATTTATATACAAAAGTTTTACAAACTTGCAAACAACATTGAGTCTTCTCTGCGGTTTGGAAATGAATACTTCATCGACGGTTTACGATGAACGAATTACTTTCGAGTTGAGATTAGTACAGTACACATAATGGGTAACTAGGTGTCCCTTCACATGTGAGTTTTTCCTCTGGAATTATGCAATATCATCGTAGAAATGCTAACGTTCGAAGTTAATCCCCTAAAGTTGAGCGGTTTGTAATGTTCAAAATCTGTTACACAAACATTATAATGTTTTTGAAATGCAGACAGCTAATTCTGTTGATCGGTTTGTAATGTTCAAAATCTATAGACGTTCCAGGTCACGTATCTGTGCTTTCAGAATTAATAAGCGTTTGTTACATATAAAACATTCGAGAGTTATAGTATATTAACTGTAGCAAACCAACAATATATATCTAGGCACATCGGTTTATAAATGTTAAGGCAAGATTCTCGAAACTTCAGTTGGCCCAACAACATACCAGTGCTTTGGTAAAACATGCTAATATTTGCACTCGATACTATTTACAAATTTAGGGAGAAGTTGAGAATTTTCCAATACATATTTAACATAATAATTTACATCCATTTCTCAAATATACATTTAACTGAAACAAAACTTAATATGTAAATTAGTTGATCTGTGGTAGTATATTTAAAAATTAATTTATTAGTTGACTATTGCTTAAGGGCTATACGCGCCAGCTATTCCTAATTTTATTTGATATAATAAAGGAAGACAGCAAACATCTCCAACAGTCAGTTTTTGGGTTGCTCGTTTCTAATGATTAAAGCGTCTGACTAACACATTATATCACCTCTAGGTTTGAAAAGACGAGCGTTTCTGGTGAAGGGTTTCGATTAGGCGTCTCGTAAGTTGTTAAATCACAAATGTTAGTAAAATATAAAGATTCAGAATACGATATGATGTTTCATATCACGAGCAAAAATCAAACAATAATCTATCCCAGTTTCATTCAATGCAGGGATCGAACCCAGAATATTAGCTTTACAATATTGTGACAAAAACTGAAATATCTATAACGTGTATTATATTAAGAATGATAAAGGGGTACCGCAATGAGATTTCGTCTGCCGTATAAGAAAGGTAGTTTGTTTGTTTTTGAATTTCGTGCAAAGCTACTCAAGGGCTGTCTGTGCTCCGTATAAGGTAGATTATTCGCGATTTTTTCAACCAGACATTAGGCTTTCAATAACAATCGCAAAAAAACACGTTTATTTGTGTATATCGTCGTATTTGTTGAGATGCTCAGAAATTGTAACTTGATCATTGTTAACCCCTCTCAAATAAATTATTTTTATTGAAAAGAGTGTTAGGACACTTGTGTATGATGCACGTGTTTAATAAGCGCAATAACAAAAATCAGTATCGAAGTGGCAGGCTACTTACTTATTTACAATGTATATGTTTCAAGGGCGTATTATTAATAAAGATTGTTACCGAAGAGTGATAGAACACTTATGTACCTTGTACATGTTTCAAGGTTACAATAATAAAGACATTTATCCGATATAATGTCAGAAAACTTGTGTACGTGTTTGATAAATATCATAGAACAATAAAAGTAATTTACGTGTTGTTCCAAATATCTACTCTTTTGTTGTTGTTGTTAATCCAAGGAACGATTCATCTTTGGTCCTTGTTACGCACTTACGTCAAGCGTAACTTAACATGCCAGTGACAGTGTGACGTCACTGTTTGTTTCATTTAAAGATTTTAGCAAGAGCTAATGATAAAAAGTTACACGATCAGTGATGTCGAGAAACCCACTTGTTGAGAATTTTATATGCAAAAACGGCTCGTTTGGGTTTAGAAAATTCTATTTAAAATATTTTCTGAACCCAAACGAGCCGTTTTTGCATATAGAAAGTTACACGAATGCTATCTGCGATGGCATTCTTTAATTTAGCAGTAAGAGACTACATGGAAAGCAATTAGTCGTCACCATACACCGCGAACTCTTGAGTTACCCTTTTACAAATAAATAGTGCGATTGACTGATACATATAACGCTCCAACAGCTGAAATAATTACGAACATGTTTTGTGTGACAGAAATTCCAACCCGCAACCCTCAAATTGCGAGTTGAGTGACCTAACCACCTGGCATACCTACCTCAAGCCTAGATGTAGAAAGTCTCTAGCGACAAAACGACAGAATATTTATGTACAGGCTCTAAGGACATAATGATAAAGATCTATATATCTCATACTAGGAAGTTAAAAGCCTAGAAAAGAACATTATTGCTGGAAAGCATGTGTGCAGTTTCTATGTGAACTGGTAGCTTGCACACGAATCTGACAATTTAACTGATTAATTAGTAATGTTGCCTTCAGTTTGAATTATTTTTATTAAGGCAAACTTTGTATATCGGTGATACACATCAGAAAGTAAAACTGTTTACTACTTCAAAATGAATTGCTCCTTTTCTCAATGAATTCATCTTCAGCAAAAAGTAAAACTGATTACTACTTCAAAATGAATTACTCCTTTTTTCAATGAATTCATCTTCAGCAAAAAGTAAAACTGTTTACTACTTCAAAATGAATTGCTCCTTTTCTCAATGAATTCATCTTCAGCAAAAAGTAAAACTGATTACTACTTCAAAATGAATTACTCCTTTTCTCAATGAATTCATCTTCAGCAAAAAGTAAAACTGTTTACTAGTTCAAAATGAATTGCTCCTTTTCTCAATGAATTCATCTTCAGCAAAAAGTAAAACTGTTTACTACTTCAAAATGAATTGCTCCTTTTCTCAATGAATTCATCTTCAGCAAAAAGTAAAACTGTTTACTACTTCAAAATGAATTGCTCCTTTTCTCAATGAATTCATCTTCAGTTTTGTAATCTAGCCACAACGATTCAAAAGTATTTAAAACACGTTATACATAATTTAACTCAGAAAAAAAACATATTTTTTTAAATTCTTAAGATCTTATGGATTGTACACATTAAGGCTTTTGTTTATTTTATTTGCAACGTTTCACAAGGCTTACATGGTATTAGTTGATGAATATAATGATGCCAGGTAAACCTGATCAAACATTGTGAACAAGACAAACGAAAGTTTCACTGTGTACAAATATTTGTTGAAACAACAAGGTAATGCTTTCTGTTTGTTTGTTTTTTTCAAATCGTAACTAAACTAAACGATGCTCTCCAAACTATAACGCAACTCCTTCCACGTAACCTAACTTAAGGCTCACAATGCTTGTTTCTTACTTCATGTTTGAAGTTTATGCCTTAAAGAACAAGTTACGTCGTATCATAAAACTGGGGAGGGAACGTATGTAACATCGGTTTTAATGTGCAAATAAATGTTTTGGTTTATGTTCGTTGGTAACTGAAAAATACCGAGCACACTGCAGTTTATCTTGCAGTATTCATGGTTTATCACGTTATTATGGTGACTAGACATAAGCACGTCCGCGAAATGTTTGGTTTGTTTTGAATTTCGCGCAAAGCTACACGAAGGCTATCTTTATCAGCCGTTCCTAATTTAGCAGTGTAAGACTAGAGGGAAAGCAGCTAGTTATCACCACCCACCACCAACTCTTAGACTACTCTTTTATCGATGAAAAGTGGGATTGACCGTTATTTTATAATGCCCTCACGGCTGAAAGGGCAAGCATGCTTGATGTGATGGCGATTCAAACGCGCGATCCTCAGATTACTAGTCGAGTGCCTTAACCACCTGGTCATGCCCGGGCCTCCTCGATAGAAATTGCAGTTTTCTTCCCTCCCAGTTTACGATTATTTCTGTTCAATGAATAACATTTCTAATTTAAGTGTGTATATTAATTTCATCTCTATCAGCGTCCACTGAGCATTCACATGTGTGCAAGGCACAGTTATGTACAAAGTACACCGAGGTAAGCCTTTTTATCCTATAAACTAAACGTTATAGTAGGCACACTATCAAGTACTACTGTGTCGCACGTAATAAAGTAAACATTTACCTCACAACACAAAGAATATTCATAGATTTTAAATTGTGTATTAATATGGCACTGATACGCGTATATGAAATGTTTTCAACATCGAATTTTGAAAATGTTCACGCGCAATGCTAGAGACGAGGAGTAATATCAGGTAATGTATATTTCTGTGTAAATGGTTACAGTACGATTGGTGCTTATGTAACCTGGACAACCGGCAATGGCGTTTTAAAAATTTTGTTTACTATATGTGCGGTTGAAAGAGAAACATTAATGGACGGAGACATTAGTTCAACAGCAATTTTTTTACCAAGAGCCTTTAAGACATTTGGCAAAGAATTGAAGGGGTAGATCTACGAGGTTTCTAAGCCCCAGTTGAATCTAGGTTAGGCTTGCGAAGATTGGTAATTCACAACTGATCATATTTTATGAAAGGGTGGGCTTTATGAGCCTTAATTAAACTTAGTTTTTAGGGGGGAATATGCTTATGGATGTTGAAGAGCTTCAGTTGAAGTTAATTTGTGAGGAGGTAGCTACAAAACCCAGGTTATCTTAATGTATGAGGGGATAAGCCCCTGCTTTTAGCCTAGTTTATAAAGGAATGGGGTTGTAAATATTAAAAATTCCCAGTTAATTCGAGTTTGAAGATTAAGACTTGAGTAATCCTACTTTGTAGAGGAGAGGGCTAAAACAGATTAGAAAGTCCCATTTGAAACTTGCTGATAAAGGGGTAGGCTTATAAACAGTAGTAAGCTTAAGTCAAATCCAATTTACGATGGTATAGAGGTAAGTTCGTCACAACCGATCCTAAGCAATGAAGACTGGTAATACTGACAATGATCAGTTGGAACTATTTTATGAGAAGATGGCCTTAATTGAGACTGGTAAACTTTAATTTATCCTTGTCCAGTCTGAAGAAATTGGCATATAGATATTATCAAATCCCAGTTGATCCTAGTTTATCGGGGATGAGCCCATAGATTGATAAGACCCGGTTGATCCTAATATGTGGGTTGAACTCTTCGAGATGAATAAGCTTCAGTTGAACTAACTGATGGAGAGATGAGCTTATTAAGACTGATAAGCACAGATGATCCTAGTTTATGAGGGTATAGGTTTATTGAGTCTAATAACCACAGATGATCCTTCATTGAGAATGAGTTTAAGTTACATTTAGGGATAACATTTTGTACGACAACAGTTTTTGCATCTTAAAGGCGTTTCTTTAATGAATGAGCTTCTCGGCGCTCAGCAGTAACTGAAAGAGTATAATGCTAAAGACCGGGTTTTGATATCTACAGCACAGATGATTCATTCTGTAGCCTTGTGTTTAACAAGAAAACATTAACAACGTTATTTTAAAAAACCGTAAGTGAAATGTACCCACTGTTCCAAAGTGACAAATACGATGTTGTTCTGCGTCAAATCTTTGCAGTCTGTTCAAAGTAATTTATAAAGCGAATTTAACTGGACTAATCCTGTATATCGAATTAGTACAATTAGATTCAACTTCTGTCAATTTGGAATAACTTTTTTGTTTTTCCTTTTAAAAATTCTAGATCTCCACGCGCAAGCTTAAAATAATAATTACACCATGTAACAAAATGTTTCTCTTTTTTGTTCCTGGGCAGAAAATGTTATTTCCCCATTGTTAATGCCTAAAGTAAATGGAAAAGACTTATTTTTTCTCTTCAAGCTTTGCTTTTGTGACCTGGGAGTGTATAACTAAAACATGACAGGAGACTATATTTGGGGGCTGATACATGAAAGTGATTCACATTACAGTCGCAAATCTCAAAAAACTACTCACTTCTAAACATTTTTGCTCATTTTTGTATATCTTTAATGTAAGTACGTGTAAACCTTGATTCATACGTTGTTTTATTTAGACTATATGTAAAGTGTGCAAATTTTCCCGTTTTTACACAGAAAATACGTTAATTTCTAAATTTCATTATCCAGGTCACAAAAGCAAAGTTTCAAGAGAATAATGTTCATTTTCTGTACTTTTACAACACAAGCAATTAAGAAATAACACGTAATATCCAGGAACACAACTTGTGTTGAATAATACTATACAATGTTAAAATCAATATATAATTAAAATAATTTCAAACTGATGACTCTACATTCTTCGATGTGTCACGTCATCTTCAGGAGTGAAGTTGCAAGCAATGAATTTCGTATTCAGTAATTTTGTAAATATCACGTGACCTGTCTGTAATTTTATATTTGTGAGTCAGTATAGAACACGTCTCGTCATATTCTTAAGACGTTTCTTCTCTTAGTGGTACAGAACTCGCACAGTTAAAAACCGGGTTTCCACAGGAGTGATGACAGAGAACAGGTAGCCTCTTGTATAGCTTAGAGCTTAATTATAAACAAACGTTCTTAATCAGATATTAGCCGAAACTTCATTTATATTTAATAGTTTATAATTATTTTTATATTTTATTATTTCCAGCGATTCTCGAGAATTATTAGTTGCTGTAATACGTTTTGGTTCAACCAATACCGTCATTGGCTTTTTACCCTATAACATATTATGTTTGATTTTTAATTACATGTTCTGCTGTAGCCAAATTTTCTGTTCTTCATTTTTCATATAACTATAAAACTAGGCTATACAATATTTTAAATTACATTTTGTTTGTCCAATATAAATGCATTATCATTAAATTTTATAAATTCTAAATTTATCCGTTAATTGTACATCCGCCTTTAGTATTCTTTAAAATGTGTGTTTATCTTATTTATTGGATTAAATACAGAGTAAAATATTTTTTGCTGTTCTATATTATAAATAAACCAATAGTTAGAATTGGAATACATGACGACACTAAACATTCCTATATGATGCACCGGACATTGAATGCAAACGAAAATCAGGAGCAAAACACTTTTAATTATGCTGACCTTAATAGCGTAATGGAAACATAAACGCAATTAAATACGTTATCGCCGGTAAATAGTTAACTGTCTATTTCTCAGAGTTCCTACGTGATGAACAAAACCAAAACTACATTTGTGCATACCCACCAGGTACCTGTGAAAATCGGCAAAAACGTTTCAGGAAGCAAAAATCTTCAAAAAAAATGTTGTGCAGTGTATTCTACGAGCTCTCAGAGCTTGTCTGAAATAAATAATACGTAACAACAAATTTTTGAAACCAATTGAAGTGTTGGTGTGCTGCTGTTTGTGCTAAGTTAACTTACGAACTGGGTGTTTGTGATTTAAGGTCTTTCCCAGTATCGAACATGTCCACTTCTATATAACTTTTATGATTCACAAGACAAAGCAACGGATTTCTGTCAACTGAGCAAAACAGATTGAGGATTCTGTGATCATGATTATATTGATTTACTTAATAAACTGTTAATTAAGTATCCACGTTATACTTTTCACCCAATACAGAAATTAAATGATCTAACTACAAAGAAATGAGCCGAAAATTTTATTTTGTTTAAATCTTTTGCGCACTTGTGTTTTTTTAAAGCAAAGTCACATCGGGATATCTACTATGTCCTCCGGGGAGAATCGAACCGCTGATTTTAGCATTGTAAATCAGTATACTTACCGCTGTCCTAGCGGTGGACTAAATTATAATTGATATCGTTTTTTTTTGTAACTGAATATTTTATTAATATCTACTTACTTTTTCAGCGATTTGACTGAGCTCTACAGCCACGTCCCCTCCAGAGTTTCCAATACCAACAACAACAACCTTCTTATCGCCAAATCCATCAGGTTTCTTGTAACTATGGGTGTGAAGTACTTTTCCTTTGAATTTCTCCATTCCTGGGAAGTTAGGGATATGAGGAAACACGTGATGTCCAGTACACACCATAACACCATCAAAAACATCTTCAAAACTTCGGTCTTCTTCAATGTTCCGAATTGTAACTTTCCAGCGCCCAGTTTCGTCAAAATCGTGATTTTCTTCAACTTTTAAGATCTCGTGTCTAAAATGAACGTGTCGAGCCAGGTCGAACTCTTCAGCGTACATTTCGATGTACCTGATCATGTAACTGTTGTGCATGTAGTTAGGGAATTCTTTAGGAGGAGGGAAGTCACTGTAGGCACTCATTTCTTTGCTACTGTTGATTATTGTAGACTTCATCACTGAAGCTATTCCATCGGTGTCATCATCACGATAACGCCATAAACCACCGATCTTGTCAGTTTTTTCAAAGCATATTGGCTTTAATCCTTCTTCTAAACAAGCTTTAATGGAGGTCAATCCGCTGGACCCCCCGCCAATGATACAGATTTTTTTTAAATTTGACATTTTTTTTTACTATCGTTTTTCTTTCCAAAATCCTCAAAGTATCTTAAATATTTAAAGCTGCTTGTTCTAACGCACGAATATGCACCTAAACGAGCAAAACCTACCTGAAGCAACTGAAGACGGTTACATTGTAAGAGCAATGAGTGGTCGAAATATCAACCAATGAGAATTCACTAAACTACATATCTATGTAGCACGTCAATTTACCTTGAAGCGTCTTTACAAAAACAGCGTGTACACGTGATGCTTTACTCCCTTGGTCTTATTTAACCGCTTGACCTACAGTCCAATGACCTAAATATGTATTGGCGACTTTAGCACGTGCTTTAACTCCATTGTCCTGTTTTCTAAGTTTTAATCCAGTTTATTTTCATCATTACGTTGAAATACAACTTTTTAATACAGACATTAATGTGCGTGTGTGTGTGTGTGTATGCGCACGCACATATATAAAAATAGTAAACTAATCGTTTTAGACACAGATGAATTTATTAAAAGTACTATTTATCTGAAATAAAGACGGTTGCATTGTAAACTTTGTAAGAACAATCTACGGTCGAAATATCAACCAATGAGAGTTCATTAAGATACATAAGTATGTAACACGTCAAACATACCGGTTTCTATAAACTTGTTAATATACCTTTTTCAGTCAGTCTCCAGGTGTCACCTTTATTTTACTTTAACACTTAAGCACAGTGGAGCACCATTAAGCCGCGGACCAGTAAACCGCAAAATCTCTTAAGTCTCTGTAGTAAGTCTTGTCCCAAAATTTTTGATGTATTAAATCATTAAAAAATGTGAAATAAAATGGTTTGAAATGTATTTTATTTTCTTATTGTTTAACTGCCAGTTAATAAATTTGGTATTAAAAATCTAATAATTTATGCAACTGCGCAATATCGCTACCACGAGATTTAAAATGACGGCCCGCATGTAACACGGGAAGACGAAATTTTACAGGGAAAAGCTAACCATCGCAATGCATTGGTTAAGACGGCACTTGTCAATTGTTTCTGAATAGTCTATACATTAACATTATAATGATCACGCAATGGCCCAGATGAGGCTCCTCGGTGGAGCTGTTGGCAACTTCGGCTTTTTAGTCACAAAGGTTTAAGCCTCGGACCACTTAAGACGCGGTTAAGCAGGTTGACCCCCCAAATACCGCGGCTTAACGGCGTTCCACTGTATAGTATTAAATATACATACATTTAGCTACTTCTAAAGTAAAATATCCTTAAGACATTTTCACAAACTCTCACCATCACCAATATTGTACCGGAAATGAGACGTTACAAGAGTACGAAGGCTTCCGGTTTTTGAGAAAATATATATATTACTCATTCTGTTACCCACTGTTCCCAGTTTGCTCCTGAAATAAAAACGTCCACTATTCGAAAGCTCTCGGGTTATATGTTTTTCATTAATTTCTTGGTAATTTTAATGACACTGATATGTTCAATAAACTGTCTAATGTTACTTATTGTTGTTTATTCCAGGTGAGTCTTCGATTTATTACGTTATGTACGTAACTCATTTTTTTTCAAATAACCGGAAATTAGAGTTTCATCTTAATAGTTAATTAACTCTAATTATGTATCAAATCTGTTACTTTTCAATAAGACTAACACACACAATTTTATTTTTTAATACAAATATATTTGGTATAGTAATACAAACAATACAACTCATAATAAATAATACGAATAGTTATTACAAATGGTAATTTATAAAGACCAATTTTACAAAACTTACAAATAATGCTGATTCTTAAATTCGGTCGAAAACTGAATATTGTATCCACGATCTAGATGCACGACGAGCAAAGTAATTTTGAGTTAATATTGTCCAACAACTCGTTTAACTTAGTTAGACCGGGTTCGAATCCCCGTCAAACTAAACATGATTGCCCCTCCAGCCCTGGAGGCGTTATAATTAGATGGTCTATCCCACTATTCGTTGGTAAAAGAGTAGCCCAAGAGTTGTCGATGGTTGGTCATAACTAGCTGCCTTTCCTCTAGTATTACACTACTAAATTAGGGACGGCAAGCGAAGATAGCCCATGTGTAGATTTGCTCGAAATTTAAAAACAAAAACATAATACTTGTAATCTTCTATCATTATATTACACAAGTTGGCATATTTAAATATTAGTTTCTAAAATAGTGAAATTTGAATTTTTAATATGTTTATAGATGTTAAAGGAACATTGGTGACGTATCTGGTCCCCATGGCACCAGCTAAGAAAGCGTGGAAGTTATGGAGCTGAGGTGTCAAACAACATAATCCAAGAATTCTGTTGTTCCGTACAAGCTTGTGGTGCTACTTTTAAACACATGAATCACGTATCGCTTCCTCGGTTCAATCTAAAGATGTGATTGTAAAGCCAGCTTTAGTAGACAATTGAGTCAACTATTTACTGCTTCGGAATTACTCCATTTACCATTCTAATGAGAAAGAATTATTGTACCAAATGTGTACATACATACATACGCACGCCCGCTAAACTATAGGAGAAGATGTAAAGAAGTTCACGGACAACCAGATTCCATTCAAAGGTTCCTCCTCGTTAGCTAATTCGCTGTATGAATCACTAAAGTAGCACACTGACAGTGAAAAGCATGTGTCGGAAATGACGTACAGCTGTTATTATTATTATTATATTATTTTTTTAATTTCGCACAAAGCCACTCGAGGGCTATCCGTGCTAGCCGTCCCTAATTTAGAAATGTAAGACTAGAGGGAAGGCAGCTAGTTATCACCACCCACCGCCAACTCTAGGGCTACTCTTTTACCAACGAATAGTGAGATTGACGGTCACATTATAAGGCCCCTACGACTGAAAGGGTGAGCAAGTTTGGTGCGACCAGGATTCGACCCTTGGATTAGAAGTCGAACATGTTAACACGCTTGGCCATGCCGGGCCGTCACACTAATAATTACACATATGATTACATAATACATATTGGCTCACAACTTTAAAGATAATTTAAAACAAATTGTTACTGAATTTTTACTTTTTAGTCCGTACTTCTCGGGACCATTTACAACCTTTGGCACATCTTACTTACTGACACATCATCAGTAACATTCGGGAAGATTTACCAGGTGACAATCGAAAAAAGCATCCAGTCAATATCACTTACTGCAGACTCTTGGATTACTCTTTGACCATTGAAAAAAGTGGGATTTTCATTATAACGTAAACGAAGCTTAATGACAGGCATGTTTGGTGACGAGGATTCTTACCGGTAGTTTGCTAGTCGAACTCCCTAACCAACAAGCCATGTTAAACTTTGATGTAAAAAAGAAAAATCGTCATAATTTAAAAATAAAATACATAAATGGTATTGTATCATCAGTTCTTACCCTAAAACATGGAACTGAGAGACGCTTTAATTGAAACGGATACTACTTAAAATTCCCTTACTTAACACAAGCAGAATTACTCTTTCCAGTGAGAGGAAGACCTTAAATTAATCTATCAATTTAATATTTCATGGACGTCAAAAAGGTTGATTGTGTTACACCCTTGACTTCCCTTCGATCCAAAAGTCTGAACTACTTAAACTGTTCACCACTAAAATTAACTTGATCATTTCAGTTGTGCTAAAATACGCTCAAAATAACGTAGGTTAAACTTATATTTTTATTCTTCAAGTTACTTCACACTTTGAAATATGAATGAGATAGAATTTGATTACCAAAAGTTTAGTGTAGAATATTCTTAATGCAAAATAAAATTGGGGCATCAGCATTTTTCAGGTCAGTTTTCACCTCATTTCTGACTACGTAAGCAGCTTTTGAAAGCGAGAAAGACAAACAGACATCACACTTTCACAACATGTACATATACGTATTATAACAAATGTTGTTTGACAGATTGTTCGTTTAAACAGCGCCTAAACCATTAGGCTTGTCAGCATTAGACATGCTACATGTGATAATATTATGAAATGTTTTTTAACTCTTAAGTTCATAAAAGAAAATAACTTTAAAACAAAAGTTCGACGGTGGAACAGCGGCGGTAAGTCTACGAATTTACAGTGCCAAAATCAGCGGTTTGATTCCCCTCGGTGGTCACAGCCCAATATGGCGTTTTTATAAGAAAAACACACCCACAAACTTTGAAAATTAAGGTTGCTACTATTTAATTGAATTTGTTGTGTTCCTGACAGAAATAGCAAAATTATTGTGTTGTCCTAGTTTCTCTAAATGTCAACATCACTTTGATATATCGTTATATACACCTGATTTAAATTTTATTTAAGTAATCACGTGACTGCAGCAGTTCATTATGTACAGTGTTCTCTCCCCCTCTTTTAAGTCTTCTTAACCGAATATGCCCTTGGTAGCAGGAAGAATTAACATTTGAAGATTTGCTCAGCAGCTGAAAAACAAACAATTTCTTTTCTTTAAATCTGTTCAAGACAACTTGGTTCTTTGTCTTAGCTGGATACGCTTTTATGAAATTTTGTTTATCTGTTTTGAAACGCGATGTGACAAACATCAGATTTGTTAGCAAATGATAAAAAAAAATTTTGTAATTTAAACTGTGTCAGAATTGTTACAGTATCGCTTTTTTCTCAATGTGGACATTTGAGGGCCCCGGCATGGCCAAGCGTGTTAAGGCTTGCGACTCGTAATCTGAGGGTCGCCGGTTCGCATTGCCGTCGCGCCAAACATGCTCGCCCTTTCAGCCGTGGGGGCGTCATAATGTGATGGTCAATCCCACTATTCGTTGGTAAAAGAGTAGCCCAAGAGTTGGCGGTGGGTGGTGATGACTAGCTGCCTTCCCTCTAGTCTTAGACTGCTAAATTAGGGACGGCTAGCACAGATAGCCTCGAATAGCTTTGTGCGAAATTAAAAAAAAAAAAAACAGTGGATATTTGGTAAGCCTATTCAGGATTTTTCTACTTTCAAGTATTGTGTAAAGTATTCTGTCTTCATGCCATCATATTAAAGATCATGTCACCTGTTTTCTTAAAACTAGCAACTCATCTGTATAGACATACCATTTAAAGTTCTGATTCTACTAATTTGGAAAACGAATTGAATTATATAAAAAGTATTGCTCACGAAATAAGTTACAATGCTTATAGTTGAATACAATACAAAATATATAATCCAATTTTCAGTAAACATCGTGTTTGATAATAACATTAATAGATGAGTAATATTAATCTATATCCTGGAGTAACAATAATCTACTATCCAAATCGCAAATGCATTCAGCAAATATAATTTTATCTGTATTTTGAAACCATTTAACCACATTGTAAAATACTTCTTAATAATAAAGATAAACATTTTAAACCTAAAATGACATATGTCAAATTATGAGTGAATGCAAGAAAAAATTATGTTGGTTAAATGAAACTAAATTTACAACAATCGTTCTGATGAACATAATTGTTACGCACATAATGAAAATATGCTAATTTCTTCACTTGCTGAATACATTGTTGAAAATCCCCGTCGCACCAATCATGCTCGCCCTTTTAACCGTGGGGGCGATATAATGTATTGATCAATCCCACTATTCGTTAGTAAAAGAATAGCCCAAGGGTTGGCTGTAGCTGGTGATGACTAGCTGCTTTCCCTCTATTCTTACACTGCTAAATTAGGGACGGCTAGCGCAGATATCACTCGTATAGCTTTGCGCGAAATTCAAAACAAGCCAAAACCAAACAGATCATTCGATACCATAGTATTAACCGACAATTTTAAACGAACATAAAACTAAAAGTGAAATGTATATTAGGAAATATTTTGTCTGTAAATTAAATAATTATTTGTCAAATGGTAAAGAAGGGTGAGCTGCTAACAATACACAATTCTTGAAATAAATATCGATTTCGTACTTATATTATTCACACCATCCTTAAATATTGCAAGAATTAAACATTTTGTCTATAAAACTACTCGCTTAGCATGTAGGTTTTTGATTGCTGGTGAATGAAGCTACCCAAACCCGTAAAGTCTTGTAATTTGGGCTGTTTACCACATAGCAGAGCGATATGTCTGTAGACTTACAACGCTAGAACCCAGTTTTCGATACCTGTGGTGGACAGAACACAGATAGCCGATTGTTTAGCTTCGTGTTCAGCTTTAAATAACCAAACCATTGACCAAACACCATTTTTATTGTGCAGTTTTATCTTTGTTACTGTTTTTAATTGTAAAGTTTATTTGTAGAAGTTGCCTTATATGAATTTCCAGAAATTAAGTTTGATGTTGATATATCAAAGTGGATGTATATTTATATTGTTAATGGCTAATATAAACACGATTCAAACAAAATTTATTTTTGTTTGTATTTCGTACAAACTACACGATGGTTATCTACACAGCGTAAGACTAGAGGGAAGGCAACTAGTCATTACCAACAACTATCAACTCTGGGGCTAGCCTTTTACCGACGAATGGGGCGACTACCATACATTATAACGCCACCACAACTGAAAAGATAAGTATGTTTGTTATGACAGGGATTAACCATCTATCTCTATGCAGTAAATTTTCTTTATGGTATTCCACTCAAATTATCTGGCTAAAATAGATGTATCGATTTTTTTCTCTTTTTTTTGTTGTTTAACCGAGTTTTGTAAACCATGACACGATTTCTTTTTGAGCAAAAATATTGTAAAACAAGCTCTTATTTTACCATATCAGTAAATAATGTTCATCATATTAATAATTTAACTATCGTGTGACTAGCATCTTCTTACCATCAAAGCAAGAAAGGATTAACCTTACAAGCAGGCTCGGCATGGCCAGGTGGGTTAAGGCGTTCGACTTGTAATATAAGGGTCGCGGGTTCGAATCCCCGTCGCAACAAACATGTTCGCCCTTTCAGCCATGGGGGAATTATAATGTTATGATCAATCCCTACTATTCGTTGGTAAAAGAGTAGCCCAAACGTTGGTGGTGGGTGATGATGCCTTCCCTCTAGTTTTACACTGCTACATTATGGACAACTAACGCAGATAGTCCTCGAGTAGCTTTGCGCGAAATTCAAAACAAGTCAAACCTGACAAGCCAAAATTGTAAGTCTTTGTGTTATTTTTGTAATTATTCAGATCCCTCTGGTTACAACAGTATATTTTGATATAAAGTAATACTGGAGTAAAAGAAAACCTTAATTAAACAAAATTTTTATTTAGGCTTTTATATTAAAAGGTTGAAGTCTACCTATTACCCTAAACCTTGTGTTAAGTCCCGAGAGCACATCCATCCTTCAGTCTTGCTTTTCATAACATCTCTGGTGTACGAGAACAATAACTTACCAGAGTCCATTTCAGCATTCTACTCTTACAGAAATCCATAGGTGGCTTGATTGGTACACATTTAATAATAAAAAAATTCTGTCAGTTCTGTGATAAATTCAACAATAGTGTTGCTACTCAATTGGTTAATGGTTTGGAGGTTTTAAAGGAGATCAAAACCTATTACAAACTTTCAGGTCTGGACTTTACCCTAAACTGTTAAAAAGGATTAGTAAGGAACTGTTTTACTTACTGTCTTGACCACTATTGGTTATGTCTCTTATTATGTATACTTAACACTAGCTTTATTAAAGCTCGTTCGTTTAGTCACGTTAGGTTTTTTAAAATACTTTTTCTGACTAAACACTTTTCTTTCTATGTTTTATTATTACAATTGAACATAACTGAAGCTTATCGTGGTTTCGTATCGGCTTTTACAAAGAATATAACTGTATTTATTACTTGCATTCTCTACTTTACGTTTTGTTAATTAACAGAGACTAGTTAAAGCAGAAGTCATTATGTTACACACATACACGACTTTTATGTGTCTAAATATGGTTTTCTTTGTATTACATTTAACATTCTTATATTTTTATCACAGAACCAGTACTTTAGTCAGTTAGTGTAAAATTTACTTATTAAGTTCCGATATACTACTTCGTGTTTTCATAGTTATTAGTTTTTAGTTGTATTCAAGATAGAGTTCTGCCACACGACGACATACGTAAGCAGTAACATATTTCTTATTAATTTATCTCGGATGCTACATTTCTCTAAAGTTACACCAGGAGAGTCGTTTAAATACGTTTTCATTGATCAAAAAAAAAGAGAGACTTTTTGGGGAGAGTTGTGGAAAGTTAAGATTCTGTAAGGTTACAGAGATGGTACTTTTTCAAACAAACTTTAAATCCACAACACGACTTTAAGCCAACAATTAGTGTTTGTGTGTTCCGTAAGTTAGGGATATGATATTGTTCATTTATTGTTACTTACCGCAATAATATAGATTGCAATGTTTAATATAACTAATTCGATTGCATTTATTGTTATATTTTTATTATATATACTGTTTTGGATTTTAAGGTCGATATACGTATTTAGGGTGAATTTAATTATACTAAGCTTTTTAACATCGATAATATCAGATTAAGGAAATAACACATTTTAAACTTTATAAGAACTCAAAAAAAATCTAATATGCTATTCTCATGACCTGGTCGATTTGTAGTTTCGTTTTGTGTACGTAGCTTGCTCTGATCGAAATTTAAAATTTATTCGTACTAAATACACGTTTAATTTTTTCACTGTTTCAAAAATGTGACTTTGAATTGCTATATCGTAGAAGGAAAGTGTTTACATGGGATTAATGTTGCTTTTTTATACTGAGATTTATTTTGACTATTTGTATGCTGTGTTCCTGGTCTTCTGGATTTTTATGCCAATGACCTTTGGTTTCGTAGATTTTCACCTTTTACAAGACGTCGCACTTTGTCTACTATATATGAAGTACGACTTGTTACAGGTCTATTTCTGGGCAATCTTGATATCCCATGCTGATTATTGTGCCTTTGTTTTCAGTGTCATTAAGAATAGGGATATTCCCATTTTTAAAGTTCTGAACATATCTCTATGATCTAAGGATCTAAGAGTATGAATGTCTTATGTCGGACAACTTACATATCTTTCCCAAAGTCAATCAACCTTGAGTGAATTCACAGCGTTCAAGAACGTCAAATAATGTCAAAAGGTAGTTCTGATTCATCCTGTTTCACAATAACTTTTAATAGGCTGTAGTTATCACATGGCCTCCTGGTGTGCTATTCAAAACCGTTTTACTAAGTGTACTAAACAATCTGTTTACTAGTGGATCAATAGGGAGTAAAGGAGGAATTGGCCCCCTTTTTACATAATCTTCCCTTACTACTTTCTAAAGTGCATCTCTTTTAATAATAAAGAACTTCAATAACATATTTAATTTTTGTCTCTCCTGACTACCGGCCAATAATTTATATTATATCTATGTTTCATGTATCATCTGGCTGCATCGATACAAATAATATGGCTCCCGTCCAGGCGTAAGTACGGATTTTCATCCTAGATTTTGTTCATATATGATTACATATATTCATTCGGGTCAAACACTATTAAAATCAGCAATATTTAGCACAAACTTATGTGATATATATGGTTGTTTGTTTAGGGTTTGTAATTAATTCCTATATAAGGGTAGTGTATCAATTTCCTGGATATCTTTCTTTTCCTGGACCCCGCTAGTACAGATTTACAACGTTAAAATCAGGAGTTCAATTATCCTCTGTGGACTTAGGAAATTTCCTGATGTGGCTTTGCTACAAGAAAAACACACACACTTTCCTACCCTTAAGACGATCCTGAACAACCATCATTAGCTTGGAAGAAAGTCATTATAAATTTACTTTGGACATATTAGCCAAGAATAATTAGAAGTGATCAAAAATAAGCCACTCCTCGTACAGTAAAACTGAACTCCTGGCCTGTAGTTACTGACCAGATGCATCTAGAACCACAGAAAACTAGCTAAACAAACCTGTGAAACAAATTGAAGATGCTAGCATCAGTTTTTTCAGTAAATGTATTTAGTAAAGACGTAGATTCTCGTACTGTACTTAATTTTTTTAAATAACATATTCAAAGTTTCTAACGTTATAATTTTTTTAGAAAAACAACTATTTTTAAAAAAAACGTACAAACAAATCTTAATATGTGTTTATACCATACAAAATAATGTCATTTAACCAAAGAAGCAATTAGATAAAAATATCTATATATTAATCTCATTCATGATGACAGGAAATCTTAGGTTAAGATCATAAAAACTAATGACAGATTTTGAGCAGTTGGAGAAGCTAGTAATAAAGAAGTGACTGTTAAAAACACTCCCATTCTCAAAATATATTTAACAGCAATTAAAAAAGTAACTACTCTAGCGCAAAATTATATGGGTAGTCACCAAGGGCACGTACTACAAACAAAAAAGTGTCCTAATTTTTTTTTCAGTATGCTGTCGAGTGAAGGTGACCTGAAAGAAACTAGCAGAGCACGTGCTCCTAGCAAAGCAATGCTCACTTGTTACAATTGTGAGAAGTTAGCTTATAGATAGGCTGTTTGTCCTAACCAAGTAGCTCGGAACAGAGGTAAGGCAAAACCAGTCTTATTTAGTAGCTTAATAAGGAACAACCAATACTGATAAAATTCCCTAAGTCAGTTACCGTGTTGAGGGTTGTGTTTACGGACAGTCTACTATTATATAAGTAAAAACGGCTCGTTTGAGTTGATTTTTTTTTAATGCTACTTTTATGTGTTGAAATACTGGCTGTGTCCAGTTATTGCTAAACTGTGAAATTAATCAAAGGGATGTAGATGGAAGGTACATTAGGATATCTGTTTTAATAGCGAGGCCCGGTATGGCCAAGCGTGTTAAGGCGTTCGACTCGCTATCCGAGGGTCGCGGGTTCGAATCCCAGTCGCACCAAACATGCTCGCCTTCTTAGCCGTGGGGGCGTTATAATGTTACGATCAATCCCACTATTCGACTATTCGTTGGTAAAAGAGTAGCCCATGAGTTGGCGTTGGGTGGTGATAACTAGCTGCATTCCCTATAGTCTTACGCTGCTAAATCAGGGAGGGCTAGCGCAGATAGCCGTCGAGTAGCTTTGCGCGAAATTAAAAAAAACAAACAAAACAAATCTTATAGTGAAGCTGGAAAGACCTTGACAAAATGTCACAGACGTGGTGCAAAATTTACAAAACACTTTTCTTTTACGGTAATTAAGAGGACGTACTTGGCTTGACTCCTAGTTAGACAAGAAATCAAACAACCACGAAAAAACCTGATAGCAAAGCTGAAAAGCAAGAGTGGTTGACTAGTAAGGAAAAACGAGAACGGGTGGCACAAAGATAGAATACCTGGTAAATCATAAATATAATATTCATAAGATAAATTAATTAACTAGAGTGAACAAATATATAGGGGCCTTCAGCAGAAATGAAACCAAGATGATGTGTTCGAATAAACCATGTAGATTTTCATCCTATGCCCTAGAAGGGAGAGGTGCATGATAGTGTACGTTTGTATTACTGACTTCATACAATAACTGCCATTGTGGGTAAATGTAAATTTCATTAAACTTGGACCAATGAAACCCCGGCATTTGCATTACATATCTATAAGTACTATAAAAATGATTTAACGACTAAAGGTAATGTGGTTGTTGAGTAAAAACCATTATTTTTTACACTTCCTAACATGTGTATTATATGATAATTAAATATATATTTCTGTAGAAATAACCAATATACCCATAGGAATAGAAATCACATGTGCAGGATTCTTTATTTAACTCTTACAACTAACAGAGGATTGAGACATTTGTGGTCTGATTCTTCGTCACTGGACATACTTGCCCTTTAACAGGGAAAAAACATGAAGTGATGGTCAGTTTCACTCGTCATTGGTAGGAGTAGCTCGTGATTAACTTGGATAGTCTTTGCGTGAAATTCAAAAACAAACAACTGAGTGTAGCTTATTTTATGTTACTTTTTATCCCCAAGTTTCTTTCTTGTAAATGATATTTTATAGCAATAAGAGCTAGAATCACTGCTTTGCTTTCGATGGTTTTGCTATACCCCTCATAAAATCAGTCTCCGTCATGGTTTTGCTATACCCCTCATTGAATCAGGCTCTGTCATGGTTTTGCTATACCCCTCACTGAATCAGGCTATGTCATGGTTTTGCTATACCTCTCATTGAATCAGGCTCTGTTATGGTTTTGCTATACCCTCATTGAATCAGACTCTGTTATGGTTTTGCTATACCCCTCATTGAATCAGGCTATGTCATGGTTTTGTTATACCCCTCATTGAATCAGGCTGTGTCATGGTTTTGCTATACCCCTCATTGAATCAGGCTCTGTCATGGTTTTGCTATACCTCTCATTGAATCAGGCTATGTCATGGTTTTGCTATACCCCTCATTGAATCAGGCTCTGTCATGGTTTTGCTATACCCCTCATTGAATCAGTCTCTCATGGTTTTGCTATACCCCTCATTGAATCAGGCTCTGTCATGGTTTTGCTATACCCCTCATTAAATCAGGCTATGTCATGGTTTTGTTATACCCCTCATTGAATCAGGCTCTGTCATGGTTTTGCTATACCCCTCATTGAATCAGGCTCTGTCATGGTTTTGCTATACCCCTCATTGAATCAGGCTCTGTCATGGTTTTGCTATACCCCTCATTAAATCAGGCTATGTCATGGTTTTGCTATACCCCTCATTGAATCAGTCTCTCATGGTTTTTCTATACCCTTCATTGAATCATACTCTGTTATGGTTTTGCTATACCCCTCATTGAATCAGGCTATGTCATGGTTTTGCTATACCCCTCATTGAATCAGGCTGTGTCATGGTTTTGCTATACCCTTCACTGAATCAGGCTATGTCATGGTTTTGCTATACCCCTCATTGAATCAGGCTCTCATGGTTTTTCTATACCCTTCATTAAATCAGGCGTTGTCATGTCATCATAAATTTACAAATTTCTTTCACTTAAATCCTTTACTAAGAACCCAGAGTTTTTAAACAAAGTTTTTTTCATCTTAATACTTCCTTGAGCTGCTTATGTACTTGATATTTTCTTGTTAATCGTAACAACGGTGCTAATATGCATAATTAATTACAATTCATTGAAGCTAATTGTGTATGAAAACGCATTGGTGTACTGCCAAAAGATACAAGTAATTGCTCCATGAACTAAATGTTATATATAAGACTTATGGCTTACGGTCTGAATATTAAGGGAAAGGATGCATAATTAATCTCTATGAAAGCCGAAAAACTCAAAAAGTGAAGTGTCTAATACAGCAACAGAATCGAAAAATCCTATTTCAATCTTACGGTAAGTTCAAAGTGAAATATAAGTTGGAAAAGAGAATTTACAAGCCGAAAAGCCGCCGTGATTAACTTGGTAACATCTCTTCACACCATTAACAAAACAACAAATTAAAATATGAGTTTATGATGCGTCACAAGCTTCCAGCAACGCATCGAAATTATTGACTGGTTTTATGGAACAATATTTTAAAAATATTGAAAGAGATACGAACAAAAACATTCGCAAACTTTACCACATACTTGTCACATTTTCTAATGGAGTTTTATACTTTTGTGGTTTAAACATAGTGTAGGAAGTAAACATTTACACAAACTGGAGGGTCTGTGGAACGTTTATCCAAATACATAGTCTAAAATTGATCTCATGGTAACATTATTGTGATATCTTACACTAAACCAACTACGTGAGATACAGGAAACGAGATGTTTATTTAACATATTAAGATAGCCTTGATCTTTTCTTCAAACAATGTAAAGAGAGCGCAATTAAAAGTTTACAAGAAAAAACTTTGATTCCAGTTTTAGCCATTGCAATTAAAGTGTACACCATATTATCAATGTACTTTTTTTGAAAAAATTCTGAATCATTTGTCGATATCTAACAGAAGATGAAGTTGCGCTAATGGAAAGGGACCGTTAGTGAATAATAAGGTAAAACTTAAAAGTTAATATATACCATATAAGGATCTTGTACATTAACACATATTTTGGAATTAGCAATATTCGTAGTTTTCCAATTAATTATTTTTACTTTCACATAATGAGATAATGATCATGTCTGCTTCTGTCCTTTTTTCTACAGAACATTTCAGTAAAATGTCCTTGAATGTCTGCAGTACCATTCTGGTTAACGTCTTTCCAAGTGGTTTGCTCGTTTAGGATTAAGCACAATGTTACACAGTGCTTAATAAAAGCTATCTGTGCTTTATTTTTATCAGTTACATGTAGATCTGACTGGAATGAAGATTTAGTTTAAAATGATTGATATTTAATGTTTGTGAATTGTTGCACACTGTTGACAACGAACGTCATCATTCTGTTTTCTTTGGATTCTTTAAGATGCATGAAGATTATCAAATGCCTATTGATTGTTTAGTTATTTCTTTCGGCAGACTTTGGACCAAGGAATATTAAGCATTGACACACTGTTCGGGAGGACAAGTATGGGGTGATCGATCATTTTTATAGTTTGACGTGTGTTTTAGTTATTTGTTAGTATTTTCAAGTTTTTTCTGTTAGCACTATTTATGTTTAATCAGATTATTTCTATAAAATAACTTAAGTAAGAGATTGTACTTATTTGAAATGTGGAGTGGCTCGATATCTTCGTGGACACTTACCCAAGGTTTGAAGTCATGGAGAGTGTTGATACTTGGTACTATCATAAGAGTATTCGTATATCTTTCTACTTCAACAATGTTTTTTGGCTAATAGCGTAGTTTGTTTAATTTGTAGTGAAAATTTAGATGTTCCACAAAGCTTCTGGAGTCTTGGCTCTTGGGTGATGGTGATCCATTGTTAATTTTTGGCACTTAAGTATATGGAAAATTGCTGTTATATAATGTGAACGTATTACTATTTATATCACAGGATACCGTGCATAGTTTATCCATGATTACAAGAATTGAAAATGAACTCCGAGAAGGGTTTCTCTATTAACATCTTTAAAGGTACACATAAGACGTTTGATGCTTTGTCTTTTACGAGTTTTTCTGTATTAATAACCATGTTTTTTTAGTACTTAGATGAGCTCGCTGTATACATATATATATAATGTTTTTTTGAAAGAATTAACTACAAAAATGCATTAACCTGTTATAATAAATACATTATTTTACTAAGGTTAGGTCTTTTCATTGTTTGAGGTATGGTTGAAGGTATGGTGTGTCATTATCTTTGAGGTTGTGTGAAAACTTTGATAACTGATTTTATGTATTTTGTTTTATTGTGTCTTGTTTCATTTACTCAAGCGTTATCTTTGTTTTGGAATAGTTTTGTTCTAGGTATTCAATGTATTATTTCGTGGCATGTTTCTAAAGTATGCTAAGTATTTCATTTGTATCGAATGGTCAGTTGAATTACCTTTACGTGGTCAGCCAATGACTTGAAAATTGTCTGGTTGTACTCAAAGGTACTAGTATAGTTCGTGGTCTGTCATCAGCCTGAACGTTATGACACAAAGGTAGTGATGGTAATGCTTGAATATTCAAATTATAGTCATGTGAATACTTTTTATTTATATTACTTATATTAAGTAATGATTAAAGCTACCCAAATTTACTGCCGATTTTGATTTTTATCTCACGCAGAGGATGTGCATTGATTGCCAAACCTTGTTCGAAGCTTTCTTATAAACTTGTAAGGCTTAATAACGCTTCAGCTGCATAGCAAAGAGACCCAATTGACTGACTGCTTTGACTTTTATGGGATTAGAATAATTTATTTGTTTCGGAGACGAGGTTTTAACCTTTTATTTCTCTGTAATTAAGTTATTCTCTCATTTTCAAAACAAACTCTGAAAGTTTTTTGACATCATGGATAATACCATGCGCTAAGATCCAGTCACTGATATTTGTGGTACCAGGAATACTATCTGCGACTTCGTGTTTGGTTTTTGAAAGACTTCGTGGCTGGCGATATTCCAATGTTAGTCTTGTATATCTTTTGAGGGTAATGTACGACTCTTTAGGGCTAGCTTTAACTTTTATATTCTGCTTTCAGAACAAACAAAGGAGAAAGTTGAACCTCATCCAAATATAATATAATATCACCAATTGTTGGAGTGATATTTCAATAATTTCCTTTGGCAGCCTCATGTCGAAATATTATTTAACCATGCTTGGGTTTTTAGGCTTGGAGATGATTATTATAACAATAACTCATTGACGTGGCTCATTTACCTAATCTCAAATTTCTTGGATATATAACGATGCTAATTATTTTTATGTCTGTTTTCTAATGTTGAATGGAATCTGTATTGAAAATCCAACCACTTGCTTCATGTTTTGTCTATGTAAAGCTGATGTCTCCTGCTTGATATTATCCTTGAGTATACAGTGTTTGTACTTGACAGCACTATCATAGATGCAGACGTTTTTCAGTGATATGAAACATAACTTCTGTAAATATTTAATTGTTAACGTTTTACCTTCGCTTTAATGAAACCCAATTGTGTTATTGTATTTTTTGAGCTAAATACATACAGTTTTGGAGTATGGGATGAAGATTTAAGATCTTATAATCTGTAGGATCATTGACATTACCTATTTCATAGCTATCAGCAACAGTGGAATGCGATATTATTTTGCTTTGTCATGGTGGTTTACAGAATTAAGTGAAGAGCAATAGTGCACAATTTCTTTGGATTCTAAAGATCTCACTTCATTCTATCCAAAATGTGTCTGATGCTTAGAATTTGAGCCATTTTTTATTCCTACTGAGCAATATGGGTGTATTTATATGTTTCTATTTCTTGAAACTGTATATTTATGTTAAGTAGTTTATTCTTGCTCATTTTTGGATTATATTGTTGAATTTTCAATTGTTACCTGCGTTTTCCTGTGGTCGTTTATGCTGACTTCTCGTGGTTCTAACATAGTGCCTTCCCAGTGTATAAAAAGTCAGTAAGAATAATCTGGACTTCTTGTAAGGTTCCACGTATTGAGGTGCAACTTTGAATCATCTAAGATTTGATAATTCAGTTTTTTATGCGACATTGATTCCTGACTGTAGGGTAAAGGGTTTGGTCTCGTTACACCAAGCATGCTCAATCCTTTAAGCGTTGAGTCGTTATAATGTTACAATCAATCCCATTATTCGTTGGTAAAGGAGTAGCCCAAGAGTTGACGGTTGGTGGTGATGACTAGCAGCTTTCTCTCTAGTCTAACACTACTAAGTTAGGGATGACTAGCTCATATAGATTTCGCGTAGCTTTGCACGAAATTAAAAAAAAGAAAACATCATTTTATCAATACACTGAAACTCTCACCATTATGCCATATGCATGATCATGTATGTATCTGAAAAATTAACTCGTCTGCTTGTGGACCTGAAACAGTTGGTTTTATCTGGTCTGTATCAGTAGCGCATCTGTCGACTTTTGCTTGTCTGGCAACGATTCAAAATGTCTTGTACCATTCCTTAATTCGTCCCGTATAATCACAACAGAATGACACAATTTCTCCTAATTTTCTGATTTTTTAAGGATACTAGAAAGTCTTTGAAACGACTTACCAATTCTTTCGACCCTAATTCTAATAACGTGAAAGATAAAAAATGGTAAAGATGGTGAGAACGTTGCATAGAGTTTTAGATGTTGAAAGTTTTCGAAGTTTATCCTTGTGTAGTTAAGTTTCTCTCTTTCTTGTTTCACTCGACAACATTTGTGTATGATTTATTTGTTGTTAAGCACAAAACTACAAAATGAGCGATATGTGCTGCGTCCATCATGGGATATTAGCGCTATAAACCTTCACATTCAGCGCTGAACCAATAGAGGGTAGTTGTATTTGCAATGCCTTTGTAAAGTAACTACAAAATGTTTGTTTATAAAGTTATTCTCCGACACAAATGGCCCTTAGATGTCTGCAGTCTTTTCTTGGTTTCCGAACAGTACAGTTTACTAAACAAGCGTGGTTAGATACATTAAACGTATTCTATTGCAATCTGAAGCTTTACCCTTGCAATCTTTGCAGAAAACATGGTAAATAAAACTGGAAACTTATCTGCATTTTTTTTAATTCAAGTAAAAATTCAATCACGCTAAAAAATATGTAATGATATTTGTATTGATCTTGTGTGTATTATGAATTTTTTGGACAAACTGATACACAATCGGTTGAAACAAATCACCACAAATGTGTGATAAGTTTTTACAGAAGTCTCCCTTCTATTGAAAGCGAAAAACTTTTTCAGTAACTAGTTATATACCTTGTGTAGAACAAATAAACAAACTCCCATGCCACTGAATGGTACATTAGTACATTTGCGGACTTATATCACAAGAAACAGGGTTTCGATACCCATGGTGGGCAGAGCACAGATAGCCCTTTTCTTAGCTTGTGCTTATTTACTAAATAATCAATCAGTCAAAAGCCCACTACAGTAAATATTTTAAAAGGACAGTGTTAGTGACATGTAGGTACCTGTTCACTATATTATTTAATTGTATACATTTTTTTAATTTCTAAAATACAATGAGATGCTTATGTGATGATGTTTGTTAGTTGTTACTTACAAAGCTCCATAGTAAGATATCCGAGCTGAGTGAGCTCACCACTAAATACTGAAACCCAGTTTGTACAGTTAAGAACCTTCACTTACTGTTGGGTCACTGAAGGCACAGGTGTGAAAAAAAAATCAACAAAAAAAATTCTTGTCTAGTTACCTTTTTACATTATTTTAAAAAAATATACTCAGTCAGTTGTAATAAACATTTCATGTTTTATTTGATGCAACACGTAATTCGAAGAAAAAAGTGGCTAATATTAGATTGTAGCTAATTAATTACAGGTATATGTGTTGAAATTGCAACTAATATTTTTAACATTTTGGTATAAATGAAGACTTTTTGTAGAAATTAAAGATTAAACAATAAAATAAACAAGGTCCTGCATTTCAATCAAAAATGCCTTTATATAAAAATGCAAGAAGCACAGCCAAAGTAGCAATTACCAAAACATTCCAAATTCCACCAGACGGAGCTATTTTAGTGGAATGATTGAATGGACGCGTTCTGAGTGGTTCAAGTACACGTTCCATACAAGTCATTACTGCATTTCTGGCTCCAGGCCAAGCATGAGGACCGTTTAGACGATACTGATATGCAGCACACGGTCCCGAGAAACACTTCCAAAAGAGTAACGGATCAGTTACTAGTAGACGAGGTAGATTAGGCTTAACTTTCAAAAGAGAAGCTATTTCGTCCATATAGTTAATCCAATCAACTTGTATTGTGTGACGTGGACTTGCAAAGTACCTTTTGGCCATGGATTCAGCTTTCTGTCTGATGTCTGCCATCATGTCTTCGAGAGGAGGCAGCTCAAGGCGCTTATTTATCAACCGTGCCACCCACCGAGCCTGGAGCTCAGAAATAGGAAGGATAGAACCTAAAGGTTGGACAAGCCCGATGATGGCCAAAGACGGATGTTTCAGTTTAGGAGGAACTACGTACTTGAATAGTTCTACTTTGTTGTTGTTAACAGAAATAAACTCATCGTCCAAAAATGGAAACTTAATCTTATATCCAGTGGCTAAAATGACGATGTCAACTTTACACTCTTCTTCTTCGCCTTCAAAAATCACTCCACTTTCTGTAAATTCTTTGATATTTCCTTTCATTACGACAGCTCCACTCAAAATCCTATTGGGAAGAGCATCATTAACCATTGGATGCTGTCCAAGAATTCGATATTTAGGTTTAAGACAATATGCCTCATGATTCATCTTGCTGTTCACCTGCTTTTCTAGTATATTGCATATTGTACTGTAAGGTAAGACGTTGAATAACCAATTTATTGACCGGCGTAAGAGTACGACGTCTGTCGGCATTCCATTGGTACCAACCCGAGAATTGATCCAACATCCACTTCTCGTACTAAGATAAACCTGGGATGGTTAAAAAGTGACAAGCATATTCTCATGATATACATGATTAAATATATTTAAATTATATATTATAAAACTCAGTGTAATATATAACTTCGCAAATATTTTAAAGTAACTCTTTTAATCCACAAAAAGAACTCTTGATTAATTCTTTCTAAAACTTTTACTTGATGAAGAAAAAAAACAATGTCTATTTTTAGTATCCTTGATTCGGTTTATGACTCATTCTTCAAATCATTCGTGACCACATATCTACATATATCGTATCCTACCAGAACGTTTCCAGTGTATATGACATTAATTGGGTAGTTTACATTTCAAATGTTTGTTTAAAAACGACAGTTGCATGTACATGTACTGAAACGAGTTAAGAAAAGTTCAATGAGGGACTTCCTTTAAGGATCCATGAATTAATGTACACAAATTGTCATGTATAAACACTGATAATATTTTGCCAAGATAATGCATAGAAACATGTTTTTATCGATAATAATCGAGTTATACATGAAACTAATTAACACACATTTTATATGTATATATTGAGAATGGCCTAATACACAAGAATTACGAAACAGGAACACATATATATGTGTGTGTGTGACGTGGGATGACCTTCAGAGATACCAGGTAAAATACATGTGGTTTGTGTTTTTTCTGGTGACAAACTTGTAGGCTCCTTTTGGCCTTTTTCAATAAAATTTTAAAATACAGTCCTCCCTATTTTTGCACATAACCAGTCAGTTATAGGATTTACTCTATTCATTCTGATGATTCATCTGCAGTACTGTCTCCAGTTTTATGAAACTGTTCTATATCATTATCATGTTTTGTGTACGAATAATCACAATTAATACACGGTTTAAACCTATTCACAGTTATTTAAACGGTTTATTTAATATTGCTAAGCTGTGGAATGAATGTGTCTCGCTGTAGTATGAGTCACAGTGGTTCTGGCTAGTTTGGACTTGGTATTCTGTTAATAGTTTTGAACTGTTTATATATAGAATGTCTATACTCCAGGCAGCACCGCGCTTAGATATCTGTGGTTTAAGAATATAATCCTTAAAATATTTTTATCGTCCGAACTTCACCATGTAAAACAGCAACATGAGAAAACTCACTTCTGTTTGACAAGCTCAATACCCCAGTATAAATCTCAACGAATCAAAATTGGATGTTATGGAACACATTAAGCCGTTGTCTCATTTAAGTTACTAATATCTTTATTAATCTCAAAGTTAACAAAACTTTATATCAATGCTTTATTTTCAATAGTTTGTTTTTCAAAGATAAAATGGCATAACATTACTTCTTGTACCCTTGATGGATTGTTTGTTTATTCAAGCTTACTAATAAATACTGCCATCCATTTGCTGATATGACTGATAGAGTTAAATAAATTCAAACTTTGTATTTATTCTTGATCCACTTACTTTGTTCAGAAAATTTAAAAAAAACAAAATACGTTGTTGGTATTTTTTGAGATATTTATATTATATAGTTGTTTTTACTACAAGTAATCTAATGCAGCAAAAGAAGTAAAAAAAATATTTTCTCGCAGCAAGTAAGTTTACTAATGAGTATTTGGTAATACTCCCATTTTAATGTACAAAGTAAGTAATTATCAGGTATTTCCTGATTTAGCTTCATGTGTATAAAAAACAGAATAAGCTAAAAAAACAATATTTTTAAGTTATAATTTGACCACCATATTGATTTAACATTTTTTCATTAGGTTACAAGAGTATGTGATCTGTTTCACGCTTAAAGCATGACAGACAATTCAATTTAAACCATTAATTGCCAAAGAGAAACACAGTTCAGAACCTTCTGCTGCAATAATAAACAAACTCTTACCTTATCCGTTGCTTGACTTAGTTCCACAGCCACGTCCCCTCCAGAGTTTCCAACACCAACAATCACTATTTTTTTATCACTAAATCCATCTGGTTTTTTGTAGCTGTGAGTATGAAGTATTTTACCTTTAAACTTCTCCACGCCCGGGAAGGTAGGGATATGAGGATACACGTGATGTCCGATACACACCAGTACTCCATCAAAGACGTCGTCAAAAATTCGGTCTTCTTCAATGTTCCTGATAGCAACTTTCCAGCGACCAGTTTCACCAAAATCGTGATTTTCTACAACTTTCAAGATTTCATGTCTGAAGTGCACATATCGAGCCAGATCAAACTTTTCAGCATACATTTCAATGTACTTGATCATGTAACTGTTGTGCATACAATTGGGAAATTCTTTCGGAGGTGGAAAGTCGCTGTATGCATTCATTTCTTTACTGGTGTTGATTATTGTAGACTTCATAACTGATGCAACACCGTCAAAGTCATCGTCTCGATATCGCCACAGACCACCTATTTGGTCAGTCTTTTCATAACAAAATGGCTGGAGACCTTCTTCCAGGCATGCTTTAATGGAGGTGAGTCCACTAGATCCGGCTCCAATGATACAGATTCGTCTAGTTTCCGCCATGTTAATGAGTTGTTTTAGTAACGATATCTGAATTAGAATATTTAAGAAAATTATTTAATAACCAAAACGTGTTTTTAAATTCTACTAATATGCAATTCAAGAGTAATCTATCTGAAAGATCAACTGAAACATACAGTAAAAAAAATGAAAAAGTTAAATCTACAGCATTTGTTGGATTGATAGAGACAAACAGTAGTGTGTCGTGCAGCCAAAACAATTTGCTGTAGGACACACTAGGTGTTAGTAAGAGGTGTGATAGGCTAGTAATTTTCTATCCTCTGTATTTCATATTTTGGTAATCCAAACTATTATTTATTCTCATTGGTTGTGCTCTATTTTCTGAGTATGAAAACTTTTTTTGGTAGAAAAAGATATCTATTTTTTATGGATTTGGTTTTCAAATGTGGTACACTCACAGATCTTTACAAACTGCAATTAGATTTATATAAGCTACATGTGCAAATATATTCAACAAAAACACTCAAATTTGACGAAAAAGTTTGAGCACACCAACGCCAAACTAGATCTAACATCTTTAACTGAGCTTCACCTGAAAGTAAAAGTGGACCGTTTTTAGTGTTTTGCCATTCGTATCAATGATGGCTAATTTAGTGCAGTAAACTTATGAAGTGAAAGGACGTACAGATGCACAAGTACTGATTAGGGCAAGCAAACTAGATTAGCAGTTTTAAGCTTGAGTTTTCAAAAGAATCATACGAGTGGACTGTTAATTTTGATTATCGTTTTGTTGTTTTGCCATGCACAAAGGTCTACTTCAAACTAGCTTTAAAAGTCAAAACGTGATCCAGAGGAAAATTCATTTATAAACATTTTCTGAAAATACTTTTTCTACAACGCGGAAAATCTATAGGTACACTTTAAAGGTATATCATTTGTCCAGAAGCATTTAAAAGCTACTTCTGGGTACCTCCGACTTAGCCCCCTAGTGGCATGGTAGTATATTTGTAGTCTCATGCTTTAAGAAACCGGGTTTCAATACTCGTGGTTGGCAGAGCACAGATAACCCACAGTGTAGTGTAGCTTTGTGTTTAATGACAAGCACACAATATTGTCTTGAAATAGGATTTCCGATCAAACCGTACGCAACCGTCTACGAGGTGCGGAACTCCGACCTCGACGTCCAGTAAGAGGCGTCATCGTCACCCAGCAACATCGTCAAGCACGGCTGCAGTAGACTCGGGCACATCGGGTATGGCCTCATCGACGATGGAGACATGCTTGGTTCAGTGATGAATCACGTTTTATGCTTTGTAGGCAGAATGGAAGGACCTTTTTTTTACGTCACTGAGGTGAACGTTTTGCAACAAACTGTGTGCAGAATGTTGACAGATTTGGTGGTGGCAGCGTCATGATGTGGGCTGCCAACGCCTACAGTGCCAGAACGGACCTTTTGCACATTCGAGGGAATCTTACGGCGCAACGATACGTCGACGAGATTCTTAGGCCCCATGGGCAACCCATCATGGTAAACGTCAACGACGTTTTTCAACATGACAACGCCCGTCCTCACACAACCCGACTCACCACTGTCTTCTTGAGACACCACAACATCAACTTTGGGACGAGTTGGACCGACGTCTGCAACGGCGACAACCTCAACCGCGGACTCTACCTCAGCTTGCAGCAGCTTTGCAGGCTGAGTGGACAGCCATTCCACAGGATGTGATTCGTCATCTCATCGCTTCCATGGACAGGAGATGCCAAGCAGTTATTGATGCTCACGGGGGCATACTCGTTATTGACGTTGAGTGACGTTAAACTTCAACTAGTTAGCGTGGAATTCGCCTTTGCAGACTTTGAATGTTCAGCAGTGAATGTGCAAAGTTTCACACGTCATACAGATTTACCCGGAATAAACTTGTTAACAATTTGTCTCATATTTTGCCTTTTGCGTTTCTTTTTTGAAAAGAATATTTTTAAATATAACGTTATGTAATTATGGTTTTTACATATTATAACTTCAAATAGCCTGAAATCTTAATTTTGATTTGGAAGTTAATTGAATGTCAATATATATAAAACTTATGATATTTGCCCACAAAATTAATACACAAAGATTTCTTTCTTAGCATCAATATATTTTAATATACAAACAACAATACAATTTATAATAACGGTTATTTCAAAAAGATATTACAAATAATGATTTATACACAAAAGTTTACAAACTTACCAACAATAATGAGTCTTCTATCTTATTTAGAACTGAATATTTTGTTGGCGGTTCACGATGAGCGAATTTCGCTTCAGTTGATATTTTTTCATTTCTCTTAATAACTGGCTTTACACCTTTTACAAACTGACTTTTCTCTGACAAAGGTATTTAACGTTTCTGCAGAAATACTAACGTTCAAAATTAATTTACTGAGGTTAAATGATTTGTAATGTTCAAAATCTACAAACGTTTTTCGTCAAATATCTGTTGTTAATATTAATAACTATTTGCTCTTTCTACCTGTCACCTGGAGAGACATATAATCAGTTAGACCTTGATGTTCTCGTTGAATAGTTATTGTCTCCCTTTTTAACCTTGGGAGACATTAATGGACATAATTTCTTGAGGGGAGGTGCTGATATTGATGAGAGGGGTTGCTTCGTTGAGTATATGCTTTGAGATCACAACCTTTCTCTCTTCAGTACTAGTGTTTATATTTATTGTCATGTGCCAATCCATTCTTGTACTGCTATTGATCTCTCAGTCTGCTCTCCTTCATTTTTTCTCACTTTTCATGGAGAGTTGTCAGTAACCTATGGGCAATGATTATTTTGAGAGATACTGACCGTCAGAAAAGGCTGGACAAAGCCAACTTTCAGAACATAATCCTGCCATTGTTTGTAAGCAATCAATGGACGACTATGTGGCTGAACTAACTACATTGTCCAAGCAGCTGCTCAATCTATACTTAAAACCTCCACACGTTTCTACAGTATTTTTGTTCGTGGTGGAATTCTGCCTGCCATGTGGCACAGAAGACTCATAAATGGGCTTGGGGTACCTTTCGAGCAGCATCGTTTTTCAACAAGTTTAGCAGCTAAAACGTCAGAGCTAGAAAAAGTCTTACATTGAATTCAAAACCAGAATCTGTTTTACCACCAGTTCCAAAATCATACGGGACAAGACTGGGAAGATCAGCGGGCAGTATACTTGTGTTCCCCTTTTGATCTTGCTTTCCAATGGCCAAGAAGCTGCTGATGTCCAGAGCATCGCCGATACTCTCTGCGTAAGCTCGTGCCGAGAATCTAGCACTTCTGCTACATCCTCCAGCTTCTTAGCCATCAAGACTCGGGCAGAGCGATCACCTTTTTCCTTCAGGCTGATCGTCTCTATGTCTATAATTCCCCTTTACATTGGTGGAACTCAAGCTGGTCTGGTAGTACATCTGTCGGACCCAATGATATACACTACAATTGCTGTTTTTCTAATTGTGTTTAACTGTATCTGGCAAAAGAATGTTTTTTTCTGATGTGTAGCGCCAGGCTATTGTCCTTCATTTTTCTAAGCCTGGGAAGGATCCCAATATTTTTAAACAGCTATAAGACCTTAGAGAGGTTGGTTAATGCTCGTCTTGTTTCGTCCCTCTGGTAAAACAACCTTCTCTCGCCCACATAAAGTAGGTTCCGACAACAGCGCTCCACTGTGGACCACATGATTCGACTTGAAATGTTGATCAGAGAAACCTTTCTCAAGCGACAACCTCTTGTGTCAGAATTCTTTGACCTTGAGAAGGCTTACGATACTACGTAAAGGTATGGCATTTCGCAAGACCTCCACTAATTTACCCATTTTTATAAAAAAGGCTTAGTGAGCAGGCAATTACAGGTATGTGTGTGTTCGAAACTTTCCCGTTCTTTCCTACAGAAACTTGAAGTCTCTCAAGGCTGTTCCTTGAGTGTCACATTTTTCAGTATAAAGATTAATGCCATTTCTGGACAACTTCTTCCTTCTGTTGGAAACGGGCTCTATGTCAACGTCTTCCACATCCCCCGTCAGTCATCAAACATGAGGTTTATTGAGCAGCAGGTACAGACTGCTCTCAATCGTTAACTGAAGTGAACCACAGTAAACAGTTTAAACTTTTCTCTCTCTAAAACGCCAATGGGATATTCACCCTGATCCTGAACTTCGTGTCAGCGCAGTTGTGCTTCCGTGATTTCTGAGGCAAAGTTCTTGGGGCTTTTTTCTACCGTAAGCTCACCTTTATAGCGCACATCAAACAGCTACGAGTGAAGTGTGCAAGAGCACTGAACATCCTCCATGTCCTCTCTTCCACCTCTTGGTCAGCGGTTCGATGTTCTATGCTAAATATATATCGTGCTCTCATTCAATTGAAAGTGGGTTTCGTATTTCTGGTCTATAGCTCTGCTAGAACCTTGGCTTTGAAGATACTTCACCCCTTTCATCATCAGAAGTGTAGGCTTTGCACTTGAGTTTTCTGCACTTCCCTAGTTCAGAGTTTACACACAAAGTCTCACGAAACTCCTCTACACCTCCGTCATTTGCAACTGGCTTTACTGTATGCTTCAAAACTTCGATCCATATTACACCATCCCACCTGGGGTTATGTTTCCCTTCCTCAGTGGGCCATACTTTTCAGAACAAAAAAATCTGCCATTGTTCCTTTTAGGCCTCATATCTAGGCACAGTTGGATGAATTAGGTCTGTCCTTGGATAACATTGTTGTATCCACTAGTCAGCCAAGTGGGCCATACTTTTCAGAACAGAAAATCTGCCATTGTTCCTTTTAGCCCTCATATCTAGGCACAGTTGGATGAATTAGGTCTGTCCTTGGATAACATTGTTGTATCCACTAGTCAGCCAATCCAACCATGGCATATTACCTTTTCCTAGAGTGATCTTTCTTTGAGAAATCTAAGAAAGGCAGGTACTCCTTATTGGAAGTACTGTCTTCTATTTAGCAAACATCTTTTGCACTATCCTTTATTCCCATTTGTACGGATAGTTCAAAATCAGGTAACTCTGTGGCCTCTGCCATGGTTTGTTTTGGTTCAGTGGTTGTGCATAGAATCCCCTCTACAGTTTCTGTGTTAACTTCTGAACTGTATGCCATTTCTCTTGCCTTCTATCACATGAAAGCTGAGAAGTACTCTATTTGTACTATTTATACTGACAGTCTTAACTGTCTACTGGAATCACTTAATGCTAGTTCTTGCCAATGTTCAAAACCATCTGGCCCACTTCTCTTTAACATCTACTTCTGTCCAGTTCTTCTGAATACCAGGCCATGTTGGTATCTGCTGATATAGCAGCTAAGTCTCTCCACTCTGGTGCTATCACTGCTGTGCATGTTCCACACATGAATTATGGTTCTGTATTCAAGGTTCGGCTCCTGGCCCGTTAGCAGTCGACTTGGAGTGAGCAACGTGATAATAAGCTTTTCCAGATAAAGTCCTCTATTGGACTTTAGCCTTATTGTTTTCGTAAGGATCGTAAATAAGAAGTTGTCCTTACTAGACTATGCAGTTTCGAATTCATCGTTTTAATTTACCTGGGAATGATGCATCAATGCGTGGTCTGTGTGACTCTCTATTCACAATAACCCACATTCAACTGTCATGTCGTCATTACGCTTCTCAAAACGGCGCCAGTTTAGACATCTTTTGTCTACAGATTTACCCCTGACGCTGGACCATAAGCGATGGTGAAACTGTCTACTTCACAAACGATTTTAGTTTCTTTAAGAGTCATTGGTCTTTTTAACGCCATTTAAATTGTTAATTCAAAAATTGAGCTTTGTTCTGTTTTAACATAATTCCTTTTTGAGAATTATTTTAATCGGTTGTTTGACACAGATATCCTAGTTGCTTTGCACCATAAAACACCAAACAACCAACGAATAATTGATATATTTATATTACATTAATAAGCGTTTATTATAGTTGCAGCTTCTAAGGTTTATAGTATACTAACTGTAACAAACCAGCAATATAAACTGTCTTTTGCCACTTCGATTTATAAAGTTTTAGTGTGAGATTCAGTTAGCAACAATATTCGAAGATACGCTAGTGCGTTCGTAAAGACATATTATTGATTCTTAAACTCGAGAGTTTTCTACAAATTTAAAGAATAAGCAAGACTTCACAAAATACATTTAACAATATAAGTTACACGCATTTTTAAATATATATTAAACTGATACAAACACAGATATTAAAATAAATATAAAATAGTAAATCCGTTAGATGGTACATGCTAAAATAGAAAATAAAATGTAGATGAATTTCCTTTTAGAAAACCTAAAGATTTTAAAGACAGACGAAACTCACCCACGACACGACTCAGTGAAAAGGTCAGCCGCACGAGGAATGCAATGCTAGAGATGAACTGTGAATAATGTGGTACGAGAGATGTCTCTTGAAATTGGTACACCAAAAGAAAATAGTTCTTACGTCATGTTTACGAAAATAAATACTATAACAATATTGGCATCGTCTACAATAATAAAGATGTTTTAATTAAAGAGATAATAATAATTATTATCATTATGGGACAATATAGCATATTAACTATGTAGTAATTAGTTATTTTTCATGATTTCTCCATATGACCTTTGCCTTTTCCCTCAACGTGACAGAACCAACATGTGAAGAAACACACAAATAAATAAAGCCTGAAAAATGCTTTGAACAGCATAAAACATTTTACTTGAATATCACGAAGGTATTTCAATTCAAATATATAATTTTTAAGAGGTTAAATATTAACCTTGACAAACCCTACAATATTTACTACAGTTAAAACAAGTAAACAATAAATTCAGTCTAACTTATCTTAAACCCATTGTTTTTCTTTCTTTATTTGTTTTTAAATCAAAAGTAAAAACTTTATGAGGTGATTGTAAACTATGAGAATTCCATCAACGGGGGTTAAAAATGAAGTGACTTATGCAAAGTGACCTCCTATCTGTTATACAAATTATTGTTGCTCTTAACAGCCTCTATATAATTAAATGTTTATGACTATGATGTTTAAATGTAATAACTGGTCAGTTTTACAACTTAACGAAAAAAAACGCAAAAAACGTCTCTTTTTAACATACAATCCAATCTACGAGTAATTCAGTGCTATGCAACAAGATTATAAGAATTAACTGTCCAAAATAATTCAGAGAATAATACATAATTAGGGGTAAATTCCATGTTTTTAAGTGAATACACAATAAATAGATAAAGTTCATGTTTTTATCTGTTTTCTTACAAGCTCTTTGATAGTGCTGTAGTTTTCGTGTCCGAAACAAGAACAGAATCTCGATAAAGTGCTGCAGTTTGTTTGTTAATAATCTGTCTGTTAAAAGTAAGTCTGAAAGTACACTTTCGTTGTTTGACGAAGTTAAATCCGATAGGTTTGAAGTGCCTATCGAGCTTGTCTTTCAATGGTTTTTGTTTATTAATAACTCTTCCAAAGCGTACAAATTAACAACCACTACTTTAAGAAAAACTTTAATCTTTTCCTTCTTATATAAATATTCTTAAACATGTTTGAAAGGAGTGAAAAATGTAACCTACGTTTCTAACGTACCTTTTATTTACAAACAATTTTCCAGAACCCTGGTTGAACATTTACGAAGATTGGTTTGTTTTTTTTAAATTTCGCGCAAAGCTACGCGGGGGTTATCTGCGCTTGTCGTTCTTAATTTAGCAGAGTAAGACTAAAGGGAAGGCAGCTAGTCATCACCACCCACCGCCAACTCTTGGGCTACTCCTTTACCAACAAATGGTTGGATTGACCGTCACTTTATAATGCCTTCACGGGTTAAAAGGCGAGCATATTTTATGCGGCGGGGATGCGAACCCGCGACCCTTAGATTACGAGTCGCAAGCCTTAATCCACCTGGCCATGTCAAGCCTTTTTGACTTTCTCATAACACTTTTACACAGTGCTGCAGACCAATCAAATGACACTGTAGAACCCAAATTCTTCCAATAAAACAAGATACGTAATATAAACGTTTAAAAATAGTGCTAGCGTACTCAATAACGAAATGGAATTTTAAATAAACCACATGTGGAATTCTCTTTTTCTCAATTCAGATTTTGTACTCAGGGGCCGTTTTAAACACAAACATACAAGATTATAAAAACAGTTTTATTTCTTGGTCTGTTGAAACTATTTGAAAAGTTTTTGGGGTTTCTGAGCTCTTTCCATTTAACCATATAGCAAACATGGGATATTTATATTCGAATACAGCTTTGGGAGTATTCGTACTTGTTTTCGAATACTTTAATTGGGAAAATGAAAGTATTTGTAGTTGAATAGAATGACATTGTATTTGTAATCGCTAAAAGAGTTGGTGAATATATAATAGTGTAATGGTAAATGTGATATTTTATATTTATCAGATTTCTAGATTGTCACAGCAAGTGATCAGTACTCTCCAACCACCTTGAAAGTTATTGTACTACATGGTTATTAATGCAGTCAAGTCACTCGAGAGAATTTGAGATGACTAATAAACAGAATGTCTTCATTGGTATGTGAACCCTCCATTCTACCTCCTGACAGATCTGGTCAAAACAAGACAAAATGTAAATATTATGAGCAGAATATTTCTACCTCAGGAAAACCACTTCTAACCTGCTGACACATCTGAAGGTAAGAATTTTTATTTTTCATTGTTAATAGAGCTATATTCTATAAGTTATCCAATATGATATTAGTAAACTGAATTTTTCATAATGTTAAAAATATATATATATATATATTTACTTCTTTAGTATTATATATGTTATTATAAAATATATTATATAGCTGAGATATTTGTTTATTATGATATATTTGTATGACTTTATTTATCGTAAATTATACTCCATAGTTAAACTTCATTTCTCGCGTTTTGAGCCATATTCGTCATTTCTATTTATTATTATATATTTTATAAATATTTTTCTTGTGAACTTATATTATATAATTAAAAACGCTATCACGTATATGCACCTTCGTACGCCTGTATGAATTTGCGCGCGCATGTACCCAGGGATAGTTTTATGTTTTTCTCTATCCGTGTATATGTATGTATATAAATATAGAAAAGTTATTCGCAGAGGTTTACACTAAAATTATTTTTGAGACTCACAACGTCGTGTCAGTCCAGTCACTATCTGTTGACCCTTTCGTCTTACAACAGCACTGCAGCATAGTTTCCACTTACAAAAGGCAACTTCAAAAAGATATTATAAACATTCTCAGCCAATATTTTTGAATACTGTTGTTATTATCAACGTACGTGGAGTAATTACTGAGTAAATACCAAGGTAGTAACAGAGAAGATAGCGAATGATCGGACAAACATGTACGAGTTGTTATTCTGGTTTGTATCAGTTTTTAAATATTATTCGTCAGAACACATATATACATTGATTTAGTATAAAAGCATGTCCCTTTGGTATAATCATTTTCGAATGCTTTGTTTAGACAGTTTCTCTGTACTTGGTGTAGAGTCGTGCCTCGTCACGTGACAAACGTTATAGGGCATCAAACTGTGAGACCGCCAGCCTGTAGAAAAATTGCCTTTTATTATTCTCCAGGGAAACGTTAATGGCGCCGTCTACAAGCGTCACATAGAAACAATATTTCTACCATAGTCTAGTGCAAAATTTGGCAAAAACTTTGTGTCCCAGGACGACAATGTCACCGCCAACAGTACACGTACTGTACAGGATTATCTCGACCAGAAGAACACAACAAGATTGCCACGTTCAGCAAAGTCTCTAGATTATAATCCCTTCGAGAACCTTTGAGCAAAACTGAGCCCAAAAAATTACAAATCACGACTTTAAACTAGCGGCTGTCGCTGAGTTGCAGAGTCTTCTAGTGACAAGTTGAGATGAAATCAGGATGAATTACTTCAGTAACCCCAGCATGCCACGTCACCTTACAGAGATTATTAGAATTCTTAATGTTTTATGTGAACAGACTTAAGGTTACATATGCTACTTATAGTAACTTAATGTGGTATTTTGTCATTATGAATGTTTTGGTAAGGTTTTGTTGTGACAGGTAAAATAATTACACGTATTTCTATAGGTGTCTGATAAAATTGTTAACTTTTCTAATAAATTGCTCGCAATGTCCATATAATCCGTCTCGTTATACAAATTGCATACGTAGATGTTGAATGTAACACGCATTTCTCAGTTTAGTAGCCCTAAATGTATTTGTATTACATCTTAATAAAATTATCTTATTTGTTACAAAATATTCAAATATTTTGGCAAAGACTGTACAATACACAGCACTCCTAATACTGAAATCCGAAGTTCATTTTGTGCCTGGAGACTACAGTTCCCCAGAACAATTTTCAAAAATTCGATTACAGTGAAATCCATACATTTATTTTGTGTATTTTGTGCTTGACAGGCACCAGTGAATTGTGAAAAACACACAAAAAACGAAATGCCACAAAAACAAATGGTTTGTTTGTGGATTTTGGCGCTAAGCTACTGAAGAGTAAATCGTCCATAATGGAAGGTAACTAGTCAACACCTCTCACCACCAACTTGTGGACTGTAGTTATATTACTACCAGACTGAATAGTGGGATTTTACCGTCGTATGTATAACTCCACCGACTACACCAAAGTCCGTAGCACAGTATTTGTTTGGCTGTAATATAGCGCGAAGAACAGAACTTGATATCCAAACCAAATCCTTAACCCTGAAGAACCCAAAACGGCAAATAGTTAGTTTACATATCAATCTACATATATTCATATTTATCTGTAGTGTAAAAGGGATTGCTTTTTCTTACCTTTCAACAAAATATTGAGACCCAAAGTTCAACACCGACTACTGCACAGAATTGACGCGTGTGTGTATAACTTCACTCACCAAGTCGTCACCACACAGTTTTAATGTTTGAACTTTCTTTAAGAAGAGCTAATAAATTACAAACATGTTTATCCCAGTTGAATAATCACAAATTTGAATCTTACGAGTATGTGTAGAGGTGTAATAACTCCGCGTGTTTATATTCTAGAATAACATCACAGAGAAACACGTGGTGAATTCTCAGATCAGTCTGTTCCTAAAGACTGCTTATCTTATGAAAAACAAAACAGTATCATACCATTATTTAGATTATTTCGTGTTTAATAGGAATATTTTTTACAATTTCTTTTCTTGACTCATACAGGAGATGTATTGGATAAAGGAATGAGACTATATGTCAGGTCCTATTACTTTTATTCACGTTTCATTAATCTACAGAAACATATATTGATCCGTGTTTGTTAATGCTTCACTTGTTTGTTTTTATATAAACTGTATCAGATAAACAGAATAATAAACTTCCATATAGAGATAAGCAAAAATAAAAATAAAAAATACTCAGTGCTCGGCATGGTCGGGTGGTTAGGATACTCGACTCGCAATTTGTGGGTTGCTGGTTCGAATTTCCGTCACAACTTTCAGCCGTGGTGTGGTTATAATACACGGTCAATTTTACTATTCGTTGAATAAAGAGTAACCCAATAATTGGCGGTGGGTGGTGATGATTAGCTACCCTCCCTCTAGTCTTACACTGCTAAATTAAGGGCAGTTAGAGCAGATAGCCTTCGTGTAGCTTTGAGCGAAATTCAAAAACAAGGAAACATAAATCTCACAGTATAATAACTCTTAATAAATCGATATCACTTGTACTTGCAGTTATATACTCTTCAAAAAAAGAAACGCAAAAGTGATATTTTTTTTATTTTAAAGAGAAATATATGTAATAACGTTACAAGCTCAGAGTATGTGACGTTACACGTGTTAAGGCACTGATTGTCAGACCAAAATGACAATAAAAGTTGTGCCCTTAGAAAACGGAGGAAAACATCGGATTTTTCCCCAAAACGCATGCGTGTTTAATAAATTTGTTTGAGAAATCTGCATGTTCTGCAAGTGCAACATGCAAAATATCCCTATAAAAGTGACGGGTTCTCGGTTTCCATAGCTCAGTGTTAAGCCACTGACACGCAATACAGTTACTCCAAGACTGACTGAAGCACAATGCAACAACGCCATTGGTCGCTTGGAAGCAGGCGAATATCGATCAGATGTAGCCAGAGCTGTGAATGTCTACCAAAGCATCATCACAAGGCTATGAAATCGTCACCAACAACATGGATCAACTCGTGACCGTCCACGATCTGGCTGATCTCGTGTGACCACGCCCGCACAAGATCTCTACATCCGGTTACGTCACCTTCGGAATATGACCACCACTGCGACGTCAACTGCTTCAACCATATCAGGGCTGTGTAAGACTTCCGATCAGTTGTACGCAACCGTCTACGAGATGCAGGAATCCGTCCTCGACGGCCATTCAGAGGCGTCATCCTCACCCAGCAACATCGTCAAGCACGGCTGCAGTGGACTCGAGCACATCGGGTATAGCCTCATCGACGATGGAGACATGTTTGGTTAAGCGATGAATCACGTTATATGCTTCGTAGGCAGGATGGAAGGACTCGTGTTTACCGTCGCTGAGGTGAACGTTTTGCAGCAAACTGTGTGCGGGAAGTCGACAGATTTGATGGTGGCAGCGTCATGATGTGGGCTGCCATCACCAACAATGCCAGAACAGACCTTTTGCACATTCGAGGGAATCTTACGGCGCAACGATACGTCGACGAGATTCTTAATCCCCATGTGCAACCCATCATGGTGAGCGTCAACGACGTTTTTCAACATGACAACGCCCGTCCTCACACAGCCCGACTCACCACTGTCTTCTTGAAACACCAGAACATCAACGTTTTTCCCTAGCCCTCCAGATCATCAGATTTAAACCCCATCGAACATCTCAGGGACGTCTGCAACGGCGACAACCTCAACCGCGGACTCTACCTCAGCTTGCAGCAGCTTTGCAGGCTGAGTGGACAGCCATTCCACAGGATGTGATTCGTCACCTCATCGCTTCCATGGGCAGGAGATGCCAAGCAGTTATTGATGCTCACGGGGGGCATACTCGTTATTGACGTTGAGTGACGTTAATCTTCAACTAGTGAGCGTGGACTTCGCCTTTGCAGACCTTGGGTGTTTAGCAGTGAATGTGCAAAGTTTTACACATGTCATACAGAACTACCCGGAATAAACTTGTTAACAATGTCTCAAATTTTCCCTTTTGCGTTTCTTTTTTTTGAAGACTGTATTTATCAATTACACAGATGTTTATTTAACCGCTAAAGACATCAACAACATTTTGATGCTCCTGTTTGCCATTAATTAGTTTGCATAGACTATATAAACTTATATAATGGGGCTCTGTAATAGGTATTCGAATTCCTACTTCTAAGATGAAACTAAATATTATTTTTTTTCATCTGGCAACAACAAATTATTCTTAATTCAGGCCAATCATACTTAAAGAAAAGGCTTGACTACAAGTATCTTACAACTTACAAACAGGTATGATTCTTTTCTAATAGCTTTATGCCAAAAAATAGAGAAACCAATACTGTATATACGTCTCAGAATATGTCCATTATGTGTATTAGGCTATTATTAGTCGTACAGAGGCTATTATTGTTTTAAGACTTTTCCCCAATAACAGCGATGAAAAAAAGACTCACTCTATTTTAATTGAGTTTTACTTTTCAATGTAAAGATAAAAGTAGTTAGTCAGTTCAATTAGTCTCTTATTACCTTCCACAAAGCAGGTTATACAAATAACATCTATTAAGGTAATTGGTGATTTAATAGCAATAAGAAAGAGGGAAGGAGGACGTTATTTAACTTTGTCTTTTATAAGATTTTATTTTCTCAACAAGTGTCCTCAGCTAGTATATGTACAAAGTGTATACAATTGTTTATTGGTGTTATTGAAACCGTATTGGAAGGCAGTGTTTTAGGGAAATAGTCAATGACTTGTTTTTATATGTTGTGTAAAGTATTTCTCAGAAAGAAACACATGTATATCAGGAGAAGGTTATGTTTATTATTTCCTTCATGTGTTTTATGAAACGTAACAAACATTCAAACAGAGTTTATTCTGTAATTAATAAGCTACAGTCATTTCTCTAATAGTAAACAAAAACAAAATCATGAAACTTACACATTATTTTTTAATTTAGTAAAACTTTTAATGATAACGTAAGCATGTAACATTAAAAACAAACTTTTAAACACTTGTATCTCCTAGATAAGCAACCATCGTAGCTTTTATTGGAGAGTCTAATCAGAATAACAATTATTTATTACATCGGGATAAAATAACTTCATACAGCAATGATTTGATTGAAAAATAAAAAATACCATGCCACTTACACAAATCAAAGTGAATCATACCTAGTTGTTACAGACGAATTGGAAATTTACGTTCAGTTAATTACGATAAAGAAATAGAATATGTCCGATGCACATAATATTTTTAGATTTTTTTATTTGTAATTGAGCATATAACTACACAATAGGCTATCTTTGTTTCGCCCACTAAGGGTGTTGGAACGCGATTTCTGGGGTTGCAAGTTCGTTTACTTAATAATTTAGACATTAATAGTTTGGACATATAAAAATCTCTGAAGTCTGCACATTGAACAAATACTTTAGTTTATGTCAGTAATATAAAATAAAACGTTACATGTGCTTTTTCGTCTCTGTTTCTGTTTTTACTTATTTACAGGCCCAGCTTGGCCAGATGGGTTAAGACGTTAGACTCGTAATCTGAGGGTCGCTGTTTCGAACCCCCGTCACACCAAACATTATCACCCTTTCAGCCGTAGGTGCGTTACAATGTGACGGTTAATCCCACTAATCTTCGTTAAAAGAGTAACCCAAGATTTGGCGGTGGGTGGTGATGGCTAGATGCTTTCCCTCTAGTCTTACACTGTTAAATTAAGGACGGCTAGCGCAGATAACCCAAGTGTAGCTTTGCGCGAAATTCAAAACAAAATATATTTACGTAATTAACTCATCAAAAAAGTTATGGTATAAAAATGCCAGAGCAATCACAAGAAAGACAATTGTCAAACGTTTCAAAACAATGCCAGACTGTGTAACTTCAGTGGTGCTGTTAAACGAACGACTTTTTAACGGTTCAAGTACACGTTCCATACAAGTCATTACTGCCTTTCTGGCTCCAGGCCAAGCATGAGGACCGTTCAGACGATACTGATATGCAGCACACGGTCCCGAGAAACACTTCCAAAAGAGTAACGGATCAGTTACTAGTAGACGAGGTAGATTAGGCTTAACTTTCAAAAGAGAAGCTATTTCGTCCATATAGTTAATCCAATCAACTTGTATTGTGTGACGTGGACTTGCAAAGTACCTTTTGGCCATGGATTCAGCTTTCTGTCTGATGTCTGCCATCATGTCTTCGAGAGGAGGAAGCTCAAGGCGCTTCGTTATCAACCGTGCCACCCACCGAGCCTGGAGCTCAGAAATAGGAAGGATAGAACCTAAAGGTTGGACAAGCCCGATGATGGCCAAAGACGGATGTTTTAGTTTAGGAGGAACTACGTACTTGAATAGTTCTACTTTGTTGTTGTTAACAGAAATAAACTCATCGTCCAAAAATGGAAACTTAATCTTATATCCAGTGGCTAAAATGACGATGTCAACTTTACACTCTTCTTCTTCGCCTTCAAAAATCACTCCACTTTCTGTAAATTCTTTGATATTTCCTTTCATTACGACAGCTCCACTCAAAATCCTATTGGGAAGAGCATCATTAACCATTGGATGCTGTCCAAGAATTCGATATTTAGGTTTAAGACAATATGCCTCATGATTCATCTTGCTGTTCACCTGCTTTTCTAGTATATTGCATATTGTACTGTAAGGTAAGACGTTGAATAACCAATTTATTGACCGGCGTAAGAGTACGACGTCTGTCGGCATTCCATTGGTACCAACCCGAGAATTGATCCAACATCCACTTCTCGTACTAAGATAAACCTGGGATGGTTAAAAAGTGACAAGCATATTCTCATGATATACATGATTAAATATATTTAAATTATATATTATAAAACTCAGTGTAATATATAACTTCGCAAATATTTTAAACTCTTTTAATCCACAAAAAGAACTCTTGATTAATTCTTTCTAAAACTTTTACTTGATGAAGAAAAAAAACAATGTCTATTTTTAGTATCCTTGATTCGGTTTATGACTCATTCTTCAAATCATTCGTGACCACATATCTACATATATCGTATCCTACCAGAACGTTTCCAGTGTATATGACATTAATTGGGTAGTTTACATTTCAAATGTTTGTTTAAAAACGACAGTTGCATGTACATGTACTGAAACGAGTTAAGAAAAGTTCAATGAGGGACTTCCTTTAAGGATCCATGAATTAATGTACACAAATTGTCATGTATAAACACTGATAATATTTTGCCAAGATAATGCATAGAAACATGTTTTTATCGATAATAATCGAGTTATACATGAAACTAATTAACACACATTTTATATGTATATATTGAGAATAGCCTTATACACAAGAATTACGAAACAGGAACACATATATATATGTGTGTGTGTGGCGTGGGATGACCTTTAGAGATACCAAGTAAAATACATGTGGTTTGTGTTTTTTCTGGTGACAAACTTGTAGGCTTCTTTTGGCCTTTTTCAATAAAATTTTAAAATACAGTCCTCCCTATTTTTGCACATAACCAGTCAGTTATAGGATTTACTCCATTCTTTCTGATGATTCATCTGCAGTACTGTCTCCAGTTTTATGAAACTGTTCTATATCATTATCATGTTTTGTGTACGAATAATCACAATTAATACACGGTTTAAACCTATTCACAGTTATTTAAACGGTTTATTTAATATTGCTAAGCTGTGGAATGAATGTGTCTCGCTGTAGTATGAGTCACAGTGGTTCTGGCTAGTTTGGACTTGGTATTCTGTTAATAGTTTTGAACTGTTTATAAATAGAATGTCTATACTCCAGGCAGCACCGCGCTTAGATATCTGTGGTTTAAGAATATAATCCTTAAAATATTTTTATCGTCCGAACTTCACCATGTAAAGCAGCAACATGAGAAAACTCACTTCTGTTTGACAAGCTCAACACCCCAGTATAAATCTCAACGAATCAAAATTGGATGTTATGGAACACATTAAGCCGTTGTCTCATTTAAGTTACTAATATCTTTATTAATCTCAAAGTTAACAAAACTTTATATCAATGCTTTATTTTCAATAGTTTGTTTTTTCAAAGATAAAATGGCATAACATTACTTCTTGTACACTTGATGGATTGTTTGTTTATTCAAGCTTACTAATAAATACTGCCATCCATTTGCTGATGTGACCGATAGAGTTAAATAAATTCAAACTTTGTATTTATTTTTGATCCACTTACTTTGTTCACAAAATTAAAAAGAAACAAAATACGTTGTTGGTATTTTTTGAGATATTTATATTATATAGTTGTTTTTACTACAAGTAATCTAATGCAGCAAAAGAAGTAAAAAAAAATATTTTCTCGCAGCAAGTAAGTTTACTAATGAGTATTTAGTAATACTCCCATTTTAATGTACAAAGTAAGTAATTATCAGGTATTTCCTGATTTAGCTTCATGTGTATAAAAAACAGAATAAGCTAAAAAAACAATATTTTTAAGTTATAATTTGACCACCATATTGATTTAACATTTTTTCATTAGGTTAAAAGAGTATGTGATCTGTTTCACGCTTAAAGCATGACAGACAATTCAATTTAAACCATTAATTGCCAAAGAGAAACACAGTTCAGAACCTTCTGCTGCAATAATAAACAAACTCTTACCTTATCCGTTGCTTGACTTAGTTCCACAGCCACGTCCCCTCCAGAGTTTCCAACACCAACAATCACTATTTTTTTATCACTAAATCCATCTGGTTTTTTGTAGCTGTGGGTATGAAGTATTTTACCTTTAAACTTCTCCACGCCCGGGAAGGTAGGGATATGAGGATACACGTGATGTCCGATACACACCAGTACTCCATCAAAGACGTCGTTAAAGATTCGGTCTTCTTCAATGTTCCTGATAGCAACTTTCCAGCGACCAGTTTCACCAAAATCGTGATTTTCTACAACTTTCAAGATTTCATGTCTGAAGTGCACATATCGAGCCAGATCAAACTTTTCAGCATACATTTCAATGTACTTGATCATGTAACTGTTGTGCATACAATTGGGAAATTCTTTCGGAGGTGGAAAGTCGCTGTATGCATTCATTTCTTTACTGGTGTTGATTATTGTAGACTTCATCACTGATGCAACACCGTCAAAGTCATCGTCTCGATATCGCCACAGACCACCTATTTGGTCAGTCTTTTCATAACAGAATGGCTGGAGACCTTCTTCCAGGCATGCTTTAATGGAGGTGAGGCCACTAGATCCGGCTCCAATGATACAGATTCGTCTAGTTTCCGCCATGTTAATGAGTTGTTTTAGTAACGATATCTGAATTAGAATATTTAAGAAAATTATTTAATAACCAAAACGTGTTTTTAAATTCTACTAATATGCAATTCAAGAGTAATCTATCTGAAAGATCAACTGAAACATACAGTAAAAAAAATGAAAAAGTTAAATCTACAGCATTTGTTGGATTGATAGAGACAAACAGTAGTGTGTCGTGCAGCCAAAACAATTTGCTGTAGGACACACTAGGTGTTAGTAAGAGGTGTGATAGGCTAGTAATTTTCTATCCTCTGTATTTCATATTTTGGTAATCCAAACTATTATTTATTCTCATTGGTGGTGCTCTATTTTCTGAGTATGAAAACTTTTTTTGGTAGAAAAAGATATCTATTTTTTATGGATTTGGTTTTCAAATGTGGTACACTCACAGATCTTTACAAACTGCAATTAGATTTATATAAGCTACATGTGCAAATATATTCAACAAAAACACTCAAATTTGACGAAAAAGTTTGAGCACACCAACGCCAAACTAGATCTAACATCTTTAACTGAGCTTCACCTGAAAGTAAAAGTGGACCGTTTTTAGTGTTTTGCCATTCGTATCAATGATGGCTAATTTAGTGCAGTAAACTTATGAAGTGAAAGGACGTACAGATGCACAAGTACTGATTAGGGCAAGCAAACTAGATTAGCAGTTTTAAGCTTGAGTTTTCAAAAGAATCATACGAGTGGACTGTTAATTTTGATTATCGTTTTGTTGTTTTGCCATGCACAAAGGTCTACTTCAAACTAGCTTTAAAAGTCAAAACGTGATCCAGAGGAAAATTCATTTATAAACATTTTCTGAAAATACTTTTTCTACAACGCGGAAAATCTATAGGTACACTTTAAAGGTATATCATTTGTCCAGAAGCATTTAAAAGCTACTTCTGGCTACCTCCGACTTAGCCCCCTAGTGGCATGGTAGTATATTTGTAGTCTCATGCTTTAAGAAACCGGGTTTCAATACTCGTGGTTGGCAGAGCACAGATAACCCACAGTGTAGTGTAGCTTTGTGTTTAATGACAAGCACACAATATTGTCTTGAAATAGGATTTCCGATCAAACCGTACGCAACCGTCTACGAGGTGCGGAACTCCGACCTCGACGTCCAGTAAGAGGCGTCATCGTCACCCAGCAACATCGTCAAGCACGGCTGCAGTAGACTCGGGCACATCGGGTATGGCCTCATCGACGATGGAGACATGCTTGGTTCAGTGATGAATCACGTTTTATGCTTTGTAGGCAGAATGGAAGGACCTTTTTTTTACGTCGCTGAGGTGAACGTTTTGCAACAAACTGTGTGCAGAATGTTGACAGATTTGGTGGTGGCAGCGTCATGATGTGGGCTGCCAACGCCTACAGTGCCAGAACGGACCTTTTGCACATTCGAGGGAATCTTACGGCGCAACGATACGTCGACGAGATTCTTAGGCCCCATGGGCAACCCATCATGGTAAACGTCAACGACGTTTTTCAACATGACAACGCCCGTCCTCACACAACCCGACTCACCACTGTCTTCTTGAGACACCACAACATCAACTTTGGGACGAGTTGGACCGACGTCTGCAACGGCGACAACCTCAACCGCGGACTCTACCTCAGCTTGCAGCAGCTTTGCAGGCTGAGTGGACAGCCATTCCACAGGATGTGATTCGTCATCTCATCGCTTCCATGGACAGGAGATGCCAAGCAGTTATTGATGCTCACGGGGGCATACTCGTTATTGACGTTGAGTGACGTTAAACTTCAACTAGTTAGCGTGGAATTCGCCTTTGCAGACTTTGAATGTTCAGCAGTGAATGTGCAAAGTTTCACACGTCATACAGATTTACCCGGAATAAACTTGTTAACAATTTGTCTCATATTTTGCCTTTTGCGTTTCTTTTTTTGAAAAGAATATTTTTAAATATAACGTTATGTAATTATGGTTTTTACATATTATAACTTCAAATAGCCTGAAATCTTAATTTTGATTTGGAAGTTAATTGAATGTCAATATATATAAAACTTATGATATTTGCCCACAAAATTAATACACAAAGATTTCTTTCTTAGCATCAATATATTTTAATATACAAACAACAATACAATTTATAATAACAGTTATTTCAAAAAGATATTACAAATAATGATTTATACACAAAAGTTTACAAACTTACCAACAATAATGAGTCTTCTATCTTATTTAGAACTGAATATTTTGTTGGCGGTTCACGATGAGCGAATTTCGCTTCAGTTGATATTTTTTCATTTCTCTTAATAACTGGCTTTACACCTTTTACAAACTGACTTTTCTCTGACAAAGGTATTTAACGTTTCTGCAGAAATACTAACGTTCAAAATTAATTTACTGAGGTTAAATGATTTGTAATGTTCGAAATCTACAAACGTTTTTCGTCAAATATCTGTTGTTAATATTAATAACTATTTGCTCTTTCTACCTGTCACCTGGAGAGACATATAATCAGTTAGACCTTGATGTTCTCGTTGAATAGTTATTGTCTCCCTTTTTAACCTTGGGAGACATTAATGGACATAATTTCTTGAGGGGAGGTGCTGATATTGATGAGAGGGGTTGCTTCGTTGAGTATATGCTTTGAGATCACAACCTTTCTCTCTTCAGTACTAGTGTTTATATTTATTGTCATGTGCCAATCCATTCTTGTACTGCTATTGATCTCTCAGTCTGCTCTCCTTCATTTTTTCTCACTTTTCATGGAGAGTTGTCAGTAACCTATGGGCAATGATTATTTTGAGAGATACTGACCGTCGGAAAAGGCTGGACAAAGCCAACTTTCAGAACATAATCCTGCCATTGTTTGTAAGCAATCAATGGACGACTATGTGGCTGAACTAACTACATTGTCCAAGCAGCTGCTCAATCTATACTTAAAACCTCCACACGTTTCTACAGTATTTTTGTTCGTGGTGGAATTCTGCCTGCCATGTGGCACAGAAGACTCATAAATGGGCTTGGGGTACCTTTCGAGCAGCATCGCTTTTCAACAAGTTTAGCAGCTAAAACGTCAGAGCTAGAAAAAGTCTTACATTGAATTCAAAACCAGAATCTGTTTTACCACCAGTTCCAAAATCATACGGGACAAGACTGGGAAGATCAGCGGGCAGCATACTTGTGTTCCCCTTTTGATCTTGCTTTCCAATGGCCAAGAAGCTGCTGATGTCCAGAGCATCGCCGATACTCTCTGCGTAAGCTCGTGCCGAGAATCTAGCACTTCTGCTACATCCTCCAGCTTCTTAGCCATCAAGACTCGGGCAGAGCGATCACCTTTTTCCTTCAGGCTGATCGTCTCTATGTCTATAATTCCCCTTTACATTGGTGGAACTCAAGCTGGTCTGGTAGTACATCTGTCGGACCCAATGATATACACTACAATTGCTGTTTTTCTAATTGTGTTTAACTGGATCTGGCAAAAGAATGTTTTTTTCTGATGTGTAGCGCCAGGCTATTGTCCTTCATTTTTCTAAGCCTGGGAAGGATCCCAATATTTTTAAACAGCTATAAGACCTTAGAGAGATTGGTTAATGCTCGTCTTGTTTCGTCCCTCTGGTAAAACAACCTTCTCTCGCCCACATAAAGTAGGTTCCGACAACAGCGCTCCACTGTGGACCACATGATTCGACTTGAAATGTTGATCAGAGAAACCTTTCTCAAGCGACAACCTCTTGTGTCAGAATTCTTTGACCTTGAGAAGGCTTACGATACTACGTAAAGGTATGGCATTTCGCAAGACCTCCAATAATTTACCCATTTTTATAAAAAAGGCTTAGTGAGCAGGCAATTACAGGTATGTGTGTGTTCGAAACTTTCCCGTTCTTTCCTACAGAAACTTGAAGTCTCTCAAGGCTGTTCCTTGAGTGTCACATTTTTCAGTATAAAGATTAATGCCATTTCTGGACAACTTCTTCCTTCTGTTGGAAACGGGCTCTATGTCAACGTCTTCCACATCCCCCGTCAGTCATCAAACATGAGGTTTATTGAGCAGCAGGTACAGACTGCTCTCAATCGTTAACTGAAGTGAACCACAGTAAACAGTTTAAACTTTTCTCTCTCTAAAACGCCAATGGAATATTCACCCTGATTCCGAACTTCGTGTCAGCGCAGTTGTGCTTCCATGATTTCTGAGGCAAAGTTCTTGGGGCTTTTTTCTACCGTAAGCTCACCTTTATAGCGCACATCAAACAGCTACGAGTGAAGTGTGCAAGAGCACTGAACATCCTCCATGTCCTCTCTTCCACCTCTTGGTCAGCGGTTCGATGTTCTATGCTAAATATATATCGTGCTCTCATTCAATTGAAAGTGGGTTTCGTATTTCTGGTCTATAGCTCTGCTAGAACCTTGGCTTTGAAGATACTTCACCCCTTTCATCATCAGAAGTGTAGGCTTTGCACTTGAGTTTTCTGCACTTCCCTAGTTCAGAGTTTACACACAAAGTCTCACGAAACTCCTCTACACCTCCGTCATTTGCAACTGGCTTTACTGTATGCTTCAAAACTTCGATCCATATTACACCATCCCACCTGGGGTTATGTTTCCCTTCCTCAGTGGGCCATACTTTTCAGAACAAAAAAATCTGCCATTGTTCCTTTTAGCCCTCATATCTAGGCACAGTTGGATGAATTAGGTCTGTCCTTGGATAACATTGTTGTATCCACTAGTCAGCCAAGTGGGCCATACTTTTCAGAACAGAAAATCTGCCATTGTTCCTTTTAGCCCCCATATCTAGGCACAGTTGGATGAATTAGGTCTGTCCTTGGATAACATTGTTGTATCCACTAGTCAGCCAATCCAACCATGGCATATTACCTTTTCCTAGAGTGATCTTTCTTTGAGAAATCTAAGAAAGGCAGGTACTCCTTATTGGAAGTACTGTCTTCTATTTAGCAAACATCTTTTGCACTATCCTTTATTCCCATTTGTACGGATAGTTCAAAATCAGGTAACTCTGTGGCCTCTGCCATGGTTTGTTTTGGTTCAGTGGTTGTGCATAGAATCCCCTCTACAGTTTCTGTGTTAACTTCTGAACTGTATGCCATTTCTCTTGCCTTCTATCACATGAAAGCTGAGAAGTACTCTATTTGTACTATTTATACTGACAGTCTTAACTGTCTACTGGAATCACTTAATGCTAGTTCTTGCCAATGTTCAAAACCATCTGGCCCACTTCTCTTTAACATCTACTTCTGTCCAGTTCTTCTGAATACCAGGCCATGTTGGTATCTGCTGATATAGCAGCTAAGTCTCTCCACTCTGGTGCTATCACTGCTGTGCATGTTCCACACATGAATTATGGTTCTGTATTCAAGGTTCGGCTCCTGGCCCGTTAGCAGTCGACTTGGAGTGAGCAACGTGATAATAAGCTTTTCCAGATAAAGTCCTCTATTGGACTTTAGCCTTATTGTTTTCGTAAGGATCGTAAATAAGAAGTTGTCCTTACTGGACTATGCAGTTTCGAATTCATCGTTTTAATTTATCTGGGAATGATGCATCAATGCGTGGTCTGTGTGACTCTCTATTCACAATAACTCACATTCAACTGTCATGTCGTCATTACGCTTCTCAAAACGGCGCCAGTTTAGACATCTTTTGTCTACAGATTTACCCCTGACGCTGGACCATAAGCGATGGTGAAACTGTCTACTTCACAAACGATTTTAGTTTCTTTAAGAGTCATTGGTCTTTTTAACGCCATTTAAATTGTTAATTCAAAAATTGAGCTTTGTTCTGTTTTAACATAATTCCTTTTTGAGAATTATTTTAATCGGTTGTTTGGTACAGATATCCTAGTTGCTTTGCACCATAAAACACCAAACAACCAACGAATAATTGATATATTTATATTACATTAATAAGCGTTTATTATAGTTGCAGCTTCTAAGGTTTATAGTATACTAACTGTAACAAACCAGCAATATAAACTGTCTTTTGCCACTTCGATTTATAAAGTTTTAGTGTGAGATTCAGTTAGCAACAATATTCGAAGATACGCTAGTGCGTTCGTAAAGACATATTATTGATTCTTAAACTCGAGAGTTTTCTACAAATTTAAAGAATAAGCGAGATTTCACAAAATACATTTAACAATATAAGTTACACGCATTTTTAAATATATATCAAACTGATACAAACACAGATATTAAAATAAATATAAAATAGTAAATCCGTTAGATGGTACATGCTAAAATAGAAAATAAAATATAGATGAATTTCCTTTTAGAAAACCTAAAGATTTTAAAGACAGACGAAAGAAACTCACCCACGACACGACTCAGTGAAAAGGTCAGCCGCACGAGGAATGCAATGCTAGAGATGAACTGTGAATAATGTGGTACGAGAGATGTCTCTTGAAATTGGTACACCAAAAGAAAATAGTTCTTACGTCATGTTTACGAAAATAAATACTATAACAATATTGGCATCGTCTACAATAATAAAGATGTTTTAATTAAAGAGATAATAATAATTATTATCATTATGGGACAATATAGCATATTAACTATGTAGTAATTAGTTATTTTTCATGATTTCTCCATATGACCTTTGCCTTTTCCCTCAACGTGACAGAACCAACATGTGAAGAAACACACAAATAAATAAAGCCTGAAAAATGCTTTGAACAGCATAAAACATTTTACTTGAATATCACGAAGGTATTTCAATTCAAATATATAATTTTTAAGAGGTTAAATATTAACTTTGACAAACCCTACAATATTTACTACAGTTAAAACAAGTAAACAATAAATTCAGTCTAACTTATCTTAAACCCATTGTTTTTCTTTCTTTATTTGTTTTTAAATCAAAAGTAAAAACTTTATGAGGTGATTGTAAACTATGAGAATTCCATCAACGGGGGTTAAAAATGAAGTGACTTATGCAAAGTGACCTCCTATCTGTTATACAAATTATTGTTGCTCTTAACAGCCTCTATATAATTAAATGTTTATGACTATGATGTTTAAATGTAATAACTGGTCAGTTTTACAACTTAACGAAAAAAAACGCAAAAAACGTCTCTTTTTAACATGCAATCCAATCTACGAGTAATTCAGTGCTATGCAACAAGATTATAAGAATTAACTGTCCAAAATAATTCAGAGAATAATACATAATTAGGGGTAAATTCCATGTTTTTAAGTGAATACACAATAAATAGATAAAGTTCATGTTTTTATCTGTTTTCTTACAAGCTCTTTGATAGTGCTGTAGTTTTCGTGTCCGAAACAAGAACAGAATCTCGATAAAGTGCTGCAGTTTGTTTGTTAATAATCTGTCTGTTAAAAGTAAGTCTGAAAGTACACTTTCGTTGTTTGACGAAGTTAAATCCGATAGGTTTGAAGTGCCTATCGAGCTTGTCTTTCAATGGTTTTTGTTTATTAATAACTCTTCCAAAGCGTACAAATTAACAACCACTACTTTAAGAAAAACTTTAATCTTTTCCTTCTTATATAAATATTCTTAAACATGTTTGAAAGGAGTGAAAAATCGTGAAAAATGTAACCTACGTTTCTAACGTACCTTTTATTTACAAACAATTTTCCAGAACCCTGGTTGAACATTTACGAAGATTGGTTTGTTTTTTTTAAATTTCGCGCAAAGCTACGCGGGGGTTATCTGCGCTTGTCGTTCTTAATTTAGCAGAGTAAGACTAAAGGGAAGGCAGCTAGTCATCACCACCCACCGCCAACTCTTGGGCTACTCCTTTACCAACAAATGGTTGGATTGACCGTCACTTTATAATGCCTTCACGGGTTAAAAGGCGAGCATATTTTATGCGGCGGGGATGCGAACCCGCGACCCTTAGATTACGAGTCGCAAGCCTTAATCCACCTGGCCATGTCAAGCCTTTTTGACTTTCTCATAACACTTTTACACAGTGCTGCAGACCAATCAAATGACACTGTAGAACCCAAATTCTTCCAATAAAACAAGATACGTAATATAAACGTTTAAAAATAGTGCTAGCGTACTCAATAACGAAATGGAATTTTAAATAAACCACATGTGGAATTCTCTTTTTCTCAATTCAGATTTTGTACTCAGGGGCCGTTTTAAACACAAACATACAAGATTATAAAAACAGTTTTATTTCTTGGTCTGTTGAAACTATTTGAAAAGTTTTTGGGGTTTCTGAGCTCTTTCCATTTAACCATATAGCAAACATGGGATATTTATATTCGAATACAGCTTTGGGAGTATTCGTACTTGTTTTCGAATACTTTAATTGGGAAAATGAAAGTATTTGCAGTTGAATAGAATGACATTGTATTTGTAATCGCTAAAAGAGTTGGTGAATATATAATAGTGTAATGGTAAATGTGATATTTTATATTTATCAGATTTCTAGATTGTCACAGCAAGTGATCAGTACTCTCCAACCACCTTGAAAGTTATTGTATTACATGGTTATTAATTCAGTCAAGTCACTCGAGAGAATTTGAGATGACTAATAAACAGAATGTCTTCATTGGTATGTGAACCCTCCATTCTACCTCCTGACAGATCTGGTCAAAACAAGATAAAATGTAAATATTATGAGCAGAATATTTCTACCTCAGGAAAACCACTTCTAACCTGCTGACACATCTGAAGGTAAGAATTTTTATTTTTCATTGTTAATAGAGCTATATTCTATAAGTTATCCAATACGATATTAGTAAACTGAATTTTTCATAATGTTAATATATATATATATATATATTTACTTCTTTAGTATTATATATGTTATTATAAAATATATTATATAGCTGAGATATTTGTTTATTATGATATATTTGTATGACTTTATTTATCGTAAATTATACTCCATAGTTAAACTTCATTTCTCGCGTTTTGAGCCATATTTGTCATTTCTATTTATTATTATATATTTTATAAATATTTTTCTTGTGAACTTATATTATATAATTAAAAACGCTATCACGTATATGCACCTTCGTACGCCTGTATGAATTTGCGCGCGCATGTACCCAGGGATAGTTTTATGTTTTTCTCTATCCGTGTATATGTATGTATATAAATATAGAAAAGTTATTCGCAGAGGTTTACACTAAAATTATTTTTGAGACTCACAACGTCGTGTCAGTCCATGTCACTACGTCCAGTCACTATCTGTTGACCCTTTCGTCTTACAACAGCACTGCAGCATAGTTTCCACTTACAAAAGGCAACTTCAAAAAGATATTATAAACATTCTCAGCCAATATTTTTGCATACTGTTGTTATTATCAACGTACGTGGAGTAATTACTGAGTAAATACCAAGGTAGTAGCAGAAAAGATAGCGAATGATCGGACAAACATGTACGAGTTGTTATTCTGGTTTGTATCAGTTTTTAAATATTATTCGTCAGAACACATATATACATTGATTTAGTATAAAAGCATGTCCCTTTGATATAATCATTTTCGAATGCTTTGTTTAGACAGTTTCTCTGTACTTGGTGTGGAGTCGTGCCTCGTCACGTGACAAACGTTATAGGGCATCAAACTGTGAGACCGCCAGCCTGTAGAAAAATTGCCTTTTATTATTCTCCAGGGAAACGTTAATGGCGCCGTCTACAAGCGTCACATAGAAACAATATTTCTACCATAGTCTAGTGCAAAATTTGGCAAAAACTTTGTGTCCCAGGACGACAATGTCACCGCCAACAGTACACGTACTGTACAGGATTATCTCGACCAGAAGAACACAACAAGATTGCCACGTTCAGCAAAGTCTCTAGATTATAATCCCTTCGAGAACCTTTGAGCAAAACTGAGCCCAAAAAATTACAAATCACGACTTTAAACTAGCGGCTGTCGCTGAGTTGCAGAGTCTTCTAGTGACAAGTTGAGATGAAATCAGGATGAATTACTTCAGTAACCCCAGCATGCCACGTCACCTTACAGAGGTTATTAAAATTCTTAATGTTTTATGTGAACAGACTTAAGGTTACATATGCTACTTATAGTAACTTAATGTGGTATTTTGTCATTATGAATGTTTTGGTAAGGTTTTGTTGTGACAGGTAAAATAATTACACGTATTTCTATAGGTGTCTGATAAAATTGTTAACTTTTCTAATAAATTGCTCGCAATGTCCATATAATCCGTCTCGTTATACAAATTGCATACGTAGATGTTGAATGTAACACGCATTTCTCAGTTTAGTAGCCCTAAATGTATTTGTATTACATCTTAATAAAATTATCTTATTTGTTACAAAATATTCAAATATTTTGGCAAAGACTGTACAATACACAGCACTCCTAATACTGAAATCCGAAGTTCATTTTGTGCCTGGAGACTACAGTTCCCCAGAACAATTTTCAAAAATTCGATTACAGTGAAATCCATACATTTATTTTGTGTATTTTGTGCTTGACAGGCACCAGTGAATTGTGAAAAACACACAAAAAACGAAATGCCACAAAAACAAATGGTTTGTTTGTGGATTTTGGCGCTAAGCTACTGAAGAGTAAATCGTCCATAATGGAAGGTAACTAGTCAACACCTCTCACCACCAACTTGTGGACTGTAGTTATATTACTACCAGACTGAATAGTGGGATTTTACCGTCGTATGTATAACTCCACCGACTACACCAAAGTCCGTAGCACAGTATTTGTTTGGCTGTAATATAGCGCGAAGAACAGAACTTGATATCCAAACCAAATCCTTAACCCCGAAGAACCCAAAACGGCAAATAGTTAGTTTACATATCAATCTACATATATTCATATTTATCTGTAGTGTAAAAGGGATTGCTTTTTCTAACCTTTCAACAAAATATTGAGACCCAAAGTTCAACAGCGACTACTGCACAGAATTAACGCGTGCGTGTATAACTTCACTCACTAAGTCGTCACCACACAGTTTTAATGTTTGAACTTTCTTTAAGAAGAGCTAATAAATTACAAACATGTTTATCCCGGTTGAATAATCACAAATTTGAATCTTACGAGTATGTGTAGAGGTGTAATAACTCCGCGTGTTTATATTCTAGAATAACATCACAGAGAAACACGTGGTGAATTCTCAGATCAGTCTGTTCCTAAAGACTGCTTATCTTATGAAAAACAAAACAGTATCATACCATTATTTAGATTATTTCGTGTTTAATAGGAATATTTTTTACAATTTCTTTTCTTGACTCATACAGGAGATGTATTGGATAAAGGAATGAGACTATATGTCAGGTCCTATTACTTTTATTCACGTTTCATTAATCTACAGAAACATATATTGATCCGTGTTTGTTAATGCTTCACTTGTTTGTTTTTATATAAACTGTATCAGATAAACAGAATAATAAACTTCCATATAGAGATAAGCAAAAATAAAAAAAAAATAATCAGGGCTCGGCATGGTCGGGTGGTTAGGATACTCGACTCGCAATTTGTGGGTTGCTGGTTTGAATTTCCGTCACAACTTTCAGCCGTGGTGTGGTTATAATACACGGTCAATTTTACTATTCGTTGAATAAAGAGTAACCCAATAATTGGCGGTGGGTGGTGATGATTAGCTACCCTCCCTCTAGTCTTACACTGCTAAATTAAGGGCAGTTAGAGCAGATAGCCTTCGTGTAGCTTTGAGCGAAATTCAAAAACAAGGAAACATAAATCTCACAGTATAATAACTCTTAATAAATCGATATCACTTGTACTTGCAGTTATATACTCTTCAAAAAAAGAAACGCAAAAGTGATATTTTTTTTATTTTAAAGAGAAATATATGTAATAACGTTACAAGCTCAGAGTATGTGACGTTACACGTGTTAAGGCACTGATTGTCGGACCAAAATGACAATAAAAGTTGTGCCCTTAGAAAACGGAGGAAAACATCGGATTTTTCCCCAAAACGCATGTGTGTTTAATAAATTTGTTTGAGAAATCTGCATGTTCTGCAAGTGCAACATGCAAAATATCCCTATAAAAGTGACGGGTTCTCGGTTTCCATAGCTCAGTGTTAAGCCACTGACACGCAATACAGTTACTCCAAGACTGACTGAAGCACAATGCAACAACGCCATTGGTCGCTTGGAAGCAGGCGAATATCGATCAGATGTAGCCAGAGCTGTGAATGTCTACCAAAGCATCATCACAAGGCTATGAAATCGTCACCAACAACATGGATCAACTCGTGACCGTCCACGATCTGGCTGATCTCGTGTGACCACGCCCGCACAAGATCGCTACATCCGGTTACGTCACCTTCGGGATATGACCACCACTGCGACGTCAACTGCTTCAACCATATCAGGGCTGTGTAAGACTTCCGATCAGTTGTACGCAACCGTCTACGAGATGCAGGAATCCGTCCTCGACGGCCATTCAGAGGCGTCATCCTCACCCAGCAACATCGTCAAGCACGGCTGCAGTGGACTCGGGCACATCGGGTATAGCCTCATCGACGATGGAGACATGTTTGGTTAAGCGATGAATCACGTTATATGCTTCGTAGGCAGGATGGAAGGACTCGTGTTTACCGTCGCTGAGGTGAACGTTTTGCAGCAAACTGTGTGCGGGAAGTCGACAGATTTGATGGTGGCAGCGTCATGATGTGGGCTGCCATCACCAACAATGCCAGAACAGACCTTTTGCACATTCGAGGGAATCTTAAGGCGCAACGATACATCGACGAGATTCTTAATCCCCATGTGCAACCCATCATGGTGAGCGTCAACGACGTTTTTCAACATGACAACGCCCGTCCTCACACAGCCCGACTCACCACTGTCTTCTTGAAACACCAGAACATCAACGTTTTTCCCTAGCCCTCCAGATCATCAGATTTAAACCCCATCGAACATCTCAGGGACGTCTGCGACGGCGACAACCTCAACCGCGGACTCTACCTCAGCTTGCAGCAGCTTTGCAGGCTGAGTGGACAGCCATTCCACAGGATGTGATTCGTCACCTCATCGCTTCCATGGGCAGGAGATGCCAAGCAGTTATTGATGCTCACGGGGGGCATACTCGTTATTGACGTTGAGTGACGTTAATCTTCAACTAAGGCCTGGCATGGCCGAGCGCGTTAAGGCGTGCGCTCGTAATCCGAGGGTCGCGGGTTCGCGCCCGAGTCGCGCTAAACATGCTCACCCTCCCAGCCGTGGGGGCGTATAATGTGACGGTCAATCCCACTATTCGTTGGTAAAAGAGTAGCCCAAGAGTTGGCGGTGGGTGGTGATGACTAGCTGCCTTCCCTCTAGTCTTACACTGCTAAATTAGGGACGGCTAGCATAGATAGCCCTCGAGTAGCTTTGTGCGAAATTCCAAAAAACAAACAAACAAAAACAAATAATCTTCAACTAGTGAGCGTGGACTTCGCCTTTGCAGACCTTGGGTGTTTAGCAGTGAATGTGCAAAGTTTTACACATGTCATACAGAACTACCCGGAATAAACTTGTTAACAATGTCTCAAATTTTCCCTTTTGCGTTTCTTTTTTTTTGAAGACTGTATTTATCAATTACACAGATGTTTATTTAACCGCTAAAGACATCAACAACATTTTGATGCTCCTGTTGGCCATTAATTAGTTTGCATAGACTATATAAACTTATATAATGGGGCTCTGTAATAGGTATTCGAATTCCTACTTCTAAGATGAAACTAAATATTATTTTTTTTCATCTGGCAACAACAAATTATTCTTAATTCAGGCCAATCATACTTAAAGAAAAGGCTTGACTACAAGTATCTTACAACTTACAAACAGGTATGATTCTTTTCTAATAGCTTTATGCCAAAAAATAGAGAAACCAATACTGTATATACGTCTCAGAATATGTCCATTATGTGTATTAGGCTATTATTAGTCGTGCAGAGGCTATTATTGTTTTAAGACTTTTCCCCAATAACAGCGATGAAAAAAAGACTCACTCTATTTTAATTGAGTTTTACTTTTCAATGTAAAGATAAAAGTAGTTAGTCAGTTCAATTAGTCTGTTATTACCTTCCACAAAGCAGGTTATACAAATAACATCTATTAAGGTAATTGGTGATTTAATAGCAATAAGAAAGAGGGAAGGAGGACGTTATTTAACTTTGTCTTTTATAAGATTTTATTTTCTCAACAAGTGTCCTCAGCTAGTATATGTACAAAGTGTATACAATTGTTTATTGGTGTTATTGAAACCGTATTGGAAGGCAGTGTTTTAGGGAAATAGTCAATGACTTGTTTTTATATGTTGTGTAAAGTATTTCTCAGAAAGAAACACATGTATATCAGGAGAAGGTTATGTTTATTATTTCCTTCATGTGTTTTATGAAACGTAACAAACATTCAAACAGAGTTTATTCTGTAATTAATAAGCTACAGTCATTTCTCTAATAGTAAACAAAAACAAAATCATGAAACTTACACATTATTTTTTAATTTAGTAAAACTTTTAATGATAACGTAAGCATGTAACATTAAAAACAAACTTTTAAACACTTGTATCTCCTAGATAAGCAACCATCGTAGCTTTTATTGGAGAGTCTAATCAGAATAACAATTATTTATTACATCGGGTTAAAATAACTTCATACAGCAATGATTTGATTGAAAAATAAAAAAATACCATGCCACTTACACAAATCAAAGTGAATCATACCTAGTTGTTACAGACGAATTGGAAATTTACGTTCAGTTAATTACGATAAAGAAATAGAATATGTCCGATGCACATAATATTTTTAGATTTTTTTATTTGTAATTGAGCATATAACTACACAATAGGCTATCTTTGTTTCGCCCACTAAGGGTGTTGGAACGCGATTTCTGGGGTTGCAAGTTCGTTTACTTAATAATTTAGACATTAATAGTTTGGACATATAAAAATCTCTGAAGTCTGCACATTGAACAAATACTTTAGTTTATGTCAGTAATATAAAATAAAACGTTACATGTGCTTTTTCGTCTCTTTTTCTGTTTTTACTCATTTACAGGCCCAGCTTGGCCAGATGGGTTAAGGCGTTAGACTCTTAATCTGAGGGTCGCTGTTTCGAACCCCCGTCACACCAAACATTATCACCCTTTCAGCCGTAGGTGCGTTACAATGTGACGGTTAATCCCACTATTCTTCGTTAAAAGAGTAACCCAAGATTTGGCGGTGGGTGGTGATGGCTAGATGCCTTCCCTCTAGTCTTACACTGTTAAATTAAGGACGGCTAGCGCAGATAACCCAAGTGTAGCTTTGCGCGAAATTCAAAACAAAATGTATTTACGTAATTAACTCATCAAAAAAATTATGGTATAAAAATGCCAGAGCAATCACAAGAAAGACAACTGTCAAACGTTTCAAAACAATGCCAGACTGTGTAACTTCAGTGGTGCTGTTAAATGAACGACTTTTTAACGGTTCAAGTACACGTTCCATACAAGTCATTACTGCATTTCTGGCTCCAGGCCAAGCATGAGGACCGTTTAGACGATACTGATATGCAGCACACGGTCCCGAGAAACACTTCCAAAAGAGTAACGGATCAGTTACTAGTAGACGAGGTAGATTAGGCTTAACTTTCAAAAGAGATGCTATTTCGTCCATATAGTTAATCCAATCAACTTGTATTGTGTGACGTGGACTTGCAAAGTACCTTTTGGCCATGGATTCAGCTTTCTGTCTGATGTCTGCCATCATGTCTTCGAGAGGAGGAAGCTCAAGGCGCTTCGTTATCAACCGTGCCACCCACCGGGCCTGGAGCTCAGAAATAGGAAGGATAGAACCTAAAGGTTGGATAAGCCCGATGATGGCCAAAGACGGATGTTTCAGTTTAGGAGGAACTACGTACTTGAATAGTTCTACTTTGTTGTTGTTAACAGAAATAAACTCATCGTCCAAAAATGGAAACTTAATCTTATATCCAGTGGCTAAAATGACGATGTCAACTTTACACTCTTCTTCTTCGCCTTCGAAAATCACTCCACCTTCTGTAAATTCTTTGATATTTCCTTTTATTACGACAGTTCCACTCAGAATCCTATTGGGAAGAGCATCATTAACCATTGGATGTTGTCCGAAAAATCGATGTTTAGGTTTAAGAGAATAGGTAGAATGGTCCATTTTTTCGTTCAACCTTTTCTCCACTATGTCACATTTTGTACTGTAAGGTAGGAAATTAAATAACCAATTCAGTGATCGACGAATAACTAATAAATCACCAGGCATTCCGCTAGGACCAACTCTGTAAGTAATCCAACATCCACGTCTGGTACTAAGATAAACCTAGGAAAATCAAATATAATGTTAGGATTGTAAACAAATGTATTGCTCACAAATTATCTTAGTAATAGATAATAAAAGAGTGGATGTGATTCAAAATGTTAAGATATGTTTATAGGCATAGTTGCTAGATTAAGAAACGTGCTTTTAATATCTTTTTTATGTTAAGAACAAAATATTAATTAGCTGTTACTAAAACATGTCAATTTGAATACAAATGTGATTAGATTAAGTGCACTGAGCATTCTGTACTCAAATCTTAAATGGATGTTTGTGAACCATGATATTTTCACCCCTCTCACAACATCAGATAAATTCTAGTATGTCATTAACCACGGCAGTACTTAGTATATAGGAATATGCATTCAGTCTATAACTGTATAATACTCACATATAACTGTTAATGTTATCTGAGCACTTAATACCAGAGTGTTTCATACTTTGTATAGCAGTAATATTATTTTGTTATTTTACTACACACGTATGTTTTGTGGGAAAATAATAAAAAAGGAAACTACGAATTAAAAGTGAGTTATAGTATTTCAATGTTCCATGTCTGCCATTTAATGGAAGCATAAACTCTTCTTATTTAACAGTTTGTGACTTTAACTGCACAAGCATGATATCTGCCGAAACAATCAATAAATGAATAATAATCTGGGTTAATATTCTAGATATAAAGAAAATGAATTGGTAATGTTAATTTAATCATACAATGATTTATTTTTTCTTCAAATTTTAAGTGAGATTGTGTTTCTACATGCGTGGTGTCATATCTCGTGGCCTTAGACACGTATGATGTACTTCATCTTAATTAATTAACATGACCTTAGAAATTGGTGGAATCAATTACATATACAATATGCATGTAATGAGTTGGGTTGAAGTTCTGTAAATATTAAGGGTCCCTTAAAGATAGTTATTCAGTTATTGAATTCCTACTTGGAAGTTGAGACTTTCTCACAATGATTTGACAACAAAGTAGCCTACACTGGTTGAGCAAAATCAGTTTATTTGAGAGTGGGGATGTATGACTGTTTCAATAGAGTCGGGCAATTTAATCACTAGGTGACGTTCTGTCTGACTATTGAAGAAGTGTCTTCATTACTCGTACTTAGGAATTTTCTATATTTAGTTAATGATACGAATTAGGTAAAAGTTATCGTCCTCTTAGTTATCTGTATAAACTTACAAAAATTACTTCTAAAATGAAGTTGATTTCTGAGTAAGTATTAAAATAATTTGCTTTTTATAGATTATGCTGGGTTTGTTATTTTAATAGTGTTACTCTTGTATTACAAACTGCAGTTTCGTTAGTTTCTGAGATTGTTTTTCTTTTATTGTTGAAGTATGTACTACAAATCAAGTATATTGTTATTTTATTGTTGAATTATGCAACAGAAATCGAGAGTATTTTTATGTTAGATTAGAGGTCACCAAACTACGGCCCTCGGATACGGCTATCGAGATCTTGTCCGGCCCCCGCCAGCAGGTAGCCGCTTGGAAATAAAAAGTGACATTTCATCAAATGTCCAACTCTCATAACAAAATAAGTCACACCGATGATTGCTTTAAGCTGGCAAACACAAGACGTTATGATAAAAAGAAACAAGGCAGTCACGTGCATTTTTAACCAATAGAAAAATTCTTCTTTCGTCTTTGCTGCCCGTTTATTCATATCGTGGCACTATGAAAGCATTAGGATTTCGAAAACAAGTAGAGACTTAGTGATGTCGAGAAACCCACTTGTTGAGAAATTTATATGCAAAAGCGGCTCGTTTGGGTTGAGAAAATATTTTACATAGAAGAGCAAACAAGTTTCGACCTTCTTCGGTCATCGTCAGGTTCACAAAGAAAGAGGTAATTGACCGGAAGCTGACCACATGTTTGAAAGGGGGTTGTGTAACTGAGTGTCGCAATGTAGAGGGCGGTGTTAGATGTTTGAATATATAATTTTATCTATAATATTAATATAGGTATAAAGGCGTTCCTTTATATTGGTTTATTTTGGGTTTAAGTTGTTGTATAAGTAAGGCTTCTTTAATTTTGCGTTTGTTTATGTTTGTTTCTTTATTTAGTATTTGAGTGTTTTCTATGGTTATGTTGTGTTTATTTGACTTGCAGTGTTCCAAAACGTGTGAAGGTGACTTTTTATGTTCTTTGAATCTGGTTTCCATTTTTCTACTTGTTTCTCCAATATAGAAGTCGTGGCAGTTATCACATTGTATTTTATAAATGATGTTCGTGTGGTGTTTGTCAGTGTAGTTCTTACATAGTATAGACCTCAGTTTTGTGCCTGGTTTTTGAATAAATTTGGAATTAACTGGAATGTCATATTTTGTTACTAGTTTTTGCCAAAAGTTGGTTATTTGTTTGCTGATGTCGGGAATATATGGTATACAGCAGTATATGGTTTCGTGATTTTTTGATTCGTGAGATATATTTACTTTTGTTGGTTGATTTTGCTTTCTGTCTAGGTGTGTGCGTATAATGTTTTCTAGGGTTTCTAAACCCAAACGAGCCGTTTTTGCATATAAGCACAGACTTAACCCTCGTCCCATCGACTTGTAAATTCAGCGGCCTAGGGTTACTTACCGCTTCGTCAAGCTCATTTCTCTTAGTAGTCGGGTTATGCGCTTTTCATAACTCGTTCTTAGGTAAGTGTTGTGGCAAACATACGTTTCAATATATTTTGTTTATGCCTTCTTGGACCAGAACAATACTTTTCTCACATCGCTCTGTGTTTTTCATTTTCAGATCCTGTTTTTTTTTCTTCACCCATCGTTTTGACTGCTTTTAAAAAAAGAAAAGTGGACTGTGAGTGTCGTGCTTTAAATAAAGAATGGGGAGAAAAGCACTTCTTTGTGGAAACAACAAAAAACAAAGTCACTTGTGTGATATGCACCGAAAGTGTTGCCGTTTTGAAAGAGTATAATCTTTGGCGTCACTATGAAACAAAACATCTATCAATATATTTGAAATTTTCAGGAAAGTTCCGTTCTAAGAAATTTGAATCCATGAAACGTGTTTTTTGAATCTCAAAAGATTCTCTTCACGAGAAAGTTTGCTGAAAATGAATCTGTTATTCGTACAAGTTACAAAATAGTGCATAGGATGGCAGAAAGAAGAAAAACCTTTTACTGACGGCAACTTTATCAAAGAGTGTATAATGGAAGCAACAAATGAACTGTGTCCTGAAAAAGCCAATTTCTTTGAACGTATCAGCCTTTCAGCAACTTCGTATCTGGTATGACGTTAGTGTTTGATATGACGTCAGTGTTCGGAACAACTTATGTCTGTGAACAAGCATTTTCAAAAATGAAGTAAGTGAAGTCAGTACATCGATCAAGGTTGACTGATGAACATTTGAAAGCAATTCTAATGATTGGATGCAGCAATTCAAAACCGAACATTGAAGATATTTTGAAAGCCAAACGCCAATTTCATAAATCTCACTAACTTTTTTGCGGCTTAGTGAAACTCAGATATTTACTCACTATGTGCGATGTGACAACTGTTTTTGCTAATGTCACCTTCTTTGAAAGCCTTAAGATAAACAAAAATGTTGGTTGTATTTGTGTTTGTTTTTTATTATATTTTTGCATTGCGCGCTACTCCCACATGGCTTATGTAGCATCCTAAACTTAATGTTTAGTCTTTTACAGAGAGCTTTCGTTCTAGCTTATAAGTATTGAGCGTAATGATCACGCGGCCCGCGCTTCTCATTCCCCAAATAATCTGGCCCCTGTGAAAAAAGTTTAGTGACCCCTGCATTAGATTATTATATTGTTTTCCTTCTTGACGTAATACATATTACAAAGATAATGTGATGTTGGATTCTATGTTTTTACTATTAAAAGTCTATTCTTTCGAATGGTTTAGACCAGGCATTTCATGAAACGGTTTATTCACGAAAGTCCAGGAAATAATTGTTTAAGTTATGGCTTTCGATTAATTATTGGTTTTTGAATTTCGACCAAAGCTACACGAGGGCTATTTGCCCCAGCCGTCCTTGATTTTGCAGTGCAAGACTAGAGAGAAGGCAGCTAGTCATCACCACCCACCGCCAACTCTTGGGCTACTCTTTTAACGAATAGTGGAATTGACCGTAATATTATGCCCCCACAGCTGAAAGGGCATGCAATGTTGGTATAAAGGGAATTCAAACCCGCGACTCTCAGATTATGAGTTGAGTGTCTTAACCAGCTGGACATACTGAGCCTTTACGGTTTTTACTCACGCTTGTGTTAATACAATATATCTATCTATATACACTAGAGCATAGGAAAGTGATTTACATGTGATTTGGTTAACAATTATTGAAATAACTTTTGCTATTAAATTATATTCTGGCAGGAAAATAATAGACAATCTGATCTAAAAAACTATATATGTCTGTGATGATATGTATATATACTGTTATGTTTTTTGGGTTTGTTTGTTTTTTTCGTGTTAAAAGCGTAGCAATAAACCTTGGTAAATTACGCTCAAGAAATGTCTATACCAAAGAGAGTAATTTAAATCATATTTCTAAAACGATTTTTTTTTACATAGTTAAGACTGAAAATGATCCGTCAAGTCTGGGTGCAAAATAATGATAAAAATTTACTACAGTTTAACTTCTTCCAGATTAATGACCGGCATGGCGAGGTGGGTTAAGGCGTTCGATTCGTAATCTGAGAGTCGCGGGTTAGAATCCCACGTCGCACCAAACATGCTCGCCCTTTCAGCCGTAGGGGCGTTATAAATGACGGCCAATCCCACTATTTGTTGGTAAAAGAGTTGGCAATGGGTGGTGATGACTAGCTGCCTTTCCCCATGTCTTATACTGCTAAATGAAAGACGGCTAGCGTAGATAATTCTCCTATAGCTTTGTGCAAAATTAAAAACAAACAAACTTCCGGATTCTTACCTTATCCGTTATTTGACTTAGTTCCACAGCCACATCCCCTCCAGAGTTTCCAACACCAACAATCACTATTTTTTTATCACTAAATCCATCTGGTTTTTTGTAGCTGTGAGTATGAAGTATTTTACCTTTAAACTTCTCCACGCCCGGGAAGGTAGGGATATGAGGATACACGTGATGTCCGATACACACCAGTACTCCATCAAAGACGTCGTTAAAGATTCGGTCTTCTTCAATGTTCCTGATAGCAACTTTCCAGCGACCAGTTTCACCAAAATCGTGATTTTCTACAACTTTCAAGATTTCATGTCTGAAGTGGACATATCGAGCCAGATCAAACTTTTCAGCATACATTTCAATGTACTTGATCATGTAACTGTTGTGCATGTAATTAGGAAATTCTTTCGGAGGTGGAAAGTCGCTGTATGCATTCATTTCTTTACTGGTGTTGATTATTGTAGACTTCATCACTGATGCAACACCGTCAAAGTCATCGTCTCGATATCGCCACAGACCACCTATTTGGTCAGTCTTTTCATAACAAAATGGCTGGAGACCTTCTTCCAGGCATGCTTTAATGGAGGTGAGGCCACTAGATCCGGCTCCAATGATACAGATTCGTCTAGTTTCCATCATTTAATTAATAAGTGATTCCAGTAAAGCGCTAGTCAGTGCAACTTCTCACAATGTGGATAGTGTATTAGTTATGTTACCCTCTCGATAAACTTTCAGTATCGATTTACGTAGATAGCTTGAACTACTCTGCAATAACAACAAAATCTTGGTCATACATTTCTTAAATATCTTATCATAAATTCATTTCAAATACCTAACAAATGGTTAAGAATATATGATAAACGTTACATAATTTAAAAATAAAATCATAAAATATGTTAAAATAACGCATAAAATATATTTTTCTGTTCAAATTTATGTAATAATTTAAAAAAAATTATTGCATTTAAAAACTTGATAAAAGGAGCTGGAAATATTATATGTACAATCATCCATAGCAGTTTTTAGGCTCCAAAGAATATAAAAATATAATCTGAATTTGATTTAAATTATTTGAAATAAATATATTAAAACACTACAGTAAAGATTTGTTTGAAGTTAAGAACGAAGCCACATAATGGGCTATCGGTGCTCTGCCCAACACATCCATCGAAACCAGATTTGTAGCATAAGTCCTCAAACAATTCGCTGTGCTATTGGGGAAACACTACAATTAGAATTAAAAACAAATCCATCTTAACTCGGTTATTTTGGTTTCTTACATATGAGGTTAGAAAAATGGTAATTGCCATAACTCCAAACAAAACCCAGCAAAATATTATAAAACCCAGCCCAAAATAATGTGGTACGAAGACAAACTAAATCTTTCGCCTGAGTAACAATCATACAGCACCAGAGAACAGATACATTAAGACTTTAAGAGTGTTGCATTTGGTATAAAAAAAAAGTTAAAATAAATTGATACGATTTCAACTTGACAATAAAGAGGTCGCTTTATGTACTTTATGTTGGAGTGGGTATTTGGGTTTGGATGTTAAATACCCAGGAGGGTCAGGTACATTAGACCTCTTCCTCCTTTATAATGGAGTTTTCTTTTCAGTTCCAATTTCAAATTTCTACTCAACTCAGTTGTGTAAGGTTATGTCGCAATTTAAGCTTCTGACAGGTTCTGTATTCTTTTAATTGTGTTACCTGTTTTTATTTGTTATTGTTGTTTTTAATACATTACGCCAACTGAATGCCAACATTCTAAATCTATTGAAACACTATTCGTAAGTTCATATGCAGGTTAACTGAGCCGGGTTAAATTTTAAAATGTTTAGTCTCAACTGCTACTATTGGAGGTTTCATGTCCCAGTAAATGTAGCAGTAACACTACAATCAAGTCATTGTGTTCTGATATCATTATTACAAAACTATATAAATCACCAAAATATCACAAAACAGAAAACATGAGTAATGGAAATTGAAAAAAGAAACAACACCGGTTTTATCATATTTTTATAATGTATTCAAGAATTGTAATTACTTTAAAACTTTGTAAAAAATCCAAGGTGTCCGAAATTAGTAAATAATATTGAAAATTGAAAGGGCAAAAAAAAAATCCCATCGATATTATATCTTTTGTAATATGTTCAACGGTTTCAAGGCCATCTTATTATGCCTGATTTATTTTGTTAGTCTTATAGGAACTACAGCATGTAGGTCTTGGTCGGTCTGTCAAGGATTTTCGTTTCCCAATAAGTCAACCACAAATTTGGGGCGTCACGACCTAAGACTACAAATACAGCGAAAATAGCCCACTACATTGTTTGTTATAATTGTGTCCTTTCTTATCGTCTCTGGCTTATGAGACTTTGACGCTAATTGTTACTTTTCCGAGTATCTCTGTTTAATCTTAAAATACTCAGGAAATTACCTTAATTAGAAAATGAAACACATGAAATAAACTTGCTTGGTTCTTAATGCTGTTTTGTTATTCACAGAAGTCGCATTCTCAAAGTAAACAGAAAGTAATTAACATTCGTTGTTATTTAGAACAGTTTTATATTTGTAGTGCCCCTAGGGACACAGCGGTATGTCTGCGGACTCACACCGCTAAAAACCGAATTTCGATACCCGTGGTGGGCAGAACACAGTCAGCCCATTGTGTAGCTTTGTGCTTAATTCTAAACGAACAAAATATTTGTAGCTTGCATTTATGGCAAACGTTACTAAGACCATATTTCGACTGTTTTTTTTTATTCCGAAAGTTTGACCAGAGACAACATAGTCAATTATCAGTAGTCGCCGCCACATGGACTTTGAACAGAATAGTCTCATATATTGACCGCTGGACTCGCAGGTAGTCACTCCCGGACAAGAGAGGGCTTGTAATGAAATGTCAAGAAAACTTCCTTTATAATTTATTTTTCGCACAAACCATAAGACAAAATGTTACATTAATAAGTGACTTACCACATCCAAGAGATGTATCATCATATGCACAAGAGAGACAGTAGCACAGTTTTAATATTTGGATCACTGTTTTTTCGGTTAGAATGTGGATCTCAATCAGTGTCTAAATGTCGTCACTGAACGGTTAAAACATCAAACTCAGATTAATTAATCCATAATATTATCTCTCCCCTCACCCTTGCTGGTACTGATAAGATTATATGTTCAGTTTATTATCATCTTTTCAAGATGGTCTTTGTTCGCAAGATTACAGAAGTAATACCAAAACTACACGTTCTCAGAAAGATTAAAATTATATTATTTTGGACTTTTATGTTCCTAAATATTTTTCTTTAAGAACATTTTATTTCACTTTTAAAGCTACTTACAATTACTGTTTAATCACGAACTGATGAATACAAATAATACATTTGTATATTTCATACATCATCAAGTATTACATGAATAACTTCAGTAGTGACTACCTAAATACAAATTTCGTTTATCTAATTTCAAGGTATATTTTTAAAACAGTGAAACCATTGACATTAATAACCATAATTTTTTCAATGTTTGTTTGTTTTTGAATTTCGCACAAAGCTACTCGAGGGCTATCTGTGCTAGCCGTCCCTAATTTAGCAGTTTAAGACTAGAAGGGAAGGCAGCTAGTCATCACCACCCACCACCAACTCTCGGGCTACTATTTTGCCAACGAATAGTGGGATTGACCGTCATATTATAACGCCCCCACGGCATGTGAGGGCAAGTATGTTTGGTGCGACCGGGTTTCGAACCTGCGACTCTCGAATTACGAGTCGAACGCCTTAACACGCTTGGCCATGCCGGGCCATCAGCACAAGATTTTTGGGTATTACTCGGTTATTGTTCATCCACCCATACGTGTTACTCTGGTATCAGTATCGTCAGTATACTTGCCTTTTGTATTTATTAATTTTTCGTATTTTGTATATTCCTTTGTTACCTTATTTCTTTGTTTCTTATGTCATCCTCACGTCAGGACAACTCACACGCGTGTAAACTGTATTACACTGAATAAAATATTCCAGTTTTGAAATGAAAGTGTCAACGTTGTTTTTCCTATTTATTTAAATACCACAATAAATAACAATAACATCTCCTTTAAATATACTCTATCATTTAGTTAATTAAACATATTTTTATCGGCTTATGGTTTAATTATAAATAAAATAAATTTGGTGGCTTTGTTTTCATTACATTCCGTAGTTGCTTCTTAGGAGCACGAATAATCTCGTGTGGCTTTGCGCGAAATTCAAAACAAACAAAGAAAAACAAATGCTCTTCAGGAAGGCCCTAGCTTCCATTTTGTGAAACACTGACTTAAGAGTTGAAACACGTGGATGTTGAACATTACCCTGGAAAATACATGCACCCTTACACATCTCACTGTACGCCCACGCCTTCTGCTAAATTCCAATACATCTATACATGGTAACTTTGAAATGACCCTTTATTACGAAATTTGTTTGGTATTAGACGTATGATGCTGTCTGTTATAGTTTCTCGTTTAAACCTACTAAACATATTATTTGTTAATTGCTTCTACTCACAGGGTAACTGCAAATTATGTCGTATATTCATGAAACAACATACGAAAAACATGGTAATGTTTTAAAAATTATATATTAAACTACATCACAAAACTGTTCTAAAAAACTCTGGTTCTTACCTAACAAAGAGTTCTTATTTTCAAAATTGCGTCTTAGTTTATGTTTCAGTCGGAGACGCGCAGCAAAAGTAGCACGTGCTCAAGGACAAATCTCCAATGTTTTGCAATGTTGATAACGTATGTTCATATACACTCCCCTATTCTGGTACGTGCAACTTAAGCCTATAGAGTGCACCAAAATATCACACTCATTTCTGTGTCTCGTGATATTAAAGCTATTTCGGAATACATAATAAAAATAAACAGAAATAAAGATTTTTCCCCACATAATATGTATACATGCAAAAAGATAATTAATATATTTGGTTAAGTCAAATTTGTTTTTTCAGAATGTTTACACAAAACTAGATCTCGTTTCTTAAGCTGATATAGTAAAGTTTGTTTGTTTGTTTGTTTAATTTCGCACAAAACTACACGAGGGCTATCTGCGCTAGCCGTCCCTAATGTAACAGTGTAAAAATAGAGGGAAGGCAGCTAGTCATCACCACCTACCACCAACTCTTGGGCTACTTTTACCAACGAATAGTGGGATTGATCGTTAAATTATAGCGGCCCCACGAACGACTGAAAAGGCGAGCATGTTTGATGCATGGGGAATTTGAACCCGTGACCCTCAGATTACGAGTCGAGCGCCTTAATTACATTATTCTCCCTCAACATTACGGAGATATTCTTTTGTCCATGAAGTGTAAAAATCTCATTAAATTATTCCTTTTTATGTTTTATTTATCGAATCGAAAAGTGGTGGTTAGTTAACCAGATTATTTCTACTGTATCTAAATCCTAGCAATAAACAACCTAATTCCAAATAGTCCTTATACTAGATAAAGAAGACCTTTGGGATTATTTTAGACTGTCTAATAAAAGCAACTTTTCCATATTTACGTTTTGCATGGCCGCGGGGACATTATAATGTCACAAACAATCCCATTATTTGTTGATAAAAGAGTAGCCCAGGAAATGTAGATCGGTAGTAATGAGTAGCTGTCTTCCCTCTAGTCTTGCACTGCTAAATTATGGAAGGGTAGCGCAGATAGCCTTCATGTAGCTTTACGCAAAATTCATACCGAACAAAAACCAAAATTTAACACAGTAGCTGGTGTGACTAGTGTAAAACCCTGTTATAAATAAGTCTTTTCATAGTCATAAAACAAAAGCTTAAAATGAATAATATTCAGTGATTCATCAATAAGATTCTCTCACATCTAACCAGGCTTCACATGCTAGTTCAGATTTTCAAACAGCGTGTATCCCTAGGGATACCAGAATATGCGAAACTGCCTCAGTTCTCACTGGTAGTGTATATTGTTGCTAAATTAAATCAGTAATAATATTAGGACTTTGTAATACAATTCCGTGAAAAGCATCTATTGTTAGGGAGCATTCATAAATCAAACAAAACTTGAAAAAAAATAAAAATACATTACAAACTTTACACCGAAAGTGGATATAAGTGTTTTAATGAACATTTAAAAGTTTCACTGATATCGTGGTATGATATAACATATATCAATTGATACCGCTATTATTTTTTATCTATGTCCAGCGCTTGAGACCGTGATATCAAAGCATCCATGATAGTGGATTTTTTTCTTCGTTTGTTTTGAATTAAGCGCAAAGCTACACAATGGACTAACGGTGTTCTGCCAGGTTCTAGCGTTGTAAGTCCCCAAACATACTGCTGTGCAGAAAATCTTCTGGGGTGTGTGACGATCGAGCAGTTGGCGTTCCGGACTACGAATCAGCGATTCAGAATTATTAAAGACAGATTAGTAGGTTTGCCATAAACACAGATAAGAATTCATAGTAATTAAATATGTGTGAATTTATTTGTATTCTTTAAATTATTATTTTTTTTTACTGGACGATGTATCAGACAGGAGTCCCATCAAAATTCGTGATAGAAATTTAGGGTTAATGTCTTTTAAGCCACGAAGAATTTCTGGGATGAAAAACAACCTGGAATGCTCACGATATTGTTTTTTCTTCAACTCACGCTAAGAGAAAGTTAAAGACAAAATAATTTAAGTGGACTATCCTTAAACCTTAATTTTGGCGAAGTACTGGGGTATCCTCTGTCAGTGTTTTTATGTATCATCTCCACTAAAATATTTCGCAATATAATTCGGGCTAATGTTTCTAAATTCAAATTTCTTTCAACTATTAAACTACGGTATTCTTATTTCAGTTTATCTCATTTGTAATTTTTATTTAAGAATGAAGTTATTATAGAAATATCTGGTTACATTTTTTTTTCTTTATTGAAATACTGAAATTTGTGATCGAGTTTATATTGCCTTTGTTTCATCTGGTTTCTAATTTTCTACGTCTTTAACTTTAGATTGAACAGGAATTTTTGATGGACTGGAATATTTTCTTGTGGATTTTTCTTCGCTCACGAGAGGGTGCTTTGTTGTTTGTTTGTTTTCGGTCTTTTTGTTATCAGCTTTTGTATTTTAATCCTGCTTTGGTTGATAATCAAGGAAAAACTCTTTTCTTTCTGAAATTTACTCACACTTGTGTTTTACAAAATTGATAACTTCTTCACTAGATTATTCGTAGGTGTTTAGGAGCACAGCGGTGGTCGAAATGTTCATGCTTAAACGTTGGGATACAGTTGATTTGGTGTAATATTTAAAGCGGAAGACTTTTGTGACTTCCTTTTTACCATTGACTGAGAATTACACAAGGCTCGTCATGGCCAGGTGGGTTAAGGCGTCGACTCCTAATCTAAGGGTTGCGCGTTTGAATCTCCGTCCCACCAAACATCCTCGCCGTTTTAGCCGTGGAGGTGTTATAATATTACGATCAATCCCACTATTCGCTGGTAAAAGAGTAGCCCAGGAGTTGACGGTGGGTGGTGATGACTAGCTGCCCTTTCTCTAGTCTTACACAGTTAAATTTGGGATGGCTGGCGCAGATACCTTTGCGCGAAATTAAAAACAAAACAAAACATGATTATACTTATTTCTAGTTTTATTTTTGATCACTGATGACTGTGGCTTCTCAGACGTTTAGAAGTTATTCTTTGAAATATATTTTATGTTGATTTTTGTGTTTTGCAGAATAACTTTCGTCCTCGTGTTGTTGCTCATGAAAACCTTTTGGAGTATATTATTTTAACATTTTGTGGATTTTCGGTATTAAAATTTAGATTCTTTCTTTTGCTATCAAGTGATCATTACTAACAATAAGTTAATAATGGTTATCATTACTGTATCATGCTTGTTTTGTTTAGGGACACTATTGCATCATGCTTGTTTTGTTAAGGGACACTATTGCATCATACTTGTTTTTGTTTTGTTTAGGGACACTATTGCATCATGCTTGTTTTTGTTTTGTTTGGGGACACTATTGCATCATGCTTGTTTTTGTTTTGTTTGGGGACACTATTGCATCATGCTTGTTTTGTTTAGGGACACTATTACTCTTTTGATTTTTTTTCCAGTCCCTTTTTCATGTACAGTTATTATGTTATTTTGTTTTCGGTTTATTGAAACTGTTGTAAGTGTAAGTTTATTGGTTCAAAAAAATAGGCATAATGATATGTTTGGGTTTCTACCCGGGTTACATAAATTTAAGATGATTGTTTATGAATTTCGCACAAAGTTGCACTAGGGCTATCTGCACTAGCCGTCCCTAATTTAGCAGTATAAGACTAGAGGGAAGGCAGCTAGTCATCACCACCAACTCTTGGGCTACTCTTTTACCAACGAATAGTTGGATTGATCGTAACATTATAACGCCCCCACAGCTGAGGCGGCGAATATGTTTGATGCGACGGGGAGTCAAACGCCTTAATCCACCTGGCCATGAAGGGTCGATTTAACATGAATCTATTCAGTTAAGAAAATCATGTTATTTTCTTACCATTTTTTTCAAATGTTAAATTAATAAAACCAGAACTGGAAACCAAAAGTTATTTTCACTTCCAAAAGGTATCGCACATGTTTGATATTTTGAAAGCTCTTTTCTTACTTTATTGTGGGTAGCGTAAACTGCTAACGTCTAGTACTGGGGGATGTGTATTATGTTGACGGTTACAGTAATGGTGGGTACTGATAACGTAAGATACTAGGGTATGTTCTATTTTGACACGTACACTGATAGTGAGTGCTGGTGACATGTTGTATTGGGGATATGCTTTATGTTGACAGTTACAGTAATGGTGGGTACTGGTAACGTGTTACTGGGGTATGCTTTATGTTGACAGTTGTAGTAATGATGGGTACTGGTAACGTGTTACTGGGGGTATTTTTATGTTGACAGTTACAATAATGGTGGGTACTGGTAACGTGTTACGAGGGATATGTTTCATGTTAACAGTTACAGTAATTGTAGGTACTGGTATCGTGTGGTACTGGGTATATGTATTATGTTGATAGTTACAGTAATGTTTGAGGAATGTGTTTTGTATGTATTGTTTTTATGCTTTTGATCCATATGGTATTACCTATTGTACTGATGTACATACCCCCCTATGTTTCGATTAAATGAACAAATTAAGGGCTTATAATGCTAAAACGTGGTCCACAAATTTTCCTTGTGTAGGTTTGCTCTTAAACAAACAAGCAAAACTCATACGTGAAAGTCTAAGAATAATTTATATTTATATTTATTTTTTTTTGCAGAACTGGTAGATGATGAAATATGTTTTGAAAATATTATCACTATATATATATATTTATAAAGAGAGAGAGAGACTTAAATATATATATATATAAACTTCTATATAGCCTGGTGATGTGAGCGCTCGATTTACAAACTACTGGCCACAGGATCGAGTCTCTCGCTGGTACAGCGGTAAGCCAACGCTAAAATCAGGAGTTCGATTCCCATCGATAGAATCAGCAGAGAATCTGACGCAGCTTTGTCATGAGAAAACACGCACAAATGATCGAAACCTGTCGCATAACATTCTCGCCTTTTCAGCCGTGGAAGGTTAAAACGTTGGTAAAATGTAGCTCAAGAGTTGGCTGTGGGTTGTGCTGGTTAGATCCCTTCACTCTAGTATACCATATCAAAATTACACACGGCTATCGTAGGAAGTCGTCGGATTGCTCTGTGCGAAATTCGGCAAATAAACAAAACGTACTTTGTGAATATATATATCTAACGTTGACGCAAACTTTCTCACAAAACGCTTCAATGATATCTAGTAACTCCTATTTTTATCTAATCAAAACAGCCTTTAGGCCATCTGCGCTAGCCGTTTCTAATTTAACGGTGTAAGACTAGTCTTCATTACCCACCGCCAACTCTTATGTCACTCTTTTACCAACGAATATGGAATCTACCATCACATTATAACACCCCCCCAGGGCTGAAAGGGCGAGCATGTTCAGTATAATAGGAATTCGAATCAGCGACCATCGAATTACGAGTCGAGTGCATAAAGGTGAATGACCAAAATGTCGAGTCACAAACTCTTTTTTTATTATCAAAAGCCGTAAACTAATATTATTAAAATTTTTAACTGTTTCAACAGTAAGATATTTCATTTATAATTAATAATTATTTATTTATTTCAACGATGTTGTTGTTGTTGTTTCAAATTAAGCACAAAGCTACACAATGGGCTATCTGTACTCTGCCTACCACGGGTATCAAAACCCGGTTTTTAGCGTTGTAAGTCAGCAAACATACCGCTGAGCCACTGGGGGGCACTATTTCAACAAGCTTCAGTGTTTTTCACTCGACGCAATATTCGTAACGCTGTTTAAAATTGCAGTAATGGAGGTAAATAACACACCTCTTATAATTAAAGGTTAAAAACTCAAACAGCAACTTGATAGAAGATATTTTCACTAAATTAAATGTGATGGCAAATGAATTAAAGGTTAAAAACTCAAACAGCAACTTGATAGAAGATATTTTCACTAAATTAAATGTGATGGCAAATGATGTCTCGATTGATGTGATGAAACTTTTCCTGTATCAAGTTTCTGTTTACACTCCCAGTTTTAATCGTTAACATTAAAATTTGATATTCGAAGTCCTGTAACCATGATGTCTCGAAACTAATTCTTTTCTTTAAACAGTTGTGCTAAGTTTAATAAATACGATTACATGCTGTTCGATGACACAGCAATTCCTATTGTAACAACATTCTACAGAGAATAGGAAGTCAAGCTCAAACTAAAAGTAGGCTTAAGAGATCACACTTAAGCTGTTCAAACGAATAAAAATCCATCTAACGTACTTCTAAATACCCTAAAGACATGTTATGTTCGAATGCGATCGCTATGATTCCATGTTCCTGTTTTTCCTTTTATCTTTCGCAGCAAAATATTTATTGATTTCCATGTGTTACTAGGAGTTTTTGAATTGTCTCTTTTGGAATGAAGATCTTTTTATGGGTTCGAAATAAGATTCCAAAGCCTTTAAATGTCCTAAAATGTGTTGTGTTTTTTTTGCTCTACATCAAATTAGCATCTTGATTCAGAAATTTAGTTGATGAAGAAGCATAAATGTTTAAAAAAATAATTTAGTACTAAAGAGAAGCAAGCAACACAGCTTCTCTTCAACCGTAAGTTGCTCGACCTGATGATTGTCCTAGCCTATGAACATTAACCTGTCTCACACATATCGATGTCAATCTCCGAGTCTTGTCCAGCAGTAGGAGCTGCTTGAAGTTAATATTTCTAGCGAATCGTCATGTGTTTCGTCACAGACTGCCAGATAAGTGTCTTCAACTCTCTCTCCCCACTCCTCGTCACAGACTGCGCGATAAGTATCTTCAGCTCTCTCTCCCCACTCCTCGTCACAGACTCCCCGATAAGTATCTTCAACTCTCTCTCCCCACTCCTTGTCACAGACTGCCCGATAAGTATCTTCAACTCTCTCTCCCCACTTCTTGTCACAGACTGCCCGATAAGTATCTTAAACTCTCTCTCCCCACTCCTCATGATTCGTCATTCTCGTCCTCTTCCGATTCATCAGTCTCATCTACAAGTGCTCGAAAAACTCGTCTCTATGTAAGAAGCTTATTGACGCGTCAAGTACTTTAGCACACCTCGAGTCCACTGTGATGGAACAACAAGTAAAAACAGATCCATCCCGACTGTAGTTGCTTCCCTGTTGTGGCATATACCACAATCAGACTCAGTCTTCACGTTGGAACACCCATTATATTATATAATCTTCATCCAATCATAATTTTCTTTCTTACATATCATCACGTACTGCAGATGGCGTTTATTTCAGCTGTTTTTGTTCTTAGTTTCAAACTTCGCAAGCATCTACTTCGAAGTCAATATCACTCACCAAACCATCAGAGTAAGAGTTGGATAAGACTCAGTACCACATGTTTGTTTGCGTAAATCTCATACCTTAGTGCCCTCCAGTCCCTGTGTTATGTAGAGACTAGAAAATATCTTGCTGAAAAGCTTTTACTACTAGCTATTGTACAGCTAACGTTTGTATACTTGTAATTGACTTTACATGTGGTACAGATTATGTGAACCAGCATTACATTCCTCTGCAAGTGCAGATGAGGCTTCTCGCTGATGACAAGAAACACCCACGTTACGTTGTAGTCTTTCATTTGTTTTCTACGGAGTTTTTTAACTTTAACTGTCGCATCCAACAAATAAAAGAACACCCTAGATCATGATATGCCCTTACTATGGTGGAAATGATTATGATATCAAAAACAAAGTATATGGTTAGGAAATTCCATGAAGGTAATACGTTTCAGAATACAACAGGATGGTCCGTTCACTTTTCCATGTTGCAGAATCATATTATCTTTAAACCACGCCTGCAAGCAGTTTTTCTTAGTTATACAGTATTTGTGTTCAGGAGCTGTGAATGCAAGATTAACATATGTGATTATATGCTCTACTTTCAACTGAAATAATATAGATCCAATGATATTGATGTCTTACTGGGATTCGCCATCTTGTTGTGGACACTAGTATTGAAGCATCCACTAAAGTTAATTTAAGAAAACGGAATACTTGGTCATGTTCCTCACGTCATTCAAAGTGTAGTTTCTCATTCTTCGTGGAAACAGATAAGGCTACTTTAGAAACATTGACCACAGGTTCTTGGTAATAAAATGCAAAAACAAGGAAATAGCAGACTTCTTTCTTCATCATAGGTTAAGGGCGATTTTTACAACAATATTTAATATCTTACCCAGCTCGACCAGGTTATTAGAGCGGTCGACGCTCGACTCGTAATCTGAAAGTCCCAGGTTTGAATCACCGTCCCATTTCAACCGTGAATGCATTATAATGTAAAGGTCAATACCATTATTCCTTAACTTTACTTTTTAAAATGCTATAACAGCTTACTTGAAAAGTTGTTTTTTTCGCAAACATCGTGCTTCAGTAACTAGTTTAAATTTTTTTATTTTAAACTGTATAACTGAGGTCTGCTAAATGATTGTGTCACATTCGGGTTAAAGGAGCCTCAAAAACCTCGTACTGCTATCGTATCTGAAGCAGTTAAAACTCCACATAATTTTATAAGCAACAAAACAAAAATGTTTTAAAAAATCCCAGTTAAGTTGGCTAAGTCTATATAGTTTTTTTCTGTAACATATATACATCCCCCCAAATGTTCAAAGGTAAGTTTACGGGTTTATGATGCATAAAATTAGATTTCGATACCTTTTGTTAGCAGAACACTGATACCAATCCCAATATAAAGTTTTGCGTTTAACAGTTAAAAACAGCAAAATCAACACCCAAAAATTATTTTAGGATTTGATTTTATATCTTACCCTGTCATCTAGTGGTCTTTAACAGTACTACACTTTTGTTTTTTTATATTTGTTTAAAATTACTCTTACCATTTCGTTTCATCAAAAACAATTCCTTAAACTTCTTTGAAACAGTTTATCATTTATTCTATTTTACAACTAGGCTAGCTCTATCTTATTTTAAAAAAAAATATGTCACATATAAGAACTTTACTGAGCAACTTTATTTTGTACTAGCTGGACGGAAGTCTTGTTTTGTTTGTTTGTTTTTTTGGAATTTCGCACAAAGCTACTCGAGGGCTATCTGTGCTAGCCATCCCTAATTTAGCAGTGTAAGACTAGAGGGAAGGCAGCTAGTCATCACCACCCACCGCCAACTCTTGGGCTACTCTTTTACCAACGAATAGTGGGATTTACCTTAACATTATACACCCCCACGGCTGGGAGGGCGAGCATGTTTAGCGCGACGCAGGCGCGAACCCGCGACCCTCGGATTACGAGTGCACGCCTTAACGCGCTCGGCCATGCCAGGCCTTGGACGGAAGTCATGTAAATTCATGATCAATGAAATGTTAACTTAGGACATTAAAAGTTGCTTCCATTATATGTAATTTAAAAAAAAACGCCAGTAAAAACCGTAAAGTGCAAAATTGAAAATTTGTACACATCTCCTCATGGACCCAATGAGCCTTCGTACGACATTTGATAAAGATCCATCCACCAGAGGTGAGAAAGTGATGAAACGTAAAAAAAAACGTATATTTTCTTATTAATCAGCACGAATACAAAATCTAAATAATTTATTATATCTATTATCGTATTATTGGTAATGTTTCCAGAAATATTCATAGTGTTCTTCTATATTAGCTCTACCTCAAGTAGCTTTTCTTAAAGAATATCAAATAAACTGACTCTACAGACGCCTGCTATAAAAAATCTGATTCCTATAAAAACTTAACAGATATAAATAGCTCTTCGAATTTGTGAGAAGTTTCATATAATTATTCTTTATATATATATATATTAGTAAAAATAATTACATTTTAATGAAGTTAAATAAATGAAATCGGCAGTACATACACTAAAATTGGAACGATACAGACAAGATTAGAATGGATAACATGGGGTCTGAAAATAGTTCGTCTTGTCAATTGGATTCTAATGTAATCGAATCAGCTTAAGTATACTTTTGATATACAACTGTGTTATATATCTATACATATTGTAAATAATTTTTGTAAATACGTTCAACTTTTTTAAATGCATCATATTATTTTAAACAAGTGGATTGCGTATTGTCCTTTTATTTTTCGAATTTATCGCTAACAAGTTACGGACACCTACTGCAGAGGAATTCCAAGACCATACTCATTTATGAGACCCTGACAAATATATAAATTATTTTAAAGAGAAATTCGCTTGTTTGTAGCTTAGCATAGAGCTTCACAGTTGATTGTACGTGCTTAGCTCACCAAGGGTATCAATATGTGGTTTCTAGCGTTGTAAGTCCGATGACATGCTATTGTACAGAGAATTAAAAGAAAAGTGACTAAACAAAAAAATATGCTTAAAAGTATATTTTCTCGTTTATTAATTTTATTTTTTCTTTCTCTACCACATTAGATTAAATTATACTTCATATGAGGTTTGGATAGTTTATGTACAGTTCACACTTTTATTCTTTCTGATCTAATGTATTTTCATAAAATCTATAAGTTATGTATATATACATAGTGTTATTTAAATATATATCACTGAAAGTCAGATTTGAATACAACACAAATACGCTATTATGTAGAATTGTGTTTAAGAGCAAACAATCTGATATGTATCTCCAAATGTATTAAAAACAGTGATTGTTAGTATCACAACCCGTTTCAAACATGTGGTCAGCTTACGGTCAGTTACCTCTTTCTTTGTGAACCTGACGATGACCGAAGAAGGTCGAAACGTTGTTCGCTCCTCCATGTAAAATATTTTCTCAACCCAAACGAGCCGTTTTTGCATATATACTTCTCAACAAGTGGGTTTCTCGATATCACTGAAAGAAAAGTAAAGCTTAAGAAAGTGCCCAAGACAGCAGAGACACCTGCAGCCAATAAACCGAAAGCCCCAGAGAAGGTGTCAGGAAAAAACTGCTTCTTTTCTAGTTTTGTGTGATATCACAAAATCATCGGCCCTTTTCAGGGCCACCAAAAAAACAAAAGTGGATTTTCTAAGGGTTCTCTCGTTTCATCCACATTAAAATTTGGCACAGGATCTACGGATTTCCCGCAGCTCTGAAGGTCCCCAAGTCCCACATCGGCCGTTGATTCTTGTAATATTCACACATCGACGTCCGTTGTCAGTTTATCTGTGGATGTTTGTTTGCCAGTAATCGGGTTGTATGATTATTTGTTTTTAATTTCGCGCAAAGTTACACGAGGGCTATCTGCGCTAACCGTCCCTAATTCAACAGGTAAGACTAGAGAGAAGGCAGCTAGTCATCACCACCTAGGCCTGACATGGCCGAGCGCGTAAAGCGTGTGACTCATAATCCGAGGGTCGCGGGTTCGCGCCTGCGTCGCGCTAAACATGCTCACCCTCCCAGCCGTGGGGGTGTATAATGTGACGGTCAATCCCACTATTCATTGGTAAAAGAGTAGCCCAAGAGTTGGCAGTGGGTGGTGACGACTAGCTGCCTTCCCTCTAGTCTTACACTGCTAAATTAGGGACGGCTAGCACAGATAGCCCTCGAGTAGCTTTGTGCGAAATTCCAAAACAAACAATCATCACCACCTACTGACAACTCTTGGGCTACTCTTTCACCAACGAATAATGGAATTGAACCTCACATTATAACGCCCTCACGACTGAAAGAGCGAGCATGTTTGGTGCGACGGGAATTCGAACCCGCGACCTTCAGTTTACGAGTCGAACACCTCAACGCATCTGGCCATGCTGGGCCTCGGGTAACATGAACACAAGAACAAATCTCATGTGCGGGGTGAAGAAAAAAGAGTTTTCTGAGCACCCCTTGTTTCTATGCAATGGGGACAGAAACACTTAATCCGAAATACCTGCCAGTTTGTTTTGTTTGTTTCAGGAGGTAAGAAACATCGTCATCGAACCCTGCTACTCTCTCTTTTCTTGAGATTTTAAAGAACTTATTAAAATCAAGAAGTTAAATTATCACAGCAACGAGCTCACAAATAAAACAAAATCATAGAAGTAGCAATTGTTAGCGCATAATGTAAGCGTGAAAACATTAATAAATTAACAATAATTATCTGTTAAGTATACAAAGTAACAAATATATATTAATGATTAGTTAAATTCTTATTTCAATCATTCTTAATGTGGTTGTATGTAAAGAAAAACCAGAAACTTTATGATTAAATGAAGATAAAGTCCGAAGTTGCATTGCCGGTTTTTGCAGCACTATCAACTTTCTTTCGCCAAGGTCCCTGAGCAATTACTCCCTTTGTCTCCGCCCTCCCGTCGACAACACAATCCACGTGATTTAAAATAACAAATTCAAGACAAGTCAATCGTATCTAAAACTCTAAATAGTTCTCTTTTCTTGTTAAAAGACCACACAGACTAAATAGTTCAGTTACTTTAGTACCCAACTGAAAGACAAATTACTTTTCTCTGTTTCTCACTGTGCAGTCTGCGATAAATTCATTTACTTTACCTCGTGGGTCACCACAGGTCTATCGAGAACTTTAAATATTGTTTCCTTATCATCACCAACCGCACGGGCAGGTTTTGTTACTATATATAGAAGAACCTTCAACAAGACATATTATTCACCTTATCACTGTTAAACTATGGTAGTCACTTTAAAATATCGTCCGTTATGGCTAAATTTAGAATCGCAAAGTCTAACTTTGTTTCAATTAGCTCAACGTTTTCTGACTTGTTTTAATTTTCTGTTTCTACAGGTATTTATAACATGCAACAGAATAATCCAGAAACCTATAGCCCGCTAAGTAGCAACGATATTACACGTAACCAGGAAAACTTGAAAGGCTAGCAGCATAATTAAACTGCAAACACAAATTACGACTCATACCGAGTTTTGTAGATAAATTTATTTCAACCACCGCTTTTAAAATAATTAACTTCTGACACTGTTGTTATGGAAAACTAAATAATCATTAAATAAATTAAATAGTAGTTCTTAAACTAAGCAGTCTTGTATTCCTAACAATATCAGGAACTTTCGTGAATTAATAGACAAACGAATTAAAAACTTCTGGGAAGAGACATTTGGTCCCGGCAATGCCTGGAAGTTATGGCGTTTGACTCCTAATCTGAGAATGGTAAATTCGAAACCCTGTCCTAACAAATAAGCTCTCTCTTTAAACCGTGAGGATGGTATAATTCACGATCAATCCCACTGCTCGTTTATAAAAGAACAGTTCAAGAGATAGCAGGGAATGTCGATAAATAGCTATCCTTCACATCTAAATTAGGGACGGCTAAGGCGAATAGCCCTCGTGTAACTTTGCGCAAAATTAAAAACAAAACAAAATAATGGAGCAGTATTTAATATGCTAGAAAATAAACATCAATTGTGTAACAAATATGTAAAACACTTGAAAAGCTTTAACACCAAAAGACGAAAGCAGTGCTGAGCTGTATGACTAGAAATTTCAACTGCCTATGAATTGTTGATTAAACAAAAGTCAAAAGTAGTGAAACTCCTCATTTTTACACATTTCGAACTTGCACGTCTTATAAAAACTTATTACACATCAAAAAACTAAAGTTGGTTAGGCATAACGTAATTAATAGTAAGCTAACTGTTGTAATTGATTGGTCCTTGTAATTGGTTAACAAAACTTTAGGAACTTCAAAACAAATCAACTGTTAACATAGTAGGATAGAGTTAAATTTAACTTTCGTACAAAACTGGCTATAAATAATAGGACCAGTAAGCTAATGAAATAATAATAATGGAAAATAAAATAAAATAGTGTTATCTATTTTTTTCTAACTCGGGGATAAATTTCGATGAAAAATGTTTACATCAACTGATTTTCTTCATTAGAAACAGTAATAAGTAGTTAATATATACAATATACTATATAAAACTAATTAATTATTTCCTCTTGAGTATGTAGCATTTTAAAAATATTTTGATGATTTCTGATATGAGTTTTCATATTTTGTAACATAGATATTTAATTACGTTATTATTATAATTCTAGTGTGAACTGAATGTTTCCTGGCTTAATTGGTTGGCTGGTTTAATCCAACGTTTGTCGCTCACAAGGTGCTTTAATTGTCTGCTGTTCCAACTCTACTCAGAGTAAGTTTTGCAAACCCCAAGACAGCATGGACAAAAAGGACTTTCGTCTGATTTTCCTCTACGACTTCAGAATTGGACGAGAAGCTACACGGAACACAAAATAAACATTAGGCCATGGATCTGTTACTGAACGAACAGTTCAATGTTGGTTTCAAAGGTTTTGACATGGAGATTAAAGTCTTGACAACCACGAAGGTCGTGGAAGGAAGCTATTTTTAAATGAAAACACATTAAGGGAAGCAGTTGAGACAGACCCTAGCACAACAGTACGCGAGCTTGTAGAAACGCAAATCAAGTATTGTTAACCACCTGAGTGCGATTAGAAAGACGAAAAAGTTGGATAAGTAGGTTCTGCATGACCTGACTGAAGATCAACAAAATCGGTGTTATGAGACCTATCAAGAATGACGCTCCAAAAATTGAACGAATTGGAAATCAAGATTCTGCCTCATCCACCTTATTCCCCAGACCTTTCCTCTACAGATTTTCAGTTTATCAAGAACTTTGATAAGTTTTTGAACAATAAACGATTTCAAAACCAGACAGCTGTAGAAGAAGCTTTCAGGGAGTTCATTGACCCCAGAAACTCTGAATTTTACAGCAGGGGACATAAACAGCATTGTTACACGTTGGCAAAAGTGTGTTGAAGCAAATGGTGCTTACTTTTATTAAAGCATGTTTTACAACTTTTCTAAACGTTGCAGTTCAGAAACGACATTTATTTCTGGACAGCCTAATATTTATATATGTATAACGTGCGATTGTTTTACAATGAGTGGCTAAGGGTATGACAGCTGCCTTACCTCATCGTAGTCATGTATAAGTGTGTGATAAACCTAAACCTAGACAACCTGTACAGTATTAACGGCCTTCACAATCTCTGCCAGGAACGTTTAAATGTAATTGCTAAATAGTTGCGTTATTTTAAACTCGAATTACTAGAAAATAGATAGGTTCCGTTATGTGTAATCTCATAGGTAAAACCACTCTAAGCACGGAATTTAGATAAAGATCTATATTAGATCTTCGTATTAACTAAAATTACATTTATAATAAACAGTGTTCAATTTTAAACCGTTTGCTTTCTGGCAACTTTCTTGATGACGAAAAATCAACTTGAAATAAAAATGTATCTCAAAACGGCTGGTATGGGTATTGACCTGAAAATGACCTCCGCATTATCAGTAAAAGTGTTAATACCCATACCAGCCGTTCTGAGATACATTTTCACGACTTACGTTTCAGTTGTCAAAAACTACATTCAAAGTTAAGGTGACCATGTGATCCCATCGTCCTGCATGTACAGTTGGGTAACCACAGTGTAACGGTGCTAATTCTTCGAATGTAGAATGCTAAAATCAGGGGTTCGATTCCTCGCAGTAAACACATCAGATAGCCACATGTGACTTTGCTATAAGAAAACATACACACACACAGCTGACAACGCTATATTAAAGTGAATGGCTCATTTCACAAACTCAAGTACATCTCGATAATAACATTGTAACTTAGTTTTTATCGTGAAAATCTCTGCCGTAAGACAGTCATGTCCAAATCACACCAATGTTCATACTTTCCATGATCCGTAACAGTATATGAGGACGACAGTTCTGAACACCCGTTTTAAAAGTTTGGTTGCATAAAAATCATTGTATCTTTGTATGATGTAGCATTAATACCAATTTCATTCTTCAACTACCGTAACGTACGAAGGTTAAGAGAGTGGTATGAGTGGAAACTTTATCTTGGTGAAACCACATCCTGATGGTCTCGTTTTCATCCAAGCCAAGTACTTATTTGTGGAACAAATGATCTAGAATATTGGTTTAATAGAAAGTGAACGTTTCACTTAATTTATGTAACCACCTTCCTGACGTTCTATCTAACGGTAGTAATGAATTTCTACAAAAGCATTTCGCGTCACACAGTGGAGAATAGCTTAAAATTTGTTATTAATGTCAAGGTACACATACGCTTTATCAAATGTCTCCACGTTCTCCAATTTTCTTCCGGTCTAGGTATCATCCATACAGTTTATATAGTTCTTTTTTTCTTTCCTGGATACATTATGGAAACAATTTCCATACAAGAGATTTGTGTCGCTTTTGCAAACATTTCTTCGTGATTACATTTTATATCGTCGCGAGGGAGATGTGGGGGGGGAGGCTTTTAAGCTAGCTCTTTTGTTTGTACCTCCCCCCACTCAGTAGTATGTCGGTTACGTCTACAGAGTTGTACTGCACGAAACCGAGTGTCGATATTAGCGGTAGACAGAGCACAGATAGTAGTTGGTGTAGTTTTCCCCTTAACAACAAAAAACAAACAAAACTTTGTGTTGTAAATTTTCACCTATTGAGAAACGTCGCAAAATACTTACGACAGTTGAAATATAATTTATTCAGGGTGGCCTGACATGGCCAAGCGTGTTAAAGCGTGCGACTCGTAATCCGAGGGTCGTGCTAAACATGCTGGTCCTTTCAGCCTTGGGGGAGTTATATTGTGACGGTCAATCCCACTATTCGTTGGTAAAAGAGAAGCCCCAGAGTTGGCGGTGAGTGATGAAGACTAGCTGCCTGTTTTCTAGTCTTACGCTGCCAAAGTAGGGACGGCTAGTACAGATAGCCCTCGAGTAGCTTTGTGCGAAATTCAAAAACAAACAAATTTATTCAGGTCTCTTTTCAGACTATCCTGTTGCCCAAAGTTGATTCGTATTACTTTATTGTCCAACGTCGTTAAGAAAATGAATATCATCGTCTTGAAAATTCTAAATTCCTGTCAATCAATATCAATTGTAGTTCTTATACAATTCATGCCAACGCAACTTTATGCCGACAGTGGTTGTCATAAGACTTGCTAATTTACATATTCACATTCGTTTTTTTTAATATGGCAAACGCAACAGTCTGTATCTAGTATAGTATAACTAAAATAAAAATTGAAAAAATATATAAGAGCAGCATATAAATATTTGACCAGCTACAATAACTTCACTTTATCAATGTTTATACACACAAGATTAAAATTTAAACCTATTTTCAAATATGCTTTCCTGAATATATATGTATATAAGTTCTAGCTCGATTATGTTCTTTATGTTGGTTCTTAAGAACAATCAGCTTCACAGACCGTCAAACAAAAAGGATAAAGTAAAAACTCCAATGTAATATTTTTACTTTTATTTATCGCCGTAATTCTATTATTTTAGCCACATTAGCAACTTCATGTTATGCACATTTTGGATCTGTGGAAACTTAAGGGTGAATTTTCAACTAATTTAATAATTGCTTTAGAGACTGTACTTTGGTCAGGTATAATTTCTGTGTGGTTGCCATAGTTTTAAACACTTTTGTTTTTGAGTAAAAAGTGAAACTAAATATGCGGATCCTCGAATACAAGTTCCTCTCGGTTGTTCAGCTGTTTCCGTGACGTTTTACAACTATGACGCAATAGTTGCCAAACACGCTTAGTCGCGCGCCGACCATATGTTTTTCTTATAGCAAAGCCACATCAAGCTATCTACTCAGCCCACCGAGGGGAATCGAACCCCTGATTTTAGCATTGTAAATCCGGAGATATACTGCTGTACTAGCGGGAAGCCGCGCGCCGGCCGTTTTGTTCCTTTCAGTGTTGGTGTTTTTTGTAAATCTATCGGTGCTCTTTGCGGATTACATACTTTGTGAGACTATTTTTTGTCTTGATATTGCAAATTTATGTTTGTTTTATAATAACATGGCTTACTGCGTTGCTTATGTTTGCAAAAACGTTTCGGGCAAAAGCTTGTTTTCGTTTCCATGCAAGGAGAAGGATCGGACAAGGTAGCGACAGTGGACGCGGATGGTGAATAGGAAGAACTGGACACCTTCACACCATGCAAAGCTTTGTCAAGATCACTTTGAACGCTCATGTTTTGTGTAGGTTCCCACTGTTTTGGATTCCGTGGGCTTCAAGCTAGGCAGGTTGAGACTGAAAAAAACATCGGCAGTGGACAAGATCGTCCCCACCATTTTTTTTTCGTGTAGAGCTGAGGATTGATTTCAGCCTGCAACGTACAGGTTCCACCACTCTGAAGCCATCCCTTGCCATCACGAAAAAACAAACTTAAAGGTATGTATGCAGTATAAAGCGATAAACAATAACTAGTATAATATTATCATTCAAAAAGTACAAGATTTTGAAGAATGTAACTAGACATACACGTTTCACATTCAGGAGCGTGTTTTGCATTTGTGGCTCGTGAAAGTCAGTGAAATATTGATTTCTTAGTCTAGACAGTGGACAAACCTATCCCAAATAGAGTATATTCCAAGTTTAAAGGCTCGTAGATCATTCTGTTGATGTTTCTGTATCATTTTTACATATGGAAAAGTTTAAAGAATACCATTTTTCAAATTTAACATCTCAAGATAAATTGTCTTGAAAATGCTGAATTAATCAAGTACATGTAATGTATTTAATAAGAAAAACATTGTAGACTTGTAAACAATCAAATATAAACTCTATAACTTATTTCTATAACTCATTATAATAAAATTAATCTTAACACAGTACTTTGACTTTGTCATGTTAAATGTAAATCTCATAAACCTCATAAAGCATGTTGTTTTAATATATAATCTTATTTCTTCAGTATCACTCACAGTTCCGCTATTCTCGCTCACGAAACTGTCCTCATCACGAGAACTTGTCAGATCTGTGTCAAAAGTAACTGTTCTAGGTTCGTTCAGAGTAGGTTCGAATTGATATGCCGCTACTCGACACTGTTCAGAACATAAACGCTCTTTTTCTCCGTATGCACTGGCCTTGTTTATTTACATTCAACGCGCTGGCGTTGGCGGTTTGTTTGGCAACTATTACGTCACAGTATGTTTCCTAGCGGCAAACGTAAAAACTGAAACGTTCGGATTGCCGCTCGGAAAGAGCTCTTTCTACACCAAGTTCTATACTTCATTTATTAGCACATATTTTTTATAAAAAATGTGAACCTTCAAAATTAATCAGTATGAGTAGTTCTTTTGACTACAAAGTTTTATTTTTTCTGTAAAATTCACCTTTAAAGTTTTAACCTATCTTAAAATTCTGGACTTTTGTAATTTATAATAAAGGATAGCGTGAAACTCATTTTCATTTCAACACACCAATGCACCCAGTCTATCAGCCGTTTCTTTATTTATATGAATCACATTTTCACACAAATTATGTTCATTTCAAGTTGTTATATCATAAAGACAAGTCGTGTCGTCAAAGCCAAATCCACCGATGCTTCGTTTAACCCTCCATAGTTTTAATCATATTTATTTTGAGAAAAATATAAGTTATCAAAAGGGAAATATCCTTAGACAATCATTACACCAAACATGGTAGTGTGCGTGGGCATTTGGTCCACCATTACTTCCCCAATAACATGTTTTGTCTATAACTTCACTTGAGTCCTCTTATTACTAAACAATATTATGCCCGAGAATCTTAAGTGTCAGTTAAACGATGTTACTGTTAGATTAGTTTTAAGTCAAAATAAAGCGTTTCGTCTGGTCATTGCTAACTACTCTGGTTGTAGGCCAAATATAATACACAGCTTACATATTACTGTTACATTTATTTTTTCAGCTTGTTTATTGCCACTTGTATATCAAGTTATAATACACAACAAACATGTGCAGTGAAACATTTGAGAAATGTAACACGCGTACGTTTGTTTAACGTTTTTATCAATAAATGGTCACCAGGAACCACAAAATGTACACTAATTACTTTTTTTATATAACAGGATGGTTCGCGCAAAATACATTTCTTATTATATGTATACTCTAGCATGCAATGAGCAACTAAAGAAAACATAACACCGAATAACGTATTTTTGGTCAACATAAATAAATACAAAAATCGGAAATTGTATTCTCGAACTCAGGTTATCTTTTCACTGTAAGACCTGGGAATGATCATTAGAATCATTAACGGTTTTTTTTTCTTTAATGTTGTTGTTTTGAATTAAGCACAAAGCTACACAATGGGCTATCTCTGCTCTGCCCACCTGGGGTATCGAAACCCGGTTCTTAGGACCTTGTAAGACCGCAGACATACCGATTAGCCACTGGAGGGCTTTTTCTTTGAATGCTTTAATTAGTAATGATAATGTGAATATCATTCAAAAAACCTTTTCAGGCTTGTATTCGAAGTTTGCAAGTTTCATTCCAAACGTTTAAAAAATTGTCCAAATATTATTTCATCTTGTTTCCCGCTAGTACAGTGGTAAGTGTATGGATTTACAACGCTAAAAGCAGAGGTTCGATTCCCTTCGGTGGGCTCAGCAGGCCCCCCAGTGGCTCAGCGGTATGTCTGCGGACTTACACGCTAAAATTCGGGTTTCGATACCCGTGGTGGGCAGAGCACAGATAGCCCGATGTGACTTTGCTGTAGGAAAACACACGCACACATTATTTCATCGTGCATATGTAACACATACAAGGTTTTATAGCATCAAAAATTCTTGTACAAATTTATTTTGTAATCTAAGTAATACTTCGTAATTATTGAAATTAGCGAAATCTTAGTACACCATGTACAATTGTCTTTAGGCTAATTATGTAGATAAATATACTTTAATATTTATAAATCAGGCTAAAATTTCATTCAAATGGTGCACCGACAGATACAGTTAACACATGTGGTTGAACCTAATTATTGCCTACGGTTTTCTTTAGAGCTAAGGACTTAATTTCCTTATTTGCAGTCATCATATGTAATTTATAAATGTTTTAAATTTATAAATGTACTTTGATGTTAGCAAAGCTACGTTCGTTCTTCTGGAAGAAAGCAGTTTAGACGAATTAAAGAACATGATTGCGTAAGATTCTCATTAACTCAAGGATACTCAGAGAATGTGATTTCACTTAGTTCAAGTTCTTAGGAAGAGCCAATGATAAACAGAGCCTTTGAATACAACGATCCGCGAGCTGAGTAAATTGAACAAGTAGTAAATTACTTCCGCTGCTAAAAAAAATGTAGTCCTTATCTTCAGGTTTCCAAAGGTATAAGAACAGTAGAACTCGAAGTCTTTTACTGTCAGTTCCAGTTTCTGTTTCAGTGAACGCTCCTGAAAAAACTATGGAAGTTAATATCGTTATCATTGTGATTATTATGTCATTCTCAGGTGAACTGACATGCGCAGTACTAAAACCCAGATGATATTTAGTGGATCTATAAATTTAACGGTTTGGTCGGTCCTGTTCATCTCTCTCATTAATTAACATACAATGTTTAAAAGTTATTTACGCATATGAATTTACAGTTAATATAAAATTAAAGGATAAACATTGTATGAACTAGGATTGTTTGACAACTGAAACTGTTAAGTAAAACATCTCTCTGAGTAATCTCTATTTTTGAATAAAATGTTGATATTTTCTTTCATTAAACTTTTGATAGAGTGACACAATAAAATGGCGAATTTTTAAAATTACGTCATGAAGGAATTTAGAAATTTTTTTTTTCGTTTGTCGCTATTTCACTTATTTCTGTTTTTCTAATCTTATTTGAAAAATTAACAAAAAAAACTTTGGGTCCGCCATTACCAATAACCAAAATTATGTATTATTTTACTCCTCTAACTGGTAAACATGTCCTTCACGTGTGAAGTGCGTTTACACTTTTGGCCTAATTGCCAAGTTTTCAGATTCTGTGTTAAGATAATTGGACAAACAACACATGATAGTGATAAAAAAATAACGAATCTTAAATTTATGGTATTTATAAACTTAAAAATCAGCTCCCTTCATGCTTTGTTGTATTTTTTATAGATTTCTTTGATCTATTCTCGTATGTATCTTAATCTAAAATTTTAATTACTTTCAGTGGCGTTGCTAGGGGGGGCAAGGGGGTACATATGTCTCCGGGCCCAACATTGGGGTGGGGGCGCCAAATCGATGTTACATAATTAGAAATTATGGCTTATATTTTGTCACGAGGGGACGCGAAAACTGACTTTGTCCCCGGCCACTGAAAACCCAAGCTAAACCTCTGATTGCTTTGTTTCGTGCAACGGGTTAACAAAAGCCATTGAAGCGAATGAAGATTTGGCAGTGACTACAAAAGCGAATTCTTGTAGATTAATTAGCGGGTAAACCTATAGATTCGCTTTCAAAACTATTTAAAATTTAAGCCTGATTATTGGCTTCAAAGTACCTGTTAGAATTTGTATGAGCCACGGAAATATAAAGAATGAACTTAATATGTTTTCTTGCATGTTTGTTTATGTTACTGAGGTAATTGTCTTTAAAGTCAATATAATAAACGTCATAATTCCGCACTCACATTAGAACAGTGTGGTTCATTCAGTTGTGTATTTACTAACAAAATCATGTCCCGCCATCTTGTGCTTTTGAAAAGCAAACAAATTCAATAATTACGATGACAATATCATTGTGAAAACGCTGCCATCTAGTGACAACTTACAAAATTACTTTTACAATGACAACAGTTCATGATATGACAAGTATTGCAACTTTCATGATTTATATTGAATTTATAAGGAAACATTAACAGGTATCCATACGTAAATGTAAAACATTATCATATCCGTGATTTTTTTATCTAAAAATATTTTACTCAAATGTAAATGCATTTGCTACTAAAGCATTGTATTAAAAAATTATGAGTGTCAAAATAAGATACTATGAAAAATGGAATATAAAAATGTTGTAATATATATATTAAAGTTCTACTACTGGTGATTCTAGTCTAGACATATTACCTTGTTCAGTTCTCCTGCTGGTAATTCTAGTCTATACATATTACCTTGTTCAGTTCTCCTGCTGGTGATTCTAGTCTAGACATATTACCTTGTTCAGTTCTCCTGCTGGTGATTCTAGACTAGATATATTACCTTGTTCAGTTCTCCTGCTGGTGATTCTAGTCTAGACATATTACCTTGTTCAGTTCTACTACTGGTGATTCTAGTCTAGACATATTACCTTGTTCAGTTCTACTACTGGTGATTCTAGTCTAGACATATTACCTTGTTCAGTTCTCCTGCTGGTAATTCTAGTCTAGACATATTACCTTGTTCAGTTCTACTACTGGTGATTCTAGTCTAGACATATTACCTTGTCCTGTTCTACTACTGGTAGTTCTAGATCAGACACATCACCTTGTTCAGTTCCACTACTAGTTATTCTAGTCTAGACATGTTACCTTGTTCAGTTCTACTGCTGGTGATTCTAGTCTAGACATGTTATCTTGTTCAGTTCTACTGCTGGTGATTCTAGTCTAGACATGTTATCTTGTTCAGTTCTCCTGCTGGTGATTCTAGTCTAGACATATTACCTTGTTCAGTTCTCCTGCTGGTGATTCTAGACTAGATATATTACCTTGTTCAGTTCTCCTGCTGGTGATTCTAGTCTAGACATATTACCTTGTTCAGTTCTACTACTGGTGATTCTAGTCTAGACATATTACCTTGTTCAGTTCTACTGCTGGTGATTCTAGTCTAGACATGTTATCTTGTTCAGTTCTACTGCTGGTGATTCTAGTCTAGACATGTTATCTTGTTCAGTTCTACTGCTGGTGATTCTAGTCTAGACATGTTATCTTGACAGTTCTACTGCTGGTGATTCTAGACTAGATACATTACCTTGTTCAGTTCTACTACTGGTTATTCTAGTCTAGACATGTTACCTTGTTCAGTTCTACTGCTGGTGATTCTAGACTACACATATTACCTTGTTCAGTTCTACTACTGGTGATTCTAGACTGGACATATTGCCTTGTTCAGTTCTACTACTGGTGATTCTAGACTGGACATACTGCCTTGTTCATTATTAGTTAGTTTTTCACTATTACTAGTTAATCCTATACGATTAACCATATGTTTAAACTGTATTGTAATCTCAGTTACTTATCGTTTCAAATGCTCCTCAATTTCATCATTCTGTAACTCTGACAACAAGATTAACATCATGTTTTTCCGTCTGTTAGTTTCGTTATCTTCAATGTTTGTAACGGTTATCACTTTAGTTATCAACCACGAAACATAAGAAAACTGATTTCTTGTATTACCTTAAAATAAGAATTTAGGAAAGGAGACTCTTTAGGAAGTGCTTGAACAGAATAATTTACAACTTATTTATTTATGTTAACATTATACCACGTTTAAAAGACCCTCGGTGGACTCATCAGATAGCTCGATGTGGCTTTGCTATAAAAAATACACACATACACTCTTTTTAAAGAATTATAAAACAACACTCGTGGTTCCATTAAAATAACTGTAAAAAAATGAAAACGCTGATATGCTCGTTCAAAAATAGTTTCACTTATAATTCGAAGGGACAAATCGGTTGGTTTGTTCTGTTTGTTTTTTAAATTTCACGCAAAGTGGGCTAACTGCGCTGGCCGTCCATAATTGAGCACTGTAAGACTAGAGGGAAGGCAGAGTACTTATCACCATCCACTGCCGACACTTAAGACTACCCCTTTTACCAACAAATAGTTGAAGTGACCGTCATATTTTAACACCCCCCCTCGGCTGAAAGTGCGACCAAGTTTGGTGTGACGGGGACTCGAACCCACGACACTCGGATAACGAGTCAAATGCCTTAACCATCTGACCTTGCTTGGCCGGTTAAAGTGGCACAAAAATTACAAACTATTTTTCGAAAAATAATATTTTGTGATGTGCAATACGTTCTCAAAAAACGAAAAACACGAAAATGTAGTTCTTTCTGAATTTTAAATGTTTTCGAGATACGTACAAACATTGTTTGCTAGTACATAGTGGAATTTTTTCTGGGAATCTAATGTGAAAGTCGAGTGCCTTAACCACCTGGCCATGCTAGGCCACCAATATTATAGTAATACCCTTACCAGCCGTTGTGAGATACATCATAGTAAAAGTGATAATATAAAGCTTATGCAATCTAGCTTTTAATACAGTGCCTTCTCTTTGGTCAGTCCAGACATATTCCTTATCAGAATAAAGATATTTAAAAAACATCGAATAAATCAAATTAATTTAGAAAACCCGTTAATCTATCAACTATATGAAATATATTTTCTCCCAAAGATATACTATCTAATGTCAGCTAAACAGTGCAAATCATTGTTTTGTATTTCATTTAACTGTTTTTCAATATAATCTAAACATTCATATGATTTTCATAACATTTTAGTAAAATACATAAAAAAATGTAAATTTATCTCCATTGATTTTATTAATATCTGTAAAATATTACCTTTACTTAGAGATCAATGTTATTTCTTTCCCAGATGATTATGTAAACCTATCAGTACACCAGATCCACGCTGTTGTGTAGCATAGGGATAAATAAAATTGTAATTCCTACTATTCTACATTAAAGACTGTCTTTCTACATGAACGTTGGTTTCTTGTAATACAATAATTTCTGCATTATGACACATAATATCATTTTTAACCGTTCGGTTATTGATGTCTGTAGATTAACCTTTAACATTTTGTACAGCAATAACTGCCATAAAAAAGAAAATATACAATGTAAAGTTAACACCAGTAATATACACAAATCAGATTATAATTTTTACTTGACCTTTTAGATAAATAATTTAATATTTTCATTCTTTTTATACTATTCCAATATTTTTACTTGTAATATGTTATCTCAGTCTCTATGTTTTGTGTACCAAGCCAGTTATATTGTTTGTATATTTCAGAGTCATTTCTAATTAAAAAATATCATCGTAACTCTCTGTATCGAGGTATTTAAAATCATCATTTTCCTTTAAATCATTACACAGACTTGTTTGACTATCACCATTACGTTCTAAGTTAACGTGTTAAAGAATTCGGTTAACAAACCTTTTTCACTGATTCAGATTCGTTCTTCAGTCTCCACCCTTTAATTCAAATCAGTCATGTCAGTTACTGCTTTATGATTATCTCAGGTAATGTAGTTCTTTATTGTAACATTGTTGTTCATTTACATCAATTAAATCTGTCCGGTTCTTTTGTTCTGATTAAGCTTCTATAGTTTCTTTCATAACACTATCGTCAGTCATTTTATTTGGTTCTGTTATCTTTTTATTTAGTATCGATTCCATTTTGTTCATCGGTTCCTACCTTTTTTTCTAAATCAATCAATACTTTTCATTTTTCATGATCTGTTTTATTTCTCGTCCTCATTTTAACAGTTTGATTCTCTTATTCTAATTAAATTTCTATCGTTTCATTCATGACACTATCTTCAGTCATTTCAGTTAGTTTTATCTTTTACTGCGATAGTATTAATAATTAGTTGTTCATTTTCTTCCTGACGGTCTTGTACTTCTATGGCTGCTGTTCCTGTATAACAATGACATTGACGAGCCCTATTGTTATCAAATATTGTCAACTGAATGTCTCCTTCTGTCATGTATTCATTATTTAAATTAATAATTACTGGTTCTTCACGTTCCTGTAACTGGGGACAATATTTATTACATTCCCTCAAGGCTTACAACCGAAACATTAACTTACATAAAATGTATGATGATAACCAATTGAAAAATAATCCAATTGGCTTGGAATTGTTTGAGCCATTATCTTCAGTTAATTCAATTATGGTGTTAGAAAAAAACACGAAGGTTCAGATGTATTGACAGAAATGAACAAAGTCCCTATAACCAAAGTGGTTTCGAAAGGCTCGTATTTCGAAGGCACTTGGGTTATGGGGCTTTTATTCATTTCAGTTAGCTCAATGTACACTTGTCGTTTAAAACTTTTAACGTGTTTAAACTCTGGTTATTGTACTGACGCTGTCAACGTACAATTAAGACCGACAATTCTTCCAAAATTCGAACACAACTTTTTTATAACTTCACGACGTATTTCAGATGGTAAGTTAGAAATAACAACTTTAGTTGGAGTTAAAGTTAGTGGTTTAATTTCAAAATGCTGATGCTTAATTTGCACACATTTTACACTCAGCTCCATCACCCATGAACAACAACAAAAATATCTTAGAAACCCACGAAATACCCGTAAAGTAGACGTCGCTTGTTATAGCGAAATGCCTGTATTTCCAATAACCTCAGACCTTTCGTCTTGTATGATTTCTTTCGTCGTAAGATTATGATTACTTTCAAGAGAATTTTCTCTGTGAACTGGTTTTGGTTGTAAAGTGCCATTTTTGACGTGTCTTTGTTAAGATGGATAGTTAAGTAGACGCACTAAACCTTTCAAATATAAGTTAAACTGTTAACCAGGGACGATCTTAGCCATTCTGTGACCCCAGGAAGAATTCAGTAAATAGGGTTTCATACTAACAAGAAAACTCAGAAGTAGGTTAAAAGGTATTGCATCTGGGGCTCCTCCTTGTATGGATCCCCGGGCAATTTATCAATTTACCCAATACGTAAGACCGCCTATGCTACTCATATAAATATAAATGTGGAAAACAATTTCGTAGAGTCATTCCAACGAAGTGCATAATGTAAAAGTAGTGTTTAGAGTGAAGTTTATCGGGAAAGTTTGATCAGTTTATCGAGACGTGTCTTTCCATCTAACACTAAATCTTTAAACTGTTGGCCTCTTCTAAATTGTACCACAGGCTTTTCTTCAACTTTACTGTTTGTCTCCTTAAAGGAAGTGTTTGTTATCTTAATCAAGTTAGTGCTGCTAGTTTCAATTTTACTATAAAAATAATATAAAACACGCTAACAGTTAATTTAAGGCACATTTAAACAACCACTAAACCACAAAATATAATTGTAGTATTTTTTTTTCTTAATAGGTGACTTAAAATGCAGCCAAACAAAACAATCCAGTTTTTGTCCTACTAAAACTGGACGCTGAAAGTCATTGTATTTCGAGCGACATGTGAAGATATTGCAGGGAAAAACACCACAATGTCATTAAATGCTTTATATATCAGATAACACAATACGCATGTTTATAATGTTCGAATAGTTTTCGTCTCATGAATATCCCACAATATATTCACATTACATCTTCATTGAACATTTAATACCTTATAAATTGAAAAAAAAATTGTTTGATAATACAATTAAAGTTCAATGTGTTTATATAAGAGTTTACAAATGTATAAATTTTGGTTGGTGTTTTGTAGTGAGAATTTATTAACTTTACATTTCAAAATTGTTAAGATTAGATCATTTTTATATATATAAGTACTGAATTGAAACGTTTTAAGCTTCACAACAACACACGTGCAAAAGAATCGTTTATCTGCGACTGAAAACATAGTACTTGTTAAAATAAAAAGGTAAAGTTCGGATATCGAAGAAGGTAGAAGTTAAACTTCAATTTGTTTTTACGTTTTAAGCGGGCTATGATCACAAACGTGTACAAAACGTTCGCAGAAACGGCTCCTTTAAAGATATACTGATAAGCAGAAATCTGCAAATCTATTTAGAGTAATTATTTTGTAATTAGAAATGAATCATAGCACGTGGTAAAAGTAACAGTAATGTCAAACTAGGTATAACATTCTTACAAGCATCGATAATATTGCTCTACAGCTAAGTTTAACAGCAGCATATGTCGTTTTCTCTTATTAACAACCTCCATTGCCAGGATGCTGATCCCGTGGCACGAGCGATTGCTGCATCACGCTACCAAACTGCATCACTGCTCTCCCAATTACATCCTCGGCCGTTCATTATTCTGTCTGCTTCCTGTTCCTTGAGTGGCGTATATACTGAGATGTTGGCCCTGTGGTACTTAGCGCACTTGATCAAGGGGTAAGCCTTCAGTTTTCTTCCTTCCATTACACGTAGTTTTTTCAGGTTCGTTCGGAAAAACGCCCGAACTTCCAGAAGCTTCTACTAAGATAATAAATTAGTTTGGAGTTCTGTGTTTTAAAGGAATGTCATGTGATTAATTTAGCATTGATATCAAAACATAGCTGTTGAAAGTCCTCAGAGAATCGTGTACGCAATTATTTTGTAATCGTTAACAAACCTAACGCCATGAACAATTTTGGTAACCCCAGTGTTTTGTATTTTACTAAATGATTTAGTAAGAAGATTTAGAAATACAAACCAGTGTTTGTGATATCTGCATAAAATATTGTACTGAACGTCGGTATTCAGGTTAAGAAGATTTAAGACATAATGATTGTTGGCTCAAGCTGTCTCATCTTAACGTGTGAAACATACATGGGGTGAACAAAAGAAAGTGGACCCGTTGAAAATACTGTTAATTTGTTATATATTTTATTATATAACTGAAAAATATGTAAAACTACACGTATTTTTAGAACCAGATCTGTTCAAGTATGATCTTAAATAATAATTCTTAAGACTGGCTTTCGTAAATACCTGAACTTTTCATGACTTTAGTTACGTCGCGCTTAACATGCTCGCCCTCCCAGCCGTGGGGGTGCATAATGTGACGGTCAATCCCACTATTCGTTGGTAAAAGAGTAGCCCAAGAGTTGGCGGTGGGTGGTGATGACTAGCTGCCTTCCCTCTAGTCTTACACTGCTAAATTAGGGACGGCTAGCACAGATAGCCCTCGAGTAGCTTTGTGCGAAATTCCAAAAACAAACAAACAAACTAGTTACATATTGTCATAAAACGTGTTGGACACTTGCTGTAGTTTTTCTATATCTTCTTATTTTAATTAGCCAACAAAATGATCAAACAAGTTTGTCTGCACTAATTGTGGTGCCCCCCAGTGGCTCAGCGGTATGTCTGCGGACTTACACGCTAAAATCCGGGTTTCGATACCCGTGGTGGGCAGAGCACAGATAGCCCATTGTGTAGCTTTGTGCTTAATTCAAAACAACAACAACAACTAATTGTGGAATCGTTAAAAGATATCTTAAAATAAGAGAATTAATGTCACATAATGGCCAGATCAAACTCCTGATATCAATCGGATTGACAATTTATGGGCTGAGTTAAACTAATTAAAGAAAGATCACAAGCTAAACACGGTAGACGAACATTTTGAAGCACTCAAGGAAGATGACAGTTAATTACTTCGGAATATCTGCGCAAACTCATTGAAAGTATGCCACGTTGATGTAAAGCAGTGTTGAAATCCAAGAGAATGCCTAATAAATATTAACTTATAACTGGTTTCTGTTATTTTTACGTTTAATTACTGCGGAAAAACTTGTTTAATCATTTTGTAGCTAATTATAATAAGAATAACTAATAAACTACAGCACGTGCACAACACTTTTAAAAAAAATGTAACTAAAATCATGATCAGGTAATTATGAAAGCCAATATTAAAATTAGGATTTGAAATCATATTTCAACAGATCTCGTAGAGTGCGTTATAAAAACACATAGTTTTACTTATTATTCTGCTGTCTAATAAAAGATATAACAAATTAACAACATTCTCAATTGGAGAGCCACTTTTTGGTCCATTTTCTGCATATAAATGTTCTGTTTGCTTCTTTTAAAGGCAATTTTGACATCTGCTGGTTGGGTTCTGATCTGGCTTGCCTCTTCGGTGCCACCTTTGTTTTGCTCACCAGTTTATTATATTATGACCAACCTCACTTCTTGACCTTAAAAATAGTCAAAATAAAATAAAGGCGAAAACCCCTATGTAAATTTCAATAGTTTTTCACTAAACCCTTGCCACATTCGTTTGCATTCGTATTTAAACGCAAAGCTGCACAGTAAACAATCTTACCTGTGTCCACTGCATAGATCGAATTCTAAATTTTAGCGTAATAAGCTCTTATTATTACCGTGATCAACCCGGAAAATCTTATAAATAGATTCAGAAGTTTCCTAGAAATATAATGATGAATTATGCCTTTCATTTTTAAATATTAAAGACGCTGTTTTGTAGATTTGGATTCATCCATATTAAATACAACTACTAACGCAAGTTTTATGACTACACACAGTTCATTCTCTATAACTTAGTTTCTATTCTCCTCATAGGAACTCAGAGACAGCTCAACAACTAATTATTTCGCGAATAAAGACCAAAAGCTGTTTCGTGATTTGAGCTGACATCTGGATGCAAGTGTCGTAACAAGCTGGGTCTTCAGATATTCAGTCAGGGCGGTAAAAATAGACACGATGTTCAAATTTTAGTTGTAATCCAAGATTTCATCTAGTGTTCTTCTTTCCAGCAGCTTAGACATGATAGGTTTAAGCAGTAAAGCAATCAAACGGAACATTAGGATATTTACCCAGAATACTTTGCAGCCTCTGTATATTAAGGTGAGAACAAAAGTTCGAGGCAGTAACTTACAGTTTTAAAGAAGTTCATTCTCCCAGGTCTCCATTCGGGTGCAGCTGTTTACATTTTGGGAAAATGGTGGATCAGGGAACTTTGGAAAAATTGGAAGCTGGCTTCAAGAAGTTACAGGAAGCTAGCGACTGCAAGTCCCTACTTAAAAAACATTTATCAAAAGAAATATTTGACAACATCAAAAACAGGAAGACAAGTATGGGAGCATCTCTTCTTGACGTTATCCAATCAGGTGAGGCCTTCTTGTTCCATTTGTAACGTGATCTTAGCTCGTTTCAGAAATATCTCGAAAATGTCATCTTAACACAAAGAGTTATCTTCTAACATTTTTTATTACTAGTATTTAAAGTAATTGGTTTTACAGGGAACTACACAAAATAATTTGTGTCTCAGCACACCGTTTTTTATGTAAAATGTAACGCATTGTGATTTCTTCCCAAATTCTACATTAATTTGTAGCTTTGAAGGTTTTATAATTTGTATGTCTGTATATAGACTTCAACCAAAATATCAAATAAAATCTAAGATAAATTGTAGTATCACGGAATTCCAAAAAACTTGAACTAACTCAACAGTTCTTTTGATTTAAAGCCTTTCAGGTCTTTAAGAGGTCTGAAAGATAATCAGAGGCCACTCATAAACAAGGAGTTTGTTTTCAATCTTTTAAAGTTTATTTAAGAGTACCTACCACCTATTAATACATATTGGTTTGGGCTGAGGTGAAGCCAACTTTAGGGTGTAAGAGTAACATAACTGGAAATTAAAATAAATGTAAACTTAATTTTCAAAAGGGTTCCAAAGCTTCACTCATTTCACAATGTTTGATAGTATCTACACACAAGTCTTTCTGCTCAGACAAATCGATACGAGAGTGGATATTTAAATCCGTAAGATATGTTACCATAGCAACCCAAAATTGATTTTTCATTTGAATTCCTCTAAAAACACTGTTTTAAGTACAAAACTTAGCTTTTATTATAATGCTTCAACACAGTAAAGTACGCTTGAATATTTATGCAAAATGTTCCCAACAATTATTTTCACCTAAAATAAAGTTTCCATTTTAGTTAAAAGATAAAATTTAAAAAATCCAGCTAAATCTAGCAAATACGCTGTAATTAAATCAGTTTGTACCTTATTCAACTTAACGTGACGCTTAAATCTTTGAATATCTTCGAAGTTAAAAGCACTTTTGTCTTTCAATAAATATCTGAAGAAAGAACAATGATTTTATTGGAACGCTGCTGTTTCGGCACTGGTGACACTGTCTGGCCTATCAGGCTAATTTAACCCTGCAGCTCGGAACTCTGATGAGCTCCTATAGGGATTCTGAATTCCTACAAATAAAAATAAATCTGTTTCAGTCCTAATTTCGATTGTTCTAGTTATTTAAAACTGTAATAATCATAAGAACAACTGGATGATTATTATCAGGGATTACCAAATTTAAAGATTTTATAAATTATGCGTGTTTGTGTTTTCTTATACCAAAACCACATCGGGCTATCTGTTAAATCCTCCGAGGGAGAATTTATGAAAATTTGAACACTGTAAAGGTGCATAAGGCACCTTACGCGCAATAATTTAGGTTTTCAAAAAATATTCGTTTGTTTTTTAATTTCGCGCAAGCCTACACGAGGTCTATTCTATAGCCGTCCCTAATTTAGCAGTGTAAAACTAGAGGAAAAGCAGCTAGTGATCACCACTCACCGCCAACTTTTGGGCTACTCTTTTACCAACGAATAGTGGGATTGACAGTCACATTATAACGCCCCCAAGGCTGAATGGGCGAGCATGTTTGGTGTGATCGGGATTCGAACCCTGGACCCTCGGATTACGAGTCAAACGCCTTAACCCACCTGGCCATGCCAGTGCTCAACTTATTCGAAGTAAGTCGTTGTTGTTGTTGTTGTTTTGAATTAAGCACAAAGCTACACAATGGGCTATCTGTGCTCTGCCCACCACGGGTATCGAAACCCGGATTTTAGCGTGTAAGTCCTCAGACATACCGCTGAGCCACTGGGGGGCTCGAAGTAAGTCATATATCTGAAGACGTAAAATATTTACAAACATGTGAATTAATCCCACACTCAACATAAAGATAATTCAAAACCTGAAACGTGATGCGTTGTTTAGTTTCAGGCCTGAGAGTAGTAAGAAATCCAAAGTTTATATCTGTTAGAATGTTCTGTATTGAGAAAACAGAAGGAGTAGTAATTCTTCCATCTGTTTGCACCAATTTTGTTCGTTTGTTCTTGATAAACTACACAATGAGCTAATGGTGCTCTTCTCATCGTGGAGTCGAAACCCAACTTTAAGTATTATAAATACACCGGCTTACCGACCATTTAGCCACCAGGAGGAGCGATAATCCCATATATTCGTGCACTTTTAATGAACAATCCTGCAATCCACGAACATAAAACAATCAAGTATTTGTTGTTTTTGTCTTTAATACAACTCTAAACTTTTGAATGTGAGACATTTTAAATCAACATCCATTTATGGTTTATTTGTCTATCTTTTCACATTCTTGTCTCCATATCTATCTCTTACTAACTTTGCTTAACAAAATAATTAGTCTCTCTTAACATCAACCGTCTTGAAATAAACATGAATTATTAGAACACTTCAAAATATGGTTGTCTTTTAAAGATACGAAATTGTTTTTTGTGAACAAAGAAATCAACTTTGAAGCTAAATCAGTAAGCTTTTTTCGCGCCCAGTTCCCAGTTCTCGTGACTAAATAACTTTCCTGGAAACTGACAAGTCTGAACAGATATTACATTAGCGACATTTTCTTCTATGGTCCATTGCATCACTAAATAAAACTTTATCAGTCGAGTGTGTTTATTTTTCAAGTAGGAACCTTGACGGACCGAAGACAAACAAACATGCAGTTTCGGCTCACACACAATACACGCGGATAAATGTTTATCGTCTATTAATTTCTGTCCTTAAGTTAGATAATTAAGAGCATTGTATCATCAGCACATTTAAAAAATTTGTCTGCAGTAAATACAATAATGAGGATAGCACGTTTTTCACCTTGGGATTGGCATTAAACAACGACCTGTCTGAAAGTTAAAATTAGATAGCTTTGTTCAGCCAAAGCCATTGACGACACCAGAACTGCCTCATGCTATTGGGTGTTACCCTACCCTAGATGCGGTGAATGTCAAGAACACAGCCAAGAAATCCGATATCCACCTTGTGAGGAAGTAAGCTGTTTGTTCCATCTTCATGAAAAATAAAAACGTTTTCGAATTCCTAAGTAAGCCACGTGTAAATTTTTATTTTTTTTACAAAGTTTTTTTTTCGTTTTAATTTAACAAAACATGTTAACAGTGTTGATAAGTACACCTTTCTTTTTATAAAACAAGTGTTATCCTAGTCAGCAATTACACTACGTTCTATTTTAACATCTTCAGTTTTCAAATAATGAAACAGGCAGGATTCAGCAGTTCCTTTTGTTAAAGAATTCTTACAAGTTTATCTATGTCAGCATTTCTGATAGCTATTTTTGCGTAGCAGCATGTAGATTTTAATTATTTTTTCTTTATCACTATACTGTATTAATAAAGTCTGAGAAAGTTTCCATGTCATAGATATTTAATTATATGCATTGTTCTTATTTCAATATAGTTGATTTTCATCGGCAATAATTTGATGTCACATTGTTTGTTTCTAAACTAAACCCTAAATAAACTGTTTTATTTCTAACAGTTATTTCAAAGAAATGTCACGTAAGTTTGAATCAAAGCTTATACCCCTAATAACCATCAATTTAAAACACAATGTTTTAGCACCTGACGTTAGTCCGATTTGTTTGATTCACAATTTTGTATAAAGGGCTACCTGCAGATAGCCATCTCTTATTTTGAGCTGGTAGACTGGAAATCTAACAGAAATCAACACCCACCGCCAAACAAACTCTTGTTGTAGTTGTTCTTTATTGAATATTTGCACAAAACTACTCAAAGGATCTCTGAGTTTGCTATCTTTAATTTAGAAGCGATAGGCTAGAGGGAAAACAGCTAGTCATCACCATCCTCCGCCAATTCTTGGATTAGTATTTTACCAACGAATACTAGGATTGACCATCACATTATAACGCCCCTGCGTCGGAAAGGGTGAGCATGTTTGATGAAGAGATTCAAACCCGAAATGCACAGATTACGAGACAAATGTTCTAACCACGAGGCCATGCCAGGCTCATGCTGTGCAACAAAAAGTTTTAAAATCGACACAGGACATAAATTACTGACATTTCAAGAGGAAGCAGCAAAAAAAAGAAGTGTCTCAAATTACTAAGGAAAAACGTTTTTATGTTCTTTTATCGTTTTAGTTTGTTTTTGAATTTCGCACAAAGCTACTCGAGGGCTATCTGTGCTAGCCGTCCATAATTGAGCAGTGTAAGACTAGATGAAAAGCAGCTAGTCATCACCACCCACCGAACTCTTGGGCTACTCTTTTACCAACGAATAGTGGGATTGACCCTCACATTATAACGCCCTCACAGCTGAAAGGGCGAGCATGTTTGGCGCAACGGGGATGCGAATCCGCGACCCTCAGATTACGAGTCGCACGCCTTGACCCACCTAGCCATCCCGGGCCCTTTATCGTTTTAGACTCTTTCGTGTTATTTTTAGAGAATTTCTATCACATCTTTATTGTACTTCTTTAAAATATTTATTTTTAATAGAGATTCGAATAAACTGATTTTTAGTAATTTAAAACTATTTAAATATTTGTATTGGGTTTTAACACTTCAAAAAGATATTTCTTCAGTGATGATTGAAAATTACTCGATTTTCTCTTTTGCTGATGCATCCAGTTTAGTGAATCTTAAACTCCTCAAGCTAGTTGATCACCGTATTTTTAAGTTTTTTTTTTCTGGACCTAGACCTAATTGAAAATTATGAAAAAATATAAACCAAAAATTAATAAATGTAATACTTGCCTAAGGCCTGGCATGGCCAAGCGCGTTAAGGCGTGCGCTCGTAATCTGAGGGTCGCGCTAAACATTCTCGTCCTCCCAGCCGTGGGGGTGTATAATGTTACGGTCAATCCCACTATTCGTTGGTAAAAGAGTAGCCCAACAGTTGGCGGTGGGTGGTGATGACTAGCTACCTTCCCTCTAGTCTTACACTGCTAAATTAGGGACGGCTAGCACAGATAGCCCTCGAGTAGCTTTGTGCGAAATTCCAAAACAAACAAACAAACAATACTTGCCTATTACTGGGAAGAATGTGATTTGTTTTCTGGTAAGTTTGAAGGATGATACCAGCCTAGACCAGTGTTTATTTTAAAATGACACCACACGTGAGAATACAGTTCCACACAAAGTACGAAGTTTTAAAAGGTATTAGAGGTTTTAAAACAGTGTCAGATAATGACTTCTACTATTCTCTAGCTTTAAACCACAAACCTGTTAAAGAATTTTCCTGACGTACGCGGAAATATAAAACTGGATTTATTACGATCTTTGTATATTGTTTTTACATTAATATTTACGAATACCTCCGACATCATTACCTTCTACTATCAGTGGTGCATGTACAACAGTTTGGAAAAATCTCTGTTTTAATTTTTACTGTTAGTTTTTACTTAAATAAATATAAGAATATCTTTACTCTCGTTTCTGCATTTTGCAAACAACTTAAATATTTTTACATTGAAATTTTATACCCACACACAACACAGCGATTCTTCTAAGCCTCATTATCCTTTTATTTATTTTCACTGTTTGCTTTCTAAAGCTTAATAATTAAATAATGAAGTACAGCTCTTTTGGGTTGTTATTAAATATTAAACATTTCTTTACCTACTTTCCTTCTCAGTTTAAAACTTCAAGATAAAGAAGATATTTACAAAAGACAGAGTTTTTCTCACACGAGAATCCAGTTTTTATAGCTAAGACTGAGAAATGAAAAACTTGAAAACACGGTGCACCTTAACTATATTATTTTGGCGCCCTCTAGGTATTGAAAATTTGGACAGTGGTGTTGGTATCTATGCGCCTGACGCCGAATCCTACACAACCTTTGGTCCTCTCTTCGATCTCATCATTGACGACTACCATGGTGGATTCAAAGCTACGGATAAACACCCTCCCAAGGAATGGGGTGACATCAATACGTTGGTAGATCTCGACCCTACAGGAGATTTCATCATCTCCACCAGAGTACGCTGTGGTCGCAGTCTTCAAGGGTACCCATTTAACCCTTGCTTGACTGAACAGGTATGTAATATTATTTGAGGAATGTTTAATAACTGTTAAATAAATAAATAATTATTTTAAATGAATAACCATTAACTTAATTTCGAAAATAAACACATAATTCATCAAAAATATTTTATAAACTCAATTTTGGTCTGTTTAGTAGTTATTATAAACTGTATTTCATTAACAAATTAGTTTATATAATATTCAGGTATAACTTTATTACTGCATAATGTTGAATAACGTTTTCGTGGTTCATCTGTAAATGTACGTGCCTCCAACGCTAAAAATCTGGTTTGGATACCCGTGATGGGCAAAAAATAATAGTCCATTTTGTACCTTTGCGCTTGACAACAAATCAAATAACCCTTTGACTTGAATTATTTTCAACTTATTCTCTTTAAACTCTGAAGAGGGTGAGTTTTAACACTTTCAAAAGCACGTGCTATTTTCCCTCGAATTATTGTTTACTGTCCCAATACGTTTTCCAGCAAGCAATCTAGAAAGCGTAACACTGTTAACGATAATTCACTACTGTATTTTATATTTGTTGTTTAGTTATTAATGAATTGGAATTTACTTTATCCTATTTTACTTGACAGTTTGTTTGCCTTTATACAGCACTGATTAAATAATTTGTTTACTTTATACAGCACTAATTAAATAGTTTGTTTACTTTATACAGCATTGATTAAATAGTTTGTTTACCTTTATACAGCACTGATTAAATAGTTTGTTTACCTTTATACAGCACTGATTAAATAGTTTGTTTACCTTTATACAGCACTAATTAAATAGTTTGTTTACCTTTATATAGCACTGATTAAATAGTTTGTTTACCTTTATGCAGCACTGATTAAATAGTTTGTTTACCTTTATACAGCACTGATTAAATAGTTTGTTTACCTTTATACAGCACTAATTAAATAGTTTGTTTACCTTTATGCAGCACTAATTAAATAGTTTGTTTACCTTTATGCAGCACTGATTAGATAGTTTGTTTACCTTTATACAGCACTGATTAAATAGTTTGTTTACCTTTATACAGCACTGATTAAATAGTTTGTTTACCTTTATACAGCACTGATTAAATAGTTTGTTTACCTTTATACAGCACTAATTAAATAGTTTGTTTACCTTTATATAGCACTGATTAAATAGTTTGTTTACCTTTATACAGCACTGATTAAATAGTTTGTTTACCTTTATGCAGCACTGATTAAATAGTTTGTTTACCTTTATGCAGCACTGATTAGATAGTTTGTTTACCTTTATACAGCACTGATTAAATAGTTTGTTTACCTTTATGCAGCACTGATTAGATAGTTTGTTTACCTTTATACAGCACTGATTAAATAGTTTGTTTACCTTTATGCAGCACTAATTAAATAGTTTGTTTACCTTTATACAGCACTAATTAAATAGTTTGTTTACCTTTATGCAGCACTGATTAGATAGTTTGTTTACCTTTATACAGCACTGATTAAATAGTTTGTTTACCTTTATGCAGCACTAATTAAATAGTTTGTTTACCTTTATACAGCACTAATTAAATAGTTTGTTTACCTTTATGCAGCACTGATTAAATAGTTTGTTTACCTTTATATAGCACTGATTAAATAGTTTGTTTACCTTTATACAGCACTGATTAAATAGTTTGTTTACCTTTATACAGCACTGATTAAATAGTTTGTTTACCTTTATACAGCACTGATTAAATAGTTTGTTTACCTTTATACAGCACTGATTAAATAGTTTGTTTACCTTTATACAGCACTGATTAAATAGTTTGTTTACCTTTATGCAGCACTGATTAAATAGTTTGTTTACCTTTATACAGCACTGATTAAATAGTTTGTTTACCTTTATACAGCACTGATTAAATAGTTTGTTTACCTTTATACAGCACTGATTAAATAGTTTGTTTACCTTTATACAGCACTGATTAAATAGTTTGTTTACCTTTATACAGCACTAATTAAATAGTTTGTTTACCTTTATGCAGCACTAATTAAATAGTTTGTTTACCTTTATGCAGCACTGATTAGATAGTTTGTTTACCTTTATACAGCACTGATTAAATAGTTTGTTTACCTTTATGCAGCACTAATTAAATAGTTTGTTTACCTTTATACAGCACTGATTAAATAGTTTGTTTACCTTTATACAGCACTAATTAAATAGTTTGTTTACCTTTATATAGCACTGATTAAATAGTTTGTTTACCTTTATGCAGCACTGATTAAATAGTTTGTTTACCTTTATACAGCACTGATTAAATAGTTTGTTTACCTTTATACAGCACTAATTAAATAGTTTGTTTACCTTTATGCAGCACTAATTAAATAGTTTGTTTACCTTTATGCAGCACTGATTAGATAGTTTGTTTACCTTTATACAGCACTGATTAAATAGTTTGTTTACCTTTATACAGCACTGATTAAATAGTTTGTTTACCTTTATACAGCACTAATTAAATAGTTTGTTTACCTTTATATAGCACTGATTAAATAGTTTGTTTACCTTTATACAGCACTGATTAAATAGTTTGTTTACCTTTATGCAGCACTGATTAAATAGTTTGTTTACCTTTATACAGCACTGATTAAATAGTTTGTTTACCTTTATACAGCACTGATTAAATAGTTTGTTTACCTTTATGCAGCACTGATTAAATAGTTTGTTTACCTTTATACAGCACTGATTAAATAGTTTGTTTACCTTTATACAGCACTGATTAAATAGTTTGTTTACCTTTATACAGCACTGATTAAATAGTTTGTTTACCTTTATACAGCACTGATTAAATAGTTTGTTTACCTTTATACAGCACTAATTAAATAGTTTGTTTACCTTTATGCAGCACTAATTAAATAGTTTGTTTACCTTTATGCAGCACTGATTAGATAGTTTGTTTACCTTTATACAGCACTGATTAAATAGTTTGTTTACCTTTATGCAGCACTAATTAAATAGTTTGTTTACCTTTATACAGCACTGATTAAATAGTTTGTTTACCTTTATACAGCACTAATTAAATAGTTTGTTTACCTTTATATAGCACTGATTAAATAGTTTGTTTACCTTTATGCAGCACTGATTAAATAGTTTGTTTACCTTTATACAGCACTGATTAAATAGTTTGTTTACCTTTATACAGCACTAATTAAATAGTTTGTTTACCTTTATGCAGCACTAATTAAATAGTTTGTTTACCTTTATGCAGCACTGATTAGATAGTTTGTTTACCTTTATACAGCACTGATTAAATAGTTTGTTTACCTTTATACAGCACTGATTAAATAGTTTGTTTACCTTTATACAGCACTAATTAAATAGTTTGTTTACCTTTATATAGCACTGATTAAATAGTTTGTTTACCTTTATACAGCACTGATTAAATAGTTTGTTTACCTTTATGCAGCACTGATTAAATAGTTTGTTTACCTTTATGCAGCACTGATTAGATAGTTTGTTTACCTTTATACAGCACTGATTAAATAGTTTGTTTACCTTTATACAGCACTGATTAAATAGTTTGTTTACCTTTATACAGCACTGATTAAATAGTTTGTTTACCTTTATACAGCACTAATTAAATAGTTTGTTTACCTTTATGCAGCACTAATTAAATAGTTTGTTTACCTTTATGCAGCACTAATTAAATAGTTTGTTTACCTTTATATAGCACTGATTAAATAGTTTGTTTACCTTTATACAGCACTGATTAAATAGTTTGTTTACCTTTATGCAGCACTGATTAAATAGTTTGTTTACCTTTATACAGCACTAATTAAATAGTTTGTTTACCTTTATACAGCACTAATTAAATAGTTTGTTTACCTTTATACAGCACTGATTAAATAGTTTGTTTACCTTTATGCAGCACTGATTAAATAGTTTGTTTACCTTTATACAGCACTAATTAAATAGTTTGTTTACCTTTATACATCGCTGATTAAGCCGTTTTGATCCTCACTTCTTTGCATTCTCCTCTTACTTAGAATGATAATCTGGCGTAAAATAATAATAATAAATAACTAGATAAAGTAACTTGGAAGAATTTGTTCAGTTTGTGCATGTTCTAAATTATTGTTACGAGTAGTACGAACAATCTGGTACATAGTTGCACAAACTGAGCAAATTCATCCATTTTAAGTAATGTGTTCCAAAAATTATTCAAACTTAATTAAAATGCTTGTAAAACATTGAGAAGACAGCCAATATTTTTAACTCGCATTATTAAACGAGATTGAATATGTTTATAAATTTGTTTATGTTGATTAAGTTCAGCAACTAGTCTTCTAAAAAGATAGAAAGAAGAAGTAGAGAAAAAAAACATTCGAACTGTGAAGTAACTATCGAAAAAAAATCTCTCGACAATCGCTTTTATTTTTTCTCAGCAATATAAAGAAATGGAACAAAAAGTGATTTCCACGTTGAGTAGCATGGAGGGAGAACTTAAAGGAACATACTACCCCCTCACAGGAATGGATAAGGCCACTCAGCAGAAACTCATCGACGACCACTTTCTATTCAAGGAGGGAGACAGGTAAATGTGTTTTGTGTTGTTTTTTATAGCAAAGCCACATCAGACTATCTGCTAAAACCACTGAGGGAATTCAAACTCTTTAGTAAACCCATAGATTTACCGCTGTACCAGCGGAGGACAGGTAAATGTGTTAAGGTTATTTTTAGGATTATTGCGTGAAGCTACACAAAAGACTATCCGCCCCTAATTCTTCCGCAATTTTCAGTTTATATACTAGAGAGATCAAGTAATCAAACGTTCATACCTCAAGCGCCCGAGCTAATCATTTTTAACGAAAATACAGAACTTGGCTTTCACTTTTGTAGCGCATTCGTAACTCCTAAGTGCTACAATGGGCAATGAGACATAAATGCTCGGATTTACCGTCCAGCCACAATAACCATTAAATCACTCTCGGCACGTTGTTAATGAGAAAAAAAAAATGATTGACTGTGGTCATTTGTGCGTTATAATAGTAAGTGTCAGATCCCATTTTTTTTATTAGAATAGCGCAAGAATATGGTGGCAAATGCATTTTAATAGTTGCTTTCTCTCTCTCTCATCAATTCAAAATCAAGGACGGTTAGCACAAAGTCCTTGTATGGCTTTGTGAGAATGTCTAAATCAAATCGGGTGAACATAAATAAAAACCTGTAAAGAAACAAAGAGCAGATAATAAACTTGCTACCATTATAATGAAACTAATTTATTTATTTTTTCAAGGTTTCTCCAAACAGCCAATGCTTGCAGATACTGGCCAACAGGACGTGGCATCTTTCACAATGATGCTAAAACTTTCCTGGTCTGGGTGAATGAAGAAGATCACCTCAGAATCATCTCCATGCAGAAAGGAGGAGATCTGAAAACGGTGTACAACCGACTAGTTACTGTAAGTTGACTATTTAATGTGGAGATCTGAAAACGGTGTATATCCGGTAAGTTATTGTAGTTTGGCTGTTTAATGTGGATATCTCAAAACGGTTTAAAACTGACTAGTTACTATAAGTTGGCTGTTTAATGTGAAGATCTCAAAACGGTGTACAACCGGCTAGTTACTGTAACTTGGCTGTTTAATGTGAAGATCTCAAAACGGTGTACAACCGGCTAGTTACTGTAACTTGGCTGTTTAATGTGGGGAACTGAAAACGGTGTACAACTAACTACTTAGTGTGAATTAACTATTTAATTTGGAGATCTCAAAACAATGTACAACCGTCTAATTATTTTAAATTAACGGTTTAATGTGTAGAGAATATAATGGCTCCCAAATAATTTTGTTTTGTTATTTTTTTACAAACTTTAGCACATTATTCTACATTGTATCACTCTCTAGCTTAAGTTTATCCAGTATTTATTTTTTTATTGGTACTATTAAAGTCACTTTGTTCACAAGCGGGTCGTCTGTAAGTTTGCAGATTTACAACGATAGATGAGGACTTGATTACCCCTTTATGGAGATAATGCAGATAACACAATATGTAGCTTTTAATTTAGTTCAGTCTCCTGTTCCATAATTCTCAACTTATTACGTAATAGTGTATAATTGGTTATATTCTGTTACATAACTTTTTGTCAGTAGCACACAAAAGCAAAATTCAAAGTTTTCATAACTCAACAACATTTGAGTGTTTAGGTTGGTCGACTCACAACCTGCGGTTTGCAAATTAAAATACCCTTTTTATATATGCTCGTCTTTCCAGCCGTGGGAGCATTATAAAGTTACAAGGAATCTCACTACTCTTTAGTAAAAAGAGTAGCGCAAATTTCGGCGATAGGTAGTGTAAACTAGCTGTCTTCTTTCAGGTTTATGACTTCAAAATTATGGATGGCGAACAAATATAGTTCCAGAGCAGTTTTGCTCAAAATTCTACAAATAAACGGAAAGACAAGTTATAACGGTATTTTAACCTATAGCTGGCTAAATCCGTATTTATGGCTACTCAAAATCATTTTGCGTGAAATAATTTACTCGACATAAGTTCAGTAAAATCATTTTGAGATTATATCATTCTAAACGAGAAGCTTACTGTTTAAATTAAATTACTTTGTTTGGTGTAACAGTACATTAGATTAACTTCCTCTGCTGTAATGTACAGGTTTATTAACTATTCCTTTATTGGGAGTCCATTGTTTTATCACTTGAACTGTTACAGTTTTTCACTTCTTCCACACTGATTAAACAATATAACAAGCCCCGTCACACTAAACATGTTTGCCCTTTCAGCTGTAAGGGCGTTATAATATGACGGTCAGTCCCACTATTCGTTGTTAAAATAGTAGCCCAAGAGTTCACGGTAGTTGGTGATGACTAGCTCCCTTCTCTCTAATCTTACACTGCTAAATTAGGGACGGCTATCGCAGATAGTCCTCGTGTAGCCTTGCGCGAAATTCAAAACAAACAAGCAAACCATATTATAACACTTTGAGCCACCCAGTGGCAAAGTGATATATCTGCAAACTTTCACACACAAAACCGGGTTTCGATACCTGTGGTGGGCAGAGAACAGATAGCCCATTGTGTAGCTTTGTTTTTAATTCTAAACAAATAAAATAATGCTTTGATTTCCATCACGCACAGGCTGTGAACACTATTGAATCCAAGCTTCCGTTTTCTCATGATGACCGTTTTGGTTTCCTGACCTTCTGCCCAACCAATCTGGGTACAACCATGAGAGCCAGTGTCCACATCAAGCTACCCAAACTGGCCAGAGATCGTAAGGTTTTGGAGGGCATTGCAGCCAAATTCAATTTACAAGTTCGGGGTAAGTTGTTAGATCAATTTAAGTTTAAAATGATGAAAACTTCTCTATTGAAAGTTTTTGGATAGGCAATGAAGCCATGTGAACCTTTTTTCATTAATAATAGTATACTATTTCTTAAATGTGAATTTTACAGAAAAAAGTAAACTTTGCAGTCAAAAGAACTACTCATACTGATTAATTTTGCAGGTTTCCATTTTTTATAAAAAATATGTGCTAATAAATGAAACATAGAATCTGGTGTGGAAAGAAACCTTTCCAAGCGGCAATTCGAACGTTTTAGTTTTTACGTTTGCCGCTAGGAAAAGTACTGTGACGTAATAGTTGCTAAACAAACAGCCAAAGCCAACGCGTTGAATGTAAATAAACATGGCCAGTGCATACGGAGAATCAGAGGCAGAGTCTGTTTTGACTTTGTGTTCTGAACAGTGTCCAGTAGTGCCATATCAATTCGAACTTACTCTGAACGAACCTAAAACAATTACTTTTGACACAGATCTGACAAGTTCTAGTGATGAGGACAGTTACACGAGTGAGAGTAACGGAACTGTGAGTAATACTGATAGCGCCTAGGCCGGTTACGAGTCGGTCATACCTCAAGTGGAAGAATGGTAAGCCATGACAACAAATATGGTATGTCAGTGATGTCGAGAAACCCACTTGTTGAGAATTTTATATGCAAAGACGGCTCGTTTTGGGTTCAGAAAATATTCTATTTAAAATATTTTCTGAACCTAAAACGAGCCGTCTTTGCATATAAAAAAAATATGGTATGTATTATTTCACGTGCAATTTTAAGCATCTCGAAATCTGTCTGGTGTTTATAAATTATTGGTATCACAGACTGAGTTTTATTTGTTTATGCTTTGCCGATTATGATAACTAATACTCGGCCCTTCCACAATCATTGTTCCGGGTATTTATGACTCGTAACAAAATAAATTTCAATTATACTTCATAATTCTGTCTATAAAATCAAACTAGATGTAGCAGTCTGAATAGTTAATTTATTTTGAAATGTTAAATTTGAAAAATGGAATTCTTCAAACTTTTCCATATTTAAACATGATACAAAAACATCTACAGAATGATCTACGAGCCTTTAAACTTGGAATATACTCTATTTGGGATTGATTTGTCCACTGTCTAGACTAAGAAATCAATATTTTACTGACTATTAGGCGCCATAAATGCAAAACACGCTCCTGAATGTGAAATATGTTTGTCTAGTTACATTCTTCAAAAACTTGTACTTTTTGAATTATTATATTATACTAGTTATTGTTTATCGCTTTATACTGCACACATACCTTGAAGTTGTTTTTTCGTGATGGCAAGGGATGGCTTCAGAGGGGTGAAACTTGTACGCTGCAGGCTGAAATCAGTCCTCAGCTCTACACGAGTGTTATGTATAAAGCGTTTGGAATACCATGTTGTTGTTTATATTATTGTTTCGAAGTTCAAACCAATAAAATATGTTGTTATTCATGTAGAAATTTCTAGAATTAGGTAGATCGATCATTTGTCTATAAATAGAATGTATTTTGGCCTGGTGTCTATACGAGCCTCGTGCAAAAACAGGCATGCGCAGATTACTCTGGAATTCTGGGAAGTTACGCGATTGTTCGAGAACACAGTAGGCCTACTAGTATATAAACAGACGGCAATGCGAGGAGAGTCAGTCAGTCATTCGTTTTCATTCGATTCAAGAGATGTTGTCGTCGTTTGAGAATTTTTCAACGTTTGCTGTGTGTTTATTCAACTTGGATTTGTGACTGGAGTTAGATCTACAAAAGCTGTGATTTTATTTCGTCAATCTTTACGATTCATTCGAATTACTGGTTATACTGAAGGTCAACACATATAGGACTGCTTAAGGGAGACCGGGGCAAGTTGGAAAACGACATATTTGAGACATTCATCAAAAACATCGTAAAAAGAACTTCGTCAAATTTATTGGACTGTGAATTGTTTCTGGACTTCTCCATTCAAACTTCGAAATTTCTTCGTGGGACCAAATTCACCCCCTAGACTGGAATTTTGGATTTCTGAACTGGACTTTTAGACTTTCATTCTGGATCATTATATTGGATACAGACCAGTAACATTTGTATTGTAATTAATTTTGAAGGTTGAAACTGAATACCTGTCATTGTTATTATGTAATTTATTTTATATCTGTCGCATATATAATAGTTTGTTGTAATAAATTATATAAGCTGCTATCTGTGTCTTTCTGTTGCGTTCAGTCCATATAAAAAACGTAACAACGAGGAAAAATGGTGGGGACGATCTTGTCCACTGCCGATGGTTTTTTCAGTCTCAACCTGCCTAACTTGAAACCCACGGAATCCAAAACAGTGGGAACCTACACAAAACATGAGTGTTCAAAGTGATCTTGACAAAGCTTTGAATGGTGTGAAGGAGTCCAGTTCTTCCTATTGACCATCCGCGTCCACTGTCGCCACCTTGCTGGTTCCTTTTCCTTGCACGGAAACGAAAAGAAGCTTCTGCCTGATGCCCCATCGTTTTTACAACCATAAGCAACGCAGTAAACCATGTTATCATAAAACAAACATAAAGAAGCAATATCAAGACAAAATATAGTCTCCCAAAGTATGTAATCCGAGAAAACCACCGATATATTTAGATAAAACACCAACACTGAAAGGATCAAAATGTTCGGCGTGCAACGAAGCTTGTTTGGCAACTATTACGTCATAGTTGTAAAACGTCATGAAAACAGCCGAACGACCGAAAGGAACTTGAGTTCGATGATCCGCATATTTTGTTTCATTTTTTATTCAAAAGCTAAAGTGTTTAAAAACATGGCAACCACACAGGAATTACACCTAACCAACATACAGTTTCTAAGGCAATTACTAAATTTGTTGAAAATTCACCTTTAACAGTCCCTGTGAAATTTCAGTTAAATTGACAATTTCACATGAGAACGTGAACAAATGCATTTGTAAAAGTTGTAATTGTTAAAAAATATATATTCATATTTATATCTCAATGAAAGAGAAGAATAAGACAGTTTTTGTTTTGTTTTTCATATTGAATCCCTCCAGTGGCTCAGTAGTAAGTATGAAGACATAAAAATTGAGTTTCGATATCCGTCGTTGACACAGAACAGATAGCCCATTATATAGCTTTGTGCTAAACAACAAATAGACACACAAAAACCTATATAAAACTCAAATATGGCAGTATACAAAGAAAATTATAAAAATAAATTCGTTAATGAAAATACTAATTCAACTACAATTTGATATTTATATTATAGGTGTCTTTTTAAGCAAAGAACTATTTTTATCATTGACTTAAGTTCTTCCATGCTTCATTGCTGGTTAGACTATTTTACTTAAAACTTGTTTAATTCGAGAGCAGCCATGTAAAGGAGATGATTAGATTTTGGTGCTTTGTATGAATTTTCGAGCAGTATCTTATGACGAAATGTTGATGAAGTTTCATTTTGTGTCTAACAAAAACAAACCTCGGTGCGTAACGTAATCATGTCATAAATGAATCCTCTTTTTAATTTAGGCACCCGTGGTGAGCACACTGAAAGTGAGGGTGGAGTTTACGATATTTCTAACAAGCGACGTTTAGGACTCTCCGAGTACCAAGCAGTTCGGGAAATGCAAGATGGAATCCAGGAGATGATCAAAATGGAAAAAGCTGCTTCTTAAATACAACAGGAAAGAAACCTTGACAGTACATCGACACTTACAAATTTTAACTATCCTTACTAAAATAGTATGGAGGTCACTTCCTATCCTGCTGCAGAAGCTATTTTGAAAATAAATATCCATATTTATTTATTTTAAAAACAATCTAAATAACTATTTGTAAATATATGTAAATTTCTTAATGTGAGTTTTAAAAATGCAAAAGTTTCTTTTTCTTCTTTGTAAAGTTTATCTATTTAGTTTAATACGTTTTCTGAAAAGTGTTCTTTGTATCAAAATATACCATAACAGCTTTTCAGAAAACAAAAATCCAAAACTAAGCAAGTTAGTCAACTAGATGGCGCTACTAAAGCATCACATTACCCACCTTGCTCATACATAACCCTTTTCCAGAGAAAATAAATGTTGAATCTGAAAACTCCTGCTAAGCTTCCTTTATTTTTCTTTTTACACAGCTTTACAGGATGATCGTCACAAATAAATTTTTATTACATATAATTATAATTCCAGAAATAAATTTACTTCAACAGACAAGTGTTTTCTTGAACCTGTTCTAAACATGACACCATTATGGTTTTCCTAAGTCTCACTTCCGAACAATATCACATGCCCAAGCCTGAATGTCCAATTTTACTTAAAACCGCAGTATTCATTGTAACAAGCTTTTACATAGGACGGTAGGATCAATTTTAGATTACATTTTTCAACACACACCCCTCCATAAATCTCTAATGAAAACACACACGTCGGATTTTAATACTAATTTTAAGCATGTCAAAGACAGTAAAGTAAATGTGAATCTCGTCTGGAGACTTAGAGAATTTGCAAACGAATGATTTCCACTTCAGCCTCTTACAAGAAAAGTGACATTAATATCGAGGTGTGACTGGAATTTTCTAGACTTTCGTTGACTCCAAGTCCTTCTGCATTACATTGGACTAAGAGTTACGTTCAGTCGCAATGACTTTCATTGGAATCAGAATTTTTTCTTCAGTAATCATAGCTTTTATCGTAATGCTGAGAACGTTGCTCATGACTCGCTTTGTGTATGGATTCGTAGTCCTTTGAAATAAGTTCTGTTTCCACAAAGAATATTCAAATACTCCATGCCTGGACTACTTTGTTTAACAGTCTTGCTGTATGAATATTTCTCTTTCAAAAGCACTGTGAGAATTTTCTAACCCTGAGGTTAACTGTGTTATACTTTCGAATGGTCAGTAATTAATTCTCAACCAACTACATAGGAGCTAAATATGTCTCCTTCCCACAACTCGCAGCTTTGTCAACTCTTATCGACATGAGCCCTTTAAAGCTAGTCCTACTGAAGAAGGAAAGATTTATTGGGATGTCTTTTTGACGATAAAATATATGTTTTGAATTTTCTTTTAGCAAAGCCACATCGAGGGAAATCGAACCACTGATTTTAGGGTTGTAAATCCGTGGACTTATCGCTGTACTAGCGGGGGGCTGATTATATGCTAAAAGTTAAATTTCAGTTGCGTTAAACATTTATACTTCACTGTCTTAAAAACGAAAATTAACTTTAGGGTGTTTAAACCACAGAAATTCCTTATTTTTGTTATTTTGCTGATTTTTCATGATTAATAACTTTAACATTCATAACTTGAAGTCTTGAAGTTTGTCGAGCTTTCAAAAAACATACATACAAGTTTATTATAAGTTTTAATATTCAAATTTAATTGTAAAACAATACGTTTATATCTTTCATAAATTTTAGCTATTAATGCTTAACTAAACGTCTCTTTTAATAGTTTATTTTGATGATAACAGAGTACGAAATAACACTAGTACAAAAATTTTGACTTAAGTGATTCATCGGTACCACTTTTAAAGTGTCTATATGTTACATCCTAAATTTGTTTGTGTAATTTTAGCCGTTGTATGGTGGCTCGTAGGAAGGCTCTGAGTTTTTGTCTATTTTATTCATTAAAGTATGAACTTTTAATTCTGTCAACTGATAACTAATTTGAGATCTAATTACAACTTTGGGCTTAAGATGTCAAACTCTTTAAATTTATATATTTCATCACGCTCAAGGTCTCATAGATCAATTTACTCTAACCTAGAAGAGAATTTTAAAAGCCGCCGCTGTTTAGAATTCCCTCGTGTTTTCGTATTGGCCTGGCATGGCTGAGCGCGTAAGGCGTGTGACTCGTAATCCGAGGGTCGCGGGTTCGCGCCCGCGTCGCGCTAAACATGCTCGCCCTCCCAGCCGTGGGGGTGTATAATGTGACGGTCAATCCCACTATTCGTTGGTAAAAGAGTAGCCTAAGAGTTGGCGATGGGTGGTGATGACTAGCTGCCTTCCCTCTAGTCTTACACTGCAAAATTAGGGTCGGCTAGTACAGATAGCCCTTGAGTAGCTTTGTGCAAAATTCAAAAACAAAGTTTTCGTATTCGGTGAATATGAGTAGAAGTTAAATCATGAAAACTGTACAAACATATTCGATATAAGTATATATTATAATAAGAAAGTAGCTTATTGAATTTTGTCGTTTCTCTTTTCCATCCGGGACTCTTAACTTTATAAGCTATAAACATTTAAAGTAGGTAGAAGCTTTATTGATTTGTTAACTCATTAGTTAATGTACGTTATGAATCTCAAACGAAACATATGTAAGTTATCATCATAAAACAGACCCGGGAATTTTCAATTTCTTTATATGGTGTATTGATTTACTTTGAAAACCTGTTTATTTCATAAAGTTGTTCTACTGTGTGTCGGCGGTAAGTTTATGATCTTAAAATACCGAAAAGCGGAGATCGATTCTTTGTGGTGGAGAAAGCACAAGTGTCCTGTTGTGCAACCTTAGGTTAAAACAGGACGGAAGACTTTTCATCACAGTCCGATGCACTTTATGAAAACTTTCACCCACAGTTATGTTTATAACATTTCAAATATCGATTGCTGTAAAACCACATATATAGATTACGTTACAGTGTAATAATAAAAAGATGGTGAATGATTAACTATTACTGACAATAGGGGGTTTATTCAGTAAGTTCACCAAAGCAAAGATGTTTAAACGACTAACAGACTAAGCCGCAACTGCAACAGAAAATCAGTTTCTTATCACTCATATCGGATTTCACAACCGAAACGCTAACATAGGTAGGTTATTAAAAGCCCTTGAAAGAGAAAAATGCGTTTTATCATTGAACTGTCATTATTGTCACATACACACATACAAGGTCTTTAATTTTGATTGTTATCACCCTTTGCAGCCACCTAGTGTACAAAAAGTAAACAATCTTAACCAAAATAATTTTTGATGTTTAATAAGTAAAAATTATACTCTGGCAATCCCTTTTAAAACCACCAAAACCAGTGGTGATAAATCTTGAATGCAAAGAGCGCGCATATCATTTGAAAATTCGAACAGTTATTGGTCACTTACTTACTCAGTCAAATATTTTGTGAAAGTACTTGGTATAATAAAGTTAACACATGTAAAACAGAAGCAAGAATTATCTAACGTAAAACACGAACATCAGTCAACTGATTAAGTACAAGTTAATGAAAATTTGTTCATTTCAGTAAACGTTCACATAATTTCAACAATACACGAACTAGTGAAGGACACGAGTATTCATGTTGACTGACGACTCGTGCCCCCTATTGGCCGCTTCCCCTTGGTGAACTCAGCAAATAACCCAGTGCGGCTTTGCTGTAAGAAAACACATACAAAAGACCTGCATAGGCAAGTGGATTAAGGTGTTCGACTCGTAATCTGAGGGTCGCGGGCTTAAATTCCCCCCCGCACCAAACATGCTACTCTCTTTCAGCCGTGGCAACGTTATAATGCCACGACCAATCCCACTATTCATTGATAAAAGAGGACCTCAAGAGTTGGTAATAGGTGGTTATGACTAGCTCCCTTCCCTCTAATCTTACACAGCTAAATTATGGACGGCTAGCGCAGATAGTCCTTGAGTAGCTTTGCGCGAAATTCAAAAGAAAACAAATACAAACACCCCTATTGAGACAGCGGCGTGTCTGCGGATTCATAAAATTAGAAACCAAGTTTCAATTCTCATGATGGACAGATCATAGACAGCTCATTGTGTAGCTATGTGCTTAATTACGGACAAACAAAGTTATGACTCTGTCTCTTTGCTCTATCGCCTCGGTCATTGTTCTAAATAAACGGTATTCATGTTACGCTAGACCAGTAAAACCTGTAGCAACACAGATAACACAAGCAGACAGTCTCCAAATAAAGAAGGAATCGGCGTAAAACCCGATCAAAAATCAGCCTTAAAAAGATACTGAAAAGTTGTTTTGTTGCCTTAAAAAACACAGAGATAAATCCTGCCACTCTAACAATGGTACAGCAACTAATGAATGTTTTAACAATGGTACAGCAACTAATGAATGTTTTAACAATGATACAGCAACTAATGAATGTATTCTTGTACTTCCAGCAGTTCACACATGCCACTCTAACAATGGTACAGCAACTAATGAATGTATTCTTGTACTTCCAGCAGTTCACACATGCCACTCTAACAATGGTACAGCAACTAATGAATGTATTCTTGTACTTCCAGCAGTTCACACATGCCACTCTAACAACGGTACAGCAACTAATGAATGTATTCTTGTACTTCCAGCTGTTCACACAGCAGAGCTGCAAAAATAACCACAGAAAGTTCCTGTGGGTACACTTGTGAATAAGGCCCAGCATGGCCAGGTGGGTTAAGGTGTGCGACTTGCAATCCGAGGGTCGTGAGTTCGCAACCCCGTCGCGCCAAACAAGCTCGCCCTTTTAGCTGTGGGGGCGTTATAATGTGACGGTCAATCCCACTATTCGTTGGTAAAAGAGTAGCCCAAGAGTTGGCGGTGGGTGGTGATGACTAGCTGCCTTCCCTCTAGTCTTACACTGCTAAATTAGGCACGGCTAGCACAGATAGCCCTCGAGTAGCTTTGTGCGAAATTCCGAAACAAACAAAAAACACTAGTTCGTGAATTAGTGAAATCCAATGAACGTTTGTTGCAATGAACAAATTTCCATAAACTTGTACTTAATCAGCTGACTGATCTTCATGTTTCACATGCTTATTATACCAAATACTTTCGCAAAATATTTGACCGTTTAGCTCCTGTTTAACACCAGTCTAAGTTCCTATGGCAACTCACAGGTTAGCGATCCAAGATGTGAAGCTTAGATTTTGTTTTTTACGTCTCAAGCTCCAAAATTTGAGTGTTGTAAGAATGATGGTTTAGTTTTGGTTTTGAATTTCGCGTAAAACTACACGAGGGCTATCTGCGCTAGCCGTCCCTAATTTAGCAGTGTAAGACTAGAAGGAAGACAGCTTTTACCAACGAATAGTGGGATTGACCGAAACATTATAATGTCCCCACGACTGAAAGGGCGAGCATGTTTGGTGATACAAAGATTCGAACACACGACCCTCAGATTACGAGTCGAGTGCCTTAACCACCTGGCCATGCCAGTATGGCAGTAAAAATACGAAAATTTGTGATAAATGGTGTTGACTCGCTTCCTTTTCTCTCCAGTGATGCACAATTTTTTAATGACTTCTTCTTTCTAAATATGTATTTGGTTGTGACCGCACCTTATGTAACCTAGTTGTGGATCGTCTACCTGTCACTTTTCCTTATTAAGTGCTGTTATCATATAAACAGAAATATTCGTACAACAGTTATTAAAACTTTAAAGTAGTACTTTCCTGTAGTCATGGTTACGTGCCCCCTACCGACTTTCTGCATCCCACTTGATGGGAGGGCACAGTTTGCACACCGTCAGTTCCTATGTTTGCAATTAGCCCTTGAGTATATTTACATGAAATCCAACAGAGTTGTAAACATTATTCGTACGCCCATGGAAGTTAGTAAGAAGTTTACATTATTGCTACATGACACAAAATAACACAATTAAGATACTCGATATTTAAAAAAAAAATGATAAATATATGGATGAATGTTTAGCGCATTGTATTAGTTTAACAAGCAAAGTGACACTATTTTTTGTCGTTAATTCTTTAACGCAATAAATTTCTCTATTGCAACTCTTAGAATATGTTCTAATTATTATTCTTAATAACAGTTGAAAAGTTTATTGTATATAAAAGGTGTAATTAAACTTGCGCTATCATGCTAATGTTTTGAAATTCAAGTGTATATTTATAATTTTATAATTTAATCAAATTGTTGAAAGTCTGAGTATTGTTTTGTTTGTTTTGGAATTTCGCACAAAGCTACTAGAGGGCTATCTGTGCTAGCCGCCCCTAATTTAGCAGTGTAAGACTAAAGGGAAGGCATTCTTTTACTAACGAATAGTGGGATTGACCGTCATATTATACGCCCCCACGGTGGGAGAGCGAGCATGTTTAGCGCGACACGGGCGCGAACCCGCGACCCTCGGATTACGAGTCGCACGCCTTACGCGCTCGGCCATGCCAGGCCATGAAGTCTGAGTATATAATATAAAAAAAACGTTGAAATATCAGAGAAACAATGTTTAACACCGCCAGTCAAAATTTACCGTACCTTCCGACACCATATAACATTTTCTGCAGAGTCTCTAAGATGCTGTTCTGTGGCGCGGGTGACTCAATACACAATTTGTAATAGCACGTGATACCGTGTTGGTATGTTTGTAGTATTATTTGTTTTCACGTGATTTTTCATTTCCTATGATGCACACTTACTCATGACATATGTTTCTAATTTTGTTTTTATATGTATAAAATTATTTACTATTATCCCAATCTAAATAAGATTTTTGTTTCTCTAAGGATTTGATTTTCTAAGCCTAAAGAATTTGTTCGCTTTATCATTTATTTTACTTGTTTTAGACCACCTGGTATGTCCATCGAGAGAATCGAACTCCAGATTTTAGCACTGTAAGTCCGAAAACTTACCTCTTTGGAACGCGTCTGTTCAGCTGCACTTAATGCTATTTTTATGTTATTATATTTGCTAATTTAATATTTGGTCTGTCTTACCATAAAAATGTTATTATTATTATTAGTCACTCAATTCCTTAAGGAACACAGGGCCGCAATCACTGCGGTTTCTGTAACAGGTTTTCAAGTGAGTAGGTTGCTAGCCCACTGCACCTAGCCATCCCTAATTTTGTAGTGTAAGACTATAGGGAAGGCAGCTAGTCATCACCATCCACCGCCAACTCTTGGGCTACTTTTTTACTAACGAATAGTAGGATTGACCGTCACATTATACGTTCCCACGGCTGAAAGGGCAAGCATGTTGAGCGCGACGCGGTCGCGAACTCGCGACTCTCAGATTACGAGTCGCATGCCTTAACGCGCTCGGCCATGCCGGGCCGTAACAAGATTTACAAAAGAAATATTAATATTCGTCAAGTGTGTGTCGATTTGTTCATATGCTCCTTTGATAAAAGGAATCTTTGCGGTTATTGCATGTTGTACATTTTAGCTTGTTTTATTTGTTAGTCAGTTGTGTTCGATAAATTGGACATCTAACATTTCGAGACTTTCATCATATGCTCATTGGGTCTGACTCACTTCAAAACATATTTTTGGATCTTGTCACTAGAGCTTTTAGAACCGCCTACATGACAAGTAGAATGGTTAGAATTAAACAGCAACAACTAAGCAGCACGAGGGCTTTCTGCGCTATACGTCTCTAGTTTAATAGCAAAGGAAGCCAAACCTCTCACCCACTCTCGGGCTCTCCCTTACCAATAAATAGTGGGATTAACCTACACTATATAATGCCCTCACGACTGAAATGACAAGCATGTTTGGTAGGATGGGGATTCAAACCTGCGACCCTCAGATTGCGAGTCGAGCACCCTAACCACCCAACCAACCATAAATGAAACCATTATTCAATCATTCAGCCTTTTTGTGTATGTTAACACACGACAGAAATAAAAACCGACACTGAGACGATTCTCTTTCTCTAGTGAATTCATAAAACAATAATAAATGTTTATTACTGAACAATAATAGCTTAATAACCTTTTTTGAATTTTTACCTACTGTATTTAATCTAATATTTATTTTCAAAGGTATTTTGTTTATTTTTAAAACAAAAACAATTGGTCTCCTTTGCAGTTCGCCAGAACCAGCTGTTAGTACTTTGTTAGAGTCGAACATGTAACTGTAGTCATAAAATATAAGGTGTGCAGTTTCTCTACACTTTACACAATTGGTCATCTGTGCTGTGCTCACAACGGATATCGAAATATGTTTGTTTTTGTATGGCGTTTTAAGCCTTCAGAATTATTGCTAAGTCTCTTTATCTTGTGGAATCTTTATTATTCACACCCACGTGATGATACACGTGTTGGAGTATGCGAGCCAGCCCACGTGAGTGACTATGAATAGCCCGAGGACATGCATATTTTCGTGGAACTGTCGCACTGACGTTTTCTAAGAAATAATTCTCAGATTCGCTAATCTGAATTTTCTATTTCATTTTTAACAAATCAAGATATGTGAACTCTCCCCAACGGTAGTCTTCCAGCTATTTCATCCAATCAAACACAAACCACACATCGATAAACGATCTTTACAGTATTATTCCCAAACAAAAATCAGTTTTGAGTGTTTTCTTTTAACTCCACATATTCCAAACATTTTTGCGAAATGATCAATCAAGTTTTAATTTGTGGTTTACAATGAATTTATTGGTTAAGTAGCACCTGTATTCAGGTACAATGAGCCCCTTCTTTACAGCCCCTTATGTTACCAAAATTGATGAAATATCAGAAAGTCATCTTTTATCATAAAAACTTTCGCTGCATTCTAAACAATAAATACAAAATTTTAAAATGCTATCTTGTTAGAATATACATTTTATTAAATTAAAATTTCAAGTGAGCACATAAAAGGCCTAGCACTGCTAGGTGGTTTGGGCGTTCGACTCGCCGTGGGGGCGTTATATCGTGACGGTTAAATTCCAGTATTAATTAGTAAAAGAGTAGGTAAGGATGTGTGTGAGAGGACTAGCTGCCTTCCTTCTAGTCCTTCCCTTCTAAATGAGGGACGGCTGACGGAAATAGTCCTCGTGTGGCTTTGCCCAAACTTTGTTTGTTTGTTTTTGAATTTCGCACAAAGCTACTCGAAAGCTAGCCTTCCCTAATTTAGCAGTGTAAGCCTAGATGGTAGGCAGCTAGTCATCACCACCCACCGCCAACTCTTGAGCTACTCTTTTACCAAGGAATGGTGGGATTGACTGTAACTTTATAACGCCCCCATGGCTCAAAGGGCGAGCATGTTTGGTGCGACGGGGATGCGAATCCTCGACTCTCAGATTACGAGTCTCACGCCTTAACACGCTTGGCCATGCCTGAACTTCATAAACGAGCATGCTCATAAAAATAAAAAACAAAATGATCAAAATAAAAGGCTGTAGGATCCCTGTGTATAGAACCAAAAACACATTAACATTTCATCAATCAGAGTGTTGGAAAGTAGGCACTAAGCCAATAGCAAAAGAGAAAATTAAAATGGTTCTACAACTCGCAAAATGGGAATAATCTTGGATAAAACACAAGAAATTCTGAAGGTTTAAGGGTGATCAGAAGTGGTGGAAAGAGCACAGACAGGTCTTCATGTAGAATATAAGTTGGGAGTCTTTTCGTTAAGAAACCAATCGAATAGTGGTATTTGACCATCACTCTCATTATGCACACATGGATCCAAGTGCGAAATGTGTTTTATGATGGGGAAACAATAACCGCTAGGCAACACATCGTTATAAGCCCTCAATTCTACCCTTGGGCTACAGAGTGAGATAAAAATAATAAAAATAAACTTTAATAAGTTTTTATTTGTTTGTAATTAAGCACAAAGCTACATAATGGGCTACCTGTGCTCTGCCAACCACGGGTATCGAAACCCGATTTATAGCGATGTGAGTCCGCAGACATGCCGCTGTGCTATCAAAAGGACTTAATAAATTTAAATACATTTAATATTTCCCAAGGATATTTTCCTATGATGAAAGCGTAAACGGGTGAAGTTACATAAGCTATGACTGCATCTCCAAGACTTGAGTCACAGTAGTCACTAATTATTTTCACACATGTACATGATTAAAGATTTTGTTTGTTTGTCTGTTTTTGAATTTCGCACAAAGCTACTCGAGGCCTATCTGTGCTAGCCGTCCCTAATTTACCAGTGTAAGACTAGAGGGAAGGCAGCTAGTCATCACCACCCACCGCCAATTCTTGGGCTACTCTTTTACAAACGAATAGTGGGATTGACAGTCACATTATACGCCCCCACGGCTGGGAGGACGAGCATGTTTGGGGCGACGGAGATACGAATCCGCGACCCTCGGATTACGAGTCGCACGCTTTAACGCGCTTGGCCATGCCGGGCCTATGATCAAAGATAAGCATAATCCGAAAATATATACAATAAATAGCACGTTCAAATAATTAACTTGCTGATACTTCTAAATCAAGTGACCATTAATTGTTTATTTCATTTATTTATTTATTTTTTATTGACAAATTTCATTAGGTCCAACCTTGATGATTTGTGTACGGTTTTCCCTCTTTCACATGGTGGTTACCATAGTGATCGTGTGCTATAATGTTTGAACTTGTGTAGTTAAACTGAGAGTAAATGCAGTAAGAAAACTCGAGAAAAGCTACTCAAGGGCCATCTGCACTAGCCGTCCGTTATTTAGCAGTGTAAAAGAAGAGGGAAGGGTAGTCAACACCACCCACCGCCAATTCTTGGGCTACACTTTTACCAATTAATAGTGGGATTGACAGTCACATTATAACGTCCCCACGGCTGAATGGGCGAGTATGTTTGGTGCGACCGAAATTCGAACCAATTACCATCGGATTACGAGTCAAACGCCTCAACCCACCTGGCCATGCCGCACCAAATAACCTCGTGTATCTCTAAAAACGTTACATGTGAACATTGATATACGTAATGCATCGGATGTCAAAAAAAGGAAAAAAACATTTTTTTATTCTCCACACAATTTCTTTATCGCCTAATGACATCCTTCTTTTGCTTTTTTTTAAATTTTATTCTTACTGATATGTATCTGTGTATACTTGTGAATTAGACATTGAAAATTTCAAAGAATATATTATAGACTCATAGTGTAATGCTTACCTTTCAGTGAGCAAGAGCTAGGACTAGTTTCACAACCAGTTAAGCAACGATTCTTTATGATCCTAAGTGAGCGTTTTGAGTAATGCTTAGAGTACTAAATGACGTAACAGAAGTTTGATTAAGTCTTGGTGACTGTTAGACGGATATGACGACATATCACAACCGTCTAACGAATCTAAGTTGTTAATCGCTTAATTATTAAATATCGACAAAATTTTTATTGCGTTAAAATTAAAGCAATATTATTCTCAACTGTCACTAGATGGCATCTAAACTAGAAATAATCGAAATTAAAAGCACCATTTTTTCTCAACAGTTGTTCTGACAAAAGTTGAAAAGTGGTGGTAAAATGTTTATTGATGAAAATCATTAATCACGAAAACAACTTATTAATTGTTTATCACAGCTTTGTAACTGAACGTAAGGTGGTGTTTTCATGCAACATCCAACTGATGCTTATTTATTTCAAATCACAAAACTATAGCTTGAAGTTCAAGGTATTAACATTTTTATGTGACTACTTCCTTTAGCGGATACGAATCCTATCAAGTGTGTACGTGGCCCACCTTTGTTGATTCTTTCCCACATCAACAACGTCATTCAAAATGTTCATCGGAAAGAGAAAGAAGTAATCACATAGGTTCAGATTTCAGATCTTGTTTAAATGACATGCACTGCTGGCCAAAATCTTAAGGCCAATGAACATAAAGAAAAAATATGCATTTCGCGTTGTTAGACTCAACCACTTATTTGAGTAGAGCTTCAAAATATGAAAATAAGAAAAAGGAAAATAAAAAAGTGTTTTAATATTTAATAGGGAAAATGTGAACACTGAAAAATTAGCCTAAATAACAGCTGGTCAAAAATTTAAGACCATACCAAAAAGAAGTCTTAAACAGAGTAGGAAATGCCCAACAAGAGGTCTCAGTAGTGAGTTGCACGGCCGTCATTGCGAATAACTTCAAACATTCGCTTTGACATGGTCGATATAAGCGCTTGCAGAAGGCTGACTGGAATGTTATTCCAAGTGGTGAAGATGACTTCACGAAGATCATGAACTGTTTGTAATTGACGTCCATTTCTATAGACTTACCTTGCAATCCACCCCAAACATTTTTAATCGGGTTCAGTTCGGGCGAATACGCTGGATGGTTCAAAAGAATCATGTTATTCGCCATGTAACCAGCCGCTGGTTGACGCCCCTGTATAACCTGAAGCTCCATTATTTCACGGAAGGTGAAAGCACCCCAGATCATGATTGAACCTCCTCCACTGTGTCGTGTAGAAAATGTCTTCGGTTGGATATCCTTATCGTGCCAGTAATGTTGAAACCTATCTGGACCATCCAGGTTACATTTTTTTTAATCAGAAAACAAAACCTTCTCCCACTTTTCTACGTCCCCTGTTTGGTGCTTCTCAACAGAGTTAACCGAGCTGTTTTCGTGGTGTGGAAAGAGGATTGGCTTTTGAAGACGTTTACAGTTTTTGAAACCTTTCTCTCGAAGATGCTGTCTCATTATTCTTGTGCTACATTCTGCGTCCATATGGGCCCTAATCTTGTTCGACGATCGGCTGGTGTATTGCCGGACAATCCGTCGAATCCTCCTGCTCAAAGCCGGCGACATTTTCTTCGGCCGACCACTTGAAATTCACGTTCCGTATCCCTCAGGGTCTTTTAAGAAATTTGCAACAGCAGTTTTACTACGCCCAATATCACCAGCGATGGCACGTTTAAAGAGACCTTGCTTTTGCAGCTCGACAATTTTGCCACGTTTAAACTCTATCAACTTTTTAGCCTTTGTTATGTAATGTAACACAGGAGATGTCAGTGGGAGATGTTGGCGACGCTAATGCTTAAACAAAAATGACTAAATTTCGTTATGTGTTTACCGATTAACGCTTTCAGTATGGTCTTAAACCTTTGACTAGCTGGTATTTAGACAAATTTCATAGTGTTCAAATTTTCCCTATTAAATGCTAAAAATGTTTTTATTTTTATTTTCCCTTTCCTTATTTCGATCTTTCGAAGGTCTACATAAATAAGTGGTTGAGTCTAACAACGCAAAATGCATATTTTTCTTTATGTTCATTGGCCTTAAGATTTTGGCCACCAGTGTATAACAGATTTTCTGCTGTAAACATTGGAAATAATAGACATACCAAGTACTAATGGTAAATCTGTTGTCTTTGCTTCGTGTCTGAATACAAAATTAAAGGATATTGTTTTCCACTTGGTCAATGGTATTTGGGTATTTTGCCCTGGAGGGTCAGGTTCACTTTGACCTCTTCCTCCTTCCTGAACGTATTTTCCCTAACTGTTTGTATGTTAGGTCCTTTTCAGGGCAATGTCCATTTATAGTCTCTTATTCACAGTAGTCAAGCTTGCTGGTGGCAATTTATTATTTTTTTTTATCTTATTATTATTTTAAAATACATAAATATGTAAACTATAAATACAGGATTTAAAGTTTATATACAAACATATTTTACTTTAATTTATTTTTTTCTTTATGTTTAATATATATGTTAATTGGGGAGAGGTATTTAGGATTTTCTTCATCGTGTATGAGGTACCTATTTAGTTCGCATAATAAATCATTTTTCATCCAATTTTTGTTAAAATATCTAATTGTAATATTTAGGAGTCTATCTGATATGGTTGGTATGTTCGAGTAATTGTGAATGAATTTAGATGATGTTGCTCTCGGAACTCTGTATGCTGTTGTCAGAAGTGTGTTTTGTATTGTTTGTAGTTTGGTTTTGATTGTTTCATTACATACAGTTACCCATGCTGGAGCTGCATAGTCTATTACTGGTCTAATATAAGTTTTGTATATTTTCAAAATGTTATCTGTAGATGCTCCACTGTGTTTACCAGTTAGACTCCTAACATAGTTTGTTCTTCGCCAAATTTTATTTTTAATTTCATTGACATGATTGATCCAAGTTAATTTTGAATCATAAGTCAGACCTAAAAATTTTGCTGATTGGGCAATCTGGAGCAGAGTGCCATTCATATATATTTCTAGCTGTTGTTTTCTGTGTTTAGTCGATTTCGTAAAGAGTACGAGCTGAGTTTTTGCAGTGTTTATTTTAATTATATATTTTTCACAGTATTCACTAATTCTATTTAATTGTGGTTGTATGTTTGTAGCTGCTATCGTGGGTGTTGCAGCACTTTTCCAGATTGCCACATCATCTGCGAACTGTGATGAGAATCCATGATTTGGATCCTACAATGGCATATTGTTAACATACATGATGAACAGTATATGGCTAACCACCCCTCCCTGTGGGACACCAGCTAGTGGAGTAAAGTATTCGGAAAAAGTTCCTTCTACGTTTACTCTACATTTTCTGTTTTCCAGAAAGTTAGATAACCAGCGAATAATTCCTCGCGGTAGTTCCATTTCATTCATTCGGAACCTTAGACCATCATGCCAAACGGTGTCGAATGCTTTCTCGATATCGAGGAAACAAGCGACTGTACATTCTTTTTTGTTGAAACTATCTATAATGGTTTCGGTTAATCTTATTAAATGGTCTGTCGTTTGTCTAAATTTTCTGAATCCATTCTGTTCTTCTGGTAATTTTGATGTTACCTCCAAGAATGTGGAGAGTCTATTACTTATTATTCTTTCGAGAATTTTGCCAACACAACTGATCAGACTGATTGGTCGGTAGCTATTAGGTTTATTCGCTGGTTTTCCTTCCTTATGGAACATTAAAATATTTGCTACCTTCCAAGAAACTGGAATATATCCTGAGGATAGTGATAAGTTAAATAGAGAATTTAGGTGGTCAAACAATTTCGGAGTGCCCTTTTTTAGGAGAATAGCTTGTATTTCATCTTCTCCTGGCGCTTTGTTTTTGGTGTTTTTTATTGCTTCGAGTATTTCATGAAGGGATATTTCCTTTGTTAGTAATGTGCTTTCATAATCATTGTTAGAACTTGTATTTGTATCAGTTATGTTTACTGGAAATATTGGTTCATATTGATGTTTATTGTTTGCTATGTGATTAGTGACTTTATTGTAGAAGTTTGTATTCATATCTGGATCTGTGTGAGTTTTAAATGTATTTTGGAATTGATCCTTGAAAGCTTCAGCTATTTCTTTATTTGTACGTGCAATGGTGCTATTATGTTCAAGTGGAGGATATTTCTTTGTGTTTGCGTTTTCACTTGTGAATCTTTTAAGATGTGACCAGAATTTTTTTTGGTCAGTTATGTCGTTTAGTTTATTACAGTAATTGTCCCATTTATTTTGTTTTTGTTGTTTTATTTGAGTTCTGATGTGATTTCTAATGTTGTTTATTTGTGTTTTAGTTTCTCTGTTTCTTGTAATCATGTACTGTCTTCTTAGTTGTCTGCGCTTTTTTATTAGGTTGATTATTTCTGTGGTGGGTTTCCATGTGTTGATTGTTGTTTTGTGGTGTTGTTTTGGTATTGTTAACTTGGCTGCTTTCTGAAGGCAATCCGTGATTGTTTGACAATAGTTGTCCATTTCTACATGCGTTATAACTTCTTTAATAATTTTATTAGGTAATAGATTATCTAATTCTTGTTTATAGCATTGCCAATTTGCCTTACTGTAATTAAATTTTTCTTTCCTATATGTTATATTTTTATAGGGGGTGAGATCGAAGACGCAAAAAATTGGGAGATGATCACTATCTACATCTTTTCCCACTTGAAATTTTACTAATTTCTGGCTTAAATTATATGTACACATACACAGATCTAGTATGTCACTAGAGTTAATTGTTTTCCATCATGGTTATTGTTTGTGTGTTTAAATTTCGCACAAAGCTACTCAAAGTCTATCTGCTTTAGCAGTCCCTAACTTATCAGTGTAAGACAAGAGGAAAAGCAGCTAGTCATCACCACCCACCGCCAACTCTTGGGCTACTCTTTTACCAACGAATAGTGGGATTGACCGTAACATTATAATGCCCCCACGGCTGAAAGTTTGTTTGGTGTACGGGGATTCGTACTCTCGGCCCTCAAATTACAAGTCGAACATCTTAACCCACCTGGCTATCCCGGGTTACCTGCTTATTTATTACCAGGTTGTTTGAATTTCATTTTATATAAACAACTTCCGTCTAGTTCAATCTGATGGTTTTATTTTAGTAATATGGAAGTTTATAGAAAGTTTTGATGACTGTTTCTTAATCTTTCTCGCAATCTGTTGGTCGATGTACTGGTTCGAATCCCGTCACCGATCATGCTCATCCTTTAAGCTGTGAGGTATTATAAGTGACAATTTATCCCATTTTTCGTTTTTAAATAGTAACCCAAAAGTTAGCGATGATACTTGTTGACTATTTGTCTCTAGTCTGTTACTTCTACATTAGGGACGGCTAGCGCAGATAGCCCTCGAGTAGCTTTGCGCGAAATTCAAAACAAACAAACAATTAATTTGTTTTAGTTTGATTAAATGATCAAAGCTGGAAAGGAACTTTATCTTTTTACCCTCAATATTTATATCTAAATAAGTTTAAAATCCATCAGAACCTCTGATTTTTCCTACTGTTATTGAGAAAACAAAATTCCCTACTTGTGTTTACGAGACTGGCACTGTTTGCAATTTCATTTTCATCTTATTGCTTTCTCAACAAACAACAATCACCAGGCGAAAAAATACTCACTCTGCCATAATTATTTTCGTAACTTCTAGTCACAATAGTTATAAAGTTCCATCGTAAGACTGGTTTGAACCAATCGAGCTTAAATAATTTTTTTTCTCAAGGCACACGCTCCTCCAGGTGATTCAGCAATAAGTCTACAGGCTTATGATGCTAAAAAACGGATTTCGATACACGCGTTGGGCGGAGCATAGATAACACATTGTGTAGTTTTGTGCTTGAGAAAAGTCAAAGCTCACACCAAGCATACACACCAAAATACAGGATAAAATATACTCGAGAAAGAGGAAAAAACGTGGATATTTTTATTATGTAAAAGTCGAGAGTGAAGTGTCTACATAATGCAATACAAGTGTATTTTAGGTGAAATTCGAGTCAGTTGAGCTACTCTTAGTTTCCTAAACATTATTAATCATTCATTTAATAACTGATCACGTATATTTAGATTTAGTCGTCAATAACTGAAGTACCTAATAGGAACATGTCTAAACATGTACATACTTTCATTGTACTTCATTAGGTAATACTTTCCCCTAGGTGGACTCGGCAGATAGCCCGATGTGGTGTTCATGTGAGAAAACACAGATGATACTTTAGAATTCGCTTCTCGAGATAAATATGTTAGAAACTTCAAGAAAGTATTCCATATTATTAAAGTTTTGAAGAAAAGCGACTTTATAAACAATTCAAACTGAAACACAACTTTATCGTTGGATTTCACTGAAGCATGGGATCTGGCTCGTAACCTGAAGGTCGCGGGTTCGAATCCCCTTCTTACCAAAGAGCAAACATGTTTGGTGCAACTGGAATTCGAACGCGTAACCCTCAGATTACGAGTCAAACGCCTTAAAAATTCTGCGTGTCCTTCCATAGCAGTCGTTCAAACGTGAATTGTTACTACAGCCATTAAATCTTCACTACCAGAAAGTGTTACTATCAACCCATTGTTGAGAAAAACCTGAGGCTAGAAATTTAGCGCAATAATTTAATATCTAAATCAAATGGATAATGTTTGTTTGTCTTTTAGAATTCGGATACTCTCTAAGATTTTCCAGGGAAGTTTTTTTAATGTTTGAAAAGTAAATCTTTACAGTTATTAATAATAGTTTCCGCCTGTAAAATCATATAGTATCAACACCATATCTGCTAAGTCTAGAGCCGATGAGACCTATCTCCATGTACTAAGACACTTCAGTTCTGCTAGGATAAGACATACATAATATACTCTTCATTAAAAGAAACGCAAAAGGCAAAATTTGAGACAAATTGTTAACAAGTTTATTCCGGGTAGTTCTGAATGACATGTGTGAAACTTTGCACATTCACTGCCGAACTTCCAAAGTCTGCAATGACGAAGTCCACGCTCACTAGTTGAAGTTTAACGTTACTCAACGTCAATAACGAGTGTGCTCCCAGTGAGCATCAATAACTGCTTGGCCTCTTCTGCCCATGGAAGCGATGAGATGATGAATCACATCCTGTGGAATGGCTGTCCACGCAGCCTGCAAAACTGCTGCAAACTGAGTTTGCGGTTGAGGTGGACGTGTCGCAGACGTCGGTTCAACTCGTTCCAAAGATGTTCGATGGGGTTTAAATCTGATGATCTGGAGGATCAGGGAAGAACGTTGATGTTGTGGTGTCTCAAAAACAGTGATGAGTCGGGCTGTGTGAGGACTGGCGTTGTCATGTTGAAAAATGTCGTTGACGTTCACCATGATGGGTTGCACATAAGGCCTAAGAATCTCGTCGACGGTTGCATACGGTCTGATCGGAAATCATACGCAGCCCTGGTATGGTTGAGGCAGTAGACGTCGAATAGTGGTCCTGTGCCGAAGGTGACGTAACCGGATGTAACGATCTTGTGCTGGCGTGGTCACACGAGGTCTGCCAGATCGTGGACGGTCACAAGTTGATCCATGTTGTTAGTAACAATTCCATATCCTTGTGATGGTGCTTGGGTGGACATTCACAGCTCTGGCAACATCTGATCGAGATTCGCTTGCTTCCAAGCGACCAATGGCGTTGTTGCGTTGTGCTTCAGTCAGTCTTGGTGTAACTGTATTGCGTGTCAGTGGCTTAACATTGAGCTATGGAAACCGAAAACCCGTCACTTTTATAGGGATTTTTTACATGTTGCACTTGCAGAACATAAAGATCTCTCAAACAAATTTATTTGACACGAATGCGTTTTGGCGAAAAATCCGATTTTTTCCTCCGTTTTCAAAGTGCACAACTTTTATTGTCATTTTGGTCTGACAATCAGTGCACATCACAAACTCTGAGCTTGTAACGTTATTACACATTTTTCTCTTTAAAACAAAACAAATATCCCTTTTGCGTTTCTTTTTTTGAAGAGTATATTTGCTTAGACATTGTTTATATTTGCAAAATACTTGATAATAGCACAACCCCACTAGCAAAAAGACTGTAGACTTAGAATGATAAAAACTGGTGTTCAATACCCGTTACGGGTAGTATTTTGTGTACCTAATTACAAACAAACAGACAATAAGCTGTAATAGAGTAAACTGGTCAGCTGCACTTCTTTTATAAGTTGTATTTATGCCCCAAACGATAGAATAATTAAACGTTCTTTTAAGCATCATTCTATTTATACTTTATTATTATTTTTAATTTTTTTCAATTAAACGTATATTATATGCAAAAAATAATATTCTCACGGAGGAAAAAGTTACAAGTCGGCAATTGGTGATAAACCACAGCGTTCATAAGGAAAGATAATTTAAATTTAATATCAAAAAAATGTAAACTAACCTTCATGAAAGAAAATAGTGAAATTTTCATCAGAAAAACCAAAGAACATAATTATATCCTTGTTCTAGACGTTACAGTACGAAAACATAGGCTGTGATCGATTTAAAAGTGTGGCGGTAAATCATGAGTACGTAAACAAGTTTGTTTTGAATTTTGCACAAAGCTACTCGAGGGCTATCTGTGCTAGCCGTCCCTAATTTAGCAGTGTAAGACTAGAGGGAAGGCAGCTAGTCATTACCACCTACCACCAACTTTTGGGCTACTCGGTTCGTCCCCCCGTCGCGCCAAACATGCTTGCCCTTTCAGCCATGTGGGCGTTATAATGTTACGGTCAATCCCACCATTCGTTGGTAAATGAGTCGCCCAAGAGTTGGCGGTGGGTGGTTATGACTAGCTATCTTCCTTCTAGTCTTACACTGCTAAATTAGGGACGGCTAGCACAGATAGCCCTCGAGTAACTTTGTGCGAAGTTCAAAAAACGAACAAACCTATTTTTTTTAACTTTATTTAGTTTTACCTTAATGAATTTTTACATTTTATAACGATTTTACTTTTATGTGGATTCTGTGTGTGTGTTTTTGTTTTTTGGTTGCTTTTTTACCCGCTGTTTGAAACATAACCAAACAAACAATAAACCAATCAAAGGTCAGAGACGTCATAGCTGTTTTAAACAAGGTGGATTGATTAATACTCTGGGTTATTTCCACTTGATGATTCTTATGTGAATGGTGTTTCCGTTATGTTGAGCTAAAAAAATGTTAGTAATAAACGTGTTTGTAGTTTTCTAGGAAATAACCTGACTGTGATTTACACTTACATTTTTTTATCAGTAACAGGTTAAATAACAGATAGCTTTAACCAGTGAATCAAATATAAGAATCATTTCTAATTACCCAACCTGAGTTTGAGCTCTTTTTTTTAAATTAGAAATCATAGACTGGACCAAAGTATTACAATGTTCTTCATTGTAGCTCACTGATTCATATTTGGACTTTACGGGAAAACGTACAACTGACACTTAGAAATAATATTTGTTATGTCAACATTGCAGCATTATTAGCCGAGGTCAAAGTTTATTAGTGAAATATCATTTAATTAGAATAATTTGTTTGTTTGTATGTTTTTCTAATTTCGCGTAAAGCTACACGAGGGCTATCTGCGCTTACGGTCCCTGATTTAGCAGTGTAAGACTAGATGGAGGCATCTAGTCATCACCACCCACCACCAAGTCAACTTTTGGACTAATCTTTTACTAAGGAATAGTGAGAGGGTTGAACGTTACATTACAACGCCCTCACGGCTGAAAGGGCAAGAATATTTGGTGAGACGGGAATTCGAACCCGCGACCCTCAGATTACGAGTCGAGTGTTTTAACCACCTGGATTAGAATATTCTGGCCAAAAAATGTTTCCAATGTAAAATTCAATTTTACAGATTGTTGTTTACCTAAGTTATCTTTTAACAGAACATGCATACTGAATGCAACGCCAACACTTGAGGTGGGTGTGGTTTCGGGAAATAGCTGAGCTTGTATTATTATTATTCTGACTCCTTTTCTGTACACTGACGTCATAGTTGTCTAAGGATAACGCAATAAGGCTTTAGGCAAAAGACTGTTCTTCTGAGAAACATATGAAACTGGGAAACTCCGTGAAAGATCACGAAAAATATTAAACGACTTTTTGATGACTAAAGGGATATTATAGGGCTGTTTTTGTACGTGTGTGTACATATACATATATATATAATCTTTAAAAGAGAGTTTTTGCAAAATTTTACTAATTATTACTTCACAATGCTGAATACGCAACACAAAAAGATGACTCAACACATACTGCATGGTGTTAACACAAACAGCTGGAATTTTATTTCGAAAATCTTATGATATTATGGAAGCTGTTATGCTTTATGTTTGCAAGCTAGCAGGTTACATCCGCAACTGTAGATGTACTGTAAACAATTATCTGCTATCCTGTGTTATTGTTCGTCTGTGGAAATTAGTGCATGTTTGAAAAAGGAAATGAAAATCTAGAAAAATGATAACGAAAGATATATTTGTATATTTCTTAATTAAAGCACATAACTTAAGAATTCGGTTGTGTTTCTTCGGAATTCGATAAGAGAGATGAATATTTGGATTTCAGAGCAAGTGAAACATTTACTTAACATTGATTGGCCATATTAAGATTAGACTGAATTAAAATGCTGGTGTGTTATCTTATAAACTAATGAAAAGGGATAGCTATGTACGTCATTTAAGAAACATATGTATATATGCATATCATTTCTGTAGACTATATATGGTAAAGTTAGAGATAAAATGATCAGCCAGATTTGAATGTTCACATTGTTTTCAGTTGATGTGTTAGTTATCCTGTGCAATTAGAAATATGTCTGTTGTAAGATTAAATTTTAATAACAATTCTCAACAGATATTTTGGGGGGCACTGAACTACACAATGTACCATCTACGCTCTGTCTACAATAAGGAAATGAATCTTGAATTTAAATGTTGCAAGTGCGTAAATTTACTGCTGACCTACCTGGTAATTTCATGGACTACACTTTAAGTGTGTTTGTCGCTGTTGCTTATCATGAAACTGGACTTTTCTTAGGCTTTTGTTACTTGGACATCGAGTATAAAACGTCAATACTAAAGTTTAATAATTTATTTTGCATGGATTTGCAACTAGTTAAAACGAAACATTTAATGTATGCAAATACGAAAAAATAGTACTTAAAATGCAGAACCTCCCTGGAGAGAAATTAAAGCTATCAAATCTTTGTTAAAAACTTCGAAAACTAAAACTGGGTTACAGAAGTAACCTGTGAAAAAACAAAAAAGAGAGAAAGAAAATGTCCTATGTGACGATTTAACCCTCAACATCTAACGGGAATGAAAGAACGATTGTCTTGTTGCTGTTGTTGTTTTTGAATTAAGCACAAAGCTACACAATGGGCTCTCTGTGCTCTGCCCACCACGGGTATCGAAACCCGGTTTTTAATGCTGTAATTCCGCACATGTATCGCTGAGCCACTGAAGGGGGCGCCTTACCTTGTTTTACAGACTTACATTCAAGCTTTAATTACATTCATTGCCAACGTAACCAAATAAACTTAACATCAAACCTTAATCTATAATTCAAATTTTAATATTATATAAGTTGTTTTTTTTCAGATGAGGGGAATCGCACGCCTGATTTTAGCGTTAGAAATCCACAGACTTATTACTGTACCAGCGTGGGGCATTTCAGCAGGCAGTATTTGTATAAGTTCTTAACATTCACGTCTAGGTATCACATTAATCTTTGTGTTTTCAAACTGTTAATTTTAAAATCTTTTTCTGCATCTTTCTATCTTTTGAGTTTAATACAAATTACAAATTGACATAGCCAGGTAATCTAAGTGTCATGGGTTCGAATCCCCGTCCTACCAAACATACTCGCCCTTTTAGCCGTGGTGGTGTTACAATGTGTCAATCAATCCCACTATTTTTGATAAAAGAGTAACCCGAGAGTTAGCGGTGGGTGGTGATGACTAGCTTTCTTCCCTCTAATCTTATACTACTAAATTATGGACGGCTAGCGCAGATAGCCCGCGTGTGGCTATGCGCGAGATTCAAAACAAACCTAACCTTTGCCAAAACTCAAATTACTTTGAAAATCAGGGTCTCGATTCCTCTCGGTGGGCTTAGCAGATAGCCCGATGTGGCTTTGCTATAAGAAAACACACGTACACACACACACACAAACTGGCATGGCAAAATAATTAGGACGCTCGATTTTTAACATGAGGGTCGTGGGTTCAAATCCCCGTCTCACCAAACATGCTCGCCCTTTCAGCCTTGGGAGCGTTATGATGTGACGGTCACTATTCGTTAGTTATAAATAATCAGAGGTAGCAGTGGCTGGTGATAACTAGCTTCCTTCTCTCTACTCTTACATTGCTAATTTAAGGACGGGTAGTGCAGATAGTCCTCGTGTAGCTTTATCAAACCTTTACGATTCTTGTTCTTCCTCCTAAAGCAGCCTTACAACGCAAAAACTGAGTTTCGATACCCTTGATGGGCAGAGCACAGAGAATCTATTCTGCAGCTCTGTGTTTAACAAGCAAATAATAACCACGTTTCTTGCATCACTAAGATATAAACAAAGAAGTCAACTCCACATGCCACGTCCTTCTATCACACCCTGAATTTGATGTGAAGCTAGTTTATTCACATGACAGAGATTACGTGTCCTCAGTTTCTTCACTTGTTGTTATGATGTTTGGATCGACTAGCTAATTGAACTTTTAAACCTACATTGCTTAGTTAGAATGTTAGTTAAATCAAAATACTTATATGAATATTCTTACAAAAAATAAGATTACAATACTTAGTGTTCTCGACGAGAAAAAGACGAGAGTCTAGATAAGTACTTAATTTATTATTCTTAGGTATATATATTTCTGTTTATTGTTATAAGATAAACGAACAAACGTTAAAATTAGAAATTTATTAGATCAGATAATAAAACGAAAAAGTAAATAAAAATTTGCTTGTGATTCTCTGTCATAGCACGAGCTCTTCCCGAGTCATTATTTTATGACCAAGACATGCTTATAATTGATCACTCGTACTGCTGTGATAAATGGCTCTCAGTGCTGAAAAGGTCTAAGTGTACTTATAAATCAACAGAACGAAATGAACCCAGATTTGAAAAGTCTGTCAGTTTTGACTTTTATAATAAATAGTGTGTAATATCTGTTACAATATATAGTTATTCTAAGAAGAAGGGCCCGGCTTGGCCAGGTGGTTAAGGCACTAGAATTGTAATCCAAGGATCGCGGGTTCGAATCCCTGTCACACCAAACATGCTCTCCCTTTCAGCCGTGGGGGTGTTATAATGTTACAGTCAATCCCACTATTCGTAGGTAAAAGAGTAGCCCAAGAGCTGGCGGTGGGTGGTGATGACTAGCTGCATTTCCTCTAGTCTTACATTGCTAAATTAGGGACGGCTAGCATAGCTGACCCTCGAGTAGTTTTGCGCGAAATTCAAAAACAAAGAAACTAGAAAAAAACAAAAGAGCAATTCAGACATATTTTACATTTTTAAACTTTTCATTTTATCCTACTTTACTAAGTTTCGTATGGCCAATGTTCGGCTAGAGAAAATAACTTATAAAACATAAAGGTTTACTGCAAAAAAATCTTCGACATTCATTTAAGAGGTGCTAAAAATTATACAAATGAAATACAAACACTTTAGATTGAAAAAGTACTTTTATTTTTAACATAAAAATTATCTTCTGCTCAAACTGACCCATTAAAGATTTTGTAAGTTCACAGACAAATCTGCAGTAAAATTACCTTATTAAAGAATCATATTTTTGTGTGAAACAGATTTATAATATTTAATGAAACTTTCCTAATTTTGTGAAGATTTGTTATTTAAATTCAGAGCTATAGAATGTTTAAGTCATTTGTTTTGTGATGATTACAAGGTTTGTCAAAATGTCATTGCTTTTAAGATGTACAACCAAGAGAGAGAGTCAGCCTTCAAATGGAAACCAAGAGAACTGTAGTTGCAAGGTCTATGACTTCTGTATCGATAAAACCAATGACTTATGAAGAAAAGTTGGCAATATGTGGTACACCTAGAATGGTTACCCATTTTTTGAAGATTGATCTGAGTGCAAAGGAAACACAGATGACTAAGAACTATTGCGGCAAAGTGAACCTGGCGTGTGAAAACAGAATGGGTAAACTCTATAAAATTACCTTGATTAAGTTTGCCAGAATAATCCAACCTAAGTCAGAGCTCTCGAGAATACCGAAGAGAGACTGGTAGTGCCATTAACGGATAATGTTTACCAACCAAAGATGCATATCAGGTGATCGAGTAACTGACATATGGCAAAATGGTTGGACCGTGGGGCAGTTGTAAGTCTTTGTTGGGAGATATATTGCATAGACAGCCCTGATTCACAAAGCAGAGTGAAATCAAATAGAACTGATGGATGTGCTGCTGATTGCACCTTGTTATTATGCCGTGATGGATGTGCTGCTGATTGCACCTTGTTATTATGCCGTGATGGATGTGCTGCTGATTGCACCTTGTTATTATGCCGTGATGGATGTGCTGCTGATTGCACCTTGTTATTATGCCGTGATGGATGTGCTGCTGATTGCACCTTGTTATTATGCCGTGATGGATGTGCTGCTGATTGCACCTTGTTATTATGCCGTGATGGATGTGCTGCTGATTGCACCTTGTTATTATGCCGTGATGGATGTGCTGCTGATTGCACCTTGTTATTGCACCGCTATTTGAGAGCCCCTACAATGCTGTGACCACAATATTGAAAACAATTCAGGTGATGCCCAGGAAGTTATACAGGCAAAGAACTAGCCAGAGTCACAGTTTCCTTTAGAGAAAGGCAAGCAGATCCCTTTGTCAAAACCTAAACATACATCAAACATGATTTGAACCATATTCTAATACATTTCATGCAGGTAACTCTGAATTTAGTTACACAATGGAACAAGTTACACAATACACAATGCATAGTTTTACATTTCAATGACAAATATTAGAGGTTATCAGTCTTGAATAATAAACATCTATGGAACGCAAGAGAGTCATTACTGAATTGCACTGAAGGTTCAAAGACTGTTTGTTAGAGAATAGTGTCAACAGAATTCCTGATTAATATAAGAGAAGCCATAACAGTGGTTGATCTATCTCGAAGAGTATCGGGTGCTCCAAGCACATCTAGTACTCAGGTCAATGGATATGAACTTCATTCTGGTACATAGAGATGAAATAAAAGAAAAAGGAGAGGTCGTGTTTCGACTATGTCTCGGAAATTGTATTACAAAACAAAAGTAGTTGTCGTTAATTTTAGTTTGTCATTGGTAGTCTTAGAGTTGATGTAATTCGGAGCTTATCCGTCAATTTCAACTGTTCAACCAACAAACTAATGTTTCACAGTAAAGCTGTCCAATGCCAGTCAAACTGCTCGAAGAGAAGTGGATTCAACGTATGGTTTTTGGAAAGGAGCTTCCAGTAACCCTGTGTACACAAATTGTGTTTTATTGTTTAGTACAAACAACGTCTAGTGTATTGGAGCAATGTAACACAATTGTAGAACCTAAAAATAAATAAGCTGTTTCCTTACCAAAAAAACAAGAAACATTAGATGAAGCATTGTCAGTCTGAAGGAGAAGAAGATCTGGTATTGTTCTGTAATTGTAAATATCAGTTATTTTGTTGCACGGTGAGATGCTCGTTTGCACACTCATGAAAGTGAAAGTAATCTATGCTGTGGTAATGTTAGAATTTCGTTTGTCACACAACATTCAAAGTAAGTACACGGATACCAATACATCTTGGATTGTTAGTTCGGAAATTTTTAAATAGTGTAGACTCATTGGCACAAGAGCAACTCCGCGATTTGTTTGCAGAATAAGCGAATGTATTTGTGAGGCCAGGTGGTCAAATGAAAAAAAAGAATCATAAATACAAGTGGAAAATTTCTGGTTAAACAACAACCGTTCAAGCTTCTTTGAAGTACTAGAGACACTGCCAACACTGAAGTGCACTATATATGTTAAAGAATTGAACTGTGCATGTTTCAGAGAGTAATTCTTCATCACTAAATAGTAATTGTCAAAAAGCAGGAACGAATGCCCATTGATTCTCAAATGGTGAATGCAATTAATCATTACCATGAACAGATAAAAGTCTGTACGCAGTAGAAGAGGCCTTTTGATTAGACTTGGCATCCATACACTGGTAAATCAATGTGAATGACTAGATTAGGCCTAAGATGAGAGAAGGCTGTTACCAAATTTAACATGAGTAACATGCTCGCCATACTAATGGAGTTTTTGCTAAAGAAGATGCAGTGGGAGAAAAACCTAATTTATGTCAATAATTTTTTGATGTTTGGCTGCATGTTTGCGTCTGTTGCTGATAATCTGAAAATGTTTTCTTAGCTAATCAAAAAGAGGCAGATTTGGAACTGAAGCCAGGAAAATATGTGTGCAGCAAGTAAAAGTAAAATTTCTCAGACATATTATGGGTAGAAAAGGCATCTCCATGGATTATGATAAAGTAGCAGAAGTGCAAGATTGGTCTCAACCTATAACCCAATTGTTTCCTTGATCTTATGTCCTATTACTGATCATTTGTGGACAATTTCTCCAAGACCGCATCATCATTATCTACTCTTGCTTAAATGGAGACTTTCTTCAAATGAAATTTCTTTTAGTAAAACCCCTGGCATTGGACATTCATGAGAGGAACACGAGTTCTTGTTGAACACTAACAATAGTGATTGTGCAATCGAAACAGTTGCAAGATGAAGAAGAATATGCAATTATGTATGCTAGTCATATGTTCATGGATTTTAAACACACATACTATGTGACAAAGAAACATTTAATTGTAATTGTTGCATTACTAAAACATCTGACGATACGTGTGGTATAAAGTTCACTGTATGAGTGAACCACGTGTTACTGAAGTAATTGATGATCTATTAAATTGTCAAAGACTAATAGCATGGCAGATAATGGCTTGTAAAAATATAATTTAATTGTACATTTGAGCCTGCAACACAGAAACATAAATAAATTGTCTCAATAATGAGACAACTTCTGTTTATTGCATTTCTGTATAAAAGGGAACCAAATGGAAGTTGAGATTACCTTTACTACAGTGACAGCAGCCCATGCAGTAGAAAGTTCCAATGGTACATGAACGCCACTATTAACAATTTGTGAACTCTAGTAAATGCAAGTAGAAGTACAATGTCTAGTCTGGTTGCTCATATATGTACAAGTACAAGAAGTTGTGCTGTACTCTTTTTATCAACCACTGAGCAGTGGGTGTGATCCTGTATTTCAGCTTGAAGCCCCACAGAGCTTTGGCATATAACTGTCCAGGCAGATTTTTCTACAATACAAATGCTGCAGGACACCAAGTACTATGGGCGCTTACACTATTGTGTGAAGGCAGTTCTTCTGCCCACATTTGATTTGAGTTCTTCATTGTCGGTATAGATACCGTTTGGCGAGTGTCGCGCAGAGAAAAAGACAGGATAAACAAAGAAACTTCCAGTAATGAAACTTTGTTTCTCTTTCGCAGAAAATTGAACTGGACATTGTTGATTCACTCCCAGAAACAGAACAAAACAATCTTGATATAGTCTTTGTTATTGACTTTATCAAGAGGTGGGCTGAATCCTCTCCATTGGTCATATGTACACAGTTTCTGACTGATGTGCTGACAGAGCACTGCACAGCTCAGTTTGGAGCAACTGTAGATTTTTACATAAATCAGAGAGTTAACTCAAACAGCAAAGTTGGGTGTGAATACATGCACTGTGACTTAATGTCATCATTCTCATAATTTAGTGGAACGGGTAGTGCAGACTATCAAACCTATACTTCCCAGGTTTGTTAAAGTGAATGAACCAACAGGAATGAACACGTACACTGTGTAACTAAGCAGAGACTAACAGGCTCTTTACTGAATGTGCTTATATTCGGCTGAAAAGTCATGCTAAATGTAGAAATGATGTACGGTCCTCCAATAAAAATCGTCATTTAAAATGTTCAGAAGAATATATGAAAAGGTTAATGTATGGGTTTGAACATCAACAGATAGAAAAATCTAGTACACAATAAAGGAGGTTTTTTGACAAGTCACTGATGGAAAGGATTTACCAAAATGGAGATTGGGTAAGGATCCTATATGTGCTGCCAACACCAAAGTACCTTGTTTCTAGTTAGACCAAATCTAATCTAATGTATCAAGTGAATATAAACATACTAACAGAATATGAATGATGTATTACTGAGATATGTTAATTATATAAAAAATGCAATGAATAATCTGGATGTGTAAGACACTGAGAACTGAATATAATAGTGTTTAATGACCTGCAAAATATTATATAACGTAACATATTGAAACAACTTGGGATCTATTGGTCCATCTCGACCGTTCCATTCTATTAAATGGACTGGCATGGCCAGGTGAGTTAAGGAGTTCGACTCGTGATCCGAAGGTCGCGGGTTCGAATCCCCGTCGCACCAAATATACTCGCCCTTTCAGTCATGGGGACGTTATAATGTGACGGTAAATCTAACTATTCATTGGTAAAAGACTAGCTCAAGAGTTGGCGGTGGGTGGTGATGGCTAGATGCCTTCTCTCTTGTCTTACGCTACTAAATTAAGAATTGTTTGCGCAGAAAGCCTTTGAGTAGTTTTGCGCGAAATTCAAAACAAACAAACAATCCAATTAAATAAATCAAAATAATTACAAACTCTTAAATCTAGCCCTTATCGTTCCTATACTTATCAAGCTGTTTTCTTAAATTTACTATTTCTACAACATATGAGGGCAATCCATTCCAAATGCCAACCACCGTGTTAGAAAATTAAAATTGTCTTAACGGAAAACGATTCCTACCCTGCCAAAGTTTATATATGTGTCCTCTACTTCTACTGCCTTCATTTTAAAGTACGAAAAGATGTGATACATCAACACTATCAGTCTTAAGCACTTAAACCAGATCCCTCCAACTCTTCTATTTTCAACAATTGGAAAGATATTATCCTCTTTTTGTATGGTATGCTCTCCAGTCTGGACACATTACTTGTAATCCTTTCCAACTGTTCAAAGTCTTTCTTGAGGTAAGGAACTCAAGACTGAATTTTATATTCCAAATGTGGGTTAACCAGTTATCTTTACAAAGAAATTATAACCTTCAACACTTCTATAGATACAACCTAAAATACTACTTGTCCTACCACCAACTTTTATTCATCGACATGTGAGAGAATTTTTCATTTTTGAATTTTGAAGTACTGAATTTTTCTTCACACGATGAGAGACTGATACTATGTTTGAGAGAATACATTGTTTGACCTTTTATTTTTCGGTAAAAACAGTCTATGATCTTTCAGTAGAATAATATCATAATCTTTACCAGTAAATGAAATTATCGTAAGTATATGAAATTTATAGACATTAGCTTATATATGAGCTGAATATAAATTTAGTGAACCCATTATTTTAATTTCATTGTGGTTTCTACTATGCAGATTGAAATGTTTATCATGGTAAGAAGTTTCTAAATATTTCATTAATGTTTCAATACAGAGTACAGTATAGAAAAAATAATGAAAATTCATGCTGTAAGCATACTTGAGAAAGGTGGGAAATAACACCTATGTGGTAAATTTTGTCAATCGCAAAAAGCTGATAACTGTAACAGCGAGAAGTTTCTAAGAAAAAAACCATGAAACCATTATTGTATTGAAATGGTCAAACATAATAATAATATTGCTTAAACTCAGTCATCTCATGTGTGTGAGGCTCAGTTCTACATAGTAAACCTTATCCTTCTCCTGCTGTTTTATAACAACCAGATGGAAGAAGAAGGAATGGATCTTGTTAAAAGAGTAAGTCTGCTGATATTGTCATGAGAAAAGAGGAAAGCCAGTGAGATCTATGGACCCGGAAGTTTACCGTTGTTAGGAATGCATGTTATATTAGTGATTAGAGCATGTGTACATGTGATACTAGTGATTAGAGCATGTGTACATGTGATACCTATAGAAATATCGCTTAACCAAGGTATTACTTTGACTACTCGACTTATAAAGGCTTCGAAAGGAGTACTGGTTATAACCAGGCAGTTATAACTTTTTCAACTTACTCCCCCAGCTGACCTTTTGACCAATTGAAATGTATATAGCTTTACATTTTCAATCCATAAGTTCACTATATATGATCAATTTTTTTTGGTATTTTTGGCTATATTGTTATCCAACTGGTCAAAATTCCATTCTATATATGCTAAAATCTCTTGTATAAGCGTTGTCATGAGAGAAAACTATAAATATTACCATAAGTATGTCTAAAACTTTTTCTTAAGAGCGGTGCTGAGAGATGAGATCAGCCCTCACACTTCTATTCTGACCTGACATTCATTGTTACAGGAGCAGTAGCCGAAGGTGCATTGTTCACCATTGCTTCTAATGCATGAAACCTTTCTGCATCAGTTACCATGCTAGTCACGAAGTCTTCCATATTCAATCAGCCTTTTCAATCATCAACTGGTTAGTGAAGACAAGAAACATGGTGGATGATGTTTCAATACCAACAACAATGCAGTATGCAGTGACAAAACCCCTGAAAGATCCTGACTTACAAGGAGCCAAGAGTATCCTCAACACCTTCAACTGTACCAATAAAGAAACTGTCTCAATTAACATTCAAACATTAGAAGATGCTACTAAGATGTCGTGTTAGATAGTGTTTAAAAATAGTAGGGCTACACAACGCACAATAAGACCTTTCTTGTGTTGGAGTTGTCTCGATTAATGGTCAAATTTCAGAGATGCAGAAGCTAGCATCTATCTTTCAATACTCAACAGGCAACACTATCAATGGTGACAATTATTCTAGTAGCCAAAACTATCAAGAGCCAGATAGCTGTGCCAATTCCACTACTATCATTGATGGTGGTGACCTCTAAAATAAAGAAAGGAGCTTAAACATGAAGAACCAAGCAGAAACATTTTAGGAACTACCAGCTCACAAGCAAGATGAAATACAGCGCCACCAAGCCATTAGCAGACTGAGAAAGCTCCAACCAAGAGGTCATGAAAGCTGCTTCAGTAGCAGCAAAGAGTCATCCAGCTGACAAAACCACTCATAACCATCACCAAAGCCTTGACAGTGATTCAGTTTCAAAATCTAAAATGGCCCTGTCAAGAAATGACACAAACAAGATGGATCTTACGTTGAGCAGAAAAAGTAATCACAAGAGACAACACAGCAGTCAATCAGCAATTCATCTCCTTTTAGAGGACTGCTGTCCAAACTAAAATCAGGTGAGGGAAGCTTCACCTTGTTGCTGTTGTTAAAGTAGTTGTGTATTATCTGAATATTTATTTGTTTTACTTGAGGGTAGTGTACATACGTGTGTGTGTTGTACGTACATATAGTACTGTGCAAAAGTGTAAGAACAAAGTCAAAAGTTAGGCTTCAGGCTACTTTCGAGGAACAAAGGAAGTTAAATTACAGGTGACACGAGGAACAAAGGAAGTTAAATTAAAGGTGACACGTCAAAATATTATATATCAGTGAAAGTACTTGAGTTCAACAAACATTTAATATTTTGTGTGTCTCCCTTTTGTTTTAATAACTTCAGACAGTCTTTCATACGTTGTTGCAACATGTTTAATGAAAGTGTCCTTTGGGAATTTAGTCCAAATGTCTCTGATGCACTTCCATAACTTTCTTTGGAAGTAACTTTTGATTTCTTAAGTTTCGGATCTATCAAATCCTATATCTGCTCAATTAGGCTAAAATCTGAGCTCTGTGTGAACCACTGAATGATTTTAATGACTCCAGAAGCTTTTTTCTTAGCTAAGTAACTTTTCCATAGGTTGGATGAGTGTTTGAAGCCATTATCTTCTTGGTGATAGAATCATTTACCAATAATATGGAAACCATTAAACATACCATGAGAGATCAGTATTTGATGGTATATGTGCTGTTCTATTAATTTCATTATTTTGCAAATATTTACTGTCGCCTCAACAGAAGAAAACCAAACCACCATACTGCCTACCCACATGTTTCATGGTGGGTGTTAAGCATTGAGGTAGATATATTTCATCTTTCTTCAGCCGGATGTACAACATACATCTTGTACCAGGTATTTGAAACTTCCACTCACACGTTTATAACACTTTTTTTTCAACCATCAACATGCGAGTTTTGTACTTTTTGTCCCATTTTAGTCTCTTGACAATATTTTGACCCGAAAGTTCAAGTTTTTAACGGATTCGCAACCAAATATTCCATTCTCGTTAATGCAGAAGATCTGGACACTTTTCTATCATTTGTTGTATGGTCGTTTATCTCATGCTTGAAATCAGTAGCAGTCTTCCTTCTGTGCAGGATACTGCATAAACGAAGATACTTAACATCAGTATCATCGAGTTTAGATGTTCTGCCTCTTACTTTCTTTACCAAATGCTAGTTCCTTGCTAGCTTCTTTCTATATAGTTACGACACTGCATGGCAGCTATTTGATCTTAACTTTAATCAGTATGTTTATTCAAGCATAACTCTTTGACATGTTTTTGGTACAAGAATATAGGAATTCTCAAGAGTGATAAATATTCACATCCTGGTTCATTCAGTTGCAAAAGGGGTCAGTCAAATATTAACATAGTGTTGATATTTACGTTCTGTAATGGCATGGAAGAAATTGACACATAAAATGAAAATAATAGAATATCCACCTGTCCTAACACTTTTGCACAGTACTTCACGTTTTTGCATTTTTGTATATATGCTTTTGTTTGCGTTTTTTACATTTTTTGATATTATTCATATAAGGATGAATGGTCTATACATGGTGACCATTTTCGTACCAGATAAAGTACGTGTGTGGATTACCTGATCGAAACAGATGAAGTTGCTTTTCCTTACCTAAAATTATTTATCTGTGACAAATCAAGGTGACTCTTATGTTTCTAAGTGACGCGTTCAGTGACTTTCAAGCATACTGTAGGCGTAGTTGTTTCTATTCTTCACCACCTAAGTGCCTAATGAGTGCTAACGTTTTAGAAGTACGAGTTAACTTTGTTTTAGTTCTGCTGACAAACGCAAACTTGCTGTAACGTAACAAAGAAAATAGAGAAAAAGAGCACAGAAAGGAATCATGACGACTGACAACAGTTTACATACAATGGTACTTTAAAGTTCTTTCAACCACCGCACTGAATTCTTTCTTGAAGTAAACAACCAAAAATATCCTTTTAAAAATACATTTCCAAGGCTTAAGCAGGCATAAGCTTGAACTCCCGTGGATTATTCAACTTAAGCAATTTGTAATTGGAAAAGATCCTGAGCTGGAAAACAAAATGAGTCGTCAAAGCAGTACATTTCACACATTTTTGAAAATATGTTTTACATATAAGCTCTACGGAAAATTTTGATCAATGAAACCGTATGTGGATGATATTGCTGGGTTAGAGTCAATTACATATCTTGGACACATTTAACTAAAAGGTATTACCTATTACAAAATTCAAAAGGCTGGTTAAATTTATCTAGTCATGACGTCTGTACAATTTCTCCTGGTGTTGGCGTTTGTCTTTTGACGTCATGACGAAGCAAGCGCTCTTTGCTATTTATAGACTTACTAATTGTAGCCTCTTACTTGCCATTCATCTGCCATACGAAAACTGTCAACGCGGTCTACTCCACACTAATAACGAATTATGATACTGTCAAAATCACAAGGTACTAGAAAGGTTAGAAAACACGCGAATCATTTTTGCTTGGCCCGACATAGCCAGGTCGTAAAGGCACTCGACTCGTAATCCAAAGGTCGCGGGTTCAAATCCCGTCACACCAAACATGCTCGTCCTTTCAGCCGCGGGTGCGTTACAATGTGATGGTCAATCCAACTATTCGTTAATAAAAGAGTATCCCAAGAGTTGGCGATGGGTAGTGATGACTAGCTGCCCTTCCTTTAGTCTTACTCTGCTAAATTAGGGACTGCAAGAACAGATAGCCCTCAAGTAGGTTTGCGCGAAATTAAAAAAAACAAATCATTGTTATTTGGCTCCGTTTACTGCACTTCATACACAGTTAACTTTCGACCAGTTACTTTGGTCAGAATTGTTACTGTGGCCTAACAAGATACACATACTGTACTCACTGCATCACGTATGCATGAACGTGCAAGCCGTGTTATGAGCTGAAGGGGTTCAGGAATAAGATACAAAAAACATCTTACTTCTGGACCCCTTTCATTCCCTGGACTTGCAGCAATGCTGTGGTTGTGACGGTGGTGTTTTGCGCCACTGATTCTGATGGTAAAGCAAAAATAAAATAACAGTGACTTATTGTGAATATGAGATATCGGTAGTCGCGAAATATAAGCTAACTGGAATAGATTGTAAAAGTATCTTTACGCCACTGCAACTGATTTTGTATTATAAAGTAATTAAAATTACTTACTGCTTTGAGTCATAATTAAAGCAGAAAAACGTCCAACAAGCTTTAAAACCTTTTTCAAAATAAAACAAATTAATTAATAAGTTGAGTCAAAACATCTAATTTGTACATTCAGTCACTACGTATTAAAAGCTATAGCTTTCAGCCTTTTACACATTGAATTACTCTGAATATTTGTCACAAACGTTTTATTTGTTTCTTTGTTGCTGAAGGTTCCTAAAACGAGTATCGAAATCAAAGTTTTAGTGTTACAAACATTAAACATATCATGAAGCCACTGGAAGACTTATTACAAAGGACGTCGCTTTCACAATACTTTTAAAAGTACGGTATATTAGACGGATTAACGTTTTTAATTTTATATTTAAAACAAGGACTCCTTTTTACTCTGCATATCATTAACTTAGAAATGCATTATTAAACCTCATATATTTTGGTTTCTTACCATACCACTAACCCGTATCTTATGAAGCATTATACGGGCCTGGCATGGCCGAGCGCGTTAAGGCGTGCACTCGTAATCCGAGGGTCGCGGGTTCGCGCCCGAGTCGCGCTAAACATGCTCGCCCTCCCAGCCGTGGGGGTGTATAATGTTACGGTCAATCCCACTATTCGTTTGTAAAAGAGTAGCCCAAGAGTTGGCGGTGGGTGGTGATGACTAGCTGCCTTCCCTCTAGTCTTACACTGCTAAATTAGGGACGGCTAGCACAGATAGCCCTCGAGTAGCTTTGTGCGAAATTCCAAAAAACAAACAAAAAACAACAAACGAAGCATTATACAGGGTGATCGCTAGAAAAACGGAAACTTTGAGGGTCAGATCATGAATAAAATGCATGATTTTAATATCATAAAATGCATTTTGAGCATTTATGAGTGTAATATAACATATGCCTTTAAAAAACTTTGTAAAAATAAATAGCTGTTTGACAAATTTTCCGCTTTTCTAGCGACCACCCTGCAGTTACTATTATAAATTTTAAGTCAAATATTACACTTATACTGATGAACTGGACTTTACGTCAAATGAATCAAAGTGACTTTTATCGCGATGATTATCGCAATGAACAAACTCTCAACATAACACGTTCACAAGACTACCCAATACAGTTGTAATACCAGCCATTTGACTTACATGGTGTAAGCTCATTATTATTACTTGTTTGTGTAATTCTATTAATGCATTGGGTAATATTTTTTTTACAAATTGGGATGTACACCAATGAACTCGTTTTTATGAACATTTAAAAAACCATTTCAGAATGACAAACTTCGATAATTACTTGAAATATTTGAAAATGAAATTGTTCTATTTAATTGTTGTTGTTTAGAATTAAGCACAAAGCAACACAAAGGGCTATCTGTGCTCTGCCCACCACGGGTATCGAAACCCGGATTTCAGCGTGTAAGTCCGCAGACATACCGCTGAGCCACTGGGGGGCTGTTCTATTTAATATCAATAACCTATAACACCCTACTGAACATGTTTGTTTGCATTTTTATTTTATTACACAATAAATGCATTTTTTTTAATCTTGCAGTATCAACAAGGATGTAAATATAACACATATACGGCACTGAATCTTCCAATTGAAAAGTGTTTTATTTGATAAGCATAGTATTACTTGTTTAGAGTTACAAAGTGAATGGTTTGTTTTGAATTAAGCACAAAGCTTCACAAGAGGCTATCTGTGCTCTGCCCACCACGGGTATCGAAACCCGAAGTGTAGCGTTGTTAGTTAGTTTGTTTGTTTGTTTGTTTGTTTTGAATTTTCGTACAAAGCTACTCGAGGGCTATCTGTGCTAGCCGTCCCTAATTTAGCAGTGTACAACGAGAGGGAAGGCAGCTAGTCATCATTACCCACCTCCAACTCTTGGGCTACTCTTTTACTCGAGTAAATAGTGACATTGATTGTCACGGAGCCAAATAACAATGATTTGTTTTTTTAATTTCGCGCAAACCTACTCGAGCGCTATCTGCTCTTGCCGTCCCTAATTTAGCAGAGTAAGACTAGAGGGAAAATAGCTAGTCATCACCACCCACAGCCAACTCTTGGGCTACTCTTTTACCAACGAATAGTGGGATTGACCGTTACATTATAACGCCCCCACGGCTGGGAGGGCGAGCATATTTAGCGCGTTGTAAGTTCGCAGACATTCCGCTGAGCCACTGGGGGAATAGAAAGTTAATGGATGTGTGTGTGTTTTCTTACAGCAAAGCCACATCGGGCTATCTCCTGAGTCCACCGAGAGTGCAAAATTAATTATTTATACAGTTATTCTATTAGCTGTGAATTAGTGACTAGTTCTTAAAAATTATTTATTATGCTACGATGAAGTTATACAAGTTCCCTATCTATAGGTATATATTTATTTGTTTAACTTTTAAACTCGTAAAATTACAAACGTTAAATGTGCATATAAGTACAATTCATTACAGAAATGTGTTGAAGATAGAATAAATATATCATGAGATATCCTCTTTTTGGTAGTGCAAGTTAAACATTATGTGCTGAAGTAATGAAGACAATAGGCATATGTATCTATTATAATCATTCTTTCTTTGTATACGTGAATTAATATTATCAGGGTGGTCCAATATTTTCGGATGGGTGTGTGTTTTTCTTATAGCAAAGCCATATCGCAACAAGGAAAACCATACCTCTGACATAAACGTTGTAAATCCGAAGACTTACTTCTGTCCTACTGGAGAACATCGCCAAAATAAGTGGATCACAGCAGATACCTCCTTATTTCGAACATTTTGCATACAAGAACTTTAACTTGCAAAGTTTTCTGATGTAAAAAAAACACACACACATATTGACAAACTAAACTGAACCACAGATACTATAACTTGTTATATTTTTAACTATATTTAATATTGTTTCCAAATACACTGTGACACGGAAAAGAAGAGATTGGTTGGTATATTTAGTAAAACAACAATATATTTGCAACGAGTGTTAAGTTTCTCTCGATCACTACAAATACTATAATTTTACATTTCTCGTGAGAAAACACTGCTCTTCGTTATCGCCTTCGAATCTACTCCTCGTATTGATTATAATGTTACCAACTCGGTAACCGTCAACTGTCATCCACAATGAAATATTATAAGGTAAAATAATTGTTTCTTTTACTAAAACCTATATTCATTTGAGAGAAAGTAAAAATCCGTGTTAAAATATTAATAAATATAACTTATCATTTTAAGTATAAAATGTCCACGATTTGTTTCAGCAATAAACAGGTATTAAAAATAAAAATATATATTATCTTTACAAGTACAGTTTTAAGGGGTTTTCGTTTCGAGAAATTACAGTCGCAAATGTCACAAAATAAACATTAAGAGTAGACGCGCACATCTTGCGCTGGTTATGTCTACGGCATATACATTGAAGGCGTTATAAAAGTGCTCTTTCCATTTATGAGTACGTCTGGTCGTCTCTAAAGGTTGTTTCATTGAAATCTTTCTTTACCATGGAAAAATGTCAACATCAACTGCACCCTTACGCTTATTGGGTATCTTCATACGCGCAATAAGAAATAGTTCAGATAATTGAGTGATTATCACACATATGTATTGCTTGTTGTTGTTTTACTGTTTTATTGTATAATAATTCTGTTATATATCAGCTTATTTTGCTGTTACTTGGTGTAAAAACCGAATGTCAAATGAGATTAAAGTGATTTAATAAAAATTAGTGTACTGACACCACGTGTTAGCAAATTCTTGTAAACATGGCGTCGGGGATACCCTCCTCAACACACTCGCCATTTGGCAGGGTATTCTCTGACGTCATTGCTCAAGGTTGTAGCCTAGTGGAAGTTATACCGGTACATCGTGGTCGGCCCGCCACTATTTTGATAGTCCAAGAATGACCACGTAAGCTTGTAGAAACCGTAAAACGAGGTTGTGCTAGTGTACGGTGGTATTTGGGATTGATATTTGTTTACTTAGATTTTGTTAGAACTGCGTTTAAAGATGCCAAAAGAACCAGTAAAGGTGCGTCATCAGCGCTGTTGGGGGATTCCCTAGTATTTGTGAGCCTGGGGTTAGGGAAGACGTTGTCTCCCACCAGGGCCTTGCCATGCCACGTCGAAAACAAAGTCAGGCAAACGAGAGTAAGTCCTACTGCTTAATGACTGTTTTTGGTTTCTATGAATCATACAAGTATTATATTTTTGAATTACGATTTCACAACTAATGATACTGATATTTTAAGTTAAGTGATTGACCGTTAGTCTTGTCACAAGTTTGTTGTTGTTGTTTTTTTATTCGCTAGAAGGAGAAGGGTTGACCTTAAGGATGAACGTTACGTATTATGAATGATTCTGAAGTAGTAAGCCTAAGTTGCGTTTGAAAAGCAAAGTGGGGTACGATTAAATGTAAGGTTGTTTACCCTTGAAGTAGGCCAATACTCACTAAGGAAAGAAAAGTATTTACTTGGTATTTATTCAAATTCTTGTCAGCGTGAGATTATCTTTTATCAGAAAGACTTAATAACGAAGTTTTGCTCAGGAATTTTTAATTTTTGCCGAATTATTTATCTAATTAAGCAACCACGAATTTATAAAAATCATAAATGATAATCACTTTTTAATATCTGTAACTTGCTGTGTAATATGACATAAATTTGCGGAAGCGTCACTTCCAGCGAATTTTTGATTATCGTTTTGCTAACTTTAAAATAAACTCCGTCTACAATTCTGTCATAATCATTTTCTCTAGAAACATCTGTTAACCATCAAATCGAAACACAACAAGATATAACACAAATTAATACATTAATTTAAAAAGCTTAAATCAGTTTCTGTTTTCTTTTTACTGATTTTTATACTTGCTTGGTGGTTTAGCGTCTAAAAATACCATAGACATATGTGTAAAATCTGATTTCAAAATACCTTAGCCTGGAGATGGGATGTATTCAGAGTATTCATAAATATTTGCATCAGACAAGACGTAATTGTACTTAATTTTTACATCAACAATTACTTCATTTTGCACATTATAAAAAATATATTTGATTTTATTTATTATTTTATTTCTTAATATTATCAGTGTGATTACAATGGCAGTATACTTAATTATAATAATAGTATGCTTGTACATTTTTTATAAAAAAATATTTGTCACAAATAAAATTGTAATAATTTGATTTATCTCTTGTTAGTTGAACAATGAGAAGAAGTTTATTAATTAGACTGACATAAAGGGCTATTGAAAAACTAAAACAAAGTGTTTTAACATATGTACAAGTGATGGAGTGGAACTGCTTTAATGTTCCATGAATTATATTTTAAACAAAAATTCCTTAGGTTTCAAGTTGTATTACCACTTTAAATCTGATTAATGTAGATAGCAAAAGTATTTGAGAAATAAATTCTAATCCTATTTTCTACAATATGATTTTGTAGCAAGGTTAGTTATTTGGGACTTATTACAGACAATCTCTTATGTAAAAAATACTTCAGAGTGTATACACCCTTAACTATTTAAACTGAAAAATATTACTGACCACAATGACCTTTTTTTTTTTTAAATAGTCAATTAACTAAATTCTTTTAATTTCTAAACAAAATAAATGTAGTTTGGCATTTATCTTCAGTCTTGGACCCAAACTTGTAAGCAGATTCTAAATATACTATGTTTTTAGATATATTCCATTTTATATTTGTAGCACATGTACCATGTTTAAGAGGATACATTGTTTGCACCTCCATATGAATAAACTTGTGTTCTTGTAAGACATGTAAGCTCTAATTAAGACAGTTAATAGAAGTGACTGTAGAAGACCTTCTAAAAGTGTGAATGGTTATAAATGTTTTATGTTACCATTTATGGGTGTTGGTGAGGCAGGTTATATATGTCTTGTCCATTTACGTGGGAAGCTTATTGATTGTAGAGTTTCTTGTGGAATCCACATGGACCCTTGTTACCTTTTAAAATACATTTTTCTCAACTATTTTTCCATTAAATTGTTTTGAAATTTATGAAACCATGTGTTCTGGGTTGCTAATAATGTATCAGCTACGTGAAAGAAATATAAATAAAAGTACCACCAATATTTCAGTTAATGCTACCAGGTAGTGATGTTTTGCTCTGCAAACTTTACACAGAAAATAAGAGATTTCATTTTAATTCTATTCAGTTTTTTGCACTACGTTATGTAACTGGCAAATACTTATTGTGAGATAAAAGTTGCATAATATGATGTAATATGTAGACCCCTATTTCTCTGAAAAGTATAAAAAGAAGATAGTTGTTTCATAAGTCAAGCATTTCATAATAGCAGCAATATGAATTCTTTCTTTTCATTTATTTCTTAAACTGTAGATGTTTATTTTTGTATAATCTTAGAATTCCATTCTCCTTACTGTATTAAAACTGTTTCAAACAAAAAGTCTTGATATTTCAACCCTAAAATTGTAGGGGATTATGAAATGTTACTGTATTTATGACAAAGCATTGAGGATAAAAAGTAAGTAAAGTGTGGGTGTGTGTTTATATCGAAGCCACATCAGGCTATATTCTGAGCCCACTGAGGGAAAAAAGTGTCCTTAATAACAAATTATTGCTCTTGACCCAATGCACTAGGCAGTTTGGATAAAAATCAGTTTCAGTTTTGCAACACTGTAATATTTGTTGTTTTCTTTTAGTGACTATTATATATATATATATATATATACATACAAACATACACATGTAATGTATATATATATACTATGACATTAGTGTTTAGTTACTATCTAAATTATTTGTAGAATTTCAACTTAAAATACTTTATTTTAAATTTGCAACTTTTTTAGAAGCTGTACAAGAGTTGAATTCACTAATGAAACTGTGATGTACATTATAAAAGGTTTGCAGAAAGTCAAGAGAAACAAAGTTTATCAGAATAATTTAATCCATAGTGTTTAAAAAGTAATGTTAAGAGCCTCAAGTTTGGAAAAACTCCTTTTAATAGGTTTTTTGAATATCATTAATTAACTGAAACATTCAACTTTCATATTAGATTCATACTTCATTATAATGAAAAATTCTAATTTGTAATTATTTAGTTTTTCATGTCTTTCCTTAAACCTTTTCAATTGTTTTTTAAAAGTGGAGAGGATTCACATTACTAGCCTTCCAGTCTCTCAGTTGCTTGTGACTTTTGAAACGTAATGGTTAAAACTTTCATAATCTCTTTATTTAGCTCATTTTGTGTTTTTAAAATACACATTTTTTGATGAAAGCTTTAATTTGAAGTTTACTATACACGTATATAAATAAAATAATTTTTTGTTCGTTGTACTCTAGGTATGCCTGCCATTGGTCTTCTCTAACCTCAAATAAATCAGTCAGTTTAGTTTTTACTTTTCTGACCTTCCTTAAAAATGCAAGTAAAGGGTATGTAAAGCTTTAGCCACATGCAGGTTTCTCTCCATGGTTCAGTAAGGCCCTAAATATATTATTTTTGCTGCTTGTATTACTTATAAAAATATATTCAATTAAATTTCACATAAGAACTGAAGCATTATCATTAATTTCCATCACTGTGTTTCCATATTTTCTGATATTTTCATTGTGTTTAATTTTGGAGCTTTAAAGCACAAGTTAGCCCTCTAGCCTGTGAAAAGTTCTCAACTATTTACCATGTTAAGCTTGAAATATTTTGTTTTTGAGACTTAAGCCTAAGGCTTTTGAACTATAACATTTAAACCAGTACTCTACCACTGAAACATTTAGAGAATCATTGTACTTGCAGGCTATACTATAATCTATCTGGCTCAATGTTTTTCTGATGGGTATTTTGATATGGAAGTTAAATATTATTTTTATCCCTTGTGATTTATGTAACAAATGTCCAAACAACATTTTAAATTTTTTGTATGGTTATTTTTTATTGTTTCAGGTGCCAGTGAAGCTGATGAACATGGAAAACCTGCAAAACTTATTTGTAGGCCTCATCAGGCACTAGAAAGTTGTTCTAAACTGTCATCGAGTAAAAATATTTTCTGTACAACAGTACACTCAAAGTGTGAAACCTGTCAATGTTCCTCATGTACTGTTAAAGGAAAAAAAACGAACATCTTACCTTCTCTCAAGTGCTCATTTGTGCAGGAAACTGGCAGCATATTGGTACCTGAAGAGAATGAGATTAAAGTGGTTATTGACCCAGCAAAATGTGCTATTGTAGAAGAGGTTTCCAAGAGTGAAGTGGTCATTGATGCTGAACAACATAGAACAGTTACATGTGTTTCTTCAACTCCGAATCATAAGCAGAACCAAAAAAATGCGTATACACGTCAGAACCTCCCACAGAATGGTGAATCTACAAACGTTAACTTCTTTAAAAAATGGAGTACAAATGATAGTAGTAATGCAAAAGAGAAATTGACACAGAGTAACAATGATAAAGGTTCATCAGTGGATCATTCAGATAGACACACACTGGTATATAAACAGCGTTGGGTTCAGGAATGTGATACTGGTTTGTGTGTTATGTCAGAAGATAACTCCTCTGGTACAAACAGTAAATTACTTAAACCGTCTATTTATGTCTCTGGAGAGGAAGCAGAGATTACTGATACAAATGTTCTTCTAAACCAAGCAAAAAGTTCTTTATTGAATGCTGAATCACTTATCACTGTAGGTGAGGTACTTCCGAGCTATTTTTCAGTGAATCATTGCAGGAGCTGCACTTCCCCAGAAGAAAATGACAGAGGTAAAGAAAACAAGTCTGCAAACAACACAATAGGGAAGGTGTTTGCTGTAACTGTGGGTGATCTAACAAATCAAGAAATGATGACAACTGTTACTGAAAGGATGGCAGGCAATATTTTACAATCAAACTTGGATTGTAGTTTAGTAGTAACAACAAATTCATCTTTACCTCGAATGACAAGTGCATTGTCTGAAGTTACAGTAATCAGTTTTAATGCTTCACAAGGTGCATCAGAGAACTCTACATTAATGTCTACCACGTGTGACACAGTTGGAAAAACTACTAACACTAAGATGTGTTCACAAAAGATAATGAGTAGTCTTCTAATGCCAAGTTCAATATATGGCCCACCAGTGGAATCTCCCAATGTTGAGTCTGTACTCCATGGTTTAAGAGTCAGTTCAGTATCCTCTGAAATTAAACCTCTCACTGAAGTTTCTTCTCTAAAGTTACATACAGAAACATCTGAAAGTTCAAATATGTCTTCCCTTGTCAAAGAAGAAAGGAGAGATGAAAAACTAGGTAATCAGAATGTAACTATAAAAAACTACAATGCCAGTGATGAACTTGCTTGTTTTAGAAAAGAGGACAACTTCCCATCAAGTAAAAAATTAAGGCTGAAGATACCAGATACAAAAGTAAGTGAACTTAGTTCCCTGTCAGAAGGAGCTGTTGCAAGTCAAAGCCAAGGAATATCTCCATCTATTAAGTCAGTTAAATCTCCTGTTGTAACAAGTCCTCAGATACTAGAGGAAAGAATAAGCAAGCTTATATCTGAAAATGCTGCTATTGTTGAAACACTAGATCCCTTGTGGTCATGGCGATATACTCGCCAATCCAGCATCTCTTCTAGCCAGAATATTGAATCAGAATTAAAGAAAGGTAAAACTTCTGTACGAATGAGACGATACAGTGAAGACTCAAGTCTAGCAAAGAAGGTTCATACCAGTACTAACGTTGATCAATGCTTTGCCTCTAAGCTTCAGGTTGCTTTAATGGGAAATGGTGTAACAGAAAGTTGCGAAATCAATGACAGAGTAACTGGCTCCTCAGAAGAACTTTCTCCTTTACATATTAATGTTGAAAGGATGCCTGTCTTAGAAAAAATTAATGTCAAAGAAGACAGTTTTCATGAACATCCAAAAAACCCAGAAAGAAGCATCATTAAAGATTTACTACTTAAAGACAGAAGTAAGGGAGAAAAAAGTTTGTTGGATTCTGTAGCATTAAAGAAACCATTAACCATTGAAACAGTTACAAAGTCCCCTCAGGTTTCTTTTCTGTGCAAACTATGTAATATAGTATTTCGTTGTAAGGAAAATTTCATTGTTCATCAACAGCAATACTGTAAAGGTATCCAGGAGTACAACTTCAAGTCTGAAGAAAGCTTGCATTATTTGAAAGGAGATATTTCATCGAGTAAATATGTGATGGCTTTGCCTATTTCATCTTCATCAGCTGCTTCTGCATCACAATCATCAAAGTCAAACACATCAATATATTCTTTGTTTCAACATGGACAGGTGTTACCTTCTTTTAGTGAAACTCATATTCAAATACCTTATCATGGATTAACCAGTAAATCTCATATTTTTCAAAAATCTACAATCAGTCCTCCTCCGGAAAATCCTCCTCTGAAGAAGAGGAAAATTTCTGAGCCAGTAAATGGACCTGAAGGAGTAGTTAAAAATAAGTCACTCAGTTATCTATCAGACTTTCCGCAAACCAGTCAACAATTAATGTTAATGGTTACATCTACTAAACCAAGTGATGTTCAGATGAAAGATTTAAGAGAAAATACACAAGTATGTGACAACATGCTAGTACATCCTATACAAGTAAATACAGGGCTATCTGTTATTCAAGAAATACCAAACATTAAGAAAATAGAATCTGTATTAAAAGATTATTCCATGCTACCTAAAGAAAACATAGCCACATCAGTTGTTACCATATCAAAACCAGTTTTAAATTCTGGAGGGACTGTTTTTTCTGTTCAAAATTCTGTACAGGATGAAATGAACTCAGAAATCTCTTTACAGTCTAAGCATGTAACTGAGATGGATTCTGTATTTTTTGCTCTAAGTAATTCAAAAATGGTTGCACATAGAGAGATCAATGGGAAGACCTTTCCAAATATTTCATTAATTAAAGTGGATGAACCAAAGGATGCTGAAATTATTCAGGATTTGTCTCTTAGTAAACTAATTAACACAGAATTGTGTTTTAAGAGAGGAGTTTCATTACCAACCACTCTACATACTTCAAATCTAGAGTCAGTTCCTCAGAGCATGGTCTCAGTTCAAAGGAAAGCAAGTATCTGTTCTTTTGCCCCAGACTCTGGGGTTATGCAGGGAAGACCTGATACTAATATGTCTATGGATATGCTCAAAGAAATGGACTCTATTTCTTCTGACTCATCTATGTACATGCAGGCAAGTTTCAGTAAAATGCAGTCAGTTCCTGAAAGATCAGTTTTGTCTCCACCTTTACCATTCTTTCCATCTTCTGTAATGCATTTAGTCTTGGAAAATAATTCCATTAAAGACATTGCTCAATTACCACCTCACCAGTCAGTCAGTTCCACTTTGAGCTTCAATTTGGCATCCAAATCTCCACCTGACATCCCTACATCAGATAAACCGCTTCCAGTACCTTGTTCTACAGAAAGAATCATTGCAAATAACAGCTTTCAAATTGAGAATCCTAATGTAGAAGCAAGTAAGGCTAAACCTACTAGACCATCTTCTTTACCTTTAAAGAAAAAGGTTATTACCATGATAGGTTCCACATTAATCAGTCCTGAAACACCTCGCCCTAAAAAGCATTGCATTCAACAATACATCAATGGGCACTCATACACTTATCTTGGGCTTAAATGCTCAACTAGGTCAACTTATTGCAGTATCTACAGGCCACAACCTATGTATGTTCCTCAAGATACTGATCCCAAATTATCTATGTATTCCAATTGGCAAGTTGTTCCTGCAAAAAATATGTTACTTGGATTGTCTCCAGGACAAATGGTTGGACTTTATGATTCCAGACAGTGGCTTCATAGCTGCTCAGGAATCTTGGCTTTAGCAAAACAATCACCACAACTTCTTATTACACACTCTAGTTATTGGGTATATCGATGCCAAGAACTAGAGAAGTCATCAAAAACTAATCACATTTCGAGTAGTCCAATTGAAAATAAATTTGAGATGTACCAAAGTAAAACAGAGCAATCTGCTTCAGATTCTATAGAAATAGTTAATCTAGGGGAAAGCAAGGAAAAAACAAGTTTTAATTCTCTGGAATCAGTCATTAGCAGTGGGCTTTTTAGTTGTATCCAGCGATCCCAGATGGTGTCCACCCCTGATGAAGGTAAACATTTTGTTAAAGCCCAATATCAGGAGGAGCAGCTAAACATTACTAATCTTTCAAAACTGGTTCCTAATGGAAGCAAACAATCAATAAACATGCTGAACCAAAATCATAGTTTGTCTAAACCTGATGATCGTTTGGTTTCTCCAAGCAGTGAGTATCAGTTACTTTATTCCCAACTTACAGATCAGCAATTACATATACTTAAATCTCAAGAGTGTTTAATAAATTCTGGAACCACAAAACAGTCATTCACCATTGAGAATGAAAAACAACAGCAGTGCTCTGGAAAGTTCACAAAATACTTGATCAGTTCAAGCCAAGAACATCCAATTAGCAGTAAAGATGAAGAAGGACAGCAAAATCAAGCTGAAAGTCAGAGAAGTCCAGTTAGTCCATATGCAAACAAGCAAGCTTTGAATCTGTATTGCCGAAATGAAGAGTTAAATTTGTCAAATACTGAGCAACAGTTGTTCAATTCCCCAGAAATTCAATATTCTATATTTACACCAGATCAGGAAGAACAACCCAATATAACTAAGCCTGTTGAAACTATGATCAGCCCAGACAGGAAAAATCCTACCCATTTTTACCAGAATCAAGATGAACAGGTGAACTCCTCCATGTCAATGAGTTATCCTGAGAGAAATAAGCATTTAGAACTTGTGTCCAGTTCCAGTAGAAATAAACAAGTTTCAAATAATCAGGTTAGTGACATAACTAACTGCTGCACAGTATAATACTTTTAGAGTTGTAAAACAACACACTAAAAATATTTAAGAGCTGTAATGACTGGTTTATAATATTTAAATCTAAAAGATTTATACTCTGACTTAATGGATGGAATGTAGACATTTTTATAGGGGAAAAAAGTCTACTTGCAATATAAGTTGCTGGTTTTCTGAATGGCACAGTGATAGTTGAAGACTTACTGAAAACAATTTGTCTGATTTTAGTTTTCCTTTTGTTAATATATTTTATCTGATAAGAATAAGGTAGCTGTGTTGTATTAGTTAAGTAAAGCTTTCATAATGAAGTAGTTATTAGATAATTACCATATGAAATGTATTTCATAATTGTTGATATTTTTTAGACATTGTACCTTTAAGTCCCCTTGAGGTGGATTCCTTCATCTGGTGAGAGCACCTCTTCTGGTATTTGAACATTTACCCACGTGTTTGCTGTGTGTTATCATGTGAAATAGAGGAGAGGATCCTGGTGGTTCAGGGTTTCCTTGATGGGTCAGTTTATGTTGGTGGCATTTCAACATAGTGTAGATGAATAGCATTGGGGTGGCTTTTCCATGGTTAATTGGCTGGTTCTGTTGGGTTATGGTCAACTAAGCAGCAGTGTTAGACATTCTCAATAGATGCTGTGGATGTTGTGTAATCCTGGTGTTTGGCTATAGTGCTCTACAATGCTCTACTTTAGATTTGTTATTTGACTCCATGGTGGATGGGGTCAGTGGACACTGAAGTTTCTTCATTTTTATGGATCCTGTACACAGTAACCTCCAAAGAAAAAAAAACTTGTTCATAGGAAAGTGGCTAGATTTGGATGACTTCGAAGCAGTCACCACCCCATCTTTCATTTTTTTTCTGACAAACCTTTAGGGCAAGTGTCTCCCTTTTTTACTCATTCAGTATGGATTAGAGTGGTTTGTTGGATTTCCAAAGTTAGTTAAGAAGCTATGCTCTGGGAATATTCTAGTGGAAACATCTTATTTAAACTACAGCAAACTCTTCCTGAAATCAAAAATCATTGGAGATATACCCACTGATGTTACTGACAATGCCACTTTTAATTCCTCATGAGAAATTATCATTGAGACAGATTTAAAAAAACATCCCTGAGATGGAGATGTTCATGTGTTTTTTCAGCAACACATCTTCACTTGTAAAGATGAAATTATGCTGCTTACCATTGTTTTTGTATTGATATTTACATCATCATGTATGCCTGTCACTATCAAGGCAGGTCATTTAAGTTGTAAGGTGTTCTTATAGTCCTAAACCTCTCAGTTGTTTCCATTTTCAGTGGTTCAGACATTCTAAGGCATCTTGTGATAATTCTTTGTTGCATGCTCATTGTGATGGCAAAGACCATGACATCTACAAGTGTCAACTAGACCTTCACTGTGTCAATCATGGTGGATCCCACCATTCTTACTTTTGATTATGGCTTAATTGGTGAAAGAGAAAGAGGTACAACCTTTACATACCATAAACATTTTTTACCCCAAGGCTCAGAAGTTCTCTTATTCTATCTTGGACATATGCTACTGCACACTGTTCCATTGCTACAGCAAGAGTGCAGGCAAATCTTTTAGTGCCTCCATCACAGTATCTCTCATACCATGTGAAGTCTTTTGACCTATGTGGTTGCACAAGTGAATGATTCTACATCTACTCTGGTCTCTCTCTCTCTCTCTGTATCATTCTATCCAATGGCTGCTTGAATCCATCTTTTTCAACTTCAACATGCAAATCATCATTAATTGGTCACACCCTCACTAAACATGATTGCAAACAGAAAGGTTCTCCACAACCTAAACAAAAATGTCCACCGTTTTGATACAGATAACTGTCAAGGTTTTCATTCTTATTAGGATGATATTGAGGATTTATAGTGCAGAGCTATTATTCTTCCTTTTTCAAAGCATGGGAAGAATCTCAAGATTTTTTCTGATTATTTTACAGTTTATTTGACTAGCTGCCTCTAACATTTTGTTGAGGATGGTTGACACTTTCACAATGGGTCAGGGTTCAAAGGCCATGTGATTGCATTTGTTGACTTGCATTTAAAATTTTATTGAACTGCTATTTTATGAATTTATATCAATAAGTTTGGAATCAAATTGTAGATTATAATTCAGACTTCAATATTATGAGTTTATTTCTTAATTCAAAAATAAATATTAAAATAACACATTGAGTATAGATTTTAGTATGGTATGTTGAATGCAGAGTTGTTTACAATTAGATGCTTGTGATGTCAAAATACTAACCATATATTAACAAGCAAGAATATAATATAAGAACCTCACATACTTTTGTTTTGCTGAGATGTAGCTTATGTACTGAATCAAACATGGTGGCCCCAGTCAGCTCTTTCAATTTTTTGAAAAAGTCTCTTGTATACTTTTGCTGCAGTATGTGACATGTGAATGACCATCCAACAGCCCAGAATGTCCCCAGAGTGGTGTTCTCAGCCATTTCAATTTCTTAAAAGGCTTTCATGTTCTTTCGTTCCAAGATTTCAATGAGGTAGATTGTGTTTTAAGCCTGCTCAAAGTTTGATATCTTACAAAGTCTAAATAAATCTCAGTAAGCATAATAAATTAGTGGAATTCTTTGATTTTTTTTTTGGTTATTCGACCAAAATATATAAAAGCTAAAAAGAATTTTTTTTTTATATCTTCCACATGCAAAATTGTAAAAGGCTTCACAACCTATGTTTAACAAAGAAGTACAAAAGTCAGTGAGAAGAGATAATTGTTTGTTTACTTTGTGATTTATTGTCCTATGTTTTAAGAGAAATAAGTTTTTAATAATTTATTTCTAAATAGTAATAATAATAATTTAAATATGAATGTATATTGCAAAATACTAGTCCACTGAAACACATTCAAGACAGGGAAGACTAATGATCAGTTTTATATTAATGGATATATGAACTTAGGCTACTAAATAAATCTATAATGAACATATTTCATGAACAAATCTGATTTTTTTTGTATCAAAAGCTAGTGTGTAAATGTGTAGGCAAACTCGTGTATATTATTCCGAGCCCTTTGTGAAAGGTTTAATACTCATCTTGTTTGGTTACTTGAATCATCCAACCTCCTCTTGCCTGCCAAGTGTGATTTGTTTTTGTCAGTGCTCCACTTGGACAACCTGATTCATCTTGAAACCTCAATGAGGGAATCCTTTCTCAAGAGAAAGCATCGTGTCTATGTCTTTGTTTTCCTGTACGTGGTGAGGGGACCTCCCAGAGAAGGTTCTGTACTTTCAGTTTACCTCCTCTGGGATCTAAACATCCACCTGCATGTTTGCTGTGTGTGGTAACCCCTGAAAGGGAGAAGAGGATCCTGGTGGTTGAGGGGCCTAACTCCAACATACCACTTTGGCTTTGAATTCCTGTAGATGGGCAGTCTTAGAGTAGCCCCTCCCAGTCCATTTGGGCCAGGGTAAACCGAGTGCCAGTGTAGGACGTCCTTGGAGGGTGTAGTGGACATCCTCATTTAGGTATAGTGCTCACAAAACCCTGGCATTGCTGCAGTGACCTTATATGGCACTGTAGTGCCTCCCATCTTAGGGCTCCATGGTGAGTGGGGTCAGTGGGCACTGAAATATTCTTTTTTTTATTATTATTTAACTGAAAATCCCCAAGGGCATATGTCTTCATTTTTTATTCAGCAGGGTTCAGAAGGGCTTGCTGGCTCACTTAATTGGTAAAAAAAATTAGTCTAAGGACATTTTAGTGGAAATATCTTCATCACAACATTCTAGACTCCTCTTGAAATCAAAGGCCATTGTGGATATACCCATTGAGGTTACTCTTCATTCTACTTTGAATTCTTCCAGAGGAGTTATAGTTGAGAGGGATTTCAAGACCATTCCCGAGTCAGAGATCCTCGCATGTTTCACCAGCCAAGGTGTTACAGCTGTGCACCAAATTTTTACTCATAAGAAACGGGATTATGGAGCCAACAAATGTTCTAATATTAACATTTACAACATCACATCCTACTACCACAATCAAGGTAGGATATCTGAATTGTAAGGTACTGCCTTATATTCCTAACCCTGTCAGATGTTTTCATTGCCAATGATTTGGTCATTTGAAAACATCTTACTGTGGTTCCTTGACATGTGCCTGTTGTGCTGGTAAAGACCATGATGCTTTTTAATACCAACTAGAATCACATTATTTTAACTGTAATGGTCCACATCTTTCCTATTTTACTTTTGGTCCTAAATTGGTAGAAGAGAAAGAAGTACAACGTCTAAAGAAGATTCACAATATTATGTACCCAGAGGCTCAGAAATTACTATTTCCAATTCCATCTTGGACTTATGCTGCTGTAATCTGCTCCACTACTACAGTAGGAGACCAGACAGACCTTTCCATTCCTCCTACAAAATCCTGAACAGCGCATCTTAATTTAACACCCTTCAAAATCAACAAAGTAAAAGAATCAGTATCTACTTCTATCTCTGTCCCTACCACATCTTCAAGTCATTACCCAACTTCACCTTGTTCAAGCCCAGGTGTTTCCATAGGATCTTCTTCTCTTGACACTCCAAAAATTAAACAATTCATTCACATCTTCAGTCACTGGAATGTATTTTTACAAACACCGACCTGCCTATTTGATCCAGAGCAGGATCACTAGAGAGTGACCAACCCACGTCCAGTAAAGAAAAAAAGCATGGTTGCAAATAGAAAGTCTCTATGCCATATTCACCTCCAAAATAAATAAAAGTAAATGGCCATGCTAATCCAATGGAACTGTCAATGTTTTCAATCAGATATGAGTGATTTGAAGGATTTTATTGAGATTTATCATCCCAAATGTCTTTCTTTACAGGAAACATTTTTAGAACCTACTAATACAGTCACAATTAGACAATACTCCTTATACCGAAATGATAGGTTATGTGTAGGACAAGGACGTGGAGGAGTAGCACTGCTGGTTGAGCAACATGTGTCCACCCTGTCCTTGTCACTGAATACACCCTTGGATGATGTAGCCATCCATATCTCCTTGGGTTGTACCATTACTATTTGCTCTCTGTACCTTACCTCTGGAAAAATTATCATCCATTAGACCTTGATGCCCTCACTTAGCAGCTGCCAACCCTCTTTTTAATTTTTGGGGATCTTAATGGGCATAATCCCCTTTGGGGTGGTTCAAGTATCAATGTAAGGGGTCGTGCTATAGAGCATATGTTCCTGAATCACAACCTGTCTCTCTTCAACACTGGTTCTTACATTTATTTTCATGCACTTAGTCATTCATTTACTACTGTAGACCTTTCTTTCTGCTCCCCTTTGCTTTTCTTGAGAGGTTGACATCAATCCACAGGGTAGTGATCATTTTCTTATCATATTTAGAGAGATTGGCCATGGTCAGTGCCACTTGACCTGTGTGCCTTTATGGAAGTTGGACCAGCCCAACTGGCTCTTTTTTACTGCTCTCTTGGAACTTGATCCTGCCATCTTATGTAAACCATCGATAAATGATTGTGTAACAGCAGTAACCAACTGTATTATCCAAGCAACTGCTCAATGCATCCCAAAAATCTTGTCATCTTTCCCACAGCGTCCCTGACCTTGGTGGAATTCTGCTTGTTCTATAACACGAATAGCTCAGAAACGTGCTTGGGATAAATTTTATAGATATCCTACACTTTCAAACCTTGTTATATTTCAGCAAACCTGTGCCCAGGCTTGTTGAGTTGGACATCAAAGCCAGCAGGAATCTTGGATTAAATACAACTCCAGCATTTCTTCAACCATGAGTTCAAAAGTCACATGAAACAAGAACCGGAAGGTGTGTGGTCAGTATACTTCTGCCACCTCTCTGTCTCAATATTCAATGGCCATGAAGTTTTTGATGCTCAGAACATTGCCAATACCTTTGGTGAATGTTTCTCTCATGTATCCAGCTCTTCAAACTCATCCCATTCCTTCTTAGCTATTAAAACACTAGTTGAACATCTACCTCTTTCCTTTTTGACTGATCATCCTGATGATTACAATCACCCTCTTACCTTGGTGGATCTCAGACTTGTGCTTTATTGGTCTGGCAATACATCAGTTGGACCTGATGATATACATTATAGGATGCTACGCCACCTTTCTCCTGCCTCTTTTAGTATTCTCCTGGCTGTCTTTAACTGGATATGGCAGGAGAATTTCTTTCCTGATGTGGCACTAAGCTATTTTACTCCCTATTCTTAAATCTGGGAAGGATCTAAAGATTCCTTCAAATTTACCATCCAGTTGCTTTGACAAGTTGTCTCAGTAAGACCGTAGAGAGGATGATTAGTGCTCATCTTGTTTAGTTCCTTGAATCACACACTCATTGTGGGTTCTGAAGACAATGCTTCATGATAGACCACTTAATTTGCCTTGAAACATCAATCAGAGAAGCCTTTTTGAAACAACATCTTGTTTTTTGTTTTATTTAGAGAAAGCTTATGATACAACATGGAGATATGGCATCTTGCAAGATCTTCACTCATTCAGATTGCATGGCAATTTGCCACTTTTTATTAAGCCTTTTTTTTAATGAACTGCTGATTCCATGTCTCTGTGAGCTCAACATTTTCCTGCCAAATGTATGCTTCCCAACTTCGCTCTTTACCCCCTCAGTGTGGATTCCTGTACGTGGTGAGGGGACCTCCCAGGGAAGGTTCTGTTCTGTCTGGTTACTTTCTCTGGGATCTAAATATCCTCCCACGTGTTTGCCGTGCTTGGCGACCCATGAAGGGGGAGGAGGGGATCCTGGTGGTTGAGGGGTCCAACCCTAACACACCACCTTGGCCTCGAATTCCTGTAGACGGGCGGCCTTTGGGTGGCCCCCCTTAGGTCAATCAGCTGGTCCATTTGGGATAGAGCCAACCAACTACCAGTGTTGGAAGTTCTCAAAGGGTGTTGTGGACATTGTGCCTGATGCTAGTGTTTGGTGCTCACAAAACCCTGGCGTTGCTGCATTGTCCTTGTATGACTTTGTAGTGCGTCCCCTTGTAGGGCTCCATCGTGGGTGGGGTCAGTGGGTACCAAAACTTTTCCTCTTTTCTATGGATCCTCCAAAAAATTTAAATAAAATTGTAAAAAAAACAGTCAATGGATAAGCGACCACATCTTGAATACTCAGAACAACAATCTTCAACATCAGTAACACACATACCTCATTTTTTTATATTGCATTCTCTTTCAGAAAAACCTTTAGGGCATATGTCCCCTTTTTTTATTCAAAAGGGACTAGAGGGACTTGCTGGCTCTCCAAAGTCAGTAAAAAAGCTTCGATCTGGTGACATATTGGTTGAAACATCCACATCCCAACACAGTGAACTCCTCTTGAATTCAAAGGCAATTGGGATATACCTATTGAGGTTACACCCCATGCAACTTTGAATTCTTCACGAGGAGTTATTGTTGAAAGGGATTTGAAGAATGTTCCCAAGTCAGAGATTCTCGCTGGTCTCTCCACTCAAGGAGTTTCTGCAGTGAGGCACATCTCCACTTGCAAAGATAGAGTTACACTGCCAACAAATACCCTCGTTTTAACATTTACTTCACCACGTGCACTTGCCACCATCAAGGCAGGTTATCTCATTTGCAGGGTTCGGCCATACATTCCAAACCCTCTTCGATGTTTCCTATGTCAGAGATTTAGCCACTCAAAGACTTCTTGTCGTGGTTCCCTGACATGTTCTTGTTGTGGAGGCAAGGACCACGGTGCCTATGACTGTGACATAAACCCGCATTGGGTAAACTGCAATGGTTCTCAACTCTCTTACTTTGATTCTTGCCCAAAATGGTTGGAGGAAAAAGAGGTGCAGCATTTGAAAATGACACATAACATTAGTTATCCTGAGGCTCTGAAATTGCTGTCCACAACTCCATCTCGGACATATGCTGCTGCACTTCATTCCACAACTACAGTGGGAGTGCAAACAGATCTCTCTGTGCCTCCAAGAGAATCGTTTTCAAAACAAATGAAAAGCCTTTTGACCTCCGTGATTAAAAAAGTTGATGAATCGACTTCCACTCCCATCTCTGTTCCTCCCATACCTTCCAATAAATGTCAAGATCCACGTCCTTCAGTTTCAAATACAGGCATTTCTTCTGATACATCGTTTTCTCCAACCACAAGAGACAAAACAATTATTCATTCACGTCCTCAGTCACTGGATTCCTCTTTCAATAACAACCCAGAGCAGGATCCATGGAGGTTGATAGACCTCCTCTGATTAAAGACAGTAAAGAAAAAAGACGTGGTCGTAAACCGAAGGGTTCTCCAGCTACTTCACCTACTCGTTCTTAAAAATGGCCATCTTGATACAATGGAACTGTTGAGGTTTACGTTCTAATCTAGATGATATCAAAACGCTGATTGCTTCCTACCATCCTGTCTGTCTTTCTTTACAAGAAACATTTCTCAAATCTGCTGATACAGTCTCCATTCGGCAGTTTTCTCTGTACAGAAATGACAAGTTGTGTGATGGTCGAGTACATGGAGGAGCAGCATTGTTGGTTGATCAGCATATGCCCACCCTGTCTTTGTCACTCAACACACCCTTGGAGGAACACACATCCGTGTTTCCTTGGGTCATACCATCACTGTTTGTTCTCTGTACCTGCCCCCTTGAGAGACATATCAATCAGAACTTGATGCTCTCGTTGAACAGTTGCCATCTCCATTTCTAATCCTGGAGGATTTTAATGGACACCATCCCCTCTGGGGAAGTGCTATTACTGATGGGAGGGGTCAATCTGTAGAGCGGATGCTCTCTGATCACAATCTTTCTCTTTTCAGTACTGGTTCTTCCACTTACTTTCATGCACCTAGTCAGTCCTTTACCACTATTGATCTCTCAGTTTTCTTCCCTTCATTGTTCTCCCATTTTTCATGGAGGGTTGACAGTAATCCACTGGGCAGTGATCATTTTCCGATCCTTTTGAGAGAGACTGGCCGTGGTCGATGCCACCCTACCCGCGTGCCCAGGTGGAAGCTGGATCAGGCAGACTGGTCCACTTTCACTGCCCTTGCAGAACTTGATCCTGCCATCATAAATCATCCATCAATAGACAACTGTGTAACAGCAGTAACTGACTGTATTATATATGCAGCTGCTCAGTGTATTCCTGAAACCTCGACACGTTTTCCACAATATCCTCGTTTATGGTGGAATCCTGCTTGCCACTTAGCACAGAAGGCTCAAAAACAGGCCTGGGATACTTTTCATAGATATCCCACACTTTGAAACCGGGTTGCTTTCCAACGGGCCCGTGCACATGCTAGGTGGGTAAGACGTCAAAGCCAGAAGGAATCTTGGATTAAGTTCACAACCAGCATATTTTCTACCACCAGTTCCAAGATCATATGGGACAGGATTCGAAAGGTTAATGGGCACTACAATTCTGTCCCCCTCTCGATCTTACTCTCTGATGGTCAGGAGGTGACTGATGTCCGGAACATTGCTGACACTCTAGGTGAAAGCTTTTGCCAGGTATCTAGCACTTCTGCTTGTTCCTCCACCTTCCTGGCCATCGACTCGGGCAGAGCGATCACCTCTTTGAGAAGCCTTTCTCAAATGCCAACATTTTGTATCAATGTTCTTTGACATAGAGAAGGCTTACGACACAACATGGTGGTATGGCGTTTTGCGAGACCTCCATACATATGGGTTACATGGCCATCTACCCATATTTATTAAAATTTGTTTAATGGACAGGAGATTCCAAGTTTGTGTGGAACTGAACTTCATATTGGTGAAGTTTTACTGCCAGTGGTCCCGGAGACAAAGTTCTTGGGGCTTATCTTTGATCGTAAATTGACCTTTATACCACACTTAAAGCAGCTTCGGGTCAAATGCACAAGAGCACTGAACATCATCCATGTCCTCTCTTCTACCAGTTGGGGAGCAGATCAATGTTCAATGCTCAAGATATATCCTGCTCTTATTAGATCGAAACTCGACTACGGATCAATGGTCTGTGGCTCTGCCAGACCCTTGGCCTTAAAGATGCTGGATCCCATTCATCACCAAGGACTTTGACTCTGCACTTGGGCTTTTCATACCTCTCCAGCTCAAAGCATATACATTGAATCATATGAACCTTCTCTACACCTTCGCCGTTTGCAACTATCTTTACAATATACTTTGAAACTTCGTTTCTTACCAAAGCATCCCACCTGGGAATGTGTTTTCCTTCCTCGGTGGGCAGTACTTTTTCAGAACAGATGATCTGTCATTGCTCCGTTTGGCCTTTGCATCCGGGCGCAATTGGATGAATTGGGTATGTCCTTGGATAACATTGCAGATTCCACAGTCGGCCCATCCCACCATGGTTTATTACAGCCCCCATACATATGGGTTACATGGCCATCTACCCATATTTATTAAAATTTGTTTAATGGACAGGAGATTCCAAGTTTGTGTGGAACTGAACTTCATATCGGTGAAGTTTTACTGCCATTGGTCCCGGAGACAAAGTTCTTGGGGCTTATCTTTGATCGTAAACTGACCTTTCTTTCAGTCACCTAAAAAAGGCAGATACTGCAGATTGGAAGTACTGTCTTTTATTCATTGAATATCTTTCGAACAATCATTCAGTTCCAATTTATACAGATGGTTCCAAATCAGGTAATTCAGTGGGCTCTGCTATGGTTTGCTATGGATCAGTAGTTGCACACAGAATCCCCTCTACAGCTTCTCTGTTCACTGCTGAACTGTATGCCATATCTCTTGCCCTGGATCATATTGCAGCTGAGCAGTACTCCAACTGCACTATTTATACTGATTTGCTTAGTTCTGTACTTGCCTTGGAATCGCTACACGTTAGCTCACATCCTATTTTTGCTGATATTCGAAACTGACTGGCCCATTTCTCATTAGCAGCTACTTTAATCCAGTTTTTCTGGATACCAGGCCATGTTGGTATTTGCGGGAACGAGCTTGCAGACATGGCAGCTAAATATGTCTGCTTCAGCACTGTCACCCCTATGCCTATTCCGTACATGGACTATGGTTTTGTCTTCAAGGCTTGGCTCTGTACCAGCTGGCAGTTCACTTGGAGTGAGCAACGCAACAACAAACTTTTTCAAATCAAACCCAAAATTGGAGTTTGGCCATTCAGCTTCCGTAAAGTTTGGAAGGAGGAAGTTGTTCTCACTAGGCTACGCATTGGTCACAGTTTTTTAATTCATCATTTTCTTTTATCTGGAACTGATGCACTAATATGTAGTTTGTGTAACATTCAAATCACTATCAGCCACATTTTACTTTTTTGCCATCGTTACAATTCTCAATGACGGCAATATTTTAAACAAATTTTTTCCCAGGGTCAGTCTGTAACATTGGACAGAGTTATTGGTTATGGTGACTCTGTTCACCTTGATAACGGTTTTAATTTTTTAATGGCCATTAATCTTTTTAATCTCATTTAAGTGTTGCATATTTATTCATAACACCTTTTTAATTGTGGTTCCTTTTTTACAGTTTTAATCTCTCTCATTCAATTTGACATTGGACAATGGCCAGAACAATAAATAACTCGACACCAGGACTGGAAAGGCCAACTTCAGGTGACTAACGCTACTGTTTGAACTACTCGTTAGTCGTCCTGGCAAGTTAGTATTATACTTTTGCTGCATATCATTTCACACTTTTATTACTTTACTTTTTGTACTGGCCATATTGACTCATAACCTGGAACCAGGACTGGAAAGACCAACTTCAGGTGGTTTTTATTCTTACCTGTTAGTCTTCCTGGCGGGTTATGATCATTACCATTCTGCTACAAGTAGTTTTTTACATCTTTGTTGACTGGATGTCGACATTGGTGTTTGCGCCATTTTCTGTTTTAATTGCCGGTTTGCTTTTATCTTCAATTACTTTTACAAATTTTACTCCATTTACTTGACTTTTATCTTTTTACTGAATATTTGACTACTCATTATTACGATTTTGCTGAGTGTCTTTTAAAACTTCTATTATTTTACATTTTGATAATAGCTGCTATGACACATAACCTGGCACCAGGACTGGAAAGGCCAACTTCAGGTGATTGACAGAGGTTCTTGAACTTACTTGTTAGTCTTCCTGGCAGGTTATGATCATTACCTTTTTGCTAGAGTAAATACCTTACAACTTCTTATACTCTGCCTTCTATCTTAACGTTGTAGACTAGGTGTCAACATTGGTTTTATACTTTTTTTATTTTACCTTTATTTCCATTTATGTCTATTACTACATTTATTTATTTTTTTACTTTTTTATCGGATGTCTGTCTCAGATAGCCTCGTTGCTTTGTGCCATAAAACACTAAATCAATCAATCAATCAATTTGCTCTTTACCACAGCATCCTACTTGGGGTTGTGATTTCCATCCTCATTGGGCCACACTTTTTTATAATAGAAAATCTGCCATTGTTTCTTTTAGCCTTTGTATCTGGGCACAATCAGAAGAATTGGATCTATCTTTGAATAGCACAGCAGTATCAACAGATCAGCGTCTTCCACCTTGGCTGATTACTATCCCTAACTGTGATCTATCATTGAGTCATTTGAGGAAGGCTGGTACTTCTGATTAGAAATATATATATATCTTTGCTGAACATCTTTCAAATGATCCATCCATTCCCATATATACAGATGATTCAAAATCATGTGACTCTGTAGGTTTTACCATGGTTTGTTACAGTTTACTTGTAGCACACTGAATTACCTCTACAGTTTGTGCTCACTACTGAATTGTATGCCATTGCTCTTGCCCTAAATCATATTGAAACTGTGCAATATATAAATTGTACAATCTCTACTGATTCACTCAGCTGTCTATTGGCCCTGACATCATTCCATGTGAGTTACCATCCTATTCTTATCAATATCAAAAATATCTCTCTTTATCCAGTACTTTTGGACACTGGGTTATGTTGGTATTCGTGGGAATGAGCTAACTGACAGAGTGACAAAGTCCATCTGCTCTGTCTCTATCACCACCATTCTTGTTCCACACATGGACTATGGTCCAGTTATCAAAACTCAACTATACACCAGTTGGCAGTTAACCTGGAGCGAGCAATGAAATAATAAGCTTTTTCAAATCAAGTTTTCTTTAGCTCTTTGGTCATCTTGTTTCTGTAAAGATCGAAGGGAGGAAGTTGTTTTGGCTAGGCTATGCATTGGTCAGTTTTTTAACTCACCACTTCCTTTTATCTGGTACATATTTTATTATCATATTGTTGTTACAACCAAGAATGATGACACCATTTTAAACATATTTTTAAGGTAGGTTTGCCCTTGACATTAGCCAATGGCATAGGTGATACTGGCTGCCTCATTCATGTTTTTACATTTTTAAGAGCCATTAGTCTTTTTAACTTAATTTAAGGTTTTTATTGGACTATATATTGTTTTAGCATGGTTTCTTTTACAGTTTTAATTATTATTATGACCTGAACCTAAGACTGGAAAGGCCAACTTCAGATGACTGACAGCAAGTTTGAATTTAATGCTTCAGTCTTCTTGACAGGTCTTAATTTTACATATTTTTACTTTAATTTCCATATATCATTATGGTATACTACATCTTGTTTGGCACAGATAGCCTAGTAGCTTTGTGCCAATAAACATAAAATACCTATCTGTCGGCCCCCCCAGTGGCTCAGCTGTATGTCTGCGGACATACATGCTAAAAACCGGGTTTCGATACCTGTGGTGGGCAGAGCACAGACAGCCCATTGTGTAGCTTTGTGCTTAATTCAGAACAACAACAACCTATCTGTCTTTGTTATTGAGAAGGCTTATAACACAATGTGGAGGTTTGTCATTCTGCAGAACCTCTACTCATATGGGTTGCATGGCCATTGTTAATTCATTTTTATTCTCAAATTTTATTGTATTTTTACCAGTTTTAAATGACTGTAGACTGTAGACATATTAAGTTTCAGTATTATTAAAATAATACTCTCATCCACTTTCAAAATTATTAACCAAAAAAATTGAAGTTTGGTAATATTAGTACTGTAGGATTTCTATTCCAGTCAGTTATTGTGTTACAAAATTTTTCATTCAGTTTATACATGCATATGAATGTAGCACACTGTATTTCAGTGAAGCATTTATACATGTGTAAAGGTGCAGAAATTCCTGAAAACATTTTTGTTTCAGTTGATGACACATCTCGTAGTCATTCCTGTAGGATGAATCACACCTCGTTAATACTGTTCTTCACACACTGTGTCTATTTTTTATTATGCTGTTAAGGATATATAAATTATATTTAAATTGTTATGTAGAAATAACTTATTTTAAAATTCAGTTAGATATCTAAATAAATAAATTAAGGAGTTATATGCTTGAGATTCCATTTTTCTTTGGGTAGGAAGGTTTGAGCTTTTGCAACATAGGAGCTGTTTTTAGCCAACAGTGATATATTTTTAATTCTGGGTTTATCCTGCATATGCTACAAGTCTTGAACAGACTTCCTCTCCTACAGGTGTTTATGTATATTATACTAGATTATGATGCAAATGTTATAATACTGTAGCTCTCCACCAATAGAAAGGTAACACAATCCATGCACAGTAATCCCCATGCATAGTACATGTGTATCAAATTTGATCACATGATCAAGTTTCTAACTGCCTGAAGAGAGGATTGATATATCAGCCAAAAGAAAGTGTTGAATTGGCAATAATATTTGAGTTTGGTGAAGTTTTCAACATACAATCAAAATATTGTTCATGTAAAGAAAAATAACTGATATCTTATAGATTGTTTTGTTAATCGTGTTATAATTGTAAAAGGATGTACAGTATAAGATAAACTTTTCATCTTGCTTAACCTTTAATGTAAGAGGTTTGAAAGCTTTTCAGTTAAGATTCAGCCATGATAGAACTTTAAATTTTACCCCATTTCTCATGGATGTTTCAGAGATATCTATATCATTTGATTTATTCACACCAAAAACTACCAGTTAGAGTAAGCCAGAAGACATGATAAATTTCTTTGCTCCTTGAATGATTTCTGAAAATTATAATTATTTTCTTACAAATATTATACCATAAAATAAAATTACTTTCTTGTTTCTTCAGTGTGCAACCATTGAGTATTAAAAGAAGCAGAATGTTTCAGTTAGCAAGTTTATTTCTCTCCCACTTCACTGAAACTCTTGATTAAAAATGTTCATGTTAACTTTGATACACTAGTTGTTATTGCAATGTGTTATGCAATAAAATTTTACATGTGGTTGAAGAACATTACCCATAGTTATATTTTAATGTTTTAAAATTTTCATTGCTTTCACAACAACAAAGTATTGTCAAATATATATTTGATTACAGTGGTATATTGAACATTATTTTAATTCCCCACCATTTTATTAAAGAGTACAAGAAACATAAAGCACATTAATTATAAAGTTACTGCATCTTTATTCACATTTTATCAAAGTGCTTTTCAATTTTTCAATGAATTACATTATTAAATAATGTTACTTGAAGATGTAAGTGGTTATTCATAATGTGGTACTCTTCTCTTCACTGAAAAGTACTTGTGCATGTACTAAGCTCTTAAATTCGAATGTAATAACATACTACAATAGTCAGTCTTGCAAACAACAGACCATTATACTAATTTTCCACCAATAATATGGTGACAGTACTTATCTTGAGCTCTTGATTTAAATAAAAACTCACCACTAAACTGGCAGATGTTTGAACTTTGAATGGTGAGCTAAACCTGAAAGATTCCTTAAAATATCCAAAAATTAGTTTATAGTCTGAAACAAATGTCAAATTCTTATATAATTATTTTGTTACAAGAAAATTTGCAAAATTAGTTTGTCAATGTTTACCATTCTTTTCACCAATTTTTTTTCTTTTTAATTGTTGAAGAAACTGTTAAACTTAGTTTGAATTTTTTTGTTGTTGTCTTTGTTTGTTCATCCAAGTCGTGCAAGAAGACTTAAAAAGTTTAATGATTTTAAAAGTTTGTTAGATTAAGTGTAATGCAATGTCAGAAAAATGCCTTTTCAAAATTGTTAGGAAAGCAACATGCATGTATGCTCTAGTTCAGGGATTCCCAAACTTTTTAGACCTGTGAAGCTTCAAGTCAGGAAAAAATATAATTCCAGGGCCTTAATAAAAGAAAAAAAGAAAGAATCGGTCAATAATACCAAATAAAGTTTACTTCAAGCTTTAATAATAAATTTGTTAAAAATATCAATATTTAAAGAAAAAATTTTATTTGTTCAAAAATTTCTGCTTGTAAAATTTATGTCAGCAAAAAAGTACAGTGTGCTTATTTATTTATTAGAGGCTCGGATGAGCTTCCTTTTGTTCATAAAGTTAGTCAATATTTGGAATTATGGTCGTTACCTGTAAGCACAAATCATCTTCAGTATTTAGTCTGTTTCTTAATTTGGTCTTTGTAACTGTATACAGTGAAAATGTTTCCTCGCACAGATATGTTGTTGGAAAAGTGATCAGCATTTATCAAAGCTCTGTTACTTATTTCAAGGTATTCCATGGCCATTTGAATTCAAAATTGTGAATTTTTTTCCAGCTGAAATTTTGTTTTTATGGTGTAATCAGTTGAAATTTCTATAATCATTGGTATTTGCAGAGTCAACAAAGACATTCTGAATACACAGTAATTTCTCTAAATGAAGAGGGAAGTACTTTGTAGTAGTTGTACACAAATCAGATACATGTTGCAACACTGAAGCTTGCATCTTCACTTAAGGAAATTTCATTCATAAGTAAAAAAAACTACTGATATTTTCGAATCAATCAAGCCTTTCCATAAGTATACATTAACCCCAGAGTTTTAGCTTATGTTGAAGGGCTTCCAATTTACTCTGAGCTTTGGAGTAGATTACCCAGGTAATCTGCATTGTTGCATTCACTTTATTTAGATTGGCTTACCTTTCAGATGTATTTGTCTTTCTCTGTATCCAGCATTTGCCCCTTAAAAATATTTTCATGAATATAATAGCGAACAAGTATGAGCAACATCACATAACCTGTGACATCTGTTGATTCATCAATCTGAAGCGAAAAATTTGGACTCGCCTTATTAACTCTGTTAAATAGTTTGCTGACGTATCCTTGATTCTTCGAGAAACCGACTTGTCAGAAAGGGGCACAGAGTTGATGTTTTTAAGAAATTTCTCATCAGTCATGCACTCTAAAATCTTTTGCGCATGGTTTTATCAAATTATCTGCAATTGTATGAGTTTCATCTGCTATTGCAATACGGTAACTAACATGATTTGAAACAATAAAAAAACCTTGGAAGTCCTGATGGGCAAACAAATGAAATGTAGCTTTCCTTGCATTTAATTGCAAACACTTTATTTTGAAATACTAGGAAGTTGGTTTCTTTAAGTGGGAGTGTTGGTTTTTAGATGCTGTTTTAACTTTAGGTGCAAACTACTCTTACTCAACACTGTTCTACATTCATTACATGTCCATGTAAAATCATATTGAATAAAACTTTCGTCTTACTTTTTTGTTTCGGTACTTCTTGTATTATCCTGCGTTCAAGTGTTTGCACACGACAATAATGCCAATGAATTCGTCTTAGGCCTAGGAAGAGTTTTACTCCTATCAGATTTATTACTGATATTCGGTTACTTATCCATTATAAGGATGAAAACTAATTATTAATTTGTCTAAAAGCTTATTCTTATATCTTTGGCACTTGAAAAGTATCTTCACGAACGCAAAATAGTTTCTCAATGAAAACTCGTTCAAGGATTCGAGTTTTATCATCATGCAATGAGATGCAGATCTAAGATCAGTGTTGTCATAACGAACTCAAAAATAAAGGTTTGTGGAAAGAGGCTAGGCCGCTAGAATAAGATATTTTTCTAAAGGAAGAGGGTAACCTATTATTTTTTACAATTTTTTTTGTTTTCCAATAGAAATTTTTAAGCCAAATAATAAAATATTAAGCAAGATCTGATGTGCGTCTAAATGTCGAAAGAAATGAAATAAGCTCATTGGAACCAAGCTTGTTTAATTAAACTACAACCAATCTAGCTTAACAATTACCAATTATAATTGTCATAAATATAATTATACTTCGTAAAAATATACTACGAAATTGAAACAATTGATACTGCATCTAATCGCATCACAATGTTTCAAATTTGGACAAGTTTCAGCTACGACGTCATGTTTCATTTCGTTCAGTATTTACGCAGAGTTGACCGATGTTTCATACGAAAATTAATAGACTATCTTATTCTAAAATTTCCTTGCGAGGGCTCCGCAGTACACAGTTTGAAAAAACAGCTCTAGCTTATTAGAACATAGAAGTAAAAATTAACATTACATATCATGTACGAATATGGTCAGAAACATGCAGATTACTTTAAAATTGCAAGAACTCTATCACAAAAAGATTATTTTGCAAACATTTTAAAGTATGCACTTTTTTTTCAGAGGATATGGAGAGTGTAGGTTGCTTTTAGTTCATGTATGGTAAAAAGCCAAAACCTGCCATAGGGTTTTATAAATTATCAGTTTTAATGTGATAAACCCTCTGACATAATGATTACTGAAATATAAATAAATTACCATTATGACACTTTATTCACAATTTTGTATAAATACATGTTTACCTTTTTATTTTACATTAAAAAAAATTGACACATACAATCTGCTTTCTTTCATAGTTTCAGTTTAAATCCTTAATTAAGCAATCAGCCTATTCACTTCCCACCATGAGAGATTTTAATTTATAACTGTAAGTACTGGAGAAAAATACCTGATCAAATAAACTTTTATCAGAGAAATATAAACATCATATTCACAGTGGAATAGTTTTATAGTTTGCTGGCCTACTTTAAATAATTGGTTACCTCTTGTTTTATTGACATATCAGGGGTGATGGGATATGTGAATATTGTGATCAATTCTAGAATTTATAGTTTTATTACCTTCTGGAAAAAAGGGTACTTTAGGGGTAGAAGAGTAGGAGCTTGAGTTCCTCACCCCCTACATATTTAGAGATTGCAACTTTATTCAGCAACTGATGTATTTAGCAGGTCACAGACACTGACTAGACTATCAAGACAATGGGAAAAGTCATGGTGGGCTCCTTTGAAAATTTTGTTTTGTTATTTTTTATTCCAAACTTATGGGCCCTTTCTAGTTTTTCCCAGTCAAATCTTAGAGTCCAGCTGACTCCTGGCAGTTTATTTTAAGAAATGGTATTTTATTATTTAACGTCAGTTAAATGAATTCTTAAACTGGACTGACTGGCAATTTGTCAATTTTTTTCGTAATTAATATTAAATTTTCATTTTAATTAATTTACTGTAATTCTGTCTAGAAGAATTTCAGTTTGAAGGTAGCTTGGTAGAGACCTTAATGAGTAATAAAATTGAATTGGTATGTGTGTGCTATCCTTTGTATTGCTGGCATACAAAAATACACCTATTAAACGGATAACAAAGTTTATTAGATAAATGTAGTCTAACCTTGTCTAATATAATTTCAAATGCTGTGGTTATATTGAGTATTCCCTTTTGTTTTCTATTTTTTTAAGTTTGTATGCAATTAATTTCATATACCTAACCTCATAGGTATGTGAAACTTGTAGTAGAATACTGGATCATGAAGATCGGTTACTGAGTAAATTTATTCAATGTAGCAACTGATATAAATAAATGCCTTCACCACTAAACTTGTAAGATGGATCTTGTTTACTTTTAATTCTAGTTTTTAGATTTATATGTAATTTTTTGTCACTTGTCACATATAAGTTATTATACACATACTTTTAAATGCAAAAAAAAACAGTCTGTATAAAATTATAATGTTATATTTTTGGCTCTAGGTCATTCACAGAAATCATAAATGTATGTAGATTTTACTAGCTTTGTGGTTATCATATAATTATAATGTTCAAGTTAAAGTGTGTACAACATCATTTTTGTACTTGTAAAAACTGCTTTTTTATCAGATTAAACAAATAATTAGATTGCATGTAATGACACCAACGAATTTTGTACAAAAATATGTTGAACTTAATCTGTGTTTGTTTGTATGTGTGGTATAGTGTTATGTATAGTAAGTAGGTCTACATTAAATAATCACGCCCTACCTATCTTGGATCTGTGCCATATTTCCTGCACCAAAGTGGCCTTGTCCGAACTCTAACTCTACGTGTACCTACTTGTAGTTGTCTGTGTGTATGGTCATGTGACCTTGTCTTGTGCAGCACCTGCACAAACTGGGGGGTGTTTCCGCTGAGGCTAGTTCTACTGGTGGATATTCCTCCATATATGGTATGAGTATTGAAGGGTTGTCTCAAGTCACAAGTGTGGTAACATTGTTTTCCTGGTCTGCTTCACACTTTCTCTTAATTATTTCAATGATTATTTGGTAAAAAAACATCTTTGTAGTTTAAATGTTCATATTTCAGTTTCTTTTTGATATCAGTGCAGAGTTTTGTGCAATTTTTTTTACATAAACTGAAATGAAAATCATTTGAACATCATCTTTGGTAATTGTGATTTTTGTAGCATTGTGTTTCCAGATGAACAAATTTATTGTGGTGTAGGTTCAACATCTCATATCTGTTTTTATTGTTTTGTAGAATATATATATCAAATATATAAGCTTTCCTTAGAATATTATAAATACAGCATCAGACAGTGGCATAACTGTGGTTTCAAAAGTATGAAACGGAGGTTAAAGCTGGGGCAAGATGATTATTCAATGAAAAATGTTATAAAAGAGTTGAACTTACACCATCATTAAATCTCAAAATAGGTTGACTTTGAGGTTACTTGAACAAGTGAAAAATATATTCTTGTTGAATGTGAAAAGAGTAGGGCATTCTTAAAGAAACAGTAAGACATGTTTCACATGCAATTTGTTGTGTCTTCAGTAAAAGAAAAAAGAAATATTTAGTTATGCTTAGGGCTATTACATGTACAAATGGAGTGGAATTTTTTTATATTGTACCAAACATGACTTACCTAAACTCAATTTTGACCAAAGCAGTGTTAAAAACATCAACAAATCAAGATAACTTTTCCATAGTTTTCTTTCATACACTTTGAAAATTTAAAAATAAATGTATTAATTGGCAAACATTGGTTATTTTAAACTCTCTAAGAAATGTTCCATGAATTTAATACATGAACATTTTACCACAACATTCCTTTAGTGGGAAAAGGTTTTGTACTTTCAGATTAAATTATTTTGTAATGTTTTGAAAGTCATATCCTATAAAACAAGTATAGTATTAATCAATTTTTAAAGTATTTGAAGCTTAAGTGAATTGGAAGAATGAAAAAAATTTGTGAATGGGCTATGCACACCATTCAAATTTCAGTAATTAGATAATTTAGACACTTTTTTTTTCTTGTTTGAATACTGTGATGACTTTTGTGTTAGCATAACAACATAACATATAAAGCAATTTGTCCAAATTTCACTTGTAGGCGTGAACTCAATTTTTTAAATTAACCATTTGAAAAGTTCTTTTGACAAACTTAGGACTAAATCTTGCCTCTTCCCACTTAATTGAGCACCTTTTAAATTAGTATCAGATTCAACCTCTGTGTGTATCAGATTTGTTTATGTGAATCACGTCTTCCTGTAAAAAAATTTGGTTCTTATTTTAAAAAAGCATTTGATAATATATATTATACTTATTTATGTGTGAACAAAGAAGACAACCTTTCATGTCTAGTAAAAAATAACTAATTCTTCTTTTGGATGTTTTTAAAAATAACTTCTGATCTAGATCTATACATACCACTGTTTTAATGATGAAAATAGTGTTGTTCTAGCCAGCAATTTGAGCTCTGCCAGTAGCAAGTGTTCCAGAGACTGTAAATATATGTATTTTAGAGTTGATATGATAGTCATCTGTAGCTCAAGGTTTTATGTGTTGGGCAGACTTCTGTTTTCACGGGGAAAATTTTTTTCAAAAGAGGATTGAGAGATATTTGTCTTTGTTTAATACATTTATTGTATAAATACAAATGAATATCTTTTTATATTTATTTATCTAAAATATTCTCAAAAACCTTATTTAGGGTTAGTTAACATTATAACTGTTGCTTTGAAATAACAATTTCTATATGTTCTAAAGACTTGCGTGCAGTTTAACTTAACATTGAATAATTTGTCTGTGAATCATGGAGAATTAAAATTCTTACAAGCAAGGTATGTGAAATTTTTGAAGTTAATACTTAAGAGCATTTCGGAAATAAATATGACAAACATACCCTTTCAGTCATGGAGGCATTATAATGTGATGATCAATCCCACTATTCATTGGTAAAAGAGTAGCCCAAGAGTGGCAGTGGGTGATGATGACTAGCTGCTTTTCCTGTAGTCTTACACTGCTAAATTAGGGATGGCTAGTGCAGATAGCCCTCAAGTAGCTTTGCACGAAATTAAAAACATACCAAATAATTATGAAAAGTAAATTATTAAGTTATGCAGTTATGACAAGATCATTGTAGTAGAAGTAATTTCAAACAGAATGGTGTATTTGGAGATCTTGTACTTATTGTGTAGACATGAAGCATGAGATGAGAGTAGGGGCAAATTAGATAGTAATTTCAGGAACAACATATTGTAAAATCATTTTTGTGTAGTTTTCACTTTAGATTTGTTGGAGTAAAAAAAAACTTATTTTACAAGTTTTATGTACATTTGCTTCTTTGTTTTAACTTATTTCCAAAACTAATATGCTTAATATATTTGTTTATATTCTGCTTTTTTTTATAGTACTAACCCATAACCATAACATAGGATAGGTGTATCTTGTTTGGCCATTCAGAGAGTACTGGAAGCATTGAAGTTGGTAGTTGTCAGTTATAGTGAAAAATTCCTTTTGTCTGATTGAGTCTTGAGTTGGCAGGTCAAACCTTTAATTTTTCTAGCTTATTTGGGGAGTTTTTGGCCAATATTTATTGAGTTTTTCATTCAGTTTTAGTTTCAAGTTACTTTCTGAATCACTTGTATCTCTTGTATGCAGATGCTTTCTTCTGTTGGTTTTTTTCTTTCCTGTTTAAGTTGTTTCAGATCTTTGCAGCATCTTCTGTCTTTAAGTTACATTGTTCTAACTGTCTTCTCCCTCAAGGCTCAGAGTTAAGCATTATGACCAACGAGTGAAGAAAGCACTCATGCTGAACAAACATAGATTCAACAAACTACTAAAGCAACCAATGAAATAGTTGTTTCCTTAGATTGGGAAAATATATATAAAAGAACATAACATATGAATGCAAACATCTGTATCTTGGAAACACTCATGTTCACTTATTTATTTAAAAAGTCTGATACTTTAGTCTACCTCATTTGGTTTCAAGCTGCTTTATGAGTGTAAGGTAGAGCATTTCACATGTGCATTAAAATTTCTAGAACGGCTCTTTGATACTTAAAATTATGGCAAAAATGAGTAGGCTTAATGCTGCTCTAAATCTGCTGTAGTTAATGACATCTCTGTTTCCTCTTGACATTGAACAGTATGTTGGTTAGATCTATAAATATTTCTTAGAACTTTTTGCCTTCTCAACAGAGTTAAAACAGTTTCTCTTTAATGATGTTACTTGACCAGATAGATTGAATCGTAGCTGGGTTTAACAAAAGTTAATAGTTTTCTATACTACCATGAATGCAAATGACTAGAAACCTGTCCATGTGACTTTAAACCTGTTCTTTAAAAGTTATATAGAAATGAAACTTTCTTACTATTTCAAATAATCATGTCACATTTCCAGTTTCCTTTGTTATCTTAATTTCCAACACCCTATTATCATCACTGGGCTTTGTACTCAGGAATTCCCAGTTTTCCACATATTTTGTGACAGACTGTAATGGTTTAGCCTCTGAAGTCATGTGGTAATGAACTAAGCAGCAAATGATGATAAATTTTTGGGAGCCTAGGCACCACAGTGTTATACCTGAGGGAGGTTATAATGAGGCAATACTGTAGTTTCCTGGATAACAAAGAAAATAGTAAATATCTGTTCAAGACAAATAAAATTGAAATATTTTTTACTTAAAACCACTTAGTAAAGTTTCACTCAACTATTTATGAATTTTCTTGTGTAAGTTCTAGAAGCCTAGTTTAATTAAAGACAAATAGAGTTCATGAACAGTAGCATCAGTGTCACAATATTTGTGTATCCAAATAGTTATGAATAAGAAAATGCTTGCTTTGTGACATCTTCTCTGTTTGTTATTTTACATATATATATATATATACACACACACGTATTTTTATTCTAGGAAGTATGTTCAACCATTTCGTCCATGGACTCTAGTTCGTTATCCGTCAACCCTGAAACACTACAGTCTCTGACAACTTCTTGTGCCACTCTTTTACCAGCACTTTCACCTCTTTGCAGTGGAGAAGCTCAACCTTCTTTGAAAACTGTATCAAATAGTTCCTTATCTCCAACCAGACCTGGTGGACAAGAAGGTGAAAGTGATGAAACATCAGACAGTTTTCATACCATAAAGGTTAGATATAACTTCACATGTACCATTAACTGAATATAGTATGTATAAATGTAATTACAACTGTAATATTACAGCCAGTACCTGTCCTGCATAAAACAACAACAGACAAGTTATTGGAATTAATAATAATTTAACTAAGACAAGGCATAACTTTGACCATTCTAAAAGAGTGGTTTTCATAACATCTTCATCATTTGGATCCACCTGATGAAGTGGAGTAAGTCTCCCAAGAGCATCTTATATGTACATAATAGGATTGAAGATCATTAAGGTACAGATAACTCTATTTGATTCACCCCTGCATTTTGGGATTGGCATTATCATCCACTATACTGAAATTAGCTAATTGCACCAACACATAGCAAAATGAAGGATTGTGGAATGTGATCTTTATAATATGTTTTGTTAATAGTACCATGCTGCAGGATGTAGTAATTAATATACCCACTTATGATTTTTTCCTATCCATGCCTTTACTTCCATCATTGCCCTATGTCTAATGTTTGTACACAAAAATTGGTTTGTATCTGATTCCATATTGTCTCCAAATGAGTATACACCTGCCATCTAGAAATATAATTGATCTGTGACAAAGCTGTACATGTGGTCCACTGGATACATTTTTCACATCACTGCATAAATTAAATGCTCTACTGCAAGCAGAATATGACTCATTGAGTGTCTGTCACCTACAAACATCTTGAAATGGCAACTTTTGATTGCAGTTACCTATAATTGATTCTGTCTGTAGTTTCAGTCTATAAGAAAATGTTTTAATCATAATTTTTCTAACAGCTTTTTTTTCATTTCTAAACATACATTGTCAAATTTGAAAACTTGACTTCCATTACACAGATTATAAGTGATTAACTAAATGGCAGAGAATTCCATTTTAACTGAAACTAATAAACTGCAAGGTCTCTAAACCTTATTAATTAATGTGCATTTTTTTCTTATTATTCTATTCTCTAATAAATTTCTGTTAATTCTTGATGATATATCCTTAAGTTAACAGAGCTAACGACTGATGAAGAGTCTACCCGAAGTGAACCTTTAAATGATAATGAGTCTGCCATTCTACCAAAACGAGTTCGTATTTTTGAAGGAGGATTCAAGTCAAATGAAGATTACACCTACGTTCGTGGTCGAGGACGGGGAAAATATGTTTGTGAAGAATGTGGAATTCGCTGTAAAAAACCTAGCATGCTGAAGAAGCACATCCGAACTCATACAGATTTACGACCTTTCAGTTGTTCACATTGTTCGTTTGCTTTTAAAACAAAGGGCAACCTAACCAAACACATGAAGTCCAAAGCTCACCACAAAAAGTGTGTGGAACTTGGTATAGTTCCTGTTCCCACTACTATAGACGACTCTCAGATTGACGGAGAAGCGCTAGCTAAACAGGTTTGTGACTATGTTGTAGTAAACACACACACATATATTTATCTTCATATGATATGTTATTAAAAGAAGTAACAGGTTTCTTGTTTCTGTGAATTGAAATTATTGGGCAAGATCAAATCAAACTTTCAGATATATGTAAGCTTATATAACAAAGTAACTGTGAAATATTTATTGTGTGTTATTTGAGTACAGTTTAGACTGATAGCAATTTTTACCATCATTAATATAATAAGCAGTGTCTCCAGTTAACTTTGGTGGTTGAGGCAACAAATATCTCAACAAGGAAAATATTTTGTATGGAAAATATAAAAGCCATTAACTTATACTTCATATGTCTATTGTTAATCTATTTTATATGTTTTTGTAATGTATATTTATTTTCACGGCTTCATTTACATACAGTAGTTGAGTAAGTATTTTCTTCTTGCCATATTGTTATAAAATTCTTTGTCAGATTGTAGAAGTATCAGCATTATGTGGAATGTTTTTCTTTAAACATAAAAGTTTGTATTCATTCCAGTTTTTGAATAACTAGTATTATCTAAAAATTGTTATTTTATAATATTAACTTTTATTTGCATAAGTGTAAGATGTAGCATGAAATACTAAGGTGAGGTGTGAAATGTGTTCCCGACAATAAAATATAAAAAAATGTTCTGTGAAAAATTATTACTAACAATAATTAATAAATTTTATAGTCACAAAATTGAATATAATAAACACAAAATTAAAAAGAGGAAAACAAGGAACCTAACTTTTGTTTTAAAGATCAGTCTCAAGGACTTGAGAAAAAGTAGTGAAACCAGTGTAAAGGAGTTAACGTATTGTATCCTGTTTACAATGCTTATTTTCTCTGACATTATTTTTTTTGTATGTACACAAGTTAATTTCCTTATATATTCAGGTGGAAATTCTTTTGTTTCGTGTTTGTTTTACATCATGTGATGTTTATGCTAACACACACACACACTATATTTATAGAATGTGGCACTAGTTTTTCATATCATGAGCAGTTTTATTTTTATGCCAAATCCAGTTACTGTCAGAAGAGAAAATTCTTAATAAACATTTAATATTAAATTTACTGACATGTAGCCCAAGATGTGTAGTGCAGAATAAAAATTGTTTTTTCTAACATTTTGCTAAAAATGCTATGTTATTCATCACATACTGTATTGGCCCAGTTGTAGAAAATACCACAAGAAAAAAAATTGAATGTCATAACTTTTTTTTGTAGGATCTTGTAGAATGTGTACACTCAGGAATTCACTTTTTTGTTTCCATCAATATCTCACATTATTTTTAGTTGCACCAAAATTTTAGCACTGGTACAATTGTGTGTTTTTTCTGCTTTTCCACATAATTTTAACATTTGCATCATAACTTTATCACAATCCATTATTAATTTGACACTTTCTTTTTCTCTGTTTTTCTATGTGTCACTCATTCTTTCGTGAGGATTAATCACTAAAATGAGACAAAAGTTGTTATAAAATTAAAAACGAACACAGTAAAAATCTATTAATACACCAGAAAAATCAGTACTATAACTGGACAGTCTATAGGTGAATTAGTTATGACCTTGAGTGAACATTTGGCACACATCGGTAGACAGATGTTATCTGAACATTCAGGAATGCAACAGGCTAGAAGAGGGGAAAGAGACCTGTGGCTGGTCCTGATAATAAGTGACTATGAATTTTACAGCCTAATTATTAATCAAAAACATCACCTTATAATCAAGCCAATGTGGTATTTTGAAGAATTATTAAACACTTTGAAGAACGAGATTGTATTGAAAAATGTCAGGAACAGGTACATTGTATTTTAATATTTCTTTTAGTTGAGTACTCTAATTGTTTTAATACTGTGTCCTGAAAGTTCTTTAGACAATTCTTAGTTTATTTACGTTTGCTTTGTATAAATATAAATTATTTATACCTAGTTCTCATATTAAATTGAAATAATGTGAGTTGAAACTCATAAAGTACAATTACTTATCGTGGCCCAGAATGAAAGTAATATTTTTATTAAATTTCGTATTACTTATAAAGAAGTTTCACTATAAGCTCTGATAGATAGTAATGATTCTTAGAGCCAGACTACCTAATTTTGATCAGATTTAACACTGTTAAAGAAACTTTTACACTGACATTATGACACTTAATAGACAAATAACAAAAGTGGCAGTTTTTGTTTGTTTTTAAATTTTTAGCTTCACATGTATCCTGATAAAATTCATAACTATTGTAAATTTGACAAATACGATATCAATGGAAGTGTTTTCATTGTAAATTAAGATTTCAGTGCATAGTTTCTACTTTTTACTCTCTTTCAGGAACAGCTGGACAAGGGAAGACGGCAGTTTATAGATGGAGAAGAGCTAGAAGATGATGATGATGAAGATTTTGATGACGATGCAGGGGACAGCTATGGTGAAGAAGATGCTGAAATGGAGGTTCTCTCTGATGAAAGGTTTGAGAAAAATAGCTTTAATTATCTAATTCTCTTCTTTTCTTCCCAATACAGAATTATGGTCAAATGCTTGATTTAAATTTGTTTTGTTTCATCATACTTGATTGAAACAATTTGTTCAAACATTATTATTTTTAAAACCATTATTGACATTTTCATAATGAAGAAAATACTTCTACTGATGTATTTTCATTATAATGCTTTAATTTGGTGGACAAAAATAAAAATCTAACAACAGATACATTGTAGAGACTGATACTGCCCTCTGTAGCTGACAAGGTTTTGTTTATTTACTTCAATAATTTAAAACATTTGACTTGCACTGTGGTTTAGCTACTTATACAGTGTAATAATATCATGGATTATTAAAATTTTATGAAATATTATACAAAAAACTAACAAACCATTGGTTAATCAGGCTCATAACATGTGACCTATAGTATTGAAAAATACATATTTTAAATATTTAATGTATTAAACATATGTTGTGTTTAAATGGATGTTTAAAGATTTTAGCCAGTATTTCATTAATTTTTTTTAAACATATAAACCAAGGCTAAAGGTTTTGTAATTAAATAATTCTTAAGTAACAGATTCTTACAAATTGTTCAAGTCTTACCTATATGCACTTTTCTAGACCCATTAATGACCAAAAGACTCAACAAAATAATGAAATGCCTGGAGAAAAATGCAAAGATCCGGAAGAACAGAAACATGAAGCTGCTCATTGCTTACTGAACCTTTCTTCCTTGCCTACAATAACAAGTGAAACAAAAGGTGTTTATTTCATGTGATTTGATAAGTCCTAAACACTATGTGGATCTCTGCTAGATTTCAACAATGTACATTAAATTTATTGCAATTAGTTTTTAGTTATTATTTTATCGACTATTTTTGTGATTTCTGTTATGACAATGATGAAGTATGCCTATATATTTGAGCACTATTTATTTAAATGAGTCATAAATATGGATATAAGAAGCACCCCTATCTTCTTTTACCCTAGCAAGTTAATTTGTAATCGGACCAGTTTAGCAGATTTTGTTAATTTCTTATCATCAAAAGAAGAGAGATTGTCAAGATATCAAATATTTTGTAGAATAGATGAAGTAGGTAGATAGAAGCAAAACGGAATTCTCTGTGGACTACAAGCATTGGCGCTAAACAATATTATCCATGATCTCGTATCATATATCATTAGAATATTCAAGTCATTGTACTTCCAGTTAAACAGTAAGTGATCAAATTAATTGTCATCTTACAAGCATAGCTTCAGTATAACTCTAAATGTTTCACAGTTTTTACATTCTAAGTGTTTTACAGAAACTTATCTTTCAATGGATATTGTAGAAAATAATAGTACTGCTGAACTGTATAACTGCCAAAGAAAATCTCTGTTAACAATACTGTAATGATGTTACTGAGAGTAGGTATTTACTTATTTAACTATAACTAAATAGCTGTAGAAAATTTTATGTTCTGTATTTGAAAAGTAAATACAAACTAAAATAAGTTGTAAATTATCAGACATGAATGTGTGTACTGAATCGTCAAGGATGCCCTAATTTTCATTGTACTCTGACACATAAAATACTTATCATTAACTCTGCTCTTGATCATTCAAACATTTAACTCTCCTTTTTGAACTCCTATAAATTATAGATTCTACCATTAGATGGCAGTTTGTTTTACATGAGAACTGTTTACTAGAGAGATAACACTGCTTCAACTGTGCAGTTCTTTCATATTATGCTAAACCTTTATATTTCAAATCTGCCTTTTTGTCTTGAGTATTGGAATGTGTATAAAACATTTGACTTTGGATGTTTTAAACTGAATAATCAGAAAAGATTATGAAAATCTAAATATGTTTAAAGTCACCAAAAAGTAAGATTTGGAATCAATATTTTGATACAATAACCTTTAGTTAAAACAGTTTACTTCCCTTTCAGAGATTTTATTCATCTTTTTGTGTTTTGAATGTTCGTTTCATTTTAACTGCATTTGTTTGTTGTTCTTAGTACCTTACATTTAGTCATTTGACATGTCTCTACCTAGACAGGAAAATGCTGAACGTATCGGTTGAGACCACAAATATTTCAGACTGAGAACTTATTTTAATTATACTTTTGTTTTTAAAAGATTTAATTTAGTTCTAGAAATGAAAGATGTTATGAAAAAAAAAGAAAAATGTGAAAAGCTTGGTGACGAGAAACTGAGACGAAGTTCAGAGAGTTTGAATGGTAATGAGGAATAACATACAGACTTGTTGAAATATTGTAGATTTGCTACTTGTTGTTTTCTTCACTAATCATTTGTGTCATCTTTAAACTTTAGTACTTCTGTAAGAATGAATAAATAATATATAAGTGTTATATGTATATTATACATTTTTTTCAATGTATTTAAAAATTTTAGCACTCTTTACACAGTTGCCCTAACTTTGTTGTAGTTTATACTTCAGTCAGTTACTGACATACTAACTAGTAGCTTTTCAATAATTTGAGCATCACTTCCATTATAAATTAAACATTGTGGTAGTTGTTACTATTTTAGAGCTAAGTTCAGCTGCTTAATTATAACAGTTGAACAACAGGACATATCATAACGAAACTTTGTTGAATGGATGGCAATTGCCTATTGTGGAGACACGAGTGTATAGGATAAAATTTCGAAAGTCTCCTTCCTTTTGTCTTCAGGAAGTTACCCTTCACTCCACAAAGTTTCATTATGAATACTCTGTTTAAAAAAAATTATCAAAGAAGGACATATTATAGTTCTCTGTATTATGTATTTGTGTGTTGTAAATTTCCCAAGTTATTTATTCACTGTTTATCAATTTGAAAGTTATACTGAATTAACTTATGAAACTATTTATAAGTAAAGTTTTTATATATACTTAATGTATTTTAGATGAACAAGCAGATGATGTGACAGACTTTTCACTCCAGAAGAACTTACAACTTCAAGCAACAATACCAGATTCTAAAGAAGATTGTACTTCAAAGAATTTGATTCCACAAAATAATAATGTTACTGCTGTCAGTCTTTTGTTAACTCCACCCTTACAGCATAGGTCTCGGTCATCCTCAGTTCACATACCTTTATCTCCAGCTAGAAAACAAGATGTGCCAACATTGATGGAAAATCAGGTTCTCAACCAGAGTACATGTTTTACAAAAGAATCAACTGGCAATCGTCGTTATTCCTTTTCTGTTGTTGGAGAGTTGAGGAGAAACATACACTTACCAGAAAACCAAAGGATTGATTCTGAACAGTTGAGTATTAAAAGTGAAAATCAGAGACAATGTTTGGACTTTCCATCCTTCTCTTCTGTTCCTTCGAACTGTGAGGATGAAACATCTATATCAGGAACTGATCAACCAATGGATCTGAGTGTTACCAGAGGCATAAAGATTGATTCAAAGGCTTCTGTAGACAATAATTCTGGAGTTTCAGAAGAACCACTGGACAGCTTATTAGGTGCTTGTCTTCAGTATGGTAGTTTGACTGCTTTGAGGACTGGAGGATCACAAATGGTTCTAAATTTATCTGAAGCAAAAAGACAATCACAATCTTCATGGGATTTTCAGCAACAAATTGTTTCTAGACCATCAGGTGATGATAATATGGTACAGTTATCTCCAGTAACACCTCCATCACCAAATGATATTCCTTCAAAGACTTTCCTTCATGATGAGCAGAGTCCAACCTCTTGTAAACCTCAAGCTGAATTTATTGTTGCTAAGTCTGGATGTAGACAAAACTTAGATGATGGGAAGTGTGTTTGTGATATTTGTAATAAAACCTTCACAAAACCAAGCCAACTACGATTGCATGTGAATATTCATTATTTTGAAAGACCCTTCCGTTGTGACAGTTGTGTAGTCTCCTTTCGTACCAAAGGCCATCTTCAGAAACACAAACGTTCTGTGAGCCACTATAACAAGGTTAATATGAATCAAACATTTGGAACTCCAAGTGCTGATAATCCTCGACCTTTTAAGTGCAGTGATTGTAAAATAGCTTTTCGGATTCATGGACATCTTGCAAAGCACCTTCGTTCAAAAATGCATATTATGAAACTGGAGTGTTTAGGAAGACTCCCTTTTGGAATGTATGCAGAGATGGAACGTAATGGGACAAATTTGAATGAGATTGATACAACTGATGGTGACAGCTCTTTAGAGAGTCTGCAGGCTATTGCTCAACGTCTGTACCATCAAGAACCCAGACAACCTACATGGCAGCAGGAGAATACTCATGGAGTTGCTGAGTGTTCTTCATATGCCCTAAGCTCTTTAGACTCCATCTGTATGTCATTGAGCCAAAATAAGAAACTTGCAGCCCCAATAACCAATAACTTTCAAATTAAACAGGAACCACAAGATGCTATTGACAACCATTCACTAAAGAATGAGGGTGATTCCATTTTATGGTCAGTTGATTTTAAAAAAGTTGAAAGTAGCTTCTCAGATCAGAATACACCGTTACACCATCATCCTTTATCCTGCCAACTTTGTGGTCAGTCTTTCGTGAGTGCCAAAACCCTTAGAGTACACACTTATTATCATCATCCCCAGTGGTCAACAGATGGAGCCACCAGTAGTACTACACTAAGGCCTGTGTCACCAGTTATTTGTGGTAAAAGTCCACAAACAACCCAAAAATGTGCCAGTCGGGATGGTCTGCAGCAGGTGAGTTTTACCAAATCCATTGAAGAGAAAGTTTTTTAGAATTATATTTGGTTGCCAGTTGAGTAACAGTAATAATAATGGATTGTTTGAGGTAATGTGTAATACTGTAAAACAGTAATTGAAAAGTTAAAATCTGAGCAAACAAAAAATGTTATATGCATTCCACTTTTTAATATTATATTTCTTTAGCCACATTGGAATCAGCAAGCGGATACCTCAGTTTATTTGGGTTTTTTTATTGCTTTTTATTTTTGTGTCCTCATCATCTAGATTCTCCTAACATTACAACTCTAGTGCATAAAGTGTCAAAATAATGTTTTTCATACTTGTGGGAGTAGGAACTATAACCCAATAAATGAAAACGTGTGTATTGCTGACCCAACAATAAGAATGACAATAATAACAAGGAAATTTGTATTTTGTACTTTGAATCTAACTATGGTTTCTCATTTTTTATCCCCATGTTGCAAATATCCAGTTAGTAGAAATGCACATGTATATATTAATGTAAGAATCATATAAAGAAAAACAAAATGAATAGTTTTATTTATTTGATTATCTCAATTAAAAAATATCTTTAAGAATCCTGAAAAGTCTTCAAAAAAATGTTAATCACTCTCACCTTTTCACATGACTTTATGCATTAACACTTTGCTCACTAGTGCCACAGTTCTTTACTGTTTGTTGAGGTGTGTATATCCTCACATACACACTGGCACCACAGCTCTTTTCTGTTTGTTGAGGTGTGTATATCCTCACATACACACTGGCACCACAGTTCTTTACTGTTTGTTGAGGTGTGTATATCCTCACATACACACTGGCACCACAGTTCTTTACTGTTTGTTGAGGTGTGTATATCCTCACATACACACTGGCACCACAGCTCTTTTCTGTTTGTTGAGGTGTGTATATCCTCACATACACACTGGCACCACAGCTCTTTACTGTTTATTGAAGTGCATATCCTCACATACACACTGGCACCACAGCTCTTTACTGTTTATTGAAGTGCATATCCTCACATACACACTGGCACCACAGCTCTTTACTGTTTGTTGAGGTGTGTACATCCTCACATACACACTAGTGCCACAGCTCTTTACTGTTTGTTGAGGTGTGTACATCCTCACATACACACTGGCACCACAGCTCTTTACTGTTTGTTGAGGTGTGCATATCCTCACATACACACTGGCACCACAGCTCTTTTCTGTTTGTTGAGGTGTGTATATCCTCACATACACACTGGCACCACAGCTCTTTACTGTTTGTTGAGGTGTGTATATCCTCACATACACACTGGCACCACAGCTCTTTTCTAATTACTGTTATGTAAATGTGCTTGCAGATTTGGACCACGAGTGAATTTTTTTTTATGCTTTGTATTGTAACTGTGAATTTGTTATATTTCAAAGGAAATTGAAAACCTGATAAAGAAATGAACAACATTGACTTAGTATACGTGTTACAAGGAAACTTAGTACAGTTAAGCTTTTATTTCATATCATCTTTGGAATATATGGGTTGAAGTCCTAATACACCTATTTTCAGGCCAGTAAATATGTCTGTGTTTTATAACTTCACAACTTAGGTGTTAGGTAGAGCACTATGTTAAAAATTAATATTAGTTTATACTTTTGTTTGCAAGCAACATGACATGGAATTAATTGTTGGATTGCATTGTTACCAAAATGCACTTTCTTTTCTATATATTAAGTCGTTAACTGATATGCTACAGGGTATGCTATGAAGTGTACATGCACAAGGATAAGTAATAATACCCAGATGCACACACTCAGGGTAAACCTAGTATGAGTGCAAAATTTCAGGTTTCTTTGTTCTTTCCTCTTAGAACTACAGCAGTCACACACAGACATGCCCTTTTATTATTATTGAGCTTGTTGTTTTGAACAAGAAAAAACAAACAGGGTTTATTAAGAGAAACTTCTTAAATTTCACTTTGCTGACCAAATAAAATGTGTATTTACTGTTTGACAGTTATTCTTCATTTCAAAAAAGACATTAGCTTATATTTGAAATCGTGCTTCAGTAGTAGGTGAGCAAAATTGTATTTAGAGAGAAATTAATAGAATTCATAACTGGATTCAAGCACACTGTTTTCTTTTTCTCAGAAATATTTTAAAATGCTATTTTAACAATTTTAATTATTTTTTTTTACTGGAATCCACAAGTCATATACAGATTAAGATATGTGAACAAGAAATGCAAGGTTTTTATTCAATTTGTTTCTGTCACAAACTTTTTAGTGCAATTCTTTCCCATTATGTACATGTTCATGTTTGAGAAATTTATTAATATAGATGAAATTAACTTAACTTACAAACTGTTAGTACAGAAATATGCACTTATTCTGTAACAGCCGACAGCATTTTTGTGCCAAGTGTGTGGGCATGCCTGTGCAGCAGCTCAAGATCTTCAGAAACATGTCCAGATTCATCACAGAGACCCACCTTAATCAGGAACCCATGGCCGAAGTCATTGTGTGCTCAAGCAGTTTCTTTTTATACCGGTGGATTTAGACTGTTGTAAATACATATATATATATTGTTTGGTTGAATTATTAGTTTTGTTGTAACGAAACCTTTTTTGTATGTTATAAAACACACCTGAAAAACATTTATAGTTCAGATAAGGTTATCCTGGTGGTTATGGTATTGTTAATTATCTTCTCAGGTATAAGAAGCTGGGCTTTGTTCTTTTCTTACCATGTTTTTGTACAGTACACATCTATGTAATAGAAGTGCCATTACAGGAAATTGTATGTATTTTTGTAGAAACGTATTAGATGTCTGTATGTGAATATGGTTAGCAAAATATATTTGTTTTTGGTTCATCCTGTATAAAATGTCACAACTTGTTAATTGATGGTGCTTCGGCCATTATCTTGTACGTTATAAATGTTTTTATGGCTGGTTTTAGAGATTTATATATACAAGTGTTAAGTCCTGTTTGTCTTCTCCTAAGTGGAAGAATTCAATTTTTACTTCCAAGTAGATTATATTTTAATTCACCTGGTTCAAGACCTCCACCCATTGTTTTGTTCTTGTTGTTTTATTAAGTTTTAAAATGTGTTTCAAATGCTTTCTCATGGTTGAGTAAAGCTATCTTGTTAGTTTTTCATAGTCATTGTATCAAAGCACTTTTTATGTCAAATACCTTTCTGTATGTGTGTGTGTATATATATATACATGTCTTTGTGTTTTGTTCTTCTATGTAACAGATACTTTACTGTGTGAAACATGATTTCTTTGTGGTGCACACTTTTGATCTGCCATCTGGTGAGACAGTGAGTACCTACAATAGATAATATTTTTTAAAAACAGATTGTAAAGTCAGTTTTACAATCACTAAGGTACATTAGTTTTCGTTATAAATAAATATAATATAGTTTATTTTTTAATCTGATACTGGTAGTCTACATGTAGCACTGTTTAATATCATTCCAGGTTTCCTATCCATTTTGGTGGTGAGTTAGTGAAAGTAATGTATAGTTTCTGAGTTAAAATACACACAGTTACAGTTCGATATGAAAGGCACATTATTTCAGTAATGTGTCTTGCAATATCATAAGTTTCTATTACAACTAATTTTTAAAAAAATATATATTTTACATCTACTGTAAAAAATAGTGTTGATACCAATATGTTCAAGAAATACAAAATCATTTATGAACATTTTCAAAACAAAGTTATTAATTTCCAAAGAATTAATGTGGAAAATCTTAAAATGGTGCAGCAAAAAATCCTATTCATTACCATAGCACTATTAATTTTAAAACTCAAAGTATGGCTACTTTAGCTGAAATAAGTTACTTAATTACTAATACAAATGAACTGTGTAAAGAAACAAGAAAGAAATCTAAAGTGAAATTAAATGTATTTGTTAGTTTCTTTCTTTGTTATTATAAGCTAAATATTTTTCAAACAATGAGTTAAGTCTTGTCTCTGCTGTATTTTGTTTTTATTTCTAATTGTGTGTTTCAATCAGTTGAATCTTTGCACAATCAAATTATTTTACTTCTGCTAGTTAGGTTTCTTTTTAATTAGTAGAAAGAAAGTTATGGCCCGGTTCGTTTGATTAAATTTTGACTTCTACCGATTGATAAGGAAATTTTCATATACAGAAACTTGCATTCATCATTAGCAGTAGTTAAGGTCATAATCTTATTTTGGTGTACAGCTAAATACTGATCCATAGTATGTTTTAGTACATGTAATATTACAAATATTCATATTTACATGCTTATATATTCAAGTGAGTACATTTTTATCAGCCAAGTTCTCTTACAGAAGTAAAGTATTTCGTAGAGATCATTTCACTCCTGGGAGTGTGTGTATGCGACTTTCAACTGTTTATCTGTAAAAGTGTTCAGAAATAGAAAGTAATGAATAGGTGGTACAAAAGATCAGAACATTACTGTTTAAATCAGTTAAACTTTTAAACAAAACTTTAACTTATACTAAGAAAAATTAGAAGAACTATGTGTTTCTTGGTAAACAGCTGAAGTATAAAAAAGTTATAGACAAGGCAAGATTGAAGTTTTTGAGGTAAACGTGACATTTCTGTTGCATGTGGATTATTAGTATATTCACAAAATGGAAATTATTTAAAATCTTCCATTGAATAATACTTTGTCGTCATTGGGCACATAGTTAAGTGTATCTTTTTTACTAAGATAGAAGTATTGTTTGAAATAGATGTGTCTTAGAACATACTCTAAGCAATCTTTCTTCTCTCCCAGACTTGCATCTGGTGTAAGTAGTTAAATTCATTGAAGTTTGTAGGGTAGAAATGGTTCTGTGGAGTTGTATAAAGCCAAATAGTATTGATGTTGATGTAGAGATATAACTTGTGGTTCTATAGTTATTAAAATAATAAAGTACATAGTGTTAATAGATGTTACAAGAAACACACAAGGGAATAGATAAATACTAATTTATATTATTTGCAGAAATTTCACAGCATGCAACTTTTTTTTTTGGCATTCTATGAAAAATCCTACTAAGGTTTCCACAATCAAAACAACCATTGCACTTACTCTGCACTAGTTAATACAGATTTAAGATTTCACAGTGTATCCATAGGGTTTATTTTCATACTAAACATTAATTATTGTGAATACATTCTACTAAAAGTCATAATACTAAAATAAAAGGTTTTTTTCTTCCAGTAGTTTAACAAAATTTGTATAAAATAGTTTGTTTTTTTGTTATTACTAGTTTATATACATGAAGTTTGCAAATATTAAATTTATTTGTGCTAAACAACATGTAGCAAAAATTGTTAGTTTGACTTTGTAATAGATGTTTCAAGAATGCTTACTCCTAGAGTATCTTGCTAAGTAATTCAGTATGTACAATAAAAATGGCTTGGACTTAAAGTAGTATTTTATGTTTGTATAAGATCACTGTATTTCAAGTTATGTTTGAAAATTCTTAAGTGTGTTATGTATATTTGTAAACAACAAGTGATTGTTACCTACTATTCTGTGTGAATAAGTACACACAGAGATGAACACAAACTGTTTTGTTTAACCAGATAAATGTTTTAAGACTTCTTTAATATAAAGCAAATATTTCATCAGAGTTCTGTACTTTCATTTGTGATTTATGTCATATCTTGATTGGTTCACTGATATTTGAATGAACAAATTTCCCTAAATAGTCATTTTATTGGACTGTGTTTTGCTCACTTGCATTTGATTTGTTCATTTAAATTTTATGTTGGATAAGTAGACTTATACATTCAGTTAGTGTTCTCCTAGATTATAGGTGTGTTAGAAAATAAGCTTGATGCAAATGTGTTTAAGTAACATGTTACCTCAGGTAAGTTACATTATAAACATTATGTCCATCCGACTTTCAGAAATATTTAGTCTCAGGAAGCCAACTGTTACTGTTTCTTGCAAGAAGACAATTTTGAATTGCAACATTGTGTGCCAAATTGCTTATTGATTAAATTACAAAATTTTATAACAATTTGAAATCAAAAGATTTATAAAGTTGTTTCTATATTCAGAGTAAGCTGCATTTAATTATTTTTAAATCAAAAATTTTAATATTCAACAAGTTAAGAGTGTCACATTTATTTGCATTGTGATTCTATACATATGTGCAGGTCTAGCACTAAATAAAAAGCATTAAAGATAGTAATAACTACATGCCATTGAAGTTTTGTTGGGTTTTTTTGCAATTGTTTTCATATTTACTCCAGCTCTCAATGTGTGAAACGTGTTCCATTTATTGTTCATTTTTTAGGTGTAACAGGAAATGAAAAAGAACAATCCTATTGTAAGCTGAATTTTAGGACCATTTTGTTTCATTTGCATGTTTTTGATTGGCCATCGATTAATGCAGAAAGAACAGCAATGTTTATATATATGTATTTCTTGTAAGTTCTTATTGGCTCATCTTTTCACACCTGTCCTGTAGTAGGTTTAATAAACACTTTTTACACTTGTTACGGAAAACAAAATCTATTATTTTTCATGGAATATTTTAAAATGTTTAGGCATGAATTGTAATGCTATGTTCAAAGAGAATCGTATGGTTTAATATAATTTATGGCTATTGTTCTTAAGTAAATGTTTTAAGTCGTCACCCGGAAAATGGTCAGAGATGCGATGAAATAAGTTTAAAGGTACTCTTGTTAATATCAGATTGTTACATTGATTGTAAATGGTAGTTAAAGTGGAAATCTGGTGATGGGGGCTGCCTAACTGATTAGGTCATAGAAAAAAAAATTAAAAATCATTTAACTAGTCCAACATTTTGTATAGTGAATATTAGGAAAGGTTTTTAGGTTGGAAAAAAAATCTGCTGCTCCCAGATTGTTTTTGTAATTTCTCTACAAATATTTAATTATAACACTGCTCCGATTTCCTTTGGCTCCACATAATTGGAGCTCTCCTTAGCAATTTTCTTAGCTTCAGGTTGGGCTCCTTTTGGTTCTACACTCGCTTCAACCACTGATTATGAGTGAATTACACATTGTGCATATACAGTTGAAATTATATTGGTGCAAAGTTATTGTTAACAGCCAGCTCAAAGGAGTGGCATTGAAACAAATGGATATTAGTTTCTGTGTAGCATTTATCCATCATCAACTTAAAAGTAATTGTTTATGAAGAAAATTAAAAGTTGCTCATTTTACATCATTTTGAATATTGTAGATGTGTGTAAAAGTTATGGAACATTTCTGCCCTTCTTCTGATTTGTTCGATTGTAACATCGTGAGCCATCATTTTGAATATTGTAGATGTGTGTAAAAGTAATGGAACATTTCTGCCCTTCTGATTTGTTCGATTGTAACATCGTGAGCCATCATTTTGAATATTGTAGATGTGTGTAAAAGTTATGGAACATTTCTGCCCTTCTTCTGATTTGTTCGATTGTAACATCGTGAGCCATCATTTTGAATATTGTAGATGTGTGTAAAAGTTATGGAACATTTCTGCCCTTCTTCTGATTTGTTCGATTGTAACATCGTGAGCCATCATTTTGAATATTGTAGATGTGTGTAAAAGTAATGGAACATTTCTGCCCTTCTGATTTGTTCGATTGTAACATCGTGAGCCATCATTTTGAATATTGTAGATGTGTGTAAAAGTAATGGAACATTTCTGCCCTTCTGATTTGTTCGATTGTAACATCGTGAGCCATCAGGTTTGGGGATGACATTTCTCTGATTTAGTGCTCTTTTTATTTTTATAATTTTCGTACGTCCCAGCATTTGTGTGGCAATTTTGTACCTGTTACATAAAACACATTCACGATGTAAACGTTTTCAAAACAATTTACACGTTTATGTGACAAGTTAGGAACATAATATGTGGCATTGAAATCATTACGTTTAAGACATATTCTTATGTGCATTATTTTAATTATTTTTTATCTCCAAATCTCAACAATTATAAAATTACCCACATTTTCCTTGTATTAGTCGTAACAGTAGACACACTAATAGAATAATTTAATAATTGCGCAGAGTTTTCTTAAGCTTACCAGCTCATACTGTGTTTGCAATGTAAGTTACGTGATCAACAACCCGGTTAATATGAAAATTGATAGATATCCCTTTTAGGGAAATACTGGAAATATACACTTCTTGTTTTTCGGAAGGGGGTTGAACTTGGTTTAAAGTGTAAATAATTCAAGATTTGTTTTCTTCAATTCATGTCGTTTGTTGAAATAAATATTCTTCATACGTTAATTGCGTTTGTTTAAATGTGAATGATCGAATCTTTTCGTTTTTTTACTGGATAGTTTTCCATTAATACCAGGAGAGAAGTTTCCTACACAAATATTCCTTTCTGTACAGCTTTCTTGTTTAACGCGCCATCTCAAAGCTAAGGAAAGTTTATTTAAGGTATTGTGGAAAATGATTTGAGGGTCTCTCGCCTCCTTCATGTTATTTTATATTTTGTTTGTTTGTGTTTAGGTCACTGACTGTTACACAAACTAGCGCCAGATGCAGGAGAGTTACTTGGTACATTGGGACTTCTAAAAAATGTTTATTATTCATTCATTAATATTGTCGTTCTGCACATTCCACATTTAACTCATTTTTTTAACATGCTTTTATTATTTGTAGGAGGAGATATTGATTAAACATATCTGTATATATCTATATTGTTCAGTGTGTTCGTATACTGTAGCGCCTGTTACTACAGCGTTTTATTTGCAACTGTTTTCATGTTTAGTAAAGCAGTTTTGAATATTGGTAACTACAAGTCATGGAGAAGTTTGGTCTTCCTTAGAATGAAGTTGTTGATACAGTTTCTAATCTAGTGCTTTGGAAGAATATAATGCTATATTTTAAGAAGAGCGAATTACATATATTTTCCAATTTCGTTTTGTCCGTCTCTAGAGGACAGTAAAGTCGCGTATGACGAAAATCGCACATAAAATCGTTATATATTATACTTTAGTAATGGGAAAAATGTTTGTTTTCTTTTTGTTTGGCTCTTTAGCATTATATTGTATTGATTGTTTTATTTCAGAGTAAGTGTGTTCAGAAATGCAGCTATGTTTTGTAACCTTTTAACAATGTATATAAAGTTTACCATCACGTTGTCCTTTCGTAGCCAAGCTATGTTATGTAGAGAACCAGTAACAGTTGAGTATTAAATCACTTTATCTCATACGTGTGTTTGTGTGTTATTTTCCTTCTTGGTAAATAATTTTATTTATACATAATTAAAAAAAAAAAACTCGTCTGATGGCGCCAATTTTTTAAAAAGATACTACACAATGACATGACATTATTATATTTAATTATTGAGTAATGGCACGAACGAAAATTAATATATTGTCTTATTTAAAACAGGACAGAACAATCTTATTCGTCCAATAGCCGTGTAAGAGTTCTTACTTAAGGGTCATTAGAGAGTTCATTGCCATGGGACTTTCACAGGGTGTGTGACATCTTAAGTGACAACGGTTGGAAAAGTTTCCTGAAGGAGGAACTGTTTTATCTTGTTAAATATCTTACATTTATCAGCTAAACGAAAGATCTTGAGATAAGTCCTTGAATATGAAATGCAAGTGGTTATTAACTTTGTTAACACAAGACCGTTAACAAAAAAAAACAAGCAAACTTGTAAATGATTTTATATTACTCAGACATCAAATTGCGACGATTTAGGAAAGTAAGTGTCAATTTATTTAATGGAACAAAATTAAACGTGAATTTTAAGGTTTAACTGCTCAAAACACATGACGTCTTCGGTAAATATTAAAGCAAAAAGGTAACTGAAGAAAGATGTTAGTAAGCCTAATCATCGTCTAGAAATCACTTAAGTTATATTTATATTTGCCGCCCGGCATGACCTTATGGTTTAAGCGCTCGACTCGTAATCTGTTTTTCGCAGCTTCGAATCCCCGTCTCACCAAACATGCTCGCCCTTTCAGCTGTGGAGGTGTTAAAATGTGACGATCAATCCCATTATTCGTTGGTAAAAGAGTAGTCCAAGAGTTGGCGGTTGGTGCTGATGACTACTTGCTTTCCCTCTTGTCTTACACTGCTAAATTAAGGACGGCTAGCGCAGATAGCCCTTGTGTAGCTTTGCGTGAAATCAAAAAATAAACATACATTTATATTTATAAGTAATGTGTTAATTATCTAATCTGTGTCGCTTTTTACACTCCAAGCGTCACAAGTCTACCCATAAGTAATATAACCGAATTACTTACCAGTTCACTTTTTTATGTCATCATGCTTCTGTTTTTAGCTGAATAAAATATTTAGGTTTCATTTGAATTTGTATTTTACGATTTTCAGTCAGAAATTGGTTTCAGAGTCGTGTTGATTTCTGTTTTGCCCGCCAGTGATTCAGCTGCAAGCCTGAGGACCAATAACTAAAAACGAAGGCCTCGATATTCGTAGTGAGTAGTGCATATATAACCTGTTATGTAAATTGTATTTAATAATGAATAGTTGTTTTTATTTGGGACTGAGTGTGGCCAAGCGGCTAGCGTACTTGGACTTTGAATTCAAGATTGCCCTAAAAATACTCTAACTCCACGTAGAGGCCGTAAATACCCTACAAGAGTGACTATCAAATCCTACTGTCTCGTTTGGTTTGTTTTGAATTTTGCGCAAAGCTATATGAGGGCTATCTGCGCTAGCCGTCCGTAATTTAATGATTTAAGACTAGAAGGAAGACATCACCACCCATATACAACTCTTTGACTTCCCTTTTAATAATAATAGTGGGATTAACCGTCACATTATAATGCCTCATGGCTGAAAGGGCGAACATGTTTGTTGTGACGGGGATTTGAACGCGCGACCCTTGGATTACGAGTCGGTTAAAAATTCCTTGTTTAATTTGGTTAAAGTTGTCTTAAAATTATGTGGAGTGTAATGTCTTTTTTTTTCCTAACTTTATTATCAATTTTTTAAGTTTCTTGAGTGAGGGTACACTTGCATACACCGATTGCCTGTTAATTTAACTACACGTGAATTAATAAAGAGTATTTTTTTTAAAAATCTGATCTTATTTCATTGTCAATAATACGGTGTTAACAGTTGGTTAGGAAATGTAGCTAAAAGCAATATTATGTTATGAAAACTGTCCAGAAAATTAAGCTTAAAACCTGATATAATATCTAACGTGATTTTCACTTCACTATTACTATGTGGACTATCCAAAAATGAAGTTAAAAACTTGATATTCGTTTTGATATGATTTGGTGCCATTATTACGGTGTTAATAACCGAGCAGAAAATCAGGTTAAATACAGAGCTTTATTATAACACCTGAACAATGCTGTATCAAGAGCAACTTATTAGAACATTAAGTTTAAATATAGTGTTATAACATTTAAATTTCGGTGCAACTGGGTTGAAAAATAAGCTGAAAACACGGTATTATGAAATGTAACCCAGTATCATTACCACATAAAAAACTGCCTAGAGAATTGGCCTGGCATGGCCGAGGGCGTTAAGGCGTGCACTCGTAATCCGAGGGTCGCGGGTTCGCGCCCGCGTCGCGCTAAACATGCTCGCCCTCCCAGCCGTGGGGGTGTATAATGTGACGGTCAATCCCACTATTCGTTGGTAAAAGAGTAGCCCAAGAGTTGGCGGTGGGTGGTGATGACTAGCTGCCTTCCCTCTAGTCTTACACTGCAAAATTAGGGACGGCTAGCACAGATAGCCCTCGAGTAGCTTTGTGCGAAATTCCAAAACAAACAAAGCCTAGAGAATTAAAGACATGGTGTTATATGATCTGACATAATCTTTGTCATTTTTGGCCGTATTACCAACTGTCTATAAAAGTAAACAAAAACATGACGTTATAATGTTTAGTTTAACCTCCATCCCACTACTACTGTGAGAGCAACGGTCTATAAAACTAATAACTAACAAATGATATAATATCTTACTTAATGTTCACGCTGCTACTGGCATTGGAACAACAGGCCAGAAAACTAATCTCAAAATACGATGTTGTGCTATCTAGCCGAATCTTCATAACACTAACAACTGGGCACGGTTATATTTAAAACATGATATTATATTATTTAGTTTAACCTATGTATCTACCGCCGTGTTAAAAACAGTCATAATAGTTAATCTAAAAACGTGTTATAATATCACACCCAATTTTCATGGTTCTGCTGTGTTAACAAGTTATTAGTAATATAAGTTAAGAGTGTGGTATTACAATAAAATATCAATCACTTTATGCGTCATTGTGCATTGTAATTTAAAACAAAGTTGTGTATCCTTTAGTAAATGCGGATTTAGAGTACTGTATTTTTCTTCATTAATTCACCTCATTATTTTGGAAATCAAAAGATTGGTAATGAATCCTAGTAAGTTAAATTATATTTTATTTGGACATCGTTATGTTAATGTTTTACTTATCGATAACACTCTTGGTGGTATAACATAAAAATACCATAATAAGGTTTTCGAGGCAACATGGGACCTATCAGTCCATCTCTGATGTTCCACACTTTAAACTGAATTAACTTAAAAACAACCCTTATCGTTTATATGTTCATCAGACTTCTTCTTAAACACACTTTAAATTTAACACCTACAACATCTGAAGGCAACTCATTTCAAAGGTCAACCACGTTGTTAGAAAACTGAATTTTTCTTAGCTGGAGATGGCTCCTGCCTTGCCAAAAATTTATACCTGTGTCCCTTTGTGTTAAATATAAAAAAGATGATGCATCAACATTGTTAATTTCTTTTACGATCTTAAATGCCCAAGTCAAATCCTCTAACTCTTCTCTGAACCATTTCCTACAATTCGATGTCTTTCCTAAGGTAAGGAATTTTAAGGCTGAACACATCATTCCAAATGTTGTCTAACCTGTGACCAGTACAATGAACTTATTACATCCTCTTTAGACCTACATTTATTACTTCTGCAGATACAACCTAAAATCCTATTTGCCTTACCACTAGCGACAACACACTACTTGAATGACTTTAGAAATAGACCGATCAACTATTACACCGAAATTTCTTTCTTTCATGACACTGTTGAGGTTATTCCCGTGTAAAATATTCTTACAATTCGAATTATGACAACCCACGTGTATTTTCTTGCATTTATTATAATTAAGACCCCTGTGCTATTTATTCCCCACATCACAAAGTGATCTAAATCCTTTTGTAAAGTAACAGCATCCTCCTCACAGTCAGCAACACTTTTAACATCATCAGTATATTTAGTAACTTATTGACCATTCCTTTACATGTGTTGTTGATGTAAATAAAAACGAGCAAAGGTCGTGAGATTGAACGATGAGGTTCCATGATTGTGGTATTAATTCAATTTGACTGAACTCCTTTCATAACAATCATCTACTTTCTTCCATCAAGTAACTCTTCTATCCAATTTGGTATATTATCCCCCACACCTAAGGATATAATTTTTAAAAGTTTTTCATGTGGCTTTCTGGAAAACCAGATATACAAAATTTAGACCTTTACCCTCACCTACACATGCAGCAACATTTTCAAAGGATGTGAAAAAATGTTAGGCAGTAGTTTGCCCTGAGTAAAACCATATTTATTTACTGTCTAATAAAGCATTTACTGAATTACTATTTCTTGAATGTATTTCATTAAATCTGACATCGAACTGTATATTAAAATTTAAATTTTTATATTATACATTATTTAATTTCACAAGATATAGAAAAGCACACCTAAACATCTAACTTCTGCTATCTATCTAACAATAGATCTAAAATAGAACGACATTGGAAAGCATGTTTTATCAGACTTTCCAAAACGTTTCCCTCAACTGATGTATGCTTAATAGGTCTATAATTAACGGAAGAATTTCTATTACCTTTCTTGAAAGTTGCAGTTACATTAGCCAACTTTCAAACCTTTTTGCGTCAGCACAATATTCAAGGATTTACAAAAGAAAAAAAGTTGCAAGTGGTTCACATATCCAACCTTTAACCTCCTCCCAAATTCTTGAAGAAATATTATCTGGTTCAGAAGTCTTATCGTTGTTTACTCTGGAAAAATACATATATGTAAAAACAGCTCGTTTGGGTTGAGAAAATGTTTTAAGATAAACACCTATATAGACCTCTTAAGCATACATCAGTTGAAGGAAAAGTTTTGGGAAGTCTGATAAAAATGCTTTCCAATGTGGTTCTATTTTAGATCAATTTTTAGATAGATAGCAGAAGTTAGATGTTTAGGTGTGCTTTTTTATTTCTACGTAAAATAAAAAAAAAATCTCAACCCAAACAGGCCGTTTTTACATATATATATTTATCTACAAGTGGGTTTTTCTCCACATCACTGAAAGTTAGCCTGGACTGTCATACTGTACGTACAGTGGTGTGAACATTGAAAGTTAATATAACAAAGGACATTGGTGATGTGCTAAAAACACGTAGGTCCAAGAAGTCTTAATAACACTGAGATAGAAACCATTATAACCCGATCGCTTTTAAAAGGTGGACATTACTTCTACAAGAGAAATCTGGGAATGCCTAGTATAATTGAACAAGTGATATATGAAGTTAGTTTAGTAACGTCATAGAGGTCAACGGACTTTCTGAGAATTGTTTATTTCTCTGCGTAGTGTTGTAAACGTCTCATTTTAAACAAAGGAAAGTCAGCCTGGCTTGATGAAAAGCAATAAATCGTTGCAATTCCACAACTTAGTTATATTTTATTTTAGAATTCTTGCCCAAAGCTGCGCAAAGGTCTTTCTCCGTGTAGATGTCATTACAAATTTGGCGTAGGTGCTGTTGACTAACTAAAGAGATGTCGCTAGTCAATAGGATCTACCGCCAACAGTTTTGCTACTCTCATCTGATAGAATGGTAAAATTTGATTAAATATGTTATCGTGCACCAACGTGCAGATTACTTATTTTTGTTTTATTTTAAATTTCGCGCAAAGCTACTCGAGGGTTACCTGCGCTAGCCGTCCCTAATTTAGTAGTGTAAAACTAGAGGGAAAGCATCACCATCCACCGCCATCTCTTGGGCTACTCTTTTACTCGAGTAAATAGTGACATTGATTGTCACTTTCTAAAACGACCCCATGGCTGAAAGATAGAGCATTTGATGTGACGGGAATTCAAATTCGCGACCCTCAGATTACGAGTCGAGTGTCTTAATCAGCTGGTCATGCCGGACCAATTCTTTTGGAGGAATCCTCAGATTCACAGTCTTGGCACGATAACATTAAAGTCACTCCCGGCTGGTTTTTATATAGTTCCTAAATTTTTTGTCATTAACAAATTCTTCTTAAAATACCAAATATCAACCTAAGACTTTTCGCCCTAAACAAATTCTTTGCAAAATTATTTGACTTCATTTGTTATGTAAAATATGAAAATCGGCTAACCTTCTCTGTACCAAAACCTAAATAATTATGAGGTCTTAATTTATTTTTGTTTTAATAGTTACTATCATTAATCTTTTAACTTACGATAGTGTATTATAATTATTATACGTTTCGTATTGCTTTGTGAGCTGAATGTAGTCAGGTTGTATATAAAACATTTTGTAACTGAGTGTCTCCAATATTGCTCCCCAGTGGCGCAATAGTATGCCTGCAGACTTATAACGCTAGAAATTGGGTTTCGATACCCATGGTAGGCAGAGCACAGATAGACAATTGTGTAGATTCATGCTTAACTTCAAACAAACGTATCCTATAATCGTTAACGTCAGTAATTGAGGAGTACAAGATTCGTGTATGTCCACTGTGTTTATTACCGTTAGGACTGTAAAAAGATGCTTGAAACCCTTCAGAGAATTAGGTATGACCCTATGTAAGAAAATGTAATTCTGGTACTATATGTTGGTAACTGAACTTGATTGTAGACAAAGTGTGTCCTTATATAGTACAATGTTCGTCACTTATGGTCATTTAGTAGTTGAAATGTCTTGATCTGTTTTTTTAACATTACGCCAAAGGTGCTCAAATAAACACAGTGCAGTTATTAAAGCTAAACTACGTTAACCTATTACAGTTTACTAATATATATTTGAATGTATTTAAAAGTGGTAGTATTTATTTACTAGTTTTGAAATACATGTGGTATTGATATTGAATGTAAGTTATGAAGTGTGGATTCAATACTATATGAGAAAGAATGAACGAATTTGTACGAGTTCAAATATAACTAATAGCAGGTGAGTGTATTTATAAGTGTTCGTTTTTATATTAGAATGAACACGTCTATATACAAACATTCAGATCAACATAAGAGGGTACTATTGTTCTGAAGTGAGTTCACGTAAGGTTATTAAGACCTGACGTGTGTGAATGAACACTGACTAGCTAGAAGATATGAATATGAACGTGTACAGGAAGGCATGTTGGTAGATGTGAATGCAGGTTGATTCAGCTTTTACACTAATAGTACTTATAAAGTGTGTATTCGTGATATCTAATTGACGTTAAAAGTAATCTTTAACCAGAATACCAGAACCATTGTGTCACTATGATGTCAAAGATTCGTACGCATTGGAAAGTTCCATCGTAAAAAGAGTCTGTAAATTAATGGGGATTAAGCAGACGAGTGAGATAACCCTGTTATTAGCCAAGTGTCAAAACGGAAATTGGTGGTCCATATTCGGGTCTTGTGTCAGAATGCCGGAGGCATGGATCGATAAAAAGTCCATTATCGTTCCAACGAAGCGCTCCGAGAAGAAAAGAAAAACCTCTCTCTCGGGCAAGCAGTCGTTATCAAACGTTCTTTTGATATGGAATGAAGTGTAGAGTAAGCTTGTATGCTACAACCGGAAAATTAGGTTTTAGATTAGGTTGTAGCAGACGGTTCACTTCAGTATCCAGTTTTAGTTTTGGATGCCGCGTATGGTTGGATTGAGATATTTGTTACATAAGCTGTTCTCAGCACTGGAAAATATACTTTTAAATAGATTAATAGGTATAGGCTTAAGAATATTTAGGCCTATAGATTTAAGGAATCACCATTTAGTTTTAAAATATATGGAAACTCTACAGCAAAATAATAAAACAGTGATTTAACATTTAAACTAATGATTTATTAAAGTACATATTACTAAAAAAACGTATGATTATCGGAATATCATAGCGTGACATTCATATTTATTCGATGAATCTCTTACGAATAACAAACACACCAATAATATCCATAACCTGCAGCTATTATGATGCACGTGCTTCTCTAGAGAAGCTCCACGTGGTAGTAGAACAAACGTATTACAAAAAAACAACGACATAAAACTTTCAAATTATCAGTTTAATAATAGTGTTGTTGTTTCAGCTCAAAACTACACAATGGGCAACTCGCACTCTGTCCACAGTTGGGAAATGAAACCCGTATTTAAGCGTTGTAAGTTTATAAACATACCATTGATCCATAGATTTAATCTTAAATTTAAGTGGATCATAAAACTTTAATTATGATATTGCTTTTTTGTTAAATACAGGTTCTGTGCATCCGAGCTTATAGAGGTCAGGCTATATGACATTCTTTTGTGATATCTCTGTGATAAGGCTGATTTAACACTACAAATCAAGTATACATACACATTGTTTCATATATTCAGACTCTGAATATATTTTAAGCCTCAGCTATACTATTAGAGAGCATTCACTGTAAAAATGAAAAGCGAATTATTAATGACACAGTTATATTTATCCTTATGTCACATAACTCTGAGTAGGAAATGTCTTCATATTGATCCAACTTTTCTCCAGTATGAATAGAAATTTCCAACTGACCGGATGAAAACGAGTTTACCAAAGAAGACTAAAAACCAGAGGCTTCACCAGTCGCTTCAAAGATTCTGTGTTCGGGCTCAAAGGTGTGGGAATATTTGGTGTTTCAGTGTGATATCGTTCATGGTATTCTATTCAGCATATCAAGACAACAACTTCAGATTAGGAGCACTGTCAAATAGAATCGGAACACGAGCCTTGTGAACAAACGCAGAGCGACATATCTGCTAAAACCTAAATGTTCCAGTCAGTCACGGCCCTGTGAACAAACGCAGAGCGACATATCTGCTAAAACCTAAATGTGCCAGTCAGTCACTAAACTTATAAGATATGAGGCCGAATTGTTAGTAATTAAATGTGTGCGTATACATACGCACACATAAAACATAACCAAAACATGTACTAAAAACGTATTTTCTGGCTTTTCACAACATACTTGGTTAACACTTAAGTGATTTTGTGGTTTCAAAAGTTTTTGCTAAGAGAAAGTTTTTACACATTTTTTGTAAAATTACGTTCTAGAGAATGACCTTTAAAAACCAGTTGAATTATCATGTAATAAGAAGTTAGAAAATAAAGAAGATAAAAACACAAATATTTAAGTATTGTAGTGTTTTAATATATCACATATATATACACAAGTAATACATTATGTCTCTCTTTCATTTCTATTGAACAAATTCAGTGTCGCTCTCATTTAAATACTACTTTTTAGGGTTTTAGTCTTATCAAAGAAGTATTGTTCGTAGCACCGACTTCCTGAAATCCTTCACTGTTGAAAAAAGGGGACGCAAGTTCCAAGAAAGCAGCCAGATGGCGTAGTTTGGATCCACACACTGAGTGTCAAGGTAAACCAGCGGGAAGCATCAACAAAGAAGCTGTTAGTACTAGGACGTTGTTCGACTTTACATCGAGATTGAATAATAAAAAAACTTGCTTAATTCAAGTTAACCGAAAAAAAGACAGCACGACACGGGATTTAACCAACACATTTTTTTTTTTTTTGTAGCAGGAGAATAGCATAAGAAAGTGTAAAATTCAAGAAGTAAATTTAATTAAACGGTTAAAACCGCAAATCATTAACAAGGATTTTTTATCTGTTTCAGTTGTTTAATCAGGTGGCTACACTACCTCGGTGTATTTATTGTGCTGTGATTTTGTAGCGTGGTAAAATATCAAGATATATATTTCTAAATCTCACTTTAGTTTCTATTAAGCCAACAGTGGTTCAAAATGAAGCCATATCTGCTTGATTTATATTCTAGAGGTTTATGATCGAAGTATTTATTAAATTACGAAAATAATTAATTATTTTGTTCCTGATATCCAGTTTTGAAATGAAGCCCATTTGTTTAACTAAAAATAACGAAATAACCTATTTCAACTAAACACTTGATAACGAGTAAATTACTGTTGCGATAAGTTGACTAAAATAAAGTTTGAATGAAAGGCTAAAGTTAACACTACTTCCAAATTCACCAAACTTCATCGGATGTTAAAAACAAACAAAACTATGCTTCTTGTTAAACTCTGATGTTATTTACGTTTTCACACATATGGTTATTTTAAAAAACAGCTTGGTAAAACCTTGTGAAAGTTACAATAATTTTCAAATCACTTATCGAAAGAAAACACCAGTTGTTGTTTATTTCTATAAATATCCCAAAATATAAAGATTAAAGCTAGTGCCTGATAGAAATGGTAGAACAATTGCTTTTAGTTGACACCTGTGACGAAGTCCTTCGGAGTATATACAGACCCTTTGTTTCAAGATGCTGTTTTCTCTGATCATTTGCATGCTATCTTAACAAACGCCTCGACAGTTACTATTATTTGTGACCGAAATGGTCAACATAATAAACCATTTTATTAAAAAGAAAGGCTGAAAACAATAACCAGAGCATCAATCCAATGAGTACGTTGAAATTTGAGTAGCCTTAGAAAGAAACGTTTCGTGCAAGCCATTATTATTATTTATGGCTCACTGGTAAGCCTGTGGAAACATACCTCTAAAACTCAGGTTTCGAAACCCGCATGATCAGACCACATATACATAAAACAAACTTCCATGAAATATTTTTCAAAAGGCATAATAAACTTTGAAGCTATGCTTATAGAAGCAGCTTAAACCCATAAACTATAAGTGAAACACCAAATCAGCATAGCGCTTAAGAGAGGCAATGATCTGTTTATTCTACTCTCACTGTCCTGTTTCGCCCCCCAGTGGCTCAGCGGTATGTCTGCGGACTTGCACGCTAAAATTCGGGTTTCGATACCCGTGGTGAGCAGAGCACAGATAGCCCTTTGTGTAGCTTTGTGCCTAATTCAAAAACAACAACAACTGTCCTGTTTCTAGATTATACTTAGAAGCCACTGCCGCTAAGCCAAATAACAGGCTTCGTAGAAGTTGCTGTCTTGGGTTTTCTGAACCCAGTTCCTAGGATTTTAAGCACCACGACAGTCTCGGTTATTCCATGTTCAGTATGAAAGTTTGGCGAACCCCGTGATTCTGCTCACCAGACTTACATTCCTCCACACTTGAGCCCCGCTGATCGGTCTTTTCTTCCACGCCGGTGATTCCCGTGGTGCATACGTCACAAATTAATGGTTTCTGAGAGAACGGTATTTGAAGCCTGGTTTTATCCATTCATCTTAAGCGTTCTATAGTGGCATAGCAGCTGCAAGGAGTTGTGATGATTTCCATTCAATACACATATATATATATTATGCGAGAATATAAGTAGGAAGTGAATAGGTGCACACATACATACATACATGGCAATAGTGTAGCCATATTGTGAGACAACCAATCCATTTTCTTTCAGTTGCTTTTGAGGAAAATGGAAACATTATTGTCAAAATAAAATACAAACATTTCTAATGACAAAAAATGTTTCGAGCATCTTGTTCTTCAAAGTAACGAAACGATGTTACTTGATACGTGGTTTGTTCTCAACTAAATTCACATGTGCAAAACTCAATTCTGTAATGAAAAGTTGTTTCGTGATTTACTGAATTTAGCTTAACTCAGTTACTCGTAACGATGAAAAGTTATAACTTTGTAATGAGCCACTCCATTTGTTGCTGTTTAGAAATTTCCTTCAAATCTTCATTGTCTGGCTAATCTCTGACAAGATAGTGAAATTTGATCGTTATTACTACAGCCAGTTTGAGATAGTAGATTGTGGAAATCACTTTTGTGGCAATAAGACATAAATATAAACCCTTAGATTTACAATTAGAACATCTAACCACTTGGTCAAGCCTGGCGCAACACAATAGCAATATAATAAACGTGTGGGCAAATTACTTTGAAAGTAGTCCGATATTATGCGGAAGAATTACACTCATCTCATTGAATTTAAATCTATTATGCATATCTGCATGAAGTGATGCTCACTCAGAAATAAATAAGTTTGAAGTGTGTTTATATAGCAGGTAAGTATTTAACGGACTGTGTATTTTAGTGTAAAATAAACGAAAATGGTTTGAAAGTGAAAGCACAAAAATGTGCTGAATGGCATTCTCAATTATTTTATTTTATAATAAAAATTCTGTATATTCGGTCTCACAGTTGTTGATGCATTACGTGTTAATAAAACAGGGACACAAGAATTAGTGTTGATATATATATATATATATATATATATATATATACCAGTGGCTCAGCGGTATGTCTGCGGACTTACAACGCTAAAGACCGGGTTTCGATACCCGTGCTGGGCAGAGCACAGTTAGCCCGTTATGTAGCTTTGTGCTTAATTCAAAACAAGAACAACAACGGAACTGCGCCCTCTATCAGTTTCAACATTATTAACTGTTTGTTTTTCTTTTACATACGAAACACTTATATTTCACGACAATACTTTCCTGCCATTATACCTATAATAAATAACTTGTATTGTCGTCATAAAATGCTTGCCTAGCGACCGAGTGATGATACACCTAGGTGCTTCCCAGCGAAAGGAAGGAAGGAAAAGTGTGTTTCTCCGACTTTCAATAACCACTTATGCTGCCTTGACTTTATCGGGTCTACTGTTATCTGTACGCCTAACCATAAAGGTATTTACTCTATTGCTCAGTTTTCGTACTCTGGGTCCTTATTAAGTCACATTTTCAGACAAGAACCACTTGAATCTGCTGTTCCCATGGTAAAGCGTTCATGTTATCCTACACTAACACCACATTTCCCAAAAAAATCAATATATTTCTACAAACGCCAGGATGCTGTAGTGTAAACTGTATAACGCTGCACTCAACCACTAGATGGAGTAAGCCTGTACAAAGTAGAAGCAGCGATGCAGCATGAATACTTCAGAGCGCAGAAGTAACAGCTTTCTCAAGACCGAGTAAAGAACTATCAGGGAGATACAAGCGGAATGTGAGCTGAGAAACCAGTAACGTTTTGTACCAAACAGCTACTGAGTTTGGTGTGCAAGGAACATATGCATACGAAGAGCAGAAGAAATGTAAAAAAAATACCAAAACCTTGATCAGGTAGGTAGTTTTAAGTTTTAGTAAGTACAAAAAATAAATTGAATATTAGATAATGCAACCTTGTGTTGGAAATTTTATTTGTATCAAAAATAGAATCACGATGGTAACAGCATAAAAAAAACACAATCACGATAACAACATCATAAAATACACAGAAAATCACGACAACAACAGTATAAAAACCATAAAATTGCCATGGTAAACGCATAAAATACAATAGTTTTTTTTTGGGGGGGAGTGCTGAAAGCAAAAAGCAAAATCGTCATTAGTATTCGGAGAGGAAAGAAGAAAACATATGTTTTATGGTATAAAATGCTACAAAAACACAGAAATTAACACATGTAATAACTATGGCACTCATTTCAAACGGACCTGATTTAAACACTGCTTAACATGTTCTATTGTTATTAGTATGTACAAGGAAGCTTTATTAAAGAACGGTTAATACGGTAAAAAGTGAGTTTATGAATCATACTTCACCGCCAAACTTCCTTTTCATAAAATATCATGGTTATTCCTAACACATAGTTGGGGGTACAAAACCACACTTTATCGGCCCGGCATGGCCAAGCGTGTTAAAGCGTGGGACTCGTAATCTGAGGGTTGCGGGTTCGCATCCCCGTCGCGCCAAACATGCTCGCCCTCCCAGCCGTGGGGGCGTTATAATGTTACGTTCAATCCTACTATTCGTTGGCAAAAGAGTATATCAAGAGTTGGCGGTGGGTGGTGATGACTAGCTGCCTTCCCTCTAGTCTTACACTGCTAAATTTGGGACGGCCAGCACAGATAACCCTGGAGTAGCTTTGTGCGAAATTCAAAAACAAACAAACAAAACCACACTTTATAATTTACTAGGCTTGCTAAAATGACGTAAACACTTGCCCAAAAGCCATAACTCATATTTTGGGGTACAAATGGCAAACTTTAAAATAAGCTTAGAAAAAGTGTTTTAATTCAGTGTTTTTTCCAAGCTGGCTTAAGCATTTCATTCAGTAGTACATTAAGATTGGAAACATTTTGTTTCTCGACGTCAGAGTGTCAAGTGTACGGATTTACATATCTGAAACTTGGGGTTCTGTAGTTAGCTTTGCTTTAAAATAAACAAACAGAAAACTTTCTTTCAAAAACAAGGACTGTTTTCCATCTTCTTATTGGTTATATGAGATCTATGTTAACACACGTGTAAAAGACCTGTAATGGCAAACTTAACACTGCCTCAAGGTATTTGTTCTTCAGACAATAAACGAACACTGGTAAACTTCCGACAATTCTTGCAATTTCTCTGTTTCTAGGATGTAATATTAATTTACATGGTTTTATTTCTTTGATCACCAAAGATCCAGTTACCGCACTCATGTTAATCAGACGAAACTTATCTCTCAAATTAATTTTTTTAAAGAATACACAACGCTCTGTGAATCTCTCTTTTACTTCAGTTTCGTAGGTAAGACTAGTTGTATTTGTTTACATTTATTCATATGTTTATGTATCGTGGTAAGTTTTTTATTATGCACAGTTGAAAAATACTACTAAAAATCTGCTTAAAGTAAGTAAAATTCCGAATCGTTTAATAAATGAAATTTACGGAAGTTTTGACATAATTACATTTCTGATGTTATTTATGGTTTTCTTCGAAATCTTTGCACGATAAGACGTCATAATGTAAGAAAATGTCACAACGCATTTGTTCTTCGACACAATTATTTTTTTAGAATGATTATCTGTATTATTCACCTGACTTTGTGTTGGAAGGGTAGTGCCAAGTACACATAAGAAACTAGAGACAGACGAAACTAAAGCAGTGAGTTTCGTTCGTATCCTTTGGGAACAAGCGGAGAGAGGCTGCATTAATTTACAAAATAATAGAAGAAACGAAATGTTTCTTTAAACAATCCAAAAAAACATCCAATACTTTGAAATGGAACCTCATAGAATGGATGGCGGCTCTTATTAACACTATACACCAATCTGTAAATTGACTGTTCATGATACAGCTAGTCGTACTGTTGCACACAATGAAGACTGTTCATGATACAGCTAGTAGTACTGTAAAACACAATGAAGACTGTTGATACAACAGATGGTAGTAATGTTACCGACGGTGAATACTGTTGGTGATACAGCAAGTAGTACTGTTACATACAATGAAGACTGTTCATGATATCGCTAGTAGTACTGTTACATACAATGAAGACTGTTCATGATATCGCTAGTAGTACTATTACGTATACTGAAGATTTTTGATGATACAGCTAGTAGTACGTCTTGGCGATACAGCTACTAATAATATTTAAAAAGTACGACTCGTGGAATTATAACATACAACGAAGACTGTTGATAATAAAGCTGTTAGCACTGTTGCATATATTGAATACTGTTGATGATACAGCTAATAATACTAATACATATATTGAATACTGTTGATGATACAGCTAATAATACTAATACATATATTGAATACTGTTGATGATACAGCTAATAATATTAATACATATATTGAATACTGTTTATGATACAGCTAATAATACCAATACATATATTGAATACTGTTGATGATACAGCTAATAATATTACTACATATATTGAATACTGTTGATGATACAGCTGATAATATTAATACATATATTGAATACTGTTTATGATACAGCTAATAATACTAATACATATATTGAATACTGTTGATGATACAGCTGATAATATTAATACATATATTGAATACTGTTTATGATACAGCTAATAATACTAATACATATATTGAATACTGTTGATGATACAGCTAATAATATTAATACATATATTTAATACTGTTTATGATACAGCTGATAATACTAATACATATATTGAATACTGTTGATGATACAGCTGATAATACTAATACATATATTGAATACTGTTGATGATACAGCTAATAATATTTATACATATATTGAATACTGTTGATGATACAGCTAATAATATTAATACATACATTGAATACTGTTGATGATACAGCTAATAATATTAATACATACATTGAATACTGTTGATGATACAGCTAATAATATTACTACATATATTGAATACTGTTGATGATACAGCTAATAATACTAATACATATATTGAATACTGTTGATGATACAGCTAATAATATTTATACATGTATTGAATACTGTTGATGATACAGCTAATAATATTAATACATACATTGAATACTGTTGATGATACAGCTAATAATATTAATACATACATTGAATACTGTTGATGATACAGCTAGTAGCACTGTTACATACAAAAAAGGTTGTTCATATATCAGCTAGTTATATTGTTACATATAAGGGATAGGGTTGATGATACGGCTAGTAGTATTGTTAAGTAGAATATTTTGTTTGTTTTGGAATTTCGCACAAAGCTACTCGAGGGCTATCTGTGCTAGCCGTCCCTAATTTAGCAGTGTAAGACTAGAGGGAAGGCAGCTAGTCATCACCACCCACCGCCAACTCTTGGGCTACTCTTTTACCAACGAAAAGTGGGATTGACCGTCACATTATACACCCCCACGGCTGGGAGGGCGAGCATGTTTAGCGCGACGCGGGCGCGAACCCGCGACCCTCGGATTACGAGTCGCACGCCTTACGCGCTCGGCATTGCCAGGCCGTTAAGTAGAATAAAGACTGTTTATGATATAGTTAGAAGGGCTGTTACACACAATGGAGACTTTTCATGATACAACTAGTAGTACTGTTACAAAATTTTAATATTGTCAGTGATAAAGCTAGTAGTATTGTTAAATACAATGAAGATGGTGATGACAGAGCTACTAGTACGGTTACATACAATGTTCACGATAAGGCTAGAAGCATTGTTACATATATTTAAGACTGATGATAATACATCTAGAAGTCTTGTTACATATATTGAAGACTGTTGATGATGTAGCTAATAAGACTGTTACATTCAATGAAGACTGTTAATGAATGATACAGCTAGCAGTATTCTTACATATACCGAACGCTGTTAGTTATACAGCTTGTATTATTGTTACATACAATAAAGACTGTTCATGATATCGCTGGTAGTACTGCTACATACAAAAAAGGCTGTTTATAATATAACTAGAACAGTTACACACAATAAACAGAGTTGATGATACAGCTACTACTATTGTTGAATAACATGAAGACTGTTGAAGATATAACTAGGACTGTCACACACAATGAAAACTTTTCGTGATACAACTAGTAGTACTGTTACATATATTGAATATCGTCGGTGATAAATATAATTGTGGTGTCAAATACAATGAAGATGGTGATAACAGAACTAGTAGGACGGTTACATACAATGAAGACTGTTCTCGATACAACTAGTATTACTGTTACATATATTGTATGCTGTCAGTGATACTACTAGAAGTATTGTGAGATACAATAAAGATGTTGATGATACAGCTACTAGTACTATTACATACAATGAAGGCTGTTCATGATATCGCTAGTACTACTGTTACATACAGTGAATACTGTTGATGATACAGCTAGTAGTACTGTTACAGACGGTGAATACTGTTGTTGATACAGCTAGTAGTACTGTTACAGACGGTGAATACTGTTGATGATACAGCTAGTAATACTGTTACAGACGGTGAATACTGTTGATGATACAGCTAGTAGTACTGTTACAGGCGGTAAATACTGTTGATGATACAGCCAGTAGTACTGTTACAGACGGTAAATAATGTTGGGGACACAGCTAGTAGTATTGTTACAGACGGTAAATGCTGTTGATGATACAGCCAGTAGTACTGTTACAGACGGTAAATAATGTTGGGGACACAGCTAGTAGTACTGTTACAGACGGTGAATACTGTTGATGATACAGCTAGTAGTACTGTTACAGACGGTAAATGTTGTTGGTGATACAGCTCGTAGTATTGTTACAGACGGTAAATGCTGTTGGTGATACAGCTAGTAGTACTGTTACAGACGGTGAATACTGTTGATGATACAGCTAGTAATACTGTTACAGACGGTGAATACTGTTGATGATACAGCTAGTAGTACTGTTACAGGCGGTAAATACTGTTGATGATACAGCCAGTAGTACTGTTACAGACGGTAAATAATGTTGGGGACACAGCTAGTAGTATTGTTACAGACGGTAAATGCTGTTGATGATACAGCCAGTAGTACTGTTACAGACGGTAAATAATGTTGGGGACACAGCTAGTAGTACTGTTACAGACGGTGAATACTGTTGATGATACAGCTAGTAGTACTGTTACAGACGGTAAATGTTGTTGGTGATACAGCTCGTAGTATTGTTACAGACGGTAAATGCTGTTGGTGATACAGCTCGTAGTATTGTTACAGACAGTAAATGCTGTTGGTGATACAGCTAGTAGTATTGTTACAGACGGTAAATGCTGTTGGTCATACAGCTAGTCGTATTGTTACAGACGGAAAATGCTGTTGGTGATACAGCTAGTAGTATTGTTACAGACGGTAAATGCTGTTGGTGATACAGCTAGTAGTATTGTTACAGACGGTAAATGTTGTTGGTGATACAGCTAGTAGTATTGTTACAGACGGTAAATGCTGTTGGTGATACAGCTAGTAGTATTGTTACAGACGGAAAATGCTGTTGGTGATACAGCTAGTCGTATTGTTACAGACAAAAAATGCTGTTGGTGATACAGCTAGTCGTAGTGTTACAGACGGAAAATGCTGTTGGTGATACAGCTAGTAGTATTGTTACAGACGGTAAATGCTGTTGGTGATACAGCTAGTAGTATTGTTACAGACGGTAAATGCTGTTGGTGATACAGCTAGTAGTATTGTTACAGACGTTAAATGCTGTTGGTGATACAGCTAGAAGTATTGTTACAGACGGTAAATGCTGTTGGTGATACAGCTAGTAGTATTGTTACAGACGGTAAATGCTGTTGGTCATACAGCTAGTCGTATTGTTACACACGGAAAATGCTGTTGGTGATACAGCTAGTAGTATTGTTACAGACGGTAAATGCTGTTGGTGATGCAGCTAGTAGTATTGTTACAGACGGTAAATGTTGTTGGTGATACAGCTAGTAGTATTGTTACAGACGGTAAATGCTGTTGGTGATACAGCTAGTAGTATTGTTACAGACGGAAAATGCTGTTGGTGATACAGCTAGTAGTATTGTTAGAGACGGTAAATGCTGTTGGTGATACAGCTTGTAGTATTGTTACAGATGGTAAATGCTGTTGGTGATACAGCTAGTAGTATTGTTACAGAGGGTAAATACTGTTGGTGATACAGCTAGTAGTATTGTTACAGAGGGTAAATACTGTTGGTGGTACAGCTAGTAATTTTATACTGTTTAAAACAATTAAGAAAACTAGTAATATTGTTACAAACTGATATGAAGTGATATGGTAATTATAACCTTAGCAAAATATTAAGACAAGCCAGAGAATAATAGTCGTGGGTCCGGTTATAGTCATCCCAGCAAAGTAGAAGATGGTAGTGAATTAAAACAAGAGACAATATAACTTGTTGGTCATGTTATAAACTAGGAACTCAATAACATAAAGAAAGTAGCATATAACTATGACAGGATGGATTAAAATAGAGTCAGTTTTGAGACGATGAAACAAAGAGAAGTTAGAAATCTTATGGATAAATATATCCCTAATGGTCCAGTAAGTCTACACAGTTGCATCGCTAATATCCGGTATTTGAATCCAGAAGGTAGATAGAGTGTTGATGGACAATTAAGTAACTTTGCACAAAGACAAGAATAGCACCAGAAATTATAGCGGAATGGGTCTTTTCACAGACAACCAAACAAATATCAGATGATTTAGAGATTAAACGCTGCAGTTTAGGATTAAACTTTTTACTATAATCATTTTTGTTAAAATCCTAATGTTACTAGCGCCATAAGATGTGTTGGGACACGCAATTCGTGGCTCTTTCTCTATTTTATATTTTTAGGTAATTATACTTATTGTTTTACTATCGCTACTCGTTTTAAAATTACCTCAAGAATATACTAGAAGCATTTTTTTTCCACTTGTGCCAATTGACCTTAAAAATATTGATCGTTTTTACGGAAACTGTTGAGCCCTAGAAAATACGTTCGTAAGTTTACACCTTATATTCATAACATTTTTAACTCCATTTTGTTATAAACGGACTCGGCAAGGTCGGGTGATTCAGGCACTTCGACTCGTAATTTAAGGGTCGCGGGTTCGAATCCTCGTCACATCAAACATGCTCGCCCTTTCAGTTGTAGGGTCGTTATAACGTGACGGTCAATCCTAGACGGTCGATAAAAGAGTAGCCTAAGAGTTGGCGGTGAGTGGTGATGACTAGCTACCCCCCTCTATTCTTACACTGCTAAAATGGGAACCGCTTGCGCAGATAGCTCTCGTGTAGCTCTACGCGAAATTCAAAAACTAACAAACATCTTTCGAGTTAAACAAAAATTTATGTAAAATATATACTCATAAAAGTTACCAGAAAAGCATGTAGAGTTCGTAAAGACAAGCATAGAACATTTTTAATGTAACTCTTCAAAATAAGTTTCGAGGCAAATACAACAAATGCAATTATATTACTATAAAAACACACGTGCAGTAATGTATATTACAAATACAATATAAATTTATATGATTATTTGAACAGCTTGTTAATGCATGACGGAAATATTAACAGAAGGAATTAACTACGAGTTAATAGTTTAAAATATTATATATCTCTGGTCAGACCAATCGACGTTGACAACTGGAAAGATTAAAATGTTAACGTTGGCTAAAGGAGGAAACATGGTCGAATTATTGATCCGTCTGAAATGCCTGATATAAGAGAAAATGTTTATGTCCTTCATATCCACTGCACTGTTCCGCGATGTGGCTACAGATTGATTCTGGGAGCACTGCAGACTTGGGGTCAGAAGTAGATCAATCAAAGAGGAATACGGAATCTGTTCTTCTGTCACAGACATCAATCATAAACTGTTAAAAACACTCTAAAAATTAATCACAACCGAGGAACTAAAATGTAAGTATCGATTTTTCTAATTTATAAATTAAATGATGTCGTGATTACCAAATACTCCTAAAACATAATCTAAATTCGCCAGTTATTTTGGTTAGAGGTAAACCTAGAAGGTTATAACGCTAAAAATATGGGTTTTAAACCCGCTGTGGGAACATCGCAGATTGTCCATTGCGTATCTTTGATCTTGAAAACAAAGAAAGTTAGTATTTGCAAAAAATGTTGTTATTCATTTCCAAGTACTTTTGCGATTTGTAAAACAAAACAAGTGTAGAAACTTATCTAGTGTTACAAATAAAGTATCTGGAAAAACAAGTATCAGCTTTCAGACATCGGATTACAAACGTACAGGTTGCTTCCCAAGTTGACATTAAAATATGTAAAGTTCGTTTTAATGTGCAGTTTGATTAATACAGAAATTCTTTTTATAACTACTGAGTAAGTCCGGCAGCAAGAAACTTGTTGAGAGGAAAAAGATGATTCATTTGAGCTTTTAACAAATTTGCACACATTTATACAAAACAAAATACTGCAGAAATTGTTGTGCATTACATTGGTTCACCTTAATTTAACCTATACGTCTGTCAAACTTCTGTGAAAATGTTATAAATTTGAAATATAAGACACCAAGAAAAAGTTGTATCATCAAATATAGTGCAATTTCAATAATGACCTAATAATTTTAAGATATTGATGAAAGCATTTTCAAAAAGCAGACTTAGTGCCCATAATGACACCAGCAGGCTGTGAAACTTACTGCGATTATAAAATGATTGCAATTTAAAGCAGTCATACAAAAATTAATTTTTGGAAACTGTAAACTGAAACTAGGGATAAATCAATTATAGACATGGAATAAACGACTTCTGTTAAAATTACTAAATTTCAATAATCACAGAAAATAATTTGGAATTAACTTAAAAGATCTTATTCAATAAGGTTTAAACATTATGATACGGAGATACAATCTGGGAAGAAAGTTATCGAACGACTTATTACTGTATAAGAATAATTCCAATAAAGTATTGAAAGATCTTTTTGTATTTCTCTCATCCAAGAACTTTGTTTTTAAAATTTTATTTGCAGTTTTGAAGAGCGAGGGATTGTAAACTGCGTGTTTATGATTTGACCAGGGTCTTGCTACAATATGATAAAGTGAAAGTTTGTTTCTTTGTTTGAAATACACGAGGGCTATCTGCGCTAGCTGTCCCTATTTTAGCAGTGTAAAACTAGAGCGAAAGCAGCTAGTCATCACCATCAACTCTTGGGCTACTATTTTATCAAAGAAAAGTGGGATTTGCAGTACCATTATAATGCTTCCACAGCTAAAATGGCGAGCACATTTGGTATGATAGAGATTCGAATCTGCGACTCTCACCAGATTACAAGTCGAGCGCCCTAACCACCAGGCCAAACCGTGCCTAAAGATTGAAGAATGATTGAATGTAGAGAGAAAAAATCACACATATTCCAAAAAAAAACATATTTAAAATATCTTTCCACTATTCCAAAGAGAATAGCCAAAGGAAGATGAAATCGGAAATAAAAAATTACAGAAGCATAACAGAAAAAAAGAGGCTATGTATCGATCAAGATTGCAGGAAAAGCTTAACGACTAAAGGAGAAGCGCTTCACAGTTCAATGGTTAAGTTATGAGGGAAATAAAAATATACAATCTTACTTAATGAGGAGCTTTGTAAGTGTTGTGATTATAAATCAGCTGAGAAACAATTTCGTTTGATGCACTAAATAAATGTTTTTTAAAATATCGTTGGTTGGAAACATTTTTTTTCAATTTCGTACAAACCAACTCGGGTCTGGCTATGATAAAGCGACAGTTTGTTTCTGTGTTTGAATTACATGAGAGCTATCTGTGTTAGCTGTCCCTAATTTAGCAGTGTGAGAGTAGAGTGAAGGCAGCTAGTCATCACCACCCACCGCCAACTCTTGGGCTATTCTTTTACCAACGAATAGTGGGATTGACTGAAACATTATAACGGCTGGGAGGGCGAGCATGTTTAGTGTGACTCGGATGGCTGGAAACAAAAATGAAAACACTTTTTTCAAATATAATAATCGCTTGAATAAGTGTTTCCGTTTCTAAAATTCGCAATGGAATTTGCCCCCCAGTGGCTCAGCGGTGTGTCTGCGGACTTACACGCTAAAATCCGGGTTTCGATACTCGCAATGAGCAGAGCACTGATAGCCCAATGTGTAGCTGTGTGCTTAATTCAAAATAACAAAAACAACGCAATGGAATTTAACTATTTTAAATTTGTAACTATCGCCTGTTTTGTACGTTTTTATATCATTTGTACATTAGTTTGGCAAGTAGCTTTAAAATAAATTTGAAAGTTCATATTTTTAATTGTTTTTAAACAGCTTTGTATAAGAAGTCAAGAAGTCATTGACAATTGTCAAAAATATTGTTATAAAAAACTGAATGCACTTTATTGACCGTTTTCCACTAATTACAAACACTAATTATTTTCTTCATTATAAAAATAAAAATTAACCAAGCTTACTGAATTTTTCTGCATTATTTTCCTCTCACGTTTAAATAAACATATTCCAACAAATAGGAAGCAGATATCTCTCTAAAAAGTTAAAATATATTTAGGCCCAAAAAGTTTATGATAAAAATGCATTGATGTAAATTTTGTATTAAATTTTGACTTGACTTTTTATCAAAATTTTGTTGGTTCATTTTATGTAATTCACACTCATTCTGAATTAATTAATCTCTCCTTTGTCATTGTTATTACCTCAAAATGTTTTTATAGAACAATTCCACACTTTCTTGAGGTATAATTTGAACACACATGACAATGTTGAGTTCCCTCTTGTATGTCGGTAAACTTAACCTCACTGACTCTATAGTTGATGAAATGTGACACATATTTGTGCTGATTTTGTGCTACTTTCTGCTGCCTGTTCACTGCTTTGTGCAAGAACTACACTAATGGAACCATCTCTGTGCAGTTAATAACTTCAGAGCAGTTTTCATATTACTGACTGTGACGCATATTAGGTTTGGCGGAGATTTAGTGTTCCTTTTGTGGTCTTTTGTGTTATAAATTCCAAAATTAATGTTTCATTACAGCCAAACTTATTTTACTACCCGTGTGCCAAATCTCCCTCTACTCATATTAACACCACTGGCTGTGATTCATATGAAAGTTGGCTTATTGTTTCTTTGTTTTTACGAACCAACCTACAACACGAAAGTGGCAAAATATCTCGCGTTTTCAACGTAAATTAAATTAAAACAGGTAAGCTAAGATAGCTTTAACAACATTCCGATAAGCGAGTACTGTTATGAAGAACAAAGCGACTCTAAGCCTGTTCATATCAAAGAAGTCTGGTTGTTGTCACATAAAATATTTCTGGAGTTATTCAGCCATAGCTTGTTACATTAACTTTGGCCAAATCCTTTGATATGGAAACTGGAATTTGAAAACGTACGCAATTATTATCCTATAAATACAGCTGTAGTACAGCACCAATTCCAGATTTTTCGACACAAAAATCAGCACTAAATAAATGCCAAAATTAATATTAATTAGAGTTAAAAAAGAACTTCTATAAACTCAGACTCCTCCCTACATATAAATTCACATATTGTAAAATAAATCTGTTCTAGGGCAACACACGATCTGGAATCTGTGGTACAAAACAACACAAATTGAGCATTAAATATGTCTGTTCTAGGGCAACACACGATCTGGAATCTGTGGTACAAAATAGCAACGCAAATTGAGCATTAAATATGTGTAAAGATTTTATATTTGATAAGTATGCTTAAAACATAAGACTTTCCTATTTAAGTGTTCGTTTATGAGAATGTAAACTCATTATTGTAATAAAATCCGCGTAACCTTGTAAACAGCATGGATACGTAAATTAACAAACAATGTTCTGTGTTTTATATGCAATAATGTGTCTTTGTACCTGAAAACGTTATAATAAGATTACAGAATTAAAACATATTTCAGGTTATATGTGAGAGTATGCTCTGTGAAGATATTTGCTGTTTATATTCTTGTTTATTAAACATTGCTTCAGAATGTTCCAAATTAAGTATGTAGATATGGTTGATTTGTAAAGATATTAATACACTATGTTAGTTATAGCAAGGTTATTTGTCAATACTTTTTGTATTATATCATTTCTTATGTAAAACTTTCGAATTTCTTGAGATCTTATGAGCGCGATGAATCAATATCTTAATCAAATTAATCTGTTAAACTTTCAAAATTAAAATTGTTGTTTTGAAACAAGCACATAGCTACACAATGGGCTATCTGTGCTCTGTCCACCACGGGTATCGAAACCCGGTTTTTAGCGTTGTGAGTCAGCAAGCATACCGCTGAGCCACTGGGGGATTTTAAAAGTAAACCAGAAACCTAAACATACCTTTTTATTACATCCCCTCTAAACTTACAATAGTTAGCAGTTTAACTGAACAAAACAGATCCTACCTGGTATCTTACTGTTTATTGTTGAGGTAATAACAAATCCAGGAAGCATGTATAAAATCTGTGAAGATGGACAAAAAGTACAATCAACATTCCAAAACAGTATAATAGCTCGAACAACGCTGGACAATATTGAAACAAGAAAGCATCTTATTATTTTATTTATTTTATTTTTAGAATATTGGTATGATGCTACACAAGGGGTGTCTACAATAACCGTCATTAATTTGGGGCTGACAGATGAAAAGAAAGGAGGCTAGCGACACTATAAATTTTGGGCTACAGTTTTGTCTTTTCAATCACTCATAGCCCCGAATTTCAGAGCGAAACTTCGTGGCAACCGAACAAGAACCGTAAGTGCTCAAGTCCACATTCTGACAAACGAATCACGAAGACCACGTCTAGGTACGAGTTATTAACAAATAAAGAATCTCATCTTGATCTCATACACATTCCATTAATCTGTCCAGATTTGTTTTTACCAAACTGAAATGTGTGATTCCCTTGTGACAAATTCTGTTACTGGAAAAACTGCTTCAATCTAGAAAAGGTGCACAATTTTCTTTTTCTTTATGTACGAAGTCAGCGCTTAATTTTATGGTCTATTTTTGTGGGTTGTTAACATAGAGAGACAAGGAAATTCTAGACGAAACTAGTACCTCATTCTTTAACTTTAAACTCTGTACTTCTTGTGTTAATTCAAAAATATTTTCAAGAGAATTTTAATTATTGCAACAAAAATATTTGAAGTTCGTAACACTTGTGTCTGTGTTTAAACCATAAATTTAACTGACCAATATTTTTGATGTATTTTAAACGTATTAGTCGATTCTTTAATTATAATAAGATGCGTTGTTTTAACATTTAATAAACATTTTTGTAGCTCATATTATTTCGTCCCAGCATGGCCAGGTGGTTAAGGTGCTCTAGTCATAAACTGCGGGTCGTGGGTTCAAATCCCCATCGCACCACATATGCTTGCCCTTTCAACCACATGGACGTTGTAAATGTTAGGGTCAATCCCACTATTCGTTAGTAAAAGAGTAGCCCAGGAGTTGGCGGTAGGTGGTAATGACTAGCTGCCTTCCCTCTAGTCTTACACTGTCTTAAATTCAAAAACAACAACAACTAAGTCCTACCATCTTGATTGTTGTAGTGAGTTTAATTAAGTTCACGAGCCAGTATTTTCACCACAAAATTACTCGAATAAATAAAATATTACATTATCTGGAAAATCGGTAAAACAATATTTTGTTTGATGTCACCTTAACAAATTTTCTTTGAACGCTTTTCCTGAATTAATTTTAAAGAAAGAATAACCCAGTTTATTTACAAATCAATCAAACGTTTTAAATTTAAAAAAATGTATGTTGTTTCACCTGATTGTGCTAGTAGTGCAGAAACTTACTTTTTGAATAATAAGTTGTAAATATTAGTTTTAATAGAAAAGATTGCTGACCAACAGACTCACGCTACATTCCAATAAGACCAGGGGAACTGAGAATCTATTTTAGTTAAAGTGAACATCAATTTTACACGCCAGCTGCAAGAAAGAAAAGCACAAAATCCAATTTTACAAATGGCCATGAAATCGTTGCACATTTTGAAGATAATAACTTTAATTATTTCTGTGTAATGGATTGTGTAACTAAAAGAGAAACTTCGAGGTTTTCTTGTAAAACGTTTGAGATCATAAACTGAAAACATATTTTATTTTATGCGGTGTTATTGTTTGTTTTGTCGCAAAGCTACATAAAGTGCTACCTGTGTTATGTACACGGCAGGAGTTGAACCCTAGACATTAGAATCATGGCCTATGAATCTTACCCATCGAGACGCCAAAGACCATTTATTTTACAGCTAAACGTTTTAGCTCTGTTACTGCGTAATGTTATAAACTTTGATAATATAAAAATTCAAAATACACTTACCAGCAAATTGCTCGTACGACTTTTATATTAATTCAAGAAGATACCTATTCATGTAGAAATACATTCTCCAAGCATATTCTAGAGATATTTCAGAAAGTTTCGAGGTCAAACGAAATCTATCTCAAATAACAACCTTCATAAAAATGATTGGAAAGAACATTAATCACTGCACTTTGCTATTTAGTTAAACATTTTTTGTTTCTTATATTGTAAATTTTAATTTTATTTTTATATGCGAATTTTATTAATAATCCAGAAAAGAGAGTTACTTTTTTTTCCTGACTTCATTTCAGAAATTGATCTTCTTTGATAACAAAATATAAAAAATAACAAAAATACGACTAACAGAGTAGTTTATCTGATATTTCCCTGTTGTTTAAATGTATGCACTTTTTTAGGATTTATTAGGAATTTGCAATTTCAAACACAAGCGACACATTATTTGACACGTGGGTTAAACAGCTAAATTAGCTACGTTACGGTTTAAACACACATGTTCTTCACTTAGAACAGCCAAAAAACCAGCATCACCCAATGTTTATACGCCTACTCTAAATCCATTAGTGGGATTGACCATCGCAATCACAATGCCCTCTCCTCTTAGCTTAAAATGTGGAGAGTGTTTAGAGGTGTATTGCGGCTCGAACCCTGGGCCACCCAATCCAGCGTGTTAGCCACTAGTTGAGGTCTGACCGTTTATTATTTAGAGAGATTAAATATTATGGACGAAACTGCGATAAGCAACTCATATTTATTCATAAAAACTGGCAAAATCATAAATTGTACATAAATAAGAATTTTTCCCCTAATGGGCAGTTAATTGTATAATTATTGTGTAAAAACGATATTTTACCTATAATGACAAGCACAGAGACTGCATGCGAACAAATCCCAAATATAAATGTTATCTCCGTTAGAGAGAGAGAGAGAGAGTCAGGGCTTGGCAATAGGTTCGGAGATTTAATCGATTTTGACAGGATAAAAGCATTGACTGGTTTATTTGTTCCGGCGGAAAAACGGAGCCAACTACAGCATGCAGACTTATAAATCTATAACTGCAACGGAAAAGGTAAGTGAAGTCCAGCTTCTTCAAGCTTAGTTACAGAGAAAGGATATTGGCTGAAAAGTGATCTCGTGATTCTTTAACTTCAATTGTATGATGACAATTGAACTGTTAGTTTATGCTAACTTATTGAAAACATGAGACATAAATCTGTGAACAGAGTACAACGGTAATAGAGACATATCCAGTTAGAAACAGCACCGCATTTACATCAATGTGTACAATGTTTCACAATTCACTTAACATCGCTGGAGCATTGCGAAAACTGGAGGGTTGGTTTGGTTTTTGAATTTCGAGTAAAGGTACAAGAGGGCTATCTGCGCTAGCCGTCCCTAATTTAACAGTGTAAAACTAGAGAAAAGGCAGCTAGTCATCACCACCACCGCCAATTCTTGAGCTACGCTTTTGTCAACGAATAGTGGGATTGGCTATCACATTATAACACCCCCACGACTGAAAGAGCGAGCATATTTGATGTGATAGGGATTCGAACCCGTGACCTTCGGATTACGTGTCGAGTGCCTTAACCACTTGGCCATGCCGGACCACATAAAGGTGCATAAACGATATGCACGTGTTATTACGACGGAAACACTTTGAAGCGCACTATTTAACCACCAGAAAGTGTTTGTTTATTTAATAACTCAAGTCTTTACGACTCAGGTAAGAAGCTAACGTGTCAGGCTGTTTACACGTGGCAGCTGTTAAAGGTACCGTGTTATGTTCCATTCTCGCCTTTCAGTAGAATTAGCTCAATGCGCTCTAATGGCGTAGTCTTTACGGGCTCAACACGTGTCCTTCTGCAGTAAAACTAAGTAGATGTACGAATCCAGCCTCTTTAGTCTTGAACAATCCTCTGGTGACCGATAGGTACGTTTGATGATTGTCTTCCAAACAATCTCTAAATTTTGCGATGCCCCGATAATATTACGCGAATTTATGAACCACAATTTATAGAACAGAAGTAAAATTATCCCGTTATAAATTTTGTTTTGCATGCTTTAAACAAATACATTTCTTGACAGCTAAGTTCAATATTAATTAACCATATGACGATAATTGTATAAAATGATTAATTGTTTCATACAAATATAGTAATTCAAAAAGGAATTGGATTCATTAATTTAGAATAAATTATACTGCAGTTATACAAGTAATGACGTAAACATCTCAAACTAGATCACATTTTAATAAATGCACAGAGAATGAATGCTCGTATAATTGTTCAAAACACAGTGGTTATATACGAAGTGTGACCTTCAATACAGTGATGTTAATTACGCCGTGGCACATCAACGTACTTACGGCTCAGCTGTTACCAGGCTGCGTGTGACTATGAGAAGATAATTTCAAATTGCAATACTTCATTATTGAGAAAAATGTTTGAACGTTGACTCTTGCAACTTGGATCACGGAAGTTCCTTTGTTCTATATGATAACAGTTTGAGTTGTTCACCTTGTTGCACATGGACCTAACTATTTGGTAGTTTAATGCATGAGTTACGTCTTTCTTTTGCTCAAAGTGTACAATACTGTCACTTCTCTATCCAGCTATCGCGTGACAGATCACGACAACGATTTGAGAAGTCATAAATGTATCACTTACAGTAATGACATAGAAGAGATGGAATACTCCCTTTCATCATGTCACATCTTAATTTCATACTGCGCCATCCAGTCGTCAAGCCAATGAATTACATGCGACATCTCAGACAAACGTACTTAGTAAAACACCGCATTGTATGTCAGAAAAAAGGGGATATACGATTTTAGATTTTTTTGTTGTTTTTTTCCAATGAACATGAAATATAAATCCAACGAGTTCAGATTCAACATCGACTGTGTAAAGCTTATAAATCATAAAGTCATCTTCATCTATTGATTACGTCATCAGGAAGAAAAGTTAAAACTGAGATGACAGTGACTTGAGGACGATGTTATTTCTTAACTTGTATTTACTATTTAAAAAATCAAAATTTTGGTTATTATAAGAACAGAAAGCGTTATATTTACTGATTAATAGCTTTTTATCAAAATTATTTTATTTACAGAGGATTTTCATTTAACTCTTTGTTCTTCGGAGTGTAATATTACGTCAGCGATATTCTCCACGAGAGGAAATAGAACTATTCGTATGCCGAAACTTAGTCTAAAATTAAAAAGATCGAAATATATGTGTGTGTTTTCATAGAGAAAAGCCACTTCGGGCTATCTGTCGTGTCCAGTGAGGGGAGTCGAACTTACTGCTGTCCCAGCGGGAGACAGATTGAAATAACTGACGATGTTTGAGAGAGAGCTGATGTAGTTGTTAATTAGGCCTACCAATATTACTTTGTACACGTTACTTCTTTAAGTATACTTTAAAAATAGTTTAACTTCGTGTTTGAAGGCCCGGCATGGCCGAGCGCGTTAAGGCGTGCACTCGTAATCCGAGGGTCGCGGGTTCGCGCCCGCGTCGCGCTAAAACATGCTCGCCCTCCCAGCCGTGGGGGTGTATAATGTGACGGTCAATCCCACTATTCGTTGGTAAAAGAGTAGCCCAAGAGTTGGCGGTGGGTGGTGGTGACTAGCTGCCTTCCCTCTAGTCTTACACTGCAAAATTAGGGACGGCTAGCACAGATAGCCCTCGCGTAGCTTTGTGCGAAATTCCAAAAAAACAAACAAACAAACTTCGTGTTTGAATTAATTTGAATAGCTTCAGTGAGCATTCACTAAGCAATAGCTAGAACACAAGATTTGTTTGGTGATAGTAACAACTCATTCACCCAGATCGTTTGTAAAGGCCATTATTAAAACAATAGTGTAAGCAGTAGGGAGATAACTACTTCTCTTACCTCTGAAAACTAAGGTTACGCCATTTTTCATTCATTATTTAAACTAAAAAGTGTTTACAATTTTAATTAAATGCTAAACACTTCTTAAACAAGATTTTAAGTGCCACTCCCTTCAATTCGCGTCCTTCGCGCGAAATTGTGTAACATCAAATTCTGAACCGATTCCTTGAAATCGTTTGTTAACTTATCTCCACCCAAACTTCAAATCTTAGTTAGGTCAAAGTTAAAATAATAATGTCGTGTGTGTAGCTTACAGTTGGTAGTTGATTCAATGATGCTTGAATGAAGAATGGGCCATCTTAAACTTGTCATATAAAAATGATTTATCTCATTAGTATTTAAAGTAGGAAATTTTAAAAAAAATTGGCAAAAAGTGTGCGTGACTGATTAGATTGTCTTTTGTACATACACACATCACGAACTATGAAGCTACTTATGAACACGTTCTTTTCGGGTCAAATACGCAAGGAAAATTACTTAATACTTCTTCCCTCTTCCTCTTACAGGGATTTCCATATAAATTATTTTGTGTTCCTCATCGAAAAACAATATAAAAGAGGTATAACTATTTACAATGGAAGGGACGTGTTGGCTCTATGGTGAAATTCTGGATTTCAGAACTGGTGAGCCACGCTTGAATATGTGCGATACCATAAAACATTTCTCATACTTTAAGCTGTGGGTAAGTTATAAGAGTAACAGTAAATCTCTTAGCGTGGATGATGAGTCTTTGGCGTTGCTAATCTATGGTCGATAGTTTATAATTAGGGACAATAGCAGATAGCTTTAGTAGCTTTGCCATATTTATAAAACAAATATAGACAACTAAGATCTGCCTTTTAATTTTGCATCCAGGATCGTCATCGGTAAGCTAGAGAGCCTATAACGGCAGGATTCACGGTTTGATTCAAGCAGTGGGTATAGAACAGATAACACGCTGTGAATCGTTGTGTTTAACAAAAAACGAAGTCATGTAATTAATAAGAAATAGAAACTTAAACAGTAATAATTGTGTTATTGTGTGGGTCATCATAAACTACGGATGATATAAACGGGAGGCCTGGCATGGCCGAGCGCGTTAAGGCGTGCACTCGTAATCCGAGGGTCGCGGGTTCGCGCCCGCGTCGCGCTAAACATGCTCGCCCTCTCAGCCGTGGGGGTGTATAATGTGACGGTCAATCCCACTATTCGTTGGTAAAAGAGTAGCCCAAGAGTTGGCGGTGGGTGGTGATGACTAGCTGCCTTCCCTCTAGTCTTACACTGCAAAATTAGGGACGGCTAGCACAGATAGCCCTCGAGTAGCTTTGTGCGAATTTCCAAAAACAAAACAAACAAAACAAAACAAGATATAAACGGGAATAAATAAATAACGCCACAAAATTCCAACAGATGTAGAAAAATGTTACTGGAAAAAATAATTAAAACATTGGATGAAATATTCGCTTTAAACTTATAGTGAAGAACCAAGAACAGAAACGTTGTCAAAAAATAACTTTTCGAAGCAATAACTTCAGTCAATATTCATGTTATTTTCAATAATAACATTTCTCTACATTTAATTGAGTGATATGTAACAGATGTTGGTACACACAATAAATTATTTCACCCCACTCTGTGAAGACAGAAACTAAAACACGAATCTCGTCATCTAAATGAGATATTAACAATAAATTTAACGTGAAAGGTAAAAAAATTCTCTCTATGGGACAGCGGTAAGTTTACGGGTTTACAACACAAAAATCCGGGATTGGATTCCCCTCGGTGGATACAGCAAATAGCCCAATGAGACTTTGCTCTGAAATAAGAAATAATAACTAAAAGTAAGAAAAGTAACACTTTTTTTTAGCAAGATTGCATTTTAATAAATGCTCAGAGATTGGATTCAACTATAGAAAAAGTCCCTTGTTAGTACATCGGTAATTCTAAGGATTTACAACCCTAAAATCAGGGGTTCGATTCCCCTCGGTAGGTTCAGTCATGAACCATGTGGCTTTTCTATAAAAAAAACACACACACTATAGAAAAATATTAATTAAAATTTTAAAGAATTTAAAATTATATTAATAAAACCAACGAAAAGTGTTAGTTTGAGTAATTCAAAAACTGGTTATTTTTATGTACTTTCAAAGATTGATAAACAAAAACGATTAATAAAATATTCTTGAAAACAAGAAGTGAAGCTATTATTATTGGAAAACCTCCTATTTCAGAAGGTTTATTTTGAATATCCCACAAAGCTACACGAGGGCTATCTGCGCCAGCCGTCCCTAATTTAGCAGTGTAAGCTTAGAGGGAAAGCAGCTAGTCATCACTACCCACCGCCAACTCTTGGGTCACTCTTTTACCAACGAATAGTGGGATTGACCGTCATTTTATAACGCCACCGCTGAAAGGGCGAGAATGCCGGGTGTGACAAGGATTCGAACCTGCAACTTTCAGATTACGAGTCGAGTGCCTTAACCACCTGTCCATGCCGGGTCTATGAAAGATGTATAAAAATTTAGAAGAAAATCAGAATTTTGTTTATATATATAAAGTAGTTTACCATTAGTTCGCATACGTTGTGTTTTTTTAACCGAATTCTGATTTATCTATATTCATCTGAAGGACAGGCTATGTTGTTTGTTGTTAAATGAAAACTGTATAATGCGCTCTGTGCGCTCTGTCCACAGAGGGATATCGAATCTCAGATCCTAACGTTGTATATCCTTAAAAATACCATTGTCCCAAAGGGAAAACTAGACAACAGGAATGCCGCGAGATGCTATTTTTGCTATGATTTGTTAACACAATTTCATGTAAAACAAATACGAATAAAGTTTCTGTTAATTCAATCTGTGATGTCAGAATCCTCTATAAACGACAACCTGTGGTTGTACGGATGAAGATGAAATTTTGTTTTCATTTTCCACTTTTCATATGGAGATCAAGTGTCCAAGCAACACGAAGTTTATAGCTAAGTTTTTAATATGGAAAAGGAAAAGTTTGCTTGTCTTCTTCATGTTTTACCATGCAATATTTTGCTTTGAATTGTTGCACATTTTTAAACTTTCATAAATGACGTACAATTACACAATATATAACAATATTAATCGCTTCAGTGCAGACATACTTGTGTCTAGAAAACATCGTGTGTAAACCCCGCTCACCAATGCTTGAAGTATTTTCGGAATGGTATCATCCTTATAAAATAAAAGTTTACCATTAAAAATTTCTAATACTACAAAAGCATTTTAGAAACATGTACGAAATTTAAGAAACCTTTTATTTTGCAACATTTTAAAAATATCACCTTTGGAGATAACCATTTCAAAGATTGTTTAAAGTGGTTCGCGGTAAATCTGAAAGCTAATAATGTTGATTGTCAGTGGTGTGTACTTTTTTTTTTTTAAGTTGATTACAAATCTATAAATGCAAGTTACGATAAAACTAACATTACGTCGTTTTGGTCATCGTTTGTAATGAATCCATTTATCAAAGTTTGGCTGTTTCCATAGAAACATTTATTGTACTAAATACATGCTCGACAGTGGTTGTAATTGTTTGACATCTTTCACATCTTCAACCACTTGGAGTATCTTCATCGCCACAGGTGAAAGTTTGAAGTTGAAGATGGTAACCATCAAAGGGCCAGATTTATTTACCTCATGAATATTTTGAAGGCAACGCAGCATATTTCAATCACTTCAGTTATTTTATTTTATTCAATGTTTTATTGAAGGAACTCAGGACCATTCACCAATCTTACTTCGACGCCACTGTTCAAGTTTATTGGTTGATTCTTTCAGAGCACATTGGACTAACTGCTGTGTCCACCGAGGGGAATTGTACCTCGGTATGGGCACCCGCAGAAACATGTACGCATTGGATAATCTTTTACAGTGTTAGTCAACAAACTAAATAAAAATGTGTTATGTGTGCTTAAGGACAAACACAAATTTAGCTTTTTTATTAAAAAATACTAAACGCTGTTAAGTTTACATCATAATACATGCAATTGTTTTATAAAATATAAGGATATTACAAAGATGAAATTAGCATCTTTCCTAGTGTAAAAATTAAGAAAAATAAAACTTACTAAACGCAAGTCTGTACGTACTTTCTCGGTCAAGATGTTTACATACTGTTCTGTATTGATGTTATATTTTTATTATTGCCTGAGAAGTAATAAAGGTGGCCTATCTTTGGGCAAATATGTAAAATTTCTTTGGTCTGTATAATTTGTTTCAAGCATTTGCTCATCAAAATATACATACACATGTTTTGTGTAAAAGGATGTGTTTTTGGTATAATATCTCCGAAACAGATCAACACTTTGTTTAGACAATGTCTTTGTACCTGGTGTGGAATCATGTCTTGTGGTGTTCCAGAAATGAGTCAACTTGTTCGACAGTTAAGAAATAGTATAAAGCAAACGGACCTTGCCATAACAGTAGTGTCTCCCCAGTAGTGTATCCAGATTCCTAAAACGTCATCGGACTACAGAAAACATTGTTCCAGGAAAGTTTTTAAGTTGAGTCCGAAAAATTACTCCCAGAGATAACCGTGTTTTCATTAGGCTTACAGATAAAGGTCGAAAGAGATCTTGTAACACCTTTCGATAAAAGTGGTGTGAACACATTCATTCAAGAGTACTCAAAAGAAGAGTGAATGGGAGACTAATCAAACAAAAAAAGATGAAAAAAAGAAAAAAAAGATATATCTGTAAATCAATATTAACCAGAATTAATTGCCATCACTGTGTTACTTGGGGAAGACAAAACGCCATCATACAGTTAATACACTGGCGACATGTCATCTTTACAGATAAGCCCTGTTTTCTGCTTGTTATGACTGGCGGTAGGATTTGTATTTGTCATTTGCCTGGAGAATACATGAGGAAAATTATTTCTCCCACAGAAACACACAATAAGTGGTGGAGTATATGTTTGGGCAGCCATTTATCATGGTGGAAAATTATTTTTCGTATCCTAAAGGGAAGCATCAACGGCACATTCTACAGGCACGTGTAGGTGACATCTCTATTATATTGTAGAGAAAGGTTTGGTAATAACTTTATCTTCGAGGATAACAATGCCACTGCTTACAGTACGCATATTGTACAGGATTATATAGACTAGGAAGACATTACAAGATTACTATTATCAGAAAAATCTTCGGACTATAATCCCATTGAAATTTATTGAACAGAACTAAACCTGAAAATTGATAGCCACAATACTAAGTTAACTATTATAACTGAGTTGCAGCGCCTTCTAGTGACAAATGGGATGAAATCACGGTGAATTATATCATTAACAGCATGCCATGTTGCGAGATTATTAAAATACCAACCAAGTACTGAGTGTCTAATATGAAGTGATATAAAGTTGTAGGGCCTGGCATGGCCGAGCGCGTTAAGGCGTGCGCTCGTAATCCGAGGGTCGAGGGTTCGCGCCCGCGTTGCGCTAAACATGCTCGCCCTCCCAGCTGTGGGGGTGTAAAATGTGACGGTCAATCCCACTATTCGTTAGTAAAAGAGTAGCCCAAGAGTTGACGGTGGGTGGTGATGACTAGCTGCCTTCTCTCTAGTCTTACACTGCTAAATTAGGGACGGCTAGCACAGATAGCCCTCGAGTAGCTTTGTGCGAAATTTCAAAAACAAACAAAACAAACAATAAAGTTGTAGACGCTATTTATAATAGTTTGGTGTCATATTTTGTCATTATATACGTTTTAGTAAAGTTTTGTTGTGACAGGTGAAATAATGAATTACATATCTTTCTACAGGTGTTTTCTGTTTTGATAAATCGTTCATGATGTTCATAAAACCTGTCTCATTATACAAATTACATATGCAAGTGTTTAATATAACATACATTTTTCAGTTTAACAATGCTAAGTGTATTTGTATACCATCTTAACAATAATGCAAACATTTCGGCCAAGTGGAAAATGACCTTCACGTTGTGTCTTTAGAAAATACAGATTAAACTGCTGTAACGTCAATGTTTTGATCTAATACTTTAAGACCGGAATTAGTTGGCTTCTTTTTATTTGCCCATTATTGATGATATATAGAAAACGATTTAATCTTTAGAAATATCATTTTGATGTGAAGAAACTTGTAGGATGTGCAGAGATGTTGTAGTGACCAAATGAGCCTATTGCGCTCTAGATGTTTGTGAAACGTTTAGTGGACTATAGAACACACTGAAGACTACACACTGCCCTCTAACCTATCATCACATATAACTTTCAATATTGCTATCTTTATATGCAATCATCCCAAAAACCCAAAATAATTGTTCTCACAACATACGTTAAACCATATCCACACATTTAATTTGGCAGTGGCATATAAAGATTATATTGAATTAATACTGAAACCTGTCCAGGATCGACACATTATTAGTTAATATGATTCATCTCAAGCTTTTTCTTCACTATTGAATGAGTATTATCAATATGGCTTCAGTATCTAAGCAACCAGCTATAATAGAATTAAGCTACATTTATTTGAAGGTCTTGGTAAACCATCCACTTCGTGTCCTCATTTACAAGATCAAAGTGAACCATAGTCCTTCGCATCTTCTTGCAAAATAATTTCTGGCGTTCACGTCTACAAAACATAAATATTTGATTCTCCACCTAATAGAGTTGACATCTAATTTTAGTAGCAAATCTACATAAGTAAAACAAATAGTTTACCGTGTAATACAAGGCACGTGAATTAGAGCATGTTACTTTAGTGCTAGTTGATCAATTTCCATAATCCTATTACTATTCACGAGACTTGGTTTGTAAGAAAGTTTCCAGATATCACCATAATCTACGTTATGCAGTTAACAGGAAAACCTGGGCGCCTCCTAACAACTATGCATTGCAGTAGCGAGTATAGAAACGTGAGTAACTGATGCTCTATGTTTACACACGTGGTTGTGGCGTGATCCGCAAAGGGGACTTTCGTTTAATTAACTCCTGGATGAAATGAAACACGCAATTAAATTTAATCATTTAAAATAATATTGTAGGAAACAAGAACTATTTATCATCTTTAGAACTAATTGAAACTGTCGATGTTTGAACATATTATGTGTGCATGTAATATTCATATTTCCTTAAGCCTTACACTGGAAGACGAGTGCACAAAGCCAATTTGCAAAATAATTTATATTTATGCATTTAAAACTTCATCAACCAAACCAAAATTAATGATCCATACACTCGTAAGACAAACGTAAAACTTACAGCACGTGCCACACAGAGATTGTTTGTTTATTTTTGAATTTCGCGTAAAGCTACACGAGGGCTATCTGCTCTAGCCGTCCCTAATTTAGCAGTGGAAGACTAGAGGGAACGAAGATAGTTGCACCACCTATTGCACACGCTTGGGCTACTCTTTTACCAACGAATAGTGCGATTGACCGTCACATTATAACGCACCCACGGATAAAAGGGCGAGCATGTTTGGTGTGACGGGGATTCGAACCGGCAACCCTCGGATTGCGAATCGAGTGCCTGAACCATCTTGCCATGTCGGGTCATTTTTCACTTTGTCCTAACACTTTCACACAGTGCTGTAGACCAATCAAATATCACTTCAGAATTCAAAATCTTCCAACAACACAAAATAATTAATACAAATGTTTAAAAATAGAGCTAGTCGAGCCCGCAGAGATACAGGGTAAAATTAAAATTTGTTGATGAGATACGATATTATGCATACATATAAATGAAACCGTAACTGACTGTAAGTCGTTTATTTTCCATTAAAAGCTATTTTTGACTATGCAACGCTCATTCGTAGGGAGAGCTCACTAATGACAAGGTGTTAATGATTTATTAAACAAGACAGACAACATCTCCCCAGCATGTTTTTTTCTTAATTGGTTATGTTCGTTTCTAAATTAATAACAGTATGTACCAACTTTTGAAACTGCTCATCCAGTGATCCAATGTTTATTTTTTATTTACATAAACACGTCAGTTCCTTCACGTCATACTTTTAATTTGAAAAGAAAATAAAAAACATTTTGTGTGCAAGAAAAATTGGTCATTACTCCTTTAAATTTTATATAGATGTAGATCCCAGTAAGCTTACTTAATTTAATGAATTCGAAAACGTTTAGTATTTTCTAATGTAGAGTCGAATGGAAAATTGTTTGACGTAAACAACGAATGTAGGAAAAATAATTTCCTTGTGTCGTTGCGTTGGACACTGATTATTATATATACTACTAATTTCCCCTTCTGTTAATCATGAACTAGTCAAATAATATATGCAAACGAAAATGAAATGCGTCACATAATCAACCTTCTGTATTATTCATTTGTTTCGTAGAGGAAGCGTTCCTCCTTCCTTAATATTCAAAAAATCTTTCTAATGAGCATATACATTTATATGTTTGAGGTACATCCTAAAATAAGGCACTTCGCGAAATGACTAAGAGCTTTCATTCATCACGAACTGAATGAAGTTGGTGGTCATGATGCAAAATGTATTATGCTTGTAACATAAACATATACACTTGTAATATATTAATTTAACTTTATCAACTGAGCTGAAAAGGTTTCTTTGTTCGCAACTGCCTGTCGTGAAAACACAAGTGTAGAGGACGACGTTTCGTCCTCAGTTGCCGTCCATTTTACAAAGTTTCATCATGAACACTCTGCCTAAACAATTTATGAAAAGTTTGTTTGTAATTAAGCATAAAGCAACACAATGTGCTGTTCGTGATGTGCACACCACTTGTATCGAAACCCAGATTCTAGCGTTGTAAGCCCGCAGCTACTGTATTATGTTGAGTGGATGAAATTTGAGAATATCACACTTGTACAACAAACAAGTAAAAACAAGCCACAAGTGAATTTTGTCTGGTGAGTTATCTTGAGAAACTACAATGTATTCAACAGCCCACAATACATTGGACTTAACCGTTTGTCACATGTCTCCCATGTGATATTATAAAGAAACTACGATAACATGTTTTAACTCAACTCTCTGATAACACTTGAAAGTTAAATAAAACATCGTCGATGATAAGTTAAATTTGTTTGTTTGTTTTGAATTTCCCGCAAAGCTACACGAGTACTATCTGGGATAGTCGTCCCTAATTTAGCAGTGTAAGACTGGAGGGAAGATAGCTAGTTATTACCAGCCACCGCCAACTCTTGGGCTACTGTTTTACAAACAAATAGTGGAAATGACCTCACATTATAATGCCCCCATGGCTGAAAGCGCGAGCATGTTTAGTGCGAGAGGGATTCGGACCCGTGACCCTCGAATTATGAGTTGAGTGCCTTAACCACCTAGCCATACCGGGCCTATTTGAATTAGATAGATAGATAGAAACTAAAATATTATCTATAACTAAACCTAAAACTACTTTGAAAGACAGTTGTTCAACGAAGTTAATTGTTATTGTTTTGTTAAACGCAAAAACTACAATTAATAGAAATATAAGAAAAGGGAAAACATAGTTTTATCTTAATATCATAATATCGGTTAAAAATAAAGTCATAAAGAATATAATTTAATCATTAATTGCTTGTTTTCAATGATATCTGATTGAAAAGCGTCTCTTCTCTTACCTTTACTATAATTAAATATTTTATTATATTTATTTTGTTGTACTTCTTCGCATCCAAGTGTAAATAAATCTTACAAGTTTATGAAAAAAATATTTATAAATGATTTTGAATTTCGCGCAAAGCTACACGAGAACTATCTGTGCTAGCCGTTCCTAATTTAGAAGTTTAAAACTAGATGAAAGGCTGCTAGTCATCACCACCCACCGCCATCTCGTGGGCTCCTTTTTTTACCAGCGAATAGTGGGATTGATCGTAACGTTATAACACCGCCACAACTGAAAGGGCGAGCATACTTGGTATGCCGGGAATTCGAACCTGCGACCCTCAGATTACTTATTATTTGTTCACTTATTTATCCTGATTACACTGACGTTAACAAATCAACAAATATTTTGAGATATCAGTTAATTACTTTAGTGTTGCCTGTCTTGCTACATTAAATTATATATAAGAACTAAAAACTGATTATTTCATATTTATTTTGTGTGTTTGTTCAAACTGTCAAACAATTATGCTTGTATAAAATATGCTACTAGGTTGAGTCAACTTTAGAAAAAAAACCTTTTTTTATCAGGTTTGATTCTTTGTAGTTTTGATTTCGTGTAAAGCTACACGATAGCTTTTTTTATACACTAACCATGCCGGACCGAGTCCACTGTAAAGCATTCTTAAGAACGTTTGTTTATTCTTTTTACGCTAAAGATAGAGTCTGCAAAAAGTATTTTTGATTTCTATAATATAAACAATCCAAAAAATACAAACAGAGTTTATTTGGTGTTAGGTATATTTGTGAAGTTGCAAGCCTATATCATTCATTGGTATTAAAATTGGTTAAAATATTCTTCCGAAAATACAAATTTGTCAAACTTAACAGAAAAAGACATAGCACATAATTTGAAAATGCATATTTTCAGTTATCATAGGATGCTTCTGTGATTTTAACATCGTTAATATGCAATAAGTGCTATTAATATCTTTACAGACAAGAGCCATTCATTATCCTGGATAATTAGCATCAAACTAAGCTGCTCTTACCTTATTTGCGCTCTTCGTTGATTCTATAATAGGTTCGTATGATTTACCACCAAAGGACTAATTGATTCCTTTTCTTTCGTTGTGAAGAAAGTCTTTCAACGACTTAAATTACTCTCTTCAAATTTTTTACTGTGGAATAGTCCATTATGATTTACTGCAATCGCTGGTTTTTTAGATGAGATATTTTAAGGTGATTTAAAGAAAGAGTTCCTGTGATAAAAAAACTCGATAAGTCGACCAGTCAATACTGTGAGAAAAAAATAGAACATGTTATTTTGTATGTAGTTCATAAAGAGGAAAATGTCTGTTATTATATTGTTGATATTCATAACATTATTGCTGGTAGAACTAACTAAAAAGCTGTTCTTAACTGAAGCAAAATACTGGTGTCAGCACTGGAAGAAAGCTCTAACTGAACCATCGAGATAATCCCTATAACAGAAAGCCCAGCATAACTATATGGTTAGGGCGCTCGACTCGTAACCTGAGGGTCGCGGGTTCGAATCCGTCACTCCAAACTTGCTCGCCTTTTCAGAGCTGAGGGAGTATAATGTGACGATCAATTACACTATTCGTTGGTAAAAGAGTAGCCCAAGAGGTAGCGGTGGGTGGTGATGACTAGTTGCTTTCCCTAAGCCAGGGACGTCTAGCTATCGTGTATCTTTGCGCGAAATTCAAAAACAAAGAAACAAACGTACAACATACTCTAGAACCAATCTCGAAGAATCCTAAACCGTACAAGAAAACCTGTCTTTATTATTAAAAATATCAGTACAAGTGCAGAGTGGTGAAAAGCTGTGTGTAGTTCTTGGAGCAGTCTGTAGCACAATGTATGTAATTAATAACAGAAAATTGTTTGATACATTTACAAGAAGGAATAACTGAAGATATATGTACACGAATTCCCTCACTCCCAGTGGCACGTCTGCGAACTTACAACGCTAGAAACTGGATTTCTACACCCGTGGTAGGCAAAGCTCAGATAGCCCTGTATGTTTAACTACAATGAAACAAACAAGCAACCTACGTGAATGAAAGTATTTTGTACTTGTTTCTGGAAATGGCACTAGGTGGTGACACTCTAAACTTTTTAAAAAATTTTTACACTATGATGTTCCTTTAGTGTTAACCTTTATAACCGTCCTTTATATCAGATATGCACGAGAATAAAACTTCTTACACTCTTTACACAACCAAAATGCTTAAAATATTAAACAATCTTTATAATGTGATACGTTTAGTAAGTTCCATAGTAAAATGATTTTTTTAATGTTATCCCACATCAAAATTGGTTATGATCAAGTTTTATGTAAGTAATGAGAGATGTCGAACATTTCTAATCAAGAGAATGATATAACATACTCTGAATCTTCTCCATTTGAATTTATATGATGTATCTGTAAGTAAATAAAACTAAAAGTTATATGTTTATTAAATGAATTAAAACGAATAACCAAGAGAAACCGACTATACATTTCGTGTTGATCTTCTGATCTTTAAGTATTCAACTTTTGATTATTTCAAATACCAAACTAATTTCTTTGTCTGCTTTAAGTGCAATCGGCTTTACGTGATGTGTCCACAACAGGTATCAAATCATGAATTTTAGCTGGTCACCGAAGGCAACTCGTGTTCACCTCACTCAATGAGGTTCCCGCTATTCGTTGGTAAAAGAGATGCCGAAAGAGTTGGCGGTGGTTGTTGGTGACAAGTTGTCTTCCCTCTAGTATTACACTGCTAAATTAGGGACGGCTAGCGAAGATAGCCCTTGTTTAGCTTTGCTAGCACAATTCTCACTTTCAGTTAATCAAGTTAAAAAGTTAATATTTAATATTGTTATTTGACTCAACGAAGGTAAATAAAGCACTTGTATAGCAGGTTATGTGAACTGTCTACCTTTCTTTGTGTCAGTAGTAAGAGATTAGGGACAATTATATCCGAAAATAAGAATATCTTACTTGGCAATTTAACTCACGTGCTCATAAATTGCTTAAATAGAAAATTCTGATTTCAGTTCCTTATAAAGATAGTTTTTGATACATACTACAGTTTCTGGAACATATCGAAAGAAAAACTCTCATCCTTTTACCCACTAATAAATAACCTGTTTGTTTGTTTCTTTCGAATGTTTTCTTATAACAGAGTCACACATGGCTATCTGCTGGGCCCACATAGGAGAATCCAACACCTAATTTCAAAATGATAGACCAGATGAGAGTTAAGTATCCAACAGTAAGATTACCGAACATGCACGGCCTTTCAGTCGCGGAAGCGTCTTAATATTACGGTCTATCTCACTATTCTATGTACGCCAAAGCAGGTCCGACAGACTGGGCAACAACTGAACCAATATCTCGTCACAGTAATTTTAGGGCTGTTTAAGCTTTATTTTGCACGTTATTTCTAGGTAGGTACGTAGATGGACTTATAGTAATATCTATGAATTAGTTAAAAAATGGATAATAAATTACACTTATATAATTTGCAAGCGTACCTGGTTACGCTTGGTTATATCTATGGAAAGTAGCAGTGAGCACCTATTTTTGTGGATCAGAAAGAAGGTGTAAATGATTATTATTATCAATAACATAGTAAAATTAGCACGAAATTCAATCTCAAGGCACCTATTTTTCGGAGCCGGCATGGCCACGTGGTTAGGGCACTAGACTCGTAATCTGAGGTTCGAATTCCCGTCACACCAAACATGCTCGCCCTTTCAGTTGTGGTTTCGTTATAATGTGGCGGTGAATCCAACTATTCGTTGGTAAAAAAGGAGTCCAAGAGTTGGTGAAGAGTGGCAATGAACAGCTGCCTTCTCTCTAGTCTTACACTGCTAAATAAGGGACGACTAGCGTAGATAGCTTTGCGTGAAATTCAAGAAACAAGTACCTATTTTTCAAAATTTTTATGGGGCTATTCCCCCAGACACTTTAACGTGTACATGCCCTTTACACTATTCTGAGTTGGCTGACCAATTAAAAATACAAATTTCCTTCACCCCTGTATCCGTTACTAAAAGAGTAATCTAAGAGGTGTTTTTTTATATATTAGGAGTTATAAATCTAATTGATTTTTTCATTTCATTTTACTAATTCATATCATGAGTAATTTTGGTTTGATTGGGTCACAAAGTAATATACTTATGTCCTACTGTTTCAACTACACTTCTCTGCCTCTTTGTTGGTTAAGCTTGATTTCGCAAAATTTCTTTCTTTCAGTTAACTATGAAACGTAAATACAGTATATGTTATGGTAAGGGGGATAGTACTTGCCCCGATATTTTTGATGGACTATACGCTTGTATTTTATTAATAACCACGTGAGAATTATAGCGGTGTATCATTTATGTTATTTTATTGGCCTGGCATGCCAAGCGTGTTAAGGCGTGCGACTCGTAATCTGAGGGTCGCGCCAAACATGCTCGCCCTTTCAGCCGTGGGGGTTTTATAATGTGACGGTCAATCCCACTATTCGTTGGTAAAAGAGTAGCCCAAGAGTTGGCGGTGGGTGGTGATGACTAGCTGCCTTCCCTCCAGTCTTAGACTGCTAAATTAGGGACGGCTAGCACAGATAGCCCTCGAGTAGCTTTGTGCGAAATTCCAAAAAAAAAGTTATTTTATTTGTGCAAACCTACACAATGAACTACCTGTACTCTATCCAATTCGGGGAATCGAACACCAGATTTGTGCGTTGTAAGTTTATAAACTTACCACGCCCTATCGCATGTTTCTTATTAGTGCTATTAGACATATGACAAGAAAATGTCATTCCATGGAACTCTCGTTTTCAAAATTATCTATATAAACCATCAACGCCCACAATTCTCAGATATTTACACAAATTCAAAATTTGCCACCGATAATAGAATACTAGTAACTAACTGACAGATGCATAATTAATTTAATTTGTTGCTTTCTCTTGAGCACAGACTGGAACGTATTATAAATACATAATGTACATTAAACTGATTGGCAAAAAAACAGTAACGGAAAAAGTCCAGATTATGTATAGTTCTGATGAGCCCTTGGATATTGTAACGTTTCCCAGCTCGTGGAGGGTCACAGTCTTGATAGGGAAACTGAAAACAGCATGTTGATGGATAGTACAGAACATGTTTCACTTGTTTCTCATATGAAGACCGTGAAAACCATGTGTCACCCGCTAATACAGTGGTATGTCTACGGATTTACAACGCTAAAATCAAGGGTTCGATTCACTCAGTGGACTTAGCAGATAACCCGACGTGGCTTTGGTATAAGAAAACACACACACGCCATATGTACAATAGTTTCCTTTGAAGGAAATCGTACGTATTGGCGGGCGTTATCATTTACATAGACCAAGTCGTCACCTGTCGTATAAAACCTGGTATCTCGTCTCTGTAGCTCGCAGATTTGAAAAAAACAGCTGTCATTAAAGCTGTGGTCGTGCTATACCGCGTTACTCTGTAATAGCCCAGGTCGTCTTCATTCTTTAGCTTTGCAGTTTGTGATTTTAAGATAAAACCCTGAAGAGCACTACCATCCAGTCTTGAGTCCAGTCTCAAGAGTCTTGCTTACAACGCTGGGTCAACAGAATCCCACCTAGTACAGGCTTTCCGTTGCTGCAAACTTACTGGTTCGTTAGAGTTCATTACAGGCAGTTTGACACAATAAAAGTCTTCAATTGCGTTTTGAAGGTTGTAGTGGAGTTTCTGTTATGTTTATGTAGGGTGTCAGTAAAGATCACAGTGGAGCTTCTGTTGTGTTTAAGTAAGTTGTCAGTGAAGATCACAGTGGAGCTTCTATTGTGTTTATGTAGGGTGTCAGTGAAAATCACAGTGGAGCTTCTGTTGTGTTTAAGTAAGTTGTCAGTGAAGATCACAGTGGAGCTTCTGTTGTGTTTAAGTAAGTTGTCAGTGAAGATCACAGTGGAGCTTCTGTTGTGTTTAAGTAAGTTGTCAGTGAAGATCACAGTGGAGTTTCTGTTGTGTTTAAGTAAGTTGTCAGTAAAGATCGCAGTGGAGTTTCTGTTGTGTTTAAGTAAGTTGTCAGTAAAGATCACAGTGGAGCTTCTGTTGTGTTTATGTAGGGTGTCAGTAAAGATCACAGTGAAGCTTCTGTTGTGTTTAAGTAAGTTGTCAGTGAAGATCACAGTGGAGCTTCTGTTGTGTTTAAGTAAGTTGTCAGTGAAGGTCGCAGTGGAGCTTCTGTTGTGTTTAAGTAAGTTGTCAGTAAAGATCGCAGTGGAGTTTCTGTTGTGTTTAAGTAAGTTGTCAGTAAAGATCGCAGTGGAGTTTCTGTTGTGTTTAAGTAAGTTGTCAGTAAAGATCGCAGTGGAGTTTCTGTTGTGTTTAAGTAAGATGTCAGCAAGTCTGTATACGTACACATACGGTGTTCTCCTGGGTTCGTTGCTCATTTATGTTTCATTATGACATCTCTTTAATTCTCAGTGGGGTTTTTGTCACACCTAAGGCAGTTTCAACATAATCTTAAGACACTTCGTTTTATAGCATACTGAAGTAACGCGACAGTATCATTACATTTAAATGCTTTTTGGTAAATGCTTTAGCAGCAATGATACAAAATACAAGTGTTGGAAAATGAAAAATTAAAATTGGTCCAATAAGTAAGTGACGAAATACAGTCACCCATGCGGTAAGTCTCCCTCTATTGGAGAAATCTGTAATTCATCTCAGTGATGCTTTTATTTAGTGTGCAATAAATGATCATGACCACAAGTTATGGAACTGTAACTTCAATGTAAATCTTACTGTTTTACATACGACCATACGTTTGAGAAAATTCAGTGACCCTACATATTTAAGTATTACTTTTATCGTTCAAAAATTATCAAGCTTAACTCCACATGGAGACAAAGAAACAGAGGAGTTTGTTTTGAAATACTGTAACATTAAAAATTCACATTTAATACCTAAAGTATATCAGCCTTTAGCGATCCTTCTCATATATCTCATTTTATATTACTTTATTTTCCCAGAACTTATAATTACTGACGACAACATGAAGTTGATGAAGTGGATGGAATTACACTTTGGGCGTTCACGTCGCAAGTGTAAGAAGGGAAAAACACAAGATCCACCAGCGGAGAGCCAGGAATACATCGGATGTTTAACCATAGCTGATGAGATTTCTTCTGAATTTCCTGACTTGGACAATATTTGTTCTCACACTATTAATCCCAGAGGTTGTCTAACACCTCAGCTTTCCAATAAAAAGAACAAGAAACCTGTTAACATTAGAACCAGCTTTCTAGATCTAGCGGTTTTACCAGACACCAGTTCACCTCGTCAGAGATCTAAAATAAAAACCAATCCCTGGCTACCATCACGTGGCTCCATCTCTAGTTCTGTGAGCAGTGGTTCCCAGTCGTCCAGCACCTCTGAAAACTCGGAGAATTGTGATATTGTAATGAAACCTCCTGGACCATGGGCCTCACTTTCGTTTCTTCCAAGTGGTCGGGAATATAGCCCTTTACCGGCAATTCGGAGGATCAGGCTACTGGAATGGAACTTGCCAGATGGCGGTCGATTTCCATGTTCTCCCGTACTTTCAAACTTTAAGATGAACGAGCAATCCAGCGTACGACGAATGGTCACAACGCCGATGTCTCAGCTGGACTCTAGCACCAGCCTAGAGAACGAACCCAACGTTAGACAAGAAGTCGGCTCTACATCCATCGATACGTCAGGAGACTCGTTTTACAAAAAATGGTTTCTAGACCCCAACCTGGAAGTTGATGAAGCTTTTTCTGAAGATTACCAATTATCGGAAGATGGTGATTCTGTGCCCACAGTAAGCCCTACAGTGGCAAGCAGCCCACAAGCAGATAGTGCCTGTGTCAGCTGTAGCACAACGCCTCTATCAGAGACAGCACAAGATCACCTAGAAAAACCCGATTTTGAGGAATCACTAGACGAAAAGATGGTAAGGCTACAAGCTCAACGTAAGCAGATGGCGGAGAAAATGACCGCAGTCCGCCAGGATGACCAGCAAAGGCAAGAAGAAACTGTCCGACTTCAGCAAGAACTGGTGGATTACCGAAGAGCTCTGCTGCTACGAACTCTTCAAGGGTTGCGGAATCGTCTTGAACAACAAGGTGAGCGGCTTCAGAGAGCCTATGGCGCTACTGTAGAAATGAAGATGAAATTTAAAGATAATACTTGGGCCGAAGAAATAAATCAATGAAAATAGAAAAAAACAACAACTGTACTTACAAATATCTTACCCTTTAAAAAATTACAATGAAAACCGTTACTTCACATTTCTCCATTTTCACAGAGCCTACGCATTCTAAATATTTAATTTATCCTTATTTTAAAGAACAAGTTGTTGTTTTTCGCGCAAGTCTACGCAATGCGTTATTTGCACTTTGTCTACAGAGGAGATTCGAATCCCGTATTTTAGCGTTGTATGTATGGAAACTTAATGAAACAAGTCTCAGATTTTGTAACGTCTTGTCTTATAACTAGCATGTCCGTTTCCAACGCCTACCCCTACCTTTGTATAATTCAAGCTGTTTAACCACTTTGCAGTTTAAAGTAGATTTTAATTATAGCTGGTAGGTTAAAAATTCATTTCTTCCGTCCTACGAAACAGCCATATTAATTTGTTAAACCAAACTCTAATCCCAATCATAAACATCAGTTACGATTTCCGAAACTATTGTTTCAGTTTATTTCTCTCCAAAGAATGTTCATGTCACATTCAAATTAAAAAAACAACAACAACAAACAAAGCTGTGGACAAACAAAGTTAGTCCTGCTACTGACGAACAGGAATTTAATTTAATTCTCTTCAGTTGTTTTTAGATCTGGTACAGTACACGTTTTCCTCTTTTTAACTTAAACATACTTCATATGCAGTTCCACTTACATAATTGCACAATTCTGGACAGATTACAATCCAAACATTTCTATTATTTGTAAGCCAGGTATAGTCTTATACTTCTTCACGTAATTCGTTTTTATTATTATTATTTCAGTTTTTAAAGCTTCTCGCAATAGCAACGTTTGTCTACATTCTAATTAATTAATTAATCTCCCTATCACATGCTCCTGAAGTAATAAACTGTATCCTACTACTCACCCTATCTTCTCCCATCCTCGTTGCAAACTTTGTTAAAACTGGGCAGATAACACTAAAGTTAAATGATCCACGAAGCACCTGATAATTAAACATGGACACTATAGGTGTCATAATGTTGTGTTACTGCAAATTCGTCAATTAGTATTGCTCTGTAGTCATATGATGGAACTTATGAAACGTTAAGATTTTTACATTTAATAAAAATCTATAAATGTTTAAAACTTTTTCGTGTTCTTGCTAGGAATGCTTTATACAAGTCAAATGTTTTTTGTCCAATATAATAAGCTTTAAAAATTAAAAGCTTTATATGTATTACTAGTCTCAGCACAAACATTTAAAACCTCATAGAAAAGTTAGTGAAATAGAATTATATTTCTTCTGTAATTTTTGTGTGACGTTTAAAGATGCTGTTATATTTTAGAACTTAGGGCTAGAATAAACTTGGATACTCCTGTCTTTTTTATATGTTTATTTAAGCAAAAATAATAACGTATTATAATAGCGTAGAAACCTTTAACGTAAAGGTCTAGTTGCAGAATATATATTAATTACCACATTGTTAAGACGATAATGTTTCTAGGTAGTGGAATACTTACATATTATTAATAGAACAATGTTTCTTAATAGTATGACAGCTGCTGCATTATTAATAAAACAATGTTTCTTAGTACTGTAACAGCTACTACAATATTTATAGAACAATCTTTCTTAATAGCATGACAGGTACTGTATTATTAATAGAACAATGTTTCTTAGTCATATGACAGCTACTGCAAAGTAATTTTGTATTCATTATACCAAACTACGAGATGTCTATCTTGTGAATAATATTTTGGTATTTTTTGGAAATTAACAAGTAGCAGAGACATCTTAAGGAAACGGTTGAAATTATAAGTAAATTACTCATCATTTCCCTCTGTTTTTTGTAATTAAATTAATTTCTCCACGATGTTGAAATGACGGTTACACATACATACCAAAAAAGTAGAAAGGCAAAATCTAACTTAATATATTTTTGTTCAAGTGAATTTAAGATAAAGTCTTTCGTCAGGTTTTGTGTCAGAAATACGGCGTGTTTCATAATGGTATATAAATAATTTCTTGGGAAAAAGCGTATGTGGGAAAGAACTCGATAATGAAGCCTTTCTTCTCGATTTTATTATTACTTTTACAGATGAGAAACTAGAGGTCTCTTTCTACTGCAAACTGTTTCCAGATAATTACAACAAAGGTTACCATTTTTAAATGACACTCACAAGTCTTAGAATAACTTGCTGAGATAACAAAGTATTTCACACAGCTTCAGAAAAAATTAATTGTTCTGGAACAGTCAGACAGAATCTCAGGAAGTGAATATTCTAAGCTAGAAAGATTCTCTTTTATTTTTTCCCCCAAATATTTTACGAATCAAATAATATATAACTTAATCGATATCTTCAATCAACTGGATCACACGAAAAGAGAACTTAATAAAAACCATCCCAGTAATTTTGCCAAACAAAGAACTCCATTCATTTTAATCAAAGGAGAAATTGAGCTAACAGAAACCATCCCACTAATTTTGACCAAACAAGAAACTGAGCTTGTTGAAACCATTCCACTTATTTTGACCAAATAAGGAACTGAACTGATAGAAACTATCCCACTTATTTTGACCAAAGAAGAAACGGAGCTAATAGAAACCAGAAAACTCATTTTGACCAAAGAAGGAACTGAGCTAGTTGAAACCATTCCACTTATTTTGACCAAATAAGGAACTGAACTGATAGAAACTATCCCACTTATTTTGACCAAAGAAGAAACGGAGCTAATAGAAACCAGACCACTCATTTTGACCAAAGAAGGAACTGAGCTAGTTGAAACCATTCCACTTATTTTGACCAAATAAGGAACTGAACTGATAGAAACTATCCCACTTATTTTGACCAAAGAAGAAACTGAGCTAATAGAAACTATCCTCTTATTTTGACCAAAGAAGAAACGGAGCTAATAGAAACCAGACCACTCATTTTGACCAAAGAAGGAACTGAGCTAATAGAAACTATCCCACTTATTTTAACCAAAGAAGAATCTGAGCTAATAGAAACCAGACCACTCATTTTGACCAAAGAAGAATCTGAGCTAATAGAAACCAGACCACTCATTTTGACCAAAGAAGGAACTGAACTAATAGAAACTATCACACTTATTTTGACCAAAGAAGAAACTGAGCTAATAGAAACCATCCCACTTATTTTGACCAAAAAAAAATTCATTCATTTTCATCAAGGGAGGAATTGAGCTAACAGAAACCATCCCACTAATTTTGACCAAAGAAGAAACTGAGCTAATAGAAACCAGAAAACTCATTTTGACCAAAGAAGGAACTGAGCTAGTTGAAACCATTCCACTTACTTTGACCAAATAAGGAACTGAACTAATAGAAACTATCCCACTTATTTTGACCAAAGAAGAAACGGGGCTAATAGAAATCAGACCACTCATTTTGACCAAAGATGAAGCTGAGCCAATAGAAACTAGACCACTCATTTAGACCAAAGAAGGAACTGAGCTATAAGAAACTATCCCACTTATTTTGACCAAAGAAGAAACTGAGCTAACAGAAACCATCCCACTAATTTTGATCAAAGAAGAAGCTGAGCTAATAGAAACTATCCCACTTATTTTGACCAAAGAAGAAACTGAGCTAACAGAAATCAGACCACACATTTTGACCAAATAAGTAACTAAGCTAATAGAAACTATCCCATTTATTTTGACCAAAGAAGGAACTGAGCTAATAGAATCTATCCCACTTATTTTGACCAAAGAAGGAACTAAGCTATAAGAAACTATCCCACTTATTTTGACCAAAGAAGAAACTGAGCTAATAGAAACTATCCCACTTATTTTGACTAAAGAAGAAACTGAGCTAATAGAAATCAGACCACTCATTTTGACCAAATAAGAAACTGGGCTAATAGAAATTATCCAATTTATTTTGACCAAAGAATAAACTGAGCTAATAGAAACCATCCCACTTATTTTGACCAAAGAAAGAACTCCATTCATTTTGATCAAAGGAGGAATTGAACTAACAGAAACCATCCCAGTAATTTTGGCCAAAGAAGAAACTGAGCTGATAGAAACTATCCCACTTATTTTGACCGAAGAAAAAACTGAGCTATTAAAAGCCATCTCACTAATTTGATCAAAGAAGAGTCGAGACTCAATCATTTTGATAACCCAAACCTTAAACTACTGAATTAATTTAATAATTTCCCATCACTTTGGTACATTAAATGGATTGAAATGTATATTCATTTTTTTCACAAAGACTCTCTCTGATTTACAATAAGCGCAAACAAAATTAACATAAAACATACGTTTCCAAAAAGGGGCCTGTACAAGACACGTGTATGTAAACGACAGCAGAACCAGCCAAAGTGGATACCTCGTGCGCAACTACTAGTAAATTCATGGAAAAGATCGAAAATCTCTGTCAACATTCAAGGATAATACAGTTGTATATATAGCTTTATTGTATGTAGTTAATACACTAAACAGAACATGCCTTAGGTAAGTAAAACACCACACAGCGTTGAAGATTGATTTGGTAAACATCTTGGACAAGACAAGTAAAAAATAGAAACATTGAATTTTCAGTATCAAGAAACTTTAATTCTGATAATAATTACGTTACTAACCGTCACTCCCTCATTTTGAAATGTAATCTTCCATATAGAATTATCAGATGAAGAGTGTGGCATAACACTTGATCTTGGAACCATGTCCTTACAAACGAAAAAAAATATATTTGACGAGCTATTAGATACTTTTACATATATGTTTGTGGTTTGTGATAATATATACATGTGGGCGTGCTTGTGTATTATACGCATACTCTATCAGCAATTTTTATACTTCTGTCTTCTTACCAGAACATTCACCCAAGATGGCGTATTATTTTGAATTATACTTGAGTATTGTTGGTCTTGCGGCCATGTGCCAGGTATAGGTTATTTTTCTTACAAAATATGTAGTTTCATTTTGGTAACACGAGATAAGTCTGCAGTGAAACCTGACGAAAAACGATTACCCGAAACGTCGCTAAAATGAATGTATGAAAAAGGAGGTTGATTTATTTCTGTGTACATACGTTGCTGTCTGACGAGTTAGTTTTTCTTACGTACTTTTGATAATGTGAAAAATAATTCTACGTGCATAGTAAAACATATCACAGTAAAATAAAATATATATATAAATTTAGACTGTGTTAAACTTGAGTTACACTCAAGAGAAGTTTGAACACCGACCACACCACAAGTTTATCCCCCTCTAGTTACGTATTCATACAACAGCTTATTTGTCAGTGCGTAATCCAGATATGACGACTTCGTACAAAATTCCAAACAACCAACCAGAAGGAGGCAATTGGTAGGCTGTAAGCACATTAACTTTTTTTATTTATTTTTACTTATTTATTATTAGGGGTCAATTTTTAAGACCAAGCGCCTAGTGTAAATAACAGAGAATTAAAATTTTAATACAAGCGAGAAAATACGAAGTCTATTAAAAGTGCTGATTGTTATTATACCAACAGGACTAATAAACATAAGCCTAATTTAATAAACATTTGCACAAACGAAAAAATCCAAATTAAAAGTCCATCCTTATAAACTAATAATATTATGTAATAGTAGGAGCGTTTCATTTGTCTGTTAATGTCTTAACAATTAAAGAACCATTATTAATTATCTATCTAAAATCTTTTTGACGCTGTGTACTAGGCCTACTTTTAGCACGTTATTTCGGTTATTAATATTATAGTGCAAGTGAAACATGTTGAGCAAGTGTCCTTTATCAGGTTTAACAATAATAAAACCTGATATTGCAGTTTAGTTACGAACAACATCTATGAAAAACGTCCATACAAAACTAATCAACATTTTTGCTTCTTTGTTTGTAGTTTTAAGTACAAAACTACACAATAGGTAGTCTGTGCTATGCCCATCATGGATATCAAAACCTGGTTTTCAGTATTATCAATCCACAGACTTACCGCTAAGCTACTGATGGACACTAAACAAAGGTAATTATGATAAGACATTGGTATTAGACCTATTACACTTCGAACATATTTATTCAGTTCCCCTTGAAATTTTTCAGGATATTACGGACACACTTTTGTTTGAAATACACTTCATCTTTTTGAAAACAACAACAACAAAGTGGATAGATAGAGCAATGTTATAGATATTCTAGTATTCTATGGCCATTATAATAAGTATAAGTATTGTTCAAAGACAATGTCGATAAAAACTTTCGTAACTTTCATCTTCACATTGTAGGGTACTGCAGAATGTCAGTAAATCTTATGTTTTCAGTAAAGAAGAGATAACAGTAGTTTTTGTTAAATCTTGAAGTAACAGCTACTAAAACAATATCTAGTTGTTTGTCGTAAGTAACAAATGTATACAAAATGTTTATATTACACGTTATTTTGTGTTCAAGAAAACCAAAAATTTCGTCCCTAGCTTTTCGACTGACAAACATACTTTTTTGTGTACAGAAAGTGTAACATAAACAATGCATAAATGACTGAAATTTGAACTACGGAGAGTGAAAATAACAATATTCTCCGAACACACTCTTATATATATAGAATAAATTGATAAATAGCTTATATATATGTGCATATAAAACGAATGGGTATTTATCTGTCTGTAAACTTTAAAAGATCTTATTAAAAACAGCTGGAAAAATATTTCTTAAAAATGTGACTATCATTAACAGTTATGCGGCTGGTTCTAAAATGGTATACTTTAACCGAAATACGTTAATTTCAGTAATAAACCAATAATATGCGTTAATACAAATATAAATATTGTGAAAGAACAATAAAAGCGGTATTAGACTAAAAGACAATAATGTACATATATGTATATCCTTCCAGACATATACTTGGATTGGACTTGATGCGTGTATGAATTTATATATAGTTACACATGTGAAAATGTTTACGATATATATCGATTTTTGTATCTGGTGAATTCCCCTACCTCTCAATATTTTAGGGCCATCAATCATAATATTAAAAGGGTCGATTAACAGCCTACTGTGTAATAAATTTCAGTGTTTAGGTAACGTTTTTGAGTAATCTCAGAACAGAAAAAATACAACAGAGGTAAATTAAAAAGGAAATGTTTCATACAAAAGCATAAAACTAGGAGAAATAAAAAAACAACATACTATATAGTAAAGCAGCAAGATTAACAGTAATTGTTTACTTTCTTTAGCACTAGATGGCGACCGTTCAGATATAATTTGTTGACTTGTTAATCTATTCATATATATTTATAAATCGTCATATAAACTCACATTCTGTTCTTTTTAGTGTAAAATCAACGAAGTTTATCGCTGGTTTAATTCCTATAACCTTTCAGAAGTTTTACTGTCGATGTTACTGTGTGTGATTACCTAGTTTATTTAATTGTATTTAATTATTTGTTTACATGTAAATAATAAAAGATGTAATTGTATCCACTGTACGATTTAGTACTAAGTTTAGTTTTTCTAACCAGTTTGAACTGCAGACTTAAATATGTCTGGACATTGAGAACGTATGAAATTATGTGCATGTTTTCATACTGTAGGTTTTTAATCTTTTATTACAATGGTCATGTGTAGAAGATTTGATGTTAACTGATAGGGATTACAAGTTTTAACTTGATTGCGTCATGAGGCTTTCATGGCAGGAACTACAGGTTAAATTTTGTCTTCGCACTCAAAAGTTTTGGTCCTTAGTGTTACCGTGTAACTTGCGAGTGTATCACTCTGATCTAGATGAGTAATAAATTATAAAGATCTTTGTAGTCGGTTAAAGTCGGGAATGTTTTAATGTTTGTTTTTCATTTTAACTGAACGTAAAAACAGTGTGTTTGCACAGTTTAAGTCTAATTCTACGATGCGTGTGCATTGCATCACTATAAGAGGCTTGCTGTACTTCGGTATGTTGTCCCAGCTATAACTGATGAGTCGTGAGATTGGTGAAGCGAGTATACTACAGAGGGAGTAGTAGCAAAAGAAATAAGTGATTGGGTTTCAATATTGTTTATTGATTCCTTCTTTTCTTACTAAAGTCACGTTTTACAGAATAAAAATTCACAGTTGATATACTTGTAGTGTATTTTAATATTTTTTTAACAGAAGCTGGAAATGGTGATTTTGCTCACATCTTGATTTACCCATTTGTTATTTTAAAACATAATTTGTATTTGTTAAAACTTTAAGAATCACTACTCTATTATTTGTTTTTTCCTCTCAAGCTAGAATGGTCAGGCATAATTATAAAGTTTTAATTTGAATTGTTTGCCTGACTAATCACGTAAAACCTAACATTGGTTAATACCAGTCTTTGGTTGATTATAGGTTGGTTTAAACTGATGAGCTATAGGTGATTTTTTTTAGCATTTGCTGAAAGCTAACTAAAAAATTAGAAGTCAAAGTACTTAAGACATCTATGTTGTAGTTTAGGAAAATTTGGAATTGTGAAGTGTTGTGGCCATGATGTTTCCAAGGCAAAAGCTGTGATCATTTAAAAAAAGATATTGTATGTGATTGTGAAATAAAGATGCGGTAAAAAGGCTATTCTGTTTGAATATTACTGAAACTGTTGTATACATTAGTCCCTGAAAACAAATAAAACGATTTAGCAAATAATGTTTATCTGTATTAACTACTAAAATAATTGAATAAAATCGACAAACAATTCCATTTCTTGCTTGTTTACAGCTGTAATATGATTCTGGAAGCACCATGTAATCTACGTAAAAGTTCAATGGAGTAATTTATGTTTAATAAGTGTGTATCTCACAGGTTATTATATAACTTTGCTACACCCTTTTGTGAACTTACTTTTAAGACAACTAAGTAACACCTAAACGTAGTTCGACACACCTTATGAATGATCAAACTTCGCCCTTGTATTACGTTTGTAACATTATTGTGCATAACCAATTGCAAAGTACAACATTACACAGAAAACGCCACCTTTTGTCAGCTAACTGTAATCTATTTGAACCGATTCATTCGTCATTGGAAGGAAAAAGTTCTTGAATGTAAATTTAAATCCAAATTTCTTTGCAGTCTCTCTTAATGCGCTTTGCAATGTGTTTAAATTAGTGCGAGAAACCAGCAAAAGTTAAATATTAGTCAATGTACATTGTAATATTCTGTATCACATATATATATGTGTGTGTGTGTGTAAATAAGGAAGAAACTATTTAAAAATTAAACATAAATATAATGTCAAAATTTCATGTGTCCTCCATTTTGTGTGCCTTAACACGTCCTATATGAAAACCAGCTTTGTCGGCGAATACTGGTTATGTTATTTGTTTTGGATAAACAGTGCTTCATCTCCATCTATCTATATATTTGATTAACTGCTTTTCTGTAGATTCGTCTTCAATTGTTTCCTGGAATTATTTGATACAGCTGCGTTATGGTGGTTGGCGGAGTTCAAATGCTGAGAACTAGAAAAACTAAGCCAAGTGCTAATCCGTTTTGGTATATCCATATTCGTAAAGGTAATGTTACGAATGCATTATTCGACATCCAATCTGTATATTAGACAGTCTTTACAAGTTCGTCGGAGGTCAACTTTACTACATAGTCATTACTACCTTCAGTTAGGGTGATGACAATTAAAATCGACAACTTGTCTATGAACTTGACAGCAACTGGAGAGACTGTAGTGTTCAGTCAGTAAGAAGCCAACATCAAATGTTTGAATTAAGGTCCAAAAGATTTGTCAAAGTTCCACAGTTGACTACGTACGTACCTTGTTCGAATTTTTGTTTTGCTCATTTGAATTGAGAGTAAACTCTTGTATTCTTTGCAGACGACCCAGTTTTCAAGTTTCTTCCAGCGATGAATGTGTGTTGCGTTATGAGAACCATAGATAAACAAAATGATTATTTCAGTGAAATGTGAAGAGGCTTCCGTATAAATAGATAAACATAACTTTTTGAACTTCTGGGGATTTGTAGTTTGAACATAAGTTGCTGTCAACTGAACTAGTTATACATTCTCTCACTGATGTAAGATAAACCAGTTATACAGTCTCTCACCGATGTAAGATAAACCAGTTATACAGTCTCTCACCGATGTAAAGTAATGTCCCCTGCCATATTTCCAAGGTTTGATGGACTGACTGTCTTGAAGAAGGGCTTACGGAATCCATGTACTGGTCAGAAGAAGACCAAGCACGTGTAGTGACTTTATCGATACCAAAAAGGGAAGAGCATTGTTGCTTCTGGTTTTTTCTTCTTTCGCAAACATAATTCTGTCAGACAAGTTATGTCAGACCTTTTCTCAGAATATTCCAAATTCAAGTGCACTTACTTTCACAATTGTGACAAGCAATAGATTATCATTAAAACTCATTAATAATCATTTGTTATGATTCTAAAATATACTCTACGTTTTGCTATTAATCATCATTGTGTTTCAATAACCTTCTAAATTTAAAATGTTGGTCATCCAATGTGTACAGTAGATAAATTTCAGAATATACACATATAACTTGTGTATTCACCTTGAGAGAAAACATACTTGTTCAAAGAAAAATAAAAACTCGATCCCGATAAAATTAAATAATATAAAAAGTATCTAGACATTGGTTGATACTATGTACAATATAAATTACTTTTAGTCAAGTATTCTATTTATGCCCCTTCATTTCAATATCTGTGATATGTAGCGATCTTTGAAATTCCTCAAATTCTAATAACAAAATATTCTGAAAAATATATACTCTTCAGAAAAAGAAACGCAAAAGGTAAAATATGAGACAAATTGTTAACAAGTTTATTCCGGGTACTTCTGTATGACATATGTGAAACTTTGCACATTCACTGCTGAACATCCAAAGGCGAAGTACACGCTCACTAGTTGAAGTTTAACGTCTCTCAACATCAATAACGAGTATGCCCGACGTGAGCATCAATAACTGCTTGGCATCTCCTGCTCATGAAAGCGATGAGATGACGAATCACATCCTGTGGAATGGCTGTCTACTCAGCCTGCAAAGCTGCTGCAAGCTGAGATAGAGTCTGCGGTTGAGGTTGTCGCCGTCGCAGACGTCGGTCTAACTCGTCCCAAAGATGTTCGATGGGGTTCAAATCTGGTGATCTGGAGGGCAGGAAAGAACGTTAATGTTGTGGTGTCTCAAGAAGACAGTGGTGAGTCGGGCTGTGTGAGGACGGGCGTTGTCATGTTGAAAAACGTCGTTGACGTTCACCATGATGGGTTGCACATGGGGCCTAAGAATCTCAACGATACATCGTAAGATTCCCTCGAATGTGCAAAAGGTCTGTTCTGGCATTGTAGGTGATTGCAGCCCACATCATGACGCTGCCACCACCAAATCTATCAACATCCTGCACACGAGTTTGCCAGATCGTGGACGGTCACGAGTTGATCCATGTTGTTGGTGGCGATTCCATAGCCTTGTGATGGTGCTTGGGTGAACATTCACAGCTCTGGCAAAATCTGATCGAGATTCGCCTGCTTCCAAATGACCAATGGCGTTGTTGCGTTGTGCTTCAGTCGGTCTTGACGTAACTTTATTGCGTGTCGGTGGCTTAACACTGAGCAATGGAAACCGCGAACCCGTCACTTTTATAGGGATTTTTTACATGTTGCACTTGCAAAACATGTAGATCTCTCAAACAAATTTATTGGACACGCATGCGTTTTGACGAAAAATCGAATGTTTTTCTCCGTTTTCAAAGTGCACAACTTTTATTATCATTTTGGTCTGACAATCATTGCCTAAACACGTGTAACATCATATACTCTGAGCTTGTAACGTTATTACATATATTTCTCTTTAAAATAAAAAATATCCCTTTTGAGTTTCTTGTTTTCAAGAGTGTGGTAGCATTGTATTTAAACTGCAGACTTAAATATGTCTTCACATTGGGAACGTATGAAATTATGTGCATGTTTGCATACTGTAGGTTTTTAAACTTTTATTACAATGGTCATGTGTAGAAGATTTGATGTTAACTGATAGGGATTACAAGTTTTAACTTGATTGCGTCATGAGGCTTTCTTGGCAGGAACTACAGGTTAAATTTTGTCTTCGCACTCAAAAGTTTCGGTCCTAAGTGTTACCGTGTAACCTGCGAGTGTATCACTATGGTCCAGATGAGTAATAAATCATAAAGATCTTTGTTGTCGGTTAAAATCGGGAGAGTTTTAATTTTATGTTTTTCATTTTAACAGTAAACGTAGAAACACATTTGTTCATTCCGAATTGTTTAAAAATCATATGGTTGATATGCTGACCAGCTATGTTTATTTTCTCTCTAATTTTTTGATTAAAACTGTAGTTCTGATATAGTTCACTAGATGGCACTCATCCTCTAAAGTAATGTTTACTATGTTTCTAAATTTCGCGCAAAACTACACGAGAGTTATGTACGCTAGTCGTGTCTAAATTAGTAGTTTAAGATTAGAAGGAGGGCAGTTAGTCATCACCACCCACCGCCAACTCTTGGGCTACTCTTTTACTAACGAATAGTGGGATTAACCGTTACATTATATGCCTCCACGGCTGAAAGGGCGATCATGTTTGGTGTGATGGGGAGTCGAACACATGACCATCGGGTAACGAGTCGAGCGCCTTAACCACCTGGCCATGCCGGGCCATTACTAACTATAGTCAATAACACTGTGAATCAGTTTAAGGATACTTGACCAACTTGTACCTTTCCAGTCAAAATTTTCTTTTTCATCGTAGTGAATAATGTGTAGAATTTCCTGTATACTTTAAATTTCTGAGTAATAAACAAAACTCAGGAGTTTAGAGATTTCAGAATCTTTAATTTGTAAAAAAAATAACAGAAAAGTTGACACAATAATAAAAAAACAGGTTTAAAACTTGTTCAGTACTTTTTCACTGTAATTTAAAGAAAATATTCTGAAAGGACGTATATAACATTTTCTTCCTAAACGTTTCTCTAGATAATTAGGTTTGAATTTACGACTGAACGAAATGGAATAATCTCTAAATTTTAAGATTCGTTTCTGTTTCTTTATCAGAAACTAATGATATAGAGACAGATCTGCAAACTTTATATAAAAAAGTTGTATTTTTTATTTAACGTCTTATTCTGTTACTGACGTTGTTGTTACGTTATATAAAAATTACACCTAACAACTCATACCTGTATACAAAAATTAATATATATATATAATATGTTTTGAAATAAATATTAAAATAAATCTTTTGATATAGTTTATTTTTATCAGATACTAGCAGTCAAACAAGAATTATTGTCCATTAAAAACAAAACAAACTTGTATATAAATACCCATTAATTCAGGGCAACACGCATGTATAAACATCCATTAGTTCAGGGAAATACCTATATATAAACACCCAATAATTCAGAGCAATACTCAGGTTTTTCAAACTTTAATTTCATAATTCTTCTTTTTCACGACAAGGGTTTTATCACAAGATTCATATAAATACTTACACCTCACTACAGTCACATTAATGAGGGGATATCAGACAGTATAATATTTCTTTAGCTCGAAATTATCCGAATTACAAAATAATAAATTCTTCACGTTTTCATCCTAGTTCCGGTTTTTTTGCCCCCAGTTTTATTCTAGATAAAATATATTGCCAATATGTATAAACGTTTTTACATGTGAAAAAATAAATTATTATACGCTTTCGTGTCAAAAAATCCCTAAATCCACTGTTAGGTTTACAGATTTAATTCTTTACAAAGAGCCCCTCCCCAGTATGTCTGCGGACTTACAACGCTAAAATCAGGTCTCGATACCCGTGGTGGGCAGAGCACAGACAGCCCATTGTGTAGTTTCGTGCTTAATTCAAAACAACAACACCAATGTTTACAAATAAATATAAATAATTAGACTATGTATCAAATTTTGTTCCTGAATAGTATGTGTTATTTCCTAATTGTTATGTTGTAATAGGACAGAAAATGGCCATTATTCACTTCAAACTTTGCCTTAGTGATCTAGATAAACGGGCAAATTTGTACATTTTCATTTACATAAGGTCTGAATAAAACAACATAAGATTTATATGTATTTATACTAAAGTTGTACAAAAATGTTTAAAAGTAAGTAGTTTTTTTTAGATATGCCACTGTGATGTAAATCACTTTCACGTATCAGCCCCAAGATATAGTATCGGCATTCGACTTTATTAGACCAAAATCTCTGATCAAGTCATTGAGGTCTCTTTGGTTGGGGTAGTATGGGTTTCTCTCACCAGCTGAACCTTCAACATCCACCTCCTCTTCTGATTTGTTGCTCTCTTCTGAGGATGGCTGATTTCTCTCTGACGGAGTGGGTACATGGAGCTCAGGGCAGTGTGACACTCGGGCGATGGATGATGGAAGGTCCGGATATACGATAGCAGATGCATTCTTGTCAGCCCAACGTTTCGAAGGGTTCATCATGCAAAAGTAGCAATTGCCTGAGTGGTCAGTGGGTTCACGACAAATTCTTGAAATATCGAACTTTATGGCTCTCACTTCCCCTCTGTACCATTCTGTAAAAGAGAAAAATAAAATTCTTATTATGAAAAATAAACTTATTTCATCCACAACTGATGTGTAGAAGATTCATGTAAAATATTTTATACGTGATATTTATACTATTGGATATAAAAAATTAAAATAAAAAGATATTTAAATTTTAAAAGGTCTAAAATTTGTATAATATCAAATATTACTATTCAAGCAAACAAAAATTGTCCGTCTTCTGGTTTATTTGCTGTGCTCGCAGGTAAAATGAGGTGCCCAGGGTTTGTTTTTATCCCTGACAAGCATGTTGAAATATGCCTTGTAGGCTTCACACATTTTAGATGTTCTCACATGGCCAAGCGTGTTAAGGCGTGTGACTCGTAGTCTGAGGGACGCGGGTTCGCATCCCCGTCGCGCCAAACATGCTCGCCCTTTCAGCCGTGGGGGCGTTATAATGTTACGGTCAATCCTACTATTCATTGGTAAAAGAGTAGCCCAAGAGTTGGCGGTGGGTGGTGATGACTAGCTGCCTTCTCTCTGGTCATACACTGCTAAATTATGGACAGCTGGCAGAGATAACCCTCGAGTAGCTTTGTACGAAATTCCAAAACAAACAGAACACTTCTTCGCTCTAGTCTTGAAAAATTGGCCATATACGTAGAAGAATGCATCTGGAAAATGCAGCTAGAACTAAACTGAAGTGGTGAGCCCCTGCATATATATTACTATGGAGAGTTCTAGAAAATTCTAAAAGATTCTTGAAAATGCTCGTAAGTTCTAGAAAATTCTTGAATATTCTTGTAAGCTTGAGAACATTCTCTATCAGCTACTCAGTACCGTATCTACCTAGAATGTTCTGGAAAATGGGTAATGAAATTTTCAAATACAAGAAAAAGTAAAAATTTTATTACATAATGTAATTCCAGTAAAAGCTACTGACAGGAGACTGCGTCGGGAAGTGAAAATGGATATTATTATTTTGTATTTTTCATAAGCCTAAACTCGTTTCTCTTTCATTTATTTTGTCTATTTTTTATTAGAAAATTATAAATCAAAACGTAATATATAGTTTAAACTTCAGTTAAATGATAATTCTAATATTTTTATTTTGTAAAAGTCTTTACTTTTCATTACAGAATAAATTACACTATTGTAACATAATTATGTGCCAACAGTTATTAAGCGCTTTCTCAGAAAACTTTTAAGTTGAAATTACCGTCGTTATTAATGTTACATGCATGATAACAGACTTCAGAAGACATCAACCAGGTCAGTAATATACGAATTAAAATAATAAAACTGCCAAGAATGTAAGGTAGTCAAACCTGTTGTGAGCAACGTAAAAAATGACAAATAATAAATTTAAAAACACCGAGATATAAACTTGTTTTACAAATTAAACTTTCCCTCTAAACAAAAGGTTAAGAACACATAGTCACGTGTAATAGCACTTCTAGACCGTTTTCATTCTGATTACAGATTAACAGAGAATTAAAAGTTAAAATAAACATTGTTTTAAATGTTTTAGCAAAGCAAAAGCAAAGTATAATTAACAGTGTTCATTTAAAAATGTTTAAAACACATTATATGGTAAATAGCATAGCATAACACTAATTAGGACTGGCAACAAATATGACAAATATTTTTGATGGACTCTAATTTATAAAACAGACCAACTTCCAGAGACAATACTGTTTGGGTATAGAAATAATTGTGACTAACAGAAATAAATAAAAACAACCACCATATACAGTATACGTTGATTGCGTGTTGTTCGAACAGACATAGAAAACTGGATTTCATTTAAATTTTGAACGAACACCAAATGAAAGCAATAAAATTACTTATATGTCCTCATTTCGTATTTTAAAGTTCGAACAAAGACATGGAATATAAAACAGGTCAATGCTTTCCAAACCTTTTCCAAAACTAATTACTTTTTTAAATTATTTTGTTTGTATTAATTATGTATGCGATGAAACCCAGCCTCCCTCCCTCTGGCAAAACTATATTGTCTTCAGATAGTGGTAGACAGAGCACAGATTGCAGATTGTGTAGATTTGTGCTTCGCTCCAAAGAAACAAGTGAAACCCAGCCGGCCTGAGATACAGTACTGTACAAAAGTGTCAGGACAAGACAATATTTTGTCATCCTTTCCATTTCATAGGGTTGATTCTTCCATGACATTACACAATGTAAATTTCAACAGTATAATAATGCTTCTTTGATCCCTGTTGACGAATAAATTCCCATAAACGTGTACCAAGGGTATGTTATAATGGTTCTGATCGAATGAACATACTGATAAAATGTAGGGTCTGAAATAACTGTCATGATAACCCACGCAGTGTCTTCACACGTTACAAAGAAGTTAGCAAGGAACTAGCATGTGGTACTGATATATACTAGAATAAATCAATTGAATAGCACTTCTCAAAAATAAAAACGTTGATACAAACTGTTTAACACTACATATTAAATTTTGTTGTTATATCACGGTCCAAAAGTGGTAGAGAATTGTCAGTAGAGCAGAGAGTTCGTATAAAAGCTTTACGTGATGCCGACTGGACTCTCCAATAAATTGGTGCAGACTTGATATGCTCTCCAAACACTGTCATCCTAGATCGGGAGATCCAGACAGGTAAATTTTAAAATAGTAAAGGAAGAGGCAGAACACCTAAACTCAATGATACTGATGTTAAGTATCTTTGTTTATACAGCCTTCAGGGCAGAAGAAAGACTGAGAGGAAAGCATGAGATAAACAACCATGTACCAAACAACAGAAAAGTGTCCAGATTTACAGTATCAAGAATAATAGAATGGAATAATTCGTTATGTAGCAGCTGAAAAACCTTTAATTCGAACTACTAATATTCTCAAGAAACTTAAAATAGCTAAAAAAAAGTACAAGGCATCAATGATTGGAAAAGGGCGTTATGGACGGATGAGTCCAAGTGTGAAATGTTTGGTACAAAGAGTATGTTGTACATCCAGCTGAAGAAAGGTAAAAATATATTTACATGAATGCATAACACCCACCGTGAAATATGCAAAAAGACAGTGTATGGTTTGTTTTCTGTTGAGGAGACAGGATATACTTGCAAAATAGATGAAATGATGGACAAGAGCAAGTACAATCAGATATTGATCCTTCATGGTGGGTCCAGTTGTTTACGTATTATTGGTAAAGGATTCTACTACCAAGAAGACAATGACCCCGAACACTCATCCAACGTATGGAGAAATTACTTAGCTAGGAAAGAAGCTGCTGGAGTCATTCAAATAATGCAATGGTCCCTCACAGAACTCCCATCTCAACTCAACTGAGCAGAATTGGGATTTGATAAACTTGGCAAATCAAAGTTACTTCTAAAGAAGCTTTATGGGCGTGTATTAAATAAATTTGGAGTAAAATCCCAAAGGACGCTTTGATTATATATGTTGCAACAATGCCGGAAAAACTCTGCAGTTATTGAAGCAAAAGGGACACACAAAGTATTAGGACACACAAGGTATTAACTGTTTGTTGAACTGAAGCACTGCGGATAATGAGTGCAGCAGATATTATCATGGTATATGCGACCACTGGTTCGTGTCCATATAGAAAATCCCATCACGCATTAATGTGTGTCTGACCGTTGGTGCTTTATAAGAGTAACAGTCAAATTTCCACTGTTAGAGTAGACTAACCCAATAGATAGTGATTGCTACTGTTGATTAGCTGCCTTTTCTCTATTCTGTCAGATTAAATTTAGTAACCTCTATCGTATATAGCCTTTGTGTAGTTTTGCGAGAATATCCGAAACAAATCTATTGCCTAATTATCGAGGAAGAATATAAAAAAGAATACATCATTTTTCCCTGGTGTTGAAATAAAATGTACTCGTACAACATGATATTTCAAATACACTGGATATCAAACAACGTTTTTCTCATATAATGAGGCAGGACAATCAGTACACTTCGTGTTATTTGTAGGTAGTAGGAGGAAGAGACACACAACGTTTAGGTGTAAAAAGGTGGAGCAATAACATCTTGTGTTTTTCTGATACAGTGAGGCGAAACTGCATACACCACGTTCCTCAGATGTTATGAGGTAAATTGGAAACGTCCGTTTCTCTAATACAACGAGCTGCAACTGCATGCACCAGAAGTAAAGTGTAACATATATTTATTCTAATGATGATAAATTGAAGTATTAATACACTGTATTATTGTGACACAAAGCTAATCAAGGGCTATCTGTGCTAGCCGTCTCTAATTTAGCAGTGTAAGACTAGAGGGAAGGCAAATAGTCATCACCACCCACCGCCAACTCTGGGGCTACTCTTTTACCAACGAATAGTGGGATTGACCGTCACATTATAACGCTCCCACGGCTGAAAGGGCGAGCATGTTTGGCGCGATCGGAATGCGAACCCGCGACCCTCAGATTTCGAGTCGCACGTCTTAACACGCGTGGCCAGAGTGGTTTCTTAACAATACACCATGTTAATCTATTAATGTGACAAGTTAAATATTAAAATACCCTCTCGTTAAAACATGAACTTATAAAGTCATAATACACTAATTTATCGCAGTGTATTAAAACACTGTAATATTATACCACGTGTTTCTCTGTGACGTAGTAGAAGAAATTATATTGTAACGTTGGTCTCGTGGTGTTGGAGTAAATTATGCTCAAAAATTATAATTTACTCGAGTATTAAACAGAGCGAGTTTTTTATAGCAAAGCCACATCAGGCTATCTGCTGAGCCCACCGAGGGGAATCGAACCGCTGATTTTACCTTGTAAATCCAAAGACATACCGCAGTACTAGCGGGAGGACAGTATTAAATAACAATATTGTTACGTAATTTACTACTACGTCATACTTTCGTTAAGAATAATAAATAATAGTAGTAAACGACATGATACACATGTAATAAGTCAATGTTTACATCCATATTCACTGGTTTACTAAAACTGTCCAATACGAGCAAATGAAAAAAAAACAAAAATCATCTGTACAGAAGCAGATCTTTGTCTTTAGTGAGTAAGCCACCCTACCCGGAGGTGTTTGAATGTTCATCACCGCCTAATACAGTCTGGAATGTTGTAATTATAACTAACCAATTGGTTGGTCGCTGACTCTGTCTTCATGGCGACAGTTGTTTTGTTTTAGGGCTCGTCCTAAGACAGAGAAAACGTTCACTGAATATAGACTTCTTTACTGACAATGAACTACCTAACTAGTCGCAACTGTACTGCTTTTACCCCGACGTCTTGTGTTACTTGTCAACAAAGCAAAGTAATATTTTGTAATGGGTCTGCATGTTTCGTAACAACATTTATAGTGCGCGCCCTCTGCTGGTACAGCGGTATGTCTACGGACAACGCTAAAATCAGGGTTGCGATTCCGATGTGGCTTTGCAATAATTGTTGTTTTTTGTTTTTGAATTAAGCACAAAGCTACACAATGGGCTATCTGTGCTCTGCCCACCACGGGTATCGAAACCCGGATTTTAGCGTGTAAGTCCACAGACATACCGCTGAGCCACTGGGGGGCACTTTGCAATAAGAAAACACACACAGACTCTTATAGTGCGACTTGTTTTTCTTGGGTATCATCTTCTATCGTTGTGTGAAATCATTAGTTTCGAAGAAATGGAAATCCACGTGCCAGCTCATATCTTCCAAATACTAACATTCAAACAACGCTGAGAACGATAAATGTTTCTTGTTTGTTTTCTATGTTAAATATAAAGTAACACACTGGTGTATCTGTGTTGTACCCACTATAGGTATCAAAACATTATGAATCTTTCAACTCACCGATGAGCCGCTAGGGGAGAAGCCTACAAACCACTAGTAAAACTAACATATAAGAATAACTTGTTCTTCCTTTTCAGAAATTCTAGGTCTGTGGTTGTTGACGCATATTAAAATGCCAAAGAGCGCAACCGCTTTGTTTTGTAACACATAACAACGCCTCCAGATGCGTGGTATAAAATAATGAACAGTAAGCCTCGTTTTGCTCACGCCTTATTAACCAGGCAGTTGAGACCCGAAAAACTTGAATATAAACATGGTGAAATGCGATAGTTGCAAGCAGAATGGTTTCCAACAGTCGACATGGTAGTTTATATTAAGATTCGAATAAAACTTGTCATTACACGTTACGTCTCGTTATATTTCTGTTCTGATGTGAATTTCAGTTTTGTTATAATTTCAAGCTCGTTTGACTACATTCACTTTTTTGTTTTAGGCTTTTTGTGCAAAGCTACACAAGTACTATCTGCGCATAGCCGTTTCTAATTTTAAACAGCTAGTGAACAGCGCTAACCGCTAACATCTGGGCTATGCTTGTTACCCGATTAGTGAAATGTGACTATTACAGCTTTAGCGCACTCATGGCCCTAAAATGTGGAGCGCGTCTTTGCAGCAAAAGGTCGTGAACAATTATCCGATAATTCATTGTTCGGGTAAACTAACCAGTAGGCCACACCACGTAAATTTCATAATCACACTTTCACAACGTAAATCCTTGTTGTGAACAAACTAAAGAAAACTTTTAATTATGTACAACAATTAAAACTTATTTGAGTTTCGAAAAAAAACAACTCAGCCTAAAGTTTTCATGTTTAGAAAATCTTTGTTACCAGAATTTTGTGGAATAAATCGTTTTTTGTTTTTTTAATTAAGTCAATTAATATGTTAACTAATACTGACTGTTGTTTGTTTTGGAAGAGTTTATGTACTTGTGTCTCGTTAATAATCCTACTTATCTTCAGTTTGTAAGTGGGTATTGAGTGTTTCGTAGACTTCATAATGCTCGTATTAAATCTGTACACTGTAATTAGTTTGGTTTGAATTTCGCGCAAAGCTACTTGAGGGCTATCTGCGCTAGCCGTCCCTAATGTAGCAGTGTAAGACTAGAAGGAAGGCAACTAGTCATCACCACCTATTGCCAACCCTTGGGCTACTCTTTTGCCAACGAATAGTTGGATTGACTGCCACATTATAACGCATCCACGGCTGAAAGCATGTCTGGTGTGACGGGGGATTCGAACTCGAGGCCCTCGGATTACGAATCGAATGCCTTAACCACCTGACTATGCTGGGTCCGCTCTTATTATGAGTTTAGACTAACGGGATTTTAAAGTAACTAAAGTAACGGCCATCAACACACTAGTGCGATTCAACATTAACATAAAGCATTTCCAGAGAAACTAAAATGTGGCGGTAATTTTTTTAAAAAAAAGTTTGAAAACTCCAAATCTATAATCGGCCACAAAGCTATTGTTGAATTTCTCAAATGAGATCGGAAAAATCTAGTTTGTAAGACTAAAACCTCGATTGAATTTTTAGCTCTATTTGAGAAGTCTCGATATGTGCAACAAATGATACTGTATTTAAGAAGCTGTATTAACATGGCACTGTAATACTTTGGAATATTTGTTTATCTAAGCAGAAAACCTACAAGTGCGGCTGATGTGCAAAACTGCAAAACTACAATACAGTCATTTTAGTGAGATTTATAATGTATGGTCTGAAGTTATCATCCACTAGAATTCCCTGTATTTGTAAGAAAACGTGTTGAGCGAATCCCACAGAGTTTTCAAGTGAGAACTACGTGGCCTACAATAATACATTCAATTTTTACAATGATAATTGTTATCAATGACATTGCTAAAGAAACAGCACTAGTTCACCAGAATTATCTTAAAACTTTGAAATTAATTGTTCATGAAATACTATTTATTTCATCAATAAAAAACTGGGTAAAAAACATAAAAACAAAAGTTTTCATTGTTTTGATCTCAATACTTTCTTTGTTCTCTTTAAAATCAATGGAATTACTAAGAATAATGAACGGCCTCATGCCCATAGTTCGGGTTTGAAGTGCGCATGACACAACATTTAACAGAATTTCATTCAACGTGATATTATGTGTATGACGTGAGTGTTATCAAATACACATTTTATCCTTCATTGTTGTTTAGAGATACAAAAGAGTAAATACCAAATACGATACACAGGGATATTGAAAAACGTGTAGATATACACTTCTAGATAATGTGTACAATAGAAGAGTCTTTTTATACTGCACGTGAACATCACTTTGAATTATGACTTGTCACAACGTGGATCAGATTAGTGATATCGATTCTAAGACATATCTTGAGTGTAAATACTTTTGTAACACACGCTACTTAAAGCTTGACATATTCTGTGTATATTCACGTAGTAAATTTGGAATTACAGTCAATCTTTCTTCTGAAACAAATGATCGGTCCGATGGATTTGTATCGTGTTTCATACAGTTTGGCCGAGCATGGCTAGGTGGTTAAGGTACTCGTAATCTGAGGGTCGCGGGTTCGAATTCCCGTCACACCAGATGTGCTCGCCTTTTCAGTCGTGGGGGCATTATAATGTACGGCCAATCCCACTATTCGTTGATGAAAGAGTAGCCCAAGAGTAGGCGGTGGGTGATAACGACTGGCTGCCTTCCCTCTGGTCTTACACTGCTGAATTATGGACGGCTAGCGCAAATAGCCCTCGCGTAGCTTTGCGCGAAATTATAAAACAAACAAACATACAGTTTTGGGATCCAAAATAATTAAATATATCATAAGTGTAACGTCATACAACCGTAAGATAAAACTGCAGGACACTTTGTATCGGTTTAGCGCGTTTGTACAGTTTTTTATACTAAACTGTTCATAAGAAAAGTAATCACGATTACGTATATTTCTGACAGTTTTGTACGGTACGGTAAGCCATAACTACGGTGATTCCTGTGTTATGAATCAGTCTACAAACGGTAGAGCGCATTTGACACAAATGAAAATTCACTCCAGCAAGCTAACAGTCAACGCTCTCTTTATGTAACTCGCGTACGTGAAGTTTTACTGACACACTAAACCAAGACAGACAACTATAAAGTTAGCAAATACAAAAGACGCCTGCTTGACAATGTAATTCCTTGAAAAAAAATAGCTCATAATTCGGAGACCGGTCTACCTGGCCGGAAACCTCACCGAATATCCGGCATCCAGCTAAATTATGGTCCTTCGACTCTTTAACATAACCTACACATGATATTTAGTACTAATCTCTAGTAATTGTGTGGTTTTGAATATCAAAGATGAAGAATAAATCCCAGAAGAATTAGTGCTTATCTTAATTTTTTTTTCAATAACACGTATAATATCACTGGTTTACAAAGAAATTGAGGCAAGCACAAAAAATAGCTGTTTTAACCTAATTTGGGGGTGCTGAATTCAGATTTGAAATCCGTTTTAACTCATCACCTCTAGTTTTTTAGATATGCATACTGTACATAAAGGCGTATATGCATTCAGGGTTAATTTCTAATATTGTGTGACTTATGTCTTCTATTTTAGTTATTATGCAATAAATGTAAGTGATAGCATTACATTATATACAAATATATATATATATATAGCTATATATCAAGACGGATCACCAGTTTCAGGAATCGGAACAAAGACCTTGCTTCATTTTTCGACATGGAAAACAAGTTGTGCTACTGCACAAATGTACCTGGCTTGTTCACTTTCCTTGGTTTGCCACATAATCCTTCAGACTGGGGTATTTTCATAGACTCTTCCAAGCGAAGTCTCAAGGCTGTGCTTCTGCACAACGGGAATAAATATCCCAGCATTCCCACGGCACACTTTGTCAATCTAAAGGAGTCCTACGGCAATATGGAGCTTCTTTTAGAAGCTGTTAAGTACAACCAGTACCAGTGGAGTCTGTGTGGGGACCTCAAGGTCATTGGTCTTCTTATGGGTATGCAAGCGATCTTCACAAAGTACTGTTGCTTTCTCTGTCACTGGGATAGTCGAGCTGTATCCCAGCATTACAAGAAGAAAGACTGGGGGTCTAGAAGAACTTTTGTTCCTGGCGAACACAGCGTCAAGGAGAATCATCTGGTTGACATGAAGAAGGTGCTTCTTCCTCCTCTTCACATCAAGCTTGGTTTGATGAAGAATTTCGTGAAGGCCATGGACAAAAATGGTGCTGCCTTCCAACACTTGTCTACTGTGTTCCCAGGTCTTAGTGCTGCTAAGCTCAAAGAGGGCATCTTTGTCGGACCTCAAATTCGAGAAGTGCTGAAGGATACTGATTTTGAGGAACTTCTTACCTTAAAGGAACTGAGAGCATGGGAAGCATTTAAGTCAGTCTGTAGTGGCTTCCTTGGTAACACACGCGTACCAAATTACCAAGCCTGTATTGAGAAGTTACTAAAGACTTATGAGGATATGGGATGCCGAATGTCACTCAAAATTCATTTTCTCCATTCCCACCTCAACTTCTTCCCTCCAAACCTTGGAGCAGTGAGTGATGAGCACGGAGAAAGATTCCACCAAGACATTACGAAGATGGAGAGCAACTACCAAGGCAAGTGGAACCCCAGCATGATGGGAGACTTCTGCTGGATGCTCTTGTGTGACATCCCGGAGGCAAAATACACCAGATCATCTAAGAAAACACACTTCTAACTGTCTGCGGTACTATGAATTGTGTACATTGTGTCATCCAAGTATATTTATTCCGTCAATGTTCTTTATCTATCCTGTTTTATCTGTAATAAGCTGCTGCAACTGTTGAAATAAGCACGTATATACTCTGTATATACTAAAATGAGACAATTTAAAAGCCAGAAAACTAGAGGTGATAGAGCAAAACTGTTTATAAATTTGAAATCAGCACACCCAAATTAGAAAAAAAACACCTATTCACATTCTTGCCTCAGACAAAAAATATTTTTTTGTAAACCAGTGTATTTTGCGCAGGGTGAACATATAATAACCGTAGAAACTATGAATCTTGAATGCTATATTGTCCTTCCTTCGTAAGGATACGACACTTCCATTGCAAAGATATTAGTATCTGATGAATATAACCACACACTAGTATTAAGCTATTGTTAACACTAAGATTATGAGCGGCTTGCGCAGAAAGCCCTTCAGTAGCTTTGCGCGAAATTAAAAAAAAAAAAGAAAAAAAGAATATATATATATTAATTACCTAATAAAATTATTTCGTTTAAAAATCTTTTAAAATAGATTAATTATTGGTAGCTGACGTCTAAACAATGACTTATGCTGTGAAACATACCCAAATTAACCTTTATCTTATCACATATTTCAAAATTATTAGTCAACCATATTAATAAAATATTGGTAATTAAAAATATGCACGGGTTTACAACGCTAAAATGTGGCTTTGCTATAAGAAAACACAACACAAAAATAAGCAAATAGGGGTTGTAAAAACATTAGCGAACAATTCTGAATATGGTGTAAACATTATTTACTCAAACTACTTATTAAGTAAATAATGTCTGCAACATTTCCTGCCTGGTTTCCTTTTTTTTTGTACGATTCTTATTTGCAGTATTTAACTTCTCAATGTTTTATTTATCTTGTTTACTGCCTTTTTATGCTCAACCACGACAAAGACGTACTAGAAATTGTAGCTAACTTTATACATTATAATGATAATGAAGATAGCTAACAGCTAATTGGCTCACGATGATTTACTGTAGCTATTGATTATTTGATCGCATTAGTTCGAGAAGTAAAATGTTAAGCTGCAGCTGCAGTCATATAGATTTGTTTGAGATGTAGTGACCACTTACAGTTTCTATATGACTAAATTATATACATAATACATAGCAATTATCAGCTTTATGTCTAAATTAAGACATAATCCCCACGAGCACGTATAAAATTTTACAACACGAAATGCAGCACTTTCAAATAAGAATATAATCTAAAACGTCGCTTTCAATAAATCTTCGTGACTTTTAAAGCAATTATTTCACGAATATGTAAAGTAAAACTTAATATTATGTGTATTATTTTTTAATATTATGTGTATTATTTTTTCACTCCTTCACTTCACATATAATATAGAGGTAGACTCTCTAAATACATTGACTTTAGTCACCTAATGCTCATATATTATTGGCTGATAATTCCTGTTTTATCTTATACTTAAATTTTTAAAAGAACAACAGATATTTGTAAGAAAGCTAACTTCAAAGGGTAATAACAAAATCGTTTACACTGAATTTATTATATGTTTCTTAAACTTATGTACAATGCAGAAGACTCAGAACGAATTTTCAATGGTTCTGCGACCTTCCCAGAACCTTATTTAATATTCTACAAGATGTTTTGGCGCAATACATCAAGTTAATTTGTTGTAGGCTGGAAAGAGAATAATAATACGAATTACCAACAAACCGTTTTAAGTGGATTTTCTTTTCCTTGTAATCTAATACGTGTGCTTTGTTTGTACACTTTTAGGTGTTTTTATCCGAACGTTCCATTAGATTTCGTGCAATCCTTGCAATTCCCATTATGAACCACCATCGTGGTGCATGATGAATACAAATCTACGAAGACTTAACAAACATGTCAGAAACGGGAAAGTGTACGATTCAGTATCTTACTTACCTAAGCGACACAAAATATCGTAATGTGTTACAGTCGGTCATCTGTTTCTTTCTGTAAGTGTACACACATGGCACAATCCGAAGATCTTTTTTAGTCCTTATGACAAAGACAACAAGGTAAAAACAAATAACTTGAAAGTATTATTCAAACCGCCCAAACCAGCTTGTTTATTTGTTTTAAATTTAGCGCAAAGCTACACGAAGGCTATTTGCACTATCCATCCTAATTTAGCAGTGTAAGACAAGAGGGAGGCAACTAGCTAGTCACTCACAGCGAACCATTGGGCTACTCTTTTACCAATGAATAGTAGGATTGACCGCCACTTTATAACGCTCCAACGGCTGAAAGGGCAAGAATGTTTCACGTGACGGAGATTCGAACCCAAGACTCTCAAATTACAAGTCGAGAGCTTTAACCACCTGACCATGCCGGGTCCTTAATAACCACTACAGTAGGAAGTGAGACTTACAACACTCAGAAACTATATATATATACATATGTTCATTTGAATTAAATGTTTAAAACAAAATATCGCCGCAAGTTTATTACACAGAACATTAAGTGTGAAAAATAATATCTTAATTGTTTCTCTCGTAAAGATACAGATCTGCTTGTATCTAAACAATAGTGCTATTGAAACTAAATTGTTTCTGTTCGAGTGGTATGTTCTCATATTCTATAAAGTATGTTATTAAATTTACCCATTCAATGAGACGCTGAAATCGTACTAACGATAAATGTCTGCTATCTAGGACATTTTCAATGACCTCTACTCGTGAATAAATCATAGTTCTACCCGTTTTAACATCCAAGAAATGAATTGAATGTTTTAAACTATATTTTAAATGTTATACGTTAGTTTTCTGCTAGAGGGCGTTGCTAATCATTTTGTTAATGATGTAATATTTAGAATTTCGTGAATGTTAGGTATCGAGAAAGTTTGTAAAATACAAAGAAACAAGAGCGCACAATAAATACGAGTAATAAACAACGAAAGAATAATTGAAAAGAACTCTGCATAATGACAGTACACATTACAAATCACAAACCGTTTCGAACTTAAATCATTTTTGATTTCTATCACATTAACATGTTCTCCGACATTGTTCTTAGGCTAAATATTTCGATCAAATTAACCAGCTTATGCAAGTTCTCATCCGATTATTTTATAAACGTGTTTTACGCAATTAGATTTTAAAATGTTATTCGTGGAACGAACTATTAATACAACTTAATTTTATTAATTTCAGGATATAACAGTCAATTCCTACGTAAAGGGAGGCATAAAGAACAGAGAGCGTTAGTATTAGATATATACTGCATTTCATTAATATAATTACGTCTTGAAACAACCAATATTCATAAAACGAAATCGTAAATCAACCAACATTTGACATACAGGTCAGTTATGGTTTTATTTAATTGCCAAACTTTCTTTCATTCTTGCTTTATTCATATCCCAAGGAACAGTTGATCGGGGATTGAATCGTTGCTCGTATGTGAAGAATTTTATTTTTATTTCTATATATAAAACCTATAATTGTATTATATCGCAGCGATCGAGTTGTAGTTTATATTCATCATAATTCTATATGTTTACTAACTTTAAAACCAGATGTCAGTTATTGTTACGCCTGTTACCTAGTAGATACGTATTTTGAGCAAATTGTTATCACTCAGTTATTGTTGCCCGATGGCGGGTTTTAGTAAGAGGGCTGAAAACTCACAAGTAAAAATAGTGTAACACAGATAAAAGTTTTAGTAAGAGGGCTGAAAACTCACAAGTAAAAATAGTGTAACACAGATAAAAGTCCGTGTATAATTTTACACATTAATTTACCTACGTCTTTAGTCTTATACAACAATCGTTGTTCATTCTTAACTACAGCTTTCATTCAATACATATTAAGCAATGTTAGAACATTCCCTGTTTTGCTATTAACGTACTATGTATACTATCCTCATAAATGTCGTACAATTCATCAAAACACGCACCTCTTCACGCGTGCAAACGACATCTGTGAAAATGACCTTGAAGAGGCTGGGTTTATTGATCTAGTCTTTAAAACAAAAGTTCTCAATTCTCACTACAGGTTAAATAATAACCATCAATTCGATCTATGGATAAACGTGTTTGATTATATTGTTCAACTGCAGTGATGTCGAGAAAATCCACTTGTAGAGAAAAATATTTATATGAAAACGGCTCGTTTGGGTTGAGAACAGTTTTTACATAGAGGAGCGAACAACATTTCGACCTTCTTCACTCATTGTCAAGTTCACAAAGAAAGAAAGAGGTAACTGACCGGAAACTGACCATATATTTGAAAGGGGTTGTGTGATTGAGTGTCGGAATGTAGAGGGCGTGCTTAGATGTTTGAACATATAATTTTATATTATATTATTATTATTATTTTAATATAGGTATAAAAGTGTACCTTTGTATTGGTTTATTTTGGGCTTAAGTTGTCGTATAAGTAAGGCTTCTTTAATTTTGCGTTTGTTTATGTTTGTTTCTTTGTTTAGTATTTGAGTGTTTTCTATGGTTATGTTGTGTTTATTTTGTTTTGTATTGTTTTATTTTGTCTAATTCATCGTTAATTTTATCTGGTGAACATAGTTTTATGGCTGTGTTTATCTGGTTTCTTAGTATGTTGAGTTTTTGTTTTGTTTCATGTGCTGAGTCCCAAGTATAGTCCAGTACGGGTGATTTTTCGGTGGATTTCTGTTTTGAATTGTGTGTCGGTTTTTGTAATTTTGAGGTTAAGAAATTCTTCCTGTTCACATGTGAAGTTAATGTTGGGATATGTAGAGTTAATGTGATTGAAAAAATTAAGTATGTGTTCTGTAGATCTGAATCCCGCAACCGTGTCATCTACATATCTGTACCAGTATAGTGGTGGATGTAATGCTGTATTAATTGCTTGTGTTTCAATTTGTGTCATAAAAATATTGGCTAGAACTGGTGATACTGGGTTGTCCATGCTTAGGCCATTTGTTTGTATACAGTTTTGGTTGTTGAACATGAAGTTTGTCTTTATCGTGGTGAATTCTATGAGGGTTGCTAACTGATTACTGGAAATGTCTTTGGTTGGGTTAGGGTCTCGGATATAGAGTTCTAAGGCTATCTTGTAGGCTTCTGTTGTTGGAACTTCTGTAAAGAGGGATATAATATCGAAACTGGCCATTAAGGCTTCATGATTAAGTTGATTTAGATTAGACTTGAAATTAAAAGAGTCTTTGATGAATGAGCTGGCTGATGCTACATATTTGGAGAATGCCCATGCTATGTATTTACCAAGATTAACCACTAGTTTTTATCATTACACAAATCCGAAAATTATTTCTAGCCAAATATTTGCTCTTATATTTTAACACAGTATGAACTTAAGTTTATGTGCGGGTACAACTACTGGCTTGACATGCATCAAAGGCTTCTAATTTTAATCAACTTTTCTTTGAATGTTGAAGACAACCGTATGTCGCGTGTTACATCAAAGTGTTGTATATTATAAAAACCAAACAAACCACTAACATTACATCGCTATGGAAACATACTTTGCTTTATTTACGTTGTTCTTCCAAACTGAACTAATCTACTGGCGCAGAAGTTGCGAATGAAAGAACAAATTAGGCCTATTTGTTATCTTTTTTTACCCTGAAATCGGCGTTTTGGCAAAGAAATGCAATTAAAAAATAAAACTGTATATATATCTAATACAGTTAAAATTACAACTTGGAAACCTAATATTTTATAACAGACACTTTCGTCAAACTGTCTTTCTCTTCAACGCATGACCAAAGTATCCATGAAGAAAACAGCAACTTATTTTCCAAGAGACGATCAATTTAGAATTCACGTGTTTTCTATATTTAAATACTCAACACATCTATCAACACATGATGCCGTATAATAACAGATTTAAACTGCCGGGACCGTCATTTAACCAAATGTTTCATAATAAGCACATGACGATATTGGTCAGAATCTACACTAACTTGACCTCTAACTGTCTCATCTCTTCATTCGTACATTAAACAAATTTCGAGAAACTTTCTTAACCGTTCCCATTGAGGTCTTTTAACACTTCCTTAAGAAAATAATCTAAAACTCCTTCTCCAACCACTGGGTCCATGCAACATATTTGTACAATTATCTGTAGTTTTAACTAAATGGATATCAGAAAACAACGGTTCGATATAAACACTAGCTAAACAAATATTCTCACATAATTTCGAATTTCCAATATTCTTAGAAAATTCAAAACTGTCTTTCAAATAATAAATGCTATGAACTGACAAACCGTTGGTTGTAACAATGTTTTTTTCAATAAGTCTTAACTGAGCATTTCTGTGTATTGATTTTGCATAAGTCTTACGCAATACCTTCATCTTTCCCCCCCAGTAGCTTAGTGGTATGTCTGCGGACTTACAACGCTAAAAAGCGGGTTTCGATACCCGTGGTGGGCAAAGCACAGATAGCCCATTGTGTAGTTTTGTGCTTAATTCAAAACAACAACAACAACAACCTTCATCTTGGCTTGCTTTAGTGGGATTTCTTTCAGTTTTCTTAAATATTGTTTCAATTGAAATATCTAAACATTTTGTTAAAAAGAACTACTTTACTACGTTTACCAGACTTTGACAACATTATTATTCGCATTGAGGTTTTAAAAATTCTGATTCCGATAATTCAATATTCCATGATTTAAGGTTAAACACACGCATGTACACTAGTCATACCAATACAAATTATATTGGTACATTTTACATTGTTGAAAGACAAAACTGTAGAAGGATACAGTTCACAATATTTTAATCGTTTTCTTGCAATACTTCAAAGGGTAAAAGATATTCTTGGAATTCAAACTTTTCAGGAGCTATAATCTAAATGTGAAAGCCATAAATCTTCCAGTGGATCGGTAACAATCCAAAGACCCATTACTCCGTAGATCTAATAGTCCAAAGGACATTTATTGTTTTGAGTTAAAATGCTAGATGGACTGTTTGGTTAAATTTGTGAAATTGTATAACATAACACCCTAGAAAATGACTTAAAAGGTTGTAATTTTTCAATATCTGTATAATGTTACATCCAAAAACTACATATCTTCGCGTCAGGATTCATGGACATCCACAACAAATATTTTCAGGGATGGTGATAAAATATAAACATGTAAGTAGGTTTGGTTTTGTTTCTTTTTTTACTTTCGCGCAAAACTACACGAGGGCTATCTGCGCTAGCCGTCCCTAATTTAGTAGTGTAAGACTAGAGAAAAGGCAGCTAGTAATAATCACCCACTGCCAACTCCTAGGCTATTATTCTAGCAACGACTAGTGGGATTGATTGTCACATTATAACGCCCCATGCTAAAAGAGTGAGCATGTTTGGTATGACGGGATTCAAACCCGTGACCCTCAATTTGTGAAGCGAGTGGCTTAACCACCAGACCATGGTGGGACAAACATGTAACTAAGGGATCAGCTTTTACCTTGTCAGTCAACAGATTAAAATAATATGTGTTGTGTGTATTTAAACACAAAAATAAATTTACAGTTTTAATACAAGTTACTGAAAATATTTAGTTTAAATATAATGTTAAGCTTGTCATAATGTGTACAATTCTTTTGCGAAGCCTCCCGCTAGTACAGCGGTAAGTCTACGGATTTACAATGCTAAAATCAGGGGTTCGATCCCCCTCGGTAGGCTCAGCAAATAACCATATGTGGCTTTGCTATAAGAAAACACACACCCTTTTGTGAAACGTAAAAGGGATAAATGCCCCTTCTTGCCCATTTCTGCGGGCAGCCTCGTCAAGATTGGATTTGGGAATATAGCTCTCCTGAGAGAATGAACATTCGAGATTCTCATTCTATATTGCTGTGATAACCATACATTAAACATGTTCAAAGCATTTAGAGAGTATGTTTTTGTTTTGGAATTTCGCACAAAGCTACTTGAGGGCTATCTGTGCTAGCCGTCCTTAATTTAGCAATGTAAGACTAAAGGGAAGGCACCTACTCATCACCACTCACCGCCAACTCTTGGGCTACTCTTTTACCAACGAATTGTGAGATTTATCGTAACATTATAACGCCCCCACGGCTGGGAGGGTGAGCATGTTTGGCGCTCTAGTGAGTAAAAATATCTTGAAATTACCCAGCCAAGTGAATGAGTTATCTATACATTACATCGTCGATTTAAATATTTCTCTTGTTTGAACTTTTCAGTTAAAACTGCATCTATCTATTATGGATCTTAGAATTTGTTTATTTATTCAATTTCAACCTAAACTACGAAAACCAAAAATCTGTGACCAACGGTTCTTTAGAATATTGGGTTTTGGTTTGAATTTCGCGCGAAGCTACACGACAGCTATGTAAGCTAGCCGTCCCTAACTTAGCAATGTAAGACTAGATGGAAGGCAGCTATTCATCACCACCCACCGTCAACTCTTGGACTACTCTTTGCCAATGAATAGTGGGATTGACCACACATTATAGCGCTCCACGGATGAAAGGGCGAGCATGTTTAGCGTGATAGCGTCGAACCCGCGACCTTCAGATTACGCGTCGAGTGCCTTAACCGCCTTGCCATGCCGAACCCCCAGAATATTGGGATGACAAATTATTAGTAGTTTCTTTTATTAAATCATATTCTAGATCATAATGATGTTAGCGGATGTTCCGATTCGACGTGGAGATTATTGGTTCAACAGCACTGAAAAATTCTAGGTTTTCAAAGAAATAACAGGTTGCAAAATTAAAACATAAAACAAAGTAACAACTTTTCAACTACCTTTAATATCGCCGCTAACGATACCAAAATGAATTTAATACACTCAATTTAAAACTGGCGATCGATTGCGTCATCGTGTTTGCAGCTCCAAAAAATTTATAAGACTACTTTATTATGTTGTTCCCCCGTCCTACAAGTAACCTTTCCAATGTTAGGTAATCACGTGTCTTCCTTCGTGCGTCGTTCTAGCTTTTAATGTAACTTGGAACATCTATTTAACATTTTACTTTGGCCTACACATTGCTCAACATTCCGTAAAGAAGATTACTTCGCTTTGAGTGGCAATCCAAAGCAGATAAATACGATACGTGAGTAAGTTATATCTAAAAAACAATCCTTATCCAATATATTATCTATAATTTCGATAAATTGAATGGATTTTTTATGTTTTTATTTCGTTAAGCACAAAGCCACACAGTGAGCTAACTGTGTTACGAAACCCGGTTTTGACGTTGTAGACCCCCAGACTTACCGCTGAATGTTTATAATTAAATAGAAAACAGATGAAGTTAATAAAACTGGAATTTTTCTGAAGTCCTGCAAGTTGTGTTTGTTAATTTCATAGTTACCTATGCAATCTTTCGGTTTAAACTTTTGCATTAATAACATTTCACATACACACACACCCGTTGGGACAGCGGTAAGTCTATGGATTTACATCGCTAAAATCAGGGATTCTATTCTCTTACCAGTTAGTTTGATGTCACGTTACCATAACGCTGCATACATATAATATTTTACAGTTATGGGAAATTCTACTTTTGCGAAAATGTGCCTTGAATTTCAAGAATATACATACATTATTGTTGGCCTCATTCAAAGTTTCAGTTAGCGGCCTACAATTAATAAAACGCTTGCAAATAACTTTAACAGTAACGTGATTAAAAATATATTGTCAAACAGGAACCGTTAACCTGTTTAATGTACGGCCTGGATGTTGTTTTTTGTCTCTCTTACTTGTTTGTTTGTATGCCGCTGTTCACTTCTCGTGCTCTCTTTCCATACCTGAGTGAGCTTTAAGGTCAAGGACATCCCCTTCTACTTTAATTCCATAACTGTGTACTTTAAATTATACAACATAAAAGTAGTAGTAATTCGTTACAACATTTACAAAAAAGTAACAAACACAATAAGTTTGATTATTTTTGTTCATCTGAAATGTGAGAAGAGGATAATATAGGGGACACTAAAGCTACTTGTCCCTAAATGTAAATAAGGATCTCATTTTATATCTAATTCCCAATACGTACATGTTTTATCTGTAACGAATCTAATATTATTTTAACATATATATTTAGAACATATGCAACTTATATATAGGGTCAAATCTCTGGCTTGTTTTCTAAATTTGTAAAATATTCGCGATAATACGAATGAACAATGTGCGTGAGTGTGTTTTCTTACAGCAAGGCCACATCGGGATATCTACTGAAATCACCAAGGGGAATCGAACCCCTGATTTTAGTGTTGTAAATCTCGAGACTTACCGCTGTACTAGCGGGAGAAGGGATCTACAATTCGTTAATATTCACTTACGTTATTGTTATATTGCTTGTATTTCATCATTTATTTTTTTTACTTAAAGTGTTCTTATTATTCCGGTTACTAGAGCAAACTCAAAACCTAATTTCCGTGGATTAATCTAAATCATAAAATTAATTTTTCAATGATCAACATTACTTTTTTTTTCATGGAAACAGTCGGAATAACAACGTATTTTATTAAACAGTCCTTCTTGAATTTTAAATTATGATTGTAAGCCACTTGTAGTCTATTCAAGAAAAAAGCAAAACCATTTATAGTTTATACATTTTGTCAGCTTCAAACTAGTTGATTTTGAAGAATCAGAATTGATGTCATCAATTCCTTGACCTAAAATCAATTGTGGAATCGACTAATAAATATTTGGAATCGCCTATCCCTTGTAAAGAGTGAAATATATTGCCATTCTAAGAGTTCATAAACTGTTTAATCTTAGAAGTTAAATTAAAAGTAATATGCTTGTGGTTATGACTATATACTAAGCACAGTAGTGCTTGGTATTTATGGACTGATCGAGAAAAAAAAATGGCTGCCGCAATCAATCTATCACTCTATGCTGCTTATAAACAACTACTTAAGTTGAGCTATAGTCATATTTGATTTTTCCAATTGCGGTCGTCAAGTGTTTCACAACTTGTGAAATTTCTATTATCATTGGAAAGTGTTGCCAAAGTGGAAAGGTGGAAACTAACTACAGAACCAAAGTGTTCATCTTGCTTTTGTTTTTCTTTTTACATTATATCCAAAAAAAAAAAAGCTTGGAGTTTTCTATATGGCTTTAATACGATAGAAAAGCGTTTTAAGGTACTAAATACACATGGCACTAAATATTTCAACTGAATTTATGTTGTTATAAAACCAAAACAGTGCCCAAAAATCACAGAGGCTTCGGAAAAATACGGAAGATAAAATGATATATACAAGTGCCGATTTATATATGAAATGTCAAGCCCTGAGATTTAAATTAGAGTAAATATTCAGAAGGATTGAAGAAACATCGTGGATGTTGAAGTCACTGTTACCTTAGAAACGTATAATATCGAGTCAAAAGAACCACGAACAAGAACAACAAAATGACGTACATAATTCATTTGATGACATTTATAGAAACAAAATATTTCCAAATCGTCACAATACAAACAGATGAGGTTAACATGATCCTACGAATAATTTTGAAGGTCAGATAAAAACAGTGACAAAGCAGACCAAGTAAGGATCAACATGCTGTTTGACAACCAGATTAACTAGTTTGGTCAACTAATGTCGCACGTTTCAACGAAATGCTATACCGGTCATTGTAGTCACGCAATTTCGACCAACAATACCTTCCTGGAGTCCTGCAATTATCACAGTCACACATCACGAATCTCGAGACACATCAGCATTATACCCAGAAATAATTTATATAACTGAAAAAACATACCAACCTCAATTGTAGGAGAGTACACTTGAAAAACATATCACTCTTAAGTGTAACACATATCAACCTTAAGTGTAACACAGTATAGGAGAAAAACATATCAACCTTAAGTGTAACAGAAAACAATGAAAAACATATCAACCTTAAGTGTCACAGAGTACAGGAGAAAATCATATCAACCCCGAGTTTAACAGAGTACAGTTGAAAACACACCAACATTAAGTGTAACAGTGTACAATGAAAAACAAATCAACCTCGAGTTTAACAGGGCACAGTTTAAAACACATCAACCTTAAGTGTAACAGAGTACAGTGCCAGTGCATAACATATCAACCAGAAGTACAGTAGAGAGTATAGTTCATAACATATCAACCAGAAGTACAGTAGAGAGTATAGTTCATAACATATCAACCAGAAGTACAGTAGAGAGTATAGTTCATAACATATCAACCAGAAGTACAGTAGAGAGTATAGTTCATAACATATCAACCAGAAGTACAGTAGAGAGTATAGTTCATAACATATCAACCAGAAGTACAGTAGAGAGTATAGTTCATAACATATCAACCAGAAGTACAGTAGAGAGTATAGTTCATAACATATCAACCAGAAGTACAGTAGAGAGTATAGTTCATAACATATCAACCAGAAGTACAGTAGAGAGTATAGTTCATAACATATCAACCAGAAGTACAGTAGAGAGTATAGTTCATAACATATCAACCAGAAGTACAGTAGAGAGTATAGTTCATAACATATCAACCGCGACTGAAAATTAATTTCCCAAGTAAGTACAAAAGAAAAAACAACAGAAAAATTACCACTCCGTGAGTGTAAGTCTTAACAAGATTCTCACAGGATGTCATTATAATTATGGGACATCGATCTATACTTTTTCTAATTATTTTGAAATTGTTTATCATAAAAAGACGAGAAATAAAAGAATAATTGGTTTTATCAGTTCATCGTGTCACCAAAAATAAATGTGCATAGAAATTAAAATTACTACTAAATTATGTAATGGGTAATTAGAATTTGCAATATTATGGCGATAACAAGGGGGAAAACCACTGTTATAAAGTAATATTTTTCTCCTCATTTAAATCATCGTTACACAAATAAGACATTTAATGACTAGCCAAGTGAATTGACGTGTCGATGATTGGTTGTTTAGCCTAATGTCTCCGCTTACCTTTGAAGTTATAAACATGAATCCTAGCTAAACGTCAGACAAAAAAAAAACATTTGGAAGTTTCTTTTATGTAAAGGAACATCAGACAAAGGAGCGCCAAGCTGTAACAGCAGACTCTTGGGAGGTAGGTACAAGTGACAGACTCTTGGGAGGTAGGTACAAGTGACAGACTCTTGGGAGGTAGGTACAAGTGATTCAAAGAATAAAGAACCACTTTCAAAGTAGTGGTGCGATTGCTCTGACACCTAACACTAAAAACCATCATCCACAACATAAACAGAATACTTCTATCTGTGGATTCTGGTTTGCTGCTGTTGTAGGGTGCTTCTTATGAGACTAAAAGGTACTATTGCAGTTGTAACTGGAGTTTTTGTCACTGTAAAAATGGTTAGAAACAGACTTGAAAGTCCCAGACTACAGAGGTGAAGTCCGCTTAGAGCAAAGCACAAAACAGCTTGCCTTAAACTGTCAAGTGGAAGAACAACCTGAAAAAAAATACGCGCAACATTATTTTACCTTGAAATTCAGATAGACATTCACTTCTAGTGACTTTAGAGCCTAATTCAACCCCATGTTTATACATTGAACGTAAAGCATATAGTTGGGACGGAAGTACAATATTTGAAGAAATATGTACATGCACTTGTAATGACCTCAGCGTTATACATAATGGTACCATTAACAGCACATATTATTCTTATCACATTCAGTAACCCTTTACTGCCGTGTACTAATGCAGTTAGCCTTGAATCCAGCCTACTAGCTGACAATGTTCACTTCCACTGCTCTAACGACTCAACATAGTCTTAACAAGGTGCAGATTGATCGAGCTTGCATGATCACTGATTTAAATATCTTCAAACGTGAATAAGATGCATGAAATTCCATTAGGCAATTCCGTTTTTTAAAAATGCTCTCAAAACAGTCGTTGTAGAAGAGTTTACTTGAGAACTTTAGTAACACTAATTTTAAACATACAACCTGGATTGCGGGCTATATTTGCTATTTGTGGTAAAAAAATACTTCAGATTTATTTGTGTGATAAATTATAATTATTCTAAAAGCAAATCACATGATGAATCCATTTTTGTACACAGAGCTAACGTATTAGACAAAGTTTAGTTTTGATCTCAAATCAGACTACAGGATTACGTATTGACAACACACGGACCTCATGAAAAGAGAGATACAGTTCTCTGTGGTCCAAGTGTGTCATAAGAGTACCAGAGTTCATTCTGTTACTTTCTGCTCTATATTTCAGAGGTCTTGCTTTGGTTAATTTCTCAGTAATGGTTCCTAATAAAATAAACGTTTCCCAACGTTACTGTATGTGCGAAATTAAAAAACAAACAGGTTGCGGAAAACTGACCTGATAGATACAAAGCAATAAGAAACCTACCTGACGCAGAAAAACAGTGTTTGGCAAAATCACCATGGGTCAGAGCTAATAGTAATTGGACTGTTGGTCAGTGTAGTAAAAGTCTCACACTAACGAATATACTTTTTTTTTCACATTAAATAAACACTATTGACGTGACGTCGTTTTGGAGAAATTATTTTACACAATGGCTTTAATAAAATATCCCGAACAGCGTGTATCTAAGTGTATTAATCGCTTACCTATTGTAAGTGGCTCAATTTATGTTGCGCTCAGTGTCAGGACATTTGAATTAGGAATGCTTAAGGACTGTTTCCAAATCGTGAATATCCATGAAGGTAATCCTTTCACCTCTATTGAGCCACAACTGCTGAAAACTGGTAGACATAAAACCATAACTGGACAATAGCTTGGTCAGCACAGCTGCCTGAAACAAAATTTAAAAACCTGTAGACGACAGGGAAACATCACATCAATAGACCCTAACCAAAGCATAATGTGAATTAAATGAACAGATTTTCCCTCCTAGAATTATACGATCAGTAGAGAAGCCATAACACGAAATTCTACCATAATGTTGAAAAACAAAATACACCCACAACAGCTTCAAATGCAGGTAAAAACAAACATGCATTATCCATGATGAAAACTTAACAAAACTTTCACCAAATAAAAATAAACAGACTTAAAAGGATACAAAATCTCATATGATTTTGAATAATTCACTATTTTCCTTCAGGATTTGTTTGAATTTCGCGCAAAGCTACAAGAAGGCTATTTGCACTAACCATCCATAATTTAGCAGTTTAAGACCAAAGGGAAGGCAGCTAGTCATTACCGCCCACTGCCAACTACAGAGCTACTCTTTTACCCACGGCTGAAAGGGCGAACATGTTTGGTGTGAGGGGGAATTCAAACCCGCACCCCTCGGATTACGAATCGAGTGTCTTAACCACCTGGCCATGCCAGGTCTTTTCTTTAGGAACAAAATTGCCAATAGTCAACTACTAGAAGGCGCTTTTTTTTTATCTATTTGAATGTAGATCAACACAGTGCTGTAACTTGTTGTTTTGCATTTAATAAAGATTCATTTTACACTTTACGATATCTGAGCTTATATAAATTTTCATGGCACTGTATGCTTTAACTTAGAGTGCAACGTGTAATAGAAGTAAATAGGTTTTCACCAATGAATTTAACGTGAATCTTCCGAATACGTGCAATAAACAATTTATGATATCAAACTAATAATTCTGTGAAAAGTCAAAAATAAGAAAAATAGTGTAGGAATTTTCTGTTACCAACCTCTGTTTACAGCGGAAAGATATATAGTTAATTAGTGTAATAGTTTAATTTCAGGTCACGGAAGTTTTACTGAGTCATTTGCGGGAATGCAGAAGAATACACGGAGTTACTTGAACAAATAAATAGTAACTCTAGAAAAGATAGATAAAGATTAGAAATAAGTGGTGAGATTTCTGCTCGAGAACAACTGGTGATAGACACAGCGGAATAAGTTTCTTAAACGTTTTTTGTTGTTGTTTTTAATTTCGCGTAAAGCTGCTTGAGGGCTATCCGCGCTAGCCATCCCTAATTTGGCAGTGTAAGACTAGAGAAGGACAGCTAGCCATCACCACTCTTCGCGAATTCTTGAGCTACTCTTTTACTAACGAATAGTGGGATTGACTGTCACATTATAACGCCCCCACGGTTGATAAAGTGAGCATGTTTGATGTGACGGGGATTCGAACCAGCGGCCCTCGGGTTACGAGTCGAGTACCTTAACCACCTGACCATGCTGGGCCTGTTTCTTAAACAACTGTAACATAATACTTCCCACTACCAGTTTCATGACTAGCGAAATTCTAGACTACACATTGATAGTTGCAATACCTCGAATGTTAGCAATTCTTACAAAATAATTATCACCCTGAAGTGAGGTAAGTTAAGCTGCAGGATATGATAAACTGAAGTCACCAGGATAATCCCGAATCTAAAAACGTGGGTATTAGACCTTTTTTTTAAATAATCTAAACGAAAAACAGACAGTCATAACAGGTAGTTTTGTTTTGTTTTTCCCCATACTCCACAAACTATAATCTACTGGTCTCGTTGGAATGCACTGGAGTTTTATGCTGATATCAGCTGTAAGATGTAGGAGCTAAAGAAAAGGTACATTTGGCACTGTTCAGACAGCTCGAATCAGAACCACCTTATCGTATCTAGAATATTTCAGTGCATCTTGGTGCTAAGACGTCAAAGAAACGGCAAACAAAACTCTAATAAGCTTCTTGTTAGTATATGTCATAGTTCTACTTGAAAGGGAAGCTCGTGACCTCCAAAGCCTATTACCACATTTGGCTGTCTTATAAACTGTCTCGATGTACTTAAAAACTGAAACATCAGGATAAAAACTGTCTTTACATTAATAATCAACTACATCAAATATAAAGTCGTAGCCACATCTCCGTAAAGTTTAGTTCCAACATTAACAACAAATGAAAAATAACCTCTAGCACTGAGAAGACTTTTCTAATGATGCAGACGTTAATATTTATCCAGTAAAGTATCAAAACATTTAATGAATGTGTTTCTTGCTGGAAATTCTAAATGATATTGTTATTTTTTGAAAAAAATTATATCTTTTTATTATTTTTTGTGACTTTTCAAAACGTTCAACCAACAATCGCCACTTATTTATTGTTTTAATTGATTGCTAAGGATTCTTTTTTTATATCTAGAGTAAATTATCGTAGATTGAATACTATTTCTGCAAAGAGATTCCTAGAAAAATATAAGTGATCGTTAAAAACGTGAGAAAATAATAAAGAAATTCATATAAGTTTCAGTGAACCAAGTTAGTAAATTAAGTTATGAGAGTTCATGTTATTCAGGCTTACCTATAGAGGCTACACTTGATCACGTCAAGGCTAATATACACAAATTAAGTGAGACGGACTTAAAACAAGTTTGAACTTTCAGGGATAATTAGTAATTTGTTTGGAGCCTAGAAAAAGCGAACTTCAGATATTGTTTATTCTGTTGTATTGAGAAATTACATCCAAGTTAGTAAATTTAAGTATTTTTATGAACTTCCAGGTTCTCATTTCAATCTTTAAATAACTCTAGTCCTCATAACTGGAATATATGAACATTTTTTTCTGATATATTCCTTTTAGAGGAGCACTTTAAAGCCTGAACTACCTTAATAAAGTAGTCTTTGACTAGTTACTTACATTAAATCTAACACAACTGTTGCACATATATCTATCTACTCGGTAAGTTACTTTTTATCATGCATCAAGGTACATTATCTTTCTTTAGAATATTTATTTTGTATGACTCACATTTAATGTGAACGTTTCTTCTAATGTTGTCCATATATACATAAAGTAAATCTTAAGGGTTCATTTAAAAGTAATGTATCATACATCTTCAAAATTATGTCAAGAACTACTGTTTAAGTAAAAAAAGACGTCAGTTCACGAACTTCTGGGAATTTTATGTGTTTACTACCTAAAAAGGCAATTTTGCGAACATTTTGGTTTTTATTCTTTTCTTCATTGTAAACGTTAATGCTTCTGTATTCATTTTATTCTCTTTCACTCTAAGATACAGTATACTAAGGATTATACTAACCAGTTGAATGCCTTGGACTTATTCATTCAATACTGAATAACTTACCAGTTAGGTTGAACCCACTGCAAACATTGCCTCTTGTAGCCCCCCGCAGTAAGTCTACGGGTTTACAATGCTAAAATCAGAGGTTCGATTCCCCTCGGTGGGCTCAGCAGATAACCCGATGTGGTTTTGCTGTATAAAAAACACACAGGTGCTTCTTGTAAGTCGTACAATACCTTAACACTAAGTGTAATTCTCTTGACTGAGATAAATCTGTGAAAAAATCTTTGGCCTAACATTTATCCGAATAATCTAGTCATTATATCCTTTCTCTATTATGATTTCTGATCGTTAACAGAAAGTGACGAATGATTCGAGTTACTTTGTCTAACAATAACATGGTACGTCATCGTATTTCTTAGGACTAGCATGAAGAATCTATCGTGCAGTGCTAAGTATACAAGAACTTAACATAGTTTTATTTTTATTGATTTTTAATAACTGCACACAAAAAAATGTAAGATAAGCTTACAGAACCCTCGAGTTCAACCAGCTGATCAAATTGACCAGAATTATTTCTAGACAACTAACTGATATATATTCAATATGAAATGCTAGTTTTAGACCCTTTTCATCGCTTTAATTTGAAAACATTGACAAACTAGGTCTGAGAAAAGATAAGTGATACGAAACGTACATTTTCTGACTTGATGTTTAATTATATTTTGTAAACGTAAAAAACTTACACTCAGCCCACATTTATTCACTTAGATTTTAAATAATTTTTAATCTATGCAAATATCATTAATTTATTTACCATGTTTTTTTTCTCTATCTTGTTTAACCTAGTTAGGCCTAATAAGTTGGAATTATACAAAACTGCACATGAACTGTGACCTAAGACTGTCTCAAAAATTTTAGAATAAACCTGTAGTTAAACGTGATGTTTCATCACATTTCTCAGTCCTACAAAAAAGCATAACCTTTGAAAATCCTTAGTCCTGGGTCTTGACCTCTATTAAAATACTATACTTGCACTTACACAACATGAGAATACCTCGGCGGAGAAACGTTTAACAGTATGCCAGAAGTAGGTCACCGAGGGTCTCACAACAGGCACGCAGTGGTTGAATGTTGAAGCTGCCTCACCTTGACATAGATTATACTTCACCAGTCTTTCCGTCATTTCGCAACTTTTACATGCTATCGTAATACCTATTGTTGATTAGAATACAACTAAGTGATGAATCTTGGAACTATATAATTGTGATTTGTTACAAATGTTAGAGTCAAACTGTTATCCTGCTTGTTAGGCAGAAACGTTGATCACTCCGACCTCTCAATATTTTGATAAATCTGCATTGTTGACAAAAATGTAAAAAATAATAACAGTTTTCTTATCGTCAGTTAACTTATTGAAGAACATATAACTGGTTTCGCTATTCTGATAATAATCTATCTTCTTTAACCCGTTAGCATGTGCAATACTGAAGCCTGCTGCACACCCTTGTGCAAATTAATTGAAACAAATGTTCATTTTACAATATGTTCAGCATGGCGGCTGGTGTAGACTCGCTGTATCTGCTGATTTCTTTTAATAGTCATTTGTTCACACAGACGGCGTCATTAGCTGTGTTTTGCAGTACGGTCTATTTTTGGGATTTACGACGATATTTTGAGGAATATTACGTCATTCGAAACTGCGTTAGAAGTGCAAGGAAACCAGTCAAAAACAACTTCTCACTAACTCAATCAAGAAAAAACAGTATCAATGGGGTCTGAAATACAAAAACTGGACATAAGAATAATGGAGAAAGGTATTATTCAGTGACGAGACTCATTTCTTCGTACAGGGTCAAAGAAGTTTGCATGTTCGCAGATCTCCAGGTGAGAAACTTCAAGAATTTCACATCAAGCAGTTCGTAAAGCATCCCTTAAAAAAGATATTTTGGGGCTTTTTCAGCTACTATGGCGTCGGAGGCTTACATAACGTAAAAGGTATGATGCGGGGACCATAGTACATCGAAGTTTTGCAGAAAAGAGTCGTTCCAGAATTGAAAAAGAGATTTACAGATGGATCTGGCATTTTTCAGCATAATCTGGCTCCGTGCCACACATCGAAACTTGTGAAGAATTATATAACTACAACTCGAATAAAGATGCTAGATTGGCCTGTAAATTATGTGGACTTAAATCCTATTGAAAATCTTTGGGCGATTTGTAAAGAAAGACTTCGGGGAAAAGACTGTACTACGAAAGATAAGCTAATTGAGGCCATAATTGAGGTGTGGTACCGCGATCCAAAAATTAGTGAAGATTGCAGTCAACTCGTGGACCCGACGCCAAAGCGGATTAATGATCGTCTGAAAAATAAAGGCGGTCATATCATGTATTAATTTGTGAGTTATTTTTGGATTCTTAGAAATAAAACGCAAAAAATTGAAAAAATCGTAATTTTCCGTCTTGTTTCAATTAATTTGCCCAAGTTTGTATGTTTGCGGGCGACAGGTCAAACATTGCTCACTTGTCCCACATATAATCTATTTTAATATGGTGTGTGGATGAAACCAGACTTATCCATTATAACAATTGCAAAACAGCAAAATAAAGAAAAGGTATGTACGAGGAAAGTTCGCCTCATTTGCACGTACCATATATAATCGTGAAAGAATGTTAAAATTGTCATTTTATTCAGTGAATAAAACTTGGTAAAGTGTACGGAAAGTCATGGATCTTTTACGTATTACTGGACAAAATTTAATATTCTTACCGTCGAGCAGTTTTAAATTTTCATATTTAAAAGCACAAAATTTAATTGTTGACAGAAGTTATTAAAACTAACTTAATATTCATAGACTAACAAGAATATTAGTTTAGTTACATAATGAAATTTCCAACTTACAACAACGGTTTTGTTTTGTTGTTGTTTTTTAATTTCGCACAAAGCTACTCAAGGGCTATCTGCGCTAGCCGTCCTTAATTTAGCAGTGTAAGACTGGAGGGAAGGCAGCTAGTCATCACCACCCACCTCCAACTCTTGGGCTACTTTTCTACCAACGAATAGTGGGATTGACCGTCACATTATAACGCTCCCACGGCTGAAAGGGCGAGCATGTTTGACGCGACGGGGATGCGAACCCACGACCCTCAGATTACGAGTTGCACGCATTAACAACGACGGTAACGTTTACGGAATAAAGAAAAATAAAGTTGATATATATTTTCATTTTTTGTTTACCAATATCTACAAATATTGCCCCCCCCAGCGGCTCAGCGGTATGTCTGCGGACTTACACGCTAAAATCCGGGTTTCGATACTCGTGGTGGGCAGAGCACAGATAGCCCATTGTGCAGCTTTGTGCTTAATTCTAAAAACAAAACTAAAAAAAAACTACAAATATTACCCAAGAGCTACAGCAGTTTATCTTGAAGAATGAAAGTCGTATTCACGTGAAGGAAACTGAAGAAAATTTAATAATAATTACTTTCCAACCGGCTTTTATGTATATATATATTAGAATGTGTCATTGTTATTTAAGATCTTGAATAAATTTTCTACAGATGAGAAACAAAACTGTTTTAAATTTCTATAAAAATGATCTTTCATCAAAGTTTCGTTATTTTAAAAGAAAGCCACAGTAAATTATCTGCTGCGTACAGCACAAGGAACTGTGCCTGTGTATTAACATAGAATTAATCTACTATTCGTAATTCCTCGATAAAATATTCAGTTCCAGACCAAATAGAAGGCACAGTGTAATTTATAAGTTTGTAAAACTTTTGTGTATAAATTTATTATTTGCAGTAGCCATTATTATAAATTGTTAAAATGGAAAATTCTGTGTATCAATCTTGTTGGCAAATGCCATAAATTTAATACATATAGGCATTCAATTAACTTCTAAATTTAAAGTAAAATGTCCGGTTATTTGAAATCATTACACGTAATATAATAAATCTGAGATTTACCTAAGATAAATTGAGATATATAATAATTGTCTTTCAATTTTAAAACTATTTTGTTTCTTCGTTGTTTTCTTATGTTGCATATTGTTTTAACCCTAACTTATATGTGCTGTGGTACAGCTGAAAAAACATCTGGGTTAAATTTCAACCGATAAAGTAAAATAAGAAAACTGTATCTTTTTTTTTTAGATCGATTTTTTTATTGACAGTAGAAAATTCCAGTTCAGTTTTCCAAGCTCCTACTTGTATTACTGGCTCAACGATCAGACCTTATGAATATATATATAAAAGCTTTCGATTTTCTCAAACATAGTTTGTCACGATTAATTATACTACAGAAAGTTATTTCACGTTTTCATGAAGTTCCGCGTACAATTCATATGACTTTTCAATAATTTGAAACAATTTCCCTGATGGCTCAGAGGTAAGTTTACGGATTACAATAAGATATTGGGCTTGGTTCCTCCCATCGGGCAGAATAGACATAATCAACAGTGTAGTTTTGCATTACAAAACTATATTTATAAACTACTTCTTATAAAACTCTTTGGTGTTTTTAAAAATACTGCAGCACGTCTTTCTGTGTGTTAGTAGCGAAATAAAATACTAAATTTAGAATGCAAAGAACTAATTTAAATCAATATAAGAGGAAACTAGCAACAATATGCTATCAGCTTTCGACACATATCAGCCTGACGAGGTATTTCGTGACAGCACTTTGACATCTCATTCACAATCGTATCTTCAAAATTTAGGCAAATTACAATAAATTTAACTACCTAATGTCTTCGAGAGTCTTAATGTATTTTTTCACGTTGCCACATGTTTAAATTTACTATTTACGTATTTATTGCTGTATAAAAGAAATTTTAATAATGAAATAAATATTTTAATGACCAGTTACAGCCACAAAGTCAGTTATTCTATTTCTATTTCGCTTGTTTAAAGAACGGTTACTCAATTTATATCCGAGTTTGTTTTAATTAAAACTAAACTAAACACTTTGTTGTGTTAGAACTGGAGAAGTAGAAATAGCTTTAAAAATTTAGCATGAAAGGCATTTATTGTTGTTATAAATGGAACGGTCGCACTTTAAGGTAATCTGTCATGGTTATTTGAAAGTGTAATAAAAATTATAAGAATTGGTTTACAAGGGAGTGATTGAAGTTAGTTTACTGTTGTCGGTTGCCTATTCATACTTTCTGTTGTTTAAAAGCACCCAAATGTCAGTAGGTCATAACAGAACGTGACAAAGTGTGCTGTAACTTGTAACACCCTGGATCAAGGGTTAAATGGAGGAACACACGGTGGGCTATAAACTCAAACAAATATCATATAGGGTAGCACGGGGAAACACAGTGGGTTATAAACTCAAACAAGGTATCATATAGGGTGGGACGGGGGGAAACACAATTGATTACGAACACAAGAGAATATTACACAGTGTTAAACTGAGTTTACGGTCGCTGAAGGTCATCCTACCTATACCTTCATTTGGCTAGCCACCTGGCTGTGTCATCCCTTGTTTTAATCTGTAACCCATTGCGTCACTTTCTGATGCCCTAGCTTTAGTTTGTTTCATCACTGGTCATTTCTCTCATGACCCATTGATTCTTGCGGTGATTTTTAACAAGTGACCGCTGTTCACTTCAACCAGCTTGTTCCACATTGATGTTATGAACTTTCAATGTGACGAACTCCACAGATAAACTCAATGTGGTTTTGCATTAAAGCAAACAAATTTAACTAGCTTTCATAATATTCATTGCATTTTCAAGTAATTACGACATACTGCCTTGAAGTGTGGCTAATAAATCAAGAGCAGTTGTTGTTGTTGTTTTGAATTAAGCACAAAGCTACACAATGGGCTATCTGTGCTCTGCCCACCACGGGTATCGAAACCCGGATTTTAGCGTGTAAGTCCGCAGACATACCGCTGAGCCACTGGGGGCAAATCAAGAGCAATGATGGAACAAACATTTCGTATAAACTGTGCATTTTAAATCATAAAGGGATTTAGGCTATTGTGAATATCTGAAAATTACTGTTGAAATCTTTTGCTGCCATGTTTAAGTAATATATAAACAACATTCTCAGTACTACGTTATGTATATTTTTTTATAGCAAAGCCACATCGGGCTATCTGTTGAGTCCACCAAGGGGAATCAAACTCATGATTTTAGTGTTGTAAATTCGAAGATTTACAGCTGTACTATTGGGGGACATACTATGTCTAGGTTTCGAGAAACGATAAGAAACAAAATTTAAAATGTTTTATTATTTGTTTATTGTTAAGCACAAAGCTACATATCGAAGAATGTATGCTGTTCTCACTGAGAGTATCGAAACCTGGCTTTAAGCGTTATAAGTCTTCGGATTTAGAACGATCAAATCAGGGGTTCGATTCCCCTCAGTCGACACAGCAGATATCCCGACGTGGTTTTGCTATAAGAAACATACACAGTCAGGCTTATTGGAAGGCCACTAGGGGAAAAACATGTTATAATATTTCAGTTTCTCTTCTGAAACTCGAAACTGGTAAACTTGGGAACTTTGAAGGAAAAGGCCGTTTCATCATGTGGCAAAGTTCCAAATTGGCATGCAGTGAATATTAAAATTTCAAGGTTTAAACAAAGGCAAATTATTGTGACCCATATATTTATTCACAGCAGTGCTCTAGAGAGAAAGGTTAAATATAAATTGTATGCCGTTTAGTTTTATGTTCCTCAGTGGGACTACGGTAAGTCTAAGGTCTTACAACGCTAAAACCCGTGGTTCGATACGCAACAGATAGTTTGATGTGACTTTGCTCTAAAATTAAGAAATAATTTTATTTTACAGACATATATAGCCGTACTTCTGAATTAAAAAGTGGAAAATATTTAAAAAAACACAACCATTATGAAGAATTGCACAGGCTATTATTATTTACTATTGTTGCACTGTAATCTTACTACTTAGCCTGGCAGGCTAAGATAGTTAGGGCGCTCGATAAGCAATATCCTCAGTGGACTCAGCGGATAGCCCGATGTGGCTTTGCTGTAAGAAAACACACACAATACCCATCACATAAAATGTGCCCTTTCAGCTGCGGAGGCATTAAAATAGGACGGGAAATTTCGTTACTTATTGGTAAAAATGTAGCCCAAGAACAGGCGAGAGGTAGCGATGATTATGTCCTTCCCTCTAGTTTCTTACCTCTAAATTAGGAGCAGATATTCCTAGTGTAGATTTGCACGAAATTCAAAAAAGTGCTATAAACCATTTAAAGCATTGTTACAACAATGCTAGGTGTTTAACCGGTAAAAACTGCGGAAAAACAGCCGACAACGTATTAAAAATCTACACAACATAACATCCGACAAGTAATTGTTTATGCAGCCCCAGCATGAGTTAATGTAACACCAAATGTAACACCAAAACTGGTGGAAACTACACAACAAATAATACAAAACACATCACTTACAACAGCAAATAAAGTCTCTAGAACAACTTTCTCCAATTTCTCACACAAATATTCAAACACAAAAACAGTAGCAAATAGACTCCTAAATAGTACAATAAATTACTTTGAGAAAAACTGGAGAAAAATGATTTAGTTTGTGAACTACACATGTACTACATACATAATGGCGATAGTCCTAAGAACTTCTAACCAGTGAATATTTATATAAGAAAAGAATAAAGGCCACCTAACTTCCAGACAGAACTTCACATTAGTTATCTCTACACGCCGGATTAAGAACGGTTTACTCGGTTTTATTTATAAAAATATTTAATAAAAGTCGTGCATCAACATATACAGAAGGGAGGAAGAGGTCAATATGAACATGACCCTTCAGGGTCTTTATACCCTAATCCCGACAGTAGATAGATCGAGAGAGAGAGCATTCTTACAGTAAGAAGATATCGAAAATGTACCTCACACTCCCAGGTCCTCAACGACCTAAAACTCTGTGCCGAATGTGAGTATTCTTATAAAAGCAATTACATAGGAAGAAAGGCTAACGAAGACATTTTAATTTAGTTACATATATATTGCCTATATATGTTCATATTTTTATGTGTCAACTCCTTACTCAGTGGGCATGCAATTAGACAAACAAAACGAGGCCTATGGTATTATGCCCTGCACGTGAATGTGTTATGTGTTACAAGACGAAGCATTTTATCTTCTCACAACTGAAAAACATTCCAACAATATCATTGCTCAGAATCTCCAAATAATAATAATTTTTTTTTTTAATTTCGCGTAAAACTACACGAAGATTATCTGCGCCAACCGTCTCTAATTTAGCAATGTATGACCAGAGGGAATGAAGCTAGTTGCACCACCTACTGCCAACGCTTGGGCTACTCTTTTACCAACGAATAGTAGGATTGACAGTAACATTATAACGCCCTCACGGCTGAAAGGACGAGCATGTTTGGTATGATATGGGTTCGAACTCGCGACCCTCGGATTACGAGTCGCGTGCCTTAACCACCTTGCCGGGCTATAACTACCATGCCGAGCTACCAAAATAACAATAATACGTTATAACATTTTAGCATAAATCTATGGAATATTTGCGGTAAAATAATTTCGGAACGGTTTGTCAAATCTCAGATTAGTGTAGCATACATCAGGTTTTCTGACCTTCACGCTGACCTTAACTCAAGTAATGACGAATGTTTTAAACGTGAACAATATCTTGATGCTTTATCTGGAGTTGTTCTGGTATGTTGTTAAGTTTTAATGTTTTATACAGAAGATGCAAAGACGTAACATAAAATCTAGAACAGCTTAGAACGTGACTGTTATATTAAAACGATAATTTCTGTCAACACGCTAAGGTACTCTAGAAACTTCTATCAGTTACAACGTAAGAATACGAATTAACTTTTATCACAGCAGCTTTTCTTCCACTCATATTTCGTTTCATTGACCGCTTCAATCTATAGATTTAGTTTAAAAGTGATATTTTAAAACATTATACTCGTGAGAAACAAAAGCACACTAATTAATACATTGACAAGGATAGTTTATAAACTAGTTTATCATTAATTATTTATTGATAAAGAAGACAAAGTGGTTATTATTTTCTATATTATATTTTGCTGTATTTAGGTGTATTCGTGTTGTTGTTTTTTAATGTTGATAATCAAATACCAATTCGTCATTGTCTAACATCCCAAATGATTCAGCACTTTAAGTAGAGAATAGAAGAGAACAAATGGAATAAAACTGACGAGTTAAAATAAAAATTACTTAGAAATGTGCAGAGCTCACAATATGGATTAAAGTATTCATTATGATAATAATTCGAAACAGGTTTATTTTCCCTGCAGCTAGAGGGGACTCCTATAACGGTCAAGGTGAACGGAAAGCGAAGCGGAATTCAAAGAATGACTGATGTAGGTCCATAATTAAACCTAACTTAGTATATGTTTTTTTCTCTCCCAGGTTTGGAATTTCTCTCAGAAACCAGTGACTGAGCATTTCTTTGAAGCTTACGTTATATGTTTGATGGTCACATGTGAGAATAATGATTTACAGTAAAATATCTTATCATAATTACCCAAGTATTTAAAGCACATCTCGCACGTAGAAACGTTTGTAGTTTAACTAAATAAATAAGGCATGTGATTTTAAGTACTTGACACTTATATTAAATAAACATAGGCTGAAATAGTAATTATGGGTGTGTATTATTATAACAAAGCCTCATCGTGCTCTCTACTGAGCCCAGCGAAGGGTATCGAACCGCTGATTTTAGCATTGTAAATGCGTAGACTTACTCGCTGTACTAGTGGGGGGGGCATTGTGGGAGATTGGTAGTTAGTTTATATTTTTTGTAGGAGTAAAGTAATGCACTTATAAAAACATTTTGGTAAAATAATAGTATTGGTCCTATTTTTGTTCTATAGTTGTTATTTAAACTACGAACTAAATATTGCCCAGATTAGAGATAGACTACTGTATATAAAAACAACGAAGGAGAGAGCGCACAACTAATGATTCCCGTCCTGAAATGTGTTCAGTGGATTCTGCAGAATTTCTTACGCTTTTTCTGCATTTGTCTAAATGATGTTCTGCGTCGTCCATTTATCTGAAATACAAAATAATAAACACTGCAGTATGAAGTAGTGGTTGTTGTACCAGGTTAAAGAAATAGCTGTCTATTTGTTTTTTTTTAAATTATGCAATAGATAATTATAGTATTTATTATTATGCTTCCGTAAAATATCACAGCCTTAAAAACTGGTAAATAGTAAGATCTAACCTATATAAAAGCCAATGTGTGTCACGTTACACTTCACTTCTCGATATAAGAGGTGTTATAAAAACCAAAATCCATTTATACAGTTCAACAACTGTAATCTCTTCGATTACTGTCTGCCCATTACGATTTTAATGACGGGGTACAAGAGGGCTGTGTTGGTGGGTGCGGTAAATCCTTATAAGCTTAATGAGTGTTGACATAATAAGCCTAAAGTAAAGACGTACTATGGATTCACCTTGCCTAGAGCTAAGTGCATAGAATTTATCATGAAAGTAAAAGTTTCGATTGAAATTGTAACTTAAGTCGTTTCAGATTTAAGCTATTTTCTGTTACATCACTAACATTTTCATTAAAATTAAACCTCTTTGATCAACAGAGACTTTAAATTAAGCAATCAAGAAATATTTATCCAGCTTTGTTGTCTATAGATTTTATTTTATTTTCTCAGTACATACAGGGTGGCCCGTAAGTCCCTACCCATCCATATATCTTATGTATACAGTGTATCTGTGTGCTGTCCCTCACTCTCTTTCGCTAATGTACTCACGTACTTGTCACAATACGCTCTTCAATTGTAAATGGGCTTACATCGGCCATATTTTTCTGAAACAAAAGAAACAATTTTATAATACATGCGTAATTGAATATAACATAATAACATATGGATGGGTAGTGACTTACGGGCCACCCTGTAGTCTAACTACGATATTATAGTATACTTTTGTTGCCAAGCAACGTAACATAAAATGTCAACAAAATGATTTTACTACCTTTGTAAGATATTAGAATTTATTAATCTAACTGAGTTTTATTCTATGGATATGCCACGAATTAATTTCATGAATGGTCTTAATTTCTATTGGATCACAAAGGAATTTACCAAGTTTTAGCTACCTCTAATTTTTCTGTCTTTCTCATTTTTTTTGGTCAAGTTTCATTTCACAAAATTGATTTATTTAAGCTAACTATGAAATATGTGGTGAGGTGAGGGTATACTTCGAGGTAGGGTTAAGATTTTAGAACTTCCCCGTTACCTTTGATTGGCTATATACTTAACCCATGGAACATAACCCACGAGACTTATCCAGAATTATTGTGTATGATTAACCAATATTTTTCAGTTGTAATTAAACTGTATATATTCTGTATTTACACTATTGTAGTTTAATACACTTCTGTTGCACTTTGCAAATTAAATGAAAAATTTTGTTATAATGCTTCTATGCAGGTAGGTATCTTTTACATCAGTTTCGATCTACATGTGCCCCCCGCTAGTACATCTGTAAATATACAGATTTACAACGCTAAAATCAGGGGCTCGATTTCCCTCGGTGGGCTCATCAAATAGCCCGATGTGGCTTTGCTACAAGAAAAAACACATACACTCGACCCACATGTAAAAGAGGAAAATATCACATATACACAAGGTTGTATGTTATAATCTTAATTTGCCCTATATTTTGTGGTGTTTTTTTGTTGTCATTTTGAAGGACGGGGTAGATGAAGTTTTTAATGTTACATGACAAGTGCACGGTAAATGATGACTTGATTGTTCTCGAAACTGTAAGAAGCTCCTTGGACGATATAAACGAGCGAGTTAGATCAAAACAGAATTAGTTGTACGTCAAATTGTCTCAGTTTTGTCAATTTTGAGTTTGTTTCAATAAAGTACTGGAGATACTAAAATTATCTTAAATACAACAACGTTAAGACGTAAGTAACTGTGTCATATTTCCAGATGACATGTGTTACTTACTCTTGTCACATATATTCCTTTAATAATACAAGAATTAAACAGGAAATTTGGTGAGTGATCTGAATTTCAAAACTCGCTGTAAAACAGTCTTTGTTATGCCACAAAGCAAAATAGCTTTTGTTTGCATTCATTGACCTTCATACGTTTGTCTCTTCTCGATCTGAGAATGAAACATCAGTTTGTGATTTCCTAAGGATCTCTGAAGACTGCTCACTATGAAAACAAAATGGAATTGAGAGAAAGAACAGAGGTTGTGATCTTGCAAAAAAAAAAAGTCCTGCCTTCTAGTTCTCAAACTAGTATCACCATATGACCAGTCATTTTCGCACAACATTAATTGGCTCTAACATATAGGCATCACTCATTCAGCCAGGAAAGAACATTACAGTCATTGTGACGTTACTACAATATCATCTCGGGGTGGGTAGATATTACCTGCTATACAGAACAAAGGTAACTAGAATTTCACAACTTCAGTGGTTTTCTGAACCACGTGTCTATATCACACTTGCATAAAAAAAACTTACTGAAAATTTTAAAGATGTCAGCGTTATTAATGACGGTGGAAAACATATGTGTGCACATCACACTTTTTCATTCATCATGTTTCAGATTATCTTACCTCAAACTGATAATTAAAATTAAATGTAATAACCTTTATACGTGAACCACAGTTAAAAGGCACATTAACTATCCTCTGTTACTCAGAGCAACTGTGCGCCATATGAATGAAATAACCTTTTAACAAAACAACGCAACTTAACTATAAAAAGTAAACCCCTTTAACTGTGTTTGACAGCTTAAGAAAAAATAAAAAAATCAATAATAATAATGAATGAAAAGAAAGCAAAATTATTCAGCTACATTTTCAAATTTAGACATGATCTGCTAAAATAAAAATATCAATAAACTTTTCATAAGACAAAAAACATTCCACTTTTAATAAACATGTGCACACCTAACAAAGGAAAATGCAATAAAGAAAAAACTCAATTGGAATTTTGTTTTTAGAAGTTAAGCACAAAGCTACACACTGAACTATCTATGCTCTTCTCAACACATGTATTAAAATTCAGTCTTTGCGTTGTAACTCTACAGCGTACCGCTGTGACACTGGGGGCTCCGATAAAATATTAAATGAGTTACATACAAAGATCAAACATCAATTCTTGGGCCCAACATGGCCAAGCGTGTTAAGGCGTTCGACTCCTAATCCGAGGGTCGCACAAAACATGCTCGCCCTTTTAGCCGTAGAGGCGTTATAATGTGACGGTTATTTCCACAATGCGTTGGTAAAAGAATAGCCCAAGAGTTGGTGGTAGGTGGTGATGACTACCTGCCTTCACTCTAGTCTTACACTGCTAAATTAGGGACGGCTAGCACAGATAGCCCTCGAGTAGCTTTGCGCGAAATTCAAAAAACAAACAAAAACAATTAATTCTTTAAATAATATACATTCAAAGAAAACTTTTAAAAGAATATGATACATGAAGTTGACAATTAAAAACACTTTAATTTTTAACAGTAAAATTAAATCTTTATTTCAATGAAGCAGAAAATATAAGAATAAGTTTTGTTTGTTTAGAATTAAGCACTAAGCTACACAATGGGTTATCTGTTATCTGCCCACCACGGGTATCGGAACCCGCTTTTTAGCGGTGTGAGTCCGCAGACGTATGCTGTGCTACTGGGGGGCAAAACTACACGAGAGCTCTCTGCGCTATGTGTCCCTAATTCAGCAGTGCAAGACTAGAGGGAAGTCAGCTAGTCATTACCGCGAACTCTTGCGCTACTCAGTTACCAACGAATATTGGGATTTACTGATATATTATAACGTCCTCGTGGCTGAAAGGGCAAGCATGTTTGGTGTGGCAGGTATTCGAATCTGCGATTCTCAGATTGCTGGTCGAGTTTCTTAATCACCTGGTCATGCCGGACTTCACTTCAGTCATGTATGCTCGTGTGATTTATATATGTATATATAAACCCATTAGTCCCTTGCTTTCCAAAAGCAATCATCAATTTGTAAAACGGTGATCACTCATAAATTAAAATATAAAAATACTAACGAGAAATAAAATAAAAAATGCGCCAAAATTTTATGGTTCCACCCCCTACCGTATACACGAAACATATATATATGAAATACATAATAATATAATTTTTTAATTATACAACACTACACAAACACCAGAATCCTTCAATGCTTTCACCCTCCTCTCACCTTAACCCCTATAGCAGACTCTCCAAGGCGACGGTTGTTATGTTGTTGGCAACTACTGAGGACTTCAAATCATCTCTTGCATTACTGAAAGTGCTCTTCATATTGGTTAAATTGACTCACAGGTGCCACATCTCCTCTTTCCAACATGTCTGTAGAATTCCTTACGTCTCAACCAATGCCTCTGACCTGTCAATGGCCATTTTTTGACAGTGTCTTTTCACACTAGAATCAACTCAAGTGTTTGATATGTTGTAACCATCTTAGGTATATTATCAGATATTCTATTATCAGCATCCCCTACATCTGTCTAGTACTGTTCTTCCTCATCATTACCATTAAAACTTCTATATTATCAACGTTGAAACTCCTTTCTTTGTACGGAAAAAAAAACCGATGCAGAAACAGTGATAATACAGCTTGGCTCATTTAGATAGCCATGAGGGTACTGTTGACATCCACAGCAGTTGGGGCTTTCTGGAAGCCCATTCTTTACTATCACAATGCTTTTTTTAAACCATTAGTGGTATCAAATTAGTGCTGGAAAAGTCTTAGGTTTTACATGAAGTGTTCCTATTGGAGATGGGATCACATACGGTTACATCTGCCTAAAATGGAACATACTACTGGGCCATAGGTTTCAGGCTTCATCTCTTCTTTATACAATGGTGGTGAAATCTGTATCTGGCAGTCTGAAGGCTCAGTTCCATGAGAGCCGTGGTATGAATCAATGTCACTAACTTCTCCAACACAGGAACACTGGTCTCTTTATCAATGTTACATACCTCTGCCATCAAAGGGGGGGAGCGTAGCTATTTAAAGACTGCATGGTGAGATCTCCTATACCAGAAGAATTGAAAAGCAACACATCTTTATCCATAGGCTGAATCACAGGGAAAGCCAAGTCAGTCCTGTAGGAGCTTGGTGTTTTCATAGGATCATGAAGAGTTACAAGGATCTTTCAGCAACAATAAGGGTTTCAATACATATGCGGTCCATCACACATAAAGCACGTACCCTAATAATTTTGCAATATACAGGCTTCTACAAGTATACAAACGATAAACTACCTTGACTTTTGTTGTCCCTCCCAGACATCTAAAACATTAGCTCTTCATTTTCTTTCCTACCATTTAATTGTGATATAGACAGCCTGGTTTCGATACGAATAAATGAAGGTCGAGACTACAAAAGGTCCCTACATACACATAATTTTGCAAAATCATGACTATTTCAACAAGATCCCGTCTAAATATCTTCCTAACTACTGCAAATACAAAAGAACGAGCATAATTGTGCTATTGTAGCCAGCAGGTAAAATTGTATTCCATAAAAATCCAGGTTAACCTATATTTTTTCTCTCTCAGCCATAATGCGAATCTTTCTACTACTTTTATCTTTCCCATGAAAATTCACACAATATGCAAAACGTTTTAACATCAAAATCGAAACATTTTCTTACTGGCATCAATGTAAATATCAGATGCTCTTCATTTTCCAATAATACCTTTCAGGCCAATCAACATCATAGTCATCACTTCTTCATGTCGATGTCAGATCATTTGTCTTCGTGGTCTTTTTGTTTTCATTGTTATGTTATTTTTGCTACTGATTCATTGCGGTCATGAAACGCTTATGAATGCCTTTATAAGTAAATTAAGTTAATTACAAAGGGGAGTCCACATACGTACATTTGTTTCTATACAAATATGTTCATATTAGTTTGCTACCATCACTCAGCGTGAGGAACTTTAGTAGCTTCCGGCTACTGCATGAATAAATTTAGTGATATTCAGGTAACCATCTAAAGCTATAGTTGGTAGAAACAGTAATGTCATACAAAATCCATTAAAATCTACTCATTTATGTTTTAGGCCTCATAAAATAGGTAATTATTGGCAATACTTGAATGAATTAAAACTTTCTGATTAAATAAGTAGGTTATCATTAAAATACGTGTTGTATTAGAGGAAAGACAAATTTCTGATAGTTTGCAGTTTTTAAGCTCCTAGCTATCGTCGTTATTTGTACAAATTATTGAGGTATAATAAAGTGTTATTGACATCTATTTGCTTAACAGTAAGTGTACAGTATAGTTTATACAGGGTGTTTCAATTTACTGCTTGGTAGCTTCAGAGCTGTAATATTCTTCCAGCCACTGACTTTTCACACACATTGCTACTTTAGCTACTAGTAACTGAGTGATAATTCTGTTATGTAGTTCATACATTTGATTCATTGAACATGTCTTCGAACTTTTTATAGTAAATGCAACTTACAAATCAGTTAATAAAGGCTGTTTATTGTAATATTATTAATTTATTTATTTTCGTTTGCAATCCATTGATGTCGAAACTATAAAAATTTATGAAAGGCCTAAGTGATAGATGTATAAACAGCTTCGACCACGCGAACGGAAACAAAGTAGAACTTACGAATAACGTCACTAGAAAAGGTTGTTGTTGTTGTTTTTGAATTAAGCACAAAGATACACAATGGGCTATCTGTGCTCTGCCCACCACGGGTATCGAAACCCGGATTTCAGCGTGTAAGTCCGCAGACATACCGCTGAGCCACTGGGGGGCCACTAGAAAAGGATGTTTGGTCAAGAAAAGCTAGAAAACATAAAGCCAAATGTTGTAAGAGTGAAAGGCCTGATGGTTGATATATTAGAGTGAACTTAACAGTTTGAAAGAGATAATAATAAGAATTGGTCTCGTCACAAGATGTTATAAACCACCTGGGTGAACTTTGACAAAATGGCAGACAACTGTTGGAAGTTCAGGATACAACTGGATAACTCCTGCGACACCATAAGTGAATTATATACGAATACTATTGCAATAGAAATAAAAGAATTCGGCTTCTCAGTTGATCTTCGAAGCAATTGAATTGGCCAAAGTGAATTTTTGACAACAAGAAAAGAACTGTATAGTGTTTGAGATAGTAGTATGATATCCATAATGTAAAGAATGTTTGTACGTATTTTTTTCAAAAAGAGGTGAAGAATGTACTGTTTGTTTATTGTTAATTTTATCGCCAACATATCACAAACACCTACTGTAGAAGAATCCTTAAATCAACACATTCACATATTTACATTATTAAATATACACGTATATACTTGAAAAAAGTAAAAGTATCTGACACTAACCACTTTGTCTTCAAATCTTCTATATCCCAGTTCGCTTCATAGAGGGTAAAGTCCACTACAATTGGTTTACTTATTGTCTAGCGAAGTCACAACTTGGATGTGTTAGGGTGGAAAAAGCGTATAAGTAATGAATACATATGTATCATTTTGTTACATTTAAGACATAAACATATTCGTTCTCAAGCGTATTTATCCACGTAGAAATTCATTATGAATATTTTTCATAAGTTAATTTACAAAATGCCTCCCAATAAACTTTGAGGTTGAAGGTGTAAAAAACGAGTGACAAAAATGAGGTTATTAGCGATAGGTTATGATGTTGACTGAATAATTTACGTATTTCTAGTCTGCTATAGTCATATATAGAGGATTTTTCTTCTGACCTAATTATAGTATCTTTATTAATACTACAAGGCAACAAAAGTAGTAAACAGCCTTGACACTTAACACTAAAATTCTATTTCTTACTGAATTTTGGAACATGACTAGATGTTAGTACCTCACCAACTAACGAATTGTATGTTCATGTTGTTTATTTTATTATATTTCTATTCCGTTTTCTAACTATAAGAATTATATCACTCAGCACACAATTGGTAACATTTCGTGACATCGCTATATAATATTATACTTTAGAACAATAATCTTGGCTAAAATTTGCCACAATGCTGAAATTTTTATGCATTTCTTTCCGTTTCGCTTCCTCTGGCGCAAGGCTACGCAGTAAGTTATCTGGATTATCTAATTAACGAATATTTTTCTTTTTGCCAGAAATATAACGTCATTTGCAACTAATAATTGTTGTAACTATTTGTAAATTCGCAATAGAAGAAAAAGTGTTATTACGGATTTTAATTATATATGGGATAATTAAGGAATTATTTCACCTATAATAAAAATACGTAAGATGTTCTCTTTTTTATCTGTACTTAAAATGTCAATTACAGTTCATTGATTGCTGACAAGTATGTTTGCTTATAATTTTCATTAAAAAATCTACAAAAGAGCTATTTGCATTTTACGCTGTCGTCCTTAATTTGGGAATGATAAGACAAGAGAAATTGTATCAAACACCAACTATTCGGCCACCCTATATGACCAAATAATGACCCGGCATGGCCTGGTGGTCAAGGCATTCGACTCGTAATCCGAGGATCCGAGAATCCCCGTCACACCAAACATGCTCGCCCTTTTAGTCGTGGGAGCGTTATAATGTGACGGTCAATCCCACTATTCGTTGGTAAAAGAGCAACCCAAGAGTTGGCGGTGGAGGGTAATGACTATCTGTCTTCCCTCTAGTCTTACACTTCAAAATTACGGAGGGTTATCGCAGATAACGCAGATAACCCTCGTGTAGCTTTGTGCGAAATTTAAAAAAACAAACTGACCAAATGTTGAGATCTGACTATCAGTATTGAAAACTTTTATTCCTATTTTAAGTAGTTCAAACAGAAAAAAAGTAATTTACAGGGTGGTCGCTAGAAAAGCGGAAAATTTGAGGGTCAGATGAGATCATGAATAAAATGCGTGCTTACTCATTTCTATTTTGATTTCTTTACATCATGAATAAAATGCATGATTTTAATATCATAAAATGCATTTTGAGCATCTATGAGTGTAATATAACATATGCCTTTAAAAACTTTGTAAAAGTTATTCTTTGTAAAAATAAATAGCTGTTTGACAAATTTTCCGCTTTTCTAGCGACCACCCTGTAGTAAAACAAATATTGTTTTCCCATAACAAACCTTCTCAATACCCCGAATTGACGTTAACAAGTTAAAATTTAAAACCACAATTTTACCTTAACAGTGAAATTTTGAACATCTTTAGAGTAATAAACCTTTTATATCACAATTTCGTGATTAATGAATGTACAATAAAGCAAACTTATTTCTGTTGAATGTTAACGTTGCTAATTGGTCATGATTTTAGATCATCTTATGGAAACTTTCATAAGTATCTCGAGAGCGCTTCTAAACGAACCATCAAGAAATAATTGCGCAAACATATCATTAACTCTCTTATAGATAGTTAAAGAAACCAGACTCGAGCCTTTCTTTCTCGTGTTTTTAGAGTCACGTAGCTTCTTATCACGTGGTCGTTTAAAACTTTTAAAAGTTTTCAGCTCAAGTTTTCACTCAAGATTTTGTTTACAAAGATTCACTTGGACTCGTAAATACGCACGTGCACTGTGAAACTACGATAGTTTTAAGCTGTTGTGTACTTCCACTTTAGTGTTTAGTGTAGCCAGTCAACTGATTGGTTGTTTTCTTACAACGTCATCAATTTTTTTTAAAGCAACATAAGGACTAGCGAATCATGGCCAAGAGAAACTAAGTTATTTCTTTTGCTCAATTGGCTGTCTGCGAAGAAGTAGGTGAATATATAAACGAACGGCCTGTAAGTTACCCATCTATACCGGAGTTTATCATTAAAGCTGTCAAACATGAGATCTTATACCCTGGGATTGTTTTTGTTGTCACCCTTGTTAATCAATGGTAGGTGGTCGTTCAGTATAATACCTCTTACTGAGATGACAAATTGTTCTTTCTAGGTTAAATTTTCCTCAGAGAGTGTTAACAATTCAAAACGGTAAGCCTCGGACTGGATTATGTATTTTGTCTTTTAAAATAGTAAAACATAAGAAATGAAATACGTAGATGTGCAACCTAATGTCATCACCTCCAAAATATTATTTTGTACATTTTCGTCCAAGGAAAAAACTTGACTAATTATGACTATATATATTGAGAGAGAAACTAATCAATTAGTGTGTATTTCTTTCTTAGATAAAACTCTTATGTATAAGTCATTTCACTGTATGTGCAGAACTTTATTTTTTACTTTAAACTTTTTAACATTAAATTATTAGTTATATGATCATGTTTCTGTAAAGGTTCCAGTTTTGTAATAGAACAGTAATCCTGATAGTTCTGTTGTAATATTTAACACTAGACTGAAAGTTTAGTGGATAAAATTTTCTGGATCATCCTGAGCTAACTTTTCTGTGAATGAAACTGAAGTGTGATTAACAATTCTTGAAAAAAGTAGTTAAAATATTCTTCTAAACGTGTTTATTTTGTGGGGAAAATGATGATTTGACATTAAAGTCACCAACAAAATCATAATTATTTCAATATTCTCAGAAAACAGTACCCTCCACTTTTTCGAAGTCCTCATCCGTTAATGCAAATATCTCATACATATATATATACACTCTTCGGGTGACTGAAAGCTAATGACTGACCTCTGACCTATTTTTATAACCCCTTCATTGCTTAAAAATTAATGAGGGAGGCCCCAATGACGAACTCGTGATAGTCTGGCGGTTTAGAAGATAGGCTGCAACAAACATGTAATCTTACCAGAACGAGCAAGCTGAAGTCCCCCCGGTCACCTACCTACAGTTCTACCGGTTTGGGCGTCCCACTTGTTAACAGAAACCGGTTCTACTACTAATATAATTCTTGCCCCATTTCTAAGAGTCGGCATGTTGATGTTAGCATGGTTTATCTTTTGGCTGAGTCTAGAAAGACTACATAGTTTCATGAGACTTACAATATAAGTATCAGTTATACAAAGAATTCATCTACACCCCGCCTTGAAACCTGTGAAGAACTGGTTGAAGGCAAATTGGCATTCATAAAAATGAACACCTGTTTATTTACAAAACGGAAATAAATGAGTTAATTAATCACTCCAGTTCACACCCCTTCGTCATAAATTAACCATAGTAAACAACGAAAAAAAATCCACCAGAAAACAACTCATTGTGTCAAAATTCATTTAGATTAGAAATATGTGATATTTTCCCCACAATAAACAATCTATAAAATACCTCCTTTCGTAATTAAAGAATATAAAGGATACAAAACGAATTATATTTCTGAACTACAGAATTTCCATAGCCTGAATGACGCTGACATTTCACAAAATCTAGAAGCAGTACACGATTCTCATCTCAAACCACTGAACAATGGAATGGATTTATTGAGTTCTGATATTTTTTCAAGTAAACTTATTAAAAATTAAATAATATACATGTTTTTTCTCCGGTTTTAACTAAGAAGCCCATAATAAGTATCTTGTCAGTATAATTTCAATAATGTATCTATTCTGTTTCATGAGCTACTAGCTTATTCAATGGAAACGCACGATACATATGACATCACTTCCATGTATCCATAACCATAAAGCTAACCAATACATTTACTGCATTATTAAATAAAGATTGGCTATGATCCACTGTTAAACACATTTCATTCCGAAATTCATTATTCTTAGAAAACGAATTCGAAGTTTTCACTTGAGCATCCTAAAATTCAAGTCAAACATGTGTTATCTTTTTCATAAGTGGTATTTCAAGATAATGAGCACAGAGTATGTTGCTTTTATCATATGTTTTGCAACTGTAATGCTCTTGTTCTCTTACTTTTCAGTAACAGCAGTGTCCATCGTTAAAAGACAAGTAGAGGGTGCTCCACTCCGAATTAGCCAAAATGATGCGGAGATATGTAAAGACAAATCTCCAAGAGAATATTTTCGTCTTTCGCCAGATGAAGATTGTCAAGAAGTAATGAGATGTTCTTCACAGGGTTTACAAGTTTTGAGGTGTCCCTCTGGACTTTTTTTTGACGTCGAAAGTCAAACGTGTAATTGGAGACATGAGGTTAATAACTGTGAACAAGTCGAAAAGAAAAAATTAGCTACACCTCTTTACGCCACCAATGAGCCAATATGTAGCGGTAATCAACTCGCATGTGGAAATGGTGACTGTATGGAAAGGGAACTTTTCTGTAATGGTATTCCTGATTGTACCGATGAATCTGATGAAAATGCTTGTGGTAAGTATTTTTTATCTAGACTTTTATTTTTTACAGAAACAATTGCATCAGTAAACGTAGCATGTAAATTTTCGCCTTACATACTGACTTATTATACCATCTCTATGTATGATTATTTCCAATCGATAGAAGATAATAAGTAATGTTTTAACTCAGTACTTTGTTGGTTTATGTTTTATTAGTGCAAATATGGTGTTTTGGTTAACTGTTTATACTCACCAGCCCTGTTGTTTCAATGATTTAGCCGAACACGATCCGAACAAAGCACCACCTTGTGATCAGAGTCAGTGTATTCTTCCTGACTGTTTTTGCTCCGCTGATGGCACTCAAATTCCCGGAAAACTAGAACCAAATAACATCCCTCAGATGGTAACCATCACTTTTGACGACGCTGTCAACATCAACAATTTGGACGTTTACCATGATATTTTCAAAGAAGGTCGCAACAACGCCAATGGCTGTTCTATTAAAGGCACGTTCTTCGTTTCTCACAAGTATACCAACTACTCCGCTGTACAAGAGTTACATAGGAAAGGTCATGAGATAGCAGCTCATTCCATCACGTAAGAATGGTTTATTCACCTTATAATTAACTACTAATAACATGAGGTTTAGAAGGATAAGTACATTTGGACATTTTAAAGTTACATTGCAGTTTTTGTATGGCATGTTGTGTAGGTTTCATTGGCTTTATTTGTTCGTAGTTAAGCACAAACCTACAAAATATACTATCTGTGTTCTTTCTATCACGGGTATCAAAACCAGGTTTCTAACGTTGTTAATCCACGTATGTGCAGAGTATGTTGTGGATAATGAGCAACCGTAATTTTCGAACCAGTAATTACTGTTTTTCACAAAAAGAATATTAAATACGAGATTAACATACCGACCAAAATATGATTCAACATTATGGAGATATTTCATTACTGTAAACATTGTTTTTTTTTATTTTACAGTCACCGTAATAACGAGAAGTATTGGACCAATGCTGATGTCGACACTTGGGCAAAAGAAATTGCTGGCAACCGACTTATCCTTGAACGTTTTGCAAACATTACAGACAACTCTATTGTTGGCGTTCGTTCTCCTTATCTTCGAGTAGGAGGTAACAACCAATTTGCCATGATGGAAGAACAAGCCTTCTTGTATGACTCCTCTATCAACGCTCCCCTTAGTAACCCTCCCCTCTGGCCTTATACTCTTTACTTTGAAATGCCCCACAAGTGCCATGGTAATGGGCAACGTTGTCCTACTCGCTCTCATGCTGTTTGGGAAATGGTCATGAACGAATTGGACCGACGTGATGATCCTGAATTTGATGAAGAGTTAGCAGGTTGCGTCATGGTGGACACTTGTAGCAATATTATTACTCGAGACCAATTCTACAACTTCCTCAATAACAACCTGCGACGCCATTACAATACCAACCGTGCTCCACTTGGTCTTTATTTCCACGCTGGATTCTTAAAGCTCAATTCTAAATTCTTAGAGGCTCTAATCACCTGGATTGACGAATCATTAGAGAAGAATGATATCTACTTTGTCACAATGACACAAGTTCTTCAGTGGATGCAAAACCCAACTGAGCTCAGTTCCATACGAGAATTTGCTCAATGGAAAGAGAAATGTGACATTAAAGGTCAAGCATACTGCAGTATCCCCAATGCTTGTCCACTAACAACTAGGGAGTTGCCTGGTGAAACCAACAGATTACATACGTGTATGGAATGTCCCAATAACTATCCATGGTTGGAGGACCCCACTGGTGACTTTTTTGCTTTTAAAAAGTAAACTAACTTAAAAATAATTTAACTATAACAACTCTAGTGCTCATCTTTAGAATTTGCCAAGATTCCAGTAGAATTCTTTGTATTTTCTGTGTGACAAGTTTGAAGCACGAAACATTGCAACAGCTTTAATTAAGGCAAAAAAACAAATAAAAACAAAACGCGTTTTCTTCATCAGCCCCAACGACTTTTATTCACGGAAGTTAACGTAACTTTATTTAATGGTATTCAGTTAAGATCTCAATTATCTGACTGCCATAAGGAAAGAAAGATGACACTGTTTTGACATACAAATATCTTATAGCGATTTTGTTCAGTCTTATAAGTCTAATCAATGCCTGGGTCATAATAAAGGTCACTTAAATTCTATCCCACATGTCCTCCTAAATAACTTTGTATATAACCTCTGTTTGCTTATTTCAAGAAATTTTAAACATATAATCGTTTCCAAACATTGGTCGCAAAGCGTTAATATTGGCAGGCATGTGGTTAATTAGCGAGTACGTATTAAAGATTGAATAAGGTGAACTAGTTATTCACGTGTCTTTGTTGTTAGTTAAAATATATACCCATGTTGAAGGTTTATTGTTGTCTCCCTTTTCTTTCTGCGTATTAACAAGCAGGATTTTGTTGCTAAGAGACAATGTTGGACCACTTACTGTACGACTCTATTTTAATAAAGTGTACATTTTTATTACTGACTTTCCCTAGCGAATTATTCCTCTTCTAAATCCATTTTGTATAATTGTGAATATTAACTTCTTACAAAAATTAATAGAAACTAAATAACGAAACCATTCTGTAACAATAGAAATCACTTGGAACAGTGTATCAAAGGAAATAATATTTTTTTGCTCATCAAAATTAATTTAATAAAGTTAATAAATGCATATTTCAAACAAGGTATGAATGAGATTTTGAATGTTACAAAAAGTGACCAAACAGGGCCCGGCATGGCCAAGTGTGTTAAGGCGTTCGACTCGTAATCCGAGGGTCGCGATTTCGAATCCCAGTCGCACCAAACATGCTCGCCCTCCCAGCCGTGGGGGCGTTATAATGTTACGGTCAATCCCACTATTCGTTGGTAAAAGAGTAGCCCAAGAGTTGGCGGTGGGTGGTGATGACTAGCTGCCTTCCTTCAAGTCTTACACTGCTAAATTAGGGTCGGCAAGCGTAGATAGCCCTTGCGCGAAATTCAAAAAAACAAACAAACAGTGGTCAAATAATCAGAGAAAAATTATTTAGCACTCGCAGTTTGGTTATCGAGTAGTAAGCTAGTTTGTCAACAATTATCAATGTTAATTTGATATCTGTAATATAGATAAATATAAAAAATGTAAAACAACGTAGAAGGAATGTTCATGAAACTCTTGTTTATAAGTTTATTCAGATCTGCATGCAATAGACATTCTAAACGAATCGGTTCTTCAGGGAGTTAAAATTCGTCGAGTTTGCAAGAATGGCAAAGTGACGAATCATGGTCAAAAAAGACGCTGCGACATTCACAGACGAAACAAGATCGTCACAGTGAACATTAGTGGCACACAAATACAATCCATTAAAGTCGTCATTATAATTAATTTATCAGAAAAGTGGAGCATTAAAAGGCGTGCATTAATAGCTGTACTCGAAACTTTTAATAAAGAAAGAAAACGTCACAAAACCAATTTTCTGCTGAACCATCAAAACAAGTGGATAATGCTTCGGACAACAACAATACTAATGCGTGACCTATATAGAAGAAACTTTGAGTATTATGCGAATGTGTAACCTCACTACCAGTGTAAAAACAAACAATAGATAACAACAACATGTAAAGTGTATTTTAATTAAATTGGTTGGATATTACATCTCTGAATACCTGGTACTATCGTCCTCACCACAGTAGAGTAGTTCCATTATGACACCGAACAGTAACACGGATATTCTGCATATTACAGTGTAAAATTCTCGTTTTATTCTTTAAAGGGGAAAGGATATGAGAGAATAAACTCATGCCTGCATAATAGTCTGTTAGAAAATTAATCTGGAATAACCAAGTACCTGTATTGTGAAGCATTGTCTTTCTGTATGTTTTGTCTATTTTTACGTCTTTTCAAGCGTTCACAAGACATTGTTTATAAATAAGAAACCTAACTAAAAAAAACAATATTCTGTGTGGTAATTGGTAGAAAAAACAGTAAATGGAACAAATTGTCAGAAGGTTGGAAATCAGAAACGTTCGTTTCGTTGACAATCAGTTTTGTTTTGTTTTTCCTGTCAGGAGACAACGTGAAATTAAAAAGAACACACGAATGTTTCGAAACTAGATTATTTGGTTTCAAATTTTGTTATAGTTTGTTCCGTTTGCTGCATTTTTTCACTGCAAGAAAAGTTTTTGGAAAATAATGGTTATGAAAAAAAATATAGAAAATGCACATAGACGGCATTCGTGGAAAATTTTATTTCGTTTGTTTGTTTCAATTTCACGCAAAGCTACACGAGGACTATCTGCGCTAGCCGTCCCTAATTTAGCAGGGTAAGACTAGAGGGAAGGCAGCTAGTCATCACCACCCACCGACAACTCTTGGGCTACTCTTTTACCAACAAATAGTGGGATTGATCGTAACATTATAACGCCCCCACGTCTGAAAGGGCGAGCATGTTTGGTACGACTGGGATTTGAACCCGCGACCCTCGGATTACGAGTCGAACGCCTTAACGCACTAGAGCATGCCAGGCCTCCTTAGAATAGACCCAATATTTCTCTCCCTCTCAAAACATATATCTTCTCCTCTCCTCTCTATCAAGCATAATTATGAAAGTGGATGTTGATAAAATAAAACGAAATCCATAACAAAAGTATAAAAACACCTTCCTAATAGTTAGATGTAATTATTTAGTAGACCAATAGCTAGTTCGTACAGAATCAGCAACAAAGTTAAGGTTCGATATATAAATTATTAATGATAGCGTACATACTATTAACGAGCGTGTGTGTTTTTCGTATCGCACAGCCAGCCATAAATGGTTATCTACTCAGCCCACCGAAGGAAATCGAACCCCTCCTTTTAGCGTTGTAAATCCGGAGACATACCGCTGTACTACGGGGAGCTACTATTAACGACCATATAAATACGTTCAGATGCTTCATCACTATTAAAAATATATTCTAAATGAGCTGTCGTTGGTTTTACTGTGTTAAACGACAAATCATAATCCATAAATGCCCCCCAGTGGCTCAGCGGTATGTCTGCGGACTTACACGCTAAAATCCGGGTTTCGATACCCGTGGTGGGCAGAGCACAGATAGCCCATTGTGTAGCTTTGTGCTTAATTCAAAACAACAACAACATAATCCATAAATAAATTTTTCTCATGAACTAGGCATTTATTAAAAACTGCTCATCATTTTTACGGTTTAACTCTAAATATTCGCTCAATGAAGCGCGAGGACTAAACCCCAAAACAGAAAATTATCAATATAATCTTGGAGTTAATCAATATTTTTACTTTTTCCTAACTCGCTTTTAACCTGAGGAATCTATTTTACGCGTGATCTTCATAAATTTAGAGAACTTGGAGTAAGAATACTTCGTTAAAATGGTTTCAAGAAGATAAATTGCTTTGCAAGAAAAGCGCCAGTTTTACAAAGAAAATAAAACTTAATAGTAGCCAGCCTCTTTAAATTTAAATTTTGTTGCATGTATGTTAAATTCCTAGGCCTAAGATATAAATGGATTCTTAACTATCTTCTCTGTTATAATTGGGAATGCTTGATTTCTTGTTTCTTTCACTTACGATACTTTATAAAAGTCAGAGAAAGAACATCACAGTAACTTTCTCGTTTTGGAGTTAGAATAGGAATGTGCTTATCATTTTATGTATTCGCAGAAAAGCAATCCAGCTGAAACTGTAGTGATCACAATTCTAAATTGTTACACTGGTCAAAATATCAGGTTAGTAATGGAAATTACCGAACTCTGCAATTTTGTGTTCTATGACCACTGAGACTTCTTGAAGGGAATTATATTTTGAACATAATTTATGTTTATTACCCTCTCGTAATATATTACTTGTGTTTACAATTATTGGGGTAATTCTTTAAAGGTTTGCACATTTTATTTGCCGTATGGCAGTGGAAAGAACTAGGAGAAGTTTTTATTTAGAATGGTCCATCTGTTGGTAAGTACTGGATATTTTATTCCTTTTCTAATTAGCACAGCGTTTGTCACTTTTCCATTGTGTATGCTTAACTTAACAAGAATGCTCACATTTGCAAGAAAAACGTGTGGAACGTATGTATTGTTGTTTCTGTGTTTTTTGAATTTCCCACAAAGCTGGCCGTCCCTAATTTAGCAGTGTAAGACTAGAGGGAAGGCAGCTAGTCATCATCACCCACCGCCAACTCTTGGGTTACTCTTTTACCAACGAATAGTGGGATTGACCGTGACATTATAACGCAACGCTCTCACGGCTGAAAGGGCGAGCATGTTTGGCGCGACCGGGATGCGAACCCGCGACCCTCAGATTACTAGTCGCACGCCTTAACACGCTTGGCCATATATGTATTTAGAAAATATTTACAGAAAGCGCTATTTCTTCATTAGAATTAATGAAAGATAGGAGTAAAAGATATTTACAATAAAAATATGCAATTCGATTCATATTTCACTGTATTATAATTTTTGAAGTATTTGAAAGATATTAAAGAAATCTGTACTGCAGACTTTATCTGTAAACAGCAGCTCAACAAATTCAATAGTCATATTTCGCCTACCTCCGATCGCTATATTAAGAAGAGGGCACTACCATGTCTCAGTGGTGAGGGCGTTCGACTCGTAACATAAGGATTCGAGTTTCCCTCACATAACATGTTTGCCCTTTCATCCGTACGGCGTTATAATACGTTGGTGAATCCCACTATTTGTTCGTAAAAGAGCAGACTAACTGTTAGCTACCTTCTCTTGTTTCATCACTGATAAATTAGGGACGACTAGCGCAGATTTATACATTCGTGCAGACGCAATATATGTTGGTTATTGTATGTATATAATTATATCTATAGTCGTACATGCAGGTTTTATTATAGTTGCCACCCTCTAGTACAGCGGTATGTCTCCGGACTTACAACGCTAAAATCAGGGGTTCGATTCCCCTCGGTGGGCTGAACAGATAGCCCTTTGTGGCTTTGCTGTACGAAAACACATACAAACACATACATTATTATAGTTATAGACGTACATACAAGTTTTATTGTACCTACACACGTACATACAAGTTTTATAACTATACACGTACATACAAGTTTTATTGTACCTACACACGTACATTCAGGTTTTATAACTATACACGTACATACAGATTTTATTATTTCTATACACATGCATACATGTATATATATATACACGGTCATATGAATTTTTCAAGTTGTATAGATGCACGAATATATATTCAATGCAAATACAAAACAATTTACTATAATATTGTATGATATGAATGTAAATAAGCTTTTTAAATATACTTTATAGTTTTTATGCTTCCCTTCACCTCCGTTGGCCATGTTAAAACCAGTCATATTTTACTGCAGCTGTGTTATATTTCCCTTCACCTCCGTTGGCCATGTTAAAACCAGTCATATTTTACTGCAGCTGTGTTATATTTTCCTTCATCTCCGTTGGCCATGTTAAAACCAGTCATATTTTACTGCAGCTGTGTTATATTTCCCTTCATCTCCGTTGGTCATGTTAAAACCAGTCATGGTTTACTGCAGCTAATTTTACTCTTAAAGCGATGTTCTTCTCGTCATCTTTCCATCCTCCATTTCTGATGGAGTTTGGACAGTAACACTTCTACCACCCTCTTCCACTGTAGATACCTCAAACTTTGGTGGGCCATTACTGTTGCATACTTTATCTGAAACTAAGTATTTTCTAAATAAAATATATATATCTATAAAATGTCTGCCTCAGTTTCACTTAGAATAGCCATCTCCTACTTACATGATTTTGCCACTCCTTGTACTCAAGGATGGCTACTCAATCTGCAGTATCTATAACATTCGCGGTAATGCAGTGGATGCTTACCAATTATAGACTTACTTATATACTTACCAATTATAGACTTACTTATATACTTACCAATTATAGACTTACTTATATACTTACTTATAGACATCACTATAACTGTCGATCCGATACTCGAAACTGAGCTTTTTGTTATCTTTTAAACTTACGACTTAAAGAATTCTGTTGTGGAAAACAGCCTAGACGTTTGTGAATATGGCCAAAGTAGAACAGGTAGTCGTATAAACAAGTGATCCTGTCAGCAGCGTCATGTCCAAAATGTTAGGAACACCACACATAAATATATCATATACGATATGTTTACAGTTGCAACATTAAATTAACAATCTCAATGATAAATGTGCCACGCCTGCGATATAAGCATTAAATTACATCCTGCACGCAGCTATCTATGTATTCATGTAGTAGATTATCAGGTACCATATACACCACAGGTTACATTAAATATTCAATATTTTGACTGGTCGCCAAATATTAAATAATAATGAAGACAGACTGGCGATCTCTATTATGAGCTACTATCATGATTGAAAATACGACTGTCACTATATCAATAATACATTACACTTATCTGAAAATAATTCATGAATAGTCTTGAACTTTGAATTTTATAATTATAAACTTGAGAATTCAAAAAGGAAAACATTCAAATGTTTAATATTTACATTACTAGCAGACGAAACAGTTTGGATCATTTAACTTTTAAGGCAAGTAGTTAGGGAGGCACTCTGGACACACAAGTGTGACGTCATATGTACTTAATATGCAAATTATACGCAAATTAATAATTAATATCTAATAAATTATTTATTATTGGGATATTACTTTATGGACTAAGTAATTAAGTAGTTTATTAATTACAGGTTAATTAAATGGGTGTAGAATAAGCAAATTTAATTAATTTATTATGTAACTAATATAAAAATTGAAAGCAATTATAATCTAATGAACTTTTTAAATTAATGATAAATAAACAGTTGATTAATATTTGGTAATAAACGAATTTAATATTTGTTTGTTTTGGAATTTCGCATAAAGCTACTCGACGGCTATCTGTGCTAGTCGTCCCTAATTTAGTAGTGTAAGACTAGAGGGAAGGCAGCTAGTCATCATCACCCACCGTCAACTCTTGGGCTACTCTTTTACCAGCGAATAGTGGGATTGACCGTCACATTATACGCCCCCACGGCTGGGAGGGCGAGCATGTTTAGCGCGACGCGGGCGCGAACCCGCGACCCTCGGATTACGAGTCGCACGCCTTACACGCTTGGCCATGCCAGGCCGAATTTAATATTGATGACTAATTTCTAAGCCCTTGATGTCAGCAGATATTTTCCAGAAAATTAGGCTGTTTTTATTTGCTGCTAAATCTAGTGTTGTTTGTTTGATTTGTGATGCTCAAAGCTGCAGAAAGGGCTACCTGTACTCTGCGCATGACTGGTGCAGAAACCCGGTTTATAACAGTAAGAGTCCCGCAGATATACCATTCTGCCACTAGGGGAAGGATGCTAAACCTAATCTATCATACTGTTACATATGTTCGGTTCAGCACGTGGCTTCATTCACAGGTATCAAAAATTTTTATATTGCATTTTTTATTAACATGTTTAATAAGCTTTTATATCAACTGTATTTCAAGACGTAGGCAGTAAATTGAACTTGTAAGAACTCGCTAATATACGTCTTTGTGGTACAATTGAGAAATACTAATTTATTTGTGAATTATCATATTTTTCTCTGTAAATCTTTTTCCATTGTGTATGCTTAACTTAACAAGAATGCTCACATTTGCAAGAAAAACGTGTGGAACGTATGTATTGTTGTTTCTGTGTTTTTTGAATTTCCCACAAAGCTGGCCGTCCCTAATTTAGCAGTGTAAGACTAGAGGGAAGGCAGCTAGTCATCATCACCCACCGCCAACTCTTGGGTTACTCTTTTACCAACGAATAGTGGGATTGACCGTGACATTATAACGCAACGCTCTCACGGCTGAAAGGGCGAGCATGTTTGGCGCGACCGGGATGCAAACCCGCGACCCTCAGATTACTAGTCGCACGCCTTAACACGCTTGGCCATATATGTATTTAGAAAATATTTTGACGAAGTCAAAATGTCTCAGAAAATGTAATATTTAACATCTCTCATTATCATCATTCTGAATAAAAGAAAACAGCAATGCCTTCTGCAAAATTATCTATATCACTGAACAAGATCTAACTGTTTGGACTAAAAGTCCATGAAAGGAATATTCATATGAAAATGTTTTTCAACAGTTTTATCATTAATATTGTTTTTAGAGATAAATCTCTTTAATAGTTTATATTTTGACCCAATTTACAATTTTAATACAATGCTGTCTACATACAGAGGGATAAGGTATTTGTTGGACTTTTTTTTATAAGTGGATAGTGTTATTAACACATTAACGTATAGTACCATATTCATTCTAACATTTGATTTCCATCACAGTTTTACATTTTCTGGGATTTTATATATAAATCACTTATCACTAATTCATTAATTTTAATTTCTATAAGTAATATATTAACCCTGAAAATGACTCTTTACGTAGATCTCTAAATAATATATAATAATTTAGGTTTCACTTTCTTCTTTATACAATACTGTGTAAATGCGTTAGGACAAAGTCAAAAATTAGATTTCAGGCAACTTTCAAAGAACAGTGAAAGGTAAGTCACAGGTGAAACGTCAAAATTTGATTAATCTTCACATTTAGGACAACATAAACTCAGTGGAAGTGCTTTAGTTTAGCAAACACTCAATATTTTGTGTGTCCCCATTTTGCAGACACTTTGTCAGACGTTGTCGCAACATATTTAATCAAAGTGTCCTTTGGGATTTTACTCCGAATGTTTGTTATGCACTTTCATGAAGTTTCTTTACAAGTAACTTTTGATTTATCAAGTCTTTGGTCTATCAAATCCCAGATCTGCTCAATGGGATTGAGATTATGGCTCTGTGAGGGACCATTGCATTATTTTAATAACTCCAGCAGCTTCTTTCTTAGCGAAGTAATTTTTGCATAGGTTGGTTAATGTTTGGGATCATTATTTTCTTGACAGCAAAATTCTTTACCAGTAGTACGCAAACCACTGGATTTACCATGAACCATCAGTATCAGATGCTACTTGCTCTTGTCCATTATTCTATCCATTTTTATAAATATCTCATGTTGCATTAGCAAAAAACACACAAAAAAACACACTCCCAAACCATCATAATTTATCCCCCATGCTTCATGGTAGGTGTTATGCATTGAAGTATACTTCACTTTTCTTCTACCATACAATATTTTAAACTGGGACTCATCTATCCATAAGACACTTATCCAATCATCAACAGTCTAGTTTTTGCACTTTTAAAAAGATTTCAGTCCCTTTACAATATTTGGAGATCGAAGTAAAGGTTGTAAAACTGCTACACGACCAAATATTCCATTGTCATTGTGTCTTCTTGATACTGTAAATCTGAACACTTTTTGTTATTTGTTATATCATCGTTTATCTCTTGCTTGAGATCAGTGACAGTCTTCCTTCTGTCTTGAAGTCTACATAAAAAAAATATTTAACATCAGTATCATTGAGTTCAGGTGTTCTATCTCTTCCTTTACTATTTTCAAATTTACCTGTCTTGGTCTCCAGGTCTAGAGAGTACTTTACAGAGTTTGGGGAACGTATCTAGTCTGCACCAAATTATCAGGGAGTCCATTCAGTATTACGTAAAGCTTTTGTACGAAATATCTGCTCTACTGACAATATCTACTAATTTTGGACCGTGATATGACAACAAAACATAATATTTAATATGTTACACACTGTTTGCATCACTTTATTTCTTGTAGCATATGCCGGCACCATATGCTAGCTTCTTGTTAGTTTCTTTGTACACAGTTAAAACACTGCATGATGTAACATAACAGTTGCCCCCCAGTGGCTCAGCGGTATGTCTGCGAACTTACACGCTAAAATCCGGGTTTCGATACCCGTGGTAGGCAGAGCACAGATAGCCCATTGTGTAGCTTTGTGCTTAATTCAAAACGACAACAACAACAACATAAGAGTTATTTCACACCCTAAATTAGATCAGTATGTTTATTCAAGCAGAACCCTTATGACATGCCTTAGCTGCACGTATATGGGAATTCTAAAGAATGATAAATATTCTCATCCTCGCTCATTTAATTGTCAACATAAATTAGTAAATAATTACTACAGTGTTGATATTTACACTCTGTAATAGCGTGGAAGAATTGGCCCAATAAAATAGAAATAATATCAAAATATTCTCTTGTACTAAAACTTTTGCTTCTGCATGTCGGTTTATTTACTAAATTTTAATTTAAAAAAAAATATGTATCAATAACTGTGATTAACAATTACAATTATAGAAAAATATATTCTTACCTTTCACACATCTTTGTCTAGAGTTTGTTTTTACTGCTTTTGGTATTTTCGTATAATGCTGGCTAATACAAGTCTCGTGCTGATATTCTATCAACACAATAAAAATTACAAAGTTCAAATAAAATTCTTCTCACACATACTGAAACATCTATCCACAAAACTTCAAGTATTATGATCTTGGATGTGCTGCTCAGATTTATAGCTGACCATTCATTGGAAACTTGCAAAAAGATTAATGTCAATGCTAATTGTAAATGTAATGTCGTGTATTATTATATATCTCGGACGAATCTCTGATTTATTATATTTCATACATTGGGTATTAAGATTTTAAATAGCCGGAAATGTTAATTTTAATTTTTGAATTCAATGAACTTCAATATTTATTAAAATTGTGATATTTGCTAACAAAATTGATATACACAATATTCTTTCGTAACACAAATATATTTTAATAGACAAACAATAATATAATTTATAATAATGGTTTCAACAAATAGTTATTACAAATATCTATTTACATACAAGATTTTTACAAACTATACTGAGTCTTCCATCTAGTCTAGAATTGAATATTTTATCGACGGTTCAGGTCCATGACGAGAAAATCATGTCTGAGTTGATATTATTACACCTCACATAAGCTAAGTGTAATTTCTTGGCTGGCCTAACACCCTTTACAAACTGACTTTTTACCGACGAAAATATTTAATTTTCTAGTAGCAATACTAACGTCTAAAGTTAATTTACTGAAGTTGAACGGTTTGTAATGATCAAAATCTATAACCGTTTCTGGTCAAATTCTGTAGTTTTCAATTCATAAGCATTAATCACAACTATAGCTACCGGGGATTGTTATATACTGACTATAGGCAACCAACAATATTATACTACCGTTTTTTGGCGTGTCGATTTAAATAATTTAAGGCGATATTTTCAAAAGTTTAACAATATTCAAAGATATGCTAGTGTTTTCGTGAAACATATATTGTTGATTCTTACACCCGAGAACACTCTAAAAATTTAGAGAACAGGCGAGACTTGCCCAATACCCATTTAACAATATATATTACATGTATCAAACTGAAACAAAAGTAGATATTAAAATAAATCTAACAGTAAACCTGTTACCATGGGAAGTGAGAAATATTTTTAAACATATTTGTAAATATTTGTCAACATAACTTTCTCAGGATATTATGGTCCTGAAAAGGAACTTTAAATCTCATTTGTTTAAACAAAGATATTTTCCTTACATTAATATCTTTTATCTTTTTCACTATTTGAACAAATCCTCATTTGAAAAAAAAACGAATAAGCTGATTTCACAGTGCACCTACAGTTCAATGCACTACCTACACTATACCCAAGAGTCTCAGAAGTAAGTTATTAAGTATAATAAATCATTGGCAACAAAACATATGGAATATTCCTCAAAGTGATTTATTTAATATGACCTAAAGACTGTTCTTCATTTAGAAACTCTACAGAGCAAATACATCGTGTACTTGATTTCAGTTTGAAAGATTAGAAAACTAGCCACTTTTTGGTATTTAATCCGTAATATTACTTATACGTGTTTAATCGTTTTCTTTAAGTTCGATGGCAACGACAAACAATGTTAATATTTGGTTTTGTCAACACAGGCGTATTAGTAGTAGGGAAAATAGCATCGTCTGTGGGTTTGGCACCGATCCATTTGGCCAGAGTTTTAGAGTCTTTCTCAGAAAGATTACTTTAATAAAATATTCACTGTAACGCAAAAAATAAAAACGTTCATTGTAATTTAAAATGTTATTTATACCTGTAGCTAATACTGAAGGAATTGTGTGTATATATATAGATTCTCTTTTTTTCTTTGTTTTGAATTTAGCGCAAAGCTCTCTGTGCCAGCCGTCCCTAATTTAGAAGTGTAAGGCTAGAGGGAAGGCAACTAGTCATCACCACCCACTGCCAACTCTTGGGCTACTCTTTTACAAATGAATAGTGGGATTGGGTTGACCGTCATATTAAAACGTCCCCACGGCTGAAAAGGCGAACATGTTTGGTGCAACAGGGATTCGAACCCGCGACCGTCGAATCCTTAACACACTTAGTCATGCCGGGTCTATTAAAGAAATAGAATTGTAACGTTGTTATTTTATTTGATGGGTTATTTTATGATATTTGATGAAAATAACTCGAAGTCCAATCCACGTAACGAAGACTAAATAATTGATTTATATTTTATTATTTCTACAAGTGCATTTATTTATACAGTATTGTAGATATAAGTTTGCGAGTGACGCACAGAATTACCTCATTAATGTTGCTATACTTTATATTAACAGAAGGTTCCTCGTAAACAAGCTTAAAATACTTCACTAAAACTAAATTTTTCACTGAGTGACTGGCACTTTATCAAACAAACTGTTCCATGCTTCAATGATTTTCTGTTTGGTCCATCTGACTGGCCCACTCGTATTTCTATCTGATGTCCCGTTTCTGAATACTAATCGAAGTTGCCAGAATCTTCGTGACGTTATCTAGAATATTCAAGGTATCCTAGGACTTACATAATCTTAACATAACGTGCCCTCTACCTGACATCTAAATTAAAGCATTGAAAATGTACTTTACAACAGTAGAAAACAGTTTGTTTTACGACCAGTGCATCACTATCAGTCACAGGAGTAGGCTAAGCAGTTGTAGTACAAATACTGACTGATAACAGTAATGGCGATAGCAAGGTAGAGAAGAAATATGTAAAAGGAAAGTCTAACTTGATGGATGTTATAAGAATGGAAGCGTGGAAAGGCTAAAATTACACTATGTAACACAAATTTTGTTCATAGATAGTATGTGTTATTTCTTAATTGCTTGTGTTGTAAAAGTACAGAAAATGGTCATTATTCCCTTCAAACTTTGCTTTTGTGACCTGGATAACAAAGTTTAGGAATTATCCTGTTTTCTGTGCAAAAACGGGCAAATTTGCACATTTTCATTTACATAAGGTGTGAATAAAACAACGTATGAATCAAGATTTACATGGATTCGTAAAAAGTTATACAAAAATGTTTATAAGTGATTAGTTTTTTTGAGATTTGCAGCTGTAATGTAAATCATTTTCACGTATCTGTCCCCAAATATAGTCTCCCATCATACTTTCGTCATACGCTCCCAGGTCACAAAAGCAAAGTTTGAAAAGAAAAATATGTCTTTTCCATTTACTTTAGGCATAAGCAATAGGGAAATAACACTTTCTGCCCAGAAACAAGAAAAAGTAAAAAAAGTGTTACATAATGTAATCGTATGGCATTGCCAAATCATTAAAGTTATCCTAAGAACTTCAATGATCTGACAATGCTATATTCATCTTCTAAATATAAGACAACACCAAGTTTGAGTTAAAAATATTATTTGTTATTATCATACTAGGCACCTATGATAATAGAAAATTAGTCAAAGTAAATACAAGAAGACCCGGCATGTTCAGGTGGGTTAATGTGTTCGACTCGTAACCTGAGGGTTGCGGGTTCGAATCCCGATCGCACCAAACATGCTAGCCCTTTCAGCCGTGGGGGTGTTATAATGTGATGGTCAATCCCACTATTCGTTGGTAAAAGAGTAACCCAAGAGTTGGCGGTGGGTGGTGATAATTAGCTGCCTTTCCTCTATACTTACACTGCTAAATTAGGGACGGCTAACACAGATAGCCCTCGAGTAGCTTTGTTCGAAATTCAAAAACAAACAAACAAATACAAGAAACTTGCCTGATCACCAAAGTCTTTAAGAAATCTAAGCTCTCTATAAACCAATATTTTTTTTCTGTTGGAATAAGCTTGATTTTATGATAACTGACCAGGATGTGCTGCTCAATTACATATGGTTTACAGAAATCATTGCTGTAAAACAAGAACAAGATATACACCATGACTGTCATTTAGTTTGTTTGTTTGTTTCTGGAATTTCGCACAAAGCTACTCGGGGGCTATCTGTGCTAGCCGTCTCTAATTTAGCAGTGTAAGACTAGAGGGAAGGCAGCTTGTCATCGCTACCCACCGCCAACTCTTGGGCTACTCTTTTACCAACGAAAAATGGGATTGACCGTCACATTATAACGCCCTCACGGCTGGGAGGGCGAGCATGTTTGGCGCGACCCTCAGATTACGAAGCGCATGCCTTAACGCGCTAGGCCATGCCGGGCCCAACTGTCATTTAGAAATAAAACATTATGGTTGTGCTTTTCATAACTAAACAACTACACAGTTATGAAAATTACAGAATCAAAGATAGTTTCTTTTATTCAACTTACAGTTTCTATTATTTTCGACAACAGTGATCGTATCTAGCAAAACATTTAGGTAAATAACATGAAGGGATTAAAAGACAAATAACAAAAACAATAAATAAAAAAGCGTTCCAGTAGTTGGCTTTCCAGACTGTGAACGTGTGGGCCAAATATTCACATCCTGTCACCGCCAAGAAAACAAACAAAAAACACTCTTCTACTGTTCCAGACATGAATAGCATAAGGGCAGTTAAATTCAACTATTTGGTTAGACAACAGTTGGCGGTAGGTGCTGTTTCCTTGCTACTTTCTGCTTAGGTTATCACTTTCCAAATTATAGCTCTTGAGCAGTTTTGTGCTAAAATGTATCTGAAAACAAAATGCACCAGATTCGTTACGCCATATTCAATATTAAAACAAGATGGCTACCATACTTACGAAACACTCCCTTAAATAGTGAAATTACTCGTTACTTAGTTCATCAGCCTTTACTGTTAGTGTTTTCCTGTAGTAAAAACAACAAACTAAAAAGTTAACTCTGTACGCAATATATGTATGTTATCCCCCACACTAATTGTTATATTTATACCACACCTTAAAATTTAGACTACAGTTTTCTTCGTTATTATTAATTCTAAAAATTCTAAAAAAAAAGAACGTTTGACAACATGTCAGCTAATAAATTAAATCTGCTATATTTGATGTCGACGATGCCTTTCACCTAAATCTAGGGTTCATCAGACCTGCTGGGATATGAGAGACGCTATTTGTATCATCAAACCGCACGGACAACAACTGTTATTGTTTGAACTACGTTAACAAGCTGGAGTCTAATTTTTTCAAAATGATTTTGTAAGAATTTTTCACCAATCAGGTATGGATTAACAACTCATTTTTAAACGCTGATTTATTTTTATTTTTACTTGATATAATTCCTCTTTAAACTACTTTTATTTAAAGATGTTTCTCAAATTCAAATTACTAAAACTTCTTTTACTTAAACCTAAAAGTTATTACTATTCAGTAACTGCCTGCGACAAAGCAGTTCCTTCAAATCCTCTCATGTACTTGTGGATGCCAGTGTTATCGCTTAAGTGTAATAATCTTGCAGGTTTTTTGTTTTGTTTTTGTAGGATAGTTAAGAGTCCTGATAAAATATCATATGTTGTTTTTGTGTCGATGTATCCACACCATTGCGCAGGAACTAGAAAGCATTTTATACGAAAGCCAACTTACTTTGCTTCATCATTGTTACAGCATGGCGCATATCACGTGATTATGACGTGTCGTGAGAGGTTGTTATTTGTTGTTATTTTGAATTTCGCGCAAAACTACTCGAGGGGTGTCTACGTTCCTCATTTAGCAGGTAACACTAGAGGGAAGGCAACTAGTCATCACCACTCACCGCCAGCTCTTTTGCCAACGAATAGTGGGATTGACCGTCCTTTATAACGCCCCAAGGGCTGAAAGGGCGAGCATCTTTGGTGAGACCGGGATTCAAACTCACGACTCTTGGATTACGAGTCGAACACCTTAACACACTTAGCCATGCCGGACCATGTTGTGAGAAGTGCAATTGATTTATATATCTTCGAACTTTCGAAGCTCGCAAATGATAACGTGGAGATGCGAAAAGCCTAATTTAGCTTTTACTAGACAGTAACAACCATTTACAAAATAGCTCCATTTTTAAAAAAAATGTTAGGGGTGGGAAGTAAATGGGGATAAAAATAAAACACTGGGCGTGACATTTATTTATTTTTGTTCTTTGTGTATTTATTTATTTTTATTTAATTGCATGTTAACTACATCTATAAAAAATACCCACACATATATATTAACTATTGTTTACGAACGGTCTAGATCTTGGAGTAGCGTCCTCTATCCGTGGTTAGACACAAGTGTAACGTGATTTCAGACTGTGATGGTAGGCGTATATCACTTTATCTCATAGAGAAATAAATGAAAACAGTATATAAGAAACGGAATAATTAGTGATAATAAATATGGTATGTACATTGTTTCACGTGTTTACATGGTGTCAGTTAAGTTTGTTTGTTTTTAATTTCGCACGAAGCTACTCGAGGGCTATCTGTGCCAGCCGTCCCTAGTTTAGCAATGTAAAACTACAAAGAAAGCAGGTAGTCATTCTTGGGCTACTCTTTTACCAACGAAAAGTGGGATTGGCTGTGACAATATAACGCCCCCCTGGCTGAAAGGGAAAACATGTTTGATGCGACGCGGATTCGAACCCGCGACCCTCAGATTACTAGTCGATCGCCTTAACTCACATAGCCATGCCGAGCCGTCAGTAAAGTTGTAAAAAATCTGTTTTAATAAATATGTCCAGAAGCAGCTGGACAATACTTAGAAAAACATGCTACACTACCAGTGTTTCTTTCATTTTCTTCTCATTTTGCAATAGTCCCCCAGTGGGACAGCGGTGTTTTTATGGACTTACAACGTTAAAACCCGGATTTCGATTCCCCGCGGTGGATAGAGTAGTTAGCCCAATGCAGGACCGGATTCAGGGCAACTTTGAACTTATAACTCTGCAAGCAACTTATTTACTTATACCTTAATATTTATTTAAATTTTAAAAAGTTTTCTTTTAGAATTTTAATTACAAAGTCTTTGATCAAGTCCTTAAAACTAATTTGGCGTAACAAATCTGATTCCATACTCAGCAGAGACAAAGCATCCAGCCTGTCTTGTCGCATAGCTGTTCTGCTGGTATTTTTAATATGCTTAAGTTGAGAAAATGAATGCAATGTTTACGTTTGGAAACGCACACTCAATTTTCTCTTCTGAAATTATTTCTTAATGACTGAACCTGGTTTTTAGTTTTTGTTGCACTGAAGGTATGGCACACATATGAGTGAAACTGCTGACCCTCGGTAGAGAGGTCAGTGTCCAAGTTCTCTGGGTTAGCATCAGTTAGCTTTTGGAAACACTGAGAGTAACTTTCAGTTTCAGCAGATGAAGTGACATCATTTGACACATCACTCAGGAAAGAAAATCTGTTTGCTATCTCTTTGTACACTTCTCTTCTTCTCATCTGGGTTTCTAGTTTGTCAACAACTGTGTAGAAGGTGATGATACAAAATTTATCTCTGACATTCAAATCTATTTCTTGTGCATCTCCGTCATTGAGTACCTTCTTTCTGACACGATTGTGAGTTTGAGCTGCATTGTAATCAACGAATAGTAGTATTTCCTTTGAAATTGCTTCAAATATTTCAAAGTCATCAGTGAGTAGTTGGTCAGCTAATGAGCAGTACAGATCTTCACGTTTTTAAGTTCACATCCTCATTTTGCAGAACTTGACTTGTTTTATGAAACTTTTGCCAAGTTTCATCCCACGTGATCAGCATAAAAACAAACTCTAGCTCTTGCATCTTATTTGTAATATTCTCTGCTTCTCTCCTAGTGTCTCCCTTTTGTGACTGGTCCTCAACTAGATATTCTAAAGTTTCCGAACTCTTAAAGAAAGGCTTCAAAATTGCTTTTGTTGCCATAGCATGTGCCTCCCATCTGCTATCAGAGAGATATTTTAACACACTTTCATTTCCTAGACAAGCTTTAAAGATTTTCCACCAGCTAGTTGAGACTGAAAAAAATGTATAGAGCAAATCGATTTTAGAGAAAAAATTAACTGCCACTTAACAGCAGTCAACAGCACTTTGGCCTACCAGATTTAGTGAATGGGCTGAAAAGGGCACATATATGTTGTAAACTTATTTTCTTCTAAAATATCTCGCTGCATACTCTTATAATGCCCAGACATGTTAACAGCATTGTCGTAAGACTGACCCCTTTATTTTGAAAAAATAAGTTTGCAAACTTCACGTAAGCACTATAGTACCTGGTTTGCCATTCCTCGCTGGTATGGCTTTTCACTTCTAAAAAGTTAAAAAGCGTTCACTAAGCTGCCCGTATTTTAAGTATCGAAGTACAACACTTAACTGATCTATATGTGATAGATCTGGCGAGAGTCAACTGACAAACTAAAATAACCAGAAGAATTTACTTCATCAACAATGAAGGTGTGGACCTTCTGAGCCATTGGTTCAATGAGTTTTTCACAGGTTGTTTAGGACAAGTAAGAAAGATTTCCTTTCCCAGAATTTCCATACTTCGAAATGTGCCCTGCTAAAAATGGATGAAACTGACTTATGAGCTCAAGCAGCCCTAAAACTTCCCATTCTGCAGTGAACCAAATTTTTCATCTGCTCTTCGAAAAGCTAGGCCATGTTCAGCTAACGTACGAATGAAGACTATTACGTGCTCCGAGACATATTTCCAGTAATTATGTGTTATGCATTGCAGTAAATATCTTTCACCTTTTTCCGTCCTGCCCCCTAGTGGCTCAGCGGTATGTCTGAGGACTTACACGCTAAAATCCGGGTTTCGATACCCGTGGGGGCAGAGCACAGATAGCCCATTGTGTAGCTTTGTGCTTAATTCAAAACAACAACAACAACATTTTCCGTCCTTCTACCTACGCTTGGAACCAAATATTTTAAACTTGAAATTACTTGTACATTACCTCCTTTTCCAGTCACCCAAAATCTAATTTTTGTAGTTTTTAGCACATTTCAGTTTCTTGACAGTATTTTGAGATCTAAATAAAGGTTTTTTAAACTGCTCCGTTTTTAAATTCTCATTCAGATTTCTTGATATTATTGAACTGGACACTTTTCTGTCATTTGGCGTATGATCGTTTATCTCATGCTTGAGATCAGTAGCAGCCTTCCTTCTGTGCAGGATGCTGCATAAACAAAGCATCATTGAAGATGTTTCGCCTCTTAATTTTCCAATTCAGATTGTACTCGATAGAGTTTAGGGAGCATTTCAAGTCTGCAGCAATTTGTGAGAGAGTCCAACCAGCATCACGTAAAGCTTTTATGCAAGCTCTCTGTTCTAATGGCAATTCTCTATACTATTTGGATCATGGTATTACAGCAAAACTAAATACATAATGTTAAGTTGAGAACTGCTTTTATCAACGTTTATTTGTTATTTGTGGAGAGCCATAAATTTTATTTCTTTCAGCATATACAGGTATCATTATGTTAGCTTCTATCTGAATATTTAATACTATGTATGGAGTACCATGAGAGTTAGTTATGACCCAAAGTCTGATCATTATGTTAATTCAAACAAAACCCTTATGACATGCCCTTGGTACAAATACATAGAAATTCTAAAGAACGATAAGTATTCTCATCTTGGCAAGTTGAACTATTAACAAGCATTATTGTAGTGTTGAAATTTGCATTCTGTTATGGCATGGAAGAATTAATTACATAAAATGGAACGAATTAAAAAATATTATCTTGTTCTAATAGTTTACTTTGTTGTATATAATGGTTTGTAAAATTAAGCTTCTCAATTTCAAATGAAGTAAACATTGAATTAAAAACTGAACACTCGATAGATATCAAGATTTCCTGCCGATAGATGGCACAGCAGTAAATTTCAAAACTATTATAATTTTTCTTTTGTTTTGAATTAAGCACAAAGGTACACAATGGGCTATCTGCGCTCTGCCCACCACGGGTATCGAAACCCGGATTTTAGCGTGTAAGTCCGCAGACATACCGCTGACCCACTGGGGGGCAACTGTCATAAAAACGTCTAAAAACATCTACATCTGATTGATCTATATTGTATAAACGGTTCACAAGTAATAAGTTTTTTCTTAAAACTGACGGGTTCCCTGTCTCACAAAATGTAAATTGTCACCACTGCACGTTGTTCTGAGACTTTGACATTTGACATAATATTTTATTACAAATTAATATTTTGTGAAAATTCTCATGAAATGAAAATACGAATATTCGTCACGCGTACATTACATGCCACTATTTGTGTACGAAGACGGTATCTTCAGCAAGATGGCGGTAGCACATTTACGTTCCATAAAGCCGATTAGAACTTTTAGTCGCCAAATGTACATTTCAGTGAGTTTTTTATTAGTCAGCACCTAATTTTAAGGTGATAGACTAGGAATGGAGGAGGAACTCTGTCGACACTGTCCACCATTGATTAAATAATTTAGCTACTTATTACCAAATAATAGTAGGATTAACCATCACATCATATTTTTAATAAGAACAAAACGGCTGGTATTTTAAAGCCCACATAATGCGTGTTTAGTGTATTACTCTCCAGGCTAAATAAAATAAATAAAAAATAAGAAAATCACAGCATAAATTTGAAATAAGAGAGTACATATGTCGTGTTCCAAGTTAATTATCTAAGATTTTTTGGTCCCAGCAGTGGCTCAGCGGTATGTCTGAGAACTTACAACGCTAAAAACCGGGTTTCGATACCCGTGGTAGGCAGAGCACAATAGTTCATTGTGTAGCTTTGTGTTTAATTCAAAACAACAACAACAATCTAAGATTTGTAATCTAGCTCTAAGATAAATGTATGGCCTATACACTACTGGTCAAAATCTTAAGGCCAATGAACATAAAGAAAAAATATGCATTTTGCGTTGTTAGACTCAACCACTTATTTGAGTAGAGCTTCAAAAGATAATAATAAGAAAAGGGAAAATAAAAATAAAAAACTTTTTAACATTTAATAGGAAAAATGTGAAGAGTATGAAATTATCCTAAATACTAGCTGGTCAAAAGTTCAATTCTATATCAAAAAGAAGTCCTAAATAGAGTAGGAAATGCCCAACAAGAAATCTCAATAGTGAGTGAGTTGCACGGCCGTCATTGCGAATAACTGCAAACATTCGCTTTGGCATAGTTGATATAAGAGTTTGCAGAAGACTAGCTGGAATGTTATTCCAAGTAATGAAGATGGCTTCACGAAGATCGTGCACTATTTGGAATTGACGTCCATTACTGTAGACTTGCCTTGCCATCCACCCCGAAACATTTTCAGTAGGGTTCAATTCGAGCGAACACGCTGGATGGTCCAAAAGAATCACGTTATTCGCTACGATAAAGTCTTTTGTCCTACGGGCATTGTGAATTGCAGCGTTGTCCTACTGAAAGATCCAGTCATTTCCACACAAGCGAGGATATTCAGTCAATACGGATGCTCTCTCCAACATGCCAATGTAGTCAGCCACTGTTTGACGCCCCTTATAACCTGAAGCTCCATTTTTCCATGGAAGGAGAAAGCCCCCCAAATTGTAATGGAACCTCCTCCACTGTGTCAAGTAGAAAATGTCTCCGGTGGGATATCCTTATCGTTCTAGTGACGTTGGAAGTCATCTGGACCATCCAGGTTAAATTTTTTTCTCATCAGAGAACAAAAACCTTCTTCCACTTTTCTACGTCCCATGTTTCTTGCTTCTCATCAAAGTTTAACCGAGCTGTTCCGTGGTGTGGAAGGAGGCGAAAATGACATTTACGGGTTTTAAAGTCTTTCTCTCGAAGATACCGTCTTTTTTTTAGTTGCATTCTGTGTCCGAAAGGGCCTTAATCTGGTTCGACAATCGGCTAGTGTTTTGTTGGGCAACCAGTCGAATCATCCTTCTCAACGCCGGCGAAATTTTCTTGGGCCGAGCACTTAAAATTATCGTTACGTATCCCTCAGAGTCTTTTAAGAAATTTGCAACAACAGTTTTACTACGCCGAGTCTCACTAGCGATGGCACGTTGAGAGAGACCCTGCATCTGCAGTTCGACAATTCTGCCCCGTTCAAACTCTGTCAACTTTTAACCTTTGCCATGTTTTTACCCAATGTAACACGAGAGATGTCAGTGGCAAATGTTGACAACGCCAATGCTTGAACACTAATGGCTAAATTTCGTTACGTGTTTACCTATTAACGCTTCGTTTTAGTATGGTCTTAAACTTTTGACCAGCTAGTATTTAGACAAATTTCATAGTCTTCACATTTTCCCTATTAAATGCTTTTTTTTTTTCATGTTCCCTTTTCTTATTTTCATCTTTTGAAGCTCTACTCAAATAAGTGGTTGAGGCTAACAACGCAAAATGCATATTTTTTCTTTACCTTTATTGGCTTTAAGATTTTGGCCAGCAGTGTATTATATGTTGACCTCAGGAAGCATATGACCATTGACCATAAAGGTATACTGTACAGTAACTTGTATTATCAAATAGAAGTTCAAAATACAATGAAAGTGGATCACTGTATATGAATGAGAAATAAAAGTACAATGTAATAAACCAGAAATTAATTAGACTAACTAGAAGAACTGATAAATTAGCAGACATTTTGGCAAACATAAAAAGTCTACAACTGCTGTCGATAAAAGTGTATGTAAGAAATTTAAACTTGATACCAGCGAAATCAAGCTTGAAATATTAGGAATTAATTTAACAGTTAGAATAAGACATCACAAGAAGTTACGAAGTTTACTTTCTGTGGAATTTTATTTTGGTTTCCCTAACGACATTCCAAAATTTCTAAAACACCAATTTATTATGAAACCACATGGAAAATTCTGTTCAAATTTTGAACGAGTATCATGAAATTTTTGTAAGCATCTCATTTTATTGCTGGTAGACAATTATTACCTACCACAGTGAACTAATAAACTATTACACTAAAAATTAAATTAAATAATAAAGTTGTTGTTGTTGTTGTTGTTGTTTAGAATTAAGCACAAAACAACACAAAGGGCTATCTGTGCTCTGCCCACCACGGGTATCGAAACCCGGATTTTAGCGTGTAAGTCCGCAGACATACACGCTGAGCCACTGGGGGGCAAATAATAAAGTAATTGTTTGTTTTGAATTTCGCGCAAAACTACTAGAGGGCTATCTGCGCTAGCCGTCCCTAATTTAGAAGTGTAAGACAAGAGGGAAGGCAGGTAGTCATTACCACCCACCACCAACTTTTGAGCTTCAGTGTTCCCTCGCCACTTCGCGGATCCTCTTTATGTGCAAATATTTCATGCCAAATAATGCCAGTGCTTCATAAAAAAATGTAGACCACGTACAAAAGGTTAAATTCCATAAGCACATGTGCTATAACTATATAAGTAAACATATTTTTAGATCACAAAAATAGATGGATCCCTCGAACCCCCTTGCGAACATACTTAAAGTATAATAGTTTCAGAGATCAACGTTTCGACTTTAGACAAAGTCTAAGGAACACATACAATGTATTTCACTTAATCTAGCATATTTCTAATCCTGGTAGCGTCCTCCTATTAAACGATATCAAAAACATTCCGTTCATCAGTGTTACGTCAATGCTCACTTTTGGATTTAATTATCTGTCCTAAAATTTACATTAACAATTATTAATTGAAGGGGACAGTTATAATAAAGCTGATTGTGTTTAGTTCACACATGTCGTAAGAGTTCTGAATATTTTACATGTAAAGTTTTTTACTTTAATGAGACAAATTTTATAACATAACGTATTAAGTATGTCACGTAAAACGTTTTTAATACACCAACTATCTCAATTTATCCATTGTTGGAATAAGTCAAATATTATATCGTATCTCTCTTACAATTATCGGTTGCATTATGTATAAAACACTTCGCTGGTACACTAGTTCTATAGTTTTCGCTTCTTTGATTGATATACCATTGAATAATTGACCTAAAATATGTTATTACTCCCAAAGTACCATTTTTATGAATATCGAACGAGACAGTTACATTATTATTTCATTCCCGGTTATGTTTAATGATTTAAGTATCCATATAGTGCACACTTAATGCACTACAGCACATGATTACAAGTATCCATATAGTGCACACTTAATGCACTACAGCACATGATTACATTTTTCGTTTTTATATTTAATTCGTAAAACAGATTCTTTAGCAGCTATTAACGTTTTATACGTAGAACATTTATTAATGTCGCTAATTCATTCGTTTACATTCCTACAATTATGCTGTATGACCTACCTTTCATTTATTCGTTGGGTCCGGCATGGCCTAGCGCGTTAAGGCGTGCGCTTCATAATCTGAGGGTCGCGAGTTCGCGCCCGAGTCGCGCCAAACATGCTCGTCCTCCCAGCCGTAGGGGCGTTAAAATGTGACGGTTAATCCCAGTATTCCTTGGTAAAAGAGTAGCTCAAGAGATGGCGGTGGGTGGTGATGACTAGTTGCCTTCCCTCTAGTCTTACACTGCTAAATTAGGGACGGCTAGCACAGATTGCCATCGAGTAGCTTTATGCGAAATTCCAAAACAAACAAAACAAAACATTTATTAACCCTGAAAAAAAGAACGTCTACGTAAGTTTTATGTTTAACTTTATAAGATAATCTGCAAAATTATTCCGCTGGAGGAAAATTAAAGCAAGGTTTTCCTCTCAATTTTATCAACAATGAAAAATTAAACTTTTCTACAACGAGCAATAAAACAATAGACATATTTAATCCTTTTTTATCAATCTATTACAGTTACAAACACGAGATTATCCGCGAGATCATAATACACTGTTATATATATTTATCTGTATATTTTATTACGAGAAGTTGGTCCCAAGTATATGGTGTATATAAAAACCTTAATATTGTATTTAATTTTCGCCACATTTTCGATAGATTTTGGTTTATAAAACCCTTTTACACGCTTATTATCAGGTCCAGTATGAACATATCGTGTGGTTTTATGACAAATTTTAGCCTTTGTATACTAAGTAATGCAAAGTTTGTTTGTTTGTTTTTAGAATTTTGCGCAAAGCTACACAGGTTTGTGCTTTGTTATTGCATTACTCACGATAAATATTGCAAACATTTTAGAAATCAGTAACATTTTCTCGTGTATCAAATTATAAAAATTAAACTTCGTATATTTTACGACACTATTAGAATGTAAGACAATGTTTCAAAATAAATATAACGTCACTGAAGTTAATATCGTATAATAAATGTAACCGAAATAAAGCAAACAAACTGAGATTTAATTTCAACTAATTCTGTAAACGCACATTTATACGGTGAAGAATGTAGTTTGGTTTGAATTTCGCACAAAGCTACACGAGAGCTATCTGCGCCAGCCGTCCCAATTTAGCAATGTGCAGAGAAAGCAGTTAGTCATCAACATCCACCGCCAACTCTTATACTACTCTTTTACCAAGAAATAGTGGGATTGATCGTACATCATAACGCCCTCACAGCTGATAGGGTGAGCATATTTCGTGCGACGGGGATTCGAACCTGTGTTGCACGCTAAAGCATTTCAAAAAGGAACAGCTAAATATCCTTTGAAAAATACTCATAGTACAACTCATTTTCAGTTCACGAGGAAAACTTACAATCATCTGTTGATAACATGTTTTTAGGTCAAGTACCTACAAATCTTGTTGTGCAATGTTTTAAACGGATCTTGAAAGGAAAACTCATAAATTTTCAAACATTACAATATTAGTGGCCTGGCATGGCCAAGCGCGTTAAGGCGTGCGACTCGTAATCTGAAGGTCGCGGGTTCGCATCCCCATCGCGCCAAACATGCTCACCTTTTCAGCCGTGGGGGCCTTATAATGTGACGGTCATTCCTACTATTCATTGGTAAAAGAGTAGCCCAAGAGTTGGCGGTGGGTGGTGATGACTAGCTGCCTTCCCTCTAGTCTTACACCGCTAAATTTGGGACGGCTAGCGCAGATAGCCCTCGAGTAACTTTGTGCGAAATTTAAAAATAAACATTGTTAGTTGTACGGTAATTAACGTGGGTGGGAAATAGGTTTCTATTTGACCTTTGCACTATTATTTTAATGCTAAATTATATGTATAAAGTTATGATATATTATCTAGTGGAATAGGAAAAGAATTTCAAGATCCAGGAATTGATATTAGATATTGGCTATTGGAATGATATACACTCTTTGTCTTTTATCTTAAAAATTTCTCTGCTGGAGATTTACACTTTAATTTTATGAGGCAGATACTTTTATTGATGCCTTATGTAAAACTATAAATGTTCTTGTTTATGTTGAATTCCAGTCCACCTTATAAAATAATAACCATAGAAACATTATAACTGTTATCTAAGAAGTTTCTAACAATAGAAAATTTATTTGATACACTCACAAGATTTATGTTTGCGAAAGAAACCCAGAGGTCTGTTTACAAAAACAAAACAAAAAACAGCTGTATATTGCTGATTTAGATTCTAGTCGCAAACCTGGTACCCACTGGATTTATATATACTTTGGTTGAAATGCGAAAAGACAACATTTTGATCCGTTAAAGGCGCCTTTACATAATCACAACATAAAATTCTTCTGTTGAATTTTGACTTACAGTAAAAATGTATGCATGAATCACATTCATATGTGTGAGAACAATATTGTTCAGTCTTAGCCAAAATGTCTGCTTATTATTCTATATTTCTTTTATTGGCTACATGCATGCATGGAGTGGTTATTGAGTAAATGTCCGAATAGTAACAGAGGAAGCACATAACTGGACAAACATGTAGAAGTTGTTATTCTAGTTTGTATAAGTTGTTTTAAGTAATTGTTCGTCAAAACACCTGTTTTGTATAAATTGTTTGTTTGTTTTTTTTAATTTCGCGCAAAGCTACTCATGGGCTATCTGCGCTATTCGTCCTTAATTTAGCAGTGTAAGACTAGAAGGAAGACAGCTAGTCATCACCACCCAACGCCAACTCTTGGGCTACTCTCTTACCAATGAATAGTGGGATTAACCTTCAATTATAACGCCTCCACGGCTGAAAGGGCGAACATGTTTGGTGTGACCAGGGTTCGAACCCGCAATCCTTAGATTACGAGTCGAACGCCTTAACCCACCTGGCCATGCCGGGCCATTTTGCATAAAAGGGTACGTTTTTGGTATAATCTTTTCCGAAAGAAATCAACGCTTTGTTCTTACAGTTTCTATGTAATTGATGTAAAGTTATGCCTCTTTATGTGTCAGAAGTTATCGGACATCGAAATGTTCGACAAGCTCCTCCCCCCTCAGTAGCACAACAGTATGCATGCAAATTTCAAAGCTAGAAACCAGGTTTCGAAACCCATAGTGTGCGGAGCACAGAGAGCTATTGTGTAACTTTATGCTTAATCGAAAACAACAACATTGTTCGAGAGTCAAGAAATTACATTAAGCAAACATACATTAGCAGAATAACAGAGCACCTCCAGTGTACTGTCTCCTTGATCCTGAAACATTGTCAGACTACAGGAAAAATTGTTCCAGGAAAGTCTACTGTTAGATTCTGAAAACCTACTTCCCGAGATGACCATGTTTTGATCAGGTTGAAAGGAGTCTTGTAGCACGTTATATACGACAAAGATGGTATGAACACAATTCTTTCAGCGTATGCAGAAAAACAGTGAGTATAAGACTGACCAAACAATGTTATTTTAAAAAAAGGACTATCTGTAAACCGAATAAACTAGAATTAATCGTTGACACCGTGATAATTGGGCAAGACAGAATGCTAACTTGCAGCTAGGACATTAGCGGCATGTCATCTTTTCAAATACGTTTTGTTTCTGGCTTGTTAAAGCTATGATGGGATTCGTGTCCATGATTAGCCGAGAAAAGAGATGAGTAAGATTGCTTTTTCTACATGGAGCACACAAGAATGGTGCAGTATATGTTTGGTGGAAAATTTTTTTTCATTTCTTTAAAAGAAACGTCAACGGCGTTATATTTGCATTATAAAGAAAATTGTGTATCAATGTTGTTGGCAAATGTCATAAATTTAGTAAATATTGATATTCAATTAACTTCTGAATTAAAATTACAGTTTCTCGCTATTTGAAATTGTAATACGTAACCTACGTAACACAATAAATCGGAGATTTGTCCGCGATAAATTATAAAATGTAACTAAATAATTTGGGGGCTCATGTCTGAACCCAAGCCTTAAACCGGAGTTGGCTGTTTTAGATCACATTTTACACATTGAAACAAATTTATATTATTTCAGTCAAAACCTGTATCTGTTCAAACCAATAAAGTTCAGAATTCTTCTAAGAGATGTCGCTTCTCCAGTTCGAAATCTTCATACCATCAGAATAAAACTTCAATTTCATCAAGGACTGTCTGACATTTCTGTAAATCTGGTCACGTTATGTCCGATTGCTAACGTTTGAAAACAGAAAAGGAGGAAACATCAGTGTGATCACGTCCACATAGGGATGTTGTTTCATCAGATCACCCGATCACTAATTGCATAATAAACTGACCAGTTACTAATAACTCGGTTAACCTTTAGAAAAAAAAAACTATTCTATTGCAGTACAATACATGTATATTATAATGAAATTATTAAGGGAAACGAAAATGTGGAAGTCTATTTTGCAGTGAATCATGAACAAATTACGTGTGATTTTTTAATTGTACTAAAACCTCGTAACTGCAATATTCGATTGCTTTAGTATGAACCACTATATATAAAAAATATCCAATTGCTAAAAGTTGCTGCTAACCCAAAGTAGCATTTGAAAATACAAAACGACAAACAATTACTCAAGATAACATTGTGAATTATATGGAATAAGTTGTTTTTAGTATAAATATTTTTTACTCCAGTATTAAAAGGCCTTTATTTATCAACGACAAAAATTTATATAAAATGCAGAACCAAATTTAAACAGCAACCCATACGTCAAACAAATTTTTAAAAGACAAAATCTATAGACTACTGCTATTGATATAGACAATAATGTGGCTACATCGTGTTAGAGTTGCTTGCTTATAGAATACCATGTATTTCAGGAATCTGAAACAGTATTTTGGGATTCATCTGACGTATCCCACCATACAAGGTGCATTGTCCAAATCAAATAACTATTGCTAATTAAGATAGAGTTTTAGAGATAAAACTTCATAATTATATTTTTGATACCAAAGTTAATGGTGTGATATCGGCTGTTTATCAGTAGAAGAGCAAAACCTTTTAATTAACTCTAAAATATGGAAGGAATTTCCAAATTCATAAAATATAACCCACTGTACAAGGTTCATAGTCTAACTCAAACAGTTACTGTTAATTCAAAGGAATTTGTAGAAACAGCAACCTATAAATTGTATAATCCGTATAACTGTGAAATCCTAAATAGAACTTCGTAATTAATAAAATGTTCAGTTTAATCGGTATATGTAATAACTTATATCTTTACCGAGATCCATGTTCCTGATGAAAGGAAGGGGAGGAACACGTAAAGTGCCGGAATTATTACAAAATCCCAGTATTATTTGGCTAATCGATGATGTTTAAATTCAACTAGATACTAATATCAAATACCTTCAATGAGTTTGGTGGATATTGTTCCTGCTATGGGTGTTTGTGAGTAGTTTCTATGAAATTCTTATTGACTTGCATTGTTCTGCTTTGGGCATTGTAGCACAGCCTCTAGTGGTATTAATGGGAACTGAATGTCTTACTTTGTTATGGTACTTTGTCAACAAGACCACATTTCACATGAAATTAATTACATGACTTACCACATATTCAAATTCAATAAAGAATTGAATAATTTTCAATTGATGTTCGTAGAATCTTGAATGTTTTTTGATTAGCTGTTTGATCACACTTAGCCAAGAGGAAACTGGTGAACACCGTTTCAGGGAACTTAGAGAATGGCCCGTCCAAATGTGTTTAGGCGTTCAACTCGTAATCCGAGGGTCTCGGATTCGAATCCTGGTTGCACCAAACATGCTTGCCTTTTCAGCCTTGGGGACGTTATAATGTGACGGTCAGTCCCACTATTCGTTGGTAAAAGAGTAGCCCAAGAGTTGGCGGTGGGTGGTGATGACTAGCTGTCTTCCATCTAGTCTTAGATTGCTAAATTTTGGACGGCTAGCGCAGATGGACCTCGAGTAGCTTTGTGCGAAATTCAAAAACAAACGAACTTATAGAGTCTGGTTTCATTGTTTGGACAGTGCCAATGAGCAATGTGAGCGAAAAAAGGATATTTTCTCAGATGAACATTGTTAAGTCAATGCTCAGAAATTGACATTGTCAGAAAATGTTTGTTTTTTTATAATTTGGCGCAAAGCTACTCGAGAGCTATATGCGCTAGCCGTGCCTAATTTAGCAGTCTAAGACTAGAGGAAAGGCAGCTAGTCATTATCAACCTCCACCAATTCTTGGGTTACTCTTTTACCTACGAATAGCGGGATTTACTGTAACGTTATAATGCCTCGTGGCTGAAAGATCGAGCATGTCTGGTGCGACGGGGATTCGAACCCGCCACCCTCAAATGACAAGTCGAACGCCTTAACCCACCTAGCCAATTAAAACTGATCAGAGTATTAAATATTCGTTACAGTTTTGGGAAGCTTGAAATGTGATATATGAACTTTCAACCAAACAAAGACACGCTAAAGCGCTTTAATTAATGCATTGCTATACAGATAACATCAGCAGAAAAAAAAGTAGGACCGAGTTCAGACCAAGATAACGAGGTGAACATTCTATCGGATTGGGAATAGTGAATACAGTTGTTGAATCAGGACAGCATCGGTTAATGAGAATGTTTTACATTTCTTTTTCATGTGGAGAAACTTAATTGGTGAATTTTACTAATACCATTTTAGCATAATAAATACAACAAATATAAGTTAATGTCATTATAACAGCCAATTACAATATACCAAAATAAACATGTTTAATGTGCTTAATACTAATTATATGTCTAAAGATAGGGTATAAGAAGTTATACAAAACATTTTTAACATGTTACCTTATTTTATTGGTAACTTATTTGCTGTTATTTCGTGTTACCAAGTTTTTTATAGAATGTTTTTGCATATCGTTGATTGGTTTATTTAAGGAGCGGCTTATTTTAAGAACCAATAGGGTGTTGTTTGGCGATCCTTATGTTATTCATAACATCAAGTTTGTAACTGAGTGAAGGAGTGTTAGTGAAACTGGTATTACGGTAGTAGAATGTTGAGAAATCTGTGTTTGTAAGACGTCCTTCGTATGAGTGAATAAAGTTAAATGAAAAGAAATAAATAAAACGAGAAAAACTAAAATAAATTACTCTAAATATAATGCAACCGGAAGAAAAAAAATTATATTTAAGGATCATCTTTGATCTTGTTTTTTTATCCATCGGTAAGTAAAATTAACTGTTAAGTGTCACTGTAAAAAACAGCAACTAAAATATAAATAACATTATTAATTTTATTTGGATTAGGGATACTATGTTTTTGAAAATCGGAAACCAGCGATACCAATAGTCGTAGTGATTAATAAAATTACTATAGTAATACTAGGCCTAACAATTATTAGTTTGGGGGGGGGTGCGAATATTATTACGAAATTTAATTTTGTTTTTTTTATTGTAAAACTTTAACATTTGTGTAAACAATTAACAATTTACGTCTAACATTCATTTTTCACAACTATTGTTTATAGTAGTAGTAATATTTCGAGTTCTTGGGGATTTGGCTTTTGAATAAAGACTTAAAGTTGCTGTACTCCACTTTCAGTTCAGGAAGGCACAGTTTGAGTTATATGCTAACTATTATTATTAATAATTAATACTTTTATTGATATAGAATTAACATGTTAGCTACGTCGCATAACTTTACATAACATTTAAGGACAGCAGTAAGCCTGTTGGTACATTGAGGCTGCTTTATTCATTAACTTAACCTAAACTATTCCTCATAATTTAAATCCACATCAAATATTAACTTAACGTCCTTTATATTTGCTACATCTGTCACATTGAAAGTAACTCGTGTCAAAGGCAAACCACCCTGTTAGAGAAGTAAAACTGTCTTAGTTGAAAAGGACTCCAACCCTGCCAAAAATTTTGTGTCCATTTGTTTTATTTTCACCATTCAGTACAAACAGTACATGATGATTTGAGGGTTTAATGACTGTGAGCCTCGTGAAATTTGATTCTATATCACACTCTTGTGGCCCAAAGAATAGGTTATTTGTTGCATTTGTGTAATAAGAAAAAAGGTTATTGGTTTGAACTGGCTCTATCTTGTATGTTTAAAGAGCAAGAAATGGCCAACCATTATTTTGCAATTGAAAATTGTGTATGTTTTTATTTTCTGGACAGATAGTACTTATTTTGTATGTTTTCATTTATTAAGATAGATATTGCATTGTGTAAAAGTACTTCCTAATAATTGATTTCTTGAAACCCTTAGTGATGTATCTAAATTTGTAAGATATTTTCAAAATATTTTACATTGCTTACTACTGCTTATGAAAGTCTCGTTATCAGTTTCAAAGCATGTATTTTCTACAGTTGTGCTTTAAAAGGTTGGCAATGTGTGCACTAGAATGAGCATGTGAGGATTAACTGCCTGCAAGCTGTTGTCTTGTATGAAAACAGATGTTAAAAAATCATTAAACTGTAGCAGGAAGGAAATGTTATCTTTTGAGCAATGCTGACTAGTTTCTTTTCGTAAGGCTGATTACAATTGGCTGACACTATTGAGATATACATCTGATTCCTTTATTTTATATCCCTAAGAGCTAGTTCACTGTTGTTAGCATTTTGTTTGACGAGTTACTGCGAAAGTAGTTGTAGTTTATTTTGAAAAAGCTTATTCAATAAAGCATTTTTTCATAAATTGCTTAACAATATTATGTTTATTGTATTGGATTTTAATACTAGAGACAGACAAAATTTGATAACGTTGATCTAATTAAATGAAATGTAAAATACATCCAAGTTTTTCAAACCTGCTCAAAAATGTTGCTTCTCGTGAAAATTTCAGATCCTGCATCTGCCCATTGACAGACTAGATTCAGAAAATGTAGCAGAGAGAGGAATCACTTTATCTAAATTTGTCAATAAATAAATTTTGAAATTTTACTTTCTCTAAGGAAAATTTAAAGTTTTTCTGTATAATTACAATCTGTACATATCAAATTCGTATTGAGGTGCAGTGAAACTGAGACATTTTAATAATTTTACTGTTTCTGGTTGAGATAGGCAAAATGAGACTAAACACTGGAATGGTCCCAGTTTTATTGGAATGCCTGGTATTCCTACGCATTGCAGATTGAAAACTTGAGATCTTTGAATTGTGTTATGCAAGGGAGTTGACACTCTTGGTCAATGGATTTGCAAATACAAAATGTACTTGGATGTTAGAGGTGTGTATGGGGATAGCAGGAATAATGGACATAAGAAACAATCAGATCATTGAATGATTAGTCTATCATGGGATAAAAGTTGATTGATGCATCAGAAATTAGAGAATTCTCTGTAATGTAAGCTCAAGATGCATGATACTTGGACAAGAATAAACAATTTGGTTTCATTGAAGCATTACCGTTTTGTTATTCTTTGAGATAGAATGATGAACGTAATGAAATACTACAAATTAAAAGATGGAAGTTACTTTGGATTGTTATGTGAGAATAAATTCAACAATCATGGCTAGTAATTCGAGCTATAACACTTGTGTATAACACAGTTTCTTTTGAAACTTAAATGCACAGAATGAAAAACTAGCATTAAGAGACGAGCAAACATTCATTGAAAAGGTTTGTTTCTTTTCTTCAAAAAATATCTTTATTACTACACATTTCTATCACTTTTGAATTAATATATACTTTGTAAATTTTATATTACAGTGGCTGCAATTTAAACATTATTATTAATTTTGCTGTAACCAAAAATAAGTAACCAGATGCAATAAAAATAATGCATCATTACGTGACTCTGTAACTTATTAAATAATGATGCTAGTATTAAGGTATGAAAAATTAAGAAGTTTATTAAAGACTAGTTTTATGACATTACATACCAGTAAGAGTGTTTAGTCACGATTTTGTAAACAAAAAACTAAATTTCTCTTCAAATGAAACTCGTGTACAAAAAAAATAAACATTTCTAACAAAAAAATTACAAACTGTTGGTAGTAATAATAACGAACCAGACAGAAAGAAAAACAGAAGGAAAAAAAACATAATTCATAAGATTATTTATTGTAACAATATTGGACATTTCATGACGAATAACAATTTCACTTGGGTACTTGCAATAATATCTTTTAATAAATACCTTGCCCATATCCTCTCACCCTCATTAACCTGATTTCAGATTTTAAGGTTGTTGAGTGTCTTGCTAGACTGGGAGATTATGTGAAACTGGACAAAACTTTTTAACATTTATATTACATAATCATGAACCTAGTATCTGAATATCACCATTAGGGTAACCTCATTAAATAAGTTGGTATCTTAATTCAAAAAATATCTTTCATAAATTTGATTAAGAGGCATATAAGCTAGCATTTAAAGCAAATAAAAATGTATCTGAACCCAAAAAGAGAAGTAAAAATAAATGGTATAATCATAATTACAAATAAAGTAGAAATTGCTACTTTGTAAGTTTTAAAAAGACAATACAGATTTTCTTAATCTGTTACTTTCATGTAATGTTTTATGTCATCTAACCTCTTTCAATGACATTTTTTGATTATAGGATTGTACAATTTATTTACCATTTATTTCATGACAACTAACTGGGAAGCTATAATGTTTGCCAAGATATACCTTGTTCAATATAAACATAAACAGACCCATAAACAGTTTATTTTTTGTAATGTTCCAATTCACTATTTAACAGCATGTAGCAAATACAAAATTACTGGCTTTTAGATGAAAGAATTTGTTTTCTTTCCCACACGACAGTTTTGTTAGGAGTGAGGGAAATATCAAACATTCAAATGAAATCTTATCTGAATTACTTTGAACTAGAAATTGCTATAATATGTCATGAAGGTACCATATTTTTATGATGTCAAACTTAGATATAAGAAGTCCCTCACTGCAAATTTGTCTAGTGGAATATAACATTTATTTTTTAATAGGACATAAGCACAAAAATGTCACTTTGATAATAAAGAAAATAAGTTATAATAAAACATAAAACGTGTAAGTGGTCAGTGATTGTCAAAATATAAAAGTGTGAAAACAGGGCATGGTGTTATATAGCTCATGGGTATGTATGCATATAAGCTGTGATAACAGTGGATATGTTAATGTTATGAAGGTGTGAGATATTAATATACTGTGAATTTCTATATTCCTTTATTGTTATAATAGTGATTCACCATCTGTGCAAATTTCATATAACATAGATGAGAACAATGTCAGATCAAGACAATCGTAAGGCCTTGGCACCTTCTGTTTGTAGGCCCTACTAGCTGTATAAGTTTAATCAAAGATTAATTTTCAAGGAAAGTTTTCATAGACCCATAGTTTTTGTAGGCCCTAGGTGCTGTACCTATTTTGCCTAAAATAACCTGACTCTAGGTGAGAAAACCATTAAGTTAATCTTGTTTCTTGTCAGTATTCCTCTACTGTTGTCAAAATAAGTAATACATGTTACCATCCATGGAGAATGTTGCTTAATGTGACCTTGTGTAAGAATATTGACAGTACTATGCTTTAGACTGTTGTCCAGGTGATATCTGGAAATTACAACCCATGTTGGAACATGTTTGAATGTAGATTTAGCAGATTGATAGATGATCCTAACCTAAATGGACATCAAGTTAAAGTGTGTATCTGGTGTTTGTAAGTACAGTGGAACTACACATACATTATGTAGTTGTTTCACATTTAATAAAAGATTGTTAATTTTGTTTTATATTTTCATCCAATCTCATTAACAGAGATTTAGTTAAATAAGTTTAGTAATACTCTATGACTAATGTCTTGATTGAATCTCCTGATTTAGCAGACCAGTTAAACAGCTCAAACTCTTATTCTGTTTTACCTGGATATCCTACAGAGAAGATTGGTAGGGGAAAATGTATATGTTAGAGCAAGATATCGTTACTGTGGAAATTGATATTAGCTGCTAAAGTTATGTGATTTAAGTTTAAAAATACTTCATGATTAGGAAATGGTATTTTTCATGACTAAAAGGACTGATGACCTAGGTGAGGAGTTGGCTAACGATGGAAGAAAGTTGTTGGGTCTACAAGAAGCCCTAACCTGGACATAGGCCAGGGCAAATAGGGGAAGTCCATAACTTCAATCTTGTCCCAACCTATGAACCAAATGGAAGAGTTAGAGCAGCCAGCACTATCATTTAAATTTTTTCGTGAGGATTGATATCTTTGCAAAGGAAAAAGAAGTAAGGATTGGCATGTCTTGCTGGTACATGGTGAGTCTGAGACTGGGTTAGGTTGTGTGTACTTAACTCTCAGATTAATTCTTCCCTTGAGGTGGATTCTTGTAGGTGGTGAGGGGACCTCCCAGAAAAGGTCCTGTACTTTTAGTTTATCTCCTTTGGAATCTAAACTCGTTTATTGTGCATGGCAACCTGTGAAGGGGAGGAGAGGATCTTGGTGACTGAGGGGTTCAACCCTAACACACTACTTTGGCCTTGAATTCCTGTAGATGGGCAGCCTTGGGATGGTCCCCAAGGGTCATTTTGCTGGTCTACTTGGGCTAGGGTCAACCAAATACCAGTGGTCAACATTCTTAACAGGTGTTGTGTACAATGTATCTAATGCAAGTGTCCAGGCTTAGTGTTTATGCAACCCTGGCATTACTGCAGTGTCTTTGTTTTCTATTGTAATACATCCCCTCATAGGACTTCATGGTGGGTGGGGTCAAGGGGTACTGAAATTTATTGCCTTAATTATGGATTAATTAAGTTTCTGTGTTGCTCCAAATCTTGACTCGCAAAGACAAAATTATGATGCTTACTAATGTTTTGATATTGATGTTTATGTCACTACATCTTCCTGCTGCAGTCAAAGCAGGTTGTCTAAACAGTAAGTTACTGCTTTACATTCTGAACCCTGTTGGATGTTTTCAGTGTCAGCAGTTCAGTCACTTGAAGACATGCTCATTGTGGTGGCAAAGATCATGATGCCTACAAGTGCAAACTGGAACCACATTGTGTTAATTGCAGTGGTTCACACCCATCTTACTCTATTTTTTGTCCTAAGTGGGTGGAGGAGAAAGAGGTGTAATGCTTCAAGACTATAAGCAATAGCTCCTGCCAAGAGGCTTGGAAATTATTGTTTCCCCACTCAATCTCGGATATATGCTACTGCACTCTGTTCCACTGCCACAGTGGGGGTGCAGACAGATCTCTTGGTTCCCATGCAGAGTCGTTTGCAAAACATTTTAAGAGTATTTTGCCCTTCATGGTTAAAAAGAGTTGAATCCATTGATCCATGGAGGTTGATAGACCTCTGACAAATAAAGTAAAAAAACATGGTTGAAAACAGAAAGGCTTGCCCCATTCTCCTACATGTAAATAAAAATGACCTCTTTGATACAGTGGAACTGTTACAGTTTTTCTTTGAATATAGATGACATTAAGGATTTGATTGATTCTTACCATCCTGTGTGTGTCTCCTTAAAGTAAACATTTCTGAAATCTACTAATGCAGTGACCCTTCAGCAGGTTTCTATATACAGAAATGACAGCTTGTGTGATGAAAAAGTGTAGGAAGGGGTGGCACTGCTGTTCGATTAGCGTGTGCCTACCCTGTCTCTGCCACTCAAGCCCTTGAAGGCTGTAGCTATTCATGTTTCCATGGTCATATCATCACTATTTGTTTTCCTTTTTGTTTTGGTTCAATGGTTGCACACAATCTAGAGGTTCTGTGTTCACTGCTAAATTGTATGACATTTCTCTTGCCCTGGATCACAGAAGCTATGCAGGACACGAATTGTACTATTTATATCAACCCATTTAGCTCTCTCCTGGCCCATTTCCCACTATCATCCACTTCTATCCAGACAAAATTTGCAGTTAAGTCTGTCTGTTCTGGTACTACCCCAACTGTGCCTGTTCCACATGGACTACAGTTTTATATTCAAGGCTCAGCTCTGCACCAGTTGGCAGTTGACTTGGAGTGAGCAATATGAAAAAAACTTTATCAGATCAAACCTTCTGTTATTCTTTCCTCATCAGCAAGTAAGACAGTGAGTCCAGATCAAGTGGATGTCTCTAAATTAGAAATTACAGTGCTAAGATGGGTAAAATTCATGGTAGAGCTTTAAGTCTGGTAGTGGTAGTGATTAAGTTGCCACCCTGAATCAAGATCCTACCATTCTTCAACTTACTGGGACTCAGAGCTCCTCATATGATGCTCAAATAGTGTTAAGGACATATTGGCTAGATGATGATCAGAAAGTTGGAATGGAGAGTATTTGGCCAGAAAGTAGATTACTTAAACAGCATTCAAAAGCAGAAAAGGAAGACTGACTATTTTCTGAAGCATTTCAAGCCAGTAACTTCTTAGTTTAACTGAACTCTGAATCTGGTTATTCGATGTCTGATCCTTATTCTAAATGGTCCAGCTTTAAACCCCCTAAAACATTTGGATAAAGAGCAGCTTTTAGACTGTAAAACAGTTTTAATAGAGATTTAACCCAATGGAAAACAAAACAATCTGTTAAATTAAACATAAGAGAGACACTGCTAAAAGCCAAATGCATCAACTGTCTGATCTATATGTGTGTGTTAAAGTTTATACCACAATTGTCTCAGCAGATCACAAGGATATCTGGTTCACTTTTGTGGAAGGGAAATTGATTGAGACCATGTGGCATCACCTAGGTGTGAGAGACCTTTTCACCTTTAAAAAAGGAGTTTCTGTCATGATGGGCCTAGCATGGCCAGGTGGCTAGGGCATTTTACTCACAATCTGAGGGTCAGAGGGTTGCCTCCTCTTCACACTAAGCATACTTGCCATTTTAGCCACAGGTGTGTCATAATGTGACATTTTATCCCATTATTTGTTGATAAAATAGTTGGCAGTGGGTGATGGGTTTTACACTGCACAGATTGCCTTGGATAGAGTTGTGTGATATTACAAACAAGTCTATCATGATGTTATAAGAAGTGGTAACTTTGAATCACTCAAAAGAAGTCTATAGCAGTAGCTACAGTGACTGTACTTCAGAAAGACTGTTTTTCCCAAGTTCTCACATCATACTAGATTTAAACCCAGCTGAGGAGTAACCACACATTCTGGAATTGCAATGTGACCATACTGGTATAAAATAAATGGGCAGGGCTTTCTCATTCTTCTCATGGTGTATGTGTTACAACTCATGTTGCTGAAGTCCTCATCTGGATGTTATTCTGAAAGGGAGAAGTGAAGTACATTTTTCGTCTCCAGAATATTGTCATTTTTAAGTCAATTGAATATATCTTGCCAAATAGTAAGGTAAATGTGTCTATTTGTTTTGACTAGTGGTACAACAGGTTTGTGAGAGCTAACAGAATGAATTGAATAGTGCAATTGCAGTTCTATAAAATTAAAGAAACCCAAATGAGATCTAGTTTATAACCCAGCTGGTACAGGAGTGGCCAGAACACTAGTAGATATTGAAAATATAACATATGCACTGAGAAATACTACCACTAGGGCCTATCTACATTATCTTAATTCTGGTAAACAGAGGTAATGTGTGGATGAAGAGGGACTTCCACTATTCTTAAGAGCATTTGCTTACAAATAAAGGCCTGGCACGGCCAGGTGGGTTAAAGCATTCGACTTAGATTCCGAGGGTCACGGGTTTGAATCCCCGTTACACCAAACATGCTCACCGTTTCAGCCATAGGGTTGTTATAGTGTTAGTCAATCTCACTATTTGCTGGTAAAAGAGTAGCCCAAGAGTTGGTGGTGGATGGTAATGACTAGTCTTACGCTGCTAAATCAAGGATGGCTAGTGCAGATAGCCCTTGAATAGCTTTGCACAAGAAAACAACAAAAACAAGCTAACAAAAAGAAGTCATAGTATTCCCATATGCATAAATGGTGTTATATTGCTTACTGTGAACAATGTCTAGTATGTCAGTGCTGAATAATATGGTTATTGACCCACATGTAAAGTGTTTTGTTCTGTATCCAGAAACCAAGAAGCATTATTTTGGGCAGGTTTCTGTTGGGGGGGAAACATGAATACATAGTGTTGTTTTGCATTTATAGACAATCAGTTATTCATCTACAAACTGGAATAGTTATTAGCTTGGTGATCGAAGAGGTAGAAATTAATTAACAGTAGGGTTGCATCCTTCACATCATCTCAAAATGTATAATTGGATGGGAACAAACTATGGTATCACTAGTTGAGAATTATAAAGACAGCTTAGAATCAATGCTGTAGCAGCAGTTCAATGACTAGTTAGCAAAATATGGTAATATATTTATTGAATCAGATGTCTGATTGGATCAAATTCAAGGCACAATATTACCAAGATAAAGGATATGTATGTCTGTTTGAACATCTGAAGTTCAGGCTTACCTGGAGCTCTAGAAAGGTCATTGACACTGAAAGAGAGTGGACGTTAAAAGGCAAAATCACTCTTTCAGCTGTGGGAATGTTATAATGTCAGTCAATTCCACTATTCATTAGTAAAAGAGTAGCCCAAGAATTGGTGGTGGGTGGTGATGACTAGCTGCCTTCCCTCTAGTGTTACACTGCTGAACTTAGCCTTCCCTCTAGTGTTACACTGCTGAACTTAAATAATTGCGTTATCATAAGTATTGCTGTTTAATAGGAACTCAAATCTGTCCCTGACATGTAAATGCTTGGGCTTTGGCTAAAATAAATTTCAGGGACTGAAATGCTTGTTTGGATTACTCACTCCATCTAAAGTGTTTCTTCAACAAAGAGGCAACCATATAACATATGCACTGAAAAATACTACCACTAGGGCCTGTCTGCATTAACTTAATTCTGGCAAACAGAGGTAAAGTAGATGTGGATGGAGAGGAACTCCCACTATTCAGAATATTAAGAGCATTTGCTTACAAAAAGAACGTCCAGCATGGCCAGGTGGGTTAAAGCCTTCGACTCAGATTCCGAGGGTCACAGGTTTAAATCCACGTTACACCAAACATTCTCACTCTTTCACGTGCAACTAAAATTGGATGATTGGTAAAATTTGCTTAAACGAATTAATTGACAGTGATGTCGAAAAAAACCCACTTGTAGAAAAATGTATATGCAAAAATGGCTCATTTGGGTTGAGAAAATATTTTACATAGAAGAGCGAACAATGTTTCGACCTTCTTCGATCATCGTGAACCTGACGATGACCGAAGAAGGTCAAAACGTTGTTCACTGTTGGCCTCAACTGTGAACAAACAAGAAGTCTCTTGTATCATATTGTCATTGGTTTGTGGCCATCTTTTCCAAGGTTGCCTCATCTTTATTGGAAAAGAAACACTTTAGATGGAGTGAGGAATGCAAACAAGTATTTCAGTCCCTGAAATTTATTTTAACCAAACCCTAGAATTTACATGTCAGTGACAGACTTGTGAGTTCCTATTTGACACCAATACTCATAATGGAATTATACCAGTGTTACAGCAGTTGAAGGATATGGTAAAGTATGTTATTGTCTACACTAATCTTTTGCTTATAGCTCTTGAATGCAGATACTACAAGAATGTACAGTATCTTGGCATCTTTGTAAAAACTTCTTAATGCTAGACAGATAGTAGAAAGTACGGTACTTTAGAAACCTTGAAAGGACAATAGCACATTGTTTAATAGTTTTGCAGGAATGTGATTTTGTCATACATTGCCAGTCAGACCCACAGCACAAAAATTGGGATGATTGTCTCACTTTATGGAAAGAATCCTTTCTGTTTTTGAATTTTCAAATCCTATACATTGTGTAGGTGCTGAAACCAGTTCACATATAACAACAATAGGGAATTTCATTAGTAATTAAATAATACACTATTGTGTGTAGCAGTAAATGTGTTAAAATTAGCTTCTTTAATTTCATTCTCTTATCTGTAGTGTTTTCACCAACTTTTTTTCCTTTAGTGGAAACTTGCCACTGTAAATGCTCTTGAGGCTATAGTAACAGCAACTAAAGAATTCATGAAGCAAGGCAAAACATATTCACCTCTAATTGAGGGATGTGGCAGTGATGAATGTAACCAATGACAAGTACAGGAAGGAGCACTGTATTGTTATCAACTCCTGGAGAATGGTTTCAGAGTCTGTTTTACAACTAGAGGTTTTCCAGAGCTGTTGAGGCAACAGATTCTCCAGACTTTGCATGACACAAAGACTTGTAAACATCAAGGTGTTTCCCTTGCTTGTGCTAATGTTTGACATTGAATCATGTGGCAGCATTTGACTCAAGACACTCAAGACTTGTTTGAATACTGTACAACATGGTACACCTAGAAGAAAGGTTAATTTGAACAACACGTGTCACCAGAAAACTGTTAGTTTTCTTCTCAGACATGGATATTGCTGGTCCTCTCTCATAGGTAGAAAAAAGTAATCTATACATACTCATGGTTATTGATTATTTTACAGAGTGGACTGAGGCTTATCCACTGGCTGATAAATCATCCACCAGTAGGAATGTGACACTCCTTCTTGCACAAATGCTCCCTCTACATCCACCTGTAAAATTTTTTAGCCTTTTCTTTGGTACAGTCATACAAAGACAAGTTTATTTTTTTCTGAGACTTGTTGAAGTAAAATACTCCAAAAACTTTATTTTCAGTGTAAATGATTTTCTGCAGAAGTGAATACATGTATCACTTACAGTTCCCAACAACTTCAGAAGTTAAGATCATGACAGCCACCATCAGGTATGTGTTTGAGTCCATGTTACTACCTGGATTCTCTTCTTCCATTCTTTCCACACATTTACCTTTATAGAAATTTGAAGATGGAGTAAAGCAGTTTCTTCCATGCAATCCTTCTCCACCTAATGAATATCTCTCAAGTTTTCCCACCTTCCTTACTTATACTTGGTTTTCTTTCTTCACCTCAACCAGTGAATTATTTCAGATTTTAATTTTCTCCCATTGTTTTATATTATCTTCTCTGTCTTATCAGGTAACACATAGAAGTTATCATTTAGATAGCTTATTTCTCCGTAACACATAACTCAAAGGACTTATGTTCAGGCATCTTTCGTCGCCCCTGAACATATCTGCATGCAGTGTTTTTAGATTTACTTTATTACTTCTTAATTTATATCACATACAAAATAATGTTTAGTCATAGTTTATCCCTCTTTCACATGTGCACATAGAAGTTGTTGATTGCTTATATTAGTTGTTTCTTGTAATGTAAACATAGAAGTTGTAATTTCATTCTGGTTGATTACTCCTTAATTACTTCTTCACATATGTGCAAAGAATATAGTGTTTGGTATTAGTTATTTACACTTTCCTCTGTACACACAACTATGATTTTTTTTTTAATTCTCAACTGTTCACCTAGAATGAGGGTCAGCAACCCTTCATAGAGGAAGAGCCTAAAAAAAGTGGTTATTATATGATGGAAATTGGTAAATTTTCAGATTTACATGACCAATCATGGGTTCGTTTCCCCTTATTGGACACAGGAAATAGCCCAAGATCCAAACAAAAAGTCACAGGTTGCTGACTACTAACCTAGAAGATAATAGTTTTGGTTAATAATTCCTTGCCATGTACATATTTTATTCTAATTTTGTTTGTATAGATGTTTTGATTTATTTTATTACTCCTTAACAAGTAACTCACTAGAGAAAATATGTAGACAGTTAATTCTTATGTCCCACTTGTCATATAATGAATGTTTGATCGTGATTCATTGCTACTTTTAGTATAAACATAACAGTTTAGATATAAATGGTTACTTTTTCTTTCACATGTACATTTAGATCTTAATGCTTCACTGTGGCTCATTACTTTTTAAAATTTACACTAAATAAATAATGCTTTGTTCTGTGTTGTGTTAGACATTCATGTTTACCATTTCATTACTTCTTACCATTGCAGATATTTCAGTATTGTTTATTTTTCTTTAACTTGCAGTGCATTAATTATAATTTGTAATTTCATTTATTACTTTTATTGATTAATGTTTTGTCATAGGTCTTCACTCCTTGCAAAGTCATGTTAATGACAATATTTTATGGCTCATTACACAATCTAGATGTTTCATTGCTTCATAACATATCCACATGCAATTTGATGATAAGGCTTAGACATTCATTTACTCCATAATATATCACACATAGTGAGTGTTTAGTTGTGGCTACATGCTCTGTAGCACATACTCATTGTGGGTAGCATTAAATCTTTCCTTCTTAACGTACGCCTATAGACAATAATATTCAGATGTAATTCTAGGCGTCTTTCAGACACATGAGTTTCAAAAAATGTCATTGTTAGATGTCTTCTTCACATGACTTCATCCTATCCATAGATTTGTTCTTCCTTTTGTTACCTTGCCATACCCCTCATTCCTAACATTTCTCTATTCTGATCTCCTATGCCTCGTTCCTCAGCCCTGACTCTGTGCTCTCAGTTTGGAATAGTCCCATCGTTTTTTATTATTATTATGAATATTTTTTCTCTTTCTTCTTTAGGCTCTTACGTGGTTCCTTTGGAGGCCCTCACAGGCATTCCCAACCTTATCTCTATTACTCCATCTCCTTGGATTGCATCCCTAGCATCCCATTCCCAACATCCCATCCCTTCTAATCCACCCTTGGACATTGCTCTTTCCTTGAGATACGATATCCCTCTATCTTTGCATGTTTGATTTGTTTTGTCCACCTCTCTTATTATTGAACTGTCTCTTTGCCCCATTCTTGTTACTTGTCTACTTCTGTGTGCCAATGTATGAAGTGTACTTATTGCATTTGTTTTATTGTGTTCTTTCCCTTTCACTTCATTACATTATAAGACGTTTCTTCCATGAACTACATATTTCTTCTCAGTTTTTCTGCCAACCTTTCATTCACTTTTGATCTTGCTCAGTGTCACAGAATAATTTATCTATTTCCTATTTTCATTCATTTATTTCTTATTTTGTACACCCATCTTACTTTTTACCTCATTGGATTATCAACACAGATCTCTATACTCTTTCTCTGATTGCTGTTGAACCTCTAACAGATGTTTCTGCTCTCTCTAGATATATTAGTCCTCTTTCTGCTTGTCATTTCCCCTCTGTGCGAGTTCCTGTATGTAGTGAAGGGATCTCTCAGAGAAGGTTCTATTGTTTCAGTTTACCTCCTCTGGGATCTAAACATTCACCCATGTTTGCTATGCGTAGTGACCAATGAAAAGAAGAGGATCCTGGTGGTTGAGGGTTCCAACTCCAGCATACAACTTTGGCCTAGAATTCTTGTAAACGGGCAGCCTTGGATCAGTCAACTAGACCACTTTGGCTAGGATCAACCAGTTATGAGTGTTGGATGTTCTCAATTGGCATTGAGGATATTGTATCTGATGCTGGTGTTTGGGTATATTGCTCACAAAATTGGTGTTGCTGCAGTGTCCTTGTTTGGCACTTTAGCGTGTTCTCTCATAGGGCTTCATGGTGGATGGGGTCAGTGGGCACTGAAACATTTTTTATTATAGATCCCCCTAATCAAATTATAAAAAGTGAAAAACAGACCATAGGTAAACATCAATCATCAACACCTGTGCCTCATTTTTTTGATATTACACTCTTTATCAGACAACTCTAAGGTAAATGTCTCCCTTTTATATTCAGAAGGGACTAGGGGTACATGCTGGCTCTCTTAAATCAGTGAAAAACTTTGTTCTGATGCCATATTGATGGAAACATCCACTCCTAAACACTGAATTTCTCTTGTATTTGAAGGCCATTAGGGATATATCTACTGAAATTAATGCACATGCTACTTTGAATTTGTCATGTTATTGTTGAGAGGTATATTTCCACTTGCAAAGAGATAATTATGATGCTGACCAATGTCATAGTTTTGATGTTTACATCACTATGTCCTCCTGCCACATTCAAGGCAGGTTCTCTTAATTCCAAGGTATGGCCATATATTCCAAACCCTTTCAGATGTTTCCAACGTCAGAGGTTCAGTCACTTAAAGACACCATGTTGTGGTTCTTTGATGTGTGCTCATTGCAGTGGCAAGGACCACAATGCATTAGAGTGTGAAATAGACCTCCATTTCATTAATTGTAGTGGCTCTCACTCATCTTGCTTTTCTTTGTGCTCTAGGTGGGTGCAGGAAAAAGAGGTATAGCATTTGAAAACAATTCGCAACATTTCTTACCCCAAGGCTAGAAAGTTGCTGTTCACCAATCCATTTCGGGCATATGCTGTTGCACTTTGTTCCACTGCTTCAGCGTGAGTGCAGAGAGATTTCTCTGTACTTTCAAAAGAATTATTCTCAAACCATGTAAAAAGTCTTTTGTTCTCCACGATTAAGAAAGTTGATGAATCTCTGTCCCTACTGTTCCTTCCAGCATATCCCGAGATCCACTTCCTTTGTTTCCTGGTATGGACATTTCCTCAGGCTTATCTTCCTTTCCAGCTCAGACATGCAGAATGATCATTAGTTTATGCCCTCAGTCATTGGAATTTTCATCCAATGACAGAGACCTGCCCAATCGATCCATGGAGGTTGATAGACCCTCCTTGAATAAAGAAAAAGACATGGTTAAAAGCAGAAGGTCTCTCCATGCAGTTCACCTATATATAAGTAAAAATGGACACTTTGATACACTGGGACTGTTGAGTTTTGCATTCTAATCTGGATGATTGATTTTTACCATCCTGTGTGTCTTTCCTTACAGGAAACATTTATTGTTTAATTAACAGGATGCTTAATGCTCATCTTTTTTGGCTCCTGGAATCAAACAACCTCCCCTTGCCTACCTAATGTGGATTTTTACAACAGCACGATACCATGGACCACCTGATTTGACTTAAAATGTCGATCAGAGAAGCCTTTCTCAAGCAACAACATTTTGTGTCAGAATTCTTTGACCTTGAGAAGGCTTATAGTACTTCATGGAGATATGGCATTTTGCAAGACATCCACTTATATGAGCTGCATAGCCATTTTCCCATTTTTATTAAAAAATTTTAATGGGCAGACAATTCTAAGTGTGTGTGGTTTCAACACTTTCCCATTCTTTCCTACAGGAACTTAGAGTTCCTCAGGGCTGTGTCTTGACTGTCACACTTTTCAATATATAGATTAATGCCATAACTTGACAACTCCCTCTTACTGTTGTAAATGGGCTCTATGTTGATAACTTCCACATCTCATGTCATTCATCGAACATGAGGTTTACTGAGCAACAGCTGCAGACTGTTTCAACCATTTATTGAAGTAAACCACAGCTAATGTTCAAAACTTTTCTCATTTTAAAACTGCTTGCATGTACATTTGCTGCCAGTGGGGTATTCACTCTGATCCTGAACTCTGTGTAAGTGATGTTGTGCTTCCTGTGGTTTCAGAGGCAAAATTCTTAGGACTTATCTTTATACCACACATCAAGCAGCTATGAGTCAAATGTACAAGAACACTGAACATCCTGCAAGTCCTCTCTTCCACCTCTAGGGACCAGATCAATGTTCTATATTAAAGATTTGTTGTGCTCTCATTCATTCTTGTCCTTGAAGATGCTTGATTGTATTCATCATCAGGGGCTTCAGATCTGCACAGGGACTTTTTGCACTTCACCAGTCCAAAATGTTTACACACAGCCTCATGAATCTCCACTAGACCTCAGCAGTTTGAAGCTATCTTTACTTTATGCTTAAGAACTTAGATCCATAGTACAGTATCCCACCTAAAGTTGCGTTTTCTTTTCTCGGAGGGCCATACTTTTTCAGAACAGACAATCTGCCATTGTTCCTTTTGGCCTTCATATCCAGGCTCAGTTGGATGAATTTGGTCTGTCTTTAGATGACATTGCAATATCTACTGGTCAGCCCATTCCACCATGGCTTATTACCATCCAAATGTGACCTCTCTCTGAATCACCTGAGAAAAGTAGATACTTTGAATTGGAAATACCATTTTTTATTTACTGAACATCTTTTGAACCATTCTTCCACTCTCATTTATACGGACGGTTTGAAATCAGGTGACTGTGGGCTCTTCCATGGTTTGCTGGTTATGCACGGAGTCCACTTTACAGTTTCTGTGTCTACTGCTGAACTGTATGCCATTTCTCTTGCCCTGGATCACATAGAAGCTTAGCAGTACTTGAATTATACTATTTATACTGATTCTCTTAACTCTAATGGCCCTAAAATCACTTCATGCAAGCTCTCACTCTGTTCTCACTGCTATTTAAAACTGACTGGCTCATTTCTCTTTAACATCTGGATACCAGGTCACAGTGTGCATGCCTGTTGGGTGATTGATATTTCTTAATATTCAACTGTAATGTATTGCTCGTTAACCCTACTCCCACATTTGGCTAAAGGCTTGTAGAGTCTGATGGTTGGATGATGGTTTCACAAGTATCCTTATTAGTTGTGTCCACTTCAGTAGCATTCTCCCACAACTAGCATGAGCCAATAATGTCTAGCAGTTGAGTTGTGCACAGATACTTTTCATGTGCCTATCCTTGCAACACCTTTCAGGCTTTTCATATTTTCTCATCTTTCATTTTGGCAAAGAATATACCCTGGATGAGATGAGTCCCAGTTTTCTGTTTGTGTGCTGCTATTGGGCTTCCTTTTCATGTTCCTGTAAGGAGGCTTATCTTGGAAACTTTTGCATCAATCCCTCTACCATCTCAACATGGAATGCTAGCTAATCAATGCATGGAGGTGGATGATTGTTTGGAAATTAACATTTCCTTAATTCAAAGTGTATTATCCACTGGTATAATTTTATTTGTTGTTTCATCAAACAGTGAAGACTTTTGTATAAAATTTTGAAGAAATATTTGTACAAGGAGTGGTATTCAGTTCCTATTTGGTATAGAGGGTTTTGCTGCATGAAAATGCTTGTGCAGTCATGCATATGTATAAATATTTTTTAGTACTAGGGATTTGACGTGCACTCTAATTATAACTTGAATATTTATGCATGTGTATTGGAAAGGCTTCAGTTCTGCAGTGCAGTTGTGTTCTGGTGTAATTGAACTGTAATTACGTTTGTGTTAGGCGTGTTTGCTTTTCTTATTCATTCTGTTATAGTGTTTCTGTATATTGGATATTCGTCTTTATTTAAAAGGTTTTTAGTTAATTATTTTGATGGATAACATATTAAAGCTGATTAATTATGTACCTCTGCATTTGTTGGTTAGACAATGGAATTGGCTTAAATTCTTTGTTGAAGGGTATTTTGTTTGTTTACACTTGCATTTATGTTAGTTTGTTTTTCAATTTTTATATAAATCTGTGTTTAAAAATAATTTGCTTAAAAAGTTTATGGTTGGGTGCATCATTTGTTGTGTAAGGACATTTTTTATTGTGTATTTTAGGGGTTTTGTTATTTTTTTTTCAAGGGTAATGATGTTTGGGTAAAGTGTTTTTGGAAGACAGAGATTGTTGATAAAGTTCTTGACCCATGTGATCATAAAGTTTATTGGTAGGAAAATTAAAGTGAATTGTTAGCTTGGGACAAGCCTGAAGTAGGGAAAACATGAAAATATGGTATTTGAGTATTTCATGTGTAATGTTATATTCATTTTGAATTTATTCTTTATTCTGGATATGTGCAAACTTCGCATAACATGTGGTTCAGAAAACTTTTAAGTTCATCTTGTTTCAAGTTACCTTTATTCCTATTTATTCTTGAAGTAGGTAATAATCTGTGGAATATTACTTAATGTGACTGTGTAACAATGTTCAACTCCAGTGTCCTTCAGAGATTGTTTATATAATACTTAGAGTATCCAACTGGTCAGGCTTGTTGCTTTGGCTAAATATAATGTTTACTAAAAGAACTATGGATCACTTATTTGGCATTCTGATAGATGATCTTGATGTGACAAAGAATATCTTGTGAAACTGATCTTCTAACATGTGTAAGTACACTGCAAATACATCATAATAAAGATTGTTCATTTTGCTCATTTCTCTACTTGTTTCAAGTTGTTATTCTGGTTAACTTTGACACAGTTAAGTAAGAATTCTTGTAACAGTCTGTGGTTAATATCCCTATTGAATCTCTAAACAGTAGAATAGTCTTTTTACAACTTTTGCATCATTGAAAAAATTCTTTTCATATTTTTACTTTGACAAAAAATAGTTTTTCCCACACTTCTTGCATGTATGTGTACTTTGATAAGGTTTATTCTAATTGTTCATTTTCTTTCTTAGTTGGAGTTCCCCTGCTTATTTTCTTTTTCTGTGGTACCCCTTACATAAGAGGATTTTTCTGTGATGATGATTCAATTCGCTACCCTTATAAAGACTCTACTATTTCTAACGTGACATTGTATTGTGTGGGTGTTTTAGGTCCTGCTGTTGTAGTAAGTATTAAAATTGTAGTTTCTGAACATTGTAATTTATTTTATATATAGAAATACTAAGCCATCTGAAAACTAAGAATGCATATGGATTTTTCTTTTTGAACATTACTAAAGAATGATGAAAATGAGATTACATAATGACTTCTGACTGAATTATCTCAGCCTTGATGACATTGTCTAAAATATTTGAATATCTTGTACTCTCAAACTTGATCAGTTTGAAATATTTTATTTTATGGTTTGGAAATATGAACTAGATTCTTTTAAACAAATTTAATTGAATATAAAAATAATAATTTGTTGAAAGTAATTTGTTATCAAAGAACAACAGTTGCCAAGCTTTGTTAGAAACTGGTGGAAGAAATAAAGGCTACAAGTAGCATTTCTAATTTGTTCATTTTAAATTAGGATTTCACCTTTGGTTATTTCTTCTATCCAGTTTTAGCCAGATGAATTGCATGAATGATTTTTACTAGAGTACAAACCATCTTAGCTTAACTTTTACTTTGTACTTCATGTTTAAATATTATATTTATTCTGGCTTCAGGAAAAATATATTTTATAAAAAATTATAGATGCGTACATGATCTGTGTAAATCAACCTCAATTATTTTGTACAGCACAAGTATTTTTTTAGTTACTAGAAACTGTATTATTGTATTATTATTTATTCAAGAAATTCCAGATTGATTGGTGTAAAAGAAACAAAAAAACAACTGCAAATGTAAATTTTGTGTTTTATATTTCAGTTAATATAATGTTCTGATATCATATTCTGTTTTGAGGAGACAGTAAAATCAATATTCCATGTATTTATTTCATACACATGTAGTGAGTGTATTTAAAATAAAGAAGTGTTTGAGTAACTAAGTAAAATAGTTTAAATTGTTGTTTTTCAGATGATAGTTGTTGAAGCTGTTACCTGCAAAAAATATAAACTTTCATACAAACAACCAAAATTTATATGTGGCTTTTCCATTTCATATTTTGTGTGGCAAGTGTATCGCACTGTTGGTATTTTTGCATTTGGAGCCTGTATTTCACAACTAACAACCGACATTGCAAAGTATAGCATTGGTCGCCTACGTCCACACTTTATCGATGTGTGTCAACCAGACGTGTCTTTAACGGACTGTAACCATACTTACATTACGGACTACAAGTGCACAGGGAGCGATGAAATTAAGATTAGAGAAGCTCGGTATGTTTAACAAAGTGTCATAAAGCTGTAGTGTTAATAAAACTTGTCTAACTTAAGCAAATTTGATAGTACTTTTATTACTGCTACTTTAGGTTTCTGCAGTTATAAATAGGAGTCGCTTGTCTCATATGTTTAAACTTTTACTGCCATTCATAAGATAAATGTAGTTTAACACTCCTATGAAAAAAATATTTTCATCCACTAAAGTGATACCCTTAGTGGATGTTTTAAAAAAAAAATTAAATATTATTTCGCAAATGTCTCAAAAGTCAAAATATTATTGCTCCTTAAAATATAAAGGGACAGGGTCAGTTAATGGCAATTTCATTTAAATACAAAATCATTAGCCTAATATTAATAACCTTTCAAGTTGATCTGGGGCCTATTAGGCCCCATTTTTCATAGGAATGTTAATTGTTTATTGGAAAACAACTGAGTTGTAGTTTTAATTCTGTTAACTGTTTTTCTGTTTAGCGACTAATTGTCAGAATGCAGAAATGAAAGTTACCAACATAATTTTCATGGTAACTTGCAGGAAATTCACTAGTCATTTAATTACTCATACATTTAAAAGAAAATTGGTTTAAAAATTAATTGTGATTTAGAATGTATATACAATGTAATAGATGCAGGTGTGAAAACTTTATTGGACTGCGGCTGCATGTTGAAAGGGAAGGAAAACAATGCTTTGACTTCTGTACTGAGATCTCAAGAATGCTTCAGTAGAGAAGTCAAAACATCTGTTGTTTTGAATGGGTAGTTGCAATCCATTAAAATTTTCAAACTTACTTTGCCTACATAGTTTCTTAGAAATAACATAATGCAATAAATTTTGAAATTTTAAAAATGCATTCATCTTAAAAGGATTATTAAAATAAGTAAATTACACAAAAATAATAGTTTTGGATAAAACAAAAATGATGAAATGCTTAGTAGTATGATTATTAATTAGTGTTACTTCTGGAAATATGTGAAAGTTGAGAAACTCGTTAGCCATGTAGTATATAAACATTTTAAATTGTGTTATTCTCAGAATTATTTCTAATTTGTGTTATTGTGTTGTGAATGTTTGCAAAAAGGTATAATTATTATAATGCAAAATATAACACATTTTCACTTTGCAGAAATAAAATATTTCACACGCTTTTACTAACCCTACTTATATTGAGCAAGTTAAACAGTTTTAGTACCATAACAGTTGTTACTAAGTTTAGATAGTGTTGGACTACTGAGATGTTTTATAATTTAATTCTCTAAATATTCTGTCTAAAATTAACCTGAAGTCTGTGATTGATGTGATACTTTTTGTTAATTATTGGTGTAGTAATACAAAAAAAAATGATTTTTTATTTTTATTTTTTTGTATAATATTGATTGTCTTTCTTGTTTCAGCTCAAAATACTCTTATATTTTAATTAAAGTTGTGCGAGTTATGTTTTTTACCCAACAATCAAATAATAACTACTGGATAAGTTGACCTTGCATTATTTATTTTCTTGTCTTCCGGTGGATAAGTAGTATGTTTACAGACTTACAACACTAAAACCTTCGGCTCAATTTTCCATGGTAGATACAGCAGATAACTCAATATGGCTCTGCTCTGAAACAAAGAAAATTTATTTTCTTACCAATCCTGTTTAAAAGTTAAAGCAACATTGTAAATTTTTGTAACTCGTAAGTTAACCAGACGTATGAAGAAGTTTTTGCAATTTCATAATAAAAGGCACAAGAATTTGTACACTGCATTTCGTGATTTCTAAAATGTGTGTTAATATTAGTGGAATATAAAATCTGTATGTCTACTGGTTTCCATGTAGTCACTTTAAAATTGGATTATAATGTGTGTGTGTGTGTGTGTGTATGTTTAATACTAACATAATCACAAGTTTGTTCTAGAGGGTATTATTAATAAATAAATTGTATATTTAATGTGTTTTTTGTTTCAGGCTCTCTTTTCCTTCAGGTCATGCTTCCTTTTCAGCTTATTCAATGGTTTATCTGGCAGTAAGTATCTCTACCTAGTGTTTCTTTTTATCTAATTAGTTTGATAAGATAAAGAACATTTACAAGTTTATCTATTCCAAAATCTAAAATAATTTTAATAGTGATTTCTTTTTTATATTTATATACCTCTGTAGTTGTAATTGTAGGCACAATATTTTCTTTTATTAAAAGATATTTAGGGTATTAGCTAAAAAAAAAATCATTATTCTGAAACAAACAATTTGTATTTGATTCAAGAGAATCAAACTTTTGTTTTGCAACAGATATACATTCAATATAGAGTGATATGTGCAAAAAACAGTCTGCTTAAACCGTTTATGCAGGCAGCTGTACTCTTAGCTGCTTGGTATACTGGAATTTCACGAGTAGTGGACCACAAACACCACTGGAGTGATGTTTTGTCTGGATTTCTTCTTGGGGTAATTGTCTCACTCCTTGTGGTATGTGTGTATTTGAATCTCTTTCGCTTAGTTTATAAGCATTATTTATATTTGTTATTGATGTTTTGTTTAACTTAATAATATGTTTAAAACTTAGCAGTATTACTGGTTCATGTTTTTGAAAGAGTTTACAATATCTGATGGTAATGGCAGTGTTTATGTAACGGCTTTTATACCGTTTCATTATGAAAGATAATTAAAATTATCTGTTTTCTCAGCCAGCTGCAGCATCCACGGTTTGTTCATCTTTCCATACAGTAACTTGTACTAGGAATCATGTAACGTAATGCTACAAAACTCAAACTGTACTTACCATTATTAGCTGAGAACTGTAATTCAGGCTTTATCAGTTAGTGTAATAAATGGTAATTAGTGTCACTCAGCAAATCTACATAAAACTTTACATGATTTTTTCTTTTATTACTAACCTATGTATGTGGGAATCAGTGGATAAAAATATTTTTATTTTTCACAATAAACATTTTTGTAACACATTTTTTCATGTAAAATAAACTTGTACATTTTACCTAGCTTGCCACATTTAATGTAAGTACATGTAGTATATTTGGGATTATAATAAGTTTTCTCCAGTGCATAATGGATTCATAAGACTGACTTTACAAACATTCAGTTTATTGTTAATACTGTTCCATGTTACTAGGTGTTATCATAAAAACAGTATAAACTTGAGTGTAGTAAAACATTCTAAAGATGTACTTACTTCACTGAAGGCATATCAAAATCTTTATGATGAATAATATTCCAAGCTTCTTTTATATGCAAAAAACGGCTCTTCTATTTGAAGTGTTTTCTGAGCCCAAAAGAGCCGTTTTTTGCATATAAAATTCTCAACAAGTGGGTTTCTCGACATCACTGATTCCAAGCTTCTGTTCACATTAGTTGATATGGCTCAAAAGTGCCATTTTAACTGATCTTGTAATAGGTTTCCTTACATAATGCAATTTATTTTACTTTACAAAGGTGCTGTATATATATTTTCAGGACATCATGATAACCATTCATAGTTTACTAGCAGTATCATCTAGATGCTTTCAAATGTGTTAGAACAAAAGCTCTCAAACTTTAGTAATCACAAGACTCCTTTTAATTTTGAATCTTTTTGCAAACCTTCAAACCTAATGAGGTTTTTTATTTCGATAAAAAAAATCCATGTGCATGAAAAGTTGTATTGCTAAATTAAATGTTTTAATTCATATAAATCTAATTTTATGAAAACTTTTATATCCAATAAATCATATTTTTGTTAAGTTTTCAAACACGTCTTGTGGACTACCTTGAGTTTTTTCATGGACACAATTGTACTTTTGATTACATTTTGAAAACCTTTGTCACCAGTATTAAATACTTTACACCTCAAAAATCTTATGGTGTTCCTAGTAATGTAAACAGTCTTTACTACAGTTGTTGATTAGTTCATATTCTATCGAACCCATACTAATCCAGACAAATCTAATATTCTAGTAATTTTTAATACTGTATTTTTATCAGTTGCATTATTATTAGAAGAGAAGTAAGTCAGTAATGTTTACTAATTTGTCTCTAGGTGTTCTTCATCGCAGATTTGAAGAAGCCTGCTGCAACACTTGATGATAGCAGGACCTGCTTAACCCCAGATGCATCAATCACTTATGGAGTTAATCTGCAGCTAGAGGGTCAGACTAATTAGTCCACATTTGAACCAAAATGTTAATTTTAAGTAAGTAGTGCAAATGTTGGTTTGGAAAAGAGTAGTACTTATTCTTGGTCATAAAGTCACTGAACATTTTATTTTAATATTGAATCTGAAAGAAGAGACACGAGTATGTCTAGTTTAAAAAAAAAGAAGACACAATTGGTAAGCTGTCATTTGTATCAATCTTACATTTTTTGAACCAGTCAGAAATCTCTTTTTGAAGAGATCATAGTTGGGACCTACATTTGTTCTTGGATATAGTGGTGTTGCAGCCAAAGTGCACTTTATGGGTCGTATCCAGAATAAAGCGATATAGTTTACGTAAGTAACACAAAACATGATTTTACTTTTAAAAAGAAAGAAAAAAGTACTTAGTTTTAAATATTAAATAATTTATATACTTATTTATTTGTACTTCATATAATAGTGTTTGACTTTATGACTTGATGGCCATAAACATTTACATAAGGCCAGACTTCTTTTAATTGATTTACAAGAAATACCTTGAAAGCTTTGCAGTAGCAGGAAGCAGTAAAAAGAAAAAGTTTGGAGAATGATAGTTGATAACAAATGAAAAAGAGAATAATAGAATGTTGTTTCACCCACACAGAAGATATAATATTCACACAACTTTTATTTTCAGTGACCAACACGTTAATTTCAGTAATTACCAGAATGTATTCACTACAAAGTTTATTCCCTTTTCGTAATTTTCAATGCTTATCTTGTCATCACTTCCTTACCAAAATTGGATCACTTAGTGAATCCTGAACAAATAATTCCAGATTGCTCCTTCTGGTCTATAGTTTTGCATTCATGTATATGTCAAAGACAGCATTTATTGTTATAATTTGTGTAACTGATGTCCTTTTGTTTTGTACATGTTTTGAAAATTTTATATTTTAATTCCTTCAATACAAAAAGTGGCTGTCAAACTTTGTTTCAATTTTCTCCATTTGATGTTTGCATCATTGCTCTACAGTATATCTGAGAAAACATGTAAAAACATAAATTTAAAAAGTGACATTCGGGATTTTCCTCAAACACAAATTGAAGGTTGTGACTGTGCTAAGTAAACTTGATAAAATCGTTTTGGTAAATTTCTGATAAGTCAGATATGGATCCCTTATTCATGGACTGAAAAATTTTAATGAAAATTTTTTGAAAAAACATAGTTTGTGCACTTGTAAAGCAATTTATAAAAGAAAGTGTGGCCTATTGTGTGTGTTTTTTTTTCAAAACTGATAAAATCCTCATGGTTTGGTAGTAGGTTTTTGAATGAATTACAATTTAATTGAAAATAGCTTAGTCAGTTGCTGTTAACTTTTTGAATGAATATAGAATATAGATTGAGGTGTCTAATTAGTTAGTGTTTTACATAAAAATTCTTTATAGTGCAATTATGGGTAGGTTTAGACAAAATTGTAACAAAAATAATGAAGTAATATTGAAAACAAATTACTAAATATTATATTCTTAACATCAACTTTTGTAGTTAAAGAATTCGATTATCATCAAAATTAGCTGATCATTGAATGAAACAGTTTTTCGTGAGCACTTCATATTTTTCTTATTTATCATTTGTTTATCAATAAGGCAGTAATAGACTTATAACCCTGCACCATTAATGTCTGGGGTTTGATTCGCTGCAGATACCAGAGTGTTTTTGATCTAAAACAAACATTTTCTATTATTTCTCTTTGTATCATATTTTCCTCTAACTGTAGAAGGAAAATAGCGTCTAAGTATGCTTCAATGAAAATTGTTTCAAGGAGTTCAGTATTTAAATGATTTTGCTCTCAAAAGAAGAATTGCATTCAGTCTAACAACTGTTACATTGTTTTAATATTTGTCTCTACATTCCAGTATTCAGTGATTTTTACCTCTTACTTTAAACATTTTGCATAGGGTAAACTGAAGACATCTATTTAGTATTCTTTTGCTGCTAAACTTTTTGGTTATATCCCTACATTTCATTTGCTCTGTTGTTCAGTATTTATTTTGTTTGTTTTGGCAAATTCAGTATGATTTGACTAAAGTCAAAGTGGAGAAAAAAAAAGTCTTGCATGATTTGCAAGTATTAAAGACAAATGTTGCAAACCTTGAAATAGATGTTTCTGTCATAACCTGAAATGTGGTTAAATAAAAAGTAGATGTAGAAATGTTACAAATTACAATACACTGTGCATGACTGTTTTGTAAATTTTTACAGAAGCAATTTGGAATTATTTTTTAGATCAGAGTTGATTTTTTTATTATTTAATACAGATATATTAGACAATCTAATGACCCTTAGTGTATCAGGTTTAAATACAGTCTGGTTTGACTGACTGGGATTTTGTTCATTCAATTATTCCCTGTAGATGTTTAGCCGAAAAGAGGGGAATGTTCAGAAGTCAGCAGATCCTTCTTTGCCCTGTTCATGATTAGAAGGGTTTAATATAATGCCTCAAAAACAAAACACAAACCATCTTGAGCAACATTATAGAGTTTTCAGCATTAACTCATCTTGTTTTACTACTGTATGGTCCTACCATTATGATCAGAAAAGGCACAAGTGGAGAAAGCGAGATCAAGCATGATGTATGAAAGGGAAGCACATGCTACATGAAACACTGTTTATCCGTATAATTTACAAAGGTACATATAACTTGCTATACGTGACATCACAGAACAAATTTTTTCTCGCTATATTACAGAATTATAACAATTTAAAATTACAAATTTAGAATTACTGAAAAATTTGAAGATAAAAGTTAAAAAGGGAAAAAAAAGTGTACTACAGAACAAATTTCTGAATACATATAATGGTGCATTTACTACATAATACACTTTATTTAAGATGTGATAATACCAGATGTACTTCATCAGAACAGAAACGTGTTACGAATTATGTTACTGTATGTGTAACATTTGAAATTTATGAAAACACAATACTAAGTTATCATTCACTACATAATGCTATTTATACTCAAAAATGCAAATATTAGATTGTAATATATGGAACGAAAAGCATAATTACAATGCTTAAAATCCTGTGTGATTATCAGATAGTTATAGCTTGACAAACACTTCTGTATAGGAAGCTACAGTGAATGTGCAAAAAAGAACCTTATAGCCTTGTGTTGAAGTTTAGCACGGATAGATGACTTTTTTTAATTGGTACTTCCATATATATTCTTTCCTTACTCGTAGTCACAACTGTACTGTAGAATAGATTGAGTATTAAGACACCTGGATACTCTTTATCAATGAACAGAAGTTTGTTGAGTAAACTTCATATATAGTTGCACCAGAATAAGAAACATAAGAATTAATTACTACTGTAATAAAATGTGACAGCAAATTTCTTATGGTGATGAGCAAATGCCTGCTGTTTCATTATTTATTCAGTAATCGAACTTTGATGTTTTCAGCTTCTTCAAGGTTCTCATTTTATCACATCTATTTTCACACATCACTTTTTTAGTGTTTTAAAAATATTTAAATATACAACTTTTTCTGTTGTTTACCCTTGAGTAATGTCAGATCACTTTAGACTCATGGCAGCAGTGACCCTTAAAACTGGGCAAACTTACATTGACTAGCTGTTCAGGTGTAAGAAGTTAGTGTATTTGAGGTGAAATGGTCTCAAAACATGTTCTCAGTAGAAGTAGGATGTAAAATGTGTTTACATTTGGTTCTGTTTATCCTAATAAATTGCTAAGGTTATTGAACTTGGTTTTAAAACAAGTATTCTTGTTTACAGTTTCTAATTATTTATCCAGTACTTTTAAACACTTTTGTATTAAATAACATCTGTGGAACAGACAAATATACAAATGTAGATTGTATAACATTCTTGAATATGTGTTATTATTATGATCTTTATATATATGGCATTTAATAATATGGGCCATTGATGGTCTGTTGAGGTGTAGATTACTGGTCCAAAGTTAACATCTTTCTATGGTAAAAAAACAAAATTCCACAACTTATGACTGTGGGTGTGTTATAAGAGTGACAATCAAATTTTACTGTTCAATTAGAATAGCCCAGTAGGGGCTGTTGATTATCTATCTTCCCTCCAGTGTATTGTTCATAATTGGAGATGACTGTGCTAGATACTCCTTGTGTAGGTTTGTGCAAATATCTCAAACAGTAAATTTCCTAATATCTTGCTAAGTTCCAAGTAAATTAATTTTACACTAAATATGTCAAGTTGGCATGAAAATTATTTATGGGATATTTTCTCTTAATTTTTTCCCCTAGTTTTCCATTTCTTCACTTATTCACCATGCTTAATACATGTAGGTGCATATTTTTCCTTACACTGTACTACATTATATTTATATGACCTTAAAATTAGTCATTCATGAAATGAGATTGCAAACAAGCTTTAAATATTTTTAGTTTTCCATACTGTATTTCCTGAAGTAAAAAACAACCAGAAACAGTTTATTTAGTTGATGTTTAGTTTGCACCTTCTTCAAAGTGAATTACAAGTGTCGAGTGAAGTACATTTGAACTCAAGTTTCTCTTAATTCATTGATACAAGTTCATATTAGCCTGAATCGTTTTGATTTGGAAAGTAAATAACTTTATAAAAACATCATTTACATAGAAGAATTTGCAGTATGTAAAACATCTGCTTAAATAAGTTAGGTTAAGTTTAAATATGAACAGAAACTGATAATTGGTATATACAAAGTACGTTCCACCAGTTGCTGTAATGATGGCTGTTGGTGCTACTTATATATAAACTATTAAATGTTACCACCATTACTGGTTAATTATTACATTCAGTAATTTTATCAGTGTTATTGGATATTTTAATATGTAATATTTATTGCAGTGATGTTCTTCAGTTTTTTATTTGTTGCTAGCTTATATCAAAATAGTTGCATCTTAAGAAAGTCTCGCAAACATTAGTAGCCACTGCTACAGAGGTGCAACTGTGTAGCGTCCAGAAGGCTATTTTGAATATCCACATGGACTTTTTAATGACTGTGTATGTCCATGGAATTGCAAAATTATAGATTACTTGAATTACTTTTGAGTTCTAAGCTATTGCAAGACCTTATTAAAAGTTATATTATTTTAATGTATTTGTGTTGAAAAATATTTATTCTATTAAGTAAAATCTTTGAAGCAGGTGTGATAATGTTATAACAGTTATGAGCATTTAAGAGATATGACTTGTGTACTGTAACAATACAAACAAAAGGTAGGGTATTTGGGATTGTAAATGTTTTAATATTATTTAAATTAGTACTCTGTTGGTATGTTAGATCTCAGTTGAATGACTTTGTGAATATATGATACTCATCTCATGTAAAATTATTAATTAATTAAAAAATTGTTTAATGTGGTGATTCGTTTTTTTCATAAGTGTTTGTTGGTTTGTTTTTGAATTTCATGCAAAGCTACACCACGGCTGTCTGTGCTAGTTGTTCCTAATTTAGCAGTGAAGGACTAGAGGGAAGGCTGCTACTTATCACCAACCACAGGTGACTCTTGGGCTACTATTTTACAAACAAATAGTGGGATTGATGGTCACATTATAATGCCCTCATGGCTGAAAGGGTGAGCGTGTTTGACACGATGGGGATTCGAACCCACGACCCTCAGATTACAAGTCAAACACCTTAGCCCACCTGGCCATAATTCAAGTGAAAAAAACAACTTGAACATTTGAAACTTGTATTTAAAAACTGCTGTAATCATCTGGTGCTAAGTATGACTTTTGAATAATTTTCTGTTGGTGTTTATCCTATATTATTAAAATGTTATTACAATTGGGTAAAATCAGATTATAATTTTAAGATTTAACGTACAATTTTGCATCTTTGCAATTTGTGGGTAAAATGTTTCACCACAAACACATTTGCATATGAAGTAATTTTATTATATCTGAAAAAAATATACTGGTAAATTTGGAAACAAATGTTTGTTTGTATAAAAATATATTACCAGCATAAGTTGCATGTTAGGCTGAAAATATAAGAACCTTATGTGAAGGAAAACAAACACGGATTAAATTACTTTTTAAAATGTAAATAAACAGTAGTAAGCATAAGAAATAGAAAGCAGACTTGCTTCATTGATTAACTTGTTTAGATATATTTTTACCTTTTACTATTAGTAGTAGTAGTAAAACTTGTTCTCCTTTTAACCATTCAATATGCATTAATATAGAGAATTGAATAACAAAATATTCATATGCTTAGATCATAACCATGTAGAGTGAGAATATCTACTGTACTCAGTAGTAGTGGAGAAAACAAAGGAATGTGGATAACTTGAGAAACCAGGATCATTCAGAGAGGTGCAACAAACTGTATCTAAGTCTTGGTAGGCTAAATATATCATCCTGTAATAGGTGAAGTTAAGAAACAAAGGCATTGGCAAAAGCTATTCATATGTCCCAGGCTGTAGTTCTTGACCTAATAAAGAAAAATCTTCATCTGGAAACAAGTTAAGAATTCATCAAGGCTTCTAGTTGCATCTACTCTTCAATAGTCACTTATCTTGAGCAACTAGAAAATTAAATGTAGTCTAAGAACAGTGAAATACAAGAGATAATCTGTTGTGTACTACAGATGCAATCTAGTGCATTGTCACCATCTGCTTTGGCAATAAAACCAAAACATAAGAGTTTTCTGCAGGGGAAGTAGGCTGTAACTAGCTGTAATTGTCTCTGAATGGTAACAGAGCCTGTAGTGGTACAAACAAGCTAATTAGGAAATGTTACAGCCTTAGCAGTACATCCCAGAAGAAATGTATAATTTTATGCATCTTAAGGGTCTACTGCAGAATTGTGTTAATTTGAAATAAAGAGACATAAACTCAGTGAATTGCTTAGGAAGTTTAAGATACTTTAGGGGAACTGAAATTCTATATTTCTTAAATGAGCATGTTTGGAGTTTTCTTACCAATAAAACGTGTGAACTGTCATTTTTACGCAAGTCATGGATATGATGATCTAAAATGTACATTATCATTACTGGTTAATTAATCCATTATATATAGCTGTCTTACATAATTTTGTCTTAATTGTTACTTTGAAGTGAATTATAGAATTTAAAGGTTTCAAGCATGAATAGGCCTCAAAGAATACATTTATTTCACTCGTGTATATAAATTGAATTAATGGAAACTGTATAATCACAGTGAGCAAGTTGGCTATGTCTGTAAGTGAAGTGATGTTAGTAGAATGTTGAACTATTTGCAAAGGAGACACGAGATGATGCAGGACATCATCCAAAACTACTCTTTGTGAATTTTTGCTAACCAAATCATAGAGAATCTGTTTTAAGACTGAACCAGGAATTTGTAACCACAACTAAATTCTTTATCAAAGTACACATGTTTAGGAAGAGACCCTGCAAGACTCGCATTTCCAGTAGTTAATTACACTTGCAGGAAAGTGCAAAACATTTCATCTGAAAAGATGCTAAGAAAATACATAGGGGACCAACAAGTTTAGCAGCATTCTTTCTTGCAAATCAGTTGGTCTTCATTCAACAACTTTATAGCAGGCACTTACTCATTCAGAAACATAAGCTTATGACCAAAATGATTATTTTACTTTGGTCTGACAAATTATCAAATACCCTATGTGCATACAAATAAATTAAAGGTAATGTAACTTATAACAGTGATTTTGCCTTTAATGCATTGTACTTGGTATATAACACAAGTTATCCTTGAACTGTTTATTGCTTTAGTCATTTATCTAACAATTTAACTACTAGTAAGAATTTATTAAGATAATTTAATCTAGTACACTGGTTAATTTATTTTCATGTTATAATGTACAAAACAGCACCTTAAATTAACTATAAACAAATATAGTGCAAAGAACACTTGTACAATGAACTGGCCTTTATTGTTTCATCAATACAAGAGGAAAAAGAAATTTGCACACATCCACTTCTATGATAAACTTTTACAAATACCCTATTTTTATGTACATTGTCTAGATTGGAGAACCTACATGCAGTTTTCTTTGATCAAGTAAGGGTATTAAATAAGATGTTTAATAAATAAATTTAAATATGGCATTTTGGTAAACATTGGTATTTCATATGGCAAAGAGCTGAGCAGTACAAGACAGATCAAATACTTAAAACTGTGAATTCCTGAAAGGAAGTGAAATACAGATGTGATAAAACAGGTTTTATAAGGTACCTATTGCACACAAGTCCAAAATTAACAAATGCAATCAAATTTGACTTGAAACTTTTGCATAGTGAACAATTAGTCCTGACCTCATTTGCTAACAGTATGATGACAACAATTATTTCCTGTTGGTTTAGAAAGCTTTGTCTGATGTGGACACAGATATGGAAGACTTCACAACATTTAAAGTGTTGACAGATTTTATGGGTGTTATTGGTCTATGTACACTTCCTGTAGAAAACTTTCTGTACAAGTTATATAACCTAACATAAAGAAGTATATGAACATTCAAACTAATATACTTGTTTTAAATATTTTACAATCTGAAAATACAAAGCTTGTGTACGTATCAAGTTTCCATTCTGCTTCAGAACTGGTTTTGTTCAGTATACAGCAAACTTACCAACATGTTAGCAATCAATGAACAATTTGGGGCATTAACAACTAATTAATTACATAAAAGTACCAGCTGTTGTACTTGTGGGCCTTATTACTGATCTCTGTCTGTTACTGTTAATCTAAACATACAATAATCTGCTGAACACATCTCAACTTATCACTTATTGAAATAGCCCATAAACTAAACATGAATTATTGTTAAGTTTCCTAGATTTGCCAAGAGAATCTTTTCTTTCTAATGGTTTTTCTTACCTCTTGGTAATAAAGGATAGTGTTGTTTTCCTAACTGGTTTTCCCCCCCGAAAAAAGTCACTCATTGTTGAGAAAACAGTTTGCCATGTGTGGCTACAGCTTCACTCACTCGTTCAAATAATTTATGAGATAGTTTAGAAGAAGAGAACACAAAAAATGGTTAATGCATAATTGAGGATAGAAGTATGATAAAAAAAGTGGATGTCCCATGGGTTTTAAAATGTGACAAGAATAATAATTGAGAAATAAGTTGTTTAATCTAAAAGGTCAACTCATTTTTGTTATTACTTACATTTTTATGGAGTGGAAGCAATATCCACTGATGTATTAGAGACATGTTGGAAAACCCCAGAAATATCTACCTGTAAATTTTTTTTTATTACTATTATTATTATTACTGCAACTACACTTGGCTGGCTATTGTTAAACAAAGTTAAAAACAAGCTATCTGTGCTAAGCTCACCATGGGATTCAAAACCTAGTTTTTAGCATTATAAGCCTTTGGACAACTACACTTAGTAATAAATTATTATCAGTATTAACTTTTTTTAAATTATTAATGGCTCAAATTGGCAACCAATAAATTACTGTTTGTCTTGATTCATTATTTGTTTTAGTCCATAAATGGTATTTTAAATATCAACATTTATTAGAAAGTGAGATGTTTCCCTTTACTCAAACCAGTAGCTAAGAGTTTAATTATTTATTTTTAAATGAAATATTGTTGACTTAGAATTAACTTGACTAAACGATAGGTCAAACATACATTTCTAGCTATTTGAATTTATCCTGAACTAAGTTGATAAATAGTGAGTTAACAGTAAGTTCCCAGCTACTAAACTTTTCTTGACTTATGGTAATAACCAGTGAGCTGAACACACAGTTATCAGTTGTTGACTTGAGTCAGTAACCAGGAAGTTAACTTAATTTATCCTTAAAGACTCAAGATAAAACACAGGGTTACCAGAAGCCAAGCTTCATCTGAAATAATCAGTCACTTGATTCAACAACCAATAATTTAATGGAAGAATGTTATTAGAATTTCTGTTATTACCCCAATCCTACACCATCTGTAACTTGGAGACCCATGCAATACATTACCGCTGATGAAATAGCAACAAAGTTTTATAGAGCTCTTGTTCCTTATTTATTATGAGAAAAATGCCTACGAGTCTCATGTTCACTGGTAAAACAGATTAAAATTAAAAATGGACAAGTGATATAACTTTACAGACTTGATATAGGAATGGAATAATCATTTATAGGTACTCTTTGAAAAGTATACTTGGAAAAGTGCATAATGTGAAAGAGTGGCCATTTTGATACCTAACTGAATGGAATGTTTTAAGAATTAGCATCCATAAGTGTTACAGGAACTTTATTCCAGGTCCTGAGATAACTGTTAGTGTTTTCTCAACAGTGATTTGAACATGCAGTAGGAACAAGTTATTAAGTTACAAAAAGAACTCTTCTTTTTATTAAGTCTGATATGAGATATGTTCATTGACAGGACTATTAAATCAGGCTGATATTTATATTTTGTTCACGAGTAATGACCACACAAATTTGTATACCACTATTTTTAATTTAAACACATGATGTATAAGTGAAAATCTTGTTTCTTCTCTTTACAAAAATCTAGTAAATATCAATTCATTGTATAATCACTACACCCAAATATTCTACAAAAAATAACTTCATGAACTTTCTGAATTGTTGTTGTGCTCTTTAAATTGTTTTTTAATAAAATATCTTCAATAATCAATTCACTGGAACAAATATATGATGTATTTTCCAAGGAAAATATCCATAACCAGTTATGTCCAACTTTACACACATTGTAGATATTTATCAACTTTGGACTTTATAGCTCATTAAAGCAAATACAGTCAATCCACTATGATGATATAAACCACTTCAAAACATGACAAACATAATACTACAGGTGAAATTCAAAGATGTGAACAGTAACATGATTCAACAGCAAAAACTATATAATCTGACAAAGTAGTTCAAACTTAGTATCAAATACAATAAACTTAGTAGACATCTAACACAAATTATATAACAGAAGTTTTCCAAACAAATGAATAAAAAGCTGTTTTTACAATTAGCCATAGAACAGAAAAAAATGCAATACAAGTTTATATACTGTACATTTTCTAATGGCTAGCAAGTTAGAAAACTAATGATACTTATAATGTGGGCACAGTGTTTCTCGGCACAGCTAAAGTGGCACTCGGTGAGGTAGGACCACAAGGAACACAAGCTTCTTGCAATCTAAACCCAAGTTTGGACGAGAGGTTGTACATATAAAAAGTTTTGCTTAACCATAAACATCTATATTGTGGCCATGAAAAAGTCTGTCTTTCAGCTTAGTTATTTTGTACATTTGAAAAGTAACTTCACTGCTCTTGGCAATATATATAACAATACCATAAAATACATTTTGAAAGCCAAGTACAAACTGAAGTAACTACTAGAGCACTGACACAACCAATGAATTTCTATGGCATTAAAAAATTAGGGCAAGCAAACTTAATAGCAAAATTACAGTTTTTCTTGACTGCCCTCAATAAACTCATATGGTAACTTTATTACAATTAGTACCATCACAGTTTCTCTTTCCTTGGTCCAATAATACACCCCCAACATCTGAATATTGCATACGTTTTGCCTCAGATGGCTAACTAATTACAGCTGACATTAACCAAACCGTTCTTTGACTAGAAACATCAACTTTTTCTTCCCCTTATAAGCAGTTTTCATATTGTCTATCAGCTGGGCAAACTGCAAGTGTCCTTCAGGGGCAAGCAAAAAGTTCTCTCTGGCCTTACTAAGGAACTCGATGAAATCACTGTAATGTCTGGGGCTAATATGTGTTAGTCGAGAGTGAGTGGTGTTAACATATGCTGATACAGTGGCCTCCAATAACTGCCTAAGTGGGGGTTTATCCAAGGACAGAGGCTTAATACATCGTCGTTTGGCATCCAAGGTTGCTATGCCTGGAGGAGCCATCGAACATCTTCGTAAAATATCTGACAACACTGTTGCACAATGAACATTTTTTACAAGAAGGGGCACTAAGTTGGTAAGCTCAGACTTACCTAAGGAATGAGTGAGAGCACATGCCCAATGAATGTCATTAATTGCTGGGTGGTTGTCTTGGTTATAAGCCAAGTGAACACCTTTCATGGCAAGGATGGCCAGTTTGTAAGCTCTGTGTGGATAGCCACGATGTTCAATATATCTGGCTACTGTAAAGAGCTGTGATGATGTCATAACATTAGTTGTTGCAGCTTCCACAACAATTTGATATGCTGCTTCAAAGGCAAATGGATCATTTTCACAGAGTGTAAGAGCATTTAAAGCACAATTTGGGGGGTCTTTAGTTGCACATTGAATAGCTAGTGTTCTTGCACAACTAGATAACTCTTCCTGTTGCGTGAAGTCAAGGTTCAATCTCATAACAGTGGCATGAGACATAACTGTTGAAGCTACAGGTCCTAAAAAAAAAAAAGAGAGAGAGAGAAAGAGAAGTTTCAGACGTGTTGGCATACGACATACAAGAAAAACTGCTTAAGTTCTCAATCTGACTTAGACAGAAAATAGTTTTTGGATCCTAAATACCAGTCAACTTTATACATAAAACATAAGGTTCACATTAAGAAAGTACTATGGTAAGCCCAGTATTCTCACACATTAGCCATGCATCCTTTTGTATTTTAATACATCTCTTACTAGAAAAAAAAAAATTCACACAAATATCAACTGATTTCTGTTTATGTCCACCATGTTTAAGTTGAAGTTCTTGACCATAAATGCTGATGAAGCCTTCATTCTGGAGAAAAGTTATGAAAGACCTAACCTTTCTATGTGAAGTCTCTAACACTGAGCAAAGTATTAAACATGGCATAAATGCAAACGCACAATCATAAAATAATGTTTTAATGTCAAATAAAATCTTTTGTAATTTATTGGAGCTTGATGAACTGTATTAAGAGATTTAACAAGTACTGTTCTCACCTATCTTTACAACCCACCTGTAGCTTCTATTGGAGTGAACAACTGATACCAGTTCTGAATAATTGATATCAATGCTTCAAGACCAACTTCAGTTGCACATGTAACAAGCCAACGGACCATTTCTCTTCTCCGCCAGTTCAGTGAGGAAAGGGTCATCCTCATTACCTGTCAATAAATAAATAAAAATGTGTAATTTTAATCATTTCTCTTTTAAGACTTTTTCTATTTATTGTACATGAGGAAAAGAAAAAAAAATGGGAGGGACAAACCCAAAAGCAATGTATTCAGATGTTTATACAGAACTACAGATAGTATGGTTATCAAACAATATAAAATTTAGATATCGTGGAAGAATGTCATAGAAGGAAATATAAGCACTATAAAAGAAATGTTCACATACTACATTAACCTTTTTTTATTGTATGTGAAATTGATGATTAATAAATTATATGCATAATTTCAATCGAAAACTACTTGTGAATGAGTCTGAACAATACCTGAAGTCCTAGTTCAAAAGCTGCATTTAACAGAGTTGAATGTCTTGGACCACCATCAGGGGGCACTGCTATTCTAAATGCATCCTGAGCTAATTTGAAAAGCTGAGAAGAACTGTGAATATTTCTCTGAGCCGACTTGAGAACTGTGCGGAGGCGTATCACATCACCTGTGTCAATCAAAACCACATTACCTACGCATTCTTACTACTCAGACAATTGTTACTTAAAACAATTAATAAAGAAAAAGTGTAGATATCTAACATACTCTAATGCCTCATAACATTATGCAAATCAGTTCTCTTCACCACCATTGCTAGTCTTACCAATTTGTTACTATCTGGAATAAAACTTTCATATGCTGCACTGCAGCAAACGTTACATCTAAGTAATACTTAAATGTCAGAAAAGAATGTTCTGAACTGAGCTCAAATTTTATAATCAAATTCTATTTTATAAAGATTTAATATCTAATACTTGTACTTAGATAAATTGCAGACTTAGAAAGCCAAAGTTGATTCCAAGAATTTAATATTAATTATTTTGAATTAATAAATAATAATAAACAATCATTATATATATATCCTTCTCAGTGTTGTAACACTGCTCAGCAATGGACCAACAAATTTGAACATTCAGTTGCTGTCATTTTTTGAAACTTTATTACTGAATTGAATACTGCCAATCAGAATTTTATTCAAATACAACAAAAAAAAGGATTATTCTTAATACATCACCCTTAGCTGCAGAAAGCATGGTTGATGCCAAAGCACACTGTTGGGCCTCAATGTGCCCCAAAGTAAACCAGCGAGGATAGCGAGCAAGAACAGCTGCATTTAACCCAGTTCCTGATCCTGGTTCATCCTCCTCTTCTTGTTCTTCCAAAATAGGAAGTCTAGAATAGCATAATCACATAATTTTCAATTGTTGCTTCTGAAATTGAATACAGTTGTCAGATACACAAAGGTAAGGTACATGGTATTAAACTTAAGCTCTATATTAAATATATATATATATATATATATATATATACTTTTGGTGTTTTATTGAGCACAGTTATTTTGAAAAACAAAGCACAGGTGTGAAAATAAGCTCTTCCCTGAATGTACCCACAGAAACACATACATATAAAGTCAAAGTATTACCTATAAAAAATTCCAGTTTTTACCTGCATTTTAAATGAACAAAATTTTTAAAGTAAAATCATTTTCTATAAATGAGAAGTCAGGATGGCACCATGTCATGGTACTTAACAGTGTGGATTGTGAATTTATCTAAATACTTCCTTCTACAATTAAGAAACTATAACTTAGGTGACATAAAAATGTGCAATATAAACTACATTTTGGTGTGAATTTATAAATATACATTGATAATCAAGTAGTTTATTAAATACTGAATGTACCTCTGTAGGAAGATTGTAGCATGCTCACACTGATGCTCCTGTGTTTACAGAGTTCATCAGAGCCACGTTGTGCATACAAAAATCACTACATGTCACAGCTGACCTTCCGTAGCCTAACCTAATCAGAGCTGACTTTCAAAACATCAACTAAGCTGTTTGGTTACTGAAAGGTGTTCTAAAGTCTATCTACTTCGTATTTAATGGAACAAAATTAAGATGAGTCTGTTTCATCTATATTTCAGGATTTGAACAACTGTAAAAGTCTGTATTGCTTTCAAAATAACCTTCATCATTCAGAACAGATCAATGCCACATAATCATGAAGACAACATATGGATATTCTCTTAGCTGTTAATCATGAAGACAACATATGGATATTCTCTTTCAGTGTAAAATACACTGAGGCAACATGAAAGAGGCATGCAAATAATGATGCACTAATATTCTTAAGTTACTTTACTTTTTATATCATTTTATGTGTTTGTTCCTTCAATACTTTAGTGTAAGGTATTATTGTACAAAACTTTTTCACATAGTTCAGACAGTTATATTAAAATGTGCCATTTAGAATATATCTTTCAGGGAAATTTGCTTAAATATTTTTAAGTTTTAAGAATGCACAACATTCATGATACAGCAAAAAACAAAACAAAAAACAACAATGTCTTTAAAATAAATCTGACACCTTCAAAAATGTTTCCTTCACTTTAAGGAGAAGATGCAAATTAAAAGGTGTTTTATAAAACAAAAACAATTATTCAAAGATATGAAACAGCACTAAAAATATTAATAAAGTATGAAACAGCACTAAAAATATTAATAAAGTATGAAACAGCACTAACAATATTAATAAAGTATGAAACAGCACGAACAATATTAATAAAGTATGAAACAGCACGAACAATATTAATAAAGTATGAAACAGCACGAACAATATTAATAAAGTATGAAACAGCACAAACAATATTAATAAAGTATGAAACAGCACTAACAATATTAATAAAGTATGAAACAGCACTAACAATATTAATAAAGTATGAAACAGCACGAACAATATTAATAAAGTATGAAACAGCACTAACAATATTAATAAAGTATGAAACAGCACGAACAATATTAATAAAGTATGAAACAGCACGAACAATATTAATAAAGTATGAAACAGCACGAACAATATTAATAAAGTATGAAACAGCACTAACAATATTAATAAAGTATGAAACAGCACGAACAATATAAAAGTATGAAACAGCACTAACAATATTAATAAAGTATGAAACAGCACGAACAATATTAATAAAGTATGAAACAGCACGAACAATTAATAAAGTATGAAACAGCACTAACAATATTAATAAAGTATGAAACAGCACGAACAATATTAATAAAGTATGAAACAGCACGAACAATATTAATAAAGTATGAAACAGCACGAACAATATTAATAAAGTATGAAACAGCACGAACAATATTAATAAAGTATGAAACAGCACGAACAATATTAATAAAGTATGAAACAGCACGAACAATATTAATAAAGTATGAAACAGCACGAACAATATTAATAAAGTATGAAACAGCACGAACAATATTAATAAAGTATGAAACAGCACGAACAATATTAATAAAGTATGAAACAGCACGAACAATATTAATAAAGTATGAAACAGCACTAACAATAATAAAGTATGAAACAGCACTAACAATATTAATAAAGTATGAAACAGCACGAACAATATTAATAAAGTATGAAACAGCACTAACAATATTAATAAAGTATGAAACAGCACTAACAATATTAATAAAGTATGAAACAGCACAAACAATATTAATAAAGTATGAAACAGCACTAACAATATTAATAAAGTATGAAACAGCACGAACAATATTAATAAAGTATGAAACAGCACGAACAATATTAATAAAGTATGAAACAGCACGAACAATATTAATAAAGTATGAACAGCACAAAATATTAATAAAGTATGAAACAGCACGAACAATATTAATAAAGTATGAAACAGCACACAATATTAATAAAGTATGAAACAGCACGAACAATATTAATAAAGTATGAAACAGCACGAACAATATTAATAAAGTATGAAACAGCACAAACAATATTAATAAAGTATGAAACAGCACGAACAATATTAATAAAGTATGAAACAGCACTAACAATATTAATAAAGTATGAAACAGCACTAACAATATTAATAAAGTATGAAACAGCACGAACAATATTAATAAAGTATGAAACAGCACGAACAATATTAATAAAGTATGAAACAGCGAACAAATATAAAAGTATGAAAAACGAAAAACGAACAATATTAATAAAGTATGAAACAGCACTAACAATATTAATAAAGTATGAAACAGCACGAACAATATTAATAAAGTATGAAACAGCACTAACAATATTAATAAAGTATGAAACAGCACGAACAATATTAATAAAGTATGAAACAGCACGAACAATATTAATAAAGTATGAAACAACACGAACAATATTAATAAAGTATGAAACAGCACAAACAATAATAATAAAGTATGAAACAGCACGAACAATATTAATAAAGTATGAAACAGCACGAACAATATTAATAAAGTATGAAACAGCACGAACAATATTAATAAAGTATGAAACAGCACGAACAATATTAATAAAGTATGAAACAGCACGAACAATATTAATAAAGTATGAAACAGCACGAACAATATTAATAAAGTATGAAACAGCACGAACAATATTAATAAAGTATGAAACAGCACTAACAATAGAATTAAAGTTTAAAACACTAAAAACAGTAATAAAGTTTGAAACAGCACTAAAAATAGTAATAAAGTTTGAAACTGATATTCTAATATCAATACAAAGGTTCTTTTACTTTCATGTAATTATGACATGACTGATATAAGTTTACTTCAAACTGCTTTTACATATTACAAATTAAAAGCAATACAAACCTCATTGCCCTCAGCCCCACACTGTAAGCAAGATCTGGATCGTATGGTAGAAGAGCTGTGAAAAGATACCTTGCAAAGGTGTGCATGGGAACACTTTCCGTGTGGATTCTACAGCCAAGACCACTGAATGGTCCTCCTACAAGATAATGTAAACTATAAAGCATGCTACAAGTACCAACTTATCTCAACCATCACTATAATAACTTATATTAAAATGATAAACTGGCAAAAGAACATGGAAACGAGATAAGTTATTCAAAAACATAGGTCAAGGATGCCTTACAACAAGGCCAAACAATATTTTGATGTTTTGAACATACCATAATTGTTGTTTTTTTTATTAATGATATTTCTGCAACAAATGGTGTGATAAAACAATATACCATGACATTTTTTGTAAAAAAAGTTACTTAACGTCAAAGAAATAAGTTCCAATTATGTGAAGTAGTATTTGGTATTTTTATTTCTCACATTCCACTAAAAACATAAAACTTCATGACTAAAACACCTTAAAGAAGATAATTAGCAACATTTTTGGGTCTTGCAACAAACTGATAAGTAACAGTTAGGTCATGGTTTACACTTGTTTTTATAAAAATAATATTGTGAAAAAGTTTGAGTGCAAATTCATAAAGTATTATTGGTATAATAAAAGTCTTAAATATATGTTTTCAGGTATAAGTCGTAACTGAACTTCACTGGTCATAAAGTTGATTGATTGATTGATTTAGTGTTTTATGGCACAAAGCAGCGCAGACATCCGGTAAAAATGTAAAAATAAATAAAATGTAGTAAAAGACATAAATGGAAATGAAGGTAAAACGAAAAAGTATAAAAACAATGTTGACACTTAGTCTACAACGTTAAGATAGAAGGCAGAGTATAAGAAGTTGTAAGGTATTTACTCTAGCAAAAAGGTAATGATCATAACCCACTAGGAAGACTAACAGGAAAGTTCAAGACCCACCGTCAGTCACCTGAAGTTGGTCTTTCCAGTCCTGGTTCTGGGTTATGTGTCATAGCAGCCAGTATCAAAATGCAAAAGAATAGAAGTTTTAAAAGACACTTAGCAAAATCGTAACATTGAGAAGCCAAATGTCCAGTAAAAAGATAAAAGTCAAGTAAATGGAGTAAAATTTTTAAAAGTAATTGAAGATAAAAGCAAAACAGCAATAAAAACAGAAAATGGTGCAAAAACCAATGTTGACATCCAGTCAACAAAGTTGTAAAGGACTACCTGTAGCAGAATGGTAATGATCATAACCTGACAGGAAGACTAACAGGTAAGTTCAAGACCCACCGTCAGTCACCTGAAGTTGGCCTTTCCAGTCCTGGTTCCGGGTTATGAGTCAATATGGCCAGTACTAAAAAGTAAAGTAGTAAAAGTGTGAAATGATATGCAGCAAAAGTATAATAACAACTCGCCAAGACGACTATCGAGTAGTTCAAATGGATAGTTCAAACAGTAACGTTAGTCACCTTTCCAGTCCTGATGTCAAGTTATTTAATGTTCTGGCCATTTTCCAATATCAAATTGAATGAGAGAGATTAAAACTGTAAAAAAGGAACCACAATTAAAAAGGTGTTATGAATAAATATGCAACACTTAAATGAGATTAAAAGGATTAATGGCCATTAAAAAATTAAAAACGTTATCAAGGTGGACAGAGTCACCATAACCAATAACTCTGTCCAATGTTACAGATAGACCCTGGGAAAAAATATGTTTAAAATATTGCCGTTGTTAAAAATTGTAACGATGGCAAGAAAGTAAAACGTGGCTGATAGTGATTTGAATGTTACACAAACTACACATTAGTGCATCAGTTCCAGATAAAAGAAAATGATGAGTTAAAAAACTGTGACCAATGCGTAGCCTAGTGAGAACAACTTCGTCCTTCCAAACTTTACGGAAGCTAAATGGCCAAAGTCCAATATAGGGTTTGATTTGAAAAAGTTTGTTGTCGTGTTGCTCACTCCAAGTGGACTGCCAGCTGGCACGGAGCCGAGCCTTGAAGACAACACCATAGTCCATGTACGGAATAGGCATAGGGGTGATGGTGGTGAAGCAGACAGATTTAGCTGCCATGTCTGCAAGCTTGTTCCCACGAATACCAACATGGCCTGGTATCCAGAAAAACTGGATTGAAGTAGCTGTTAATAAGAAATGGGCCAGTCGGTTTTGAATACCAGAGAGAATAGGATGTGAGCTAATGAGTAGCGATTACAAGGCAAGTATAAAACTAAGCAAATCAGTATAAATAGTTCAGTTGGAGTACTGCTCAGCTGCAATATGATCCAGGGCAAGAGATATGGCATACAGTTCAGCAGTGAACACAGAAGCTGTAGAGGGGATTCTGCATGCAACTACTGAACCACAGCAAACCATAGCAGAGCCCACTGAATTACCTGATTTGGAACCATCTGTATAAATGGGAACTGAGTGATTGTTTGAAAGATATTCATTGAATAAAAGAAGGTACTTCCAATCTGGAGTATCTGCCTTTTTGAGGTGACTGAAAAAAAGGTCACATTTGAGGTCTGTAATAAGCCATGGTGGGATGGGCTGACCTGTGGAATCTGCAATGTTTTCCAAGGACAGACCCAATTCATCCAATTGTGCCCGGATGCAAAGGCCAAATGGAGCAATGACAGATCATCTGTTCTGAAAAAGTACTGCCCACCGAGGAAGGAAAACACATTCCCAGGTGGGATGCTTTGGTAAGGAACAAAGTTTCGAAGTACATTGTAAAGATAGTTGCAAACAGCAAAGGTGTAGAGAAGGTTCATGAGATTCAATGTATATGCTTTGAACTGGAGAGGTACGGAAAGCCCCAGTGCAGAGTCGAAGTCCTTGGTGATGAATGGGGTCCAGCAGCTTTAAAGCCGAGGGTCTGGCAGAGCCATAGAATATTGATCCATAGTCGAGTTTCAATCGAATAAGAGCACGATATACCTTAAACATTGAACAGCAATCTGCCACCCAACTGGTAGAAGAGAGAACACGGAGGATGTTCAGTGCTCTTGTGCATTTGAACTGAAGCTGCTTTAAGTGTGGTATAAAGGTCCATTTACGATCAAAGATAAGTCCCAAGAACTTGGTCTCCGAGACCACTGGCAGCAAAACTGAGTGGGCGAGAGGAGATTGATTCCAGGAACCAATCAAAATGAGCATTAACCATCCTTTCTAAGGTCTTACAGAGACAGCTCATCAAAGCAATTGGACGGTAGTTTGAAGGAATCTTGGGATCTTTCTCTGGCTTAGAGAAAGGTAAAATAATAGCCTGGTGCCAGGCATCAGGAAAAACATTCTTCTGCCAGATCCGGTTGAAGACAATCAGAAGGACAACAAGAGAAGAAGGAGATAGATGGTGCAGCATGTCATAATGAATATCATCAGGTCCAACAGACGTACTGGCAGATCGATGAAGGGCCATTTTTAGTTCCACCAGGGTAAAGGGACAATTATAGTCAAAGAAATAGTCAGTTTGAAAGGAAAGAGGTGATCACTCTGCCTGAATCTTGATGGCCAGGAAGGTGGAGGAACAAGCAGAAGTGCTAGATACCCAGCAAAAGCTTTCACCTAGAGTGTCAGCGATGCTCTGGACATCAGTCACCTCCTGACCATCAGAGAGTAAGATCGAGAAGGGGACAGAATTTTAGTGCCCATTAACCTTTCGAATCCTGTCCCATATGATCTTGGAACTGGTGGTAGAATATATGCTAGTTGTGAACTTAATCCAAGATTCTTTCTGGCATTGACGTCTTACCCACCTAGCATGTGCACGGGCCCGTTGGAAAGCAACACAGTTTCAAAGTGTGGGATATCTACGAAAAGTATCCCAGGCCCACTTTTGAGACTTCCGTGCTAAGCGGCAAGCAGGATTCCACCAGGGATGAGGATATCTTGGAAAACTTGTCGAGGTTTTAGGAATACACTGAGCAGCTGCATGTCTAATACAGTCAGTTACTGCTGCTACACAGTCGTCTATTGATGGCTGATATACGATGGCAGGATCAAGTTCTGCGAGAGCAGTGAAAGTGGACCAGTCTGCCTGATCCAGCTTCCACTGAGGCACGCGGGTAGGGTGGCATCGACCACGGCCAGTCTCTCTCAAAAGGATCGGAAAATGATCACTGCCTAGTGGATTACTGTTAACCCTCCATGAAAAATGGGAGAATAATGAAGGGGAGCAAACTGAGAGATCAATGGCGGTAAAGGAATGACTTGGTGCATGAAAGTAAGTGGAAGAACCAGTATTGAAAAGAGAAAGATTGTAATCAGAGAGCATCCGCTCTACAGATCGACCCCTCTCACCAATAATAGCACTTCCCCAGAGGGGATGATGTCTATTAAAATCCCCCAGGATTAGAAATGGAGATAGCAACTGTTCAACGAGAGCATCAAGGTCTGATTGATCATATGTCTCTCCAGGGGACAGGTACAGAGAACAAACAGTGATGGTACGAACCAAGAAAACACAGATGGCTTCAGCCTCCAAGGGTGTGTTGAGTGACAAAGACAGGGTGGACACATGTTGATCAACCAACAGTGCCACCCCTCCATGTACTCGACCATCACACAACTTGTCATTTCTGTACAGAGAAAACTGCCGAATGGAGACTGTATCAGCAGATTTTAGAAATGTTTCTTGTAGAGAAAGACAAACAGGATGGTAGGAAGCAATCATCATTTTGATATCATCCAGATTAGAACATAAACCTCGACAGTTCCATTGTATCAAGGTGGCCATTTTTAAGAACGGGTAGGTGAAGTGGCTGGAGAACCCTTCAGTTTACAACCACGTCTTTTTTCTTTACTGTCTTTAGTCAGAGGAGGTCTATCAGCCTCCATGGATCCTGCTCTGGGTCAAGTGGGCAGGTTTTTGTTATTGGAAAGGGAATCCAGTGACTGAGGACGCGAACGAATAATTGTTTTGTCTCTTGTGGTGGAAGAAAACGATATATCAGAAGAAATACCTGTATTTGAAACTGAAGGACGTGGATCTTGAGGTTTGTTGGAAGGTATGGGAGGAACAGAGATGGGTGTGGAAGTCGATTCATCAACCTTTTTAACCAAGGAGGTCAAAAGACTTTTCATTTGTTTTGAAAACGATTCTCTTGGAGGCACAGAGAGATCTGTTTGCACTCCCACTGTAGTTGTGGAATGAAGTGCAGCAGCATATGTCCGAGATGGAATTGTGGACAGCAATTTCCGAGCCTCAGGATAATTAATGTTATGTATCATTTTCAAATGCTGCACCTCTTTTTCCTCCAACCATTTTGGGCAAGTATGAAAGTAAGAGGGGTGAGGACCATTGCAGTTTATCCAATGCGGGTTCATGTCACAGTCATAGGCATCGTGGTCCTTGCCTCCACAATGAGCACAAGTCAGGGAACCACGACAAGATGTCTTTGAGTGGCTGAATCTCTAACATTGGAAACATCAAAGAGGGTTTGGAATGTATGGCTGAACCCTGCAAATGAGATAACCTGTCTTGATGGTGGCAGGTGCACGTGGTGAAGTAAATGTTAAAACGAGGGTATTTGTTGGCAGTGTAACTCCATCTTTGTGGGTGTAGATGCACCTCACTGCAGAAACTCCTTGAGTGGAGAGACCAGCAAGAATCTCTGACTCGGGAACATTCTTCAAATCCCTTTCAACAATAACTCCTCATGAAAAATTCAAGGTAGCATGAGGTGTAACCTCAATAGGTACATCCCCAATTGCCTTTGAATTCAAGAGGAATTCACTGTGCTGGGATGTGGATGTTTCAAACAATATGTCACCAGATCGAAGCTTCTTTACTGACTTTGGAGAGCCAGCAAGTCCCTCTAGTCCCTTCTGAATAAAAAAAGGGGACATTTGCATTTGCCCTAAAGGTTTTTCCAAAAGAGAATGTAATATAAGAAAATGAAATACGTGTGTTACTGATTTTGAAGATTGCTGTTCAGAGTATTCAAGACGTGGTCGCTTACCCATTGACTGTTTTTTTACAATTTTATTTAAATTTTTTGGAGGATCCATAGGAAAAAGGATTTCGTGAGCACTATACCCAAACACCAGCATCAGGCACAATGTCCACAACACCCGTCGAGAACTTCCAAAACACTGGTACTTGGTTGACTCTCGCTCAAGTGGACCAGCCGTCTGCATGAATTCGAGCCAAAGTGGTTTGTTGGGGTTGGACCCCTCAACCACCAGGATCCTCTCCTCCCCTTCACAGGTCACCACACAAGGCAAACACATGGGTGGATATTTAGATCCCAGAGAAGGTAACCAGACAGAACAGAACCTTCCCTGGGAGGTCCCCTCACCACATATAGGAATCCACACCGAGGGGCACTGGTCATAAAGACAGACACACAGTAGAGCTTATGTTGGTATTTTAATTGATGTAACAGTCCCAACTTAATTTCAGCTTGTCGTGTGCACAGGTTTGTTTTCTTTTTTGTCAAAACTAACCTGCATTATTAACAGGTTTCATGTCTTTAACTCAACCTGCTGGCTAAAAGCAACTACACACACACACTGCTATGCTAAACCATAAGTTGGTTGCTAAGTTACAATCAGAGAAAGTGAGAAGATAAAATGTGCATTAAAAGTGCAAAATTAACTGCAATATCAACTTTCTGATAAAACCAAATTTTTATCACAAAACAAAGGTTCAAAAGCAGCCAGATTCAGTTGCTTACACAGAACAAATGCATGTGCTGAAACCTTATCATAATATTTTCCTCATCAAAGGTTACTGTGTTGGAGAAATATAACACATAAAATATCATTTATCAAAAGTACCAAGCTGCAATGTTATAAAGATTTCCAGAACAATATGAAACTACACAATTAACAACTAATATTTACTGGTCAACTTACCTTCAAGTAGCAGCATAGCTTGTTTTCTGAGTACTGCCACAAGGGTACCATCGAGTTCAATGTCCTGCAGTTTTGTAATGAGTCGTTCTTCCTGCTTGCAAGCTTTTTCCTGAGCATAAACTCCTGAAGGCATAATTCTCTGTTGACCTAACCCTATTAAAGCAGCTTCAACAGCCAGGGAGAGAAAACTCTCACAGTGGTCTCGACTCTTCGGAACTACGACATGTTGATAATGTGGTCGTTCTCGGCCTGTGGTACTGGATTCTTCCTGATTGTTGGTGGTCATGAAATCTGCTAGGGTACATTAAAATGTGCGAAGCTTGGACAGAAATCTACATATATAATACATGCAGTGACCTAAACCTAGCAGCAATCCAACATTTCAATGGTTATTATAAACAAGTTGTTTACAGCACATCTAACCTGTTATTAATTTTATTTAGTCAATGAACAAAAATTCAGAAATAAAACACTGAATTTTAAACTCATTACTCTGTTATCATTAATAGAGCATCTGTATCAGAAACGTAAATAATATTTAATCTGAGGTGTACCTTCAATATTCCAAATGGAAAACAATGCACAATAATTATTCTATCAAAACTCCAAAATTTAATACAAGTTACTTCTTTTAGCATCATACATTGGATGCTCATCAAACAAAAACATAAAACTATATAAAGCAGCATGCTCACCATAAAAATGGTCTAAACAGCCTTTACAACCAGGGGTTAAAGAAGCTTCTGCTAAAGTGTCAAAAAGTGAGCCAATTGGGTCTAGTGGATGTCCCACCCATCCTTCAGTATTAGAATGAGTTGGTTTAACAGTGGAAGTCCCTGAGACTGGTGGCTGTACTACTGTAAACCAAAATAATGCAGCTTTGTAAGTTACTGAGAACTTAAAAATTTTATCATGGTAAGATTTACTTCAAAACCTGTTACAATAAAGGTTCAAGTTAAAATGGTCACAGACTAAAGTACAATAATTAAAGTTAAATCATTTGAAAAAATGGAAGTTTGTAATAACTTGAAATACATCAGTTACTTCAGCAAACTTTGTTTTTTTACATCTGTAATCCAAATATCGTATACACATTCATGTGTGTTCACAGTAGGCTTATATATAAGACCTCATATACATATAGTGCACTGCAGCACTATATTATGGTTAAAATTATAATTGTCACAATATAAACTGTTGAATAAATAACATTTCCTGATGATCAATAAGCACAAAACTATGCATATAATGTTATCAAGGTAAGAGATTAAATTATACCTGCACTGTTGCATAAAACTAAGTACTTAACAATGCATATGCTACACCTCTTTACTTGCTATTGCACATTGTTACCTCCACGATCCTGCTCAGCTTGCCAGAGACACTGCCATTCCCGCTGCTGACGCTTCATTGTCCTGACAATAGCTACAGCTAACCGCAAAGCTTCCTTCTGACACCCATGAGAACGCAGAGCCTCCACCCTGGCACAAGCTGTGGGGATATGCTCTACAATAAAAGAAAAACACAACTACCTGGTACTAAATATATTCAATGGAAAATCATATTGTAAGCTTAATTATAATGTTACCTTGAAACCTATAACATCACTAAGTAAGAAAACATCTATGTATCAGATAGAATTATAATTCTAAATACTTCTACGTGGATATCTGAGATTAAACAGTTTACTGACGTAGGCAAATAGTCATAAGCAGAATTTATAATAAACAATTTAAAATGATTACTGAAAAACAGTCTATTAACAGTAGAATTCAGCACCATTCTAAACTAGATTTAGCAGTAATTTATCCCTGATACATACAGAAGGATGAAATATGACTAAAATATTTATGTTCTCTAATGTAGCAGAATCATCCACTATATGTAACAATTCAAACAGTTTTATGTAGTAGCAATTATGCACTATAAACATAATCAAATAGTTTTCTGAGGTAAAACAATCACGAACCATACAAAGCCTTTCAAACTATCAAATTTTAATTACTGAAGTGTTGAAAGTAACACTTACAAACTGGGTTGTCCAGAAGACAACCTTCAAACCAGTTGTTGTCTACAATAAACTATAGCTATCCATACCTAAATGAACAAATTAGTTCACTAATAAAAATTATAAATCTGGGAATGTGGACTTGCAGCTTATGTTCTTAATCACAGAAATAAATTCACTGCAATAAGAAATCCTGGATAATATTATAACAGTAAACTCTACATCAAGTTACATATTCTTGTAATACTGACATAAATGAGGCATAACAATGTAGAAACTATTTCACTTCATACATACATATATGCTTTAAATTACCTGCAATAACCTTAAAAATTGCCTCTTTACATTTATAAAAAATGTCACTAATCATATTACCATGCCACAGTGGATAACCCTGACAGTTAAAAGATGCAGAAGAAGAGGGTTCTGTACATTGGGATACTCCATCATGTGCTAAGATGTGTTTTAGGTGGGGATCATCCCATTGGAGATGGCTGGCCTCTAGGGCCCGATGAAAAATTGTGCGAGGTTGTTGCTGAGATGTATTGTGAGAAACAATAGGGCGTTCACCCTGAGGTAATTCTGAAAATAAATCTTTACATGAAATCATTGAAAATCAATAACTTGATAAAAACAGCTTAACTCTAGAACTAAAACCCTTTTTTTATACTATTTGCTACTGCTGTGATCCACATATTACATCATATTAAATAATTTAATATATTTGCCTGTTACAGCCTTCGTGTAAAGAGCTGAACAAAATCTCTAGGTGGAACCTACATAAATATACAAAGGGCTCTAACAGTAATTAGCAGGATTCATTCTGTACAATTTTTATATTATTAGGGGCATAATTATGATGCATAAATAGTTTTGAAAAGTCTGTTAGACTTCAAGGTTATTGTTTTTTTGTGTACAATTATTTGCAACTGAATATTTGGTAAAGAACCATTTTTAATCAAAATAAATACACACACACGCTGACACATATATACATATATCTTAAAATGTTATATTTAATGGTATTGTTATATTTTACAAAATGTTAAAAAGTACTGTTTTCTGAATAAAAGTTGCACCAAAATAATATCTTACAATCCCAGGTACATTAATGCCTTTTCCTACAATGTGCCAAGCTCATTTTAGCTTGCAGTAAACCTCCTGTGTGTGTGTTTATACACACAAACACACACTTAAAACATACTAAACTGAAATTTATTTATTATGATTAAAATATCACATGTGATTACTTGAAACAAGATTGAAAATCCTTTTTAATCTCTCTTCAATTTGAAGCATGGTTACCATTAATTTACATAAAAGAATAATTGCAAGATGTCAAAGCTTCCTCTTGTGGTCATTTCTTTTAAACTGGCTTATTTTAATTAGCATATCAAAATTAACCAGTTGTAAATGTCAATATAAACATAATTAAAACAAAATCTAACAAAACCAGTTTTTCTCTGAAAATCAGTTTTAATTAAACTTATGGAACAGTAACAGATCTTTCATCTTTGACTATACCATTTGATTCATCATCAGAAGAGTCAGAGGAACTGTCATCTTCAAGAGGTCTTCTGGCCTGTGCACTTCCTCCTGGTGGTCGAAAATCAGCATCTTCAAGCGGACATACTTGAGTTCTAGCCCACTTTTCCAAAAGAGTGCGCCACTGCTCTTTATCAACTTGAGTAGAATGTGGATTAAGGACCACACATACCCATAATGCCCCTAAAAATAGTTCATTAAAGTTCATAAATCCACAGCCTATAAACAAAATACAAGAAGGTACAAAAAATTTAATTTTTCCAGAAACTGTAGTTTTCAACAAAATTATCTTCTGATATATCATTACATCAAAATTTGTGTAATGATATAGATAATGACAATTTTTAAAAACATTGCACAGTTACATAAGAAAAAAAACAACAGTTTCCTCACACATACTAACAAAAGGTAATATTCTGGATAACATTATTTGCCTTATCAAGGCTATCTAAATTACTTATCTGAGATATGCTGGCTGCAAAAACAAACAGTGGATGATATAATACCTATTAAGATCATTTGTCTCCTTCAGAATAAGTGAAAAAAGTACCAGCAACTGTTTTACCTTCTTGCATATAAACAAGGTAAGTTCAAAGTGCTTATATAAAAAGTCCATTTTAAATATAGAATCAGTTACTTAATCATTGTTTTTTTCATTATTATTAGCTAGTAATTTTTGCATATACATTATATTAATATATTTTATATATTAGAGTATATAAAATAGTTTGTGAAAAAATTACAGACTTTTAGAGTACATGTGAAAAATGAAAGACCAAACTTAATGCAGTTCTGTAAATGCAACACACCAGTATACTAATGGTATAACATCTTACTAATAGTTAGTATTATACAGAAATATATATATTCAAGGATTTTAATGAAATAGGTTAATTTATCCTACAACATATTTCAATTTTAACAACCCAAAAGTATGTTTCCACTTTTTCGGTTCCACTCAATTTTACAATCTCGATACATAGCTACATTAAGTTTTCTGTTTCTCTGATAATAAGTACATGCACTATCAACATATAACAACATTATGTTTTCCATTTTTTTGACAGTATGTTCATACAATTTTTCAAACATATTTCAAAATTACATGACTAATCCTCAAACACAGTAATGAGATAAGCTTTTGTTTTGAGTAGGTTTACAGTCATGTTTTACAGTTATTAATAAATGCAAATCACTAGGTAATCATTGTTACTGTGTGACTCACTAACACTGGAATTCCAGTAGAATAGTATAACTGTAAGAAGTAAAATAACACACGAACAACTTTAAACTAGAAATATACAAGGTGTTTTATGAAAGAAATAATTTAACCATTATGAAAAATATTAACTCAAAATGTTTATAATACTGTGTGTCTGAAACAAAATCTCTTTTGCCTAGAATACTTAAAGAATTATACTTACCTAGCTGGTCCCAGAGTTGACGGCACTTGTCCATCATTGGGGTCCCTTGGGCTCTCCAGATAACCAATCTAGGGTCAGCCAGAAACTGCTCAGTGATTAGTCGTAACATTCTGGCACTGTTGGAATCTCGAGCCCTCAACATTTCTTTCACCTTTTGGATTTAGTAAGAAGTAACACTTCAAGCAACAAAAATAACCAAGATCTTGCAGTATGAGCCACACACATTATTTATTTACTTTTCACTAACAGTGAAGCCCACATATAGCATCATACTAACTTTGTACTTTTTATTAATTCTATTTTTCCACCTCTCATAATTGTAAGCATAAAAAACTGACCATAAATAACCTGAATGATATAACACTTGTCATGCAAAATATATTTAATAAAGACATTTTCTCATTCAATCCTTGTTTACTAGCAGTTTTATATAGAACAAACACAAGTTCACTAATGAATATAGAGATATCATCAAATAAGGCCACTAGATTTTCAGTCCAATATTATGTATAAAGATGAGTGTACGATTAGACTGGTTGTGTTTACTAATGATATGCATAATCGTAAATTTGTTAGTCTTCCTGTAAACATTAACTAGTATTAATTATATTATCAAAGAAGGTTTAGATGTTTTTTAAGAAATACGTGATCTAGATTTTGATAATAAGATCTGTTGTAGTTTAGATAGACAACCTTCTTCTTTGTTTGACTTTAATCACACCTAGATTTAAGGATCTGCCAATTGACTATTTTATATTAGCCAAAACTTTTTACACTTGGGTGACTGGCTCCAGCAGCAAGTCTAAAGAAAAAGCACGTTCAGCGATATGGATTCAAAAACATATGACCCACAGATTGTAGACAGAGTGTGCTAACCATCAGGCCATGTCAAAACCCAGTTTTGATATGTCTTTCCACACTAACATTTCTTTAGATGAATCTATACGTTAAAAAAATAAAAAGAGCATTTATATCAAAATGACAATAATCAAATTATATTTCGTAGGCATGAGTTTGGATGCTCATGAATTTTACCACTAAAGAATCTCATTTTCAGTTTCACAATTAGTATGATAAAATAATAAAAGATGAAGCTATGGGATCACGACTGACTCATCACTCCACTGCTAATATGAAAAGTACTAATTTTATGGATGTATTTCTTCATATAATACAATATTTCATACAAGGTAGATAGATAACACCTTCATCTTTAAAGTTGTTGAAAACCTAAATGGTATCTTTGCAATAAATGTACCTGTATTAAGTTCACAGTTGCACGTCAATAACATTGTCAAATTTCACTTCATTACATCGTTATTCATAAGAAAAATGATAAATCTGAATGTATTTCACAAGAAAACCTTTACCAGTTAATCTTTTTATTCTTTATAGTCTTAAACCAGTTTCTTTTACCAAAAACATTTTTGGATATATAGATTTTTAATCTCAATTTCAACAAAATTGAGAAATTAAAGTAATATAATTAAACAATTAAAACTGAAGAAAAGACTTTTCAAGACCTTCTGTAAATGTAATTCTACAAAAATGCATATTCTGAGAAAAAGTTAGGACACTACCACATTTATTCCCACTTAAAATGGCTCAACTCACACACAGGTGTATAACACCAGGTGCCATGATTTGAAGATTGTTACTCAGCATTTTGAATGAGGCTTGCCCTATTTAAATCTCAGACATTTAGTTTGATGTACTCCTGACTGTTAAGTGAGATTGAGCATCATGGTGAGAGCAAAAGAGCTGTTTGAGGTCTTCGGAAAGAAAATTGTAGCAGCTTATGAGTCTGGTAAGGGATTTAAAATGATCCCAAAGGGTTTTGAAATCAGCCATTCCACTGTCCAGAAAATAGTCAACAAGCGGAGGACTTTCAAAACAACTGCCAACATGCCCAGGTCTGGTCGTCCAAGCAAGTTCACCCCGAGAACAGACCACAAGAGCTGAAAGAGGTTTCCAAACACCCTAACATGTCATCACGGGACCTACAGCAGGCTCTAGCTACTGTTGATGTGAAGGTGCATGCCTCTACAATCAGAAAGAGACTGCACAAGTTTAACTTGCATGGGAGGTGTACAAGGAGGAAACCTTTGTTCTCTAAAAGAAACATCAAGGCCAGCCTGAAGTTTGCCATAGAGAATATAGACAAAGACCAGGACTTCTGGAATAATGTTCTTTGGACAGATGAGTCCAAAATTGAATTATTTAGACACCAAAACAGAGGACATGTTTGGCATAAACCAAATACAACATTCCAGGAAAATAACCTCATACGAACTGTGAAGCATGGAAGTGTCATGGTTTGAAGCTGCTTTGCTGTAGCAGGACCTGGACAGCTCACAATCATAGAATCCACCATGAATTGTACAGTATATCAGAGATTGGTTGAGGATCATGTGAAACTATATGTGAGAAAATTAAAGCTGAAGCAGAACTGGACCATGCAACATGACAATGATCCAAAACATACCAGTAAATCCACCAAGGACTGGCTGAAAACTAAGAAATGTAGAGTCCTGAAATGGCAGAGTGAAAACCCAGATCTTAATCCCGTTGAGATGCTGTGGAGTGACTTGAAACGGGCTGTACATGCAAGAAATCCCTCAAACATCTCACAGTTGAAAGAATTCTGCATTGAGGAGTGGGGCAAACTTTCTTCAAACCAATGTCAGAGACTGGTGGTAGATGGCTAGAAGAAGCATCTCACTGCAGTTACTTCAGTCAAAGGGAGTAACACTAGCTATTAGACAGTAGGGTGTCCTAACTTTTTCCACAGTTAGAATATGCATTTGTGTAGAATTAAATTTACAGAAGATCTTAAAGTCTTTACTTCAGTTTTAATTGTGTAGTTATATTCCTATAATCTCTCAGTATTGTTGCAATTGAGATTAAATATTTATATATCCAAAAATGTTACAAAAATACACAGGTTTTCATAGGGTGTCCTAACTTTTTCGCATGATTTTACAAAGAAACAGGCAATTTGCCTTAGAATTCAAATACTCAAGTTGCACCACCAAGCTTGTCAACAAATTTGATTACAATGTATCTTTAAACTTAAATGTAGATTGCAACAGGTTTTTAGGTTTAAAGATGAATGAATATAAATATTTAAGGCTTCTAATGCTGTGTTTAAAGTGTCCTTAATGTGCTTTAGGTCCACTAGAAATTCATGTACATGAATATGCAAATCTGAAATCAGTAACACTTTCCATCATTAAGATCCATGTGTTAAATAAACAGTAACTAGAGAACAAGTTGTAATTCCAAATATAGCAACTAGAAGACAGGGAATCACACATAAAATGGAAATCCATTCTTCAACATATTTCAAGGAAACTTAAATGAGAAAACTTCTATTTCACATAATCAAGAAAAGCTATCTGCACTAGTTGCCTCTAATTTTGAACTGATGGTTCAGAGAGAAGGCAGCTAGTCAATTATTGACTGAAAGGTTGGGGTTCTCAGTCACTCTTACAGTTTATAAATGACCACAAAGTGTGTAGAACAATTCTGTAGCAACAGAACACAAACCACTGACCTTCAATCCATTATCTGACAAAATAATCACTAGAATATACCCAGTCAATAACCAAAATAATTTAGCTCATTTTGTTCATTAGTATGTCACTTACAGTGGCACTAATTTATATATTCTAACAAAAGTGTATCAAGTTGTTGTGTTATTTCATCAAATAAAGTTTTATGGGTTCATTAATATTATCTCTTAATTTCATTGATCAAACAACAATATAAAATTATTTCATGTATTATTTTTTAATAACTGTAGAATGTTACACATTTTGACATTATCAGACTCACCAGGACAAATCAGGTTGTAAATAACTTATAAATTCAGGCCACAATAGACTTTGGAATTGTCCACCAGCTTTTAATTATAATAAATATAAAATAATTATGTTTCAAATTATATGATCCAAAGTGTGTGTGTATATATATATATATTTGATTTTATAATTTCAATCATTTTTAAATATTTCTTAAAATAATTCTGATGTATTGTGTTCTTTTACCTACATTACAGTGATTTCAAAATTAGGAGCAGCCAAAACACTAATTTTAGCTTTTGTTGACTTCTATACTTACTCATAAGAACACTTACTTTACAAATCCTGGCACAGGTGACACAAATTCTTTGACTTTAGTCGATTTATAAATTGACCCTCAACACTAATCAGTAGTTTTCTCATTTTTAAAAGAGACTGCACCACATAAACTTACTTTGGCAAACAGTGCATTTAGTTGCTTGTTAGCACTGTAATAGCCTCCCTGAGTAAGGTAATTGTGGACTTGTTCCGTAATCTGCTCTTCATCTAAATGCCAGCTGTGCTCTTCATCAGCTGAAGCCCCAGCTGTTGGGTCAGGTGCTCCTGTTTCAGTGCCAAAAAATCCATTAATAAATTAATACAATAACACATTAATAAAAAAAATTCAGTCCACGAAAACTCTGATTAATAAGCAATTTACTTACAAAAGAAAGAGCTCGTTATACACATTTTTGTGGAATAATTGTATATTTAGTAAAATTCTTTAACTTACCAGAAATAGAGTTGATAACTGACTGTGTCTGCAGAATATCATCGGCTAATCGCTGAGCTGTTGGAAGGACTTCTGTATGGTGTTCAGAGATGAGGTACTGTACTAGCTTTTGAAGTTGCTTTCGATCTAACTGGAGTAGTGTTTCTAAACACAACAAGAACATATGAAACTTTTAAAAGTCTTTCAGTAGTTTCAACAAGTACAAAGAATAGTGTTGAATATCTGTAAACCTACTTATCTGCATGTACAATGGCTAAATCTGGAAACACAAAATAACTGAATTTCACAATTACATTTTCACAACACCAAACATTACAGAAACACAAAAAGTACTACTGTACTTGTCTTTAATGTGGGATGTTGCTTATATAACCTGAGATCCTTTAAATTAGTGGAATTTGTTTTTGTTGTTGTTTTTTTTTGTTACAGCTTGTTTTGTGTTATTACAAACTAATATAATTAGTCAGAGGTTTGAATTTGCTGTTTTAAATGCAGTACTTCATTTTGATTTTGTATTAATTTAATTTACTTAACTCTACCAGTATTACATTTCTCTAAATAAATAAATATATACGTATAATTTAAACTTTCTTAGTAACATGTTTCACATATTACTTGTAAGAAAAACATATAATTTAGGTATTACAGCCTTAATTTTAAACCTAAATCTAGTTTAGTTCATATTACTTTATTAAAGTGATTCTCAACACACATACACTTAGAAACAACAGCCTGTGGTACTGTACAATCAGGTTCAAAGTGTTGCACACTTACCTGAGATAGGAACACGTAATTTAACTTGAACTGCTCTCCTCATTCGATAAATAACAAGAGCGACAACATGTTGACACCAAAATATATCTTTTACTTCACAGGTACAAGAAACAGAAGTAATCTTACATCTGTAACAAGAACAAAAAAGGTTAATATGTCACAAGACCAACAGACAAAAATATTCTCATAACTTTAATAAAATACGATTTTTTTAAATGACTGAATATATTTTGTTAGAGCCATTGCATAAGTTGACAGCTTTACCTATCTGATTAAAATCCATTACATAAAAATGTATATATTTTTAATGTGTATACATTTCATGTTTTAGAGCTTAGATTTAAAATTAACTGACAACTTCTTGACAAAAAATACTTTCTCAAAATACTGAAAGTATTTGTAATTTAATTGCACTGAATTCTTTGGTAAAAGTTGGTTGCTCTCTGAAATTCTGTAGTACAAGGTGTAGCATTTAGGTACACCTATGAAGTTCATATGTAAATTGTAAAAAAATACAAACAAATAATATTCTACAATTTTGTTCAGACAAATTACATAATATTTCAACAGAATTCATTTCAGTAAGAATTAACAGAAAACTTCAAATAATCAAACAAATGAGACTCTTAAAACAATCATTATTAAATTTTGTGACAGTGTCCAAATGAATGAAAATAAAATACAATGACATCTACAAAAACAGAATGTAATAACCAATGAATTCAAATTCAGTACTTTAGTACACAATTGTTTTTACATAACATAATTTCTTGTACATTTACAACCAAATAACAGTATTTAGTAAACAGTTCAATACAAGTTAACTTTAAGCAACCTATACAAAGAGTTTTAAGCTTATTGTGTGCAAAATGAAAATATGGCTTATTAACACACATAAAAAGTATGTTTTAAACTTGAACAAATAACTTAAAACAAGTATTAATCTTGCAGCATTATAATTATATTGTATCTTTACTGACCTTTAACCTGTAGACTGCCAAGTATTTCAGCTGCTACAATACAACTCTAATGCTTCTTCATTTTGTGACTTTTTCGTGACGCCATTTTGATCGAAAGTGAAACAATGTGTAAGTGGGTCAAATGCATGTATGGTGCTGACATCTAGCGTTGAAGTTAGGTATTATTGAAAACGATTTAACTCGTCCGTGGCATTGTGTTACTGATTGGATTGGACAAGTTATCTCGTCTATGGCACTGAACAGGTTAATGTTTGTTTATATATAATACCTAGTTAAATGTAATTAAGATGGGGAAGTAATATTTTCAATTTAAAATAATCAACAGGCAATATCATTTAGTGTGTATTAATTAATGTAGCATTCACTTGGAGAGTAAATTGTGTAGCTGTTCAAAGTTGTTTTGAACTAACGTGAGGAAGAACAAATTTATACTTTATTAAACATAAAATCTTACTTTAATTATAACTTTATACAAATGTAATTTAAATTATTAAATTAATCGTAGAAATTATTAGAATAAAATAAAAGCTACTACATCCAGTTAATGAAATTAAATCAGTCACAAAAACATGGATAGTTTCGAAACCTGTATTTGAATAACAGCCTACTCATTCCACTCCTTTAACTGCAAAAGTTTATTATTTTAAAGAATGCAAATCAGAAATATAATGTTCATTGTTACTGCAAGAAAAAACAGCCTATTGCCTATAAGAAAAAAAAAGCTTTTACTTTCATATGTTGACATCCACACCATTTTAAAATTACTTTTATGTTTACATGTTCAGGTTTTTAGATATCAAAAATTAGACCGGTTTTTTTATCACTTAGAATAATTTGTCCAAAGGCATAATTTTGGATAGCTCTTTGGTCAAATTCATATTTGATCAAGAATATTATGTTTTATGATTACAATACACTTGATGTTAAATACACGTTTGTTGTATATGCAGACACATCATATATTTTGTACTTGCTATAGTTATAAAGAGTTTTTTTTAACATTTTTTACTTATTTAGTTTGTATGCAGTTTACCATAAACATGTGGTCATAAATTCAATAAGACTGCTTTGCTCTAGTTACTTTGTTTCTTTATTCTTTATAATAAATAACATCTACTTTACCAAAGGAGATATTGCAGTAACATACAAAATCCAATTTCAAAGAACTAGTGACTAGAATACTTTTTTCTGGACGAGTTAAACAATGCCAAGAGAAAAAGCAAACGTGATGAGATGACACTATCAACTGGTAAAACAAAATGAATTTACCTGTTTAATTCAGGCATAGTTTTTTAGTTTGATTCTATGAAGAGATCATAGAGTGAAGATCACCCTTGAAAATCACTATGTTTTAATTCTACAGAGATCAATCCTGAGATAATGAAAATTGTGAAATTAAGCACAACCTAGTAGAGGTTTGATTGCAATCTAGTCTGCCCAGGTATATAAACTGTATTTGTTTTTGTCTGGATTGTAATAAAAACTGTCCATTTTTGCTTAGCTTACCGAGTCACAATATTTCACACACACCAGGAAAACACAGTTGTTATCATATTCAGAATTACTCTCCTTATTTCCTAAGTGCTATTATTAGCAGAGATATCTGATAATTACTGGAAAATCAATTTTTTTTTCCTCAAAACACCCATTTACAACAAACAGAGAGCCTCGTAGATGGACATATAATTTGCATGATTTTAGCTTAATAATCACTATCATACAACCAGGAATATTTAGTTGAAGTTCTCGCTTTCTATCAAGTATACTAATATGACTGAGTTATTCATATCTCAGACTGACAGGTCCAGACAAGTAAAATTAAAAGCAATATGCTATAGTGATATTAAAATCTTATGATACAAGGTAACAATAATTATATATGTTTATACAGTTTTAGCCGAAGTTCAGGATCACTCAAAAAGCAATGTTTTATTAGTAGAACATCTGAATAGATTTACAAAGAAACCACATTACCTATCAAAAGTGATAGAAACCCTATATCTTTTTTCTGGTTCTGATGAATAACCTGAAGTGGAGCTACTGGAAATTTTGGGAGTTATGACAACTCCACTTAGATGGAAACCTAGAATATACAAATTTAAAATGAAAAAATACAGAATAATATTTCCAAGATACAAAATCACACTTTGAGAATAAAACAGAAAAACACAAATATATAGCATAAGAATGTTAAATTATCATACTGAGTTCATGTGTCCAAGATTCACACTAATTAATAGAACAAGGTTACAACAGTAATAACACAAAGCACATTCATTTAAAGTTTCACAAAATACACAAGTTCAGTCTATAGTATTATGGAAATCAAAAGCCTTGTAATACATAACACAATAAAAAATGGCTAGTTCACACCATTAACATGCAGAAGATAAACTACTCAATCTTCATTGATAATACTATGTATTTGTGACCTCATAATTTAAAAATTGCATTTAGTTTTAGCAAGTTTTAAGTTTAAACATGTAAAAATATACAAACAATAAACAGTTTTGAATATTGCTTTATGAGAGTATTCAGAGGGTTTTGGAAAATAAAGATTAATTTGAAAAGATGGCACAGAAACATATTGAGCATTAACAAAGTTTGCTGATAAAATGGTGCAGGAAACATTTTTTTCAGCAGGTTATGAGGTAGTCGTCGTTTTTTTAAAGATATCATATAAAATGTGAGACAGCAGGTATATTCCAGCAGAGATTATACTTGCAAGTATTATTAATAAAAACTTCCAAGTGAAAGTTTTGTTTGTTGTTAAATACAAAGCTACACAATGGACTATCGGTGTTGTACCCACCATTAATATCAAAACCTGGTTTTTCAGCATTATAAAGCTTTTGATATACATATACAAATAAACAGAATCAAAGCCATAGTTTCTAAGAAGTTATATAAAAAAAAAATGAATAGCATGTGGCTAGATATCCATAAATACAACAGTCATAATTCTTCACAAGCCTAAATTTAAGTGTTGCTTAATATAAATATATATATATATATATACAAACATAACATATTGGAAACAAACTTAAATGTTTCAATTTAAGGACATATCTATTCTCAAAATAATATAATCCATAAGAGAAACTGAATTTATTTAATACAGTTGATAAGCTTATTAATTGCTTACATTCAGCTAATTGATTATTCCCACATGAAACTTGAACAGTTGGAATTACCAGAAATGTGAACAAAAAGGAACTCATAAAGTAACAAAACACTTGAAACACAAGAAGCATTATTTAATTGTAATGTATAAAGTAAATGTAAGAAAATAGGGAACATATAACAATGTAATGTTCAGAGTTAAAATTAATTCTTATTCCAACTAACTAAAACACATTCTTCTGGAGCATAGTCAGACAAGAATTTAAAATAAAATATTTTCAGTCAATTTACTTTGCTATGCATTAAAGTAATTTCAGTTTTAATATAGTAAGTTATTAAAACTTTATATGAAAATGTATACAAAAAACTAAACTGCTAGTATCATGTATAATTAATAATAATTTATTTTATAAAAAACAAGGCAGGAGCTTGAATAGAAGGAAGAAAATATACATAATGAATTACTTATCTTCAAATAAACACTTGATAGATTACACTGTGTAAGAACACTTTTTACATCATCCAGACAATTCTATTTCTAACTAAAATACTTGAATTACAGTTCATAATTTATGCTAACATTTAGAACAATATACTAAATCACCCTTCTGTATGCTAACTGGCGATCTATTTTTCTTATTAAACACTCTAGATACCATGTTAATTTTCTTTTCAACACACGAGTTATCAATTACAAGATGGTTTCAATTGAAAAGGTTGTACTTACACAGGACCATAACTTGAATTCAAAACATAATAAATGGTGCTTTTAAGTGTTTGTGTACCTTCAGCTTGCTTCTAGCTTAGAGACAATTGAAAGTACTCATGAAGAAAGGGAATAATGACCATTCTACACTATAATGGTCACACAATAACTTCTATTGTTTAAATTTGGTACTTCAGAACAATCAGCTACGTGCAAGTTAAAAGATGGCATATTTACAAGAACAATAAAAATGGATTTAATTTAAACCTCTGGAAATTAAGTTCTTAATACATTTTACCAGCTAGTAAAGAAAATAATTTAGCCTGTATGGTGACTTTATACTCACCTAAGAATAATTTGAGGTTAAAAAAGGGTTAACTTTCATTTTATCAAGTTTTTATTTAGTCCTAATGACAAGATAAGTCAAAACTATAGAATACTGAATGCTTTTATCCAAAAACCAATTAATTTAATTTTATTACTTGAACACAAGTCTAAGATAAAATAATTTAATAGTTGTTCCAAAAGAAAATATAAATGTGATGGTAAAATTATTTTGATTTTAAAACTATAAAACAAAATTTGTTTTATTGCAAATTTCTTCTTTGACAGAATAATGCTATAAGAAATTACAAGTTCATAATTATGTTGAAAAAAAGTCTAAACCTATTTGGAATATTTAGTATTTTTTTGGTTTTTGTGAAAGACTTTTACTGTAAATGTAATGATTAATGTTGATAATCATGAAATAATAAATATCAAATGACCTTATCTACAGTGGCTATCGTTGAAAAAAAAGTTAGACAATATAAAAGATGTTGACTAAAACACTTTTACAGATAACCCTAAGTATATTTATCATTCAATTTCTGTTTTAATTTTCTTTCATAATTTTATTTCAAGTTAAATATTAAAAGCACTTCTACATGCCTGCTCATTGTCAAATATATATTTTCACAGTAAAATACATTCAATAAAAATACCATTTCTATAATTCCCACTATACTAGCATTTTATAAAAAGATACACAAAGCTAAAGTATACCTTTTTATAAATAAATGTTTAAAATATTCACATTTTCATAGTAATTAAACAATATCATACAAAAAAATTAGTAAAAAGAAGTTAACAATAGGTGACATACAGCATATCACTTTGTTGAATGTGAAATACCTTCTAATCAAATAGTTTTAAATAGTATAAAACAACGAGATTTACCTTATATATTATGTTCTATTATAAAGTTAGAATATCAAAATAACACAGTTTGGTAGCTTATTTTCACATTTCAGAGACTGTCGATGATTCTGTTTCAAAATACTGACGTCATAAAGTTACAACTCTTACATGCACTATGGGGAGAGAAGAAATACTGAAACCTGAGATCCATTGTCCACATAGCAACTACTGAGCCTTACTTGATTCTATTTGTTTTGTGAAAAGTTGCATAACAGGTCATCTGGATGGTTCCCACTTCAGGAACTGGGCCCTGATATATATTTGTACCTGATATCCAGTGGCAATATACTGATTGAAAATATAACTCATGATTATTCCTTCCAATAAGAGGATATATTTTGTCATTAACTACTTTAAAATAATACCATACAGAATTTAGTTTGATGGTCACTTTAGCAGCTTGACCATTACAATTAATTTTTAATAGGTCTACAAGATGATACAGCTATGAACAAAATTGAATTTAATCGTTCCTGTCTTTCAATGGCTTTGTATATGTTTTTTTCAAGATTAACATTCCGAGCATATCCTGTTTCACAGTGTTGTAAGCTAATATTTTTAATATTACAGATTTCAATATAACGTTTAAATAAAGAACGTTTGCGGGAAAAGGCCGAAAATGTCCAAGGCAACGTCAAGAAATTGTGGAATATATAGAGACAAGGCTACATTAATACGAGCAATCAGCTAGCAGTGAGTCAGTGTTTACTTTCCAGTAATAGTGTACCAGTTATCGCGTCCATTCCGTTATTTGATCGATTAGTCGTGAAACTGTACAATTTAGTTGTTTTACGTTAATCGTAGTTCCTTAAGGGAGGTGCTTCTATTACAACGTAATTTGTAAATTTAGGCCTACAACTTGAACAAGTTTGGAGACATGCCAAGGAAGAAATAAATTTCTTCTCGTTGTATGAACTTGGACTTCGAATTATTTTCACCAAATAACTTAAAACGAAAGAACAAAGTTATAACAATAGCCACAGATGACCAACATCGTACTGTACTATGCCATACAATATACGTAATTACTTAATATCTTTCGGGTGTACACAATTGTTGCTATATAATAATGATGTCATGCAATTTCTCACACTGTTAGAAATGCAGAATTATTCGCAACGTGAATATGGAAAGAAAGTATGCTTGTGTTCTGACATCTGGTAGCGTCTTTGTTATCAGAATGCCTCAATCAATGTATTATTATGCATGTCGCTGAGAATCACGAAAACCACAAAGCGACTTTTAAGTTCCCTTACGCCAACTGCTAAGTAATACCATTTCACACATTAAGTTTTACGTAACAAACCCAATGGAAATGGTGATGGTTGAACGAGTAAAAGTAGATACTAACCACAAAAGTAAAAGTAACAGAATCGTTTCAAACTATAATAAATCTGGGTTTACATATACATTGCAACCCGTATGTCAAGACATTAAATACAAATTAACTCATTTAACGTTTCAAAGTTCACAGTATAAAATATTCTTTTTCCATTAATCATATTTTACATTCAGAAAACTATTACGTAACTTATTTTTCTTCCAAGTAAAAATGAATTAATTCATAAACAGTATTTTCTTATTTTAACAATAAATTAGGATGTTTATCATTTTATGAGACGCGATATTAAACGTGAAATTGTTCTAACCTTTAATTGTCATTCTAAACATTCTTATTTAAATAATGTCTCACGTTCCGTGCCTACAAGTTCATCCAACTCATATAATTGTCAGTTTTAACACTACGTTTGTTACGATTGCCCCCCAGTGGCTCAGCGGTATGTCTGCGGACTTACACGCTGAAATCCGGGTTTCGATACCCGTGGTGGGCAGAGCACAGATAGACCATTGTGTAGCTTTGTGCTTAATTAAAAAAAAAAAAAGTTACGATTGCATACTGTACATTACTAAAAAATATAAGAATGAGCTGGCTATATTTTAACGTAAATATGAAACTACCCAAAAAAGTTCCCAGAGCTCTCAGTCTGAGGTTTCTTCCCTAGAGTTTTCTGGAAAGTTTTTCCTACACGATATAGTACTTTCGGTTTTATTCGTTCCTGTCGTGATATAAAATGGATTTTTCCATGTTTGAAGTAAGTTTTAAACAATATCTCTAACTGACTATGCTCCTATTTGTCGGATAAGAGAAACGGCGCAAGATATTATTTGTGGTTAACCATTACAAGATTTAGTTACATACATCATATTTAACGTCATTCCTGTAATGGGTCCATACATATCACTGTTTTCAAATATTTAATACACCCGCTTTCCCATAACTTGGTTACGGAGAAACAAGGTATACGGTTTCTTATATACAACAGCCGGCTTGTCGGGCTAATCTGTTCATTATGCATTTCTCTTGAGGGTAATTTATCATCCCTACCCCAAGTTTAATATAAAAAAAACAAGATGCTTAGTTTCTTCTAGACAACAGAGTTTGACGTGTTAACTTGTTAATTATTCGAAATAAATTTCTTCCCCCATTTAACCCCTACTATGAAACAGATTATTTTAAATATTTTTATGTGGCCCAAAAAATACTTTTGTTTTTCCCTCTCTCTTGAGCGTAACTTACAAAGAGAGTGAATTATACATATTTAAGTACATGTGTACTTTGAATAACTATTAACTGGAATAAAGTAGTAAGTTACACGTAAGGGTTATTTACGATCAAAATTTATGACATGTATTAGCCTTTACATAAAGATATATTTAAAAATATATATATTTACAAAGTAGGAGTGCTTCCTCCCCATATAAATCTACGCTTTTGATTTAAATATTAAGGATTAAAATACACGTGAGTGTGTGCGTGTATATACATATATAGTTTTAAGAGAGTTTGTTTCAAAAGTGCCATGTTCCACTTCAATAAAAAAACAAACTCATTTTTATAATACGACTACAAGTGTCCTATAATTTACTTGTTACACTCTGATAAACCCAAAACACTTCGTACACGTTCAGAACGTGACCGATATAACTTTTCAGTTTGCGTTACACATGTACATGTTGATGTAACAACTGATATCCTCTCGAGAATCGCACTGGTACTTATATCTTGCCACATATACACTGCACTTTCACCAGCCGAAATGTCGAAATAAAAATTAGCTATTTAAGTTCTTTCTTTCTCGAACTAATTGAGAATAATTTGCCATTTGTTTATCAGAAAACGCCTCTCAATATTTAACGAACTCGCATCTCACGATAATTCAATTTCAATAGAATATATTTTCCTTTGTCGCTGTGTTACGATATAAAGTTACTACAATGTTCTATTCGGAACTCCTCCAACGCCCTCTATGTGTAACTGACACCACTGACTGTGACAAACAGGATGTTCTGATTTTGACGCTACACCACTTTCTATACTGGAGGGCCACAGGAAAATGTCAGAGGACTAACCTGACTCTTGGAGTGATTGGCTGGATATAACATTAAACACTTTCACACACGTATACATACACCAACACAACCAGACTTTATTAAGTTAAGTAACCAACCGAAGTAGACCATGCTATGCTGAAGCCAGTAATCAATGCACTATAACTACCATGACAAACGCGTGTTTGTTGTTCATTTGGGAAGTTCAACTTGAAACTCGAAGAAAACACGTGCTAAACTCCCAACCACAGAACGAATATCACTAGGTGGCGCCAGTTTGTTTTTTCGCTACTAATCCAGTGAAATACGAGCTACTGTGACTCTCCCAGATATGATAAACTATCAGATATTTATTGGTTAAACTTGCTTTATGATATCACAAAATACGCGTACACATAAACATACTCACATACTTATTATTTTTCAGTTCACTACGGCTGCTTATTTAAATACATTTATTTAATTCGGTATTGTACAACTGTCATAATTGTTACTTTACAACAAAAAAACCGAGGCTCATTTTTTATTAAATCCATCCCACCGGTTGTATAAATCCTCTAAGAAATAATTACTAAAATATTAAACTATTTCAAACAATATCTACCACACAACAATGAACAAAAGACGTGCACTTAACTTTTTTTTTTTAAGAAAACCCCTAGAGCGGTACGTCTACGGATTTACAACGCTAAAATCAGGGATTCGACTCCTCTCGGTGGACTCAACAGATAGCCCAATGTGGTTTTGCAAAAAGAAACTTGTTGTTTTGAATTAAGCACAAAGCTACACAATGGGCTATCTGTGCTCTGCCCACCACGGGTATCGAAACCCGGATTTTAGCGAGTAAGTCCGCAGACATACCGCTGAGCCACTGGGGGGCGCAAAAAGAAACAAACACGCAAGAAAAATCCTAAATCATCTTTTGCATAACCTTTTCTAGGAAAAAAAAATATTTTCTTTACAATGTCAAATGAATGCGAGTGTTTGTCGTTCTAAAATAACATTATATTGGGCCTACAGACATATATAGTAAGTAAAAATTAAATTTCATAGCCTCTAGGTTCCATGCCCACGGGGTCAACGACAAACAGATACAACAGGTGTTGCGTCTACAAGGTTATAGGAATCGTGAGAATTCACCCTGAAAACACGTAAATTCCACCACGTGTCATGACGTCAACGGTCGTGCCTCCAGAAATATTTATAAATATATTATTTGTTTAATTACAAAACAGTGAATTGTTTTTTTAATTACGCGAACAATGTCGTAAACTACCAGTACTAACTAAGCGCATATTTATAAATAGAAATATCTAAATAGTTATTGAATACAAACTATTTCTTGTGATAAAAATCATTTCGTCTGCAATTTCAACTATATTGCATTGCGGATTCGCCGGTTCTAGCAAAGTTAGTTAAAATACAAATAATAATAAATAAGTAATCGTTGCGTTACTGGTTATTACCTTGAGCATCTAATTACTAAACGACTTGAATAAAAACTTATAATAACAATTAATTTGCTTAAACTGTTTCAGGCCTAGTTATTTTCTTTCTTATGGATTCTTATGTATGTAAAAACCTAAACTTTACAATTAACAAATAACTTTGCCATTCAATAATAGATTTCGACCATTATGTGTCTTCATTCTTTTTGCTATACAGGAAATATGTAACAAATAAAAGTGCATTGAAACCTACGTATAAGTAATCCTTTGGATAAAATTTTACATCTAACAACTGGCATTGCTTAAATCCTAAAATTTTAGAAAAAAAAAGAAAGTTTTATATATATAACACACGTACATATTCTACAAACGCAAAACAGTGTGTGGGAGTCAATGTTGGAATGTTGTTGGAAGTGCCCCACTTTTCGAGACAGATACATTTTTACAACTAAAGTGCCAGTTTCTCTATTTTGTTGCAGTAATATCATGAAATTAAGAAAAAAAACACGTGAAATCAATGTAAATTAGTAATTGTTGTTGTTGTTTTGAATTAAGCACAAAGCTACACAATGGGCTATCTGTGCGCTGCCCACCACGGGTATCGAAACCCGGATTTTAGCGTGCAAGTCCGCAGACATACCGCTGAGCCACTGGGGGCATAAATTAGTAATATAAGTAATATATATTATTTCTGATGAAACTTTGTAGAACGGACGACAATAGCCAGTTGTGGAGACACAAGTGTATTATTTCTATTTTTAACTTTTTTTTCAACTTTTTATTTCTTCGTGCCAAATTTATTTTAGACCCTCTATCAGTTTGTAGCGAGTCACATTACTTTAGACCTAAAACTACACTGCAAAATTTTAAACCTGCAAAATGTATGAGTGCTGCCCCCTATGGAGATGGGAGATCCTGGCCCCACAAACGAATCTGATGTCTTAAGAGCAGGCATCTTATTTTAAATAACTGAAATAATAAGTAATACATCTTTTTAACCATCTCGATACTCTTGTTCCTCAATATTCCAAAACTATCTTAAACTGCCAAGTTTTCCAACCAAACATATCATTCACTTCACTGTAAGGTGAAACTACAGCTGTTATTTTTGTTTTGTTTTTTTTGGAAATTCGCACAAAGCTACTCGAGGGCTATCTGTGCTAGCCGTCCCTAATTTTGCAGTGTAAGACTAGAGGGAAGGCACCTAGTCATCACCACCCACCGCCAACTCTTGGGCTACTCTTATTAACGAATAGTGGGATTGACCGTCACATTATACACCCCCACGGCTGGGAGGGCGAGCATGTTTAGCGCGACGCGGGCGCGAACCCGCGACCCTCGGATTACGAGTGCACGCCTTAACGCGCTCGGCCATGCCAGGCCAGCTGTTATTAAGTGACAAATATAAAGTAGGCTTCCTAGTTTTAATCATCTGTTGAGAATTCTTACCACCTATCTAAATATAATATCTGTATTTAGATAATATCTATCTAAAACTATAGTTCTCAAATGGTCGTTTCATTGCTTTTGGTGTACCAAGTTATTAACACGACTATGAAAATATACAGTGAAGAACATAAAGAGCATATTAATCAAATTCTTTCATTTCAACTAGAATAAAACTAGATTCGTTAACATTTACACCGTCTACCAATACGGCTAATAAGAATTAAATTATAATCCATATCTTGAGAGGTTAATCATAGTATTGGTTTTATTATCTGATTCACGTTACAAATGGTAGCGTGTTAGTAATTTAGTTTCAAAGATTCTTATCAATTCAGTTTGTTTTGCTTTCAATGTGTCAAGGTATTTGCATATTTATTAAACAAATATTTTGTTTCTGGTCTCACTGTTGCTTTTTTTTTGTATCAAGTAAAGGCTTAAGTTTTTATGCAATAATATTTATATTTGTAAACACCATTAGATGGCGTTTAAGTTCCTCACTGCCAAGGTAATGATGCTTTATCTTTTACGGGTCGCATAGCTGAGGCCAGAGTCAAGGTTACTCCATACGGTTTAAACGCGGAAAGCTGTTGAAGCATTAAAAACTAATAAGTATATAAAATAAATTACGTTCATTGCACGCACACACATACATATATATATACATACATACTTTACATTTCTCTTAATTTTGAATCAGCATTGAACAAGTAATATTTCACCTCTAAATAATGAAATAGAGTGGAAACTTCTAAGAAACCTCCACCCGAATCCATGCACTGTTAAACGCGTCTGTGTTACACACTCACCCAACAGGAGGGTGTTCTAATCAGCTAATCTGTTCACATTTCGGTGTCATCTTCAAGCTACAGAGTGTACTAAACTGTACTCGCCCCATGTCTGTCATCTAAACCATCCCACATATTCTTACAGTGTTGAAGAAAACCAATTCCAAAATCTAATGATCTCACCACTATGGCTCCTGGCGGTGCCTTTGATCCACTCCACCTCTTATATACTGCCTCTTTCAACTGCCATCCATAGAGGAAATTAGCCGATTTGTTATTATTACTTTACAAAACATTGGCCAAATTCAAAAAAGTTTTTTCCTGACAGAATCAACTGCAAGGCTAACCCAGTCTTATACTCAATATGAAAGCCACATATTCTAGATTCAACATAAACTTTTATTGAGAGAGTCTGTCACATGTTTGTTTTCAATACTCCTTCCTTCCTAACAAACAAGAAATTTTACAAACTTTATTAGATGATAGCTCCTTTTATTCTATTGTCCTCGATGAAACTTTTCTCAAACAAACATTAAAGGCAAAATCATGTGGTTATAATTTGAATGGCTATGATAATCTTTCAGGTATTGGAATGGTTGATTAGCAATCTGTAGTCATCTTCAGTTCTCAGTCTGGGTTCATTACATTTGGAATGGTTGGTTAGCAATCTGTAGTCATTTTCAGTTCTCAGTCTGGGTTCATCACATTTGGAATGGTTGGTTAGCAATCTGTAGTCATTTTCAGTTCTCAGTCTGGGTTCATTACATTTGGAATGGTTGGTTAGCAATCTGTAGTCATTTTCAGTTCTCAGTCTGGGTTCATTACATTTGGAATGGTTGGTTAGCAATCTGTAGTCATTTTCAGTTCTCAGTCTGGGTTCATTACATTTGGAATGGTTGGTTAGCAATCTGTAGTCATTTTCAGTTCTCAGTCTGGGTTCATTACATTTGGAATGGTTGGTTAGCAATCTGTAGTCATTTTCAGTTCTCAGTCTGGGTTCATTACATTTGGAATGGTTGGTTAGCAATCTGTAGTCATTTTCAGTTCTCAGTCTGGGTTCATTACATTTGGAATGCTTGGTTAGCAATCTGTAGTCATCTTCAGTTCTCAGTCTGGGTTCATTACATTTTCCACAAATCCTTTAATTTAAAAAAGTTATTTTCACTGTATTACTTTCATTCAATAAACATCACAATTGTTATATGTTGGTTGCAGTGTTCTGCTACCTCATGACTTCTTCTACTAGTGAATTTAAAAGCTATTTTATTTTGGACAAATCAACTATCATAGCAGAAGTTCCTTAGAAAGTAACCACTTTCAATATAACTTTGCATAATAATACCAAATCTTTGCTGCTTCTTCCTTCTCTCAGCCACCTGGAATGAAACTGTTTGCCAAATTTAGAGGGTTAAAGGTCAAACATGAAAACATATGTTAACGTATAGTTTCTTTACAAATCCATCAATCTGTATGCAATAGAAGGACTTGGCACTAAGCTACCTTGGGCCAACATCACAGAATAAATGAGACACACGAGATTTGTTACTTTTTTATGTTACAGGGATTGACTGTGAAAAACAAATTAGTGTTTTTTGTCTGTTATTTATACTTCAACTAATCTAGACATTGCAACAACAACAAAAAATCATAAATCTCATAGGTAGAAGCAAACAGATACAATATTTATTTCTTGCTTTTGATTTTAAAGGGGAGCAAAGTAACAAAAAATGGGCAAAGGCAGGTCTTTAGGGCTGACACTCCTTTATATTTCAGCCTATCTGAATGAGTCTGAAAAAAATATCTTGCAAACAATCTCCACAGGGAGAGAGCGTAAAAAGTTAAAAAACTAGTGTGTGTGAGACTTGTTTCTGAACCAAGCCACTATCTGCATATGTAAACATTTAAAGGGTTTGCTATTAATAGCATTTTTAGTTACGTAACATATGACACTGCACATACAGTGCAACTAGTGTCTTATTTGCTGCAAAGTCACCTGTAAAGTTTTTGCTAATGTGAATAAATCTATTTAAGCAGAAACTAACTGTCCTATGTATTATACAGTTATATTTTAATAGGTTCCAATACATCTTTCTCAGAAAGTCTGAAGGTGATACTGTGATAAGTATCCATCCCTCTGAAATATCTTATATCTAATGACCTCTTCCTCTGTCTTGAATACTAACCATATTCTCCTGAAATCTGCTATAATTTGAGTCTGTGTATTATAGTTTATGTTATCTTCCATTGCCATTCATACTGTTTTCTTTTGCAACCTACTGAATTCTGAGGTTCTTAGTGAATGAGATGGACAGATAAAGAAATGCTACATACACCTTTTTTGTTTCAGTTTCTTGTGCTTAACATTAAACACAAGAGTAGGTAGGATACAAATAGCTAAACATAATATTTTAAATTTGTTCCTACTTCCTGCTAAATTAATAGCAAAGTGACTCCAAAACCTATGCAATCTAACCTAAAGCTGAGTTCAAACCAATATGAAAATGTAGCAATATATGGAAAAATACATATATTATCTGAAAGAATCACATGAATGGATAGTTTTGTTTTTGTAACCTAATAAAGGAACATTGAGATTTGTAATGAATGTTCCTATTCTACCCCCTAGTTCTCTGAAGTGACGAAACAAAACAATTAGCAAACACGACTTTTGAAAATGACAAATTCATTCTCTTTCTCATACACATTTCTTAAAATTTAATTGACAAGTGGTGATTTATACAAACTTGTTCCCAAATATAACAGTCAGTCTGTAGAATCAAACAGAAAAATGTGAACTTTGCTTAAAATTATTTGGAAAAGTCGTCTAGAATTATATTAAAGAAAAAGAAATTTAATTCACAAGAGCACAATTAAGTGAGCATGACATTTTATTTGGTACTAAACTCTTAAATAACACAAAACTAACTTGTGATTTAAATCTTCTTATCCTTACTTATATGTAGTTAAAAGTTTTAGTTTTAAATTTTCTTACAACAGCAGTATGTCCTAAATATTAAACAGGAAACTTTGTATTTCAGTACTCTGAAACCAGTGTATAGTAAATAATCAAAGAACATTTATCAAAATACAGTTATTCCTGATAAGTGAAACCATATTCTTTAGTTGTAAAGACCTGAAGAAGTCCACCTGTAAAAAGCACTGGGGTTTATAGAGTTTTCTTGAATATGAGTTTCCAGCTTTTAAAGTCCTACAGTTTTTCTTTTTTATATTAAAGCTCTTCCTAAAATTTTGTTTAAAAGGCTGATAAAATGTTTTTTTCTAATAATATTGGCATAGGAGAAACAAATTAATGAAAATTAATATTTTGACTTTTTTGTTGTTGTTGAATTTACGGCCTATCTATTTCTGGCCACCCCTAATTCAGACTAGAGGAAATGCAGCTAGCTTCTACTGCCAACTATGGGACCACTCTACTAATAAATAGGGGGCTTAACAGTCTCATTAATGACCCTGTATCTGAAATGGATGAAAACATTTGTCATTGTTTGATGACAGGTTTCTATCCCATGATTTATATATAGTCTGCAAGTCAAGTACCCTAATTACTAGCATAAGTAATTTATTTTCGCTGATTTGGTATAAAATGTATTATCTGTAATGTTAGCAGTTACCATCATTTTGAATTATGTATTTCTACCATGGATATAATAATTTTGTAATCGTGAATTATTTTTTTCAATGTAGTGACATATTTAACAACTATCTCGAAACCTTTCGAACATTTAAATGCTCAGTTTTAGCATTTCTTATGTTCCATAATCGCTCGACAATATGCTTAAGAACACAGCTCAAATAGCCCATTTCAGATTTATGTTAAAAAGAAAAATTCTCATCCCAAAGTACAAATACTATAGAAATATATTATAATATTACAATATATATTTAAATAGCTCAAAGTATAAAAAAATGTTGCAAAAAATGACCTCTACCAATTGTTCCACTCTAAAAAGATTTCTGGAAACACTTAGATGAAAAGTAAACTCACTATAAAACCATCTTTGTGAATTTACAAAAATTGTGGTAATTGCTGAAATGAAACAAAATTTACAGACATTTAATCTTGGAATAAAATTATTTGGTTTTTAAGATGATTATGTGAATATTAACATCCACAAAGTTAATATCATATAGATAAATCTGTACCACATACAAGTATTGAGTATTTTAGGTTTTAATCAATGGTTTCTTATCATTTATGCAAAATTTTTCATAAATAATATACTGCTGGAGAAAAAACACTCGTCATATTTTGCTAAAAAGGATTTTATCTATTACAAGTGTGTGATAACAAGAAGTTATTTGCTTACTCTGCTCATGGAAATTGAGAAAGGCTAAGAATAGAATGAAAATGAAGTCCCAGTACATAATTCAGTTATTACTGGTCAATAAAGCAGCAGATTACCAAATCAGTGCATAAAGTAACAGAGGAAAACATTCTACTTTTGGGAAACAAGTTATATATATTTATATATATATATTTATTCTTGCTTGAAGCAAGAAGAAAATCAGTGTAAGGTAAGAAATGTTTTATGGATGAATAGTGTGTATAAGAAATTACTTTAACTACACTTACACATAAACTATTTCTATTATGTCAGTAATTACAAGAATATTTTCAACAAGAACTGTTACCAGGATGAAAGCTTCAAACATTTTTTTACACTTCTTAGCCACTCACTTAGTTTCCGTAGAAGGTTGAATAACAATGTTTTTTCTCAATGGATTGTACATAAAATATTCTGAAGATCAAACAAAATGGTGATTTTGTAGCTTAAGTGGAAAGAAGAAATGAAATAACCTAAACTACAATATTTTCTGTTTATACACTTAATTATTACTCTTAAAATATGCATGCTTATTACTCTTATTAATAATAAGTGTTTTTCATTATCCCTAACATAATGCAACTCTCAAACAGTTCTACAAAATTTCATTCACAAGCTTCTCCTACTTTTGATTCTGAAGCCACATAAAATTTTCAACACATCCAAGCTTTATCCAATTATAAAAACAACAGACAAAATATTTTTTCTTGATGGGAAGAATCAGAAGAGATAAGTTCAGTGTGCACACCTTTGCAAAGTTTGATTGCAAAAAGCACAAAGTCTGCTTCAAAACAAACTTTGAATCTGAATAATCAATATTTCATCATTTTTTGCTGCTAAAGGAAGAACTTCCAAAAATAAGCACATCAAGTTCAGTCGCACACACTGAACTGTGTGCTTACATCACAAACACTCAACTGTGTGCTTACATAACAAACACTCAACTGTGTGCTTACATCACAAACACTCAACTGTGTGCTTACATCACAAACACTCAACTGTGTGCTTACATCACAAACACTCAACTGTGTGCTTACATCACAAACACTCAACTGTGTGCTTACATCACAAACACTCAACTGTGTGCTTACATCACAAACACTCAACTGTGTGCTTACATCACAAACACCTAGCAACCACGAACAGCAAATCCTTATCTTATCTCTCACAAATGTTAAGGTCTATATTAACTTTGGTGTGAGTAGCATGAAGTAATTAATTCAATCTACGTCTCTTTAGTGAAAGCAGTTACCTGCTTTGCTTTAGTTGTAAATAAACGCTTATTACTGAAACCATGATATGTCAATGGTGAATGAGAAAGAACACTGATTAATAAAAAATGAAAAATACTATCTTCCCTTTCATCTGGTCAATGTTATTTCTAATGTTCATTTCACATAGCTCATATCAGAAAGAGGATGCCCTCTGGTGTTACTGTTGTTTCTGGCTTTTACTAATATGTCATCCTCAATGGGAACATATTTTCTAATCCCATGCAATAACAGTAATATCCTAATCTGTATATTACTTCCCTGTATGAGTAAGCTTACCTTTACAAGTCTACTTTAACAATAATGGTTACAGTTTGTCTTTTGTTAACATAATACATATGGCTACATGAAATTCTTAAAAAAAAAAAAACATCACAAACATGTAAGTGAAAAAGTCAAAATTCTGCTTTATTTCAAATAATAGTTATTTCATAAATGTAGCAAAATAATGCAACTTGACATTCTCACACTGTATTATTTTATTCATGTGTTGTAAAACTTAATTTTTCTTAAATTAATCACTTAAGTTATTCTATAAATAGTATAGCGAAAATATCTTGTTAGTAGAAAGCAGACAGAGAATCTCCTACATTTCAATATTAATTAATATTCCACCTATAATAAAAAAGTTTCAGATAAAAAACAAATCACCATTCAATTTAAAGAAAGAAATTAAAGCATTAATTAACTGCCACACGTCTGGTTCGGTTTTCACAGTATGATAACTTTTAAAAACAGTTATTTACAATCATTCATCATAATTAAAAATGCTGGTCGTACAACAACACACAGTGCTTTGTTCTTCTAAAATATTTGTTATATCTCTTCACAATTAGGATGTTTATACAATAAACTCTATATGGTGTCATGCAATAGCCCCACACATCATGATGAGTTCGTACACTGGTTTGACCAGGAGTATAGAGAGAAAACTGATATGTCAAAGTCAAACAAAAATACCATTATTTTAAACATATTCAGTAAGAAAAGGGAATATACAGAGACTTATGTTGCGATAAGTTGCTGGAAATAGAAGTGATTATTTGTTACAACTGGTGAATGGAATACCTGTGTTGCTTCTTGGTTGAAGTGGTTGGAACTGATTATAAAAATCTAGAATAGTCAGGTAATTTAAAGATTCTTGACTGAAAGGACACCACAACCCTTCTTCATCAAGGCATCAATTACTATTAGAAGCCCATTAAGTACTATATCGTAAAGTTACTGGTCAATCACCAAGGCTAAGACAGTCATTTGTTCATTCAGTTGATGATGGAAAGAAAGTGAAATTCCCTGCTTTTAAACATTGTAATGTCAAGAAAAATGTGCAAACAACACTTTGTGTCTGTTACTTCATTACTGATACTTAGAACAATTATTCATCTGTAGAAGGATGAACTGAAACAAAGTGTTATTTCTTGCTTCTAAAGATGTCAAGTGGTATTAGATGTATTTTGTATACCACACTAGAATTATCGCTCAGTTATGGATAGTTAGGGTAATTACATGATTGAAAATTCAGAGAATGAAAGGGTGTTGAAATTCACGATTTCCTAGCAAAGACCAAGTTTTCTGATGTGAAACTTTCAAAAACCTCACTTTGACAATCTGGGTAGTGATAACTGCAGAGTATACCACCCAATGCAAAATACATGGGATCTTGAACCAATAAGGAAGCCCCACTTTCTCTGGTGTACTGTAGAACAGTAGTAACAGCACACATTTTTATACTTGTAAATATGCTTTTAATTTAAGAGGCCTGATTCAACTGGATTTTACCAGTAATTATTTATTTTGTAAAGCCTGAAATATAAACAAGTTCAATGTCTAACTAGATGATACTTCTGAGTGCAACTCTGGCAGTTATCTGGAATGTTTCTGAAGTGATTCATGCAGTAGCAGAAGGTAAGCTTGGAAAACTAATAAAAGTACTTTATGAAATGTACTAGCAGTATGGATATATGATAATATACATATGTAAACAAATGCATGTGTGTGTGTGTGTGTGTGGACCACATGATGTCGAAACTTGAGTGTTTCAAGGCACATTAACATACATGAATTAATTACATAAAGATAATGATACAAGATAAGAATGAAAACAGAAGAAAACAATGAGAGCAAGAAAACAAAGGATTTGATCTTGACTTTGAGAATTGATGAATGTTTAACTGTGATTAATAACCTAGAAATTAGTACTGGAAAAAGGAATTACCTGTTACCTTCATTAATGTTGAGAAAATATTTCAATTCTGATGTTAAGATATTCAGCAGGTGGTAAGTTTATCATGGGATAAATAATAGTAACAAAGAGATTCACACTACAGTTTGTCTTGCATTCTAAAGAACAAAGTTTTAGCTGGTATTTCTCAAAAATACTTTAACTTTAATCAAACTGAAATGAGTAGGTGCAATTGATAATAGTGAAATTCATAGTTAATATATTAGACATCATAACTGAGAGATACCAGTGGTATACCCAGTGTTTTAGATTATTGTGACTGGAATATTTTCAGTTATACAAATTTAAATATTCTTAATAACCAAACAGTATTATTGAGTATTTTCTAAAACTTACTTCAAACACAAAACATAGTTTTGAAGCATGAAAATGTAAGCTGTATGTATAACAGGATGTCCATAAATTATTCACCCAATTGTAAACCTTTATAAATTCTTTATTATATGAGCTATCTTAAAACAGTTTGTGGCTATTAATAACATAACTCAAGACATTTTTGTTTCAATTAAGTAAACTACCACAGTTCAGTCAATAATTCATCAAACCAAAATTCAGTAAACTTCCATGCATCCTCCAACGATAGCACACAGAACGTCAAGGCAGTACATGATTTCATTCCAAACATTAAGAAGCATGTTTTGTGTGGAAATTCTCTAAAATAAAGAAAATATTTTCTACAATTCTGTTATCAATTGCCACAAACCATTTTAAGATAGTTCCTGCAACAAAGAATTTATAAAGGCCTATAATGGGGTCAATACTTTATGGTCACCCTGTACAACATTTTTGTCCTTTTACATTATTGTGCTAGTCTGTCAAATATAAAAAGACTGTTTAATGTAGGTATTATCAATTTATTTACTTTGTGAATTGAGTGAATATTTCATGATTGTTTAATATTTTTCATAACAAGAGGGTTGAAAGCAATTATTTTAAAGGCAATATTTATTACAACTTTGGTTACATGACTTTGTAAAAATATTATGTCGTGTTTACAGTTCATTGATGTCAAGAGCAGAGATTTCTTGGAAACCTAATTGGTAGGCATGTAAACAGCAGCAAGCAGATAAGAATGAAGCAGATGAAAGAAAAGTCACGAAAAGAAGTCACAGAAAATGTAAATGCAAAGTTAATTTTCATGGGAGCATGAGGCCTAATGATTGATATGTTAGAATGAGATTAACAATTTCATAAGAGACAAGGAGAATAAGCTGTCTCGCAAAAGGGTGTTCTAAAATAAATGAACCAGTCCAAGTGAGCTCTGACAAAAGGCCAACACTTTTAAATACAAGATACAACTATGGTAATTAAATGGTGATGCAAGTAAACTATGCATGGATATTCTGTAAGTATAAAAAAAAATAGTTTGGCCACCTGACAAAAAAAAAGAACTTTTATAATGTTTAAGAATTCCATAGCATAAAGAATTTTTGTGTAGATGTTTAACTTGTTTCAAATATATATTTTTATTATTTTTGAAAGCAAGTGGAGTGTGTGCTGTTCACTCTTTTTAATTTATTGCCAACAAGTCACAGACACCTGCTGCAGAAGAATCTTTAGCCCAACACACCCATATATTTACATTACTACATATCACTATAAAATGCAAATTTTTGACACTGTCTCTTTTATGTGGGAGTAGCAATAAATTCTTATAGTTTAGTCATGATCCCCTGTTAAAAGATTTGTATCATCAACATGGAACATACATGTTTTTAAGAATGAAGTTAATGCTTCTTGACCACAATGCAAATGTAAAGGTTACTGATTTCAAAGTTAATTATTGACTTGAAGAAGCTTGAAATATAGAAGGAACAAAAACTGTGATACAGAATATCATTTTTGTACCTACTTTATTTTACAGGATAAAAAAAATATATTATTTAGCTTGTATTCATTTTTAGCATAAATATGTAGTTCAGAAATTTATTGAGATTCCCTTGTTCTCTGTAATAGACTGTGTCTATTCTACTCAAAATGATATTGCAGTAACATATGGCATCTTCCTTGCAAGGGTTAGCAACTGTAACATCTCTTTCAGGCAAAAATGACACTGTTCATTACAACTGACCAATTTTGTACAAGAACAAGTGTTGTGAAGTGATGCTGTCAATCGAACAAGGAGACTGAGTTCACATGTAGTTACAATAACTCATTGTGTGTACATTTTCCTGATTACTTCCACTTTCATTACAATATGTATAAACACTACTGACTAAAATTAAAGAGTAATGATGTTTGTTTCTGCTTCAGGAGACAAAACATCCAGGTTTGCATCCCAATTTGCAAATTAATCCCCATTGCAAATCACTTTCCTCTTTGCTTAGCATCATGTGCCAACCTTTCATTTATCTGGTATGTTATCTTTGAGACCTCCCACAACACAGTGAACATGCCATAATGTTTCAGGTTGATATACCAAAGCTATGTTTGACTTCTTAAAAAATTTTGCCAAATGACACATACAGTATTTTCACATTCTGTCATGTGTATATAACATAAAGATATAAATTGTATATGCACTAGTCTTTTCTTAATTTAGCAACATAAGGTTACAGGTAAAGCAGCTATTTATCACCACTACTGCTAACTCTTGGGCTATTCTTTTGCCAACAAATAGTGGGATTGACTGTCACATTATAATACCTCCATGACTGCAAGGGCAAACATTTTTGGAGTGACAGGGATTCAGACCCACAACCCTCAGATTATGAGTCTGATGCCATAATCATCTGTCCATACCAGGTCCTAGACTTCAAATTTACAGTGCAAACACTACACATTTAACATTGAGTTAGTTATGAACTTTCTCAATGTAAGCGTGGTCTCATGGACAAACCAGAAGAAAATCTTTATTTGTATATACTTTAATGCTATAAATTTTAATACAGAATGCATCTTAATAAAATTTGGCAGATTTTTAGTAAACATTACAAGTCATTTGTATAAAAAAATCATTTTAATGAAGTACTTTTATGAAAAGTTTGTGTGAGAATATATCAAGTCCTTTTCTGATACTACAACTCCAATGTGATTTTCATGCTATGACTGAAACTACCTTTTCTCATCTCCAAAATCTCAATGTCATTTACATAATCTCTAAAATCTAAATCATTTCAAATGCTTTTTAAAGTAAAACCTTATATGTTATCTGTTATTTTCTCCACCCTAGCTCTAAATAAGATTGGTTAATTTAGCCAACATGGTAATCAACCAAGAAAGTTCACATAAATCTAAATTACCTTCTTTTCTCATAGTGACTTCAAAGTGTACCATGAAACCATATTGCTTTATCACAAGTAGTCTTACACATGTAACTGTATAAATCTATTTATACTTAAATTTTATTGTTTTATTTCCCTTTAAGCTGTGTCTACTATTCATGCCATTACAAGTTGTCAATCACTTGGGAACATGTGGCTCACATTACACTATCAAATTACATTACGAATGAATTACTCAAAACTGTTTGCAAGTGTGTCTTGTGAAAAATCTTTATATTATTTATTTTACCTAACCTATCTTTAAATACCCTAAGGAGTTTCCTATTTTTACATTTTAGTTACTTTTATGCTAATAGATAAAAATTATACATATAAAACAGGAGATAATGTACTTACCTAGGCCTTATTTTTTGTTGTTGACTGTTGATGACACTTAACCCTACATTTTTATACTCATGGTACTAATGCATAAACTATTTTTATTAAATAAAATGATATATAAAAGAACATAGACTAATAACATCCACAAAGCAAACAATATACCATAAGTATCACAATTTTTTTTATTTGTAACTATGCAACAAGAGTTGTTACAAATTCATCCAAGCTAGTCAATATGTTTTCGTTGAGAATGAAGCTAGTATTCAAAAAGAAATTTTTTTTTTTTCTGTACAGAAAACAAAGTAATACAATAAGGCATTTGACAGATGAAACTTTGGCTTGGTTAAAAATGATGTAGTATTCAACATAATAGAGAAAAAATTTCTCCTGAAAGAGAAGATGTGTAAAGTAGAAATTGAAATAATAATTTTATAATGAGTAACTTAAGTTAAAGTTCATACTTCTTGGAAGGGTGAAAAATAATGTAGAGAAGAGGGGATTCTCAAAGAAAGACAAATTTCACATTTCTGAAATTAAGAACTTAAAACTTATACAATTTTAAAATGTGAATTATTAGCTCTGATTTTATGCTGTAGTAATTGTGTAACGTGAAAAAAAAGTAGTTTAATTACCTTAGTTACATTAAAAATCTTATGATATACACAGTAAAGGGTGCCCATAGTGAGAGGGGTACTTACTGACGGAAAGTCACTAGACATATTCTTCTTCATAAAGACAAGGAGATCATGTCATGAAGAGAATGATGAGGTCTCATTAAAAAAAAAAAAACAACAATTTTAATTTGACAAATGATTTCCAGCAACCTTGTTTAGTTGCAATAACTTTGAATGACTTTCTTCTCTGATTTATTGACTGTTGTATTATTATTTGTTTAGCATTTCTTGCAGTTTTGAAGTTTTACTTTATAAACCAAAAACTATTTTATTCATGGAATGTTATGTACAGTTCAATCAAATATTATGGTCAGAAGCTATCTCAAAGTGTTATTAGAATAAAAACAAAACATTTAATTATTTTACGTTGGTGAATGTCTTTACAAAGAGTTAAGACTGTTAGAGATTTAGTTGCCATAATGTGTCAAACTGATAATATTAAAAAGATGTTATGCAATATTTGTTAACTGCTAATCAAATAAACCAAACTATTAAATCCCATGTATTTGTTAATTTTAGGTCATCAGTTTTCTCAAAATTAGCATGCTTATTATTGAGGACCAACTTAGGGCCAAATTTACATATAGGGCACATATTTATATGCCAATGATTCCTTATGAAATAGGAATTACAAGAAATGACCAAAATTCTCCAAAGGACAAGTCTAGTTTTGATTGAATAAAAAAATGTTTACTGTTGAGATAATGGTAGATCTAATGATTCTTTTGCTGGTACTGACTTTTGCAAACAGTGTACAAGCTGTTCGAAGCTGTAGTATGCAGAAATATGATACTATTACAACAAGCCAATTTTTTCTGTATAAAGAATTTGGTATTTTTAAGCAAGAAAAACCCCAAACGTTCAGGCAACTATTTTTTACTTTAGAACGACTGTCCAAAAAGAGAATAACAAGCTAGCAGCATTTGCCATCTACATGAATACTCTTTAACTGGAATTATAATCCATTCAAAACTGAAAGTGTGAAGTCTTAAGTAGTATACTGTGGTCTCGATCCTTGAACTTTGTGATTCACAGCCCAATATTTTAAAAAAACATGTACTTTAAAAATATGGTCTGAGGGCATTTAATGTTAACAGTCTTCTTCGTTTTCACCCGAAAGTGGTATTTCAAGTTGAAACTGTTATAATAGTGGCCAGAGTTCTTTTGCACAATTTAACTAAGGCATTCATTTTGACTTATCTTGTGTACATGCCTACTTTGGCACGCTCGTGAAAGTAACTCATCACTGAATGTACACATTATATACAGATGAAACTTGAAGTGGAGGTGGTATTTTATTCAGAATGTCTTAGATTTAATAATCAAAGAATGTGAAAAGCAAAATACAAACAAGATTTGTTTTAATATACAAAGCTGCTACAAAATGTTTGATGAAAACGTTATTGGTGCAATATACATAAACCCTACTCTTAATAATACCTATAATCAAATTTCAGATATTTATCACCGTAAACCTCGTGATTCACTGTATCGATGTTGGCAGGCTCAACGAGCACATGGTGACTCATGATTTGCCGTTCACGAAATTAGAAGCTATGCCCCCAATGGCACTTTTGAAGGAGGAGCTCCCACGTTGCTAGGCAACGTCTCACTACGAGACCTTGTCAAGAGAAACGCGCTTTGTGATTGATAGATGACGTATCGTGGAAAAAATACAATCCACGTGTGTTTCAAACGCACGTGGTTGCTTGAGATAGTCTGGGGCACATTATGGAATGTTTCAAAATATGCCAATAGTATTTAGCAACAATACACATTGATGATACTGTATACTCTACTGCACGATCTCAAACAGGTTGGCTTTCAAAAGCTTTAACGCGATATTAGTAAGCAATAATTTTCTACCAACGTAACAGTAATTAACAATTACATATTTAGGCTAAATATGTTAGGTCAATAATACAGCCAAAGTTGTAATGCTTGAATCGTAAAAATGTACTTTTATATAAACCAGTCTTTCTTATCCTGGCACGAGAGAAAAATAATTAATTTTTTAGGTTTTAATTTCAATAAACCGGATCGATACCCACTAACCACATTAAACATTCAGCGTTCTTCTGTAATTGCTCCAAGGCGATTATTTTATCATTAACACTAAACCTTACTCTGCGTTTATTTATGTGTATATGTGTTTGAATTTAATCCTTAAAAACAAAAACCACTTCAACTAATAACATTCACGAATCATGATGAGGTATGATGCGTAAATATTAAACTCTGATTGACTGACATCGGAAATTATCAGCATCACAATTCGGAATCACAAGACGAGATGAAGTTTACAAAGTGGGAGTTGCAAATATGAAACGATTGGCTCGACAGTCAGGTTTCACAATGAAACTATTAGGAGCTGTACTCAACTTAGGCGTGTCTGGGGCATGCCCTCCGAAAAATTAATATAACATAATACACAGTTGGTATACAAATCAAATATGTAAAAGTGGGCATGCTAGAGAACCCCCGATTAAGACGCCTCTGAAACATGTGTGATAATGAATAATCACAAATATGTTTTGTCCCGTACCATCACTGAAAGACATTAAAATACATTTTGAGATTTCAACAAGTGCGTTAACCTCCTAGTTAAATAAAATGTGATGTGAACAGCCTTAGAAAACAAAACTTCCAAGGCCTAATAGCTGTAATTTTAAATTCTCATAATTTGATTTGAAAAGCTTCTATTCGTCCGCTGTTTTCAATCCTTTGGCCAATGTCAAACTGTGCAAGGTAAGAGATTATGGCAGATATCTGTTAATAACAAAATAAACAATATTTTGTTTCAGCTGTGTATTCAACACTTCCGTCTATTGAAAAAAATAACCAACAAAAACATTCCAAGATTAATAAAATTAAGCACGTGGAAGAGATTCACGCTGTCTTAAAACTTCCAGAAATAATTATAACACATAATAATATGAATTCACAAACTTAATAAAATTAAATAGAAACAGAGATTAATATTCATAATAAAAATCATAGTTGGTACGAAAAAAACCTGTACCGTAGTTTTTTTCTGTAAACCGAAAGGAAAAGCTGGAATAATTAATAATTATTCATTTAAACGCCGTAATTGCATGCCCATCAAGAAATAACTCGCCCATATATGGATGTACGTAAAACATGGACTTTCACCACAAGGAAAAAACATCTGTAATCACGATGTTTGTTAGTTTGTTGTTTTTACTAACACAAAAACTACTTATTTCGCGCAAAGTCACATAATGACTGTCTGCTAAAGAAAAAGAAATGACTAAGAGAAAGAAGGCAATAAGTAGCCAATAACACCTACCACAAACTCTTGGGTTAGTACAGCCCAGTGGTTTCCAAACTGACGACACCCTAACCTACTTACCTTGATTTTTCACTACATCCCTGCTGTTACGTGCAGTAAATATTGTAAAGTTTTATGGTGTTTGTTTTTTACGTTCGGTGAAACTCTCGCGACTCTCCTAGCAACTTGCGGCAATGATACACAAATTGGTTTGTTTGTTTTTGAATTTCGCACAAAGCTACTCAGGGCTATCTGTGCTAGCTGTCCCTAATTTAGCAGTGTAAGACTAGAGGGAAGGCAGCTAGTCATCACCACCCACCGCCAACTCTTGAGCTACTCTTTTACCAACGAATAGTTGGATTGGCTATCACATCATAACGCCCCCACGACTGAAAGTGCGAGCATGTTTGGCGCGACTGGGAGGCGAACCCGCGGATTTACACAAATTGGAAATCACTTATATAGTGGAATAACAAGATTTAACCATCACTCTTTAAACACACCTACACCCCCGAAATACAGAGCGCGATTCTCCGGCAGCGAAGCGCAAGCTACTGACCCTCGAAATTAAAGCTCGTTGTATTAAACATTAGCCCACGCATGACCTGCTATATATAAGACTAAAGTGTGAAACGTAACGTGTATACTGTGCAAATAACATTTTAAGTCTTTAAACTTAGGTTTAGGTCGTCAGCTGATTAGATTCGGTCCATGACAGTTTGCACACAACGTTTAAAGAAAATCTGAGCACAGAAAGATGTGTATGATGTTTTCAAAATGGTTTGGTTTTAGACTTTGCCTAAGCTACACGACGGTTAACTGCGCTAGCCATCTCTAATTTAACAGTGTAAGTCTAGAAGGAAGACAACTAATCATCATCACCCACCGCCTACTCTCGGGCTACTCTTTTACCAACGAAAAGTGGGATTGACCATCACATTATAACGCCCCCACGGCTGACAGGACGGGCATGTTTGGTGCGACGGGCGTTTTAAAATAAGCCGTTTGAGGCACGAGTATATACACCTTATGTGAATATTTAACGCTAATCTTTTGCTTTATAATGTTCGTAAATATAAAACTATTATAGCGTCGAAAATACAAAACAACGCTATGTTCACATTTGTTCTTCTCATATTTGATAAATACAAGGAATCGTATATTACTTAACGTACGTAGAAGCTTAAATGAAGGTAAATACAGAGTACTTAATCTAATATATAATGTGCAAATTCGCAAATATTATATAGCAGCGCCTCCTACGGTGTTTATTGGTTCATGCGTCAGCTATTAGCATCTCCTACAGAATAGCACTAGGTTAACATTAACTATATGTAGACACATTAATTCACTAAAGCCCTTTCTAGTATACTTACGTGTATTTAGAGTAATCTTAAACAAACTGAATAGAATGTGTTCATTTGGTTAGCTCTTAAGTTTGGTTTGAAAGCTTCATTCTAATGACACTGTAAATACAGGTACAGTTATTGGATGCGTTATTTTTTTGGTGCTAAGCCTACAACAAACAGGTAAGAATTGGAATCAGCTTGTTTTGGCAATAACTTCTAAATTCAAAGTGTGTGTTCTCCATGGACCGACCTGCACTAATTTTATGATATACTTTATTCGAAGATTTTACTTGTAATGTAAAATGAGATCCGTTTCATAATGAATCACAGTAAACATTATGCCAACGAACATGGCTGACAGTAAGTGTGTGTTTTTTTCTATTGCGCAGATGATCACAGATTGTGCGTCTGTGAAAAATACTCGTATAGTTGAAAATCCACCTATATAAGTAGGATGAAGTAGATAAATATTAAAAACCAAAATATTGAAGGTAATAAAATTCATTTTCAGAGTTGATAGGTAAATTATTCACTTTAACATACTTCATTTTCTGTATCATTTGTTACTAGACCTATACATATGTATATATGAAATGCAAATAGGCTTAACGTATTAAAAATAACTAATCGAAATATAATTGTGCAGTTGAAAAAGTTTCAGGAAAAGCTTTGAATAGTTAAGCAAGTAATTTAATATTTTAAAATTATGTACTTGTTGCCAAATTAAGAGAAAACGAACGTGTGTGTATATATATTTTACCTAAATAATTACTCAACTGTTTTAGGAAAGAAAGTTTGTTTTTTTTTAAGTTGGTCTAAGAATAGAGCCATATAACAACATTTTTACGTTCATTTGTACTTTCCCTACTAATTTGTACTGCTTAACACTGTTTATTTTGAATCATTCCACACTTCTAGTGTACTTTTGGATTACTACATTTATGAAAGAATGAACTATAGAAAAATTATCCTGTGATATTGATTTAGACATGACTAAAAACAAAACGTGGGAAGGTCAAAAAATTGTAATGCTGATTTTACAAAAATAAAACACAGTTTCTACAGTCGTCACACGGTAAGTTTGGCTTTGTGGTTGGCCTACCGAAGTCAAACTCCGAGAGTTCATTCGCCTTCCATCGTTTTAAACTTACATTCCATCCATTAAGGGCATGGGTGTGTTATCAGTGTAACGATCAAACCCCATTGTTCGATTAGATTAGTCCAAAAGTTGACGGGACTTTTACAGATTCTAACATATTACTTCACAGTTAGGGACGTCTTGCATAAATAGCACACGTGTAGCTTTATCTGAATGTCCGAAACAAAGATCTACAGTCGTCTTTATGTATAACTAATGTTAAAAAACTAAGTTCCATGATCAATAAATAAAAGTCGTATGACGATCCGAAATATTTTATTACGCTCTTTCTTAACGTTCAAGCAATAAATGTCGACCTAATTTGTTTTATCACAAACTTAGGATTGTCAATTAGAAGATAATCAAGGAGATTCAAAATAAAATTGTTCCTTCTTTAACTACATTCTCTAAATGAAACAATTTTACTTCAAAGCCTTCACTTCTTGTTCTATCATTTACATGTCACCTAACTTTGATATTAAACAAAATCAATACAAAGCCAAAAGGCTAAGCATTCACATTCATTTCTGTGTATTTTATTATCGTTAATTAAAATATATTAATTATAAGCCGTGAAACTGTAAGCAACACATTTCATTATAAAGCTTACTGTATACCTAAGTACACATATCAAACTGGTAATTATATCATAAGTATACATTTCCAACAATTATTATTACACCATAAGTACGTATTTACAACTCGCGTTACATTATACGTACATTTGCAATTTGTATTACACCGTATATAAAAGATATTTATTTACGACTAGTATTACACCACAAGTGCATATTTTCAACTAGTACGTTACAAGGAATATTTCATTAGAGGATGGCAATATTCTAATAGCTAAAGCCTTATTATTCATCAAATCTTTCCCAGTTTTTAAAAAGTACACTAGAAAAAAATGTTAATTTGTGTAGGACAATAACATGTTGAATAAATAAACTACAACAAGCTACGTCATAAAATACAAGTACAAAATCTGTGATAATACTAATGAACGGGTGTCCAACATGAGATTTTAAACATTCTGGTAACTATGTTTATTATGAAAATACAGCGACTTATTAAAATTACTAATTATTAATATCCACTTAATAATAAAACATGGTTAGAATGAAGGCTGTTTGAGTGAAGGAACGTTATTAAAAATTAGTAAAAAAGAAAATTTTCATCGAGTAAAGTTTGTTCCAATTGAATTTACGTATGAATATCATGGTGTACCGTTATGTAGAACTTTTAAGGGTCTGAGTCAATTGGAGTCAAAACGTTACAAAAAAAAGTGTTTACATACTTTTAAAAAAAGAATTGTTATTAGGAGCAAAAGAAACGGTACAAATCTTCGGGCATTTAATAAAACTTACTCGAATACTTATACCATAAGGGTATTTCTGGCAGAAAAAATCCAAAACAGTTAGGCCTGCTAATAAAATGTCGACATAATGGACAAAAATTAGACACTTCTCTAATTATGAAGAAACTGTGGAATATATTGTAAAATGAAGTTCAATACAGGAATTTTAAGTCTGTTTAGGAATGAACGTTGGAACACCTCTGTTCGCAGCAGTTCCATTGTACTGGATTCATGAATAGGCTACTTAAATACAGAGGAAAGACGTCAGCTTTCATGATGGCTGAAGCCTCGACACCGGGGAGGCAAGATGAATTTTACTATTAATAGATGTAGATTTGAAGTCGGCAGCAATCGGGAGAATGTTTTGAATATGGCTGTTTTACTTCAACTGTAAAAAGCAGGGTGGAGTTAAGATCATTGTTAAGACCTTTAAGAAGAAGAATATGTCGTTCTACTGTACATCTGTGAACACTGATATAGTACCAATATTGAAGGAAAGCTATCATATCCCTGGTAGTAGCTAAGGTCTCACACTACTGCGATTTCTACTTGTGAGGTACTTTGAATGGCAATGCCTTTCACTAAAGTCTGCTATTGTAAATACTGACGTAGCTCCTGAAACCATACGCGTAGGTATTGATAGTTCTGGCTGCAGGTGATAGGTTTTGATGCCACTAAATGAGAGCACCTCCCCTATGTGTGTATACTGTTATAACGTAAAGTGGTCGTGTATATTTCATCAAATCTTTAGAAATGTAATAGGGGGAGTTTCATTTTTAAAATGTCCAAATCGAGAGATCAGAAACTTGCCTAAATTCTCACAGTGGAAACACATTAAAAACAACACGGTCACCTTGAATGTTACACTAAAATAACCTTCGCCGATTAACACAAATGAACACTCTGAAGCACTCGAACGTTATTACATTCAATGAGAAACCTGCGTCGTTTGGTGAGCCTTAACGCACCAACTCGCTAAAATCGGGTGTGTTAAACGCATCCGCTCGCCTACAAATACATGCTCTAAGAACACTAGTGGTCTCGAAGCATTGTTCAAGAAAACCGTCTTTGACAGGCCTAAAAAGATACTTAATTCACGGGACACTAGTTCTATTTTCAGGATGGACAAAGAATTCGAATTTCTAAAATGCTGTCGTCGTTACACGGCAAGCAGTATAGGGCGTGCATTATCGTGTTGGTGGGCGCTTTTGTTTGTTTTTGAAATTCGCGCAAAGCTATTTAACTATCTCCGCTGGCCATTCCTAATTTTGAAGTGATAAGCTACAAGGAAAGCAGTCAGTTATCACCACCCGCCGCTAACTCCTGGGCTACTCTTTTTACCAGCGAAAAGTGGGATTGAATGTCACATTATAATGCTACCATGGCTGAAAGGGGAAGAATGTTCTTTTGTCAAAAGTCATATTGCGAGTCCTAACTACTAGCCCTTTGTCGGACGCACAGATGGCAGACATTTTATTACTTGATGTTGCTTGATCTGTGCTATCATAAATAATTTTGCAGTTGTGTTTAACAGCGCCTATCATAAAAGTGTAACATATGACTGACGCCAACAAAAACATAAATTTCCGTTTCTCTCAAAACTTTTCGTACCGAACAGTTAGCAAAGAAAGTGCTAACTTTTCGTAAACACTCCGTGATACAACGTTCGAGAACAAAAACTTTAATATGAGCGGTATAATTCGAATAATACAACACGTAATCATTCTGTATTATCTTCATGCTTGGGATATCACAATACAAGATAATTCAAATAATTTAATATTCCACAGAATACCAGTAGAGGGAGTATAAATAAATGTTATTTTAAACAAATTACGTTTTTAAAAACAATTCGAAAAATATATATTCTACAAAAATTAACACTTTGAAGTGAAAGTAACTATATAATAACTAATAGTTACTTTTGGTTATAACTTTTCTATACTTTGAAATAAAACACACAGATTCTTGAAATCTGGGACGATTTCATAAAATCTAAAAATGGAGACAAAGGTTCGTCAGTGTCAAAGAAGCTTCTCTACATTTTAGATTTCTATATATATATAATATTATTACAACAGATAAGTCCACTCCTTACTAATATAGGCCTAATTCATAAGGATTACATTATTCTTCATAATTGTGAAACATGTTTTCTAATTTTTAAGTTAAAGTTAACATAAATATTTATCTCGGCAGTTCTTAGCAGATAACTGTTTTAAGACCGACAGATATGAATGTCAAAAATAATTATTATTACGACTGTCAAAAATTTATCATGTTCGAAATGCGGCAATGCAATAGAACGAATCCTAGTCCATAAACAAGTATTATACTCACATCATACATACACGAGCGTGTGACGTTTACATTATTACTTTATACAATTTTTCCCTACGTCAACAGTCGTCAAAATCACATTTTCTGTTTTACCTCTCTCAATGAACCCTGTTACCTTATGTACATCTTACTAAAACTTCTTATCCATGCTAATACGTAAATAACATTTTTCTTCGTAAAACCGGAATTAACACATTAGTTGATATACACTGTAAAAGTTAAAACAATGATATTTCACTGAAACTAACACAGATGCTTTCCTAAACCTAAACCTCAAACGTCTAGCATCAGTGAAACTGAGATTTGTGAATTTTAACCTTACACGAAATAACTGGATTAAACTTCATACATGAAAAATAAAGGGCGCTATAAATAATACAAAAGCTAAATAATTAAGCCTACTAACTACGAGAAGAACCAGAGCTAGCAAGTTCTTTAGTCCAGTCGTCCTTATAACACGTGAGAAAGTGCCAAGAATTTCGCATACGTTCAACCTTGAAATGTATATGTACATAAATAACGCGGTTTCTAAAGATTCACGTGTGTTAGGCTGACTTATTTGCAAATGTAACTTCATGTTGCTCTGATCTGAAAGTTACTTTGCGATATACGTTTTTAAAAATCATGTTACATCGCCCCTCTCGACAAATAAACAACTCAGTTCGCCTTTTGACATATAGAATTGCCCTTGAACAGACGCGGCAGTGCTGTCACCTAGTGGACCTAACTTAACAGTAATTTATCTACACAAAAGCCTATATTTGGCATTTATCGTGTCATTCATTACTTGCAACTGAACACTGTTCTTCAATTAAATGAAATCATTTATTTTTCAACTGCTGAAAGAATGCCACGCTTTTTGGTACATGCTTCTGTGTTACTTTGCCAAGTCCCAAATAACAACACTGGGCTAAAGTCAACTGTATTATTCACTTGTACTCAGAAATCGCTAACGAGATTGAGCTCTCGATGACCAGAAACCTACATGAAGCATAAATATATTCTCAAGACGGCTGATATGAGTATCAAAACATTACTGAAAACGAAGTTAACTTTCTGGTTAAGCTGAAGATGACGTAATAAAGTCTACACGTTGTTCTATAATTATTGTATTTAAAGTTTTAATACCCATACCAGCCGTCTTGAGAATACATGGATTGAGCTCCGTTTAATTTCGTTTTTTAAGCAGTTATTAAACAAATACATAAAGCTCTATGCAAAATCAAATTGTTTATCATTATTACCGGTTCAACAACTAACTGAACTTTTCTTAACCAGCCACATAACATATGTTATTCAAACTAAGTTAAAGAGCGAATCTGATTGGGCCGTGAACACACTTTATCTTCCCTCCTCTCTTATTCACCGACATGCGTTCGAAGATTTAACCATGGAGTTTTCTACTCTCCCAGGCTTACCTGTGAAGACCGAAGACTGGCAGTTATAATGACGTCATGTTAAACTGCACAGATGATCAACTTATGAAGGAAATCTACACTTACTTTGTAACAATTAATAAGATGTGCAAAATAATCAACACAGAAGTGCCATTTCAAATGGCATCACTTAAGCTTTACAAGTAAATTCTTTGCATGCGATAAATTGTTAATATTAACTTCTCCATAAAAGCTACCAATAAAGGTTATAACGAAAATATACTCGTTTATGGGTATTACTAATAAAATACTGGTCTTACGTTCTTATTTATAAAAAATGAGAATGCAATTGTTTTCATCAGTTGAATATTCTTGCTGTTAGCTACATTTTCGACCATAATTCCAATACAATTTTATGAAGGTTAGCTGGCTTAGGAGATTTAGGATAGAATTATATGCAAATTTCACCATCGAAAAGTGATTTTTATGTCAAAATATGATAATAAAAAGTAAACTAATAGAACTAATTAGACATGTTTAAAATCCTTCAAAGAAAGTATAAAACGTCATTTCTATAAATGTAGCTTTGTTTCTCCAACAAACACATGCGCGATTAATTTGCGCTTAGCAATAATCATAACTTGATACTGTTTGTTTCCTCAACATCATTAATGTTATTTTCAATGAAATATCAAACTGAATCTTTAAGCACGAAACCCTTTAAGTTAATTTGCTCATTCTGTACGATTATGCACCAAAACCAAACTTAATCGAAGAGCAATCGATAGATTTTTGCTCTCAACAACTGACGAAACCCAAACCAAAAGGCATTACTAAAATAACAAAAAGTTTACTTTAAGGGTAATATAATGTTTTGAATACAAGTATTCTATCAGTGAAATAGCATCACGTGATACGGGTTAAGATGCCAATCCACAGTGACTCGCCTTCAAAACATTCTGACATCAAAAAGGGAAAACCTCATGTGCAGCCCCCCTCTTCCTCTTTTTCTCAAGGTCTTCTCACAACCACAGACCAAGTGCCCTTCCCCCATACAGCCTACACTTTGAGACGGGCACAAAAAGCACAGTTTCCTCACACGCTGCACAGAAAGGAGGGATTTAAAGTGGCTTGGCTTCCAGACGACTAGAGGCCTTACTTTAAGCCACGTGAAGTACATTTTTGGCACGACATTCTGAACATCGGGTTGATAAAAGCAAAACTCGTGAAGGCACGAAATGGTTTGTTGTAACATTCTCTTATGCATCGCATTTTATTTAGAAGACAATTAGATCAGTTGTTTATGCAATATTTGTAACATCACATTGAGACTGATATATATATATATTTAAACAAATCATTCTTTAATGTCATTAGTCTTATCGTTAGGTAATGTCACAGAAACCTACCATAAGACATTATTTTCCCCAAATCAAAAATCTGTTAATACTCGTTTCGCTTCAAAAACAAAAAACATTTAACGCTAGAAAATATCAATTATTATTATTATTAGGAGAGAGCTAGAGACTACAGTTTAACAGCAGTTTTATTGTAAAGTCACACTACGAAGTACTGACTGGAATATTGTATGTTGAAGAAACTACACATCAAGGTTACTTATTTCACTCAACGTTTCTACGACTTCTTCACGAGCGACCTACTATTTATATGGCTACTCTCACAATGCATAGCACACTATACGCTCGAAATTTATTCTACAGTCGTAGGGAACAAGATAAAATAGACATTACTGTTTACATTAAAACAAATTAAGCATATACAGCAGTATCATTGTTTAAACACACGAATATACGTGTGCAGCCTAAAAATGTGAAAATCATCTGAGTATTGGTGTGAAAATATACACATATATGCAGGACAGAGAACAAACAAACATGGATATTTAAATTAATAAAAATAATATGAAAAGCAACGCAGGAAAACATACATTTTGATTATACATCGCTTCTTTTCCTGGCTACGTTTCTTTTCTCGAGTTATTTTTTCTTCTCATATATAATCTTTTTTTTTTTTTTACGCTAGTATTCGAATAATTTTCATCATAATTCCAGGCCGCATACCAACATTTGTGTCATTAGACACTGATGCTACTATATGTTTTTGTTTTAATGTAAACAATATTATCCACGTGACACTGTTCCATACATTCCATTGGTCTACAGAACAAATTTTAAGTGTATAGTGAGTTTCGTAAAGTGAGGCTAGCAGTGTAAGTAGTAGGTCGCTCCGAAAGAAGTTAAAGAAAACGTTGAGTGAAATGAATATAACCTTGTTCTGGAGTTTATGGTTGTTTTTTCATCGTGCAAAAAAAAGCGGTTTTACCAAGTTGTCTGTGTGTATTATGAAAGTTCCTTAAATTACCTCGAAGATCGCCAACACTCTCACAACTCTGGGGTAAAACTTCCCTAAAATCAGAATAAGAGGCTAAATACATGTAAACATGAGCAATCTTCATCGAAATCATTCTGTAATTTTAAAAACTTCTTTTAAACTGATCGTTTAGAAGTAACGTGATTAAAGTAATAACACATCAAACATTGCATGATGGACTGATTGTTGCAAAGTAACTATTTCAAGGTCATCTGCCTTGAAGAAATGCAAAAAGTTCTTTACAAGCCACTAAATATATATAATAAAAATATTTAGAAATAAGTATTAAAGTTATATGTTGACTTACATCCTGATAAGAACTTTTCAGACATTAAAGATTTTAATGTTAACAATAAAACTTCTGAAAAACAAATTAATATAGTAACAAAATAGCTATCACGAGTGCAACAATTTGGTGAGAATTTTGGTCAGTAATGAGACACGTCAGTTAGCGAACGAAATGTAAAAAATAAAAACATGAACAAGTTATTTGACACAGACCTTCCCTGTCTTAGTAATTATAAAATGTTTTCTCAAATGAGAAGTATGTATTAAGTAATTCATATGACATCTGTGCACTATAGTAAAAATCTATCTATCAATGTAAAATCTTCCAATTACATGCAACTAATACGAGTTAACTTAAACGTCAACTTAAAACTACCTACAGTTCACATAGAACTATAATTAAGAAATACATACAAGAACTTAATGAATGATGTAGAGATCATTTTACATTAAAATATTTAGTAATGATCAGAAAATAATATGAAATACTAATGTATTTTACATCTCGGTACAAAACAAAAGACAAGCATAAAGTGAAAGTCCTTGTATAGAATAAAAATGTAATACACATGTTTACAATTAATACATGGAACACTTTGACTTATAGACTAAACAAAGCCTTAATGTTGCTGATGAACAAGCAAACCCCTTTGACCAGTTTTCTATGAGAGAGAGAGAGATGTATATACACACACAGATGTACACAGTTAAACCAATAACAACTGACACCTAAATAAACCCTAAGATACAGATGGGAAACTATACCTGTATGATCTAAAACATACTTTACTTTTCCTAAAACACTGCAGCAACTAAAACTGCAGGTCACAACTTTAAGATATGATACTCATCTACTGAATATTTTGTCTTCAAATATGGTAGAAGCTGTAAATAACTGAGAGAGCTTAATACGTAACTGAATGAGTGGTTTAAAGATAATAATTGGATCTGAAAAAAAGTTTCTTTATGTGGTTTGTGTTGGAAGAGAAAAAAGAATATTCAAGAATAGTCAAATGATTTCTAGTTATCCCTTAGAAGTGAAAGAAAGAAATATTTATGATACTGTTACAAATTTATACCGTTAACTCTGGTTTAGATGTTTTACACTGAGCTCTCCTCTTATTCTGTTTACTAAAACATTTCACAAAAAAGATGGAAATAATAGAATTTGTAATGTGAAACTGGATAAGACTGGCAAAAGGAAAAAATCCACTTTAATAATTAAAAAAAAGTTGTATTAAATATTACTCCATTGAATCAATTAATGTAGCTGTAATGAAATATATAGAAATATGTAAAATGTTACTCAATCACAAAAAAACTGTTGTGAGATATCAACTCAAGTTACAACAAAAATTTCTATCATGTCTCTCAAATCTCACCAAAAAAATTAAACACAAGTTTCTGGTCTAAGCAAACTTGTATCATCTAATTAGAGCAGAAAATTGTGTTATCAGTTTAAACGACAACTGTTTGTGAAACTAAAATATTAAGCAAAAGTATGTTGTCACTGTCAAAATCAAACTGCAGCTGATACACAATGTCTTTACAGTTATAAAAGTGATTTCATTATTTTTAAAAAACATTATCTTTATAGAACTATTACTTTCAAGGCAGGTCTTACAATATACTGATTCTTGCATTAAAAATGTTCACCTTAAATGTTTCAAATCTCAACATATTCTCCTTTCTCTCTCTCCCACTCTTTACTGAATACAGAAGTTCTACACACCATGAGTGTGTGACTACCAATAGAATGATGGATTACTCTTGAAAACCCACAAAATAGTATAACAGACTATGTAGACAAGTCATCAGAAACTATGATGTTTCAGTTATATTATTTATGGAAGTTTAGGTATAAGTGATAAAATTTAAACAACTCAAAGCTTCAGAAACTGTCAGCCTTTGACATAACTTATCGGTAAACTTGTAAACATGTGTAGTTCAAAAAAGAAATGTACAATAAGTGATAATATTAACTTAAAACACTCAGCAAAACAGAAATGTAATATTCCAAATACATTTGGGTAGAATAACAGATGGGAGGAACTATTCACTTTTCACATTATTGAGAGCAGCAGAGTACATCTGTTTATACTTTATAAAAATGTTTAAAAGAAAGTTGGAGCTACTACTAAATTATAGCTTGTACTGAACAGATAAAGCTTAGAAACCTGACTGGTCATGGTAATGTGATTACAATGTTCAAGCCTGTAGTAATATGTCTGAATATACATCCTCGGGCAAGTAATTATTTATAAAACTAGTGAAGTAGCCTTATATACATCAATAACTAATGATGAACTTGTACAAGAAATAAAAGTAAGGCACTTCTCATCTGATTACCCTTTTCATTAACAAACATACTTCTAAATTTTTAATATAGAAACAAAATAGTTATAATAAATACAACAATTTGGTGAGAATTTTGGCCAGTAATGGGGACACATCAGTTAGTATACAAAATGTATAAAAATAATAGCATGAAACACAATATTTTACAAATTCCTAACATTATTTTCTTTATATTAAAAAAATATATATATATTACTGAGCCAATATTTGAAACTCAGATACATTTAGTTTGATTTTATACATGTATACAACACAACTGATGAATTCTCAGAAAAACGACAAATTACTCTCTCTCAAAACATATAGTTTTGTTTACAAAGACTGATTAGTAGAATTGCATTGTTAAACAGACTTAAAACATGTAAAAGAAAACTTGGTTCTTGTTCAACTGATTTAATTAAACTCAATGTCATGACATCAAGCTATTCTAGTGAGAACTAATTGCTTTGCTGATAGTTTAACAGTGACATTTCAAAACAACTTAAGCTAATTTCCAGTGTAGTCACTGGAAAATATTTATACCTGTAAGAACAAATGTATCACACAAACAATAAACTTAACTTGAGTCTCATTTCCATCTTTCTGTTTTTTAAACAGAGAACACTTTAACTTAGTTTGTATGTATGTCATTTACAGTTAATGACATATTTTCAATTTTTCATGTATATATCAAGTCTATAATAAGAATAAAAATATCTCAAAATAAACAGAGCATAATTATTTGCTCTTTTTATGATCTTACTAATTTTAGAAGTAATAATGGCAAAATAATAGTTATAACAATATGGGTAATTTTTGTTTCATTGTTTAAATATACTTACTATTTATGATATAACTTAGAAACAATTCAGTATCTAACAAACTTACTTTCCAAGCAACATTATAGATCACATGTTTAGTAACTGAGAATCCATTTCAAAATATTCACTGTATAAATCTGGAACTATGTTTGAGAGTGAAATTTAGAATTCTATGCAAGTTATTAACTAGTATGTGTGTTACACCTGTAAGATTATTTTAAATTTGAAAAGATTTTTTACAATTGTTTCTTCTCACTCCCACGTACCTATTAAAATTTTAGTTATATTTTGCATTATTATCAATTTTGTAATATATTACATCAACTAAAATACTAGAAAAGGAAACATAAATAACTATTCACTTCCTTCATAATTTTATCATGAACACATTGCCAGTTATCCGTTATCCTTTTCATATGTATACAAGGATTCATTCAGTTAAAATGATGTATTTCCTTGTCCAACAAATTCAAAATCTACTTATGGAAAAACAAACTAATAATATATCTACAAACTTTACTTATGAATGGGAATGAAGTATATGTAGTTGTTGTTGTTGTTTTGAATTAAGCACAAAGCTACACAATGGGCTATCTGTGCTCTGCCCACCACGGGTATCGAAACCTGGATTTTAGCGTGTAAGTCCACAAACATACCGCTGAGCCACTGGGGGGCAAAGTATATGTAATAAACCAAATTCTCTTATTTACCACTTCTAGTCAATATATCAGTTTGTGGTTACAACTCAATACAACTGCAAAATGATCATTAAATATTAATATGATCAATTCTTACATGTCATGTGATAAATGCCAAGTTATATATTTATGTAATTTTGAATTATTTTCTGGGGTTATGTACTGCATAAACTACATTAAAAAATGGATGGTTCTGCCTCCCCAAATTTGACAAACAAACCCTACTAACAGACTGTCTTTATTATTTTAGAAAAACGTAATACACAACACTTCCTAAACTAATTTAAATTACAAAAAGAAAATATTAATCAGAAAAGTAGTACCAATAATAATAATTAGTGTGAAACATAAATCTTGTAACTCTCTCTCACTAATCCATAAAGTATTAAAATTTAAATACCTCAGTGATCTGCCTGGTCTACTGTTATCTGTTAAAAATTTTACTTATCAAATTAGTTCTTTGAACAAAAATCAAATTCAGCTAATTTCACATGTAATAATCCTGTATACCATAATTTAGTAGAAAAACATATATGTGCATGTGTGTTTACCACTCAAAAGACCAATAATTACATTTTAAGTGTATGTTTCAGTTTGAGCATACAGTTTTTTATTTACTTAAATTCAACCATAGTGAGAAAGGGCCTAATTACACCTTAGAAGTTTTTTAAGTGATATATAAATTAACTGAATATCTAAGTATTTCAGCTGTGATATATGCCTACAAAAAAACAGTGCATAAGAATTTTAATATTTAAGTAACTGTGTGTAGTTTCAGAGCATAATAAACAGAGTAAAACAGGTCAGGCAAAACTTTACACTACTGTCACTGATAGTGGCCTAGATATACGCTCTTAGTAGTAACTCGGAACATATAACATATATTTATGTGCAGGTTATTATGTCAGTTTTTAACTAACACTTACAACTGTTAGCCTGGCAGTAACGCTATCACTCTCACAAGTTACACACAAGAATTTGATGAGTACAAAAAAGTACTACATTATATATAATTAACTCTGTATTATCGTACCAGAATTTGATTTTTGTAGTTCTCAAACTCCTTAATGAAGAAAAATAATTTACAGGAACATAAAAGTTTCAAGCGGAATAAAAACCACTTGAATAAGAATTCTTCAGATTGAATTACTAAGGAGCTGGTGACAACTACAGGACATCCATCCCCCAGGGTCAAGCGTAACATATTGCGGCGACCGCCGTAGCGTGGAGCCTGCGCCCGCGGCAAATACGTCCAGCTAAGCAGCTGCCTCGCCCTAGATTAATGGTTCACTGCCTCTTTGTTTCTATACCTTAGTTACTTGCATTAATTCTTACACTTACCAACTTGCAAGACATTTTCCACACAGCCACTTTCATATAAACGTAAACCACGATAAAAAGGCAATTTCTGAAGGTCAGTACAACCACTGTTTTCACTTGAAAGCGAAGAATACATACAAATATCCTTTTCGTTTCGTGGGAAAGACCAATAAATTATCCGCCTCTGTACAGGCTCAGGTATGCGATTATATCTCTCTTCAATTCTCTGAAACGGAATATGTAACGCCACTACTTTTGCACTAATATCAAGTAAACTGTCCGGGCACCTTGAAATAACTGATTTTGAGTCGTTGTTTAACAAAATATCGTTGTTTTGCATGGAATTACTGCCTACTCGGAAACAACAGAACCTCCTCGCCGTCGCCATCTTGAAACATCTGATACAACCTTTATTACACGCATGCGCATTACTTTTATAATATGCTATCCATACCGAGGGCCCACGTTACTTAGTGAGTGTGAAGATCTTCTGTGAACTGATGTTTAATACCAAACGTCATAAATCTCAAAACTTTCACCTGTTCGTAAACAAAAGTAATATCAACAAGCATGTCTTTGACATTACAGATTCTAATTGAAGTTGATGGATTATATACAGTTATTAATTTTAATTACTCCTGAAAGATTATGTTTTAAATTTTATTTCTATTTTAGTCAATATGTATTTCAACATGATTTATTTAACGAACAGCTAAGCATTTTAAAAGTTTCAAATAAAAAAAATTAAACTATCGTAACTCCTGAGCATAATCTTTGTGAAACATCAGTCTCCCTTTACCTTCTTCCTTCAATAGCACAGCGATATGCCTGTGGACTTAAAACGCAAGAAACTAGGCTTCCCTACAGTAGTGGGCAAAGGAAAGATAGCCCATTAAGTAGTCCTGTGCTAAGCTTTAAGGAAACAAACATCAGAGATGCTGGTGCTAGCAGGTAACTGTTATAAAACGAAACACAAAAATTTGTAAAATTTGACTGTTATATGTAGATTTCGCGTATAACTAATAAGATGATGGTGGTTAAAGAAGCAAACAAAGAATGTCATGATGTAAGGCTGCGTTATTATTGTAAATCGATATTTTTGGAACATTTAGTCCTTTGTTTTATTTGGTATACAGGAAAATTATTTTTTCTAATCTTATATTTGATAGACATATCAAAATCAAGCGATGTCCTTTTACTATTTATTATTCTCACATTTGTATATATATATATATATATATGATTTTACATCATTATTACATCTAGTTTAAAATATATATTTTTTAAATCTACTATGTGCGTATCTAAAATATAGACATGTAGTAACTAAACATTCAAAATTAAATATCTGCTGTTTGAGCTATTTGCACTATGTCAAAGCGAGATCGAACCCTGAATATTAGCTTTTAAAACCTTAATAAACCAATGGGAGGTATCATGTGTTGAACAACAACAAAAAAACTGTCATTTTTCATGTTTACAACATACGCTTAGCGCCGAGGACTTATCGCATGCCATCAACAATAAAGTTCACTGATTTCATTCAGATGCGTCTGTATGAAAGGTTTACAAAATAACTCATTTGTTTTTCTCTCCCCTACTTTTGATTCATATACAATATTTCAAATATCTATCTTCTTTTCAAATTTTTAATATACTCATTTTCTTAATTAAAATGATATATATATTTTTAAAAATTATACAAGATATTGATTTTTAGTGTGTTGTTGTTTTTAACAAAAAGACTGAAATCTAGAACTTTACTGTTCTAAGTGTTATAAACACATTTTTTGCAGACAACTTGGGTAAAAGTGAGAGTTAGCCTAGAAATTTCCAATACTTTCATAACAACAGGGCCTGGCATGGCCAGGTGGTTAAAGCACTCAACTTCGTAATCCGAGGGTTGCGAGTCCGAATCCCCGTCACACCAAACGTGTTTGCCCTTTCAGCAAGGGGGCGTTATAATGCGACGGTCAATTCCACTATTTGTTGTTAAAAGGATAGCCCAAGAGTTGGCGGTGGGTGGTGATGACCAGCTGTCTTCCCTCTAGTCTTACAGTGCTAAAGTAGGGACGGCTAGCGCAGATAGCCCTCGTGTAGCTTTGCGTGGTGGCTCGGCATGGCCAGGCTGGGTTAAGGTGTGCGCCTCATAGTCCGAGAGTCGAGGGTTCACATCTCCGTCGCACCAAACATGCTCACCCTTTTAGCCTTGGGGGTGTTATAACGTTACAGTCAATCCCACTGTTCGTTGGTAAAAGAGTAGCCCAAGAGTTGGCGATGGGTGGTGATGACTAGCTGCCTTTCCTCTAGCCTTACACTGATAAATTTGAGATGGCTAGCGCAGATAGTCCTCGAGTAGCTTTTCGCGAAATTCAAACCAAATTGTACAAATAAGTCAATGAGTGTTTTTACGTATCCTTCTTTATGTATTCATGCCTTTGGAAAGAATGGTGTTGAAACCAAAATTGAATAAAGATTCATCGTTTTTGCAGTAGATTAATTAAGGCTTCACTCTCTGTGTATTCTACCATCTTTATTGAACAGAAATTTAATATGAAAAATAAAACTAACTCTAGATACACTTTGACCTTACCTAACAAACTGTGCCTTTTTTTACTGGTGTTTAACATTACTCATACGTATAAGAGTAATACATAAAAGCAATAGCTGGGAGATATTCACAATAACAACCACAGCGACAATCTTCGGTCTTTCTTTCAATCATTATTTGATTACTGTAGTATGTTTAAAATAGAATATTAAACGAACATCATATTCCATTAAACCTCACCCATCGCGGTAGTTCAGCATGAAGTCTGAGCACCTATAACCCTAAAAATCAGGTTTCGATTCTCGAGGTTGACAACCCATTGCGTAGCTTTCAAGCTTAGCAGCAAACATATACATTTTCCATCCTTGACGACTTCTTTAATCAGCACCCAATCTAAGTAAACTTTGTTTTTATTTCTAAGCAAAGAGCAGAAGACAAACATTCGCACATCTTGTAGCAAACATAACACAGGCCTGCGGTGATTTTATCGTCCCGAAATTGTTACATGTTCTACGGTTATTTAGTACACTGAATCCGAAAATAATATCACTTTTTCTCCATCACGTACAGAGTTTTCACAAAACGTAATAATGAAATACATACGAGAATGACTACAACACGTAGTTTTGAGACTAAACGATGTAAATTTGACAAAAAAAACAACATTAAGATAAATAAAGATGTATACTGATGTGACATCTACCTTCTACCTTTCTCTTTTGTTTATTGATATTTTTATTAACAAATATAATAATGAAAAAGTTCATTGTATAAACAAAATAATAATTTGATCAAGGTAAGATTTTTTTCCCGGTTAGTAAAAATCCTTTCTCGAAAGAAAAAAAAAATATTATTTTCAAAATCGGCGCACCTAAAATATGAAAAATCCATTATAAAAGAAATTCGCTCTTATCAGGTTTAAATTACCAGGCCTGTGTAATTAACAGATAAGAAAGTTTAAGTCAAATGATCGGGTTAGATAAATACGTTCCACTGTAAAACAGCAGTAAGTCTTCGAATTTATAATGCCAATATCAGGTATTCGGTTCACCTTCATCGGCCGCCCGGCATGGCCAGATGGTTAAGGTATTCAATTCGTAATTCGAGGGTCAGGGATTCAAATCCCCATCACACCAAACATGCTCGCCTTTACAGGCGTGAGGGCGTTATAATGTTACAGTCAATTCCACTATTTTTTGGTAAAAGAGCAGCTCAAGAGTTGATAGTGGGTGATGATGAATGGGTACCTACTCTCTTGTCTTACACTGCTAAATTAGAGACAGCTAGCGCAGATAGTCCTAGTGTAACTTTGATGGACAGAGCGGAACGTAGTGTATACCATGAATTTGTTACTTGGTTATACTTTTATCACAATCAATTTCCTAGCCTTGGATTTTAACCCAAAACTTTTCGCATATTAGACAAGCGCTGTACTAGTCGGGCTTAATGGATTGCCCCCTGCTGATTGCTAGCAAGTCACTTTTTGTTGTTGTTTCTTATTACGCACAAAGCCCACCATGTGTATCAAAACCTTGTTTCTAGCTGTAGAAGTCCACAGACATACTGCTGCGTCACTCTTATCCACTGCCTTTTGAGAGTTCGGAAGGTTTGCTCGTAATAACTGAAAGTAGTAGCAAAGCTTAGTATGATGTTAGAGGGCAAAATACAGTTTTTAAGCATTACTTTCAGAGAATAACTGTGCATTACAATAAGTAAATATTCGGATCATTTGTTTTAAATTATTTTGTTTATTTTGAATTTCGCGAAAAATTACACATGAGCAATCTGATAATTTAACAGTGAAAGATCGTAGGGAAGGTAACTAGCCAATGATACTTACCGCCAACTCTTGGGTTACTCTTTTACCAACGAATAGTGGGATTGACCGTCACTTTATAAGTTATCACGGCTAAAAGGACGGGCATGTTTGAAGGGACGTGGATTTGAATTCGTGACATTCAAATTGCAAATTGAACGCCTCAACCACCGGACCACGACGGGCCTTTTCAAATAAAAAACTAGAAATATATAATTAGCATTATTATATTTTTTTATATCAGTGACAAATATCATGTAACCAGTCTACCATCTCCACTAACTTCCCATTAAACTAATGACCGTTTTATTCCTTTATTTAATTAAGGAGAAGGAAAAATTGTACATGAATTTACAGTTTATAATTTCACAGAAACCTAAAGTATTCAAAATCTAACATCTCCAAATATGTGCACAGATATCACAATACTAATCAACAAAAATGTATGTTTGGTGAATTTATTTCAGTATTTAATTGTTTAAAGTATTTCTTTACATGTATAATAAACAGACCTACATTTTATTTGTTGGGTAACTGTTCTTATGGATGTTTTACTTAAATTTGCTCAACGCTAATACGTACAGTATTTAATAGTAGTGAGAAGTTACATGTATGTTTCTCACGGTTCTATTCCAGCCTTCTGTTGCGTAAAATTGTATTCTTGAACTATTATCCCAGCATTGGCTTGTGGTAAACCAACTTTGTAAAACTCTGTAGTGACTCTTAATGGATGACAATAAATATCAGTTAACATTAAAAAGCGTCAAAGCAATTGCTGTGATAGTGCGACAAAATAAGACTTGTAACCGTAAAAGCTTATAAGCGAAAGAATATAAGTATTTTCTCACAGCAAAGCCACTTCGGGCTATCTGTTGTATCTACTGAGGTGAATCGAGCCCCCGATTTTAACTTTATAAATCCGAAGACTCTTTGCTGTCTTTCTGGGGGGAAAAGTGAAAGTGAAGAATAATGTAATAACACGACAACCACACTGCATCCATTATACAATGGTTCATCATGCCGGATGGAATACATGAATAATAGTGGTGGGAATACAGTTTATATCATCAGTAACTACATTAATTTGTTTTATTGTAATTATTATAAATTATATATATATATTTAATATATCAAATATTGGAATTGAGATTATGATTTTTATTGACACCAAATTATTCATTTTTTTAATATCAAACTTTTTATTTTTCACATTAATTTAAAAACAAATATTTTGTTTCTGGAATTTCACTCTAAGACACATGAGAGCTATCTGCGCTGGCCCTTCCTAATTTAGCAATGTAAGACTAGAGGGAAGGCATCTAGTCAGCACCACCCACCATCAACTCTTTAGCTGCTCTTTTACCAACGAATAATAGAATTGTTCGACCCATATAACGCCCATATGGCTGAAAGAGCGAGTATGTTTGGTGCGACGAGGATTTGAACTTGTGACTCTCAGATTACGAGTCGAGCGCCCTAAGCACCTGGCCATGCTGGATCCAAAAACTTGATTGTTTGGAATTAAGCACAAAGCTGCACATTGGGATATCCATGCTTTGTACACAATGGGTATCGAAACTCGGTTTCTAGCGGTTTGAGTTCGCAGACACGTTGCTGTTCCATTGGAGAGAACCGCTGGTAAGAGGTTCAGAGTGAACGAATATTCTCCGTTTCTTTACACAAAATATACCTAAAGTTTTTGCAAGTTAAATTAATGCAAGTTCTACTACGTGAAATTATTTATGGTTAGTTAGAAGAGTTTTGAATTTTGCTCTATCAGCTGTAACAACATTCATTAACATGGTCTATTTGTATGAAAATATCGTTCTTAAGTGCCATTGGTACATATGTCTTTTGAGTCAATTTGTAAAAAAATACGCTGTATGTTGGAAACAAAAACCAAAACTGAACCGATATTTCCTCAAGGAAGGAGATAGGAGACGTCCTTGTCACCACTCCCATGTTTTTTAATAATAATTGTAATCACATTTTTCTCCTGTCAGCACGAAGAAAATAAAACAATGGGATTTCAACTATACAATTTGTTGTGCGTCACTGACCGTGAAGACACAATTCATCGATAATAATTAGTATTCGAATGGCACAACCGTATGTCTGTGAACTTACCACACAAGACACCGTTTTTCATTACTCCTGGTGGGCAGAGCTCAGATAACCCTTGTCTAGCTTTGCGCTTAATTACAAACAAACCCATTGTTTGTTTGTTTGTTTTAAATTTCGCGCAAAGCTACTCAAGGGCTATCTGCGCTAGCCGTCCCTAATTTACCAGTGTAAGACTAGAAGGAAGGCAGATAGTCATCACCATTCACTTCCAACTCTTGAGCTCCTCTTTTACCAACGAATAGTGGGATCGACTGTAACATTATAACGCCCTAATGTCTGAAAAGGCGAGCATGTTTGGGGCGATCGAGATTCGAACCCTAGACCCTGAGATTAGAGTCGAACGCCTTAACCCACCATGCCTCAAACCCATTGAACGAGAAGAAAAATTATGAGATTGAGTTGTTGTTGTTGTAACTGGTGATGTTGATGTTTTGAATTAAGCACAAAGCTACACAATGGGCTATCTGTGCTCTGCCCACCACGGGTATCGAAACCCGGATTTTAGCGTGGAAGTCCGCAGACATACCGCTGAGCCACTGGGGGGCATGAGATTGAGTTTTTAGCATCTTGTTATAATGTAATATGGTACCTCTTATCCGGTGGTATGTTCGTTTTTTCTATTTTGCCCTATTAAAAAGAATTATTCAACTATTAATTAAATTTATGTAAACAAGCAATACAAAGTCTAAACGTGTTTGTTGTGTTATTATTATTCTTTACATTTTACCGATCTCCAATCTCCACACATGTGAGATGTTTTGCACTCTCATCAGATTTTTCTCTTCACCCGCCTGAGTGTTTTCCACAATATCCTATTTGCAAAAGGCCAGAAGGAACGTCGATTATTTCGATGCATTGAATCGATTGTTGGAGCTCGGCTGTCGTCGAATCATTGCAGCAAACACTGATTGCAGGGGGGTTAGCAAGCACAAGCTGTATAATAGAACTTAATTACAATTTTTAATTCGCCAGCCGTTGTAATGATTACATTAGATTTTAATGATATAACAAGATAGAGAAAACTCGTATTATCATGCAACGTGAGCTTTCCTTTATTTAGACTCAGCGCCGAGCACATAAACATTACCATTAAAATTATATTTCTTAAATCTTTGTAATCATTAGAATAAGCAAAACGAAACTATCTAGAAGGCTCACGGTTTCATTACATCTCAACAAAAATTGAAAGTGGAATGTATAACTACTTTTATAACACGGAGATTAACTGGAATAACCCTGGAATAAGCACGTTTTTCATAACCAGACAAGCTGCCTAGATTGCCCAGAGTATAAAGTACCAAAATAATCAGGCAGGTGGCTGATGACGGAACCTTACTTTCTCATCCCATTGTCACAATGTCTCATGACGTCATACATGTGAAGGTCGGTAAATTCGATTACGCATCGAGCTATGTATCATGGAAAACAAACGTTTCCCATGGGCTTGGTGTCATGCATGTATGAGAGTAAGTTTTCGTTCTTTACACAATAGACTGAAAAAACGAGTAATTGAATGTGTTGCAATTTATTACATTCTCACACCAAAGTTCAGTAGGGATAACTTCAATATCAAGAAACGATTTCACTTCACAGCTTCGTAAATAAGACTGTCTCTTCTGCACTTCACTTTTAAAATACAAATATAAATCATTACTCCTATCGAAAATTATACAATAAAGAACCAATTATTTATTTTTCGACTGAAATAGGTTCACTAACAATTAATATAATTAATCTGACATAGGAGATTTAGACGTTCAGAGGAGCGCCCCCTTTTTCTGGCTAGCTACGCTAAAGCATATATAATTGAGATTCCCCCCCGTTTTGTTTTGTTTTTCGAAATTGGATAGGTAATTATTATGCTGATCCAAAATAATTCTTTGAAACCTGCATACGACAGCTGATTGAAATCTTATACTTTAATCCAGAAACAGAGGTAACATGAAGGCAGTTCCTTATATTCTGTGATTTTTATTCTCCAACATCACATGCTTGTTTGTTTGTTTTTTAATTTCGCGCAAAGCTACACGACGGCTATCTGCGTCTAACATCACACAACGAGGTGAAATGAAATTTGCGGTTACATATTTGTTTTTATGTGCAAACTTCACAATGGATTGTCTGTGCTGTACCCACGACGGGCATCGAAACCAAACTTTTCTTCAGATTAAACATAGTTTTGTAAGTTTCGTTGTTACTGCAATTTTTTACTGAAAGGAACTTCTTTTCTGAAAATCAATTGTAAAAGCATTAAATTTGATGCAAGATAGATGTACTGTTTAGTCCTAACATGTTTGGCTCGAGAATAAATTATGGATATATACAAGTAAATGAATACTTCTAGTATTGCAAGATAAATAAGAAACTGTTTGTTTTTTGTTTTGTTTTTAGAATTAAGCACAAAGCTGCACAATGGGCTATCTGTGCTCTGCCCACCACGGGTATCGAAACCCGGATTTTAGCGTGTAAGTCCGCAGACATACCGCTGAGCCACTGGGGGGCATAAGAAACTGAAAATTCAAAATTCTGCTAATATGAGTCGTAAAAAAATAAATAAATAAATTAGTGAACAAGGTTTGGTTTGAATTTCGCACAAAGCTACACAAAGGCTATCTGCGCTACCTGTCCCTAGTTTAACACTGTGAGACTAGAGGGAAGGCAACTGGTCATAACCAACAATCGCCAGCTCTTGGGCTACTCTTTCACCAGCGAATAATAGGATGGACCGTCAAACTATTGGTAGACGTCGGAAATACAAATATTTTTTTATTATTTCAAGCAGTTGTTGTTTTGAATTAAGCACAAAGCTACACAATGGGCTATCTGTGCTCTGCCACCACGGGTATCGAAACCCGGATTTCAGCGTGTAAGTCCGCAGACATACCGCTGAGCCACTGGGGGGCAATTTGGGAGTTGCAACAAGTCGTAGTATTTTTTTGCATGAGCGTATAGTCGTAATGTATACACCAAAATCGTAATGTTTAGCATCTCTGCATAATGTTTATGTCTATCGTTACTCACTTTTCTAAAATTTTAAATTTTAGATACAAATTCTCGATAAACAATTTCTTGCAACCTTGAATTCAGCTAATCTTGATTTCAGGAATTGTCTCCCACAAGATGTCCTTTTACGCCTGATAGACTTGCCAGATAATTTAATGAACATCAGAGGGTTGTCTGGTGTAACGGTTACGTGTGCAAATTAGTAAGTCTGAAAGCTTAGTTTCCCTACTCTTTCTTAAGTCAATAAAATAACTGACCAAAACACTTACAATAAAATATTATGCATAGAACAAAATAAAGGTAAGAAGAGATCATAAAATATGAATTTCTTTAAATATATAAAATGAAAATATTTCAAAGAAAAATAATGATAAGATGGGTAAAAACAGCAATAAAATATTGTTTTTTAAGACTTATAATGTAGGTAAGTTAAAAACTATAATTACATAGGGACTTTTCTTAGGTTATAAGACTCATAAGGTTCATGATTAACTCAAAGGAGCTCATAAAAAGTGCCCATGAGTCATTCACGATAATCATGGACAACCCAATTCATTTATATGTATAAGGTTTGATAGCTATGACATATTCAACCTTGTTATGGGCGATAAATAAATGAAAACTAATTCCAACGTGAGTGAATGTGGGCTCCAGTTTTCCAACACTGAAATGGAAAAATCCTGTAAAACTTAGTCTCAGTTTTCTTGACTTTGTTACATAAACCTCCCTCATGTTTTGCGAACTACCTTGGTGGTGTGCAACGTGAATTTTATTTGAATTGATATTAAACAAAGCGACGTAGCTGCGTAACGTAAATATCTTATAGCAGAAAGGAGACTATATCTGAAGAAAATACAATTTCAAATCTGTCTTGTGACATGACTACAGGTATCATAACCTCAGACACTCTTTTTTTCCTCAGTTTCTTTAAACTTCAAATAAATTTAATTTGTAAACAATGCTCAGACTGGGGATATCTTATGTTTAATAAAATTGGAAACAAAAGGATCACCTTGCAAAATAAGGAACAACCAGAAAAATACCTACAACGAGTCATACCCCAGCCATGGTTGAGTCAAGTGTGGTGTCTTGAAACAGGTGAAAATCCAGTCAATGGTACGACCCGTCCATGTGCCTCAGCCATCAATACACAACCTAATAAAGAAGGATCTCCATCTACAAAAAATGACAAAAGTGATATGTACACAAGTTTTCATGACAAATCAATTCAGTTGTTGTATACTTTAGGCCAGTGGCGGATTTAAGGTTGTGTAGGCTCAGGGGTTAATAATTTTTGAAGGCCCTACCTACATCCCATGTAATTTTACATAGAATGAAATTATCCATGGGTCCTCATTTAGATCATGGGACCTTGGGCTAAATTCCGTCTAGCCCCTACCTGAATACGTCACTGCCCCAGGCAGCTAAAAAATTAAATAGATAATTATGCCATTTCATGCAAATACATATTGGTTAAGTCACAAGCTGTAATCCCTATGGCTTTCCGTGATATCAGACTTTTGAACTGGGTGCTGGGAAATCACCGTTATCATCATACACAGGTAGCAATGGAAAAGAAAACAATGAGTATTTATGTACTTTTGACATAATAACCTTATGACAGGGTTTTTACAACAGAAATCACGCTGTAGTGTTATAGTCAAGATGCGTGATCATCAAATGGAGCATCACTAGAAATGGTGACATGAACTGTAATGACGTATGAGGCTCTTAAAGCATTTTAACATAACATATTCAACTTTTGCATTATAAACGTTTCACAAGCAGATAGTTTAGGGGGATGTGAAATGAAATTAATTTATTCTGAAATTTACTATTTCAAATGAGTTATTTGATTTTTTTCTCTCAAGAATAGTTTATTTTCAGTCTGTATAAAACGTAAACGGAACAACATAAATAAAAAATTGTTCTTGTTATAAAGAATTACAAACATCACACAAAATGCATCATAATGAAACTGCAATATTTTGTAAAACCACGAGAAATATTAAGATAAAAATAACATTGAATAACAATTGTGAAACTTCCGTGTAGTCTCAACAAGCCTGAAAAAAAGCTGTTTTTATGTTTCCAAAGATCAGTCATAAGAACCTTTGCATTATCTAACCTAATCCTCTATGTAATGCATGTTTTACACTTTCAAATACTTGTGTGTGTAATCCTTGACTTTTTACAGTGCGCATTATCAAACCAACTTGTGCTGAAATTGTGTACATACGTCATTAAATATATGCTTTTGAGTGGCTTTGTAAACAGAAAGTTTTGCTGACATTGTTTTAGCTAAAATCGCTACCAGCTTGGTACTTCCATAACTAATTTATGATATATCTTTATTCGTGTATTTTAAGATACAAGTTTTCATGTAGTTCCTGCAGGTAGTTATTTGTATGCATATTAACCAGCTGTGAAAATGTTGAAAACCTACTAATCCTTTCACACAGGTAAAAGTTACATTACACGTTACAACCTTTGTTCATAAGTCTCAAACTAGTGTGTATGTATGTCTGCATAGACTTCTAGGAAGGTAGTCTATTCAAACAGGTAAAGTTGCCTGTACATACTGGCTATGGGTGATAAGTACTATTACATTGCACGTAGAATAATAATTGAAAGTGTTACTAACATCAAGAGTTACCCAGCTAATAAAAAATGCATTATAATCTTTATAAGAAATATTGTGTGTAAGAATTGTGTATCATCATCATGGGTTTAGTTTTATTTTTCATGCATGTGAATTGTTTGCTTACACAACTACAATTTATGAAATACCACACTTAGGTTTTAGTGAAAAATTTCCTTGTTTATTTCTAGTTGTGTTTTTCTTTTTTGTCTCTCTCTTGCTTTCAGCTCTTTAACCTTTCCTCGATCAGAGTAGTCATTTAGATTAAAAGTTTGCCACTAAGTTGAAAACTTGCATATTGCTTTGTGATTAAAAGGTTTTCCTGGTTCACTTGCGATGGTTTTTGTTTTTTTGTCTTGATTTGTTCTAATTTTTCTTCACCTAACAGTCCTAAGCTTGCACTCGACACATATCCATTAACTGCCTCTCAGATGCCAGTTTATCTAAATACCACAAATTAATTAACAAATATAGTTTGACTGCCATCATGAATAATTACTAATGTTGAGTTGACTTTGAATGTGATTCGTTTTCTGTCGATTTTCTTTTATATTAGTGTTTGTAAATCGTGCTTTAATAGGAGGTGGCATTTTGAGACCAAACGAGACTTCCAGTGGAGGTAACAAAGTTATGATGGTAGTGAAGGTTATTCTGTGCCAAGAGTTTCTGCTATTTATGATGAAAATAGTGTATACGTTCCTGATTCGTTCTCAAACTTCTAAAACAATCTCAAATGTAGCAACTTAGAACAGTAGAGAAGATCATATCAGTTAGAAGTTGCCTGAATGTCAGGAGGTATACTGGATAGACTATATGGAACTATGAGACACTTATAAATTATCCTAGGCATTACATACCGCTATGTAGAACTATCACTGAACGAGGAGAGTGACAACGGAAGAAGGAACAGCAGGTGTTGTCTTGCTAGGATCCACTGAATTTTAGAGAAAGCTGAGAATTTCCAGCTAACACGTTATAAATGAAACTCCAGAAATGGAAATAAACCTGCAATGCAATGACAATATTGTTTTATCTTTTACAATATAATGATGGTAGTGATGGTGCACACTCCCACATATTGAGTCATTTCCTTGTTGACTTAACCCAAGGATGCTACAGTCATCAGGCTATATGCATCTTTGTAAGAAGAAGAAATGCTTTTTGGGTAATTTCTAGTAGATTTTAGTATATAATGTAGCAATATGAGTCATAATGTGAAAATCTGAAATTTATAAACCTACCAGCGTTAAAGAAAACATTAAATAAGAAAATTTAAAGCTAGCTTGAAATAGATGGGCTCAGGGAGAAACAATGCAATGCTTTTTGCTGAGTTTAAATGGTTCACATTTGATGCTCTAAAGTATTTGAACGAAGTTCAATTTGGTAATTGGAACATAACTGTGTCACAGATTTGATCCTGTGATGAACTGAGTGGTTCAGACGGTTGAGCTAAAAGCTTTAAGGTAAAAGTTCCAAGAGAACTTGGCTTCTTATGTGAATGAATTGAGGAAACTACATACGAAGGCATTTCCTACATTGTTTCATAAATATCAATATAAGTTTCTTATTGATAGGTTTAGCGAATAGTCACTGAGTAAACCAATGTGTCACTGTACTAGACTGAGAGACATCTTATTTTTCATGGAAGCAGTTTCAGTAGCGACATTGTTTGATGTAGTAACATCAGTTTGCATGTCTGGATAAAAAAGGAAATGTCGCTCCAATCTATCCTCCAGTGTCCCAGAGCACCAAAAATACATCAATCCATTGCTCCACCAACTCCTTTGCAGAAAATACCACAAGACACTATGGCGCATTGTTTCACTAACCCATTTACCATGATTGTATCCATAATGTTTAAAATATAAAGCATGTAATAAATTGGAAATAGGAGTAGCTTATTCAACTGTGCAATGCATGATCACTGATGATGGGACTACCCATACTATGTTTACAGACAGAACTATTAGATTCAAGCATCTTTCAGGTCAACACCACAAAAATGCAGAAAGACTGAACACAAGCATAGAATGAAGCAATTCGTACCGTTTTGACGAGTAGATCCTGAGTTAGATTTGGCTCCTAACGTGGTTGAATTTAGTGCATGATATTCTGGTCGCTGGTTTTTAGAACTACGCACGATATGTCACATACCATGCACTAATAAGGTACGTATATGCAACCTGAGCGTATCGGTTTATTGTTAATAATGGAGCAGCCAGGAATTTACTTCACAATGCAATGATTAGGAGCTCCTTGAGAAGCTACCACCTTAGCCATTTAGCATAAGCATTACTTTGGTGGATAGCAATAAACTAGGTAGGAATACAGAAATGCAACTATGACTTTTTATAACAATATCATGTACTGAATGAAAGTATTTGTCTTTCAAAAGAGTTCAGGCATTAATATCTCAAAGGTAGACTTTTTTTTTCCAGTTTTGCATGATTTACAGGTGAACTCTGATTCTGTGACATATCTATCAGAGTGAGTCTGTAAATAGTAGATTGAATTAATGCATCTTGGAAAGAATATAGTAATTTCAGAAGAGGAGGAACAGACCTAGAGGAGTAGTTCTATCTGCTTTTATGATTGGCTAAGACATTAACAACAGTGATCTCCTGGCTATCATGTTTAAGATTAAGTATTTGATCAGCAGTTAGCGTGATCAAGTGATTGAAAATCAATTTCTGAAAGGGGGGAAGATTTTTTTTGTTTTTTTTAGTTATTGAGTGGTAGTTCACTATCTCATATCATTTCATCACTATTCAATCAGCTTATGGCTAGAACAGTTGGTTGGTTGAAAAATTTGAACTAAAACAGCATTGCGACCCGTATTTTTTGACTTATTAAACAATATTTCGTAACTCAGATGTCAGTCTTCCATCGAGCTGAGTTGTAGCAGGGCTTCTGTAGAGAAGATTGAGAGAAACTCTCTAAATACACAACTAGGACAGGTGAAGCTATCATATAAAAATTCTTGGGAAAGTTATGTTGGATGCAATTATTAATGGTGACAGATGATTCTGATTAACTTTTATAGGGAAACTTGGCAGATATTTCAGGTAAAAACTTACTAATTAAACTTAAAATATTGTAAGTACACTGACAGTATTTTAATTAGAGCTGATGTTCTACCTAGATGATACGTGGGTTTCAAGCAAAAACTTTCATTTATATATGAATGTATGTGAAGGAAATAAAAAACAAAACAACTGAAAACATAACCTTGACGACATCATAACTGGCAATCATATATATTGTGTTATGTCACTATACAACATCATGCCTGATGGTTTTGTGAGAATATACCAGTCTTCCTGAAGTGTAGTTAAAAGGTTGTAATATTTAATGACATGTGAAATTTACATAGACAGTAAAAACAAAGTAAACTGTGTGCTCTTTTTGCTTCATTTTTGCTTGAGCTCTTTTATTTATATCTAATATAGAAGTTTATTACAAGTTATAGATGGCACTACTGAAGGAATAAAAATGGATATTTGGAGTGATTGGTGTGTTATAATTTCGTTGTTAGGCATAGTGTGTACAGTACTTTGAACAAATGACAAAATCACTGGTGGTCCGGGGTAGAAATCAGCTTAGCCCACCCACTCAGAGACTGATTGATGGCTCTCATGCCTGAATACACAACATCTAGTGCTGTATTACACTCCCTGTAACTTTTCCCAAGGATTTGTATGCATCCTCTTCATCCATTGTAACTCAACGCCCACCTAGAATTACTTACCTAGCTATGCCACTGGTTTTGAACTGTATGTACGTACATGTATTTTATAATATACAACACGAAAGGTTACCTGATGGATGTTTATAATGCCACCAATGTAAAAAAAATGTCAAAAATGACGAGAAACCAAAATCCAACAAACATGAGACCTTTAATATGCATTTGCACAGTAGTTTTCCCGGCTTTCCTATTAGTTCTCACCCAGCTTGACGTCATGATGTTATAGATGATGTGGTGTCACACACATTACACCATGCATGAGTTGGTCCTGCGATTTTCCTCCTTAACAAGAAAGAAAAGGCTCAAACACTTAGGAACTGTTTATGCCTATATTTACAATTAAATTCAACTAAAATGTAAACGAGAAATCAAAAGAGAAAGTATTATTGGCTAAAACGTAAAATTGAACTCGAGTAACTCACGAAATTCGGATAAATTGAGTGTGACCGACTGACTGATTAACCAGCACTTGGCTTTTATATACTTTGAAAGTCTACTGCTGCTTGTTTCTGTCTGTGATTATAATTTTTATTTTCATGAGCTCACTGGACTTGAAACAATCCTAAGTCAATTGGAGATGTATGCAGGTTTCGTTTTATTTTGCGCTGCTAGAATCACGTGTTGTAAAAAACTGGCATATATTGTTATATATTCGTCTTCTCTATATCGTTTTCAAACAAGGCAGCGGTTGTTATTTATAAAATAATGTGTGATTTTGCTTATTTTTTTCAAGTCAAACATATCGTCACTCCTGCATTCGGGGGAGTTTAGATCAAAGGTAAAAAAGATTGAGATTCGTTGCCCTCTAGTGGCACAGCAACACGTCTGCAGACTTACAATACTAGAAACTGGGTTTCGATGCTCGCAGTGAGCATAACATAAATAGCCCGTTGTGTAGCTTTGTGTGTCTAATGTCAAACAAATGAACAAACCAGACTGATTCTACACCTACACACCCCTCTCCAAGTGGACCTGAACTCTGCTAGGGCAACTAGAAGGCTGCTTTTCTGAGATGGTTAGTGGCCAAATCATGATAGACTGGTGCAACAAAACAACTCAGTCTCTGTTACTGACCGGCTGAAAAATGTTGGATTTTACACCCAGGGGTTTTAAATAAGCATCCAGTGAGCAACGTGTGTTTGTATTCATCTTGTTCGTGTGTGAGCAGCTAGTCGGTTGCAACTTCAACTCTGTGTCAAAGGTTAAACTCCTGACCTTTTAGCCGCTGAACATCTCGAACATTTTCGTACTTGGCTTTTTACTGGAGCCACAAGTCATGTGGAATACCCAGAAGTGTGCCACACTAAACAGACCTAAAAATGTCAGCGTAAAGCGTCGCTAAAACTTAACAGCATTGTGGGTGATGGTCATAGTCCAGTAATCACAACAAACAATGACGGGATTTTCAAGTCCCTGCTTTATCCGCTACTGGTAATGTGTTATGAGGCACAAGTATCACATTAAAGAAATATAAAGACCTACGAAGGCTTGTACCCTCCTTCAAGAACAGTGATGTGAGTGTGTACATAAGTCTACAGTTTAACGTTGTTTTGACTTGTGACATTTCTTGTATCTATTTGTGTTATTATATTGTTTCTCATTTAACCTTCTACTGATTTCCTTCTACCTGGTAATTTAATTTTGTTTGGCTTTATTTTGATTCTTTCAACTTTAAGATGTAATGTTTAAGTTTTGTTTTTAAAACCTAAATATAATGTCTAATTAGCCAACTGCTACTGTGTTTTTTATCGAGTAATTTTACCAATATTTTCTTAACTAGGCCAGTAATGTTTAGCTCCTAGGTGGCTGAGTGGTAAGTTTAAGAGCTTAATGACTCTAAAAATAGGGTTTCGATACTAGAAGTGGGCAGAGCTCAAGTAGCCCATTGTGTACCTTCGTGCTGAACAATAAACAAAGTAACGTTTAAATTTAAGCTTCACGTCTTGATCGATGTAGGGAAAAGAGCATTGACGTAGCCGAAACAGTTTCGAATTTCACCTTTTTATAACCAGCATAGAGCAGTGGTTCTCAACTACCAGTATGTAGGATTTCACGAAAATAGACAAACAGACAAAATATTCGTATGTAACTTGTAATGGTTTTCATGAACCTGCCATTTTTTTAGCAGTATGCGAGAGTTTTGGAACGCAATGAGTTGGTCCCTGGTCTCCAATAGGTCGAGAAACGCTGTTACAGAATATATGCTTTATCACTACCATATAACTCATCGGAATTCAGGTATGTTACGGAACTTGTTTGTAAATTTCCGTACAGTTTCCGAATGTAGCTAGACAAATCTAACTTTACCGGATGACGCAAAGTCGTAACCTACTGAATTAATCCCATTACATTAATAAAGATTACACCCTGATATCTTTGTTGGATAAATTTCTGGGAAGATAATCTATTCCTCGAGGCTTCGGATGGTTAGGGTTGTATGTATATAGTTCACTGTAATTATTTTGTGATTAAATTCACCAGTCGATGAATTTGGGTGGAGTAAACCTTAAATTATTCAAAATCCTCTTCTGTTTGAAAGAGGAAGTGAATGCCGGATTCAACACTGGTTGATTTAAACTTGGTACAACTACATGTATTTGAACAATGCATAGCTACTAAACTAGACTGGCGAGGTTTGTTCCCACTTACGTTATTTGATAACAGTGATTAAGCATTGTCATGGTTAAAATATAGAACACTCCGAATAGTCTTTAACCGTTTGGAACAGTATAGTTACTTTTGTATAATGCGCTGACGCTATGCGTCAATAATATCTTTCTGAAGTATGGCCTTCGTATGTACAAGTTGAACTCATTAATAGCTATTTTTCTTTTGTTCTATGATTAAGTTAATCTTAATAGCTTAAGTTACAGTGATTGGTGAAGTTTCATTGAAATCAACTCTTACTTAAAACTGCCCCCCATGGCTGTGGACTTAAATGCTATAAAACGGATTTCGATATCCGTGGTTGGCAGAGTACAGATAGCCCATTGTGTAGATTTGAGCTTAACTTGAAACTAGTAAAAAACTTTACTTCAAACTATACAGCAATAAAACCCTACATAAATTGTATAATGGTCAGTAGAATTACTTAATAGATTGAGAAACGTCTAAATATATACAAAAAATTCGATATGTCTTAAAGGAAAGTGGTGCTTGAAACCGATAAAAATTTGAAACAAATTTGACAAAAAGAAGGGTCTATGTCTAAGTTATTATCCTTAAAGTAAACTGAAATAAACTCAGTACTGTTTAACAGAGACGGTTACTTTACACCCATGTTAATGATTGCCTTTAGTTGTTGACAGGGTATTTCCTTCCTATAGCAACAACTCCTTCATACTCTGTACAGCTGCAACTACATTTTTTTATCATTCAGACTTCTATTTGCCCTAGCACAGAAAAATAATTTTTATCCTACATTATGTGCTACATGGTGTGTTGTTTTAACTACTCTGTTGTTACAACCAATTTCCACTGTGTTTTATTCGCCTAACTTAAAAACTGAAATATTTAAAATATATTTGTTTAATAATACGTTTCGATCTCGAGGTGATTAAAAATAAAGTTTTGTTAGATGTATCAGTATATATATAAATCAGTAGGTTTTATATTTTAATACAATAATGAAAATAAAAAGATTCGCTTATATTTATAATATAGACTACAGAAGCACGTTCAAAGTCCACACCTTCACACAGAAAAGTGGTGTGCATTTTCTTCCTTTTTGTTCTTAATAGAGAAGTTTTTAAAATATTTCAGTTGGTTATGCATATAAACAGTTTTCATATAATAAGTTACTTTCACTCTAAATACCTATTGTTTTGTGTCTTCCTCAAGAATAACACTTCGTCTACCCGCAAAAGAAATAAATGTAAAGCTATACATTTTGTATGAAAGTAAAGAAAGATTGTTTTTCCCCATTTGCCTGTCAGGTGACCAAATACTACGACGTGGACGCTCCATGAAGTTTTTTCAGTTCAGAGCAGAAAAACAATCTCCAAGAAGGAAAGCATAGACCAGCCTATAAACATAAGGCCGATTGCATGTAATTTTAACATACCACTACCTAAACAACTTTCTGAATCGAAAATTCACATCAACCATTTCTCTACCCTCTACGACAGACCAGTAGATTCAAATATCAGCGAAGGGAGAAAAAATCATTTTCATTTCCAGAGAAAAACTTCCCTCTTTTAACCGTCGGATTCAGACCAGATCAATAACTTTACGCAAGCAGACACAAACCAGTACACCCACAGGTCCAATGCCCAATGCAAATAGAAAAATCTTCAAAAGTAGTTTAAACAAGGGATTTAAGCACAACGAATAATAAGTTTCGACCAGCGGAAACAATGTACCTAGAGCAAAACTAAAATTCAAATTGACAATCAATACAAATAATTAAATATACTTTTCTAACGTTTCCCCTTATTAATATTAAAATGTATTATTTCATCAATTGGGCTTACTTGTTGTTAACGATGTTTTCGGCCATAATCCTAATAACACACTACGAGGTTTGGTCAGCATAAAGACATATATTAAGCTAACAATGCAAAACAATCTTTATTGTAAAAATATAATCATACATCTCATATAATAGTATAACCAATAATGTTCGTGAAAATAATAATAATAAATAATGCAATATATCTTATTTAGAGAACATAGAGACACTAGTTGCTGTTTAAAATACTTTTGCAGACATAACTCTGTTTGGAAAATGTAACGGAAGTATATCATGCCCTTTTTTCTCAAATTCACCCTAACATGACTTTTTACCAAAGAACATCCATTAAGCTGCATTTTTATGTAGCAGTAGAGAAAAATGACAATTTATAAGCAACATGCTACTATTTAAACTCTGTTGCACTCGTAGAAATACTTGTTACATAGTACAACCCATAACTAATATTTATGAAGATACAATGTTTTTTTTTCAATAAGATCTGAATTGTTCATGAAAATATAACAACGATAAATGTAATATAAAGAAAACAACATCCAAATATTATATGCATTGTGTGTCTAAAGACATAATTATTCTTACTATAAAATCACCAGTGGCAAAGCAGTATGTCTGCGGACTTGCGATGCTACAAATCAGGTTTCGATACCCATGGTAGGAAGAGCAAAGATAGTCTGCTGTGTACCCTTGTGCTTATCTATAAGTAATCAAAAACACTTACTTTGAGTGTCTATGATGATAATTAGCTGAATGAAGACAACATTGGTGCAGATGATCAAGTTTTTGAGCGATGATGTCAATGACGCTTCCACCAGCCGAGTCTGAAGTTGATTTTTCTATTTTTATTAACTTCAGCAAATGTTTTGAATTTATGATCTTTTTTGTCTCACGCCCTCCATCTACAACGAACAGGTGGCTAAGACACTCGACTTGTAATTCGAGGTTCGCGGGTTCGAATCTTCGTCACACCAAACATGCTCGCCCTTTCAACCGTAGAGGCGTTATAAGGTTACGGTCAATCAAAGTATTCGTTTGTAAAAGAGTAGCCCAAGAGTTGGCAGCGAGTGGTGATGACTACCTGCCTTCCGTCTAATCTTATACTGTTAAATTAGGGACTATTAGCGCAGATAGCTCTCGTGTAGATCTGCGCGAAATTCAAAAACAAACAAACCATCTACAGCGCTGGATTTTATAACCTCCCCTTTTTGTCACGAATACTTTCAATTGCAACTTTCATATTACGATTAGGCAAGGCCTGGCATGGCCGAGCGCGTTGAGGCGTGCGCTCGTAATCCGAGGGTCGCGGGTTCGCGCCCGCGTCGCGCTAAACATGCTCGCCCTCCCAGCCGTGGGGGCGTATAATGTGACGGTCAATCCCACTATTCGTTCGTAAAAGAGTAGCCCAAGAGTTGGCGGTGGGTGGTGATGACTAGCTGCCTTCCCTCTAGTCTTAGACTGCTAAATTACGGACGGCTAGCACAGATAGCCCTCGAGAAGCTTTGTGCGAAATTCCAAAACAAACAAACGATTAGGCAAAGATAAATTATTAAATTTCTGAGTACTCGTGGTTTTTAAACTTAAATACCTACCACTTTCAAACGAAAATCAAATAAACTCAAACTCTCAGTTTGGTAAGTGACGTTTGACTTCTTTCTTTAAATACTGGTATTCTCCTGTAACATAACCTCTGACGCTGAGCAGCTCTTAGTGAATCTATTATTAAGTTCTTAATGGAATTTAAAAAGGTTTTCTACTTGTTTCACTGATTGTTTGGGGATTTTAATAAATAACTGTTTTCATTGTGTCAAGTCTCTTTCTATTTCAAACTCAATCAAAGTCGTAAAAACACATCTTAGTCGAATCTCCGGACCAATTTGATTAAGTTAGGGGGAAAGTAGTTTTATCTGCGAATGTTATAAAACTATAACAGAAAAGTGTTCTACATATATATATATATTCTGTATTAATATAATATTTGAAATGTTTTAAAATAGGTCTAATCTTAGCTGTAAACTGTCAAAATTTTGTGTTATAAAGTTCTGTAAGCCCTTAAGTGTTCTGAAAATGTAGAAAAAAATAGAATATTAAATCATATTAAACTATATAAACATCTTAAATTTCGAGGCCTGGCATGGCCGAGCGCGTTAAGGCGTGCACTCGTAATCCGAGGGTCGCGGGTTCGCGCCCGCGTCGTGCTAAACATGCTCGCCCTCCCAGCCGTGGGGGTGTATAATGTGACGGTCAATCCCACTATTCGTTGGTAAAAGAGTAGCCCAAGAGTTGGCGGTGGGTGGTGAGGAGTAGCTGCCTTCCCTCTAGTCTTACACTGCTAAATTAGGGACGGCTAGCACAGATAGCCCTCGAGTAGCTTTGTGCGAAATTCCAAAACAAACAAAATCTTAAATTTTTGAGTATTTAATCTTCTAACACTGTTTCGCGAGATTCTCTTATTTGTAAATTACGGCATGCTCAGTCCACAGAACCTTGTATTCTCACATTATACAAAAAAACATAGCGTGCGACTGTGGTACTTAAAAATGCAGACTGATAAACGAGCATCACACTCTAGATTTAAGAAAAAAGTTATTTAGAAAAAAAACAATTAAAGTGCAGCAGACTAACACATAATGATAGCTTAGTAAGGTTGTGTAATTTAATGTTGTGTTGAGACTTTTATTGCCAAATCGCATTGGTTTAACGGTAAGCGTTCAATCTTACGACACTAAAAATCAGGTTTCAATTGCTGTGATGGACTGAGCCCAGATTGTCCATTGTGTAGCTTTGCTCTTCACAACAACCAAATAAAGCTGTTATTGCCATCTGTTGGCGAAACTCGTTAATATTGAACACGGCATGAGAGTGGATTGTTTGTTTGTTGCTGTTAAGCAAAATCCTACAAAATGAGCTATCTGTACTCTGCCCACCATGAGTATCGAAACCTGATTTTTAGCTTTATAAGTCCGAAGACATACCGCTGTGCCACTGGGAAGAGGCGAATACGGGTTTCAGAAAAGTCAATTGAAATTAATTGACTTTTAATCATTGTTTAAACAAGAGTATACCAAACAAATGTGTGCATAATTGTTACTTTCAACATTCTTGCAAGTAAATCCAATCGAATTCCCTTAGAGCCAATGACTTTTCCCACTACTATTTACCCTTCAGCTTCAAGAACCGAAAATAAATAAATGAGTTGCAGGACAAATTATATTAAATAGAGAGGTTTGGTTTGTTTTGAATTTCGCGCAAAGCTACACGAGGGCTAGCCGTCCCTAATTTAGCAGTGTAAGACTAGACTAGTCATTACTGCCACCGCCAACTCTTGGGCTACCTTTTTACCAACGAATAGTGGGGTTGACCGTCACATTATAACGTGTACAGGGCTGAAAGGACGAGCATGTTTGGTGAGAAGGGGATTCGAACCCGCGACCATCAGATTACGAGTCTAGTGCCAAAGACAAAAGAAGAATCTTCTAATAGTGTGCTTATTAAATATTAATTACATTAAACTCTATAACTTCTACATAAATAACAAAAGTTTTTATTTTTATTTATTCTCCTTTTTGTGCGTAACTTTAACGCAGATGGGTAGGTTTTCCATGTTCATGATTAAGCACAAACTTCCATAATGGGATATCAGTACTCTGCCCATTATGGGTATCAAAACCAGGTTTCTAGATTTGTAAGTCCGCAGAAATACCTCTGCATTACTGGGGGAGGTTAGGTATGCATCGGATATACTTCTCGCTAGTATAGCGGTAAGTCTACGGATTTAGGATTCTAAAATCAGGGGTTTAAATCTCCTCAGTGGGTTCAGCGGATAGCCCGACGTGACTTTGCTATAAGAAAACACATACACGCGCACCAAATATGAAATGGGTGGGCACGCTCCTAACGGATGTAATTGGAACTGCTACTTTTAAGAATTTGTTTGTTGTTAATCGCAAAGCTGCATGAAAGCCATTTGTGTTGTATCCACTACGGGTATCTAAACCCTAATTTTAGCGCCAAAAGTTCAGTGACTTGCGGCTGTGTTACTAACGAGCAGCTCGTCAATAAAACATGTTACTAATTCATGGGGAATATTACTTGTTTTAACATTCCGTTTATGAAAGGAATTTCTAAGTATAAAATTAGCTGGAAAATATGTAGCGGAAGAATACTATCAAAATAAAATGCTTTAAATACATAGATCAATATAGATCAGTTTTTCAACTGTCAGAAAGAGAAACTAAAGCTACAAATAATAATCTTGGAAATAAATAGTACTCAATTATAACTGTTTGAATCTTGTTGTTGTTGTTTTGAATTAAGCACAAAGCTACACAATGGGCTATCTGTGCTCTGCCCACCACGGGTATAGAAACCCGGATTTTAGCGTGCAAGTCCGCAGACATACCGTTGAGCCACTGGGGGGCGCTGTTTGAATCTAAAGATAATAATAAATATTTGTGTATCATTTTAGAGATTTAAATCGAATGACAAATTGAAATGTTATGAATGTGATGGGCCTGGCATGGCTGGGTGGTTAGGGCATTCGACTCCTAATCTGAAGGTTGAGGGTTCGAATCCCCGTCACATCAAACATGTTCACCCTTTCAGCCGGGGAATGTTATAATGTGATAGTTAATCATACTATTCGTTGGTAAAAGATTAGCCCAAGAGTTGGAGGTGGGTGGGGATGACTAGTTGTCTTCCCTCTAATCTTACACTGCGAAATTATGGACGGCTAGCGCAGATAGCCCTCGTGTAGCTATGTGCAAAATTCGAAACTAACAAACAATGAAGAAATATTAAGAAAAATATCTATAGCAAAGCAATTAAAGACTAACATTTAGTTCTTAGAACAAAATGAAAGCCAGTTTGGAATTTCGTTATCTTCGTTTGGAATGCTAAAACCAAAAAACAAAAAAATATCAGCTACTTGTACCTCATGTTGGATCCCCAGTAACACATCGGTATGTCTGCTGACATACAACGCTAACAACTGTGTTTTGATGCATATGGTGGGCAGAGCACAGATCATTTTGTAGCTTTGAGTTTAACTTCAAACAAATCATCAATTTTTTCTAGACATATTAACGACAGTACATTCTCATATACACGATATATAAGTTACTCGATCAACTCTTCTAGGAAGTTGTTTTCTGTTGTTTTAGTAAAAATGTTAATACACACAACAGATGTCCCAAGATACATATTTACTTCTCAATATTACACGTAAAGTTGTATTAATTGTTTCGGTATGCATGTATTTATCACTAAGCTCAGTAGTACCCATTATGTTGTTGTTTAGAATTAAGCACAAAGCTACACAATGGGCTATCAGTGCTCTGCCCACCACGGGTATCGAAACACGGATTTTAGCGTGTAAGTCCGCAGACATACCGCTGAGCTACTGGGGGGCACCCATTATGTAGCAATGGGCTAATACATATTATATATTGCTCCTCATAGTATCAAGGACTACTAAAAACTTCAATTTAACCAAAAACAAACAAAAAACATCACTAAAGAGGAGAAGAACCGGCTAGTAGTGTGACATCCATATGTTTTGCTGATTATTCTGATTCTGACGTCAGAAGGTTATGCCACCAATTGTTGCGATGACTTACAAACCAAATAATTGAATTTTAACTAAGCTAGTTCAGTAGCAGTATCTCGTAACACTAATTTCAACGTATGATGTTCATGAAGACCACTCGTCAAACTAGGCTAAAACCTTCATCGCGACTGCCATTCATTATAAGCTTTTCACTGCAGAACTATAAGAGTGTCTCTGAAATCATAAGATACGTCATTTGATATTATTCCCAATGTTCGCACACAAAACCTCATTATATTCTAACAGAATATAAATTTGAGAACTCGGCACGGCATGGCGAAATGATTAAGGCACTTGACTCGTAATCCGGGTTCGAAATAACGTCACATCAAACATGTTCACCCTTTCAGCCGTGTAGGTGTTATAATGTGACATTCAATCTCATTATTCTTTGGTAAAAGAATAGCTCAAGAGTTAGTGGTGAATGGTGATAACTAGCTGCCTTTCCTCTAGATTTACACTGCTAACTTTGGAACAGCTAACGCAGATAGTTATCGTGTAGCTTTGCGCGAAATTCCAAACAAACGATACCTTTAAAGCATAATTCCTTATTTGTGGTTTACTTTCTTAATTTTATCTTTTTATCATTTCTTCAAAGGTATTTCGCCTTTTGACCTTTCTTAGGTTTACCATATATTAATTTTCCTTCTTCACTTCCTCTGCACTTGGTAATCCATCAAGGTTGCAGTGCAACAACTAAAGACAGCATCTAAAAAGTTACGGAATCATCAGATCAGTTAACATATTGAAACATAAAGTCACACTAATGGTAGTCTATAAGCTCTAAAAATATTTATTAGACAACTAGTTAGATAAAATGGAAAAGAAGAATCCATAAGACAACATTTGTGTCAAGTGTAACTTGAACGGACATATTTTAAAGAACTGCAAATTAATGTCGATGTGCGTACTAGAAAGGGAAAACTCTTATAATTTTTGAAAATATGGTCGTTACAGCTGCGGCTGTGAGGAATCAACAACTGTTTAAAATCAAAGAATTAGTTGTATTTATAGGGAATAGTTTAGCTGAGAATGCCTCTTTTGCACTAAGTGATATGAGAAGTTTATTGCTTAAAGAAACCATCCACCACTTGCTCTGGTTTATTGATGAAAATCTTTGCAGTAGTCAGTCGACACTGGTTTTAAAAGTACAATGATACGATCCAAGATGGTAATGAAAGACAGGAAAAAGTCTCCATATATGAAAAGAAAAAGAAGAGTGTTGTGAAAATCAAATGGATAAAAATTTCCAGTGAGAAGAAAGTTAAAAGTTGCTTTTATTTTAGGAAACTTCTTTATGCCCCATAATGTGTGGGTAATAAACGTGGAGTAAGAGTGCATATTGGGAACTGACTTCATGCGGAAACAGATGCGAGATTAGGTTAATTTTAACAAGCTTTATCAGTCTATGATGTAAACATCCTTGTGCATTACATGATAATTATTACATCATAGGCTAACCTCCTCAAAACGACAAGAAATGTGATTATTAACGTAACAGAAATGGAATATCACACAGGAACTTGTTAAAAATAAATTTACATCTAGCAACTAGTTTGTAATAGAACCAAACATTTCAGTATGTCCTTTTGAGGATTTAAAAGATAAAAATTTCATCATTAGGGCCATAAACGCAATAAACCATAAATTTTAAGTCAGATTTGAACGGAGTATCGCAAGACTCAAATGTAGTATTTCCTCATCAAAGACTAACAGAAGAAGCCACCTTAAAGAAATGATGTAAGATGTCTGATGCTAATCCTTTACAATAGGATAGCTTGTCACATCATCCTACTCACAAGAGCTGTATGATCAGAACTGTGAACATTGGATCATCTCTAACGGTTAGATAGCTTGCTCACAAAATATCAAAACCTTTTCCAGTGGAACTCATTATTCAGGCTAAACAAGTAAAATATCTTATGGGGTTTATACTAGAAATACATCCTCGATATGTCAGCTAGCCAGACGAATTCCATTTGCATAACATGCTGAGACTTTGAAAAGAATAGAAACCGTGAAATAACAAGAAGTGACAAAAACGACTTCTTTGGTATCAGTTGTTTGTTTTTTTCTCGTATCCAACAAGGTCAATTGTTCCTTTAAGCATATCCATAATAATATTTCATTTAAACTTTGAATCATGCTAAGTAATTAATTTCCACACCTAACCTAAGGAAGCGCTTCCACAAAGGTCACAGTTCTATTTTTATTCCTTAATATTTAAAAAAATGACTTTGTAGCTTTAAGTAGTCCTCTTGTTTTACAATATCATCTATTCCAACGTGCACTACAAAAAGAGATCGTTTCTTGATTTGGGCCTGGCATGGCCAAGCGCGTAAGGCGCGTGACTCGTAATCCGAGGGTCGCGCTAAACATGCTCGCCCTCCCAGCCGTGGGGGTGTATAATGTTACGGTCAATCCCACTATTCGTTAGTAAAAGAGTAGCCCAAGAGTTGGCGGTGGGTGGTGATGACTAGCTGCCTTCCCTCTAGTCTTACACTACTAAATTAGGGACGGCTAGCACAGATAGCCCTCGAGTAGCTTTGTGCGAAATTCCAAAACAAATAAACAAACAAACAAATCGTTTCTTGATACCAGCAAGTACCTATCATATAATGTCCTGTATTTTAGCATTTGACAGCCAAATTATAGTTCTAGTCGTATTGTGTTTCTCTCTACAAATATCTTAATTAATGATTAATTAAGGTAAATTGATAAGACTTTTTCATTTTGTAAACCTCTTTGTCATGTCGGTTTTATTCAAACGGTTAATTATTCAAATCTGATAGGGACTGTTAACTGAGTGATGACTCACTCTGTCTCTCTGTATTTACATCCTTAACTCTTTGTTACTGTCCACCCTCGTAAATCTGGAACTTCGATTCTCACCATTTCTCAAAATAACTTTTACCCGAACTACATTTATTACCTGTTTGCTTCCTTGATTTTTGTTTCTAATCGGTTGTTTCCCCTATCTAATAGCTCAGTCTTTACTTAAGGTAACTCTTAATTTATCGTCAAATGAACAAGCTCTGTCTTTTTGAGCCTTCTAAAAATAGCAGTAAATCACATTATTTTCAGATATAACCCAATACTGACACTCTGTAACACTCGATAAGTTCCATCTCACTAATCCCTGAACTACCTCTGACAAAAACTTATATTCTAGATATCACAAGTCAACAAACCAATGAGTGGGAATATGCCTATTGGTTGTACGCGTGAACTTTCAGAAACAGTGGTTGTATGTAGGGACGGACCATTTATTCAAACAAAAAACGAAAATAACTTATATTTTTTTTTTATTTTATCACTATTAAATTTAACTAGAAAAAGAAAGTTTGAAAAGGGATAGGATATATATATAGCACAGCTTAGTAGATTAGTGATATAAAGTGGCACTGATGTGAAGCCAAAAATGAAATATGTAGTGACATTCATGCTTTAAGACACTCGATATATTGCGTTGGTACAAACAGTTTATGAAAGTAAAATGTGAGTCAAAAATGCAATTATAATCCAGCGTTTTTTAATCTAAATAGACTATGTGTCATCGAATTGCCTATATATGATAGTTCAAAATACATACAAAATGCGATCTTAAAATTGCGTGGGAAACGTACAAGCGAAGCTATTTCAAATATATACATATATGAACTGATTTGATTTTAAATGTTTTGGTTTGTTTTGAATTTCGCGCAAAATCAAGTTGGGATGACGACAGTATGGTGTAAAAGAAGTGTACAAACACACTGAAGTATGAAACATATGTTTGTGTGTGTGTAATTAAGCACAAAGCTGCACAATAGGCTTTTTGTGCTTTGCCTAGTGTAGGTATCGAAACCAGGATTCTAGTGCCGTAAACCCGCAGATATACCGTTGCGTCACTGGGGGCAAAACATATGTCATTTATAAATGTTGTTGTGCTCTTTTCTTTAACACGATTCTTTGTTTGATCTGAATTTCGCGCAAAGCTACACGAAGGCTATCTGTGCTAGCAGTTTCGAAGGCAGCTAGCCATCACTACCTACCGCCAATTCTTGGATTACTCTTTTACTAACGAAGAATATGATTAACTCTACATTATAACGCCTCCACAACTAAAAGGACGAGCATGTTTAGTGTGACTGGGAAACAAACCCGCAACCATCAGATTACAAGTCCAGTGCCCTAACCACCTGGCCGCTCTTTAACACTTAAGGTTTTTTCAGTTATACTGATAGAATTCATACAAGAATGGTAAGAACTCTAACAAGAGTTTTATCAGAAGAAACATTTCAGAGTCAGTCTTAATTTTTGACTTAATTGGGATTAAGGAAAGAGACTGGACATAATATAAAACAATACATTAAACGGATACTTTACTTGCTTACAGAACAAGACAGCCCAGTGGTTCAGTAGTAAGTCTAAAAGTTTATGACATTAAAATACTGTTTCCGATACCCGTGTTGGTCACAATATAGAGAGATCATTCATTGTGTATATATGTACTTAACAGCAAAACAAATAAATAAAACAAGATAGCCTTGATCCAGCATTCAGATATTCTTAAACATCTAATGTAACCAGAAAATGTAATAGTGTCAGACTAAGGAATTTTCTAGTGACACTTTTTGTAACACAGATAAGTAAATGACTGCTGATAATGTGTGGCTGCTTCAAGGCTGGTTGCGACATTCTACAATGTTCAGCACAATACATGTGTCGAATGCGTGTAAACGTGAAAAACGTTTGGAAATTTTAGTGTTATATAAATCTGGTGTTATATAAACTAAAAGAGGAAAACATATAACATATGCTTATATATACAACATCTTCTAAGTGCTGGTTGCTTTTATACCTTTCACAACTGGTGGGTTTTAAGGGTAACACCATTGAGGTCAATTCCACATTTTTGCCTATGCAAAGAAACGACCCAAACATTTGAATGTAGATACATAGTGGATGTCAGCAGGAATATGTGAAGTTAACTCTAATATTAGTGATATTTTTTATTCTTTTTGTATGTCTCGGATGTTGTTAAGAACTTTATAGCAACAAAACTAAACATCTAGAAGCAAATTGGTGCATAAAAAAATTAAGTAAATGCGTTTAAAAAGCGAATGAAGTTCGATTCACTTGAAATCCTAAGGCTGAAACCATCTAACTTGCTCTGTATTTAAAGGAGTGTGTTTTGTATTACTTACAAAAGCCAACTGTGACGTAACGGTTTATGTGATAAGCTACAAGTTAGAGGGTTCTAGTTACGATATGCCTCTAAACATGTACCGAATTTTAGCTATGTGAATGATATATAAAACACCTTCACAGGGCACCTGAAGAAATAAACAAGAGGGAACATTTACATATTATAACGTATTTTAACATTGTAGTTAAGTTAAATATTTTTAGTAATTTTTATTAAAGCTGTTAATCTGCGTTTGCGTTTGAACACACATTACAGGTACTGTTTTAGTCTGTTGATTTACATTGATAAAGCTGATCCCAACATTCTCTTCGTCCCAATAAACATGCTTACCCTTTCAGCCGTGGATGCGTTATAAAGTGACGGTCAGTTCCACTATTTGATGATAAAAGAGTAGTATAAGAGTTAGTGGTAATTGGTGATGACCTTCTTTCTAATAGTTCACTGCTAAATTATGGACAGCTAGCGCGAATAGCTCTTGTGTAGTTTTGCGCGAAATACAAAACAAACCGAGTTTCTACATACATGTTTGACCTCCTTCAAATTATTTCTTTGGATATCCATGCCCTTACAGTCAATCTCCTTTCTAACATAAAATGTGGACAACTAAGGATGACTTGGTCTTTTAAGATTATAGCTGAATATATATACATATATATATCCACAAAACCCAAGAGAAAGAAAAGTAAAAAAAAATCACATTTTATTTTTGAGGAAATAGCTCGTTAAGTGTAGTCACTTTTGTGGCGTATGTTGCTATTGTTTGTGATAGTTTTCCCTTTTCCCATTGATTAGCAGTTCTAAATCAGGAATGATTTCACTTGAACATGAAAGGTGCTTGACCTGGCTCCTCAGAAATGCTTACTGAGGTGTCTCAAGCGTGTCGTAGAATGTTTGCAATTATTAAGTTATTTTTATTTAGTAATGTTAGTGTGTTATAAATTTCATGAGTATTATATATTTCAAATTCGATTTATTTTCTCCTGGATACACAATATTACAGCAATATCGGTCTGTCTTAATCAAGGGGGGGGAATGGCATCACTAGGCTTGCCATATGGACTTTTTTAAACATGTGATACAAAATGTTTGGAACATTAAAAGTGTAAAAGGAGCTGATAGACTTGGAAAGCACTGGTGTGAGGTGCTGTTTAATTTGAAAATAACAGAACTAGTAGACAATACGTTACTTACAAATTGTATATATTTTTATATAGCTACTTTTGAGTAATTGTGAAATATTAACATTAACGCCACCAACCGCACAGAATCTATTAAATATACCTCCTACGATGGCGAACTTTGTTGATATATTTCATAAGGATAAAGTGAGGTTTAATTTTGTATCTTATTTTATACCTTTAGAATATATAATTAAGCCAAATTTGATGTTTTTATTTTTGAACATCAACATTAATGTGTAAGTTCACGACTTTTACCTAAACTTAGTTGTCATATTAAAAAGACGTAAAGTGTAATTTCATTTTTCATTTGTGTTAAGCTCATTTTTGTGTTTTGTTAATTAGCATGCTTGTGTGAGAGTAAATTCAACCTCGTTTTCGTTAGTGGTATTACAATTTTTAGTTTCCGTTCTTAGCCCGAATACTGAGGTACATAGTAAATGTTGTATTTTGACACTGTTGTCTCATTTTTCTTTCTTAATTTTGCCTGGTTATGTTTGGGTTAATTTATATTTAATTACCAAGGGCAGTAGTTACAGTGTAAAACTAAAAACCACAGCAGGTATCTTATATATTTGGTGATCGGGTATGATTGACTCTTGGTGTAAATAGCAAAGTAAGGAAAACAAAAGATCATAAAAGAAAGTTTCATACTTAGTTACACATAGTGTGTATACATGGGAGTGGAAATAAGAGGTGTGCGTCAGTCAATTTTGATGCTTTCTAACCAAATGTTGTGTCAAATGTTTACAGAAGTGTTAAGTAACTATAACATAATAAAATATTATTGAACTTATTGTAAAAATGCTTGTATAATACATGCACAAGGCTCATAAACAATGAAGAATTGCAATTATATGAAGGCTTTATTATTGGTATAAAATATTATCATAGAAAATCCAAAAGGAAAGTGGATGTCCCAGGTTCAGAGAAGGTGCCAACTCGCCAACCAGGTACTTAATATTTTATTGTAATTTTGAGTTTGGGAAAAGCTCCATATTTATAATTGTGTACAACATAGACCACAACCCTTTATGAAGACTGTCTTGGGCTACTTACTTAAAGAAGGATTAAGTTGGAAATGTTTCAAAAAGGGCTACTACAGTGATATCTTAGCTAGAATGACTATTATATGAAAATGGGTTAACTTCCTTAAAATTAATTTATAATGGGAAAATAATTGTTAAAGGGGGATCTGAATATAATGTTCAAAATTATAAATGGGTTAAGTAGAAGTAATGCAAGATATTTTTTTGTGTATATTGGAAATAATGCAAGGACAAAGAGATATCAATTAGAGATTTTGTGGTGTTGAAGCCATCTGAGATTTAGGCAATTTCATTTTTTATTGAAACAGAGTAATTTAACTTTGGAGTAAGTATCTTCAGAGATAATAGATGAAATAAAATAGGAAGAGCAAAAGAGACTGTTTGATGAGTATGTGGGAAGTCATAGTTGGATATAAACACGCATATGCTTGATGAAATGAATGAGACAGCAGTTGTGGGCCAAGTGGCTCCTTGTTGTTTGTGGCTCGTATAATATCAGAAGGTTAGTACTTCTCTAGAAAGTATCTTTTGCATGGTTCAAAATGTTTAATAAGCATGCGGGTCACACCATTCATTTAATCGACTGTTTAAGTAATGTGTTGAATGGACATTATCATCATTTAGGCTGAAGTAAGGGCAAATTGCATTAACATTTTGCAGCACAAAAGGATGTAATTTGTGATACAATTCTATAGGATGTAGAGGTATGTAGATACAATGGCTGTCACTCATGTCCTTTTATCATCAACATATGCAGTATAAAAATGGTAGCATATTTTGTTCCATATTCTCTCCAAATGAATGTTGCCTGTTACATGTGCCTGGCAGTAGGTGTTATGCTATTTATCTGTAGGAAGAATATTGTTTTATGTGTCGTTTATAATTGAATGTCTTTGGTACCATTACAGTTAAGCTGTTTTATGCATTGCTGTGACCAGAATACATCACTTAGAATGTCTGGTATACTGGTTGGTTTTATTTAGTCTGTTTACTAATGCTAGTATATTGGCCCACCTTCCTGTTATGGTTGTGAACATTTGTTGTGCCTGGTAATCATCTGCATTTGTTATGGATTATTGTCTGTTGTGTTGTGGAAACAATTATGTATTTTGCTACCAACATTTTTCAGAGACTTGTAGCCAACTTGAATTATTCTGCTGTAATTGACAAGCTTCCATTATTCTGATGGTTCCATATGAGAAAAATTAAGCTTTTATGTGCTTTAGCCATAATTCATAAGTACTTAGGACATATTCAACTCTGTGACTTACTTCAGAGTGGACTATGACAAGATTCTGTAGACTACTGTTTGTAACCTAGGCTAAATGACCAATCATTTGCCTTTCACATGATGTAATAGATCATCAGTTGTCTGATTTCCATAAAGGTGAACTTAAGAGAATGATTGAAATATTTGTACATTATGTTTCTTAACTCTTTTTAGTTATAATAGTTATAATTTTTATGTAGAGAAGTGAACAAGGTTTCGACGTGACCTCTTTATATCAGAGCCTTATCCAATGAAATTTAACTACATGATACATGAAGTTTTGAAATTCTTATTGTTATTGGAACCCAAAAGAACAAGTTATGCCTCAAATATGATATTCAGAACTATTGGAGAGCTGTTAAAAATTGGCCTTCAGTTGTTTTTCTGTTACTTAATATGAGCATTTCCTAAAACATTTTTAATGTGGCTTCTGATACAATATCTTACCTCATTTCTTGTCTTATACTGCCCTCTATCAGCACAAATTTTCACTTGTCTCTTGCCTTGACACCCCACTTATCTCTGCATACTAACATGCAAGTGATTATGTAGCAAATTTCCAGTAGCAGGAGTGCAATATTAGCCCTGTTGTAAGTAATGCCCTATCTAATCCTGAATGTGTTAACAGGTTCTTGATTGACAGTCTCATTGTATGGATGTGCTTTCACAAGTTTTTAATTTTTCATTTTTCTACTTCAGTTATATCGTTCTTTATCAATTTCATTCCCTTTTGTGGCATGTTAAAAATTATTTATCTTTTCGTATCTTTCAATTTTGTAAATTATGTACTTCTAATTTCAGGTAGTCACAACTACAACTGCTGTTACTGTGTAGTGTGATTACGAACTCCATGAAATGAATTACCTTGTCATATTATTAACTTTACTCTTATCACCTTTTTGGAGTCGAGGGTGGTGGTAGTGGGGCCCAGACTCCTCCAGTTTGCCCACCTCTGGAGATCTCTGATGGCCAGTCCATGGGTTATAAAAGTTGTTTTCAGTAAGTCTAGTCCTGTTTTTCCAGTCATTTTCACAGCTGTTTCACAATCCCATTTTCATCCCTCTTTAAGATTCCATTTTTTGCATGCCTGATTCATTTCAGAATCTTTCATTTCCACCTTTATATGAGCATTTAGCTGCTTCATGTCTCCTTAAAAGATGATGCATTCTTACATCTTCTGTTGTTTTTTTCCAGAATGATGTCATAGTGGATTAGCTTGTCAAAATCATGTTTTTTCTCACGTCCATACAATTTTCTTTTGTTCATCTCTGTGTGTTATTCAACTCCTTCCTTCTTCTATGCCAAACTTATTTCACTTTGATTTTGAACTGTGGAATGTCTCGTATGTAGCATCGTATTCTCTCCCTCTCTCACTGTGTGATAGGTTCTTTTGTTTAGTGACATAGGATTTTCTTGAAGCCCTCATTCCCTCTGGTCATGCCCTTATGTCATTGTCATTTGGTTTTGATAGACCTATGGAGCATTTCTCAGGATATTTTTAGATGCTCTTCTTTTTCCTCTGATCTTTTCCTCCGTATGACAAGACAAGTTTAACTGGTGGTTGAGTCAAAATCATACTCTTCCTCATCTTGAATGTTATCTTTTATAGATACTTCTTTTTTCTGGTTTGTGAATGTATCTTGACACTCAGGAGGTTTTGGGGTGATGGTCTCTTTCTCGTTGCTCTCTTTATGTCAGTCTTTTGGAAATTCTTGCTGTTTGTCTAGCTGTACTTCATTTTTCATGGGCTCCAGAATTTATAGTGTTTAGTCTTGTCTATCTCCATGCAAGGGGAAGTTGGTCTACAGCCCTCTGTTTTCAAACATTGATTATTCTTTGTTGGACCTACTGCTATCACTTTATTAGCATGCCAAATCTCTGTACCCTGAACCTTGTTGTGTATCAGTTATCTCATCCGGACAAGATTTTCCCTGTGGAATGGTATTTGGATTCATACATTTTTTGGGTTTGTGTGCTCTATGGGGTGTTTCAGATTTAGATGTTTTTTTCAATCTTCTCAGTAAACTACTTCCCCAATTTTAATGTCCTGCTTGTCATTGATGCATATGCTAAATTTTTTTCTTCTCCTATGTGTCCTTGCCATACTTTAATCCAATCTATGTAGTATTTTGCTGGTTGCTTCATATTGGCTACTTTTCTGTCACCCACATTCTAACATGCATCATCCATCCATACCTGTAATTTGTCTTCACAAGTGGCTTTGTTTGGTCCCTCACTTGAAGGGCTGGACTTACATGTGTAATTTTTTTTCATTTCTTATCTCGTTAGTCCTTCCCCCATAGCAGGTTACCACTGTCCATAGTACACCTACTGCTGTTGGTCTGTCATGAGGAGTTTTAACTCTTCTTCTCTTGCAATTCCTCACATACTGTCATTTTGCCTTGGCTCTTTCAATGGGGCCATTTGGTTTCTTCTGTTATGAACTACAAGGCTTGCATTTTCCAGTTATCAGTCTTACCTATGTTGTTTCATTCCTTCTGCTTTTCCCATCTACCCCACCCTACTTTCCTTCTTGATTGGTACCTCTACATGGTTTTCCATACTCTCCCCCATCCTTCATTGGAACTTTTGTGTTCATTGTATCACCTTTGTACTGATAGAGGGCCATGTAAATTGAAAGCTTTTAGTAAGTTGAGGTCAGTATCTATTAGAAATACATTTTCAGTTTAAGAAAATAACTTCACTGTAGTTTTGCACAATTTAATAATATTTTAAAACTTCTTTATGCATCTCACCTAGTTACTTCCCATCAAGTTTAATGTTTTTTAAAAAATATTTTTTCCTGAAATTCCTTTACATTTCAGCTATTCTCTTAATTGTTACTAAAATTTAATTATTTTTTTGTTGTAACATAAATAAAAGTTTTCATCAAAGCAACGCATGTTTATTTATTCATTGTATTGCTAGATGTAAAATGTTTTATGTACTATGTCTGGTTTGTGTTCTATAGACTTTCAGGCCTAGGAAGAAGTTTGAGCCTGGAACTTTAAAGTTTTCTCTACACAAACAAGCCCAAGCATCACTGAAGTCAGGGATAGATTTGAAAGACGTAGTTAGACTTCCCCCTAGGGAGAGTTTAAATGACTGGGTGGCTGTTCATGGTAAGGATAGCTGTTTTAGTATTTTTATTTACTTTAATTTTAAGCTAATATAACATTAAAGTTTCACCTGGAATAAGTTCTAATGGTTGTTAATGTCATATAATTTTAATTGTAAGGCATAACGGTACAGGGAATTTGGGACATAAATATATTTGAGAGGAACTTCAATAGTTAAGGGATATCTTTAGCTTTAAATTATATTCCCTTCTTTCTCTCTTTAAGTTTATTTAATTTAAAACTTAAGTTCAATTTATCAGCATCAGCACATTACATTTTTAATGAACTTTTAATAATAAGCACAAATGTATGAAAATCCAAGACAGCAGAAGGTCATTTTACTTACTGAAGTTTGTGGTTATTGAAAAGTAAAGTCCCCCACTGGGACAGCTGTAAGTCTTTAGATTTATGATGTTAAAATTAGAGGTTTGATTCTCCTTGGTGGACACGGCAGATAGCCTGATGTGTCTTTGCTAAACACACACACACACACACACACACACACACACACACACACACACACACACACACACACACACACACACACACACACACACACACGTAAAATTAAAGGGTAAAAGAAGGATACTTTTTAATTTTATTTATTATTCACTTTAATGTGCCTTGTTGAATTAGTTACTACTTAACAACATTTTAAAAGGATTTATGCACAAATCACAGTATATGACAAACCAGTTTTCCCATAAGGTACAACTCCAATCAAAAACAATTTTTGTCAAAGAACCAGAAACAGAATAGAACTTTTCTAGTCAAATTGAATATTTTAAACTTTAAAACTCCCATAAAGCTTTTTTAGTTTTACGAATAACTTTTTCAATTAAAAAGAAACCCTCAACATTCACCATTTTTATGAATGAATTTCATGTTATTAAAAGTTTAATTCCTTTGTTCTTTCTTTACAAGGGAGTTTTGTTGGAATGTAAACATTTTGCAGAAATATATTATTTTTACTTTTACTGCAGTGATTAAACTAACAAACAACATTACATGGTTTATCATATTTTTTCTTCCTGTTCAGATTAGCACCCACTCTTTCAAAGTATTTTGTAGTTTTAGGAAGTTAGTTTTTCTAAAATCAGGAATGTGACTTGTATCTCAGAATGGCTGGTTATGGGTGTTAACACTTATTAATAAACCAAATAAGAAAAAAACTGTTTGAAAAATTGTATACACACACACACACACACACACACACACACACACACACACACACACACACACACACACACCTATTTCAACAACAAACAGTAGTAAATCCCAAGATACAACAAACTACAAAACCTTATACTGCTGCATACCATGTGTTTCTGACATCAGGGAAAAAATAACCAACATTTGGAAAAATTTGTAACGGAACACAACATTCCAGTAAACATGAGATTTATTCAAAAACCAGGCATAAAACTGAAGTTCATACTTTGTAAACTACACTGTCAAACAGAACATTAATATTATTTATAAAATACAATGCAACAACTGTTATAACTTCTGTTTCAGAGAAGCAAGCAGTAAAATGGAAACTAGATTCAAAGAACATAAAAAAAAAAACAACCTTCATACCATTCAAATAAACACAACATAACCATAGTAGGGAAAGAAATATAAACAAATGTAAAATCAAAGAAGCCCTACTCACATAACAGCTAAAACCAAAATTAAACTAACATAAAGGAACACCTTTATACCTATACTAATTAATAACTTAACATCTAACTGCAATGCCCTCTACAATTCTTTACCCATTATACTCTTATTAAGGTGTGCTTGGCAACAGTCAGTTACAAACTCTCTCTTTGTTAACCTGAAGATGACCTAGGAAGGTCGAAACATTGTTTTCTGCTTTATTAATAAGTTTTAATACCCATACCAACTGTTCTGAGATGCATTTTTATTTCAAGTGAGTTTCTCATCATCAAGGAATATAACTTTCTTTACTCTGCAATTTGTTTCACTAAAAACATCAAAGTAGTAATGTTATGATAACTATTTTTCAAGTCCTCCTGTATGATTGAATTTCTATATACATTCCCCTTTAGTTTGAAAAACAAAGCATAAAATTGTATCTTTCACAGCAGAATTTATTACTTGTTGAGTAAAGAGGTATCTTACAATAAATACAATATTGAAAATAATACTTTTAATTTTAATCACTTTGCATTTCAAGTTGGAATAATGTTTGATAAAAAAAGTTAAAATTTCGACACCATGTTAATTAATATGACTTTACTTTAGTGTGTTTATATATACATATAGTTGAATTTTGTTGGGTTTTTTTTTTTAGTGGTTGATTTCTTCAATCGTATCAATTTGATCTATGGCACTGTCACGGATTATTGCAAGGAAGACACATGTCCCACTATGTCAGGTGGACCAAAGTAAGGAAAAACCAAATGTTAGTCTTGTAAGAGACATGATATGACAAAGTAAATATAAAACTAGTTTAACCAAATTAATGCTGTAATTTTATGCATGTAACTACTCTTTAAGAGGTTGTAATGTATCTTATTCTTGTATATTAATTACAGTTATATATATATATATATTGTGAAGAACTAATTTAGCATTATTTCTTCCTTCAAATGCAGACATAATCATTACGTAAATCATTACACATGTGCATACCATCTGGTAATAAGTTACATATCTCTCACTTAATAATCTTGTTTAAGTTTAAACTAGTATCTAAAATGAAACTAAACAGTTGCATGCTCTGTACTGTGTATTTGTTGTTTGGCTTGTAGCAGTGTTATGTTGATAATTATAATTCATGCATGCTTATCTGTGGTGTATAAATATTTCACTCCCAAATTGAGGAGTGAAACTTTGAATTAGTAGTTTTTTTGTTGCTGCTGCTTCTTCAGATTTTACCATGTAGCCAGTGGTTCCGAAACTTTTTCAGCTTGTTACCCAATTTAACATGCCACATTAAGCATGTTACCCCTTTCACAAAATGTTTTCAACATTGATATATATATATATATATGGCTAAATTAAACTAGAGATATATTGCACTTTATTTACATAATTTATTCACACTGAATTACACTTTTAATTATTATATTTAATCATTGTGCATTTCTAATGAATATTGCCAAAGGTATCAAGAACATCAGTGAGATGGATGGAGTTCCATACTTGAAGCTAGTTTAGGAATTCTTGGCTTTGTGGTTGAAAGTGCCAGCCTGGCATCGTTTGCAACATTCAAGTGAGTCCTCTTTTTTGTTTTCATCCCCAGCACGGTTGAGAACCCCTTCTCGCACAGATACGTTGTTGAGAATGATACCAACAACTTCAAGGCTCTCTTGGACAGATTTGGCGAGTCAATTGGTTGTGAAATCCAAAAGGAATCTGCATTTTGGTTTTGGAATTTGACTTTCAAGGCTTCATTTGCTCGCATTGTGATCCACTCCTCCTTTGCAGGGAAATCATCATCATGAATGGCCTCATCAGGTACAGAAAAGGGATGAATGATCCACTGAAGACTGGCTGTTTTTAGGTCACTCTCTGGAAAGTAGTGCTGCATGCTGTTGCAAGCCCCTTCAAATGGTTGCTCATCTCTTTGATGATGGTCTGTAAAAGTGATCTAGTATCATAACTATTCTCCTCAACAAACTGGTCTAGGGTGGGAAACTGAGCAATCACTCCTTTCTCCAAGCATCGAATCCAGAGTCTCAGTTTTTCCAGAAATGCAGTCAGTGTGATGGGCATCAATGACAGTCGTGTTTTGGACCTGGAGTTGCATATTATCACTGTTCAGCTCTGCAAATATGTCAGCCAAGTAACAGTTGAGCAAGCCACTCCTTATCTGTGAACTTGGTAGCAAAAGGAGATTCTTCTTGTTTCAGAAATTCCTGAAGAGCCGTTCGGAGCTCAATGACTCGATGTACAACCTTGCCTCGTGACAACCAGCGAACATCGGTGTGGTAGAGCAGAACTTGATACTGCTCTCCCATTTCCTTGCACAGCTCCCTGAATATGCGTGAATTCACATCCCTGGACTTGACGAAATTGACAATTTTCAACACATCTTCAAACACTAATTTCAGATTACCAGGCAGTCTTTTTGATCCAAGAGAGTACCGATGAATGATGCAATGATCTACAGAAATTTCTGAATTCACAGCTTGTATGAGGCCCCGTAATCCACTATTACGACTCATCATCGACGGTGCTCCGTCGACGGAGACCTAGATTAAAAAAGAAAAACTATTGTAGATTGCGTCAGTTAGTCATTCTTACTTATCTTTTGCGCTATAATTATATGGTTTTAATTTAATTTAATTTATTTTGGTACTTTAGTATTTCAGTACGACAGGCACGATACTTTTTTGTGAATTGTGTATAAAATATTAGCTACACTATAGCTACTTGTACAATAAATAAAACTATATGACTATATGCCATGTAATTCATTGTATTTATACTAATATAGACTTTATATAAACATCTCTCCCTACCTGTTTAACGCTGTTCAAGTCCAATCCATTTGTGGTAAAGAAACTGTTGATGATATTGAAGATATCTTCTCCCTTCGTGGTTGTCAGCAGATCTTCGCATAATAGGAACTCTTTTTTTGATCTTGTCCTGGTGGACGTAACAAACGAACCCAAGGAGAACAGCACAACTGGCTACTTCACATGATTCATCAAATTGCAAGGAGAATTTGCTCTATGAGCTTTCCTTGATCTCTGTTGTAACTTGGGACAGAATATCTGATGCCATGTCATCTACTCGTCGGTGGATTGTGTTGTTTGATAGAGATATGACACTCAGTTTCTTCGTTTGATCCTCCCCACATACCTTTCTTACCATCTCATATGCACAAGGCATAATCAGATTCTCCGCAATGGTGTGGCATTTTTGTTGTTCAGCAACTTTATATGCAACAAAGTAAGATGCTTTGACCGCAGCTTGAAGCTTTTGGGCTTGAATTCCAGATGAACCGAACTGGATATTCTTCAATGCTATAGCCCAGTGCTGAAAATAAGCCTGATCCTCATTTTGAAGATTTGGATGGCACTTGTGGAGGTGAGCTGAGAGTTTTGATGGCTTGAAGCTTTTATTTGTCAACACTTTGTGACATACTACACATTGTGGCCGATCCTCTCCACCAGAAAGTAAATTCACAAAGCCATAGCGAAGAAAGGCGTCAGAGTAGATGTGCTTTTTAGACATTTTATTGTTTAATCTGCAGAAAAAGAAAAACTTCATAAAAAAAAAAAAAAGTGTGAACAATGTTAACTTATTATTTATTTTTTCATGGCATTCTAGATAGCATTAAAAGAGCTTATTCAGCATAGGAATGATGTAATAGTAGGTAAATACTAACTATACTGCACAGGGCAGTACACATACATACCAGGTTTTGTCTACCTCGGCTGATACTCACATAGAAACTCACAGTGTGAAATAGAGGCAACCTCAGACAGTGAGTGACGCGTACTGGACATGTCGATGAGTCATTAGGGTTACTGAGTGACTTGTGTTTTGAAGCATACTTGTCAAAATACTTTTAGGTTACCACACACTTAGATACATATTTTTTCTTTTCTACTACTGTATATTAGTTTTCGATGTTTATTGTTATTTGGTTTAACTTTATTACATACTTGAAATAGGTTTAATTTACAACTTTACGTACTAAGACGTTAACATTAATCCTAATACCAGCTACCTCAATGTTTTCTTGATTTTCAGAATTTTAACTTTTTTCTGTCACCCCTCCATTACTCCCAATAAACTTTTAAATTACCCCCAGTTGGGGAACCACTGTCTTAACTGAATTTACCACTAAGCATGTGATGTCACTTTTTCACTATTGCTGAATTTCCTGTTGATGTGTTATTATTTAACTAACTGTGGTTATTGTTCAATGAACTTGGTTATACATGTTAAAGAACATGATATACTAGATCATTCCATCATATTCAAAATCAACTGTACCTCTGTCTAAATTAGCTAGAATTCAGTTTCTAATTGCTGAGATAAAAGTGGTGTATTTGAGTTATGAGATTCAGCCATTTTTGCTCTCATTAAAATAATAACTTTTTAAAAGTAAAAGAAATTACATGATGGACTTCCTTCATTTTTAGTATTCAGATTATAAATATAGCTACAGTTTCCAATGATGAATAATTATACTTTCTACACTTACAAATTAAATCATAAATGTAAATGAGGTAATCATTTTATTTTCTTATCTTGTTATATAACTATGGATCTTTTAAGTGACTTTGTGTACATTGTTTTTGCATGTACAGATTAGCCTAAATCAGTGATGTTGAGAAACCCACTTGTTGAGAATTTTATATGCAAAAACGGCTCGTTTGGGTTCAGAAAATATTTTCTGAACCCAAACGAGCCGTTTTTGCATATAAAAAAGATTAGCCTAAAGAAACTAAGAGCATAACTAAAATTAATATGTCATTAATTGGAAACTTTTTTGTGTTGTAGTTAAAGAACCATTTTAAATTTTGTGTGGTTTTATAGATTTGAATACCTTTGGGCTGATGGAAACAAGTACAAGAAACCGACTCCTTTGCCTGCACCACAGTACATCTCTCTTCTGATGGACTGGGTGGAATGTCAGATAAATAATGATGAGGTTTTTCCTGTAACAGTCGGTAAGATTTACCAATCAAGTTGATACAACGTACTATAAAACTAAGTTTGTTTCTGAACAAATCAGTTGATTACTAAAAAAAAAAAATGGCGAACTTTGCAAGAAGAAAAGTTTGTGAGAAGCAGTTCTTATTGTGCTGGTTATTCCTTGAATTAATAGATGCATATCCATCTTGGTGTTTCACTTGATTTGAAATTCATAAAACTAACTAACTTTGGGCTTAAGTAATGAACATAGTCAAACATGAATATTAGTATGGAATAATGACTTGTATTTTGGGGTTGTTGATTTTTATTTCCAAAGGATAACAAAAGGTTCCATTGCTACTACCATTCAATTCCAACTTACACGTGGAAACTTCTTTTTTGTAAAACAGTAATCCAATTCCTTCCCACACTATTTTGTTATTGTAGCCTCTACCACACCTAAAGCAAACTATTCCCTAGGCTGACCACCCTATAAGAAAAGTAATATTACATTAATTGGAGTCATCTCTGAGTTATCTATTAAATCTTATCCTTATTTTTCTACAAGCAGAAGATTTTAAAAGTATGAGGATTTGTGTATTCCAAGCTCCTAAACTTTTAAAAACATTAATATCAGTAGAATTCAACTTATCCTATTAGAACAGTAATGATAATTATAACTAATAATAAGATAAAATCCAATGCAAATAGATAAAAATATTTTTAATGAATTCAAACACTTGTACCTCCATTTTAGTTTAATGAATGTTCATTTTGGATTTTTGAAATGTAGTGAAACTATAATTCACTAGATTTTGAGTATCAGTGATGTCGAGAAACCCACTTGTTGAGAACTTTTATATGCAAAAACGGCTGTTCTGGGCCCAGAAAACACTTCAAATAGAAGAGCGAACAACGTTTCAACCTTCTTCGGTCATCGTCAGGTTCACAAAGAAAGGGTTACTGGTCGGAAGCTGACCACGTGTTTGGGAGGGGTTGTATAATTGAGTGTTGCAATGTAGAGGGCGCGGTTTGAATATATAATTTTGTCTATAATATTAATATAGGTATAATGGTGTTCCTTTATATTGGTTTATTTTGGGTTTGAGTTGTTGTATAAGTAAGGCTTCTTTAATTTTTCGTTTGTTTATGTTTGTTTCTTTATTTAGTATTTTAGTGTTTTCTATGGTTATGTTGTGTCCATTTGACTTGCAGTGTTCGAAAACGTGTGAAGGTGACTTTTTATGTTCTTTGAATCTGGTTTCCATTTTTCTACTTGTTTCTCCTATATAGAAGTCGTGGCAGTTATCACATTGTATTTTATAAATAATGTTGGTGTGGTGTTTGTCAGTGTAGTTCTTACATAGTATAGACCTTAGTTTTGTGCCTGGTTTTTGAATAAATTTAGTGTTAACTGGAATGTTATATTTTGTTACTAGTTTTTGCCAAATGTTGGTTATTTGTTTGCTGATGTCAGGAATATATGGTATACAGCAGTATATGGTTTCGTGATTTTTTGATTCGTGAGATATATTTACTTTTGTTGGTTGATTTTGCTTTCTGTCTAGGTGTGTGCGTATAATGTTTTCTACATACTAAGAAACCAGATAAACACAGCCATAAAACTATGCTCACCAGATAAAATTAACGATGAATTAGATAAAATAAAACAACACTTCATCAACATTAACAAGTTTCCTCCACAAACCGTAGAAAACATTATACGCACACACCTAGACAGAAAGCAAAATCAACCAACAAAAGTAAATATATCTCACGAATCAAAAAATCACGAAACCATATACTGCTGTATACCATATATTCCTGACATCAGCAAACAAATAACCAACATTTGGCAAAAACTAGTAACAAAATATAACATTCCAGTTACAACTAAATTTATTCAAAAACCAGGCACAAAACTAAGGTCTATACTATGTAAGAACTACACTGACAAACACCACACCAACATTATTTATAAAATACAATGTGATAACTGCCACGACTTCTATATAGGAGAAACAAGTAGAAAAATGGAAACCAGATTCAAAGAACATAAAAAGTCACCTTCACACGTTTTCGAACACTGCAAGTCAAATGGACACAACATAACCATAGAAAACACTAAAATACTAAATAAAGAAACAAACATAAACAAACGAAAAATTAAAGAAGCCTTACTTATACAACAACTCAAACCCAAAATAAACCAATATAAAGGAACACCATTATACCTATATTAATATTATAGACAAAATTATATATTCAAACCGCGCCCTCTACATTGCAACACTCAATTATACAACCCCTCCCAAACACGTGGTCAGCTTCCGACCAGTAACCCTTTCTTTGTGAACCTGACGATGACCGAAGAAGGTTGAAACGTTGTTCGCTCTTCTATTTGAAGTGTTTTCTGGGCCCAGAACAGCCGTTTTTGCATATAAAAGATTTTGAGTATGATTTATCCAGTGTTTTTGATGCTCCACATTTTTGTTTAAATAGTTGTTGAATGAACATTAAATCTATAATAGTAACAATTGTTTGTTTTTCATAAGTAAAACATGCTGTTTTTTTCATTAATGTTACTTTCATTGATACTATTGGTTTGAGTGTTTTATATATCTGTTTTTAATTTTTTATTATTATCCTTTTCCATAGTTAGCTTGATATATGGAAGTTGGACTGACCTAAATCTTTTATGTTGGCTGATCATTGCAAGTTATTATTGGGTTTATGTCCAAAAACAGTTAACTACAGAGAAATGTATTATAATTTTTTATAAGCAAGAATGGTTTATTTAATTGGCTGCCTGTGTTATTTGTATTTTTCTTGCTTTGTTTAATCTATGCAAGTAGTTTGACTGATCAAGTTAACTGAAAAAAAAACTAATGGTTCTAAAGGTTTTTATTTGGGTTATTGAAATGCGATAGAATTTAACTTTTGACTTGCTGTACATATTTGTTAATCTATAAGAGTAGCCTCCCTGTTGGATAATTAAATCTTTGGTTAGTATGTGTCTATTAATTATTTTTAAACTGTAATGATTAATTAATAGTTCTTGAGTTATTATAGTGATGTTGATGTAAAATTATGTAGAACAATACATTACATCATTCCTCTTGGTTATGTATAGTAGCTAGTTACATGGTCCATATTAGTCACATGTATAAATGTAAACACAAAAAATTCTTAATATTACCATTAATTTCGCTGGAGTCTACTGTGCACTTCACAGTAAAAATGAATAATTTACTCATTTGGTTAATTTTTGGTCAGTTGTTTAAAAGTGAGTGTTGTAACAGGCAAAAAACATAAGTTACTCAGTGTTATGAAATATATGGATCCTATGTTGAACAATACTAAAAGTTGGTAATTTGAGAGTTAGTTGGGGAGTCTTGGAATTCTAATAAGAATTAGAAAAGATGTGCACTCTTTTTCTTTTTTTTTTCTTCTAAACTGAGCTGATAAACCTAATTTGTGATATGTGTTAATGATTATTTCTTATTCTGGAATTTCTTGCACGTAATAGCAAATAAACACATCTTAAAGTTTTATGTATTCATATATATATATATATTAAAAAAAAGAGAGTATGTAGATCGTCAACACTATTTTTTCAAATGCTTGTTTTTTAGATGTGCCATTTCCGAAGAACTTCATTTCCATATGTAAGAAGATTCTTACAAGATTGTTCAGGGTTTTTGTTCATGTCTACATACATCACTTTGAAAGTTTGGTGGCTATTGGAGCTGTAAGTATGGTCTGTATATATTTATAATGTTGCACTGACTGAAAGGATTGCAGGGTACAAGCTATTATGTGGTGTATAAAATGTGTCCTAAGTTTTTTGAAAGTGACTGAAGAAGTAGGACTCGTATTGTGGTGGGGATACACTGTCTATCAGTCTTATTCTCCATTCATCAATCTCGTATATTTATTTATATATATGATATCTAGCTTGTTTACAAAAGCAGGTAGCTTTTGATTTGGTTAAATATATATAAAATAAATAAATTAATTAAAGGAATAGCAACAGAAATTAAAATAATAGATTCAGAAATACAGATTAGGAGAGTGAGATGTAGTTGTCAAGCTCATAATGTTCCACATCTATTTCAACCTTCACTACTTGCATATGCATGTGGGAAGGTGACTGCTTTCCAAAGTAAAGAGAAAAAAAAAAAGATACTACCATTTGGAAGTAAATTAAATAAACTTGCATCTTGAAGTTAGCATTCCAGCCTCTATTATGATAGAAAAGCCCAGTACCATTTGGTAGCCCAGCACCAAAGTACGAAGGATCCCACTCAGTTATATAAATTAACTTGTATTGCTCACAACCACCACCCAGAAATAACTGGATGGGACCCTTCATACCAGTATAATTCATGTACTGGGCTATCAGTTAGTGCCTTTCTACCATATTGGGGGCTGAAATGCTAACTTTAAGAGGTAAGTTTTCAGCTTGCTTACCTGCAAATGGTAGTGCTTTATTTTTATTTTTTTCAGCATGTTTTTGGTTACAACAAACTATTATAAATAGTCAGAGATTTGGATTTGCTGTTTGTAATGCAGTTCTTCATTTTGATCTTGTCTTAATTTAATTAACTCTTTTAGTCTTAATATTCCAGTAATAAACAAAGCATTATTGCTTGTGATAGGTGGAGTAAATCAAAATTTAATATTGTGTTTTTAATTTTACACCAGTTTATTTAAGGCTACCTATTTACAATTTTTACCTCTGGTTACAATAGTGTTGAAAGATATTACCATACTTTGAATTTGCAAAGTGAAAGTAACTCTTTCTTCAAAGAAAGTGTACTCTGACCTCATGTTTTAAGAATAATAATTACTAATAATCAGTTTTATTTCTTGAAAAGCATACTTAGAAAACTAATGCTGTGGTTCCCCTACCAAACTTCATTTCTTTTTATTTTAAGAAGGGAGGGTGTATTTAAACAGTTTAAGCACCACTTTTATGCTTTCCTTTGGTTAAAGCTGTCCTCTTTTTAATACTTGGATTTTAAATTTCATGCCTGTATTTCATTACTCATTTTATGGAGTTAGTTTCTACATTTGCCACCCAAAGTCACTGTTCCAATGTATACACAATGAAAACAAGTTTTTCTGTGAATTTTTTATTATGATTGTCTGAAATGAAAATTGAAATATGTTGTTATCAAAGGTTTTGCTTTTATGTTTTGTGGAATGGTGATTTCAGTTTCTTGATTTAGGAAATAACTTTTTTTGCTTTCTTTTATTTTTTTTTATAATTGGAAGAGATAAACTAAGAATATAAATGCAAACTACATCAAACATGATGCAACATCTTTTGTTGTATTTTATCAAACCACGCTTCTTTTTTGTTTAGCTTTGTCTAAATTTTGGAACGATACTATATCTATTCTCACATCACAGCTTTCTTAAATTTTTGCTGGCTTCTTTATGCATAATTTTTCATCTTCATTAGTCTTAGTGTTCCTGTGTACCTTCATATGTTTTACACACAGTTTAGTTTCATTATAGCATGCAAATGAGCATATAACAATCGTCCATCAATAGGATTGATATGCACACCCTTCTAACATAGCTCTTTCTACACTGTAGGACACTCTCGTCAGTTCTCGATTTGACATTCTTGATTGCATTTGTGCTTAGTTTTTCTCAGCTCTTTCCGTTTACATTAACTTTTTGCAACATTTTTGACAGTTTCATATTTGTGGTTGTTTATATTTTAACTTTTTCTGTGGAAAGTTCTTTCTTTTTTTTTTCACATGATGAATTCATATTACAACTACAGTTTCTGGTGTGGAACCTACCACACTTAGTTGTACTGTGGTTTCAGGCTCCACATTTGTGGCCAAGGATGTCTTGACCATGATGAGTCTCAAATGCAGTCTCAACATCTCCTTTACCAAGATCTCTCTAGATTCTCACTCTATATTAAGTCCTTATTGCTCTTCTTGCCTGCACAACTATGGTATCCATCCTTAAACCTGCTTTCTTAATCCATAATCTGACAATTTCTTTCCTCCATCTTTCATCCTGTTGTAGCCACACTTTGTCTCCTCGTTTGGTTTTAGTTAAGTCCCTTGCAAATTGTTCTGGAGTCTATGCAAGTAGTTTACTTGTTTTTCTTACTCTGTTTTTCTTCTTTCTTTCTGAATTACCAGTATAAAATAACCCCTTGGTGTGTGTGGATGCATGTAATAAGTGGTGAAGAGATTTGTTGGAGAAGGTTCTGTCTTGTCAGTTTATCTTCTCTGGGATTTGAATGTCTACCCACATGTTTGCCATGTGTGGTGACCCATTCATGAAGGAGAGGAGACAATCTTGTTAGTTGAGGGGCTCAACTCCAACATTCCACTTTAAACAGGTGGTCTTGGAGTGGCTTTCCAGGGTCAATCAGCTGGTCCTGTTGAGCAAGATCAACCAAGTACTAACATTGGGCATTCTCAACAGATGTTGTGAACATTGTCTAAAATTGGTGTTTGGGTATGTTGCTTATGAAACAGTATCATTGCTGCAGTGTCCCTGGTTGGCAATGCAGTGTATTCCCATGTTAGGACCTTATGGTGGGTGTGGTCACTGAATCATTCTTCTTTTAATATAGATCCCCACATCCAAATAAAATTAAAGTAATAAAAAATAACTCATCTGTAAATGACCAAGTCTTGCATAGAGAGGCTTGTTGGTTCTCCTAAGTTTGTAAAGAAGCTGTATTCTGGGATTATCTTCATGTAAACATCTGCATCAACACACAGTGAACTCCTCCTGAATTCTAAGGCTATTGGGGGATATTCCCATTGAGGTTACTTCTCATTTCTACTAATAAATCACTCCTGAGGAGTGATCATTGAAAGTGATTTTAAGAATATCCCTGAGTCAGAGATTTTTGCTGGTTTCTTAAAACAAGGTGTTTTTGCTGTGCACTGTACCTCTATTAGTGAATATGGAATTATACTGCTGACTGACATGCTAAATTTTATGTTTACATTGCCATGTCCACCTGCCTCTGTCAAGGTAGGTTATCTGAACTGTAAGGTACAACCATACATTCCTAACCCTCTACAATATTTCTAGTACTGGTGGTTTGGATAGTCAAAGGTGTCATGTCATGGTTCTTGACATGTGCTCATTGCATTGGCAAAGACAACAATGCCAATTGGTGTGAACTATAACCTCACTTCATCTAATCTAGGGAATCCCACCCCCTTACTTTTATTCTTATCTCAGGTGGGTGAAGTAGAAAGATGTATAGCATTTAAAGACTGTTAACATTTCTTACCCTGAGGCTTAGAAGTTTTTGTCCCCAACTCAATGAGACAGATGCTGCTGTACAATGTGCCACTGCAACAACGAGTGCAAACAGATCTTTACGTGATTCCATCAGAGTTATTCTAAAACCACGTGAAGTGTGTTTCACCCTCTGTGATTGAGTTAACTATTTGGCATTTACTCACATCTATATTTCTATCAATCCTTCCAGTGACTGCTTGGATTTACTTCCTTTGGCCCTGATTTCTGACATATGCTCATGCCTACCTTCTTCAGCCTGAAGATATAGAATGAGTATTTTTGTTCACACCCTCAGTCTCTGGAATCTACATCTACTGATTGAGATCTGTCCACTTGATCCAGTGCAGAATTCATGGAGGTCAATAGACCTCCTTCTAATAAAAAAATGACATGATTGTAAACTGAAGGGTTCTCCACCCATTTCTTTTCTATACAAATAAAAATGGACACTTTGGAACTGTCAAGGTTTCTATTCTAATGTGGATGACATTAAGGTCTTTTTGATTTTTATCATTCTGTATGTCTTTCCTCAGAGGAAAATTTGTGAAACCTGTTGATACAGTAATCATTCAGTACTTGTGTGATAAATGGGTGCATGGAGGGGTGATACTGGTGATCAACCAACATGTGCATACTGCCTCTTTGCTACTCAATACACCCTTTGAAGCTGTTACCATCAATGCTTCCTTGAATTGTACCACCAATGTTTGTTCTCTATACTTGTCTGCTCGAGAGAGTTATGATCAATCAGACCTTAATGCTCTCACTGGACAGATGTCATCTCCCTTTTTAATCTTGGGAGACATTAATGGACACAATCCCCTCTGGGATGGTGCCAATATTGATGGGAGAGGTTGTTCCATTGAGCCTATACTCTCGATTTATGAACTTTCTCTTTTCAGTACTGGTTTTTATACTTATTTTCACACACCTAGTCAGTTTTTACTGCCATTTGATTTATCTGTCTGCTTTTCTTAACTTTTTTTGTTGGTTTGACAACTACCTGCAGAGCAGTAGCAGTTTTCCTATTGTTCTGAGGAAGATTGGCCATGGTTGATGCCACCCAACCCATGTGCATTGATGGAAATTAGACCAGACCAACTGGTCCTTTTTCCCCACTCTCCCGAAACTTGATCCTACTATTTTATGCCATTGATTGATGACTACATGGCAGCACTGACTGACTGTATCATCCAGGCAGTTGCTTAATACATTCCTAAGACTGACATGATTTCTACATTACCCCCATCCATGATAGTCCTGCATACTAGGAGGCATGTAAAGCCCAAAAACAGACCTGGGATATCTTTTACAGATATTCCACTCTTTTGAACCACGTTGCATTCCAGTTGTCCATGCACTGCAGGCTAGATGTCAAAGCCAAAAGCTCACAACTATCATCTCTTCTACAATCAGTTTCAAAATCATATGGGAAAAGACTTGGAAAGTCTTGCCCTCCAGTGGTCAGGAAGTTGATGTCCAGAGCATCATCTGCATTCTTGACTACAGCTTTTTTCATGAATCTAACACTGCTTCCCCTGTTTTCTTGGTTCCATAGAACATTTGTCTCTCTCCTTTCAGGCTGATTATTTCTATGACTATAATTGTCCCTTTACAGTGCTGTAACTACAGCTTGCTCATCATCAGTCTGGTAATAAACCAGTCTGATTTGATGATGTTTACCATGAGATGCTCTGTCATTTCTTTCCTGCTTCTGTTGCTATTCTTTTGGTTGTTTTTAATTGGATCTAGCAAGAGAATGTTTCTCCAAATGCTTGGTGCTGGCCTTCTATCCTTCCTTTTATTAAACCTGTGAGGGATATCCCAAGATTCCTTCTAACTATCATCCAATTGCTTTGATTAGCTGTCTCTATAAAGTTTTACAGAAGATAGTTAATGTTTGCCTTTTTTGGTTTCTTGAACCTATCTGCCGTTTCTTGCTCTCTCAGTGTGAGTTTCATCAACAGCACTCCACAGCACATGATTTAACTTGAAACATCAGTCAGGGAAGCCTTCAAGAGGGATCATCTTGTTTTTTTGTTTTTTGATTTTGAGAGGGTTTACAATACTAAATTGAAGTTCAGCATTTTGTAGGATCTCTGCTTCTATAGGTTGTGTGTCCATTTACCCATTTTTATCTGGAACTTTTTACTGGACAGGTGATTTGAAGTTCATGTGAGTTTAACATTTTCTCTTTTTTTTTCCACTGGAATTTGGAACCCCTTAGGGTTGTGTCTTGAGTGTCACACTTTTCGCTATCAAGATTAATGCTATCACTGCACAATTTTCTCCAGCTGTTGGAAAATGGGCTCTTGCTGACAACTTTCACACCTCATGTCAGTTGTTAAACATGAGAGTTATTGAGCAACAGCTTCAGGCTGCCCTCAATTGCTTGTTGAAGTGAAACACAGCAAATGGTTTTACATTTTTTTTTCTCCAAAACCATTTGCTTGTACCTTTGCCACCAACAGGGTATACATCTGATTCTGAGCTCCATCTCTGTGATTTTGTGCTTTCTGTGGTCTCTGAGTCAAAATTCTGGAGCTTGTCTTTGGTCATAAACTGACTTTTTTTTCCTCATATCAAGCAACTAAGCATCAAGTGTATGAAGGCACTGAAAATCCTCTTTCTTCTCTTCTACCTCTTGGGGAGAGATTTGATGTCCTGTGCTCAGGATCTATCATGTTTTCATTTGCTCCAAACTGGACTATGGGTTTCTGGTCTATGGCTCTGCCAGGACCTCAGCCTTGAAGATGATAGACCCCATTCACTACCTATGACTTTAGCTCTGCATGGGGGGGCTTGCCACATTTTTCTAGTCCAGAGTCCCATAGACTTCATATTTGCTGTTTTCAAATTTTACTTCTTATCACAGCATCTCACCTGAGGTTGTTTCTTCCTTCTGCACTATGCTTTATGCTTTCAGAATAGAGAGTCTGCTATTCTCCCCTTTTGGCTTTCGTATCAAGGTGCAGCTGACTGAGCTTGAAGTATCATTGGATGATTCTGCTGTCTCTTCTTGTCAGCCCATCCAACAATAGCTTATTGCCATTCCCACCTGTGGCCCTTATTTTTGTCATTTGCGTAAGGCAGGTACTCCTAATTAGAAGTACCATTTTCTCTTTACCAAACATCTTTTTAACCATTCTTCCATATATACTGATGGTTCAAAATAAGGAGACTCTGTGGGATTTTCCACAGAGTTGTGACTTGATGGTTACTCACAGGATCCTCTCTACAATTTCTGTGCTCACTGCAAGTTGTATGCCGTTTCTTATTCCATGGATCACGTAGAAGCTGGTCAGTACATCGGTTGTACTATTTTCACCAATTCTCTTAGCTCTATGCTGGCCCTGGAATTGCTTAGCATTAGTTCTCACCTGTTCTCTTCAGTGTTCTAAAATGTCTGGCCCATTTTTCTTTATCCAATGGTTCTGTTTAGTTTTTCTGGACATCTGGCCATGTCATTATTTGCAGGAATGAGCTTGCTGACACCACAGCTAAGTCTGTTTGCTTTGATGTCATCACAGCTGTGCCTATCCTGTACATGGACTACAGTTGTATATTGAAGCTTTGGCTTCACACCAGTTGGCAGTCAACATGGAGTGAGGAACATTTATAATGAGCTTTTTCTGATCAAACCTTCTGTTTTTTGATCATTTTGTTTCAGTGAGGATCAGAAGGACAAAGTTGTCCTGGTAACAGTTTTTTAACCCATTGTTTTCTTTTATCTGAGACTGGTCCACCAATATGTGACCTTTCTGACAATTAAGTCATAAAAGCCTATGTTTTATTCTCATGCCATTGTTATGACCATGAACAGCAGCACTATTTTAGGCATGTTTTATCTATAGGTTTTTACCCCCTGATGTTGGATAGTATTAATGCTGATGGTGACATTAAGTTCCTTGCATTTTTAACTTTTTATGAGCCATTGACCTTTTAATTCAATTTAAATTTTTATCCAAATTTTGAACATTGGTTTGTTTAAACTTGATTTACTTTCACCTTTCATAATAATTTCACATTTCCATTTTGTTACTGTATGTTTGGCACCTAGTTCTTTTGCACTGGTAAATGCCAAACAATCAACTATCCTGTGTAAATGGTGCATTTTTTGTCTCTGGTCTTTGTGTCATGGCTCTTTTATCTTCCCAACCATTCCCTCTATTTCTGGTTTTAGTACTTGTTTCTTTGACAATGGCTTATCTCTTCATATCATTACTGGATATAGGATGGCCTTGTTCAATACTTTTTATTTTTACTGTTTATGCAATATATTTTCCTTTCCTGTCATTTTCCTCTTGCTTCATTATTTTTGCCTGTTTTTTACTCTGTCTTGTTGCCCTATTAGATTGAAACCTCAATGTTGTCCTTCATGCCTTAACTCTTCCCCCCTTTAACCTCTTACTCTTTTGACCATCTCTCCCTTAAAACTTATTTTTTCACACCTTGTGCTCACCTTAGATCTAGTATAAATTTGCTGTTGATGTTTTTTGCTTTGTTTATAATTTTTAATATTTTCTTTATTCTGATCTTAATTTTTTTCCCAAAACACTGATGCATGAACAGAACAGTATCTTGATCCTGATTCCCTTCTGTCTGTTTCTTGCTTATACTCCCATTCTGATTCTGGTCATTTTCTTTGTTTTGTGCTGCTGCTTCATTGTTATGTTGCCTAAATTACTTCTTTTCGTAGCTCCAGTTTTCACCTTTTTATCTCATGGAACTTCTCCTCTGCCCAAGATTTTTCTCCTCATACCTTTATTAGATGGTTTCATCAAATTGTTTATCAGGCTTTTGTATCATTGTGTGAAAATTCTCATTACCTCTTTGAAATTTTTTCTAACCAAATTGATCTTCTCAACTCTTCCCAGGCTGCTCTCTTTCATTGTCATCTACTTGAGATAGAGAAGGCTTGTGCATGGACCACACCACAAATGTTTGCTGTACATTACCTACATTATTTGTCACTCTTCCTCATCTAGCTATAGCTTAATGCCTGTTGCCATTCTCCCCACCCCATGTAGGCTTTGACAGGATAAGTTCTCACTTTTTTCATTTCTTACCTTCACAGTGGCCCATTTCTACATCTGTGAATACTGCTCTGTGATGAGTGGTTCCTGTCTAGGCATACTTAATTTTAAATCTGCACCAAACAGTCATACAGGTCTGCAACATTCACTGAAGAGATAAGGTGTTCAACGAAACCTCTGGAGGTTCCCTTGTGATATCTTGCTTTATAAACAAGAACTGTGCCAACTCATGGACTATAATAAGTAAAGCAGTGTCAGGATTGATGCCCATCCCTGTGATCTTTGTTGAGTAAACTGGTACCAGCCTACTTTTCAAAATAGGGGTTTCTTAGTCATCTGTTATGTGTAAAAACGGCTCATTTGGGTTGAGAAAATGTTTAACATAGAGGAGATGACCGAAGAAGGTCGAAACATTGTTTGCTCCTGTACTTAAAAATTTTCTCAACCCAAACGAGTCATTTTTACACACACACACACACACACACACACACACACACACACACACACACACACACACACACACACACACACACACACACACACACACACACACACACACACACACACACACACACACACACACACACACACACACACACACACACACACACACACACACACACACACAAGATGCATCAATGATGTGCGATAATCAGTTGGGCTCGATGGGGTCTTAGGCCCCAAATTTTTTTGGGTTTCTCCAGAGGCTACCGCTTGAAATTACCTCTGCTTAATGTAATCAAAAACCAAATCCACTTCAATCTTTTTGTATGGTTTTTACGCCGCATTTTGTGATCAGGCCACTGGTTAATATGATCAAACCCTGGTCTGCATGTAATAATTCCTGGTGCTGTCAACTGCAGTAAAGTACACAATCTGCCAGTCATAGGATAGCTTTCAGTGCATAGGCAAGAAGTATCAAAACTTTATTTTCATTAAAACCACAAGTCAACCTTGATCAACCGATGGATGACGAGGGATGAGTCATATACACCAGTGGCAGTGGCATGAAGTGCTGCATGCGATAGCGTCAATGCTCAGGCCATATGTATACTGTATTTCTAAGAAACAGCTCGCTCCCCAGAAGCTTTCAGACGAAGGGGAAATCTGTGACGTAAGCTATTCCCTTTTATTCTAACACCACCGAATAACTGAAAGGTCTTCTAACACGGGCTTGTAGGCAGAATTTCGTCGACCTCATCAATTTTGTCGTGTGTATATAGGATAGTGACCATCCGGTGGCGACAGACTGCGATTTTCATGTTTTTTCAACATACAGCGTATTTATACCCATGGAGAAGAGAGGCCCCAAGAGGAAAGCTTACACAGTACAAGAGAAGATACAGATTGTGCAGCGAATCCGGAACGGGGAAACAAGGACCAAGGTTATGAAAGAAATAGGAGTTCCAGAGTCTACACTTCAAGGTTGGCTAAAGGATGAAGATCAACTGAGAGAATTCTGCAACCAGGTGGACAGAAAGACAGGACTACAGAGGAAGAAAACCAAGACAGCATCAGACCCAGCAGTGGACAAGGAAGTTTATGATTGGCGCAATCAGATACAACGCGATCGAATTTTTTGGACCCCAACTAGCGCCTTATATCGATGTTTGACTGTATATATATTTCTCTACAAGTGGGTTTTTTTACATCACTGATTAGTCACCTATTGCACTGTCTTTATAATCCTGCATTTCCTCTGAACTTCCCCACTGCCATACCAGTTCCTAGCCACTAAGCTGGTAGGTAATGGAGACTTTCTTTTCTCTGTGACCTATTCTACTCAGTCAAGAGTAAGGTGGTAGTGTTCTGTTGGTGTAGATGGTTAGTATTTTCTTTCTACTGCAGACTAGAAAATAAATACCACCTGATTTTACACTGGATGTTGGTTTCTGGTTGATCTAGTGTTGGATCAGCATAGGACAAGCCAACATAAGTTCTCACAGATATGGTTGATAAGAACTCTCCTACTACCACAGAATAGATACAAAATCCCACAAGCTGCCTGATATTGGGATAGAGTTTATCCACCATGTTTGCCTTTTCCTTTTCTGTGGTTAGTTGTTCAGGTGTACTAGTGTTGCTTGTGTATTGAGTCTGCACATGTGTCCTGGCTGAGTTGTTGGAAAGGAAGATACTTTTCCTTCTGCTTCCTGGTCTTGAGATAGAAGACAGATGGGACTCTCTTGCTACCTTGGAATGCAGACAAATACTCAGTGCTGCATGGTTTTAAACTGGACCTGAACCACCTAATATGGTCTGATGCACCCTAGCTGCTCCACACTGTTTTATGACACATCCAATTGCAAATTGGTATTCTCTCTTTTTCACTGATGAAGCAACACATTTTAACAACAGACAAATAGCATACGTGGTCCAGATGAGATGTGGTCTCCCACGAGTGTGACTTTATACATAAAGGTATCACACTCCAAGGGTGCTCTTCAAAAAATTGGTCATCTAGGTAACTCTTACACTGGTCTCTCCTCCGTTTCATTGTGGGATAGTATCTGTTATGTGAGAAGAGATAAAGTATTGTATCAATATTAACATTTTCCTGCATTGCAAATGTATTGATTTCTAATAGATGCTTATCTCCACTGACACATCTCGCCTGTCCTCCTCACTTCTGGTACATCTTCTCTTAATCTCGAAGTGACAACAATGCTCTACATTATACGAGTTGGTTGTGCTGTAAGGATGAGCTGCACTCCTGTTGGTAGAGGCTTGTGGCATACTCAGTTGCATACTACAGCACAACTATATCATGTGTAAACATGTGAAAGTACGTGGGAGCATCAAGATTAATGACAATTAAAACCTAAGCATATAAAAGACAGCACAAATCAAAGAAAGCTATTATGTAAGGAAAGTAAGCATCTTTCAGAAAGTCTTTATCAATTCCAACCACTCACAGGAACCAAAACTTGTTTTTGTTCCAAATGTCAACAACTTAAATACTGCTTAAAAATTTTTAGTAAACAAGATCACAATTTACTTCTCTGCACCAGTATGATAATGTACTAAAGTAGTGTGTGCATATGAAAGCTAAACACCTTGACTCACTTGTATTTAGTCTTTTACCACATAAGTGATTTTCAAATTTGAAAGGTAAGCTAAACCTGCATCTCAGTCATGTTACACAATTCCTTCACAATAAATTTTTTATTCAATTTTTTTATACCGATGATCCTGTTGGAGAGGTACCTGATGTCATGTCTTTTTGAAAGTTTGCTCTCTTCTGTTGTTTTGCAGGCCTAAGATATGACTACATGATCACATCTAGAGGGCTCATACGTTCACCTGACAAAGTATATAATTGGTATTTTATGAATGCAAGATATAGTGCTGTATAAATGTACATGTGTTAAAGGAGAATTCTAATAAATGTTCTAGTTAGATATTGCTAAATCTTTTATATGCCCCATCAAGGAAGCTATTATAAGATATACTTTTGTATTTTGTGGTGTCGAGTATCGAGAATAATGAGCTGCTTGAAATACAGTCAGACTTGTATACACTTTGAGATTTTTAAAAGTAATGTTAATTAAATCATGCTTGTATACATAGAATGTTAAGATTAATGTAATGTAGAAAGATGTGTACTCTAATGTGACTCTTTAAGGACAATTTGTTCCAGGAAGCTACTATTAAAACATAATGTGCATCATTTAACATCAGATTTTCAAAAAGTTTCAGGATGTTATGAATAACATCTACTAAAAGCCATGCTAAACTTGAAATATAAAGAACTAAATGATTGGCAGAAAAAAATATGAATCTAGACTATTAACTGGCCTGCTGCTTTCAACCAAAAGTAGGTTTCTCATCATCATGAAAAGTGAATATTGTTTGAATAGACTATCTGATGTTATATTTTAGTGGAATTCATTAAACTCCACAAATGACTCTTTGTAACACAGACTCCATGCAATGTGATGCTAACAAGATGTGACATTAAAGACACTGTTTAGGTTTTACTTTAATTTGTAAAATGCAGTTTGTTGTGGATGTAAATTCATATAAATACTACACTTGTTATATGGAGCAATTCTGCATTTTTTGTTGTAATATCTTTGTTATATATTTTGTGTTACTGCAACAATAATTGAGTATACAAGCACATTAGGATTTTATAATAATAAATTAGCAAACAACAGTTTATAAATATAATGAAGTGGTTTGTTTTGAGGTAACATACTACCAGAAAAAGACAGACCAATGTTCTGTCAAAACATATGGTATGTTCCCTAAAAAATGAACCATTTCATTATATTTATAAATTGTTTGCCAGTTTGTTATCATTGCAATAATACCTTGTTGTCTCAAGTTTGTTATGCTCTGCATAATACAACAAGTTTTTTTTTTATGTTTCATTGTATAATGATGATATATGTCATTCTCTAATGTCATTTCAGGAAGCCCATGTGAACACGTGCTACAAACATTTCTATTATTTTGTCACTGAATTCGGACTTGTAAGTGAACGAGAATTAGAACCATTAGTAAGTAAACTATAACATTATTGGTTATTTTATTCCAGTTTGCTTAGTAGAGCCTGTAATGTAAGATTTATAAGGTGACTGTTGTTACCTGTTGTCTCAAGAGTTGAATAAAAATAAACAAATGCTGGCAGAGTATTTTGTACTACTATGTGACTTGAGAAATATAACTATAAGGACTAACTCGACACCATTACACCTGATTAATATCATGAAAGCTCATATTTAGTTACATACCATCACAGTTTCAGTTTTTATACTATTAGATCATATAAAATGGCTTACAGTTAAATGCTTTGAATTTCAGTTTGTTTAATATCTACATGTAATTTGAAATGAACTAAGTTTACGTAGCACAAATAATTATGTTGTTAAATATATTTCATATCATACAACCATGGAAATAAGTAAGAGAATACAAGTTTTTCAAGGAAATTCATTTTAGAATTAGGTGCATGGCTGTAACGCATTTATTGAAGACATTAGCAATAAATCAAAGAAAGATAAATTAAGTGTCATAACTTTTAAACTTGTTGGGTGTTTAGACTTCAGTATGAGATAAAATACTCCAGTGAAATTCCCTGATCTCTTTAAATAACGATTCTCTAACTCAGGGCACAAATACAACAGATGTAATTTAACTTTTTTGTTGTCTTCCATAATCACATTTACATAATAAGACACAAGTATTTAGTTTCAAAATATTTATACCTTAAATAATAGAAGTTTACATTTTTTGTTTAATTTTCTTCCTAATAAAATTGTTTGCATGTGATAAGCAAACCATCTCGATTAAAAACAATGGTTGATGCATAAAATGACAATACAGTATACTTGTAGGTTATGCAGTTAAAGTTCAAATGACAATATTCTAAAGACAGCTAGCTGGTAAGATTGAAACATTGTTCTGTACTTTATTTTAATTAAAGTTTTAACACCCATATTATCGATCTTTAGAACACATTTTTACTTCAAGTGGGTTTCTCGTCATCACAAATGACTAAGTGTTCTCTTGACTTCATGAGTTCTAGTTAGAAACAAGATTCTTTTTAAATAGTTTTGTTTAAGTGTGAAGCACTGAAATCATATATTAATGTGTTTTGGAATATGAATCTGTAAAGGGGCTTAGGAAGTCTGGAAACTTCAGTTACTTCAATATTTTATTGTACTCTTGTAATGCTTTCTTTGTCTGCTTGTAGTTTTATTTTACTTTGTTTAAGTATATAAACAGTTGCCATAACATGAGTCTTTGTGGTGAGATGTGTGTCTTATGGTAAGTTCTTGAGGGAAGTTTTTTTTTTTTTTATGTAAAAATCTATTTACATCTCCACAGAACTGGATTTTTTTGTACTGTATAAAAGGTTTCTATCCGAGTAATTCCATGTTACCTTTTTAGTATAGACTGTAGACAATTAGAGTTATGTTTAGAACTTAGTCAAATGTAACATTTCTCACTTGAGAGGTTTTTTTTTTATTAACAGGCAGAAATGACGGAAAGGATTTGTAAGGAACATCTTTACAGCAGATGAGGGTATAATGTGAGAAATGTGGACCTGTGTGAGCCCTCATGACTTTAGCTCCATTGTTACTACATCAGAATGTTATCTAGGCCTATACATCCAGGGTAAATGGTCTAACATGGAATATTTATAAGTCAATATCAAAAAATGCCTCTTAATACTTAAGATATTGAATACTTAAATATTTAGATGTGTATGTTTACTTCTAATACCAAAGCTGAATTGCAGTACAAACAACAGGTGTATAATTCTAGTCCTGCATTTATTTTGTTTTTTGTGACATTTCTATTTGCTGTGTTCATGTTGATGATATATTGGTATTTACAAATAACTCAGGGCTGGGTGTTGTTATATTTTTCTATTTTGGTACTGACAATTCTTAATGTGATATACAAGAAGTTAATGTGTAGTTGTTTTCTTGTTTTATTGAACTCTGGCATTGATCGTAATGAAACTTTCAAAATCCTGTTGAGTTAGTTTTGGGCCAGGATATTTCTAAGTCATTTTACAATTATGAATAACCCATGGAGTGTTTGAATTGTATGTTTGTAGAAATGAGTTGGCAAGCAATTATTGTAGAAATCAATGTTGAATAACTATAGAGATGTGTTAAAGTAGTGGCAAACATAAACTGAACCTCCAAACGTACAGAAAATTGTTCTCTAACTTTTCTGGTATTCTTATACTTACTCTCCACTGAGGTCTTTACATGAAAATGTACTATAAAATATTGTATTGGAAGAAAGCTGTTTGTAGCTGATATGACTGGAATTAAAAACTGTCTTTGAGATTTAGTATTTTAGAAATGTTTGTTGAGATGATGTTATTTCGTATTGTGATTGATATATAGGTATATTACAACTAGAGTAAGATTTAATGCCAATAGATGTTGCATATTTTTTCTTATATAAGACTTTTATTAGGATTGTTGATATATGTTCTTCATTTAAAAAGCAGTTTCAGCTATTACTCTGTGTAATTTTTTTCTCCAAAGTTATATGTTCTTGCATTGTATTCTTTTGAAACATATTTTCAAAGTCTCCTCTAGTTTTGCATAAACCTTTTAACGTAGTTTCATCAGTGACTGTCTTGAGTTAATCTAGTCATATGCATTATTCGTACTTAATGTACCAAGAAGATAAAACACAAACTTCTGTATATAATTTTCAATCGAGCAAGTTTTTTACCTGTAGTTTTCAAGATATGTGACACTAACATTGAGAACTTAACCAAAATTTAAGTCCGCCTCATGTACAATCATCGAAGTTTATGTTATAGTACTTTCACAATTGAAAAAGTTGTGGTATCATACTCATCTTCTGGTTATGAACCAGTTTTCTTAATTAATAACAAGAAATTTAGAATTCTAATGCAATATTATTTTCACAAATGATGATTAAAGAAAAACAATATGGAAATAGACAAACCTCACATTTGTTTGGTAATATTAATGATTTTGTAGGTTTCAATATTAGTGTTTTTTTTTATTCATGTACAAAGCCTGCTAGTAGTTATTTCAATACATTTCTGGTTGTATGTTTGGCACATGAACTGAAATGCCACTAATAAGATACTTAATGGATATTATTTGTCTTTAACCTATTGACTGCTGATTCACCATATAGGGTATGATCTGCCTCCGGCAATTGAATGCAAGTTTGCCATATATGGTGTATGACTTAAAACATTCTCTGTGCATTTAGAGTAAACATAATCAGTGGGTTAAAGATGAAGATCCCTTTTTAATGGAGGATATTTCAAAAAGACATTTTAAATTGAAACTAAAAATATAACTGTCAGTTAATGTTCCAAAGGTTTGTTGTTTTTTTCACATCATATATAAAATAGTGCCTAAGCAGGCTATGAGTTTTCCGTTGAACATTTTACATAATAATAAATGGGACATTGTATTTTCAGTATGTATGTGGTTATTCTAGTGGTTACTAACCATTAATCTACAGAAAGTGTCCCATTGTGGGACAATGGTAAATATATGTACTAACAATTCTGAAACTGGTTTTACACCAGAACAAACAAACCACAGCGAGGTCTCACCTGGTTCACAAGTTTACTGAACTATAATGTTTTACAGTGTAATTTATAGGGGTTCGAAACCACTGGCTGACTTTATTTAAGTAGAGACAGAAACAGAAGGAAATTTGTTTATTTGATGTCTTAAAGATCTGTGTAATGGGATCTTAACTAAAGGTTTTTAAGAACTGAAAGAGTAAGTTTTTAAATTAAGTCTGGTCAAAGTTAATTAATGATACACTTTAGTGGTAAATGTGGCTGTTATTCAAGACGTCAACATTTGAGAATGACAGTTTGTCATTCTGTTGATTTTCAGCAGTAAAGTACAATAGAGGGTTTATAATTAAAAACTAGAGACATTTGATAACCAACTCAACAGTGTCAAAGACCACAAAAGTTTTATCAACATAACTTTTTGATAGACAAGGTTAAAATGTTCATGACAGGACTGAAGAAAAAGGTTGAAACCCAAAGCAACTACATCAGTGTTAATAGACTTTACATGAAACATAAAATATGATTGTTCTGTCACAAACTGTAAAAATTGTTTTAAAAATATCTCTTGTGACATCTCCGTAAAAATTTTATTCTCGGCGAACACAAGGTTAAAACAAAGATCAATGATTTTGTCGAGAGGTAAAAATTAGTTTGATATCATGACTAGCACAATGAAATGTTGTTTATAAAAAATACATCGGCTTTAAGGAAGCTAGCTGCTCCAATATTTTAAGTTACATTTTTCAACTTTAGCCTAAATTCATTGCTTAACCTCTTTTCTACGTAAATAACTTATTTTTATCTTAAAATATTCACAAGTTAACCTATGGTAAGTGATTAAAAATGTAAATCTAGTTTGTTTTCATTCTGTTTCCATTTCACCATTAAACCAAATATCAACATGAAATTTAGGACAATTATTGATATTACTGTCTTACTTAGCCAATATTCTTATATGAGTCTAATTACCACTAATGAAGGCATTAATTAAAATTGACTTCCCATAGATTGTTAACATTTAGAGAAAATTTGCAAAGTATTTAATTCAAGCTATTAAGATATTCACAAATAATGTATATCAATTTTTACATGTTTTTATCATTCACAAGTAATGTTGTGATGTTAAACAGTTTGTTTTTCTTTATTCCTACCACATTAACTATACATATGACAGAAAGTGTATTTTCAGAGATTGTAATATCATACTTTTGATTCGTACTCAAAGATTATAAGAAGTGTTTAATAGTGTTTCCTCAGGATGTAAGTTTGCCCAGTTTTATGCATCAGTGCTATCATAAGCTATTAACAAATTAAAAAATATCCTTAACAGAATATTCATTTTGTACAAAAAAATCCTGTTGATGCACCAGAAAAAGTTAGTCTGACTTCAAACCCAAGTTTGAACTTTTGACAAGTCCATATAAAACTCCACATTTTGTGCTAGATGGTCTAATTTAGGTATATTTCTTCCACTACCCTGACATTTTTTATTTAACCTCAAAAGATATCTTGTAAGCTCAGCTTCTCTGACTGCCAATAGATCTTTCATAGTTTGTATGAACCTATACATATTACTTAGAATGGATGCCACTTACATTTAAATGTTTTATTAGTTTCAAAATCATTAGTTTTTAAAACTTTCAAAACTACGTGTCATCCTTGCTTAACTTAATGTTAATTTTTATGTCTAAGATATTATAATCTTCTGAGAACAAAGCCAAGTACTTGAATTTTAATCTTTTCAAAAATGCTACCTCAAATTTACCTAGAAAATAATATTCTGTTCTAACTTTCTTGAGGCGGGGGGTATAGAAGATTGTAACTCCTCTGGCTTGTATGTGTTTTTATCACCAGGTAAATGGTAGTCTCATAAATTGTGAATAACATCATCTGAATGTTCTGTGATTATGTGCACTCACCAGTAGTATCACCAACCTCTGTCGAAACAAATATATCATGTCTACCTTGAATTTGTCTGCATCTCTCTTTAGTCCTGTAACAAATTCTTTTTGTCATTAACCTAAGAAAAACACACTCATGACTAAAAAATGAGCATGCTACCATGACATCTTCAGTTTTCAAAACGTAAAGAAAATAACAAACCTGAATTACAGTAGTTGAATTTTGAAAATGGTTAAAAGTTCCTTTTTGACTACAAACCTGTGTTTGGTGATATATTTTAAATATAAAATGGTATTGTGTTCATTTTTTACATACAAGTTTAACCTGTTGTCGAACAAATATAACTACACTGAGATTTTAAATAGTGTTCTCTTAAATAAAACAACTAACTTTATCATCTAAACATTTGGCCTACATTTATTTATTAGATGTAACAGTTTTCTGAGGTAGATTTGTATTTATTTCCATCTTTGATAATATATATTGAGTTATGCAAATTATCAGATAGAAACTAAAGTATGTAGAATTAATCATTAATAGTATGTTTCTGATAATCTTAAAACTGCAAAAAATGAAACAATACTTTTGAGAAGGAATCAGTGTAGTCATTGTTGGTTTAATTAGGTATCTTATAACTAGTGTAAGTTTCATACATTTATTTGGACAAAATTTAGCATTAGATTAATGAAGAAGTTTAAATTACAAACATCTAAAGCCCTTTATAGTTTGTTTTTAACAGTTGGTCTGTTTATTGCTAGAGAAAAATTGAGTATTTAATTTCTGTAGTGCATATTAGTGTATAGAAGATATATTAATATTAGAAATAGACTACCTTAAGACACCAAAATGTTGTTATTTAATTAGACACTCAGTGTTTTACTGAAACACAAAACTGACAGTACAAATCTTCAAAAATCTTTGTCAGTTTCACATTTTACTGTTATCAGGTTGTTTATTTCCAGAAAAATTCTGAACTTAAAATTAGTATAACAGTATTTTATTGATATTATATATTGTAATTGTTAAGTTTATGGAGAATGTAACATTACTGCATAAAATAATTTTTGTTTTGATGTAAATAATGTGTAAGATGACCGAAGTTTTGTTTGAATAAATTGTACGAGTTGTTGATAATTGGTTGCAGTTGGAGTCCTAGAAGTAGTAACCAGCTTTGGTTAACATTGATTATGTATAGTTAAGCACAACAAGTGATTTAAAACTGCATGACTTCAATCATAGTTCAGGTTTTGAAACTTCTTCCGACATTTTATTCTTATTTGTCGAATGAAAGTGAAATTAGACATCTAATGAAATGTTATGAAACTTTAAATCTTCATACGTTTAGTCCAGGATTTGTAAGTTTTTCCTTTTGTGAATGTTTAATGAGAAATGTAGGCAAGTTAACAAAACTGCCAATATTTTTTTTCTGTCTTAAAACAAATGTTAAAATTTAGATGATGATTGGAATGTTTCTATAGTTGAAAAATCCAAAAACTGTTCATATTATTCTTGACTTTTTGTAATGCAAAATGGAGTTTGTTATGAGATCTCCAGAATGTTACTTTATTAGCTCAATATTTTGCTATTACAGCTTCATCAAGAGCTGTTTATCCTACAAGTTCACTAATCTAGTTGAATCTAAGTTGTAACACTCATTCCTGAATGGAACGTTGATATCTGAGTATTATTAAATTAATATCAAACATTCGTGAATTTAAAATTTTGAAGGTAATGAACAGTGCTAAGTATGTAATATATAAACAACAAGTAAACTACTAAAATCATAGGGTTTAGAACAAGATACATTTCTTATTAAAAAAAAAAAAATGTGTACTTGTATCCAAGAGTATTATTTCATCCTATTATATTAATACACATACAAAACTGTCTTAAAATATATTTTAACTGTTATGAGTGTGTATAAAGACTTTGTCAGAGTTCTAGGTGTGAAGAATACTTTTAACGTCTCTTCACTAAAGGCTTTTCTTAAAATTTGTTAATTCACTTTGGATGTTTTTTTGTTTTTCTTGATTAGAATGGATTATTTAGTTTCCAAAAAAATATGGCATTTCACAAGATCTTGACATCTGATGAAATCTTATCTGCTTGCAGTATCTCATGTTTTTCTCCAAAATGTTCTTCAATAGCATTGTTAGTCTTGGAGTTCTGGATGTTGCACACGTGTTCTGATATTCTATCACATAAAGACCAGCAATTTGTTCTTATATACACTGATGATGCAACTAGATCAGTGAACTTTTGGGGTACAAATAGCTCCTGAGTAACTGTAAAAGCAAAATATTTAGATAATACACATTCATTTTGGAACTATAGGTAATTATACATGTTAAAAGAAAAAAGTTGTATGTGCATTGAATTGCTAATACTTAAAAATAAAATTGGAGTGTGCTATTTAAAATAATTAGCATTGTTTATGAAGTAAATATGACAAGCTGGTATAGGACTTCAGTTAGTCCTTTTGAGTTCAAACATCAGTATATTATGGTTGTTAGATTTTTACAAGTATTCTCTTGTTTGAGGAATTTGGTTGATCTGAAGATCTGTAAGAAGGATTTAAGTGTTTGTGAAATATTTGTGTTATATGATGGACTCCAAGTGATTCCTTATGAAGCATCAGTACACTTATAAGTAACTTAATGGAGACCTAATTTGTTTCTTCTGAAGGTTGCATTGTAGAAGCTTGAGTAATAAAGTAGAATTGTTAATGGCAGTGTTTCTTAGTCGTTTATTTAACTTAGGTTTTATAATTTTTAATAAGTATAACATTCATTAAAATAACCATATTTGCCAAGATACAGTAACATAAAAGATTATAATGTAATAACAGATAGTTCATATACACTATAGAATAAAGTGAAATTTTAATTTCTTACTTATTACAGGTTTTTGTACCAGTCAACTCCTTTTCTTGTCCAAAGTCTTCTAAAGTTCTGAATCGTTTTATATTTCGTAAGAAAGCTATTAGTCCAAAATTATACTTTAAAGATGAAAACACGAGTTGGTTTGTAATTTTGTATTGAAGATCACCACTGGGTTGTAAGTGTAAAAACAATGTAAAGATCGAATATGTATTAGTCTTTTGCGACATTTCTATTTTTTAGCTCCATGTGTAACGTAATTGTATCAAAAATTCAAAATGGTTACATGATGACAATTATTTCTACTATATGAAATTTTTATTTTGTTTTCGTAAACTCAGATGTTGTAGCTTAAAATTAAGCATAATGCTTAAATTGCATCAAAATCATGATTATTTATACTTTATGAAACATTTAGAAACATTTTCTCCCAGTGGAACAGCAGGACATCACCAAACTTAAATTGCATCAAAATCATGATTATTTATACTTATTATTACTAAATAAAACTGAAACCTTTGGAATTATTGTCTTCCAGTGGAACATCACCAAACTCTGGGATTGATTCCCAACATTGGACACAGCAGATAGCCCAATGAGGCTTTGCTTTAAAAAGGAGAAATAAAAGAGCATGGTTAATCAAAATTTTACTTTTAAAAATCGATATCAGGATTAATTATACTTTTATGTATGCATTACATCTCGCACTTTGCAACTAAAAGTCCGAAGAAAAAATTTCCAATAATGAGAATATTTTTACTAGTAAGATTCATGAAATGTAGATTTGCAACAATGAGAATATTTTTACTAGTAAGATTCATGAAATGTAGATTTGCAATAATGAGAATATTTTTACTAGTTAGATTCATGAAATGTAGATTTGCAACAATGAGAATATTTTTACGAGCAAGATTCGTGAAATGTTGACATTTGTTTCTTGGTATGTAAATAAATAATGATAATATTACACAATTAAGTTTTTAACTTTTGTTTTCGTGAAAGATAATAAAAATATTGTTATTTTCTGCAGTAAAGTATGTTTAGCAGTATAAGACTAGAGGGAAGGCAGCTGGTCACTACCACCCACCACCAACTCTTAGGATACTCTTTTACCAACGAGTTGTGGGATTGACCGTCACATTATAACGCCCCCATGGCTGAAAGGGCCAGCATGTTTGGTGCGACCGGGATTCGAATCCGCGACTCTCGGATTACGAGTCGAACACCTTAACCCACCTGGCCATGCCGGGCCAGGCAATATGAACATATATAATTTTTGCTACAATTTCTTCAGAAATTAATATAATTTAGAGTTCTTATGAGAGTCTAATATCTGTACTCGATTTTGATGCGAGTGTTTTCACCATATCTAAGCTTTCCCCTTTGATTGCAATAAGATGATAATGAGTAGAATGACTGTACAAACTATGCACGAGTTAGAACTGGTTTTTAAATAGCTGAGAGATAGGTAGTAAAGTCTGCCAAGTTAATACACTGCCTATGGGTTTGTCTAGATGCAACTAAAGCAAAACTAACCAGCCTTCAAGCGATGTTACAAATATGTTACTTTCAGTCTCGAGGTTTACGTTCATATTGCACATTAATCGAGTCGGTGTGGATTCCTGTACGTGGTGTAGGGACCTCCCAGAGAAGATTTTGTTCGTTCATTTTACCTCCTCTAGGATCTAAACATCCACTGACGTGTTTGCCGAATAAAGAAAATTAATAAAGATGTGGGTGAAAATAGAAGGGCTCTCCGCCCAATTCGCCTACATATAAGTAAAAATGGCAAATTTGATACAATGGAATCGTCGAAGTTTACGTTCTAATCTTTATGACATCAAAGCACTGATTGACTTCTCATTCTGTATGTCTTTCATTACAGGGAACATTTCTGAAACCTGCCAATACAGTTACCTTTCGGAAGTTTTCTTTGTACAGAAATGACAGGTTGTGTGATGGACGAGTGCATGGAGGGGTGGTACTGCTGGTTGATCAGCTTGTACTCACCCTGTTTTTTGCCACTCGACACACCACTGGAGGCCGTAGTCATCTGTGTTTCTTTGGGTAGTACCCTCACCGTTTTTCTCTTTGTCTCCTGGAGAGATCTGTGATCAATCAGACCATGATGCTCTTGTTGAGTAGTTGTCGTCTCTTGTTCTAATCCTTGAGGACTTTAATGGACATGATCCCCTCTGGGGAAGTGCTGCTATTGACGGGAGGAGTCATTCTATAAAGTGTATGCTTTCAGATCACAACCTTTCTCTCTTCAATAGTGGTTCTTCTTCTTATTTTTGTTTACCTAGTCAATGTTATTGATCTCTCGATATGCTCCCCTTCACTATTCTCCCACTCTTCATGGAGAGCTGACAATAATCCACGAGGCAGTGATCATTTTGAGAGAGACCGACTGCAGTCGATGTCACCGATCCGCGTGCCCCTCTGGAAGCTAAATCAAGTGATTTGATCCTCATTCACTGCTCTCGCAGAACTTGGCAAGTTCTGCCGTTGTCTGTAAGCTATCGATAGACGACTACATGTCAGCAATGATTGACTGTATTATCCAGGCAGCTGCTCAAAGTATTCCTAAAACCTCGACACGTTCCCCACTTAGCCCTCGTCCTTGGTGAAATCCTGCCTGCCACATGATATGGACGGCTCAAAAATGGGCCTGAGATACCTTTTGTATGCTTCCACACTTTCGAACCAGATCGCTTTTCACTGGGCTCATGCACGTGCTGGGAAGGTAAGACGTCCAAGCTAGAAGGAATCTCGGAATAAATTCACAACTAGTCTCTCTTCTACCATAAGTTACAAAGTCACATGGGATAAGATTTGGAAGGTCAGTGGGCAGTATAATTCTGTCCTTTCGATTGTTGTTCTGTGATGGCTAGGAAGTTGCTGATGCGTGGAGTATCATCAATACTTTTGGCAAAAGTTTTTCCCGGGTATTAAGCACTTTTGCTTCATTGTCAACCTTCTTGGGCGGAGAGATCGCCTCTTTCCTTTCAGGCTGATCGTCTCTATAACTATAATTGCCCCTTTTCACTGGTGGAACTCAAGCTGTCTCTTTATTGGTCTGGCAGTACACTGATCGGACCTCATGACATGCTGCACCATATCTTTTCTGCTTTTCTTGTAATTCTTCTGGTTGTTTTTAACCTGATCTGGCAGGAAAATGTTTTTTCCTGGTGGGTAGTGCCAGGCTATAGTTCTACCTTTCTTTTAGTCTGGGATGATTCCAAGATTTCGTCAAACTGCCGTCCAATTGCTTTGACGAACTGTTTCTGTAAGACCTTAGAGAAAATGGTTTAATGCTCTTGTTTGGTTCAGTGAATAAAACAACCTCCTTTCGCCCCCCTCCCAATGTGGGTTCCAATGACAGCACTACACCATGGACCACCTGCTACGACTTGAAGCCTTTTTCAAGCAACATCTTGTGTCAGTATTCTTTGACGTAGGGAAGGCTTGTGATACTAAGTGGAAGTATGGTATTTTACGAGACCTTCACTTATGTGGGTTGCGTGGCCATTTGCCCATTTCTATTAATTTTTTAATGGGCTGGCAATTCCAAATTCGAGTGGCTTCGACGCTTTCATGTTCTTTCCTATAGGAATTTTTTATGTGTTTCAGAGCTGTGTCTTAAGTGTCACAGTTTTCAGTACAGAGGTTAATGCCATCACTGGACAAGTCCCTTTTACTGTTGAAAACTATTGTCGAGGACTTCCAAATCTCATATCAGTGGTCGAACATGAGGTTTATTGAGCGGCAACTACAGACTGCCCTCAATTATTTACTGAAGTGGACAACAGCAAACGGTTTTAAAAAGAGCACTGAAGATCCTCCATATCCTTTCTTCCACCTCTTAGTAAGCAGATATGTGTTCTATGCTAAAGATATATTACACTGGTTTACAAAAAAATATTTTTTGTCTGAGGCAAGAATGTGAATAGGTGTTTTTTACTAATTTGGGTGTGTTGAATTCAAATTTATAAACAGTTTTGCTCTATCACCACTAGTTTTCTGGCTTTTAAGTAGTCTCATTTTAGTATATACAGAGTATGTACGTGCTTATTTCAACAGTTGCAGCAGCTTATTACAGATAAAACAGGATAGATAAAGAACATTGACGGAATAAATATACTTGGATGACACAATGTACACAATTCATAGTACCGCAGACAGTTAGAAGTGTTTTCTTAGATGATCTGGTGTATTTTGCCTCCGGGATGTCACGCAAGAGCATCCAGCAGAAGTCTCCCATCATGCTGGGGTTCCACTTGCCTTGGTAGTTGCTCTCCATCTTCGTAATGTCTTGGTGGAATCTTTATCCATGCTTATCACTCACTGCTCCAAGGTTTGGAGGGAAGAAGTTGAGGTGGGAATGGAGAAAATGAATTTTGAGTGACATTCGGCATCCCATATCCTCCAAGTCTTTAGCAACTTCTCAATACATTCTTGATAATTTGGTACGCGTGCGTTACCAAGGAAGCCACTACAGACTGACGTAAATGCTTCCCATGCTCTCAGTTCCTTTAAGGTAAGAAGTTCCTCAAAATCAGTATCCTTCAGCACTTCTCGGATTTGAGGTCCGACGAAGATGCCCTCTTTGAGCTTAGCAGCACTGAGACCTGGGAACAAGTGTTGGAAGGCAGCACCATTTTTGTCCATGGCTTCACGAATTTCTTCATCAAACCAAGCTTGATGTGAAGAGGAGGAAGAAGCACCTTCTTCATGTGAACCAGAGGATTCTCCTTGACGCTGTGTTCGCCAAGAACGAAAGTGCTTCTAGACCCCCAGTCTTTCTGCTTGTAATGCTGGGATACAGCTCGACTATCCCAGAGACAGAGAAAGCAACAGTACTTTGTGAAGCCCGCTTGCATACCCATAAGAAGACCAATGACCTTGAGGTCCCTACACAGAGTCCACTGGTACTGGTTGTACTTAACAGCTTCTAAAAGAAGCTCCATATTGTCGTAGGACTCCTTTAGATGGACAGAGTGTGCAGTGGGAATGCTGGGATATTTATTCCCGTTGTGGAGAAGCACAGCCTTGAGACTTCGCTTGGAAGAGTCTGTGAAGAGACGCCAGTCTGAAGGATTATGTGGCAAACCAAGGAAAGTGAACAAGCCAGGTACATTTGTGCAGTAGCACAACTTGTTTTCCATGTCGAAAAATGAAGCAAGGTCTTTGTTCCGATTCCTGAAACTGGTGATCCTTACATCTTCCTAGACTAGGTTCCACTGTTTAAGCCGAGGAGCCAAGAGCTCTGACTGCTGTTTTGACAGATACAAATCACGAGCAAGGTCATTCAGGTCTTCTTGCGTGATCCAGTGTGGCTCGTTGCCACTTGTTCCTGAATAAGAAGAGTCAATATCTTCGGAAGAGATTGACTTGGCAGAATCTTCCCTAGGAGGCATTTCTTCATCTGATTTATTTGCATTTATTGCATAATAACTAAAAGAGAAGACATAAGTCACACAATATTAGAAATTAACCCTGAATGCATATACGCCTTTATGTACAGTATGTGTACAAAATGTACAGTATGCATATCTAAAAAACTAGAGGCGATGAGTAAAAACGGATTTCAAATCTGAATTCAGCACCCCCAAATTAGGTTAAAACAGCTATTTTTGTGCTTGCCTCAATTTCTTTGTAAACCAGTGTTATTCCCTAATTCGACTGAAACTGGACTATAGGTCTCTAGTCTATGGCTCTGCCAGGACTTGCTGGACCCTATTCATGATCAGGGCCTTCAGCTCTGCACGGTGACTTTTCCAGTCCAGAGCTTGTAAACAGAGACTCATGAACCTCCTCTACACCTCTGCCGATTGCAACTGTCTTTACTGTATGGTTCAAAACTTCGATCCATATCACAGCATCCCTCCTGGGGTTGTGTTGTATTTCCTCAGTAGGTCATGCTTTTTTCAGAACAGACGATCTGCCATTGTTCTTTTGGCCTTCGTATCCAGGCCCAGTTGAATGAATCGAATCTGTTCTTGGATGACATTGCAGTATCCACTGGTCAGTCCATCCTACCATGGCTTATGCCTTGTTTACATTACGCCATATTGTCCTTCCAGAGTAAATGCTTAACTGGGTAAAGAAATTCTTCAAAAGAAATGTATATATATATATATATATAAAGATGTAAATGAGAATAGAACAGGCTTTCATATTGTTACATATATTAAGTAAAATCTTCATACTAACAGTTTGAAAAAACGTTTATTTGATTATAATTTTGATTTGGTGAAAAGAATATTTTTTGTGAACTAGTAATGTAAACACAGTGCAGTTGCATACTTTGTGTTTCAATCAAACAACAATCACGTTTGCAAATTTATAAAATAAAAACTTTTTTATTGGAAGGTTTTAAAAGAACGTAAGAAAACACAAAAATTAGTAATTAAGATGTACAACAAAAGTAAGCATTTTGAGAGTTTCTTAAAAACATCAAAGTTTCAAACTATGATTTCAAAGAAATATCACATATGAAAAGTTGTTTTATTTGTTGAAATTAGCTGTACCTGAGTTTTTGGAAACAAGATAGTTGGCAGTATTTTATTCAACACTAGTTTAAGTGTTAGGCTTTTAATCTGTGAGTCAACACGTAAACTCACTAGACCATGCCTTTTACTTCAACTGAAACAAACTGATGACACCTATTGAAGTATATAAAATATCCACTCCCAACTATGTCTACGGGTAATATCTAACACAGTAACGTGGTTAAATACAGCTAGGTGTCTACTTGACTCACGAGCAAGTATCTCAGAAGACGTTATAAAAGACGTCATCTAAAGTCCAAGATGTTTACTGTAATATGCCAATATTTTACTTAGACAGTTTGGATAGTGCTTCTAGATGACAAAAAGATATATCTAAATTCTATATATTTTCTGTAAATATCTTTTCTAACTTGAGAGAGTATGACGATATAATCAATAATTTTGGAGGTAAATGGCTTCAATTTTCCTTTTTGAGCCAGACTGAAATTGTAAACACGTTCGTTTGCAAGATCACCAAAAGATCTATTAGGCCTATTCTCATTTACAACCTTTTCTTTTTCACATTTTTTGAAAGAATGATATGGCCTAATGCAAACAAGGCCTAACACAATATTTTTTCGGAAAAACCAAGCTTGGTATGTTAATTGCAGTAAAAGCTTTACTTCTATCAAAATATCACATAGTTAAACTTTTATTAGTTTTTTATCTCTACTCAAATTTCCACTAAAATGAATGCACCATCAGCTTTTACAGTTTAAAAGAATAGGAAATTAGTTCTCATGGCCTGTTTAGATCAGTAGCTTATTATGTCTAGGAAAGAGATCTTCCCAGATCTCACTACCCTCTTAGATATCATTGTGTACCCGATATCAGTCAACTTCCTGAGTCCGTGAATCTTTTGCCTGGAAATTTTATTTCCAAATTTTACCAAAGTACTTAAAAGAACAAAAAACACAACTGAGTACAACTTTGAGAAATCAGAAAAAAAACCTACAAAAAATGGAATCCATTGGACACAGAACCAAATTTTAACCTAACTTTCTAGGTATGCGGTATTCTAAAGTATACTGTTTAACCTTACAAATAAATACAGTGCCCACAGATAGTGATCTGAAAAATTTATTTGGCTGGGTTGGAGAAAACAGACGGATCGTAATACCAATTTTTATTCAATGCCATAAAAGAAATAAACATTTTGATGAAAGTACTATATAAGCTAGGCTTTCATAAGTGTCCATTTTTGAACTGGAAAATTTTGGAAAAAAAAACCCAACCTCCTCCTACAAGTATGATTTGTTCAGTTCTTGAATAGATGATTATTGAAAAACCTTGTGGCAAATTTTTAGCACTTGAGCTACATTCTGTCATATCTTTATACCTTGAAAGGTTTTCCATTCTGCTGCATTTTTTGTGATATTTTAGCTGCCAACTTTGTTTATCATCGGTTTTAAAAATACAAATAGAAACGCATCACCAAAATGCATGCCACCTCTGTATATTAGTAAAGACAGGTGTAAAAACCACTGTAATCTCCTTTACATTTCTAAAGTATATCCAGGTGCAGCAAGTTAATAAGACTAGTTATTGTGAATTAGACTAGTAACACAGGTTATAAACGTTTATAATATGGCATTATACTAAGAAGTACAAAGTATATATATAAAGAATTGAATTGAAATGGTGTTCTCATTTACCCACTCTGTCAAATCCTTTACATGCATCTCACCGTGTTCCCTGTTATCCGTCTTTATAAAAAAAACCCATAATTGTTACTCAAGGGTTTATCTTTGCAATTTATCAGTCATTTAAACCTAAAACTACCATAAACTCACACCATTTTACTGTTAATTATACAGTTAAAGAGATATACATCTATTATGTAATCTCACTTTTCTTGCAGGAATACGAGTTGATTGACCTTTAACATTTCAAATTCACTCCACACTAATCGTCTGCACATAGTGGAAACTAAATATGGCAGAATTAGCATTACGCATTTAATATATTTCTTTCTGAAGCAAACCAGAAATACAGGAAAACACGTAAAAAGAGTTCACGCAATTTTATGCTCAGTCATTTTTAATGAGCAGTTCCTCATATCATTTCATCTATTTATAACAGTATTAATCTCAGATGTTGTGTTTAATGATATAGCAAAATAACATAATTTAAGTATCTACACTATATAAGTACATGTAGAATATTATGTGCTTGAAAAACTCTAATATTAAGTTTCAAATGTATATACTCAAAGTATTTCTTGAAACCCTTTGTTTGGGTTTGGTTTAAATTTCGCGCAATGCTACACGAGAGCTATCAGCGCTAGCCGTCCCTAATTTAGCAGTGTAAGACTGGAGGGAAAGTAGCTAGTCAACAACACCTACCGCCAACTCTTGGGTTACTCTTTCACCAAGGAATGGTAATAAATAAACAGCTGTGAAGGAGATAACGGTAACATGCTATTTTGGATGTCTTTATAAGCGAAAAAGTAATAGAATAATTAATTAATAACAAATTTTCCATAAATAAATATTTAGTAATCAATTACAATAAAGGCTTCAGTCAAACTTATCATTTTTGTGTTTATGTTGTTGCTTTGGAATTAGTTTTTTCTGCTGCGAAATGCTACTTTTAACACCACACTATTGTTTAGCTCATTGGTTTACAGGAAAACTTGACACAAACTCAACATATTTATATGTTTGGAAAACTCTGTCCATCGTCTGTAATTCAGAAATTATTATACATTTGTGTAAGTGAGTACTCGGAGAAATTAGCTCCAGAACACTGACGACATTAAACTGGAAAGTTAAGAAACCCTAAAATAGTAACAGTTTTAGATTTCAGAAAGAGGTTTAAGTTTTCTGTCTATTCTAGTCTGTATCACATTAAAAGTAGGAAAATAATAAAGCCGTTCTTTTCAGAATGCAAAAACTATTGGTTGTTGAAAAAGAAAGTAGATAAATTTCACCCTACAAGCATTTCTGAAAACAGCGATGAAACCAGTGAAAATAGAAAAAAAAATCTATAAATATCTGTATTTAACAACGTCTGTGAGACTGGCTTACTAAATAAGGTCATTACTCGCTCAAGGTGAATTTCTCAAATGTGAACATTTGTAAGCAGTCTAAAAGTGCACATGCCTGAGAAGTTTCACTAAACAGCTTATATTTTTAAAATAAAAGAGAAAAATATATAATGTTTTTTCAAGTACCAAATCCTCTTAACAACGTCCGCTGAATTTTTATCATTTGGCTAAGCAGGTTTGTTTTTTCTTACTTTTAATTATTTTTCTCTTATGTTTAATAAATCTGGATTCTCAAATAATTTTCTTGCTTTGTTTAGCATCATATTCTCGAAGTTCGAATTTTACATTGTTTAAAGTGACTAAGTTGTTTGAACTAGCTTAAATTAGCTCAGACTGCTAACATCGCCTTTGATTCAAATAGCTGTATGGTCACTTTTTCTAATATACGCATTCGAAATTAGGAATGACTAGTGCCGAAAGTCTTTGTTAAACTTTGTGAATATATGCTAAACATAGAAGTATAAAAATGTAATGGTACATTTCAAAACGTTTCATATAATGATTGACATAACAAACTTCTATTAACGTTTCTACCATCTCGTTAGTGACTGTTATTCTGAAAGCATGTGGTGTTTTGGTTTGAATTTTGCGCATGGCTGCACGATAGCAACCTGTTCCTAATTTAAAAGTGAAATACTAAAAGGAAAGCCGTTTGTCCTCACCACCCGCCACAAACTTTTGGGCTACTCTTTTATCAACGAATAATAGGATTGATCAAAACATTATAACTCCCAAAGACGTTGAAAAGGCGAATGTGTTTGTGGAGATGGGGATTCGAACTCACGTCCCTCAGATGGGAAAGGTGGGCGTCTTCCTAATCACCTACTCAAACAAGACAGATGATGCGACACTAGAATCAAAGAAATATTTGCTAATTTTTTTGTGACTTATTTTTAGTAACTACCAACTCGTTGTCACTTGAATTAGTATAAACAGTCCATTTGGAGCTCCTTTTGAAACAAATGTTGTTATACAAGAGAACGCAATACATTGTTTTAAAGAGTAGAAGATATTCATGGCAGTTAATATGTGTTTTAAGTAAACGTTTCGGATAAAAATATTTCAGGATTTTTGTCAATGACCATGAATGAAAGCTGTAACAGTACATACACACCGTTCTTCCAGCTGTGTTCACCAACATCATTACAACTTCTTTAGAAAAGATTCAGCTTCAGGTCCCACGCTATATTTGCCACGAACAAGTGATTTACAGCTATGTGTTATCAATACAGTTACACAACATGTATAGAAATTTTGCTCTTTAAAATTTGAAAACAGAATTTAATGACAGATTAGCCATCTGTGCTTATTGGTATATAATATTTAAACCAGTGAGATTGGATATTATTTTTAATGCCTGTTTATTTGCAGTTTTTACTTGATTTACTTACATTTTAGTATTGTACAGTATTTACTTGTTATCAAATTCGGCAGGGCCTTTGCTAACTTTAATAAACCATAGACTAAAGTTATTTGCGTGTTAGGTACAAGTGGTGACCAAAACGATTAGATGAAACTGATGCAACTTTTTAACAAATTTTCCATTATGAAATAACACCAAAAACTACTTTTGTTGTATAATCAGTACTATAGATTTTATTTCCCCATTATAACAGTTTATTGTTTTATGTTGCTTGTTGAATTTATTTTTCTTTTCACCCTAATTTTAAATTATGGAAACCTAGAGACTTAATGTATAAAGTCTCATTAAACATTACCACTTCAGGATTTGGCCCACGTTACAAATATACATCTGACAATAGATGCGGTATATCATATACACGTAAATAACAAATTTCGACATTATATTCATAGAAACTGCTGCTAAGTTAAACTGTCAGTTCAGGGTAGCCACACATGTTTTGTGCCAGAGATCTAAGGTTCGATCGTGAGCCTATCGTAAGTTAACGTCTTTATGCATTTCCGATGAAAGCCGGAAGTGGCTTAATGGTTAGCGTGTCCGGATTTCGAATTAGGATCCCAAGTATGCGTCCCGCTGCCACAGAAACGCGTTTCGCAATTTGATACCGCCATGATTGCGTTTTACAAGTCACATCGAAATTCCACTATTCGTCCATACATCAAAAATCGAAGGTACGTGTCTTTACTCTAGTCTATGAGTTCAAAGTTAAGGATGGCTATAAACAGATAGCTATTATGCAGCTGTATGGAAAATTCTAAACAACATATCCTATTAAAGACACTGACAAAGCGCTTTAATAAAGAACTCAGGCACGTAGACATAAAAAGTGCAGACGGTTTTGATGTAGAGTGAAATAGTATATGTATTATGTGTGAGACTATAATCGGGCCTGGCATGGCCAAGCGCGTAAGGCGTGCGACTCGTAATCCGAGGGTCGCAGGTTCGCGCCCGCGTTACGCTAAACATGTTCGCCCTTCCAGCCGTGGGGGTGTATAATGTTACGGTCAATCCCACTATTCGTTGGTAAAAGAGTAGCCCAAGAGTTGGCGGTGATGACTAGCTGCCTTCCCTCTAGTCTTATACTGCTAAATTAGGGACGGCTAGCACAGATAGCCCTCGAGTAGCTTTGTGCGAAATTCCAAAACAAACAAATGAAGAAGAAACATGCTCAAGGACAAATACTTCTTTGCATGTTTAAGAAAATTACATAATTTTGTTTTGTTTATTGCCTCAGAATAATAATAAGAAAATGTACATCGAAGCAAATTACGACGCTCAATAATTGGTACTGTTACCTTGTTTAACTAAACAAACTATAGGTGTTCTACAGGTTTCACCCTTTGTTGAGCAAGAGTGTTTGGGGTAGATATGAAAAACAAAATACTCATGGTTGTTTTTGCTTCACTGAAAGTGGACAAACCACTTTTATTTTCGTCTTCATAAATCTTTAAGGTCCACTTTGGGTCTCATACGTGTACATTTCCAGTAGATGCGTGACTGAGCTTCACAGAGGTGGGATTAAAAACATAGGTAAGTATTGAGAATCAACTTACAGGTTACGAATAAGGTTTAGGAAGACGTGATACGTGAATATTTTGAAATCAGACGTACTTTGTAAGATAATTTTCTTTATACCGATGTAAACCCAAAAATTACTTCATTTAATTAATAATTTATAGTCGTTGTTAGCTAGTGACAACACTATCCGAACAGTTGTGTAGATTCAGGTTTAAAATATCATAGCAATTATTCAAATTTTACAAAATAAGAAGTAAAATCCGATTTTCAGCGGTGACCTAAAATTCTGAAACATGTCCCGATAATCTGTGATAGATTGTTTAGGCAGAGTATTGATGATGTAGAATCGACGGAAACTGCCTGTTGTGAAGTCACAAGTGCAGAGGAAGATGTTTCGAAAGTATTCCGCCTTTCGTCTTCATGTCCTGATGTTGATTTAATGGAATTCATGAAAATAATAAATTGGTAAACAATATTTCTTAAGCACAACGAAGTGGGCAATTTCTGAGAACATACTTGTTGTACATAGTAGTTACAACTGACATAGTTATTTAAAAAATATTTTAAACACAAGACAGATAACAACGTTTCGACTTGCTTAGGACATTATCAGGTTACTACTGGCCTTTAAAGAGTGACCGTAATCAATCTTATGAACAATAACGGCCATTATTGACCTGATGATATCCTAAGCAGGTCGAAATGTTCTTACTTTGTTTTATGTTTAAAATAAAATCTTATGAAACCTATATCCGTCGTCTCTATTATATATTTATTCAAGTGGGTTACTCGACACGATGAATACGTGTAGTCTGTTCCATCAAAAATAAGCCACTTCGTGCAACTTATAGATTGTTGTTTGTCAATTTACCAGTAAATTAACAAATGTACTTCAATACTTAGATTCATGGTAATTTCAGGAATTACCAGAAACAAACTTTAGTCATTTAAACAAGATAATTAGTTTCTAAGTTTAACTTGTCTCACATCTTTAGCTACGCTATTCTTATTTGAGCTAAATTTCTGTAATTTTGTTATTTTGGTCAACTAATGAGATGAGTAAATGTAAAAATCATCGATTTTAATGTAGAGTTTTTGAAGGGAATTTCCATTGTTAAAGTATTGTGAAAGTTGGTGTTATTTTTAAGTTAAGCATTCAGAAAGCCGACCTGTGCTTTATATAGATTCTATTCATTAGATTTGTGTTAGTGGCTACACAATGGGATATCTATGTTTAGTTCACCACAGATATCGAAACCTGATATTTAAAGTCATGAGATCGGATAGCAAAAATAACTACCGCTTGAAATTTTTTGTTTTCAATCTGAAGTTCTTTATTTTCTCGTTTGTTTTGGAATTTCGCACAAAGCTACTCGAAAGCTATCTGTGCTAGCCGTCCCTAATTTTGCAGTGTAAGACCAAAGGGAAGGCATCTAGTCATCACCACCCACCGCCAAATCTTGGGCTACTCTTTTACCAACAAATAGTGGGATTGACCGTAACATTATAATGTTTCCATGGTTTAAAGGGCAAGCATGTTTGGTGTGACGGTGATTCGAACTCATGACCCTCAGATTACGAGCCGAGTGCCTTAACCACCTGGCCATGCGGGGCCCAATTTTGTTTGACCCACTCAGATATTAAAACCCTGACCTCGAAAAGTTATCTTAAAATTTAAAAAGTAATACATTGTATAATTTCTTTAAAATTGGCAGAGTCCATAAATCTGAAAATCTAGAACTCGGAAAAATTTTCTTAAAATTTGAAATTTATGAAAGATTCCTCTGTTCTAAAAATTCTAAAAAATTCAAACTTTTAAACACACAGTACTAAACCCTCATACTTTTCTTAATCATTAACGTTTAAAACTTTGATAAAATGTTCTCATTCTAAATATGTAAATTTGAGGAATTTTGTAAGTCTGTCAAATCTCGGAAGGATTCATAATTATAAATATTTTGTGACACACATTATACATGTAAATACAGATATACACGTTAAAATGGATTCCTCCATCTGACATGATCGCATTTCCAGTTGTGGGAATGCGTTATGATGTGTTTATCAGTCCATCATTTCATTGGTTAAAAAAGCGTTCTCAAAGTTGGCGGTGTTGATTAGCTATCTTACCTTTAGTCTGTCACTTCTAAATTAGTGATGGCTGGAGCACATATAGCCCTACGTGTGAAATTCTGCAAACAAATTTGAGCTTCCTATTCACACGTACGTGATGTTATTGAAGAGCAGTGAGCGTGCAAGCTACTCCAAGTGATTAGTGTTTCGTTTTTTATGAAATGTGCCAACCGATTTAACATGATGACAACAGGAATTACAATCCAAGTTGCCAAACACGTTGCAGCACAAAAGATCTTTAGATGTGAACCTTATAATGTGCAATATTGTACCACTTAAATTGTAAAGATTAGAACGTCCGCCATTTCTTATTTCTCTTCACGCCATGTTTCCACCACCACCGCAATAAGTGATGCGTGCCTTTCAGAAAATAGTAATTTATCTTCAAATGCGTATACATCTGGTTATGCTACTGCCAGCCGTGGCATCATTCACTTTGTACCTATAAAAAGGATATTGGATCATATTTCAGTGGTTTACTGGATGTGATGTTGGCTTCGTGACAAGTCAACTATTTTTTTGGTTTGCTGTAAGTGAAATGCACCTCCTCAGATATCCGGCATACAAACTACTCTTGTGGAATTTGTTTCTGCCTGTATTCCAACATGGCGTTCAGCTGTAGCTACTTAACTCCGATTCAATCTCGAAGCTAAATATAATTTTCAATAAATAAATAAATATTTACAATTCAGAGCAGAATGACAGGCGTAACAATAAACTGATGATGGAAGAGGGATTACAATTGTGTGATAACACTGATTTTTTGTCTTGCTGCTATTGTAACATGGCAGATTACAATTACTCATTAATTGTTTTGAGCAGTGTATATTGTAAGAATCAACCGTTGTTTGAAAGTGTGTGTGTATACTTTAATAAAGCCATATCTGGCTATCTGCTGAGTCCACAGAGAAGAAGCGAACCCCTGATTTTAGCGTTGTAAATCCGTAGACTCACCGCTTTACCAGCGTGGGACTTATTTGAAAGTGAATTTCGGACGGTACGTGGGTCCAGCATGGCCAGGCTGGTTAAGTTATTTGACTCGTAATCCGAGTGTCGCGGGTTCCAATCCCCATCACACAGAACACGCTCGCCCTTTCAGCTGCGGGGGCATTATAATGTAATGGTTAATCCCATTATCCGTTGGTAAAACAGTAGTCTAAGGGTTGGCGGTAATTGGTGATGACTAGCTGCCTTCCCTCTAGTCTTACACTGCAAAATTAGGGACAGCCAGCGCAAATAGTCCTCGTGTAGCTTTGCACGAAATTAAAAAACAAACAAAAATTGGACTACATGAACACAATATTTGTTATTATAGTACAATTTTAAAATACTTGTGCTTTGAACCAAGGAAGAAGTTTAAAAAATCACAAAAGGGAAATGCATGTTCGAACTTTTCTACTCACTGCATATTTATCACGAATACTGGTGAACCATTTTAAATATTTTAGTCTTCTCTCTACTTGAAACGTAATGTATTTTTCTTTGTCATTAAAATGTGGCGTTGGTGATTTGGACAACATTAGCTTGTGGCACTGCAAAAATACAATATGTCGATATTGTTGCTAGTTCTCTCAGCTAAGACTATTGACGCAATTTTGAATTCATATTCACTTCTGCGTCAACATCTGTTCACAAATTCAAGTGACGAAAATAAAATAAAAAAAAGTTGTAACGATAATGGCAACTGTGTTAGGTTAAATTTGATTATTTTTTGTTAAAGTAAAATTCGCTTCTCGTCCAGAAATACAAGCCAAAGAAAAAAAAATCCAAACTATTCATCGAGTGTTGAGAAAATGAATAATGGAAAAGTTCGAGCAATACCTTTTAGCTCACTGAAAGAAACAAAAAAAACGACTGAACTCAAGTGTTCTCCAGATAATATCGTGGACATTTTAAATAACTAAGAGTATTTGTTTTCTCGTAATTACTGTAAAGTTAAAAAAACAACAACAACAGTAGTTTAGTCATTCTAAGGACTATTTATATCCCAAATAACAGTAGCCCGATACTTCTTCGGGTTGTTCAAATCCTAGCATGCAAATAACAGTAGTTTGGTAATTCTAAAGGTTATTGAAATGCCATCTAACAATTAACAGTAGTTTGATAACTGTAAGGATTTTTCAAATCCTAGCAAACAAATAACAGAAGTTTGGTAATGCAAAGGGTTGTTAAACTAACAAATAACAATAGTTTGGTAATGCAAAGGGTTGTTAAACTAACAAATAACAATAGTTTGGTAATGCAAAGGGTTGTTAAACTAACAAATAACAATAGTTTGGTAACACAAAGGGCTGTTTAAATAACAAATAAGAGTAGTTTGGTGATTCAAAAGATTTTTCACATCTTAAATAACGGTAGTTTCGTATCTCTAAGGGTTGTTCCCTATCTCTATCAGTGAATTTCAAATAAATTTCAGTTTCATCCCGTGCAGTTTTATCTCCTGCTGTTTAATTAACTGAGGTGCTCACATGAGTACAAAGTTGGTTTATAGAAAAACTAATAACTACTTTTATGGAAAATTGTTCGTAAAAAGAACAACTAAAGTTCGTTTTTCTAGTTTTAAGAAGTTTAAAAATTAGTTTTCATTATGCAATATTCTTTGATAGATTCTCTAAGTCTGGTCCTTTGTTGAAAGTTTAGCGTGCCACGAAGAAAAATCCCCTGTGTAAAAGTCATAGGTAAGTATTGTCACGTGTTTCTTTCAGTTGGCTTCAGTGATAGTTCAGATGTGATGGTCTATAAGTGATATAACGATTAACAGTTACTGAAGGCAAGTTTCCACGAAGAGGCCTTATTTTTACGTTTTACTTCCCAAAAAGTCCACTTCAATCAGTGCTATCTTAATTAAAATTTTCCTTAACCACTATAAATGCAAGTAATTTACAAACAAACAGTAAGTAAATGCAGGTATGTAATATTCCGTGTTGGCAACATTTCACGCGTAGTTATATTTATAAACAGTTCTTCTGTTAGTGACACTTGTGATTTTTAGTATTTTATTTCATTTTGCCATAAATAGCATATGATGTTAATGACGTCATACGGTTGTTTGACATTAAACATTATTGTACTTAACAACGAAGACTAAAGATAATTAACAAACAGCAAAAACGTGGATCTTAGAGTTCTACAAATAGGCGGTTACTTCAGTTTCACGATTTTTAACCAACTGCCATCAGGGTAGAATATCTCATTTAATATCAATTCTTTATAAATATACATATTTCAACATTTTTCTATCTCACTTCCTGCAGGTCCGGCATGTCCAAGTGGTTAAAGCACTCGACTTGTAATCTGAGGATCGCACGTTTGAATCTCCGTCACACCGAACATGCTCGGCCTTTCAGACGTGGGGTGTTATAATGTAGGGCTACTCCCACTATTCACTTGTGAAAGAGTAACCTAAGAGTTAGCGATGGGTGGTGATAACTAGCTGTCTTCCCTCTAGTCTTACACTGCTAAATTAGGGACAGATAGCCCTCATGTATTTTTGCGCGAAATTCAAAACAAACCAAACCAGTTCCATCACAGGATAAATGTATGTTTACAGACTTAGTTGTAATTAAGTCTCAGTTTGTTTGTTTTTATAGAGATTTTATTTCGGTTACATTTATTATACGTATAACAGTTCCGTTATATTTATTTTGAAACATTGTTTTACGACATTCTGGTAGTATCGTAAAATATACGAAGTCTAATTTTTATAATTTGATACACTAAAAAATTTTACTGGCTTCTAAAATGTTTGCAATATTTATCGTGAAAAACGCAATAACAAAGCACGAACTATTTTACCAAGTACAAAAGGAATTCGTGATTTAAAATATGTAACAATTCCCGATACGAACTGTTTTGTCGAGGTCGTACAAATCCCGATGTAAGGAGTGAAATGGGTAGAGTTTATTGTTAAAGGTACTTAGATATTCATTTTTGTCAAAGTTTTTCGATGCTGCAAACAAACAGTGAATAAGAAACACGTCAAGGTTAATCTTTACAACCTGTTCTTCTATGGACTTTTTATACACTGTTTAAGTGAATCCATTGAAACACTTTAAGAGTTTGTACAAGCATGGGCTTTGCATTGATATTATAATACATTTAATCATTCTGAATATGCTTGCATTTGAAAAAATATCATAAACTTCAGTCCTTTAAAATACAAATGTTTTTCAGGTTCCTCTGCGTATGTATATATATATACCAATATACCTTTTTGAGAAGCGTTCAACACATGTCAGAAGAATACTAGAATTGTTAAAAAAAATCACCTACAAAGTGGTAAAGTGAGAACAATTAGTCATTATTTTATATGCAAAAAACAAGTGGGTTTCTCGACATCACTGAATTAGTCATTATATTTAAAAAATAAAAACTAGTCTTTATCTCCTCATATTATTGAGCTCATTAAATTTTGAGTCTAGATATGTCTTGTTTGTTTGTAAATATATATAAGAAATTTCCACATGATATTGTCATTCTGTCTTTTTTTTAACATAACTACTGTGGTATACACTTCAAAGAACACCATTTTACGTGTCCCTAAAATTTTTATGCCTCAAGAATTCATATGTAAAGTCTATTTTAATACCGGCTCTCTCGCCATGGTTCTAAGTCTAAAACAAAAAGATTAAATAGAAAATATTGTGTAAAGTCGTGGGCCTTACTTTTATATTATCTTCTTTAATTCAATAGTTCGAACTTGAATTCAAGGCCAACTTTGTCATTAAATTTAACATCCATTTGTACTGTACTTATGATTTTTTCATAATAATTCTTTTACCAACGGGAAACATCATAAAACCTTTTATCGTAATATAACAGCTATGTCATCGTTTTAAAAGAGCCTGTAAATTTTCACTCACAATATGAATGGAATAAGGTTTGAACAATTTCTAGTTATTGTAGTGGAACGCAGTGTCATTCTTATTGTATCCCTAATTTTGAAGCAGGAGCTCCAATATCTGAAATCATGACAACTGTTCAAAATGTGCTCTTCTAGCGTCCAAAATGCGTCGCACCTACAGCAACGGTGCACATCTCGTCTGCCATGTTACACCCTTCCTGACCAATTGCATCCTTAAGAGGTATATCATTGTAGCATGATACTCTAGGTACCATCAAAATCAGATTTGGCAGTTACATTCAACGAAAGAGATGACAATTCACAAGAAAAGTGACATGAAATAATTATGTCTTGATAGCGTTCTGACAAGACGCGTTTCACTTGATTACCAGTGTGTGGACGGGCACCTTCTCGTGTGAAAACCTTACTGTTTATCAGAGTAATTTACTTTAACATGGGAACCGCATTGGTTGTGAATGTTGCATGATGCCATATAGAACAGACCGTATAGACCTGCATCTCGTGTGTTGAATATTCTTCAAAAAACATAATTCTAATAAAAAAGTCATTTGTGATATCACACTGTCTTCTTAACATCACGGAGACGTAAAGAACTTTAATTTGACAAGTGTATTAGTTTTAACTCAGGTAAAGGGTTATACGTGTTAACACTTCCAAAAATTGCGAAGAGCGATTAATCAGTTAATAAACTATTGATAGTCCATTGGTCATCGAATTCCGGTCTTGTCAATTAGTGCAATGAAAAATCAACACCTTTGGTTTTATGTGTTTTCTTAAGTATTTGAATGTGAAGCAGCTGGTAAGGGTACAGTTGCAAAATTGACGAGGAGTTTTAGGAACTGTCACAACTCCTGACACAAGGCGACATAACTTGTACCCATGCGCACTTGTTCTGCTAAAGCATGACAGACCTTAGCAGTAGTCTTGGTATACAAGGTTAGTTGTGACTGTCTCCTCAAATTGTGTTTATTAACATACACAAGGCAACACTGGAACAAGGCTGATTTTTTTGAAAATTTTTACTTTATTTGTTTTTTAATGCTGTGTTTAAATAGACATAGCAAGATTGTATCTATAATCTAGTTGTAAATTCGATGATATTACATCTGTAATATTTATCGTTTGTCTGTTATTGGTTGGTAATGCCTGTATCGCCCTGTTGTTACACTTTTAGAAGGAACACAAAATTTCTGTAAGAAAGCCAACTTCAATAGATAATAATAACATCATTTATATTATAATTATGTAGATTTAATTATTACTAGTTGTTAATAATAATTATAAAAGTGAACACCCTGTTCGAAACTATATCGCTTCAGTGAAATTAAATGATACCATTATTTTGATTTCTGAGTTGTCATGCAAAAAAAAAAGAAGCAAAAGACAGAAGAACAAAAAACATTTTTCAGATATTTACAGACATCTATAGAACTTGTAACTCGGTAATTATATAGTTATTGTTATAAAAAAAACCATTTTATAGTACTATAAAGTGTTCCTGGCCTATTAAGGAGGGCCCCGGCATGGCCAGGTGGGTTAAGGCGTTCGACTCGTAATCCGAGGGTCGCGGGTTCGAATCCCGATCACACCAAACATGTTCGCCCTTTCAGCTGTGGGAGAGTTATAATGCGACGGTAAATCTCACTATTCGTTGATAAAAGAGTAGTCCAAGAGTTGGCGATGGATAGTGATGACTAGCTGCCTTCCCTCTAGTCTTACACTGCTAAATTATTGACGGCTAGTGTAAATAGCCTTTGAGTAGCTTTGCGCAAAATTTCAAAAATCAAAACAAATTATTAAGGAGATGTTTAAAATTCATTTCGATGAACAATCCAAGCCAATCCTACAAAACCAGTACTGCCTTATGCCGGGTACCACACAAAGAAAACAAAGCTGTAAAAATTTTAAATTTAAAACCCATATTAAACATGGATAATATCATGAAAAAGCAAATGTTGAAACATTTTGAATCAGAGGAAATATTATTCAGTTTGAAAAGTTTCATTTTTGACGTCAAACATTAGACGAAAAAAATAAGCTGCAAATATATGAGCTGGTGATTTGAATTATTCTACCTTTCCAAGATGAGAGCATAATGGCCGAATATGTTCCACAGTGAGGAGGTTACGTCCTTAGAGATGAATCAAGTTGGCTACACCCAGTGGAGAATACAATATTAAGTCAGCTCGGAGATGGCACGATGTCATGCGACGTTATTTCTTATGTCGCTGCGGTTCAAAAGGCGATGTCGACGTGAAACGGACTTAGTTTGTTAGTCAGCAATCATGTACGTTTCGGCTTTTGAAAAAAATTAAGGCATCTTTTACAGCAAAACACGGAAAGAATGTGAATAAAATATGAGAACAATTAACATTTAAATCTGTAGAAATCGATCTTAAACATCCTACTCGAAGTGCAATCGTATTTTATTGCACATTTACGTTTTTATTTCTATTTAATTTTATGGTGGTGCACTTGTATGCATTAAACTGAAGGGAGCGTAACTTTGTATCCAAATAATACATTCTTACAAAAGTTATGTTTTAGCACATTTTAAAGACTAAAACCGCCAGGCTTAAAAATTCATTATTGTACAACATACTTCAAGTTACACAGATTTCCTTACGTATTTCAAGACATGTCTCGCATTTCAAAGAGACCAGCTGCCTGTTATTGTAACGCATTTTAACATATCTTGATTTTGTCTGTTTCGTGAGCGCTACAAGATGATCCGATAAAAGTGGAATGACCATATATCATTTATTCACACGCACAGAAGTTAATTTGGGTTATATGTAATGTAAACAGTCTACAATTGTTTGATTTCTCCAGAATATGCCCATATGAAAAAGTATATTGCAACTGTAAGAATTGAAACATACGGGCCTAAATTCAAATGAGATTGTCTCAGTGAATTGGCAAAAGTTTGTCTATCAGAATTATAAAAACTGAAAACATACGCGTATATTTTTATCTCGAAATTAAAGTAAAAACTTCCATTTAGAAAATAACATTAACATTTGTTTCAGATTTAGTTATAATGCTACTGAAGATAGCGACATGTATTTGTCTCGGCTAAATACAGAAGTTTATCATTTATTTATACAATATATTTTTAGTGTAAATATACTATTTTTTATATCTATTTCAGGTATTCTGATAAAGATGTTACTGCAAGGGTTACTCGTGCTCCTGGTTACATGTCCTTTCAGTCAGCTGTTTGAGATTCATGTCCCACACCACAAGATTAAAAATCCAATTTTCTTAAATGTGCCTCGAGACACAGAGTTTAAACTTGATAGCCTATCAGTGGCCAACAAGGTCGCCAATGCGAGTAACCACTTCGGTTTGGCCCTCTATAATGCACTATCTCGGTCTGGCAATCTGTTTATCTCCCCATTCAGTTTATTAACCGTACTGAGCATGACCTATCTGGGTGCTCAAGGTAACACTGCCCAACAAATGAGTTTTGCGCTTGGTTATCGCCACGTGGAATTAGACAGCGAGGGAGTTCTGAACGGGTTGGAACAAGCCACGAACCTGTTGAACAGTCAAAAAAACGGTTATGATCTTGAGGTAGCTAATGCAGTTCTAGTTCAACGAGATTTCCACATACTGGACAGCTATAGACAAGCACTCACGAGCAACTTGGATGCCAACCTTCAAGAGGTGGACTTTCAAACCGAAGGACAGAAAGTCGTTGATGAAGTTAATAGTTGGGCATCCCGTCACACCAGAAATAAAATTCAAAACCTGTTGACCAAACCGCTTCCGAGCAGCAGTCGCCTGGCATTGCTGAACGCTGTCTATTTCAAAGGGACATGGCAGACAATGTTTGACAAGAAACTAACCAAAACAGGAATTTTCTACAACAATGGCCGAACCCCGACTGAAATAAATATGATGGAAATAAAATCAAAATTTAAATTTTTCAACGACCCCCGTCTTGATGTATATGCAATAGAGATGCCGTATACAGGTAATCACGTGTCCATGTTGATCCTTTTACCTCATAACAGGAATGGATTACCTGCCCTCGAAACGGCGCTTTCAGTCCCTTATTTAGAATACGTATACGCCACCCTTCAGGAGAAGGACGTTTTTGTCAAGATGCCACAATTCGAGCTGGAGGAGAAATACGAAGATGACATGAAGAGAGCACTGCAGGCTATGGGAATGTCGGACGTGTTTCACAGTGGAAAAGCTAATCTGGCCGGGATAACTGGTCATCCAGATCTTTACTTGAACAAAGTTGTTCATAAGACATATGTGAAGGTTAATGAGGAAGGAAGTGAGGCCGCTGGAGTGAGCGTGGCGGTGAGTGTGGTGAGAATCGGTGGCAGCATCGCCCCACAGTTTGTTGTAGATCACCCCTTCATAGTTGTAATCCGAGATTCTCACACTGGGTTAATTCTCTTCTTAGGTCGCGTTGCTGAGCTATGATAAAAAACGTGAACTACTATTCAAACAAAGTTGTTTGGGTTAGGGTTATATTCGTATAATTTTATTAAGCTACGTGTCTTTATTTTTAATTTTTAGTTTTAAGTAATGAACCTTTCTTTAATAGAGTATGTAGTGTATTATCTATATACTTCAAAGTTGTTCTGAATTTTTAGAGCATTATTATCTATCTATATACATATATATAGATAGATACAAGACTTTCCTTTGTAATACCAGTAGTTTTATCAAACATTTGTAATAAATAAAGTTACCGTTTGGTTGCAAAATTGTGCTAATAGTATCTTACTTTTTTAAAAAATCAAGTAAAAATAACTTATTAATGTAATTTACAAGCATTTAAATGAAATAAATATATCTCGGCCTAGAAAATCTAATATTTGATATTCTATATACAGGGTGGTCGCTAGAAAAGCGGAAAATTTGAGGGTCAGAGGAGATCATGAATAAAATGCGTGCTTACTCGTTTCTATTTTGATTTCTTTACATCATGAATAAAATGCATGATTTTAATAATTTTGAGCATCTATGAGTGTAATGTAACATATGCCTTTAAAAAACTTTGTAAAAGTTATTCTTTGTAAAAATAAATAGCTGTTTGACAAATTTTCCGCTTTTCTAGCGACCACCCTGTATATGATTGACAGTTTATTGTTTGACTCAATAGTAAACTGATGTACTATTTCTTATATTCCAATACCCCAAACAGAAATTTAAAAAATATACTTTAGGCTAAACAGTTTCTTGGGTTAACCTTAAGTGATATAAGGCCTCTAGTAGCGCAGCTGTATGCTTGAAGACTTCCAATGCTAAAATTTGTTTTCCAACAACCATAGTGGAGACAGCACAGGTAGCCCATTGTGTAGGTTTGTGTTTAACTACAAACAAGTGATATACATATATGCAGTTTAAAGATGGCGGTTCTATTTTGAATACAACTTGTATTAGGCCTATTCACGCAGATGAACACGGGCGCAGGATTAGGCTTTTCTATTTGAAACATTTGTATATATTTTGAAAATTAATTTTTATAAATTTCTTTGAAAAAATAAGTGCAAGTTACACTTTCTGGGACAGGAATATTTGGCATCTCACTTTCCTCTTGGCAAGAGTGTTTTGTTTTTTTGTTTTTGAATTTCGCGCAAAGCTACTCGAGGGCTATCTGCACTAGCCGTCCCTCATTTAGCAGTGCAAGACCAGAGGGAAGGTAGCTAGTCATCACCACCCACCTCCAACTCTTCAGTTACTCTTTTATCAACGAATAGTGGGATTGACCGTCACATTATAACGCTCTCACGGCTGCAAGGGCGAGCATATTTGGTGCGACTGGGATTCGAACCCGCGACCCTCGGATTACCACAATTCTGCCACAATTATGGTCTTATTTATATATATATTTTAAATGTTACATTCATAGTAGCTGTAACATTAAGGTAGCGACATGCTCAGTCTTAATTATCTAAACTTCATTGGTTTGGTTTGGTTTGAATTTCGCGGAAAGCTATACGAGGGCTGTCTGTGCTAGCCGTCCCTAATTTAGTAGTGTAAGACTATAGGGAAGGCAGCTAGTCATCATCACCAAGCGTCAATTCTTGGGCTACCTTTGTACCAACGAATAGTGCGATTTATATGCACATTATAACGTCCCCACGGCTGAAAGGACGAACATGTTTGGTGTGACGTCATTAGTGAAGAGAAAGAGGATTTATTCCATGGTGAAACGTTAAAACAGTTAATAATTAAAAGGATATTTCTTTTATTGTCACTATTCATAACAGATACACATTATTTGCTGTCTTACCAAACATAAATATAGTACAGAGGTTAAAGCATTCAAATCCGAACCTGCAGGCTCGAATCCTATCACTGAGTATGTTCACCATAATAAAAACGGGAGAGTTATTATGTGAAGGGTAATTACGCTATTTTTTGGTAAAAAGTAGTTCAAAAACTGGCCATGAGTGATACTTGTTAATCGCCTTCTCTAATTCATTACTTTAAATTTAGTGATGGTTAACGCAGATGGATCTTGAGTGGCGTTACGTGAAATTCAAAAACAAACAAACTGAACATAGAAACGTTTAAGTAGAAAGAAAATGAGTAGCAGGAAACTTTTAACAAATCGTAACGCATGTGTTTTACAACTGAAAGTTACTTTATCAGCCTCACGCGGTTGGTTGGCATAATTTGTAATACAGTTTATAATTTATGAATTTCAGTGATCGCGATAAAAATGAATCATTGAAATTAAAATTAATCAAACAGATTCTCAAATATATATAAATGATGAGTCCAACGTAGTTTACTATCACAAACTACGTTAGACTCATCGAAACCTCTGTTACTCATTAAACACCTCCATTATTCCAAGTTACTTCTATAGCTACCCCAAGAAGGTGGGCGGTATGTTCCCGGATATAAACTCTGTTACAATCCTCGCCCTTGATACCACGTTTGGTCCCAGTAGTTTGTGAATAAGAGGGCGAATAAAGTTTGAAATATAGCGCCCCTGGGATGCAGAAGAGAGGCAGGGAAACAAAATATTATGCAACATTATGATTTTCAGCGACATTGTAAATGTTCTCCAAGACTTCCACTTTGCATAAGTCATCTTCTGGGTCCATTGTAGTCCCTCTTGGTTGAAGGGATATGTAGTATAGATAAGACTACCTCAAATCTGCCTGACAAGTTTGATCCTACAAGCCACAAAAACTATTGGAGGAGTTCTCAGCAAACAAATATGTAAAAACACAAAGTGAATGAATATAGGATTGACTGTTAATATTCCCCCAGCTTCAGATCCTCAAATTCACGGTCAAAGCACGCTACGTATTAGGCCACGCCCAATCCCTACTAGTTGGTTGATCTCGCTCGAGATAACTTGTTTTGTAAAATATGAAAATTAGACGTTTTTTGTTTATTAAATTATCATATACTAGCACAAATTATGTGTGGTGAACCATATAAATTAATAAGAATATTTAAATAATTATTCAAATATGTAGATATACATTTATAATAATCATACATCGTGTTCCAATTCTCTGGATCTCTTAGTGGATCAGCGGAAAGTTCGCGGATTTACAGTGCTAAAATGTGGGGGTCGATTCCCGCGATGAGCAATATGTAAAACGCCGTTACTTAGTTTTACACTAAGAACAACCATATTTGTGATACCTTCATTTCTTGGCTTATTTTGAAATGTTTGCACGAGAACAAAATAAAAATTAGACAAACAACTATAAAATTCAGAATGTTGTTTAGATTTTCGCCAATATTCATCAACACCTAATGAATTTTGGAGTGTATATAATGTGTAAAACCACCTAGTTGATATCCATTAAAACTAACAGTGGTCCAGTCTCTCTGGTGGATAACTACAACACTTATCACTCATCACGTAATGTTGTACAATAAAAAGGAAAAATGGTGATCAAATATAATAATGTTTCAAGGACTATTGAGTGATGGTTGTTGTTATTATTTTGAATCAAACACAAAGCTACGCAATAGGCTATCTGTGCTCTACTCACCAGGGGTATCGAAACCCGGTTTTTAGCGTTGTATGTTCACAGATATGCCACTGAGCCACTGGGGGTCTTAAGTGATGGATTGAAACAAGTCGGGTGGATTCAATAAAGAGTAGAAATACTGAAGATATCCGCGACATTTGTGAGTGTTCAAAATGGTTACACACGAAACACAAACACTTTTTTTTTACACTTTTCACATATAAACCATTCAGCACAAATATCGTGTCTTAACAATGACAGAATAATGTGTGGCCGAGAAAGTGACAACGATTGACTGAAATATATTTATATATATATGTAAATCCCAATGATTGACTGAAATATATTTATATTTATATATATATCCCAATTATTGACTGAAATATATTTATATATATATATATGTAAATCCCAATGATTGATTGAAATATATTTATGTATATATATATATGTAAATCCGAATGATCGATTGAAATATATTTATATATGTAAATCCCAATTATTGACTGAAACTGTCGTAAAACTGAAATTGTTTTGTGTTTATCCATATTCATCTTAAACAGAAACAAATCGAAACGTAAATATTCAGAATATTTTGAATGACCAACGAAGTTAATAGATGGTTGTGTAGGACCATAAGTTTAAAATAATTCCAGAAAAAATAAATAGCATTAAAACTTAACGTAACAAAATTAGTTAACGAGTAAGTTTATCATCCCAGTCTATCATTGATCTGAAATGCAAAATAGTGAATTAACTTTATATCAACATAATTCAAATTTATCGCGAACAAATTTTTGCACAAGATTAGGTAGTTCGAAAACCCGTAACACCAAACATGCTCGCCCTTTCAGCAATGGAGACATTATAATGTGACGGTCAATCCCAATATTCGTTGGAAAAAGAGTAGCCTAAGAGTTGGTGATGGGTGGTGATGACTAACTGCCTTCCCTCTAGTCTTATACTATTGAATTAAGGACGGTATGCTACCTGCGACCTGCGACCATCGAATTAGGAGTCGAACGCCTTAACACGCTTGACCATACCGGTTAACAATTCTCATTATTACTCAACTATGCCATTACAAAAGTTTACGAAGTTCCTCGAATATTTATAGTGATAGCAGATGTGGCTAACTACTTAAAAGAAGAAACTTCTCAGAATATTATTTAATAATATAATAAAGATTTATCGTTATTTATATTCGAAAATGATTTCAAAAAAACGCATAATACTCATTGAAATAACAAATACAATATTACATACAACATAGGATCGATTAATAGACTCTGTGCAATAGAATGTTCAGTACTCCTATTTCTTTTAATAATATTTAGACTAACAAACTCTTAGTGCACTCGACTCGTAATTCGAGAGTCGTTGGTTCGAATCTCCCCCGTCACACCAAACAGACTGGTCCTTTCTACCATGAGGACGTTATAATGTGGTTATTCGTTGATAATGGTTTAGCTCAAAAATCGGCGGTGGCTGGTGATGACTAACTGCCTTCCCTCTTGTTTTACACAGCTAAATTAGGGGAGGCTAGCGCAGATAGCCCTTGTGTAGATTTGCACGAAATTCTAAAATAAAAAAATCGAACTAACGATTTATAATTACTTAATTATACTTTTCTAAAATTATAAAACAAATACCTAGATAATGGTTTACAGAAGATACGATGATAAAAACCACAACTAGATACCAGTAAAATCTTATTTTAATCACACTTTAAAAAATATTTAAGTATGAAAAATAAAATGTTATTACAGAAGAAATTTCTTCTTACAAGTGCTATTGACGTCGTTCGTACAATAAAGCATCTCTCCTGAGATTAATTTAATGACAAAACTAGGATTATGTGAATTAGAACAATGATTATGCATTTTCAGTTGACAATAACCTCTTAGCCTATTCAATAATAAAATTTAGCCACATTGACTAGAAACTATAGAAAAAAAAATCTTTTCAAAGCGTTGTAATTCGCGATTTCGGTGTGAATGGAGGAGATTACAGATACGCTGTTCCGGAATAATTCGATCTTAAATTAATGTACAGTTATGTTTTTTTTGCTTACAATTGTACAGTAGGTTTGCTACGTTTCCACAAGGGAAACGACAAATAAATAAATAAATGTTAAAATGGATTTAGAGATACTTTTTTTTTTCAAAATTTCATAAAAGTTTGTTTCTGTTTTTGAATTTTCGCGCAAAACTACAAGAAAGCTATTTACGCTAGCTGTCCCTAATTTGGGAAGGCAGGTAGTCATCACCACCCACCGCCAACTCTTGGACTACTCTTTTACCAACCAATAGTGGGATTGACCGTCACATTATAACGCCCCCACACGGATAAAAGAACACACATGATTACGAGTCGAATGCCTTAACTAATCTGGCCCTACATAAAGGTAATCCACTTTTTAAAAACTACATCTTTAAGAGATTATTTGTTATAGTAGAAAAATCCACATTGATCTATCTCCTGTGTCCACATCAGGGAACCCACTTCCTTATTTTGGCATTGAAAGTCCATAAATTTACCGCTGTTCTTCAGGGAGACATCTTTTAAGAGAATAACCTTTTTGTTAATACAGTTCCAGTTAAGCCTGCTTTATCAAATTTACCACGTTTAAATTATTCTTCATGTTAAAGGTGTTTGTGTTAAAGGTTAAAATAACTTTCGAACTCCATTTTATTTTGACACTAAAAGGCTGTTATAAAAAAACTGAAATCAATTTATCGCAGTTTAACCACTTTTAATAGCACATTAGTATAGTTAATTATAAGCGATATGTTTACTATTGATATTAAATTAGATGCATTGGTAGTTTAGAAATAGATAAAACATTCGGAATGCATGAAACTTAGTGGAACAGTTGCAACTGCCTGTAGTAGAAACACAAATGTACAGGACAATAATTTGAAAGGCGGAAGACTTTTGAAATGTCATCTTCTACACTTGTATTTTACAATAGGCAGTTGGCGTCCATTCAATTAAGTTTCATCGTGAATAATTTACGCGAACAATTTTTTAAATGGTCTTAAACATTGTTTTTAACACAGAATACTATGGCAATAAAAATGTGTTTGACCTTTAAAACCAGAGTAGCGGGACTTCTTTGGCATTTAACCATAAGAAAGCTGCACAGCTGTGTTTTAAGGTAGAATTGAAACAGGTTTTTAAAAGTAAAAATTTCACCTATGATAACTCAGTAGACTTAGACAAGCTTAGAAAGCGCCCTCTGTTGGGCCATACAGGTCTTAGTTGCTCAGACATAACGTAATTTCCAGTTGCAGTCGAACTGAGTGACACCACAGGGAATTAGAATAGGTCTGATACGCTCAAAGAACATTCTCTCAGAAAGACATCGTGATTCCAGTTATAACTAATGATCAAATATATGTTAAATGATTCTTTCTTCTTCAGTCTTTCTACATATATCTAAGTAAACAGTCCTATTATGGTTTTAATAAAATAGCCTGGGAACGCCCTTTGGTATAATTATACATATTTTGATGTATTTAACGTCATACGGCCTGTGATACACTCACACATCTTTTGTTGTATTTAACATCAAATGGCCTGTGATACAATCACACATCATTTCATGTTAAATACAACAAACGGCCTTTGGTACAATCATACAACGTTTGAAGTATTTAATGTCAATCTGCCTTTCGTACAATCATATAACCTTTGATGTATTTAACGGCGGAGATCGGACGAAACATCTATTTTCATAATGGAAGTAGTTATTCTTATGGCTTGGTTTGTTTTGAATTTCACGCAAAGCTACTCGAAGGCTATCTGCGCTATCCGTCCCTAATTTTGTAGTGTATGACGAGAGGGAAGGCAGCTAATCATCACCACCCACCGCCAACTCTTGAGCTACTCTTTTTTCAGCAAATAGTGGGATTGACCGTCACATTGTAACACCCCATGGTTAAAAGGGCGAGCATGTTTGGTGTGACGGGGACTCGAACCCGCGATCTTCGGATTACGAGTCGAGTTCCTATATACTTGTGATATTTACTTTTTTTAAATAATCTATATTCTTTTGATTAAGCATTTGTTGTTGTTTTTTTGGCTTGAAAAAGTGGCATGTCCCTCAGACCACAGTAGCATTAGCGTGCTTTGCATACTGATTGCGCTTCGCACGATATGTTTTAATCCGTTATTCTATTATCGATTGATTACTAAGTATGCTGGTAAGCGAAATACAAGAGAAAACTTAATAATAAGTAATTGTTAAATTTTATTTGTGAGTTAAACCCGTTAACGAACCTAACCTGTAAAACGCAGTCGAAGAAACTAGTCGCTTTCGCTACCATTAAGTGGACCGGGTTTATTTATTTTTGCCAAAGAATCGGAAAGACCCACCAACAATCAATATATTTACAACACTGGTGCTAGAAATGAGATCGTTTTAGGTAAATCAAGTAGAATCTAGAATAAATTTCAAGATGGCGAGAAATGCTCGAAGTGTGATCAAAAATTTGTTGGAGATGATAAAACAGTCAAATGAAGAACAAGTAGAAAGTGCGAGAAATTTAATAAAAAATCGAAACAAGCTGAAGTAAGACACAAAAAATTCTAAAAAATGATCAGGATATAAAGTGACAGGATTTTAAAAGAGAAGTTAAATGAAGAGATGAAAGACTTGAAGAATGAAATAAATTTCATTGAAGAATAATTGGAGAAACTAAAGATGTACTGAGGGCTTGCAACAAGGAGAAGATTGGAGTAGAACAAAATACATCAACAACGTCTAACGAAGTGCAAAGGCGCGTTTATAATGTGTAGAAAGATTATGATAACAAGCCTGAAAAATTACACAAAAAATCAACGAGCTAGGAAAGAACATAGATGAAAGAATATAACGTGTGGAAATGTTTTGTAATTAGAGCACTTCATCTCTTCCTGCACTGAACCATTTCTGACTGTAAGACATTCCTGGACCACTCCAGCCAAATCATTACCTCATCAGGTTACAGTATTTTACCGGCCAGATCAACAACATTGCACAATCGAGAAACCAATGGACTATGGTGAAAACGTATCATAAGAGGCACACCAGTCTCAGTCCTTCAGAGTGTAACAAACTATTCGTTTTTAATAACGTTAAACGCTCTTCCAACAGAGAGCTGGAACAATATGGTGACTGTTTTATCAAACACAATTAAGTTATAATATTGTGTTTGTGTTTTTTTATTGCAAAGCCACATCGGGCTATTTGCTAAACCCACCGAGGAGAATCGAACCCCTGGCTTTAACGTTGTAAATTCGTAGACATACTAGCGGAGGGCAATTAATAATATAGTGAATGTAATGTTTATATATGAACTAAAGTATGATCCGTCAGAAATGACAGCACAATAAATAGTGCGAAATGAAACTTGACCAATAAAAAGGCAGAATAGTGTAGTCGAAGCAGTCAAACGTCAGTAAATTCCTTTGTGGTCCAATCAAAATTAAGATCATTCATGAAACGAATTTGCGACATATTCATAGAATGATTGTTGGTAAAAATCGATTAAATTACCAACTTCTAATGTATATAAAAGCCAGTACGTTTTGTTAACACTACATTCCAACAATAGCTTTTATGTTATGTTGCTTAGTAACAAAAGTATAACTTAATGTCTTTATTAGTCTACACAGTTAAAGTATGAAACGAAATCTACAGACAACAGAACTGGAAAAAAATGTTGATTTGACAATTTAGAGTATCCGTTCATAAAAGAAGTTTGTCTTTTATTAAAAACGTTAGTAATATAACAAAAAATAGCTCAATGTAGAAACAATTTAACTTTAAAATTGAATTTACATTTTTAATTTAATGGAAAATTTTACGCTTTGCTCTAGGCTCGGTGATCCTAAAGTTCGTCTTTTAATTTAGGCTTATTGTATTAACACTCTATACACTTATAAGGTTTCACGAGTCCCCCCCTCACACCTCCTTTAATGTCACTAAAACTGTAATAGGTAGCGAGTAATCTAACTATTCTACCTGGGTAAATGAATTTTGGGTTTTATAATTCTCCCTATTTTGAGAAGTCAAGAAAAATCAAGCATAACGTGACACGACATACACTGACTTTTATATAGGTTAGATATTTATTTTTGTTAAAGTTGAAGAATGGATTTATTACTAATTTACGTAATTTCAAGTATAGTGTACTGTTTTATTTGTGTATTTACATCCTTCAAGAGACTCCACAATACAGTGAAGGGATATCATGCACTATATTTCAATAGTGTAACTTAAACGCGCCCCAGTGACACAGAGGAATGTCTCCTGATGTACAACACTAGATTCCGTGGTTGACAGAGCACAAATAACTCTTTGTGTAGCTTTGTACTCAAACAGCTAATTTAGACAGTTTTAACACCTGTAGAAGATGTTTGACACAAGTAATGATAATCTGTGACTTTATATGTTTTGGAGTCCTAGAATTCACGTGGCGTTACGAAGACATATCTCGAATTTATTTACATTTTTGAGAGGGTTTAGATAATAACATGTATACGTAACGCGCTTGTTGAATGGTCAGTTAGTGAGTTAGTCAGTGAAACAATTAGCCGTCTAGTGAAACTGTTTTTGTGTAATTGATTCGTTACTGAGTGTGTTAATCAACCAGTTTTCAATTATGTTATAGATGTGAGAGGAAATTTAATAACTACGTGATTGTTAAGTTTTATTTGTGATTTAGACCTATGGATTAACGTGCCCTGTAGAACGTATTTAAAGAAATAAATTGCTTTCTTTTTCGTTAAGTGGAGTGGACTTTGTTTCCACTGAATAATGAGAAAGAAACCGCCAACAACGCTGTCACTTTTTGTTAATAAATGGATAAGCAATAACCTATCGCATTTTTAGCCATTTGTCCCATAGGCTGTGTTTGAACCATAAAAGTCTCTGACCTGGTCGTTCAAAATGTGCTTAAGATGTCATTCACATGAATAAACAACTCAGCCTTATGGCGGAACTGCACACTAATGTAACTTTAGTAATTTTCCACTTTATCATACTTAATTTGTGAGCTCTATATTAGTTACTTCAAAAACTTGACAAATTTCTAATATAGTTCCGAAAAGCAAGGAAACTTTCATTTTAAAATATGCCCTTCGTGTTAATTTAAATGGTGAACTGAAATATATATAATAATTCACATATAATATATGTTGTGCTAAGTTAGTCTATTGTGTCGTTCACTACACATAGGCACACCATAAGGTTTTGCCACAGGTTTATTTGAGTAAAACCCATTTATTTTAAACAGAATAAGTGACAAAAGCTTTGTTACTTTGTTTGACAAAACAAGGTATAAGAGGACATTCGTTTAAGTTGAAAATTCATATTGAAAGAGTTACCGTCTCAAATTATTTGTTTTAGGGACTGTGACAGTATGTTATAGCTTAAATCCTAAATTAGCCACGATCTGGTATATCGTTTTAGTTATATGGAAAAACAAAATCACCTACAAAGTTATTAACAAACTAACTCTCCTGTTTTATTCACGTACTCTTGACTGAAACCCATTGGTCAATAAACTTTATCTTGTGTGTAGTTTCTATCCATTATACAATTCATTTGGAATGTGATTCTTAATGCTAGAGTAGTTAGGACACTTTGACACGAAATTTGAGGATCGCCGGTTGGAACCGAGTACCTGAACGCGCTCGCTCTTTCAGTCGTTATGACGTGTCGGCCAATCCCACTTTTTGTTGGAATAGCGTAGCCAAGAATAAGCGGTGGGTGATAGCCGTCCCACCTCTATCTAGTCTATAATTTCGAACTTAGGGGCGACTAGCGCAGATAACTCTCGATTATCCTTACACAAAAATACAAAACCAAAAATATTTTAATGAAAAAAAAACTACTATTTCAAATTTGCAATTTCTTATATGCAAGTTTGAAACTACATGATAATGGGTCCAATATAACTTGAAAAATATAGGGCTATTATATTCATATAAAACATCAAATATTGATTAATGACATTTCATCTTCCAGGCTGAAAAAAAACAAACTGATACAATCTGCATTCATGGTTAAAAATACGTTTCAATTTAATTTAATATTACAGGTTATGTAACTGATTTCTAATTAAAATTGTCCGTTTTTCTGTATATGGTTATTTCTCTTTTTATTATCATGGCTGTATAGAAATGGATCTTTAAACACATAAGAACACAAGTGAGTATTGTTGCCTTAACATAGTTCTGAAAGTAAACCTTTAAGGATAAGTAAATAAGAGTGAATTCAGGCCATAAAAGTTTAAGTAATAAAAACAAAGCTGGAAAAATTCTTTAGTTATTTTAAACGAAACTGACTGTACTACTAAAACGTACTAAGCAGTTTCAATTTAAAACACAAAAAGTAATACAAAAATAGTCTTAAAATAAAGAGAAAAACATAGTTTACTTCCAGAAAATAAATACCATAAAATAAGGACCGCCAGATTCTCATTCTAGTTTTATTTATGGGGATTCTACGCTTTTTGAGGGTAATTATCCAGTTAGATCGATAGTGTCTAATATAACCATAAACCTGCTAGTTTTTAGTTAAATTTTAGAGCCGTTAAACGTAAAAGACAAATACCATCAAATATATTTTATTTTTCTCAAGACGTGCACGAACTGAATGCACCACATTTTAGATCAAAACGAATTAATATTTCCTATGTACGAGGCCCGGCATGGCCAGGTGGGTTAAAGCGTCCGACTCGTAATCTGAGGGTCGCGAGTTCGAATTCCCGTCGCACCAAACATGTTTGCCCTTTCAGCTGTGGGGAGTATTATAATGTTACGATCAATCCTACTATTCGTTTGCAAAAGAGTAGCCCAAGAGTTGACGGTGAGTGGTGATGACTAGCTGCCTTCCTTCTAGTCTTACACTGCTAAATTAGGGAAGGCTAGCGTAGTTGGCCCTCGTGTAGCTTTGCGCGAAATTCAAAAACAAAACAAACCTATATACATGTTTCAAAAGCTCGCGAACTTTGATATCGAAGTTTCTCATCATCACTTTGACAAATATTTGAATTATGAATCAGGTGTTGTAGCTCTGGGATCAAGATCAGTTCCTACCAACAACAGTTTTCATGAATGTCTGTTTTCGTTTCAATAAACATAAGTTACGTGGATGATGCTTTCACCGGTCCCCAACTAGTACAACGGTAAGTCTACGGATTTACAACGCTAAAATCAGGAGGTGCGGTCCCCTCTGTGGGCTCAGCAGATAGCCCGATGTGGCTTGGTATAAGAAAAACACACACTTTTTCTGTTTTTAAAAATGTTGGATTATTCCACAGTTGGTCTTAGCAAATTTATTAACTCATTTCCGAAAATTTTGTTTATAGCAAAAATGGTAGTTATATTTAAATGTGAATCTCTTCTTAACTAAACTTCTACAACTTACATCTAATTCTTCGAAAAATTTTGGTAAAGTATCAATTCATCTAGCACATTTCACATTGTTTTTTTACGTAAAAGACTTCCACATATGGAAAGGTTACATAGAAATTCCTTTTCAGTAAGTGTTACGAATTATGTTATCCATGATTATTTAACTATTCAATAATTGTAATTATAAATTAAATCCGTAAACTTTGCCATCAAGCTTATTCAAAGGTTGGATTAAGATATGTCTTTAAACGAACGTGAATGTATGTTGTTGTTTTCTTTGTTTGTTTGTTTTTTAATTTCGCGCAAAGTTACTCGAGGGCTATCTAGTTTTGCAGTATAAGACTAGAGGGAAGGCAGCTACTCATCACCACCCACCGCCAACTCTTGAGCTACTCTTTTACCAACAAAGAGTGTTATTGACCGTCAAATTATAACGCCCTCACGGCTGAAAAGGCGAGCATGTTTGGTACAACCGGGATTCGAAACCGCGACTCTCGGATTACGAACCGCACGCCTTAACACGCTTGGCCATGCTGGGTCCCATGTATGTTGTAAAAAGTTTTAGGTAAGAAATCGAATATTTATATTCACGAGTTCATATGTTATAGGTAAGTGTAAATGATCTAAATATTTTAAGTTATACTGGACCCAGCAGTATATAGTTTCAAATTCACATACGAGAACATGCATGTAAATTAAATGTCCTTTCTGAACATTAAGAAGGACACGTCAAACAAAAGTGATAAACCTATAGGTAGTTTGGCTGCGTGTTTGTTGCAAGATCCAAGATACAAAATAGGTCATCTGTGCTCTGCCCACAGCGGGAGTTAAAAGGTAAAAAGCACTCAGACTTGCAAATAAGCCTCAGAACGGGAGGGGCGAGATGTTATTTATATCAATAAATTGTTTCAAAAGCAAACGTTTCGACATGAATGCTACAACTCACTTGCATTGTAATTTCGTCAATTTCATTTAGGTCACTGCGCAGAAAAATTCATGTGATAATTTTACACTATTTATCTATTCCAACACTAATGTTCGTTATTATTTACTCAGCTTGCATTAACTTACACGTCATTCAAAATAAACGTGAAATCAGCAGTGTAGTAATATTGATACCATGTGTATGTTAATAAAAATCTGCTGCCTGTTTTGTGTGTGTGTTTCATTGCTAGGTTAGTTTTATTGAATGAAGTTTTCAGATCCAGAATGGAATCCTAAATCTCGTTGTTATTAACATGCTAAGGGCTACAACAACAAGATCTCAATAAAACACATCAGAAACAAGCTTATAACCATTCGGAAAGAAAGGCAAAACACGTTAACAAAACAAGTTGTCAACAATAGGCAAAAGACACTAATAAAACCAACTTCCAACAATTAGATTGTTAGAAGAACAGGCAGAAGACGTCGATAAATCATAATATCAACAAACTGAAACCTAGGAGAATAAGTAGGAGACGTTAACAGAACACACTGTTACCTAGGGAACCAACAACAAAAACACTGGCAACAAGATACTAACTGAAGGAAAAAGAAAATAAACGACAGTAAAACACAGACCTCCAAAATACTTTTGAATAAAGAAACAGGCAAGAGACCTTCAAAACACTTCATTCACAATAAGATGTTATAAATTGGAAAAATTGTATGTGTTCGTAAAACACACTGTGAACCAGTTATTGCAAGAATATGTTACACGTTCTTAGAAAATACTGTCAAGTAGTTTTTTTACGAGAAGAACATGTTAGAGACGTTCTTAGATATCACGGTCAACTTATTTTTAGTAGAAAGATTGGATATAACACGACGATGTTCAGAAATAATTAAAGTAGATATAAGATAAAACAAAGTATATGTGAGCATTACTATAAGTATGATTTTTTGTTTTTTTAAATTAAGCACAAAGCTACATAATGGGCTATCTGTGCTCTGCCCACCACGGGTATCGAAACCCGGATTTTAGCGTGTAAGTCCGCAGACATACCGCTGAGCCACTGGGGGGCTATAAGTATGAATGGTAATACTTGAACTCATATGTAAAGGATAAAAAGTGAATATCTGTTTGTCTATTAAGAGTTCGAAAAAAATCAAGGATTTAATTATAATTGCCCATTAAGCACGACTATTTTTATTTTGTTGTACTCTGGCGCCATTTGAAGTTCATTTGTTTTGTTGAATTTCTCGCAAAGCCTTTCGATATCTATCCGTAACGACTGTCCTAATTTAGCAGTTTTCTCGTAAAGGGAATACAACTAGGCAATACCATACACCGCTAAAATCTGAGATACTCTCTCAGCAATGAGTTACGCTGTCACATTATAATGCACCCACGACTAACTTGGTGACGAGAATTCGAATCTGAGATTCACATATAGTGAGTGAGTCGAGCGCCCTTAACCACTAGACCATGCCAGGCTCACTCTAACGCTATTCTAAGATACCTTATAACGATGATAACAGTGTCGTTTGGTTACAATCCGATGATATGATAAGATACCTCATGGTCCTCTGAATGATATTATTTGGTTCCACTCTGACAGCGTTATAAGAAACTTTACACCTCTGAGAATAATGTTATTGGTAGACCCTTTATAGTATTCTCGGATATCTTTTCGTAATTAAGAACAATGTTATTGGTTGCACTCTGATACCATACTGAGAGGCCTTATAGAACTGAGAGTAATGTTATTTGTTGGATTTTGATACCATTCTGAGAGACCTGATACAATTGAGAGTAATATTACTGGTTGAATTTTAATAGTATTTTAAGAAATCTTACATGTCTGAGAATAACATTCTTGGTCGAAGTCAAATAAAATTGTGTAACTTAGATGAACGTAGGTTACAACAAAGCGAAAGCAAAACATTGCAATAATATAATCTAGGTATAATCAAGACTGATTGCTTACAACAATACGTGTTTAGCCACATTTTCATGTTATAACTTCACGCATGTGTTTATCCTTAACCTCGCACTTACCTTTCGAAAACATGTCGCAATAACAATTTACGCTTTGCTTTGTGCTATCAGATGATACTTTCCTTACAAACTACAATTCATATTCCAAGTTTAAAATTTCGTTGTTGTTGCAAGATGAATTTGAGACGAAAGTATTAAAATCATAAATAGTTATTAAAGGACTTTTAACCTCTTTGCAACTACAGGGTGTTCGGAAAGTCACTGTACACTTATATATTTATTAACAGACATGTTTCAATATAGAATACAGGAGGTAAATATGAATGACAATTATAAACAATGTTGAAAGTGACCCCCGTTGGTATCAATACAGGCCTGGATCCTTCTTATTTTGTTTCTAAACACCACTATCAGTTGCTAGCTTGAAATAGACTGAATAAAATATGAGTACAAAACTGCACAGTGACTTTCTGAACACCCTGTATTTAGCATACCACATATGTGTAGTCGTTAATTGTCTGAGACAAGTACTTTTGAAATTGTACTAAACATAAAATTTTAAAGCTATAACCTTTCAAGCTTACTAGTTAGCTACAGAAAAACAAGAGAGAAAAATGACGAAAGTTTTCAATACATAAATAACACACATAACAATAAGTTCCCACTTAATATCTGCTTCTAAAAATTCCCTTGAAAGTGAAAAAGAAGTTACTTTAACATTAAAAATAGTGTTCAGTTACTCACTACAACACTGAATATTGTTTGAGTTACTCACTTCGACGTTGAACATAATGTTGAGTTACTCTCGGCAACATTGAAAGTACTGTTGAGTTACTCACCTCAACGATGAAAATAGTCTCGAGTTACTCAGTTCAACGTTGAAAATGTTGCGTTTGAGATACCCATCTTAATCTCCAATGGACAGATATTCTTTTTTAAGTATGTACAAGTCAATATGTATGTGTTCTATATGTGTGTGTGTTTAGCTGTGTTTTGATAACTAAATGTTTTTTTAACACAGGTGATTTCAGAAATATGCTGAAATAAACTCTACTGTATACCTTCAGCTACCTGAGAAGAATTAATGTTGTTTTAACCTTACATAAAATATCATAGACATTAAAAATTAGCTATAATACATAAATATAAATAAGGAATTTCTTGCATATATTTTGTACCGCTTTTATACAACCAAACTGTTTCTGAAATTTCATAAGTTTCAAAAACGGCACATGCTAAATTGTATTGACAAAAATAAATAATCTGAGATGTTACGTTTAGACAAACAAGAGGATGTAACGTCTGCTTTGATACAATATGGGTTTGAGTCATGTTTTTTACACAAAACTGGACACTTGGACCACCTATGCGTGTCACGGGATCGAATACCGAGTTCTATCATTATATTTGTTTTAATTTCGCGAAAAGCTATTCAAGGGCTATCTGCGCTAGCCGTCCATAATTTAGCAGTGTAAGACTAGAATGAAGGCAGCTAGTCATCACCATCCGCCGCCAACTCTTAGGGTACTATTTTACCAACGAATAGTGGGATTGACAGTTACTTTATAACGATAACGCCCCCTCAGCTGAAAAGGCGAGCATATTTGGTACGAGGGGAATTCGAACCCGTGACTCTCGAACTACGAGTCAAACGTCTTAACCCACCTGGTCATTCTGGGCATCTATCCTTATAAGCTTCCAACCTTACTAATGAGCGACTGGCAAACAAAAACAAAAAAGGGAAAGACATTAAATATATAAATGCAGGAATAACACGAAGATAAGATTTACAACCAAATAAACTGCTTGGATTGAATACCATTAGCGTTGTTATCAAACAGGAAAGTCGCGTAAACGTTTTGAGGTATTAAGTATTTTTTTTCGTAGAACCTGTTAATTTACACACGACGTTGAGATAAGAACATCATCCACATTAGAGTTGGACAGAGAAATTGTTGAAAGGAAATTTTAAAAGTTGTATACATGAAAATTTCACGTTTAGCCTTTAAAACTTGAAAAGAAAAAGACGGAAATCCAACCACTTATTTTGTATGTAGGGCGAACGACAATTGGGTTGAGAATTTTAAAAAATGAGATAATTAAACTTCAGAGAGTAATTAATCCATGGGCATTTGTGGCGGACCTAACTCTTCAACTGTTATTAAAATTCGCTAAAGTGTTATGAAGTGTTCAGAAAACAGACAGAAGAAATCACAAAAAACAATTGTTAAGATGCTAATGTTTTATTACATTAGTGACCTCATTATGTAATTTTCACTAACAAAAAATCTTCGGAATTTTCCTATAGATGAACGCGACTGTATAAATGATCAAAACCACAATAAACGCTGAGAAGTGGGTGACGCATTGGCTTCAGATCTATCACAATAAGTAATTGAAAACGATGTCCGAACAAAAAAAGGTAAGCGTTGCTTACGCATTTAGGAATGTCACATATGTCTTCAATGTCACATAAAATAATTCTTTGTATATGGGTAATGCAGTAATGAAGAAAACTCGAAATTATATTAATTATTATGCTTTTCTCGCGTCTCTTATTTCTTGAGAGTATATGTCAGGATTAAAACAAAGTTCAGGTGAAACACTTGTAATTACTGATGACAACTCAAACATAATCATAATGAAATCATTTTACACAAAACTGTACGACCATGGATTAAATATTAACTCATTCATCTATTAAAACTAATCATTGAATACTTAGGAATATAAATATAAATATAAATATATATATTAAAGCATAAAATACAACTGAAGGAGTCATAAATTTTGTAAAGTCATAAAAAATATCATATAAGTAACAGATCCTGGAATTGCGTCTTTCTACTGGTGGTAAAGTAAATTAGAAACTTATGATTTTTCAACCGTCAGGGCACACAAATTACAACAGTTAGATGGAATTCAGTGAAAATACTCGTATAATTTCTAATAAAAGGTAGCACAAATATAGACACAACTGTATTTTTCACACTCGGGATACACATATAAACAGTGCTGTGCATAGTAAAACGGATCTCAATGAAGTATTCAAATAAGATTTAATTATTGTTTCAGTTTTCTGAGCCAATTATGAAGAAAGTACGATAGAAATTGTAACGATAGAAATTGTACCCTACTATTAAAGAAAGAAAAAAATTAGAATATTATTTTTTTTTAGTCGTCATTGGTTACGAATTACAACAGCAAGGTAGTATTAAACGACAATACCCGTATAATTTCTAATAAAAAGTACGTAACTAAGTAGGTATAGACGCAAATAACTGCATTTTTAACACTCGGGATACACATGTTAAAAGTGCTGTGCATAATACAACGGCTTCTCCAACGAACTAGTTAAACGGGATGTAATTATGTTTTCACTCGTTTTTGTTTGTTGTTAAACATAAAGTTCCACAATGGGTTATCTGTTCTTTGCTCCTTGCGGGCATCAAAACCCGGATTTTAGCATCATAAGCCCTTAGGCTTTAAGCTTAACCACCTAAGAGCGGGTGGATAATTTTTTCTTGTTTACAGTTGCTCTACTAGTTATGAAGTCGTCGCTGTGATATATAAACATACACGATTTGAAAATGTTAGTGCTTTAATATGAATGCTATTATTATAAATGTGAGTTAAATTGTTTTGAATGACCTAGGATGTTCGTAAACTGCGTGTCGTGTAATCTATGCTAAATTGTACTGGAACATTGTATCAGATAGTATTCGATTACAGCGCACTGGACTTACGTGTCATATAATATTGAATTAGAATGTACTGGAGTTATGTGACATAATATTGAATTTCAGCGTACTGTACTTATGTCACAGATATTATTAGATTGTGGTGTACTGATCTTACGTGATAGATAGTCTTAAATTACACTACACATATGTAGCAGAAATTCTCTGATTATCGTATTATAGAGCCTCGACTCAGAGAGCTTTGGATACATTTTAACTGGATCATCGAGTCATAGAATATATTGTTCTAAACGTTTGAAGCAGTCATAAATAATCTTATGTTAGAAGATCATATCAGTCTTGGATTAGTGTATATTAAAACTTCGAATTTTCGAACTATCTCATAGTGGAGTTTTGTGTTAAAGTCTTAGCTGAATTACCACGTGATAAACTTCGTATCAGATAGTCTTAGTCACAATGCGATGGAACTTTGTGGTAAATAGTCTTAGATAAATTACCGTCTGATAAACTTAGTGTCAAACAGCCTTTGTTAAAATATGATAAGCTTTGTGTTTAAACAGATTTAGTCGCAATGTGATAGACTTCGTGTCAGACAGTTTTAGTTGCAGTGTGATAGAACGTTGTATCAGACAGTTTTAGTTAAAATGAGATAGAACTTTGTGTCAGGCATCCTAAGTTACAATGTGATAAACTTCATATCAAACAGTCTTAATTACCATGAAGAAGAAATTTGTCAGAACTTCCCAGCTTACTGTCAGGGAGCGTTTCGTCGAACTTTTCCATAACGTGTTTAACTTCGTAACCAAACACAAACGTAGGAAAGTACTTATGTAGCATGCATTTGAAAACTGAGTCAAAATTTCATTTTTATACAATTTACATTAGTTTATATTTGTGTTTTAATTACACATTCAGCGTGTTTTAGAATCTTTCTCTAGCTTACAAGTAATTACTACTTAATGCACCACAGGGAAGGCAAACAGTAGGTACGAGGACACACACAACGTAAGAATATATTGCTTTAAGAATGCATACAGTCAGAATACGTAACAATTCGACTACTTTCAAATCGACACACTCCTCACAGTAGCCTGCACTTCATGAAAATATACTGCAGCCTCCAAATTAGTATTAACTTGTCACGTGCTTATCTTTTACAACGGTTTGTGTACTCAGACAATTAAGTTCTTTCGCTTTATGAACATCCTTAACCATGAAGCCCAAATGTCTAAAGACATTTATCACCTTGAACCAGTCATTATGCTTCAGAATGAATTCTATAAAATCACCAATCAATCCACATAAATTTATCCTCACTCACTCATTAAATTTTACGTGAAAAGTGCTTCCATAAGTGTTTAAACCAGTCCATACTTTAGTGATTTTTACTCATACAACAAGTTTAGTGTGGACAGTGATCACATAAGTGTTTAAACCAGTCCATACTTTAGTGATTTTTACTCATACAACAAGTTTAGTGTGGACAGTGATCACATAAGTGTTTAAACCAGTCCATACTTTAGTGATTTTTACTCATACAACAAGTTTAGTGTGGACAGTGATCACATAAGTGTTTAAACCAGTCCATACTTTAGTGATTTTTACTCATACAACAAGTTTAGTGTGGACAGTGATCACATAAGTGTTTAAACCAGTCCATACTTTAGTGATTTTTACTCATACAACAAGTTTAGTGTGGACAGTGATCACATAAGTGTTTAAACGGGATCGTTCATTCAATCAATCAAACTATAGCAGTTTTCAGTTAAACAAGAAATTCAGTAGCACCGTAGGCGTCAGTGGTCAATGAGAGAGATTTTAATTTTTTCATACGATTCAACGGTGATAGTGATCTTGTACACATCCACCGTGCTAAGTCTAATTTCTTTTGTCAGTCTACAAAAATTGATCGCTTACTCACCGCATTTAATACTGACAGTAATTCTATATGCATCTACGTATCATTATTGTCAACGATTATTCTACAAGCATCTTCATTTGAACAACAGCATTAAGGAAAACAGTAATTCCATAAACGTCAATGGTCAGTGCGTGGACATCATCATTTACTCCTCAAATTAAACGAAGGCAGTAGTTTCACACACATCACTAAAGTTAATGTGAATAACTGACCTGCATGTACCTACAACAATAGCTAGGTAAGGTTTTTAATCTTGTAACTGATGCCAGAAGGTTTGAAGGTGTTTGTTTTTGTTTTACACAGCATATTTGCATGTTACTAAAAAGTAGCATCTTTTAGTTCCAGTAGTCTGGCAGTTTCTCTTCATGAGGTAATAAAAAGTTGGACTCCTCTGGTAAATTGTGCACAAAATTTGTACATATGTGACACCAGGAGTGCACTAAAACTATAAATATCAGAACCACCGCGAGTCGTCATAAGCCCCGAGGAAATACTGGTATGTGCAACCCCCTCACCAAAATGAAGCCGCTCTTATGGGCCTTGCTTACACTGTTATAGGTAGTGAAAACTAAGGGATCGTCTCGCCCTCTAACTTATTTATTGTTGGGTGATTACAACTTTGAGCAAAATGGCAACGAATTTGTTAATCATTATATTTAATTTTAGGTTTTTTCTTTTACTACTTAAACATGCAACAGAGCTTATTTCGGCTTATTATAAGCATAATGGTACGAATAATGACTGAAGCAGAAAGAAAAAGATGTCTCTGTTCCCTAACTTTTTATAGACATGTTTACTCCAGTTTAAAAACAAAATGTGTGAAATACTTTTGTTCAATATCACGTATAATTTACTTTCAGATGGATATGTCCTTTTCCCTGATAAAAAATACATTTTTTTTAAACTGGGATTTCACCTCGAGTAAGTATCTTGGTTGCGGAAAACTTAATATTCCAATTTATAAGCGCTCAGAAAACGAGCTTATTGGTCCAAGCTGCTATAATAACTGGTCGTAATAACAAAAGTCAAATTGTAAAAGAGAAAAATAAATTCCAATACTCACAGATCCTCGTCAGATGGGCTAAACAGAACGTGACTGAGTAGACAATATTTGATTAGTAGAACAACAGTGAGAGAAACCACTCTATTCATTACCGCAATCAGCTCTTTCCTAATTACGTTCTTAAAAGTAACAGGTATTGATTAGCACTGAAAATAGAATATGTAACCCATATTTCTAGTAATGAAAAGTTGCCACTCGAACTTCGAAAACCTACTTTTGATTGGACAAGAAGTCTGGCGATATTTTTCAAATTTTACTACAAAATAAGAGACACATTATGCTCAAAATGGCTGAAATGTGTCACATCTGAAAAATTAGCCCGTTTTAGTATAAAAAATAACAAAGTGCTGGTTATTTAACCATGAATCTTATTATTGTAAAAGTTTCGTTTTTAAATAACTAATGTAAATTATTTAAAATAATTGAAATTACTGAATAATATTTTAAAGCTATTTTTATTTAATTTTAATAATGGTAGTTATTTTAATGGTAGTTAACAAATGTACGACTCAAAAATTTTCAAAGCTTATCTCTAAAGTTAGCACGTTAAATATAAATGTAGAAATTATGTACTCTAAAATATCAAAATGTTCCAGTAAACTTAAAAGTGTAGGATTAGCGCTTTTCCAATTTAGCTAAACTTTAAGAAAAACGACCTATGCATTCAATATTACTATTTAATAATATATGTTTATTTGAATAATGTTTCGCTTTTACGACTTATTTAGGGCTAAAACACATAACCTTTAAGAAGCTGTAAAGGCGAAACGTTGGTTTAAATAAACATTTATTATTTTATATTTATCTGAATTGTAAAGATTGTTTTTCTTAACTTTTATCGAAATGTATAAATCCCTCCAGTTTGCACTACACATTTTGAAAGTTCACAATAAATTTCCAGCGCTTTCCTTTGTTAAGCTCTTCACAAAGAAATTTGTTCTAAACAGAATGCACTTTATCTGGTCTGAAACGTTATAAACATGGGGTATTAAGAACTTAAAAATAAATAAATAAAGCTGTTGGACTTCGCTAACAAAAGGGTTTAATCGTTGACAAATTTCAATCGAGAAAAGCAAAATAAAACTGATTAAGCATGACACTGCTTTACTTTAGTTTCAGGGGGATAAAATATATATATAGAAAAACAGTTGGTTAATGCCATTGGTTTTTATGGGTCATATGTACCATAAACATAGATTAACTTTTGACTGAAACTTAATGTAAGCGTGGCATTACATGGAACATTCTGGATAAGAAGTTAGGCAGCCTGCTACAAGAAATAGGTTTTCTTAAGCCTTCATATATTCACCTTCTGATCCTCAGACTCAAGATTAAAATCCTACATAACACAGACTCTTTAATCAGTCTCGAAATTCTACAGAAACAGTTTTCATAAATGTCAACGATCAATGTGTAGCTATCTTCATTTAATCGTCAAATTCGACAAAGACAGTAATTCCACAGATGCGTTTAGCTTTCATTTAACTTTCAGAATGACTCAGCGGACTACTGCACTCAGCTGTACAGATTATTGATAAAAGGAAATACCATTTATCAGTGAAATGTTTACACGGATTTTACTAGTCTTTTTTAACTTTTTAAGTTAAACGTCGATATTATTTTAAGGTTAAAATAACCCTTTCTAAAGATATTAAAACGTTCGATTTCAATGACTTTTATAAGAATGTGTTACTTAAATATGATTCTTAAGCTACGTGAACAATAAGAGCTTTTAGATTTCACACTACTGGTTCTACAAATGTATGTTTAATAAAGCATGATGGAACACAACTGTATGTCTAATAAATCATGGTAAAACACAACTGTATGTCTAATTAAGCATGGTAAAACACAACTGTATGTCTAATATATTTGTTTTAAATAAAGCATGGTAGAACTCAACTGTATGTCTAACGAAGCATAGTGGAAAACAACTGTATGTCTAACAAAGCACGATGGAAAACAACTATGTCTAACGAAGCATAGTGGAAAACAACTGTATGTCTAACAAAGCACGATGGAACATAATTGTATGTCTAACAAAGCATAGTAGAACACAACCGTATGTCTAATATCTTCGTTTTAATTAAACCATGGTAGAACAGATGCCAGTGGTACGAAACATGTCTCGGATACATTAATTTATGATAGATAATGTTTTTGGATTACCTGTTCAAACACCCTGTAGCATTTCAAATTTCTTTGTTTTTAAAACCTAAGTGTATGTATTGAATACCTGTCACGAATACCAAATTATTTTACGAGTGGCTTCGAACATCCTCTTAATATTCTCATAATCTGTGTGGAATAACTTTCTATGGAATAATGGTTCACGATAATAAAAGTGCCTATGAATTGAAACATCCGTTGTAAACATATAGTAGTTTCTGTTATGTGTTGAATAGCTAACGGCTATAAGGGTTTTCTCGTCATCACGTATAACGCCTATATTAAATAGCACTACAAGTGACTGTTGAACAAGTCATGATACTGTGAATGCTCTAAAGTTAGCACTTTACGTCTCGTAAGCTATGTGTGTTATTGTTGTATACGAAACTATAACACAAATGGCAAACAAACTAATTACTGGCCTCAAAAAGTCGATGCGACACTCTCAAGCCACTCGTTTCACTTTAAAACAGTTAACACAGTTTGTTTCCGTCTGTAAGTAACTGTTTATGCCTGACCCAATAGAAAATCTCTTTTTGTTTTCAGATTACTTAGGAAAATAGTTCAGTTTCAAACTTATTTCCCATGGAATATATTCTTTTCATGTGCTTTGTAATATTTATTCATTTCATACCTACCGGTTGGAATTGTATTCCTATCCAGAGGTGTTTATTTGCGAGGAGAAATCAGAATTGTAAATTGTTTGCAAAAGAAAATATTATGCATGATGTAACCATTTGAGCTTAGGTGTGACTTTAGGCTCTAAGCCTGCAGTTTGCCAGATGCGCTCTTCTGGGCTAGGCTTTTACGTCAATAATTCTATGTACATTTAAACAAAATAACGACCAGCTGCAATCGTAATCAACTTTATATTGATTGTTTAGTTGTGACCATTTTGTATACTCGAAAAAATATATATAAATATAATTCTGAACTATGATTTTAAACAGTACGAACACGCAAAACAAAATTATTTATCGCTCATTCTATGTCTGAAATTTCGATTTCAGTATGATTACATTTATACATTGTGTGAAAAATTGTCAAAAATTTAAATACACAATACATTATCATTACTTTAAACACAAAAATGGTATCCGTACACCAGTTGTAGTAGAAAGTGACTTCCGTATACTAGTTATAGTAACGCACGTTTCTTTGTTGTTGTTCTAATTATCCATTCTCGTACCATGAACAAACCCACAATAATAAAATAATGCACTAAACGCGTAATAAATTTTTAACAATAACTGAAAAAAACAAAAGAGAGAAAGAGCAAATCATGTGTTTAAAAGTATATATGATGTTTGATAAAAAACTGTTTCCTGAACTTTCTTCAACGAGAACAAAAGGCTTATGTATATCACATGTTTCAAAGTATATATATCTACAAAGTGGATTACTTTAAAGAAATTAGAAAATGAATTAAAACAATGACTTTAACAATAAAATGGTTGATAAAATATTTATAATCTGAATAAGAATATTTGCAAGTCACTAATTCAAGCTAACCTAATTACTGACTATTAGACCATGTGCTGTAAAGAGATCAACTCTCTTACGGTAAATATAAAACATGTCTTTTTTTTTGGGGGGGGTAATATAGATATAACAGAAACTTATCTAATTTAAGTTTCTACTTATTGTGATCCTTCAGTGAGTGCACATAAAAGTCTGATGTGAGGGAATAAAACGAAAATCGTTTTTTATATGCAAAAACGGCTCGTTTGGGTTGAGAAAATATTTCAAATAGAAGAGCGAACAACGTTTCGACCTTCTTCGGTCATCGACATCACTGAAAACGAAAATCGTGTTATGAAACTATGTCATTTTTTCGTCATTGTAAGCTATAATGTTGAAAAGACGAGTGTTAAACGTTAAGTAGTTTTTCCTTTTAACCACAAACCCATGAAAATTATGGTATACTTCTATATACTCTAATAACTTATTATATTACTTGCTTTAATTATAAAAAAAAACATAAATGTAAGTAAGATAAAAAGACAGAGAATGGGAAATTCGTATTAGTTAACTGTATGGAAATTTTTTGCACAAATATTCATCTTAGCAAACATGCAAACAATAATTCAGAGTGCAAATAATCGCTATAACAACTTTATCTGTGCTTTTATTTTTGGTATTCATAAATTAACCGACTTCTAAAAGTCAGCTATAGTAATTAAATGGCCTACACCTTGCAATACATCGATGTCTAGGCCAAATGCCGTAATAGATCAAATGCATATCTACTCTGTTTGCAACATATCTGTTTGTAATACAATTTCTGGCCAAACATGTTACTAATCAACCTATAACTCTCTATGTTAACAGCTACTGATACAACAGGAATGTCAATTTAATCACACAGATAATTGCTTGGAATAATTAGTATGGTTATGGTCATGCACGCATGGACTTTCTCAAATCATGTAGAACCAAACATATGCATATGCATACACTCACTTACCCAGTGCAATATCAGTGAATTCTTAACGTAACAATGTCACATAACACGAATATTTAGCTTTCTTTATAAATAAATAAACAGGTAAATGAATACAAAAGACACATTATGATAATTAAAAGTTCTACGTCTATCTACACAGTAGTTTAAAAATAAGGAATGTGGGCTTTGCAATGATAACTGTACTGAATGCATTTAAAAGAAAACTGTTAAATTACGTTCATAATAATCAGAATGACATGAAATATTTATCTTCGATAACGTAACAAAAATACATAAAAATGTATTTATAAAATAATTATGTTAATATATTATTAAATATATTTTGTGTAAGTACTTATGTTTCACTAACGTGTGACTTTAGTTGTTTCCATAATGTTGCCCATTATCTTGGAGATCTTCTCGACTTAATAAGATAATACATGAAACGATCCAGTCTAGAAAGCTAAGTTACAAAGGTGCATATCTATCCTCGTGGTACATGTTTTTTTTTGTTGTTGTTTTTATTAATATTAAGACGCCACCTAGAGGATTCTACTGTTGAGCTTCGATAAGATGTTGTTTGAGACAACAATCCTGTAACCTAAACAAGGTAAGTACAAGTTTTGTTCTTAGAAATTTGAACAAGCAACCTGTGGTGATTGATAAACAATCATATCAACAGTTCCCATTTAAACCGCTCGTCTATCACTACAGAGCAGCATTTGATGTTGCATGATGAAAACCTTGACGTTAGATGGCACTGCTTACTGAGCAGAATTAAGATGTTAATTTACTGATTGAGATTGTTGAAAGATTTGGAGATGCAGAACTTGCTGAAAGCGACGATGGAGAGGGGGCGCTGCTGTTAATGACTGTCACACAAGACACATTGATAGTGCCAACTCTAGTGCCTTCTTGCTGCTGAGGTTTTTCCTCCTCTGTCCACTTGTCTTGAGAGCGCCGTCTGGCATTCATGAAGAAATTACCCACCGTTGTCAGGTCCAAACCCAGTTGTTGCGCAATGGTAATCTGCATTTCTTTAGATGGGCGCTTGGTCTCCTTGAAAATAGCTTGTAATGTCCGCCGCTGGAGGTCGGTAAAAACGAGGCGTGGTTTCTTAGGCTGGATATTATTGTTCTTCTGCTGCGGGGCTTCTTCCTTTCGCTTGCAGGCTGGAATATAAAATAACTCCAATGCAAAGATATGATTATGAATAACATCACAAAGTAAATAATTTTAACGTTCACTTTAGTATTCTAAATATCTTAGACATAAATACGTGCTAAATTAGTTACAAAAACGATACAAAAAGCACCAATACTGTCTTGAATTATTCAGCTATTTACGATCAAAAGCTCAAACCTTTGATAATGTAAATTTTCACCAGAATAAGCATGCAATAATTACCAAAAGAATATTAGTTTCTGAGAATTATTTGATAAGTTTCAGAATGCCACAAATTTCATAAATCCTAAATGATTCCGAACAACACGGGCCTGGCATGGCTAGCAGGGTTAAGGCGTGCGACTCGTAATCTGAGGATCGCGGGTTCGCATCCCCGTTGCACCAACCATGCTCGTGGGGGCGTTATAATTTGACGGTCAATCCTACTATTCGTTGGTAAAAGAGTAGACCAAGAGTTGGCGATGGGTGGTGATGACTAGCTGCCTTACCTCTAGTCTTACACTGCTAAATTAGGGACGGCTAAGGGAAGATAACCCTCGAGTACCTTTAAGGGATATTCAAAAACATAAACAAAAAAGAAACCGAACAAAACACATTCCATCTTAAATATTATGGAAGCAAGCAACAAGGTTTCAAAATCTGGTTTCCCTTTGAAACAGGGGTAAGTCTTCGAATGTACAATGCAAAATCAGGGGGACACTACAGATAGCCTGATGTGGATTTGCTATAGAAAATACACACACATTCATAAATATGTGCAGACTTATGTTCCAGAATAATGAAAACCAATGATATAACTACAGGAGAATACCGATTGATTACATTGGAACGAGGAGCTTTCAGGATAGGACAAAAGGAACATTAGCCCATTCCCTAGAAATTAAAAAATAATTAACTAAATAATTTATTTTAAAAATATTATAACATAACACTATTTAAATATAAATTTAAATGTATATAACTAACCCATATTCAGTTAGACCCTTGCAATCAAACTTCATGATAACGGCACGTGCTAAGGGGATGCCCTGATCCCACATGGAATATTTTGAGCTTGTCAAGGTTGTGTTTACCAACTATCAGTTAAATGCTTTTATTACACTTCTTTATAGTGTAAGTATATACTCTACTATATATATTGTTCTCTTCTTTATCTAAAATATTCACTTTGGCCTATTCAGTTGATATAGAATTCTATCGCACTAATATTTCGTGTATAATTCTCTTACAAATTGGCGTGAGTTAATGCAGTCGTATACTGCTCTTCTGGTAATCGCCTAGTCCTCGTATTTTAGATATTGTTTGTTTCTTTTGTCAAACTGTACTCAAACTGGTTCTTATATTTTATAACTTGCTTTGACAGGATAAACTATACTTTTTGTCTCTTTTAAAATGTTAGGCCTGTCAGTTCTATCGAAGTTAACTTCACGCCAAACATTTTCTCGGCCGTAACTTTACTTTCTTTTGCTATTGTCTTTGTCTGTTTACTGTTTCCCGCTTACCGCATACGATTTATATGTTTATCACTAAATTGTTTGATTGCTGTGTTCTCTACTTCAATGAATTTACACACACAACTTACAACAGTCGTCTGTTTTAAAATCTCGTACAATAATAAAAAACTAAAAATCATAAACTATTCATTCACAAAATAAATTAAATAATAATATTTACATTAAATTTCATTTCGTGACAGAACTTCTGAAACTCAAAGCGTATTGTTTAAGTGACAAGGTTCCTCTGAATAATACTCCAGTAAGAGAGAAAAAAGATTTTAATCGTTGAGAAGGGAGTAAAAACAATCTTAAGTTCTGATATTGACAATTCAGTTCGTATTCGAAGTAAATTTGTTCTATCTATTTCACGTTTCTGGCAATGGTTATAATCGGTTTAGTATGTTGCAAAATACAATAATAAAACAATAATACAAATAAATAATACAATATTTACTTCCAGTACACCGAAGGTGGAACATGCGATGTTTTGAAATGTTTGTTGATTTTTTTGTTTACAAAGAGGAAATCATATAAAAATTCTGTAAACAGTTTGAAAGAAGTGTATGATATTTTATTTTTTAATGGCGCAAAATTTTTCTAGAACCAAAAAATAACTTCTTTAAAACAAGTGTAATTTTCCAGTTACCAGCTAATATCTATACCAACTCATAAAAAACATTCCTTCGAAATTAATAAAATAACACTATTATGATTACTTCATTCAACTTGAGTAACTTATTTTAACAGCTGGGTCCACCACAGTTGATGTTTACGGGTATGACAAACAACGAAGTTTGTGAATACGAAACCTGAGTTGTCATATCTCACATTAAGCAACAAATTAGAAAAGAAATATCGTTCTCTTCTGTTGCTGAAAAGTAGATGAAATATATTTTGTTTGTTTGTTTGTTTTTAATTTCGCGCAAAGCTATACGAGGGCTATCTGCGCTAGTCGTCCCTAATTTAGCAGTGTAAGACAGGGAAGGCAGTTAATCATCACCTCCCACCACCAAATCTTGGGCTACTCTTTTACCAACGAATAGGGGTATTGACCGTCACATTATAACGCCCCCCACGACTGAAATGGCGAGCATGTTTGGTGTGACTGGGATTCGAACCAGCGAACCTCAGATTAAAAGTTGAATGCCTGAACCACGTGATCATGCCAGGCCAATGAAATATATGTCAGTAAATGGAACCTTTTTTTTTCCTTTCACCACGAAAATCCAATGAACTCGAAAGCATACATACTGAAATAGGCGCTAAAATAAAGGTAGACGAGATATTTATCGATAAATTCAACACATTTTTTGTTTTGTCACAAATATCTAATGAATAATAAAAAAATAAGGCGTAATTACTGAGGTAAGCGCTAAAGTAAACGAGCAGTGTGCTATCCCTTGTGAAATTTTAAAACAAAGAGCACAATAACAACTCCAACCACACGGGATATATAAACCACAAGACTTAAGTTACATTGGTAAAAGACAGAGAACCAACTATAACGACTCAATTTTAAAATGGTCTTAATATTCTATACAAGTTTATTAAGCATTGAAAACACGTTGAGCTGATTAATATTGCACAGACCGATAGCTTACAGGTCTTTATTATCTTGAAATTTGTACATGTTCTACGGTAATTCTTGTACGCGGAATCCGAAAATGAAATCCAACTTTTCTCCATCGCGTACAGATGTTTTCACAAAATCTTATATGCACTTTTACATAAGTAAATCATTTTCGTTGATATCGGGTCACATTTTGTTGATCTTAAAACTTTGAGAACCAGAAAAAAAAAGGTGATTAGGTAGTTAGAAAGGTACGTAACATATGTTCATGTATGTATTTTTATATTTCATAATTTTTCAAGTTTACAGCTCTCAAAATCGAAATCTTCGAGCTATTAGTCACTTTACAATCACTTGACCCAGACGGTCGGGTCAAAACTCCTTAGTACTGCCCAGCGGGAGAAAAGTCAGCTAGAAGCACTTTCACTAAAAGAACTTCGTCCAGATTCCTTGAACTGAATAACGGAACATACTCACGTTCATACATGTTCGGCAGCATTACGTCAGAGACACTGGACCAATCGATAAGCAGCACAACAAACTAACTTCAAGCCCACGTCTGTTACGCTTAAAACATCCCACTGAATACTTCACGTACCTTATGTGCAATGCAAATTGCGAATAAAAATTCTCTAGTTGTAAACAACATGTTCCAACAATTTTTTTATTTATTTACTGGAAACTCAAACTTGATACAACAGCGAAACAACGGTTAAATACTATTTAATTTGAATTTCAAAATAATAGAGTGGCTTAGTTCATTCAAAACTCTAAGATAACTTTCAAACTCATTTTACCACTAATATTTATTTCTAATATATGAGTAACATCTCTTAGGAATATATTCTAGCTAATACTGAGAAATTTGGATTTTAATGATGAATTCATGACTATGTACAAATTATTGAGCAGTCTTTAGATTCATAGTTTCAAGTTACATCAGCATGTGTGTGATAAGATTGACAGTCAAATCCCACTATTCGGTCAAACAACAGTGGGCAAATGGTGCTGTTGATTAGACCCTTTCACTTGAGTCTTTTTTCCTTGTCAAAACCCACACATTTGGTATTCTTAGAATAAAGCAGTTTGTTTTATATAGCTTAGCTGCTTAAGAATAATGAATAATAAGTTACTAGTATTGACGTTAAATATATTTCAAACGCTTATGTTTATTACTTCTGGTAAGGCTGACTAAAAGAATCCCCATGCAAATCAAATCCTATTAAAGTTAATATAATCTTATAGCCACATATTCTAAGACCTTTCTTAACACTAACTATAGTAATAATTTCCACTCAACTCCTTCAACAGTAGGACAATACACTAATTCGTTTTATGATCTTCCTTAAAACTAACTATAGCGATAGTTTCCACTCACTTCCTCCAACAGTACGAACATCCGCTAATTCTAATTTCTATGAAATAACTATGGCGACAATTTACACCTGGCTCCTATAACAGTAGAAAGAACTATCTACAAATTCTATGAATTTCACAGAAACTAACTATAGCGATAGTTTCCACTCAATGTCTCCAACAGTAGGACCGTCCACTAATATTATGGCTTACTAAAACTAACTGTAGCGACAGTTTATATTCAACTACCTCAACAGTCGAATGATTTACGAATTCTGTGATCTTCCTAAAAACTATATAGAATGACAGTTTCCATTCAAATCTTCTAACGATACAGCAGAGCTGCTCACAATTTCTGTAGTTTTCGTAGAAACTAATCAGGATAATAGTTTTTACTTAAATCTTTAAATAATAGGACCATCCACAAATTCTATGATTACCTAAGAGTTAATTATAGTGGTAGTTTCTACTCAGCTCCTACAACAGTAGAACCAACCATAAATTCTACGGATTTTAAAAACTAACAAAAGCAACAGTTTCTGCTATGCCTCTTTAACAGTAGAAAAGTATAAAACTTCTGTGACTTTCATACAAACAAATTATAGCGAGAGTTCCCATCCACTAATTCTTTAGCATTCGTTAAAACTAACTATAGAGATAGTTTCCACTCAACTCCTCTAACAGTAGAATTATCTACAAATTCTGTATCCTTTCTAAAAATTATTAGAATAATAGTTGTAACTCAAATATTTCAACAGTAAAACTATTCACAATCTCTGTGGATTTCCTATAAACTACCTAGGATGACAATTTCTATTCTGTTCTTCCAACAACACAATAGAACCATTCGCAGATAACGTGGTTTTCCTGAAAAGTAACTATAGGGTTCTTTACACTCAGCTCATCTAACAGTAGATCCCTCTACAAATTATATGGCCGTACTCGAAACTAACTAAACTATAGTATCTATTCATATTGTTTGTTTTCTTTTTGAATTTCGCGCAAAGCCACTCGACGGCTATCTGCGCTAGCCGTCCCTAATTTTGCAGTGTAAGACTAGAGAGAATGCAGCTAGTCATCACCACCCACCGCCAACTCTTGGACTACTTTTTTACCAACGAATAGTGGGATTAACCGTGACATTATAACACCCCCACGGCTGAAAAGGCAAGCATGTTCGGTGTGACGGGGATGCAAACCCGTAACCTACAGATTACGATTCGCATGCCTTAACCCACCTGGCCATGCTGGGCCCTTCTATTCATAACTCAGTCACATGAACTGTTTAATTAATTGATACACCAGTTATTATAAATTTGTTGAAATACAGATAAAGATTTCCTAATCACAAGTAAAGACTAGAAACAAATACTTCCTTCATTATAGATTATTATGTCTTTTTTTATTTTGTAAATTTGATCTGACGATTTCATCCATCGTTAGAAAATGTATACAAAACGTAACAAATGTATATTTTGAGGCCAATTACTAACATTAAACTATTTGTAACTACCCTTCCTTTTATTCAGTTATTGTTAATTTTGATACATGAGAAAGGTTACTTTTAGATTGGAAGAGATTACAAGGTGCTTACGTTAATGTTGTAACACGAGAAATGAAACAGTTGGCACATTCGCTGCTTTATTACGTTTGCTTTCGAGACCATAATATGCCGTGTAAGTGGAATGTAAAATTAGCCTCACATCCAAGGACAGATTTGGCAAATGAAAACGTAAGAAGACACTATAAATAATTGTTAAGAATTTCTCAACATGTCCATTCCAACGTCAAATTTTCTAACAGTGTTGCCGGAGAAAAACAAATCATTTTATTTGGATATGTTACTTTAACTATCAAGAAATTAGTGATGCAACGTAACTCCAAGACAAGATGAACTGAAAAACTAAAAAGGTTTGATGAAAACAACAATCGATAACAACACAACAGCAGCTCTGAACCTACGAACTCTCTACACTAAATACACGCGTAAAACATAAAGTAGTTCAAATCTCGAGATTACATAAAAAATAATTGTAAGATAAAGTGATACTATCCACGAAGAACAAAGAAATAAGTAAAATTAACAATTCATACATCGGTTATACCAATCAGAATTGTGTAACGTTTAAACCTAAAAAAACAACTGTTTTACATGCAAATCGGAAAGAAAGAGAAAAATAAGAACACGTCTGGAGAAAGTAGATCGAACAGATAATAGTATTGCGTTATCTATGAAACAAGAAACACAATTTGTAATGACAGCTATCGTGGATAAACTGGTCTCTGCTTCTCGCGCTTATTTCGACACTTTCAATACATTTTCCCGCGTTGTTTAAATTGCAACTGAAAATTTATAACATTACAACTTCAAACGAGTCTTAGAAAACTATTCAGACAAATCAGGCATCACGTGAGCCATTACAATTTATTTTAAATTGGTTACGAGCAAAAAGGATTTAGAATAAAACACGAAGCGCTTATTCTCGTCAAAGATACAAATCAAAGCACGACAAAAATAAAGATCATAATCTGTACATACAACAGCACTGCAACACATTATACAAAATTTGCATTTAGGTTTTATTGTTTTAAAGCCATAACAATTACAAAAAACAAACTGATAAGCCTGTTTTCTGAATACAGTAAAGGCCGTGATTATGGATTGACCATTCAGATATATATATCTATATTTATATACCCTGTATAAAAAAACATTGGATATTTCTTTAAATTTTTAAGTTATACTTTCACATGCAGTTTAACTGTGTAATATTAGTAGATATATTATTAAGAATATTATTATTTAGGCACAGATAGTAGCGTCATTAAATGGAGATAAAGGTTGGAAATGTTTTGCAGAATTCATTTGAATTTCAAACCTAAATAAGATGACGAAAAGTCTCAGCACAACATAAACCAATAAACAAACAGTCGTTTTATTTGTTAGTTTCGCAAAACAGATGTACAGATCTGTGCAGGTGATGAATGCACGAGACGACAGAGTCCACTGCTCTCTAAATGTTTTGTTTGGTTATTTGTTTCGGATATCCTCGTGAAGCTACATAAAGGCTATCTGCGCTTCCCAGCTCTAATTTGAAGGCATCTAGTAATCATCGCCCATTGCCAAGTCTTTGACTACTTTATATGACTACTCTAATCTACTGTTACTCTTATAATGCGCTCACAGCTCCTAAATGCAGAGCGTCACTTAGTGGTAGCAGGACACAAACCATGGACCTTCGGATCCATAATCCAGGATGCTAACTACTTGATCATGCAAAGCCTATCTTTAAATAGAAAGAGATTTAAAGCAGTTGAATTTCTAAATGAATTCTGAACAAAACTAGGACAACAAATATTTGGAGCCAAATTTCAATACAGTCGATTATCCCTCATTGACTCATTTGAGTCTCTTAATAATCCCATAAGTAAAAATAGGAAGGCGTTTTTCAAAACTAATTCACGACAGTTATTGCTAGCGCACACACACCAGTCAAGACCAAGAAATTCTCCAATGACAGTTTCTATGGGAAAGTTCTGTATAAACAAAGGGGAATGATTTAAGAGGACGTGTATGATTAGAACAAAAATAAGGTCAGAACCTATCACAACACCTTACTAAAAGTTGAACATAGTACGTACCTTGAACTAGTATAATTGGAAACTTTTGGTGAATTAAATGTATCCTTTTCTTTAAGCTAAATGAAAAATTAAACATGGTATTTTAAAACCACCACACTTGTATTGGTTCATTTCTCGACTTAAGTGAAATAAGGTTAATATACAGACTTTAAAAATAACAAGGTTATTTTACACTTAATATTGTATTTTCACTTTATTAAAGCACACATATATATGTATATTTACATACGTAATAAAACTGTGTGCATGATTGTATGTAATACATAAACATGTACTTTAACATTATATTGTATACATTTTACGTTTCTTCCTTTTCTTTGATAATATACGTGGCAACAAGGCATGTGGTTTGGTTTGAATTTCGCGCAAAGTTACACAAGGGCTATGTGCGCTAGTCGTCCTCAATTTAACAGTGTAAGACGAGAAGGAAGGCAGCTAGTTATCATCACCCACCGCCAACTCTTTTTACCAAAGAATGGTGGGACTGACCGTAACATTATAACGGTGAAAGGGTTAACATACTTGGTATGACGAGGATTCGAACCCGCGCTTCTCAGATTACGAGTCGAACGCCTTAACCACCTGGCTATGCCGGGCCCGAGACAGGGGTCTCGATATACATTAGAATAACCTTTTGACGATTAACCAAGCGTTTTCACAGTCTCATCCACAACTGCAACCATTTTTTAGTTTCAAAGCTAAAGAACTAGAATTTAACACCTAAATGTCCGCTGAGGACACGGTGAGGAAGGGGGGTATGTACCCCCATGAATAAGCTGTAAAAATAAAACATCGAGGAGTAAATTAATTTTTTTTTGCAGCTGTAAAACTGAGGTTATTTTCTTCAACCCATATTATGAGTTATCAAAAGTGCCTTTACAATACACCATCAGTCATTTTTAAGGTTGTTTCGATGTGGCTTAGGCTTAACAACTTAGTTTTCAGAAAACAACAACAACAGAGTTTTTAATAGATTTAATTATTCATGTTTCCCACGCTGGTTGGTCAGTGCTGTATTTTTGTGTCATGAATTGTGTGAGTGTTTCCTTATAGCAAAACCACATCTGGCTGTCTGCTGAGCCCACCGAGGAGAAACAAACCCCTGATACATACCGCTGTACTAGCGGGTGACGTCATGAATTGTAATCCTTTGTACTGTTTTCCATTTTTTTTTAAAAATGTGTAAATCTCTGTTTTTTGAATTGATACATGAAATCAACTTAATGTCAGACATATCACTTCTCTAGTTGCTGTCGATTTTAGCTGTCGCCCCCACGTCTGAAAGGGCGAGCATGTTTGGTGCGACGAGGATTCGAAGTCGAGGCCTTCGGATTAGGAGTATTTGTTTTGTTTGTTTTGGAATTTCGCACAAAGCTACTCGAGGGCTATCTGTGCTAGCCGTCCCTAATTTAGCAGTGTAAGACTAGAGGGTAGGCAGCTAGTCATCACCACCCACCGCCAACTCTTGGGCTACTCTTTCACCAACCAATAGTGGGATTGACCGTCACATAATACACCCCCACGGCTGGGAGGGCGAGCATGTTTAGCGCGACGCGTGCACGAACCTGCGACCCTCGGATTACGAGTGCACGCCTTAACGCGCTCGGCCATGCCAGGCCGGATTAGGAGTCAAGTGCCTTAACCACCTGGCCATGCAGGACCGTCAAAACATGTAGCCATAGAACACATTAGCTTTATAATGATAATTATAAAGCTAATATTAACTGTGCAAAGAATTAACAAACTCACTGAAGTAAAATTAATTAATATACAGGATATTTTAATAAAAATATGGATCAATACCAAACAAGGACATTTATTACTTTAGATATAAAAATAACACAATCGAGAATTATTTTTAGCACAAAATATAACAAATAAATAAATTTATGCAAATAATATTTTTATATGTTTTCTCATTAGTAAACACGCAAGCCTGAGAAGGTTTTATTGTTTTGAAGTTTATACATGTTCTACAATAATTCCTATATGTTGAATCCGAAAATGATATCCGCTTTTCTCCATCACGTACAGAATTTCCACAAGACGTCATATGTACTTCTATATAAATGAATCATTATAAATGAAATCTGGTTATATTTTACTGCACTTAAAATGTTCACAATAATTTATATAGACCAATCACGACGTTGGAGTCTTATAGATCGTTCTCTAGAACCCACGAGAAACACATAATAATAATAATAAAAAAATGTTCATTGTAATAAGTGAAATAATAAGATGGTCAAAGTTAGGGTTTTTCCTTCCCAGTTTCTAGAATCAAAACCTTCACGTGATAAAAAATGAATATCATTTTCAAAACCTTCGTCGCCGAATTACGGAAAAATCTGTTATTAAAATACCCTTTATGGAATTTAAATTAGTAGACCTGTGTTATCTCTGTAGCGAACAAATTCTGAGAAAAGGTTGTCAATAGTTACTCAACACAGTATTTCCTTCAGCACTCATTAGCCTTAATACATCTGCTGAAGATAAAGTTGAATGTCAGATTAAAGTTCAAAAAATGCGAAAACATATTTTAATATTGTAGACATGCCACTAGGCATATGTAACATTTCGGGTCAGGTTGAGAAGATAGGGTTTATCCATTAATTAATATAAATCTGACGTGTCTTAAATTACCTTTTTATCCATTTTTTTTCTGCAAAAAATAGGGAAATGATGGTAGATTCTCTCAGCTTCTTTAACCATTTACCACAAAGTCGAGATGTCATATGCAAAGTGTCAAAAGCTTAAAGTGTCATTTTTCATCCGCAACTTTGACTCTAATATTAGTGTATAATTTGTCAAGGGCGATTTTATCATCACGTATCATTAGTTGTCTGTAACGTTTAGCTTAAATCAATGTGCCATACAGTCACCTGTAACTAGTACTCTGAGATAAACGACTAATCATTTACCTGTAGATTCCTGACTGAAATTAAAAGGTAACTTTCATCATAAATATGAACTCAGTAATTTGAAGCCTAAAATAAACTTGCATTAATAAGTTGTAAATTTTAGCCCAAATACTGCGTTATATAGCATCCGAACTTTAGATCAAGGGGTAATTAATTACCTTCAACTTTCAAGCTTAAATTAACTTTTTATTGGTTGTTTGTAACATTTGATCTTAGATTAGTGTATGTTCTGTTATTTAGATCTTTCATTGTAAGATTAATGGGTAATTAACCATTTGTAATTTTTCTTCTACGATGAATGTCATCACCAGTCATCTGTAATTCCTAGACTTAAGTAAATGTATAAATAATTACTTGTAACTTTTAGTCTACGATTAACATGCCGTTAGTAATGTGTATCTTAAAGCCGAAAAACACGGAGTAGCTTTATGTCTAAAATAAATTTACCATTAGCCACTTGTAACTCTTTGTCTAAACTTATTGCGACATCAAATCCGCGATTCACAGAGTACAAAATTAATGTTAATCATTCATCTAGAACTTGTAGTTTAGGCTTAATATGAAGCAAGTCATTTTAAATTTTGTTATAAAGACACGGATTCTGTATGTTTGATGAGTCAGCCATAACTTTGTCGACTAAAAGTAGTTTGTTAGTAGTAGTCACGAACTCTTCAACGAGTTCAGTGTCATTAGTCATCTAAAACGTTTCTGCGAGTTCTGTAACCCCCAAGTGACTCAGCAATATGCCTGCGGACTTACAACGCTAAAACCCTGGTTTCGATACCCGTGGTGGGCAGAGCATAGATAGCCCATTGTGTAGCTTTGTGCTTAATTCAAAACAACAACAACAACGAGTTCACTATCGTCTAAGATGAATAAAACGTGTCAATAATCATTCGTTAAGTTTAAGATTTATATTTAATTTCCCTGTATTAGCCTAATATGAAGTATCATGAAACGTGTGACCGTTTATTTTCTATGATCGTTTTCAACTTTTAACGTCTGGAAATGTAGTCTGTTAAGTTTCAAAATGACTTACTTCGTTGGAAAATGTCAGTGCCGAACCTACTTTTTCATGTCATATGTCCAACGGTGACTCAGTGGTAAACTCGAAGGCTTATAACGTTTAAACTTTAAGTTTTATCCCAGTGGCAAATACAGGGCAGATTGTGTAGCTTCATGCTAAAATAAACAAACTTTCAACTGACATAATAAAGACTTTTTAAGATTTTTATATAAGAAATTCTCACATGAACAAAGTGCTGATTGGTGTCTTTTATAACCTACAGGTACACCATGTACTGATTAGAATATAAACATATTAAAGAACTTCCAAAGGACTGATAATAAGTAAGCCACGTGGAAAGCTGATGCTTTTCACTATTTCTTTTATAAAGTAATATTGAAGTTCTTTGTAAATCGCAACACATGTCAAGAACAGAAGAGAAACAGCTCTGCTTCTGTCGTTACTGGCTGAGAGAGAACACTGAAGCCCCAAGGAATTTCCTGGGAAACATTACTTCTGCAACTCTCAGGTATCAGAAGATGACTGAAAAGCATAAGACATTTTCCCTCACAGACAAAAGAGAGTAAAACCGCTTACTGTTGCCTTCTTGTCTGGCATTTAATAAGAGTAAAATTTAAAAATAAACGTTTCATGGAAATTCCAGTGATTTTTTTTTATAATCCGTGAACCTGACGATGACCGAAAAAGGTCGAAACGTTCGCTCCTCTATTAGTGCCTTCTCTATCCATACCAGCCGTTTATACATATATTATCCTTTTTATAATTGATTCACAACTATAAAGGGAACTGTTCTGTTTTTACCTACTCATATTTATCAATGAACGTGCAAGCAGCTCAGTATTGTCATCGGTTTTTGTGTAGCTGTGGTTGTTTAGTTGCTATTAACAGAATTTTTAATGATATATACTTTTACGGTATTTTACTTATTTGTACATAAGAAGAAACCCTTGGACTGATCACAAACCTTGGGGGCTTATAATGTTAAAAATCAAGGTTCCGTATCTGCAGTGGACAGAGCAAACATAGTTCTAGTATAACGTCGTATGTAGAAACACATAAAATACGTGATACTTTTGTGTGGTAATGAATGATAAATAGGCTTAATTTAGATCACAGAATGCATTATCATTCACAACTGTTCTGTTGTCTACAATATTACATAACAAACTGAATTATACCACAGATGATTATATTGTTAACTGAAATATAAACAAACTAAACTATGTCAAAATAATTATAGACTAAGTAAATAACTTATATATGTTTTAATCAAAGTGTAGCAACATACATATAGTGCATATGTAACATATAACTTTGCTGTTACTCCGCCCATTTCTATGGTAACATATATAGTAATTTATCATCATTAACCTCTCTATAATTTACAATGTGTACGTCATGTAATTATCAAAACATTTACAAATTATCCATAGTTTAGGTACCTCTATAGCGTGGGAACTGAAAGTCTATAACACCACATCAGTTGAGAGAGGACAGAAGGAAGGTTGCCCATATTTGTTCTCACGTGTGATAATAGCCTAATCGTTTGGGGTCAGGCAATTTTTTTTCTAGATCACTCTAAAAGTTATGTGAGCTGCTGCCAGGCAAGATATTGCAAACCAAACAAGATTATTTGGACCTGAATGAATATTAATTTTCGCGCTTCCACTGCAGTTGAAAATGTGTTAACGATTTTTGTACCTGTGTTAAAAAGTTGTACACTTCACGTATAGAAGAGAAAGATAAGTGACTCAAAAGAGACTTCTTACTGAAAACCTCAAGACAGTAACCAATTTCAATTTCTTCATAATTACTTTAGATTAGCGAGATAACATACACGTTGATGGTAATATTATTGTTTGTTGTTTATTAGCAAGAGAATTTTGGTCTTACTCCAACAAAAAAGTAAGAAACAGAAAGCAAAAAAAATAGCTTAAAGTTGATATATAATTATCAGAGAAGAACGCCACTCATCTCGCCTTGTTAGGCTTATTATTAGTAGTTGATCTCAAGACATGAGAGAAGAAGTTGAGGACTTAGTTTGGTTTGATTTGTTTTGAATTTCGAGCAAAGCTACACGAGGGCTATCATCGCTAGCTGTCCCTAATTTAGCAGTGTAAGACAAGAAGGAAGGCAGGTAGTCTCGTCAAGTCTTGGACTACTTTTTTTACCAACAAATAGTAGGATTGAATGTCACGTTATAATGTCGAGCATGTTTAGTGTGACAGATATTCGAACCCGTAACCCTCGGATTACGAGTCCATGACCACCTGACCATGCCTAACAAGGAGGACTTAGTTAGTATCTGGCACTTAAAAATATATAGGACATTTAACCTGCAGGATAGATTGGAAAATGTTCAGATTTCACTAAGCACATGTGAAATTCCGTGTTATGATAACATAATTTCGAACGAAGATTCGACAAACACACGTTTGTTTGTGTGAGTTTTTTGTGTTTTTTTAAGACTACGTGTAGAACTTTCAGTATTTTTTTTTTATCAGCGATGGTTTAATTTTAAGAATATTCTGTTATCTGCTTGTTATGGGTATGTGAACAATAAATATTCTTATAACGTAATTAAAAAAAATCATACGCATTGTACATAAACCGATCATTTGATTGTTTCAGAATTTCACGCAATGTTACACAAGACAATCTATCGCAGAGCCGTTTCTAATTTTGAATTCATAGGTTTGATCGCTAGGGGAAAGACGGTTAACCACATCGCCAACATTTTAGCTACTCTTTAACCATACATAACTCTTATAGCGCACCTCGAATACTGGCATTTAACCATAACTCTAGTAGCACACTTCTAGTAGCGAAATTTAAATACAACTAATATAGCATATATCACACAGCGGAAGTTAAATGTTAAAGAGCATTCGAGGCCCCAAAGAATAGAGCATGTTTATGCACCAAATATCGCGAATTACAAACCCTCGGGTTCACTACCTACGTATGATAACCACTTGGCCATCGAAAAATTTCACTTGTGCGCCAGTTCTACTGAGTTAATCATTTCATTGTGGAGTACTCGCCTCTTATGCATAAAAATAAATAATTAGAATAAAAAAACAATGAATCTTTAGATAATCAGTGATGTCGAGAAACCCACTTGTTGAAAATTTTATATGCAAAAACGGCTCGTTTGGGTTCAGAAAATATTTTAAATAGAAGAGCGAATAACGTTTCGACCTTCTTCGGTCATCGTCAGGTTCACAAAGAAAGGGTTACTGGTCGGAAGCTGATCACATGTTTGGAAGGGGTTGTGTAACTGAGTGTCGCAATGTAGAGGGCGGGGTTTGATGTTTGAATATATAATTTTATCTATAATATTAATATAGGTATAATGGCGTTCCTTTATATTGGTTTATTTTGGGTTTAAGTTGTTGTATAAGTAAGGCTTCTTTAATTTTGCGTTTGTTTATGTTTGTTTCTTTATTTAGTATTTTAGTGTTTTCTATGGTTATGTTGTGTCCATTTGACTTGCAGTGTTCGAAAACGTGTGAAGGTGAATTTTTATGTTCTTTGAATCTGGTTTCCAAGTCAGCTTCCGGTCAGTTACCTCTTTCTTTGTGAACCTGACGATGACCGAAGAAGGTCGAAACGTTGTTCACTCTTCTATTTAAAATATTTTCTGAACCCAAACGAGCCGTTTTTGCATATAAATAAGAATCCTTAGATATATCAAATTATATATAATATATAACATAATATATTATAACATTATCACTTGTTGAAGAGTCCTACGTTCTACCAACTCTGTTTCTCGATAGAATTTTAACACGTTCTGTTCCCAAAGCAAATTATTAAAAGTAATAATAGAGAAAGAAATTATAATATTATTCTTTCGAATTAAACAGGCTTCTAATAGTTTTATTGTCTTGAAATCTTTACATAATCTAAAGTTATTCCTGCACACTGAACCCCAAACATATATTCATTTTTCACCATCGCATACAGATTTTTCACAAAACATGTGTACTTTTACATAAGTGAATCATTTTTATTGAAACTGGATCATATTTTGTTATATTCAAAATGTTGTCAACTTCTACCAAGAGTTTTCTCTGGTCTACTCGCGACTTGAGAGTTCTATCAATCGTTCTTGAACGCCACTAATATATAAATGGTTAACAGGCCACCCACATGACGTGTTATTTCTGGACAGTATTTGTTTTTTCGATGGTGTGTCAACAAAAGGTTGTGTAAAAGAACCACACATATTCTGTTATATTTGTGGTAACTTATTTTGTAAAGAAACAAAGCTAAAATATTACAAAATTTGTCAAAAAAGTATTACGCGTATTTTAGAATAAAACTCAGTGACCAAGACAAATCATGGACTCCGCATAATGTTTGCGCCGTTCGTTCGAAGAATTGAGATATTAGACAAAAACGAAGAAAACGTTTTGGCCTTTTGGAATTCTAGTAGTCTGGGCGAGCCTAGAAACCGTGGAAATGACTGATATTTTGTGTCACATAATGTATAAGGCTACAACACTTGAAATAAAAACGAAACGAAGAACAACGGGAAATATTTTATGAAGACATCATGATGGCTGATTACTGATGCTCGTTGAAACGGGATTATACAGACACAGTAAATAAAATAAAGACCTCAACACGTAGTTTCCAGACGAAAAGACGTTGATTTTACAAGAAAAATCAGGATATATGAGGATACATATTTGTTTGACATCAGTGTTCATCACTTTCCTTCAATTTGTATCTTAGGATGGCTCGTGTGTGAATTAAAACTGCTAATAAAATCAAGTGGACAACGTTTCGACTTTCTTACGTCATCTTCAGATCTAAACGTTATTCTCTACTTTATTTTAATAAAAGTGTTAATATTCATACCAGTCGTCCTAAGATACCTTTTTACTTGGCTGTACTTTTGTTAAAAAACAAAATAATAAAAAAGATTCATTATAATAATGAATAATAATAATTTAACCTAAGTAAGAAGTTCTTTTTTTCTTCCCGATTTGTTAAGAAATCCTTACGTAACAGACAGAAAACGAACATTACTTTCGAAATCTCAGTAGCTGAAATGTAGAACATCTGTCAATAAAATAAAAATAACTTATATGAAATTTAAATTCGCAGCTCTGTGTAATAAAATGAAACTAGAATACCAGTAAAAAGCTTGTTCTGTAATCCAGATATTTCTAGCAGTTTAATAAAGTTTGGGATGAAATAATTATATTTATTTATAAAGAAGAACTTTTGTGAAAACAACGAAGTTGATGGCTTTTTAAACCAGCCAGTTGTTAATAAACTTTCAATGCAGCAAGCTAAAGATATTGTTGCAACAAGAAAAAGGCTGAGTCCTACCTACCAATGGTATCGAAACACGATTTATAGCAGTATAAATCCTCGAACATATCGTCATGTCTTAATAATTAAAGGGCCCGGCATGGCCAAGTGGTTCACGCATTCGACTCGTCATCTGAAATTCGAGAGCTCGAATCCCCGTCGCACCAAACGTGCTCGCCTTTTCAGCTTTGGGGTAGTTACAATGTGACGGTCAATCCCACTATTCGTTGGTAAAATAGTCCATGAGTTGGCTGTTGGTGATGATGACTAGCTGCCTTTCTTTTAGTCTTGCACTGCTAAATTAGGAATGGCTAGCGCAGATAGCCCTCGAGTAGCTTTGCGCGAAATTCAAAACAAACAAAGAAACATTACTGTAGAGAAGTAAGTGTATCAGTTTTATTACGAGAAATGTTATCACTATATAAGTTGAATTTGTGTTTTTATGTTATCTGATGAGAGTGAATAAGTTACTGGTGTTAAGTGATAAAAACTGAACTGGTTTGCCTGGGTTATCTGACCTTAAAGATAATCGCTTTCACAATTATTGTAACCTTTCTTATTCTACTAAGTCAGTTTCACCAGTTTTATTATGTTATCTGAAGCTGGTGATAATTAGTTTCACTAGAGTTGTTAGGTTAGATAAATCTTATGAGTCAGTTTCATCAATTTTGTTAGATTAACTTAAGTCTGTGAGTCAGTTTCATCAGTTTTGTTAGATTAACTTAAGTCTGTGAGTCAGTTTCATCAGTTTTGTTAGATTAACTTAAGTCTATGAGTTAGTTTCATCAGTTTTGTTGAATAAACTTAAGTCTGTGAGTCAGTTTCATCAGTTTTGTTAGATTAACTTAAGTCTATGAGTCAGTTTCATCAGTTTTGTTAGATTAACTTAAGTCTGTGAGTCAGTTTCATCAGTTTTGTTAGATTAACTTAAGTCTATGAGTCAGTTTCATCAGTTTTGTTAGATTAACTTAAGTCTGTGAGTCAGTTTCATCAGTTTTGTTAGATTAACTTAAGTCTGTGAGTCAGTTTCATCAGTTTTGTTAGATTAACTTAAGTCTATGAGTCAGTTTCATCAGTTTTGTTGAATAAACTTAAGTCTAGGAGTCAGTTTCATCAGCTTTGGTTAAGATTTTAAGTTTATGAGTAGGCTTCACCAGCGTCGTTATGTTAGCTGAATCTCATGAGCCAGTTTCATCAGTCTTGTTAACTTACAGTGAAAAATAAGTTTCGGTAGTTTTATCAGGTTATTTTTCAGTAGCGAAGCTGCTTTTACAAGATTATCTGTTGCGTATTTTGTTTATTTTTTCGGACACTGAGTTAATTTGATATCGAATCTAAAATAAAATACTGCAATCAAACTAACTCTGCACAAAAGCCTCTACACGACCCCTCTTGAACGTGTTAATTGCTAACTCACTTATATAACGAGTGATATTTGCTGGTCACCATGGTAACAGCCACACACTGACACCTCAGCATAGCGCGTTTTGTGGGTTCCTTTCGTACTTTGAAAAGCCTGTAACACATATAGACATAAATACATGTGCTTACGTTCATCATCCACGTGTAGGAGTACTGTGCTGGGAAAACTAGGTCGTGTGTAGGCCATGCTGTCACGTCATGCCTCCCGTGCGGGAACAAAGACTATTGTAGCTTGGGTGTAGTAAAACGCTAAGTTCGTTTATGTACATAATATACAGATATTGACTCAAAAGAACACGCGGTCTACTAAGAAATAGACGTAACATGCAACTCCAATGCACAGAAATATGATATTCATACGTTATAAATTTCAACAGCGGATAGTTTAATCGTATACCCATGATCATACTGTATGCCTTTTGGAATGCCCAACGAGAATAGAATTTTTTTTACTATCAGGTAAATCTGATATATTTACATCACCAACGTCAGATAACGAAATAAAACTGATAAACTTTATTTCTTATTGTCAGACAATCTAATGAATCTGATAAAATTAGTTTAATTCCATTAAATATCCAAGTAAAACCGATAATCCATCAGATGATAAACATATAATAATTAATCCAATTCTTTCCTATCACTAATTGATCAAACATAATGATGAAGCTTGTTCAATTTCTTCACGTAACCAATCAGTACATTTCCGAACTTTCTAAACAAAAAATAAGGATTACATGTATATACGTACATATATATTTAATCTGCCTAGAATTATGTTGTTGTTTTTTCAGGTTTAAGCTTGCATTTTGTAGCTAAGACAAAGCTGGTAAAAGTATTTGGTTTCCTTTTGAAACTGCTGACCATAAAAATATGTATCTAACCAACAGCACCTAACAACCACAATCCACGCTAATGGATTGACTTTTCCTTTTATAACACACGTACAGATTAAAATGTGGGGTATATTTTGTTGTGTCACAGAAATTCGAGCCAAGCTCGTCAGGACACAAACATAAATTTGAATTTATCTATTCTATTTATTTCTGTTTAACTTACTTCATATTTGGATCTTTACCTTTAAAATGGCGGCTTAGTTCAACATTGTCTCATATTCTTTGGGCCCCCACTAGTGCAGCGGTAAGTCGACGGACTTATAACGCTAAAATCAGAGGTTCGATTCCTCTCGGTAAGCTCAGAAAATAGCCCGATGTGGCTTTGCTGAAAGAAAAGCACACACACATTCTTTAAATAAAAGCAATATTCGTGACTAGAAATTTATATATTTTTTTCACGTCCTTGACACCAGGTTTTGTTGTCCCCCGCTAGCACAGTGGTATGTCTCCGGATTTACAACGCTAAAATCAGGGGTTCGATTCCCCTCTGGGGGCTGAGCAGATAGCCCTTTGTGGCTTTGCTATACGAAAGAACACCAGGTTTTGTTTTCTTATGATACATATATGCACTAGAAGGTGTGAAAAATAATACTGCGTCAGTAGCAGTATTACTCTAACATCACAGGTTTGCAAAGTGTCCACAAATGATCCTTTGACTTTGATAAGAGTCGTAATCACGTATAAAAACAGATTTATTCATATTTCCTGGCAATATAACCGTAGTTTGATTTGTCCAGCTGGATAAGACTTAATAACTTTACGTTTAACATGTATCACACTGTCAAGTGTAGTTCAAAGAAACACGTTTCATTTTTTTTATACAACTATTTAATAGCCAAGCTAAAACGTTCTTTCAACATGGATAATAATAATAAAAACACTAAAGTGCTGTAATAATAAAAGTCTTAATGTTCAGTTTTGTTTAATGAACTGATGTAACTGCCTAAAATATTATATTTCAAGAATTTTTTTTCACGACATCATAATAAAAACCAGTTTTAAAAGATGGCGAATATTTGGTAAATTGCAAGTTTTGTTCTAATGTTATTATTTGTCCTATATCAGGCTGTGATTACTACATTTGTCCATCAATCATGGTAAGCCCCCTACTAGCACAGCGGCATGTCTGCGGACTCACACTGCTAAAAACTGAGTTTCGATACGTGTGGTGAGCGTAGTACAGATAGGCCATTGTGTAGCTTTGTGCTTTTCTCTAAACAAACAAAATCGCAATAACTTTAATTCTAATTTCTCAAAATTTTTATTGTTATTATCATTACACTACGTAACACACGTTTTGTTTCTGGATAGTATGTGTTATTTCTTAATTGTTTATGTTGTAAAAAAACAGAAAATGGCCATTATTCACTTCAAACTTTACTTTTGTGATCTGAATGATGAAATTTAGAAATTAACATATTTATTATATAAAAACGGAAAAATTTGCACATTTTCATTTACATAAGGTCTGAATAAAATAGCATACGAATCAAGATTTACTTGTATTTATACTAAAGTTATACAAAAATGAACAAAAATGTTTGGACGTGGATAGTTCTTCGAGATTTGCTACTGTAATGTAAATCACTTTCACGTATCAGCCCCCAAATATAGTCTCCCGTCATGTGTTCATTATACACTCCCAGATCACAAAAACAAAGGTTGAAGAAAAAAAATAGGTGTTTTCCATTTACTTTAGGCATAAGCAATTGGGAAATAACACTTTCTGTCTAGGAACAATAACAAGTAAAAATGTTGTTACATAATGTAATCATTCGTTTCTCCATAATTATTTTTGTAATGAACACTGACTTCGAATATTATTATAAATTCCCATTTTTTCCTCTCCCACCAGAAACACAACCACTTTATTGAAGCAAAAACACCCTTGGGATGCAAATTATGAAACACTACGTTATTTTCTGGCATTCAACTAATTTATCTTCATTAAAACTCTGTTTCATGAAGTCACGTAGTGTGGTAAAAGCAGACTGCGATTCATTATGATAGAATTTAAATGAATGTCTACATTTTTGTAATTCAATATTTTAGAAAAGGTTAAAGTAAATAAGATACTTAACGCCTCCTTTTGTTTCTTTTCTAAAACTAAAAAAACGAGCCTTTTTGCAACATCTTAATTGCCTTCACTTAATGCGAATTTGATATTTTTTACAAAATATATTAATAATAGTTCCAACTGTCGAGATACTTTTGGAGCTGACTTAATATCAGTTTCATATAACTAAATTGATATGTTTCTGTCATTATATTTTTAAATAACACAGTTATTCAGCTTTATGAATATCTAATTAAAAATACGTTTTCATTTAGATTTGATTCGCACTTTGATTCTTATTAAATGTATGAAATGATAGGAGTGTTGTATAAGAAAACAGGTTAAAACTGGAACCAAATACTGATCTCAGATATGTAACCACTAAAACAAAAATACAACAAAATGTATAAACAACTCGTGTGTCTGTAAAGAAGCTTCACGTTTAGGGCGATAAAAGCTTACATTTTAAACCCAACTTAAAATCGTTTCAAAATCCTCACACCTGGTTAACTAATCTTCATTGTAGTAAATTTATTGTTTTTAGGTAACTAATACTTCAGTGTTTTCTAGTAAATTCAAAATGGATACAAAATTTTTTTGGACTAGTGTGTGTGTCTTCCTTACAGCAAAGCCCCATCAGGCTATCTTCTGAGTCCACCGAGGGGAATCGAACTCTTGATGTTAGTGTTATATATCCGTAGACTTACCGCCGTACCAGTAGGGATCATTTTAGAATATCTTTTTTATATCTTAGATCAACCTTTTAATGTACAGTGTGATCAAACTTTTTTTTTAAACGATAATTTCAAGAAAACTCAAACTTTAAGTTTAATAACTAGTTTTCTATACAATCTTGCTGAGATAATAGTTTTTTTTATAAACAAGTCTACACGGTTATATGTTTCAATTCTCTCTTAAAACAGTAGCCATTTTTAAAGAAGTGAGATAAGAAATGACAGGTAACAATTACATTTATTATAATTCCCTACCACTTTATGTATCTGTACCTTACCGATTGTTTCTTAACCTATCTTGATCATTAATATAGACAGAAGATACTTTAAGGCGCTCAACTCGCAATCTCAGGGGCGCGGGTTCGAACCTTCCACACATCAACCATGCTTGTACTTTCAGGGGGATCATTATAATATGACGATCAATCCCGCTATTCGTCAGTAAAAGAGTTGCTCAAGAGTTAGCGGTTGGTGGTGCTGGCTAACTGCCTTCTTGTTACTCTTACACTGCTAAATTAGGGACGGCTACCGCCGATAGCCCTCGTGTAGCTTTGCACGAAATTCGAAAATAAGTAAACAAACAAATATACTTTTAATTGAGTGATTTTAAAACATAATCAATGGTCGGGCAAATACAGAATCTAGAACAATAACCAATAAAGCATCTGCATATTTACGTTAGGCTTGTACATGTATGCGTAGAAACCTTATGATGAGTGTCTGGTATTCTTGTAAAAATACAGACACTTAGAACATCGAATGGCTCTTTAGCAAACGCGTCATTAAACTTATGAGTTTTAACTTGACTGTATTACATTATTAGATTTATGTATTGCCAGGAAAAAAATATTGATATGCGTGCCACCTAAGTCGTTCTTTTGGTATATGTATTTCAAAAGATCTCACTTTTCGTAGCAAAGCAGTTATTCAAAAAGGTACTTGTTTGACGTCGATTCAGTTTGTTTACCAAATATGTATAATGGGAGAACTTAGGACTAGGCAGGTTTAAAGAGCACTCCGTGATAAATTACTGGGTGTAACGTAAGATAACTTAGACCGTGTAAACATGCTGTCATGATATGACATAAATAATGGAAAAAACAACAACTTACAAAAAGAAACGTGTTAACCAATCAGATATTTCTCATTAATTATGTGGAGCAGGGTTCTGCTTTTTTCCGCGATCGAGGCAGTGCAATCTCATGTCTTTTATTATTCAATCGATCATACATACTAGCTGAAATTTAAAGTACAAAAAAATTGGGAACTTCAGGATTTGAAAGGTGTGTTACGTGGTGACGACTTCAGCTTAAGGTGAGCATAGTAACTAAAACAAACTAAGTTAAATATTAAACAAGCACATTTGTTTCGTCATAAAAAATATTCATATTAAACTAGTTATTAGTTAGAGAATAGAAATGATGACAATTTTTAAGTGTTTTGTTGAGCATTGAAATGGTTTTATGAAATACAAGTGATTCAGAAGGAACTGCTCAAAACGTGACAGAAAATGTAATTACAAGTGAAATTATGAAACAGATATTTTGTTATGACATACATTTTTATTTTAGACAGGCCCCCCAGTGGCTCAGCGGTATGTCTGCGGACTTACACGCTACAATCCGTGTTTCGATACTCGTGGTGGGCAGAGCACAGATAGCCCATTTTGTAGCTTTGTGCTTAATTCAAAACAATAACAATTTTAGACAGAAGGCTAAAGAAAAAAAAACTGAAAATCGCTGTACTCACCGTATTTCAAAACAACCATTGTGGCCTGGTGGTTAGAATACTCTGATTGTAAATCCAATAATTCGCAGTTCATATCACTTGTCTCTTTACCTCCAAAAGATATCTTCCACACTTTGTAGCCGTGGTTGCGTTATAAGGTTCATGGCTAAATCCCTGTATCATATTTGAGAATCCCACGAATTGGAAGTTCGTGTTGTTTACTAATTGTCTTCTTTTTAATGAATCAATTGAAAGACAGTAAAAGTTTCCTTTTACAGTATTCCTTCATTGTCATTTTGCACAGATTCTAAGCAAACAACCAAAAAAAGAACAATGGATCTGTCTATTTCTGTCAATTGTTGTTACTAATTGTGTCTTGTTTTATGGGTGTATAACAATATAAAAGGATATTTAGTTAACAGCAAATTCTCCAGAAAAATACAAATGAAGTTTTAAGAGGCTTTATCGAATGCGTCATAGATATTGACAAAAATAGTCAAAACAGATCTTTTAACACTTTCTTAAAACCCAGTGTTAGATGGGCGACACAACTTGGTTATTTCATGTGATTATGTCCAGTTCATCGAGCAGTTTTTAATTTTTTTGTACACAAAATAATTTATATTATTATTTTTTCTGCCAATTAGTAAATCATCAAAGTATTTTTCAACCAAACGGGACCTCATAAGACATACGGACGAAACAGCTTATTCATAGACCACTAGATAAGGTTTAGCTGTCCCCATTCTTGGAATACAGACTAGTTGGATGGCAGCCGGTCATTAGCACCCGCCTTTGAAAAGGTTTTTTTCGAATATGATTCAAAGAACAAGACTGTCACTTTTTTAATTAACCCATACTGAAGAGATTAACGGGTTTAACAGGATCACCTTTGACCTCATGACCTACTTTTATTTCAAAATAACTTATATAACTAATTTATATAAACAAAGGCATTGGAAACCTGTTAAGTGTATTGAAAGTTTGTACTAGAAGTTAAATAACACCATTTGTTTACTATATAATCTATAAGTTGTGTTATATTCAGCATTTTCCGATTGTCATTGTTGATATCTCCTCAAACTTACTTATAGGACAATGGAATATTTTAGACGTTACATCCTTCCCCAGTGACTCATCACTAAGTCTGAAGTCTCCTAACATTTAGCATCGGGTCCTATAACCACGGTGAGCATTACGCAGATAGCCTTTGTGTAGCTTTCTACTTAAAAATAAACAAGCAAACAAAAATGATAATGACACCAATTATGCCCTCTGCTGCTTAGTTAATTAATGTTCACGTAATTGTACGAAACAAATCTATATATCTATGTCGATCTTTTATAACATCGTAATATAAATTTTGCGAAGGAGAATGTAGCAGTAAAAGAAAATTGCTCTATTGTATTCTACACATTACAAGATGACCGTAAGAACATACACTGTATGTTGTCTAAGGGTATTCTTGTTGCCATATTATATGATGTAATGCGTATACTAATTACGTAGCGTAACAATGTAACTTATTCATAGTATAAAGTAGTATTTAGCGAGAAGCTGATATAACACTCTTGTGGCCGGTATCTAACTTTTTGTATATCAAGGAATCAGGCTCGAACCCGGTTATCTTCGCACGCAATTTGACTGACTGCTTTATCAGTTGATATAACTGGATATTCTGTTAGAAGTTAATAGCAAGATACATTTTATCAATTAAAACTACCAGACAGTAATAAAGATATACTGCGTATTTATCGTATTAGTTAACGTAGCACACACAGAAACACAAGTTCTTGGCATAAGAATGCGTGATAAACAGACTAACTCATAACACTGCTAGAATATTTCAACCATAAGATATAGAATGATTCTGAAAAGGAAGGTGAGTGGTATTTTTTTGGTTTCGGTTTGTATTGTTTTGTATCTAATAAAATGCCCACTAAAGTACATTAAATTTCCATTAAAACCACCGTACATTGTGCTGGGTCATTGTAGGGGGTAAAAAACAGCCATTAAGTAAGTTAATTTCGCAGCAAACTAGAAAAATAAAAGATGGAATAATTAGTGAATATTTGTAATAAATCTTTTGTTTGTCACGCTAAGCCTAACTAGGCCTTAAATCACATTAGTAGCTAATTTTCGTTATTAATTTAACGCAGTCACTGTTTTCATATTATAAACACATCAAGACAGCTGTTGTAAAATAACGTTTATATTATAAACACATTATGACAACTGCTGTAAAATAACGTTTTCATATTATAAACACATCATGACAACTGCTGTAAAATAACGTTTTCATATTATAAACATATCATGACAATTACTGTAAAATATACTTTTTAGTATCTTTTTTCGCGCTTACTTGTTATTAAGCACAAAGCTACACAATGGGTTATCTCTGCTGTGCGTACAACTGGTATCGAAACCCGTTTTTTATCGTTATGAACTTTACTGTTGAGCCAATGGGAGACAAGACACGTTTGTTCTACAGCAAAGCCTATAATGCGTATGTCTAGTCAGCTAGATACGTATCCATCCATCTTTGTCAATTTTTCCACGTAGCTGTCCGTCGCCCTATCTGTATATTTGTGTGTGTGTGTGTTGTTTTTCTTGTTTATAAACGCTGAAACTTCTAGTACTGAGTTTGCTATTTTTTTCACTGAAGACTGTTGGGACTGAAGTAAAATTCTGTAAGGCCTGGTACAAGTACTGAATGTAAAGTTTATAACAGTATATCAGGTGAAACACAAACAAGGCTTTTAAAACGTAGTATATAGTTTGATATAGTATTGTATTTGTGAGCATAACAACTATTATTGAGGCCTATTCATTAGGCTTATTGTGGTCATAGTTGTATTAAAGTTTCACGATTAAAAGTCCAAGGAACTTGAAATATGCAGAAAGTATTTTCACATCCACATGAAACATACGACAAAATACATCGTAAATGTTTTAACATATTTGCAGATATATATATATATATTGTTTGCTGATTTTGGCGGAGGTCATGTACACGTACTAAGATCAAATAAACAGAGAGTATAAACATCTGCCATTCGTAACTAACAACTTTCGTGCTAGAAATTCGAAAACGACCTCTTGTTATTTTTTGCCATTTTACTTGATTTTCTTCACGAGAATAAACTTTAATTACACTTCATATGTTGATGCAGGAAAACCGTTTCGAATTTAATCGAGAACAAACTTCAATTACACTTCATATGTTGATGCAGGAAAACCGTTTCGAATTTAATCAAGTTTCTAAAATGAAATTATACAAATTAAAACAAAAATAATAATAATTCATGCTTGTGACTTAACTACTCGTTAGAAGTATTTTAAAAGTAGAAACATGTTCAAAATATGTGTAGTTCGCAACTATAATTTGATGAATTCGAGGTTATGCTTGACGGAACTGCTTTAATAATTCAAATTAATAAAGACGAATATTATTAGAAAACTTCGTCATAATTAAAGCCTACAAATTGTCAATCTTTTTCAAATTTTCACTTACTATAATTTTAAACACGAGCAATCAAGTTAATAGTCACACTAAAATCGACCTAAATGGTCATATTCAGAATACTATAAAACAACATTTCAAGAAAAGTGCGTTTGTTCTCTATATTATCGTAACCTGAAATCATAATTCATGTCTTTGTTTGTTTGTTTAGAATTAAGCACTAATCTACTCAATGGGTTATCTGTGCTCTGCCCACCACGGGTATCGAAACTCGGATTTTAGTGTGTAAGTCCGCAGACATATCACTGTGCCACTGGGGGGCCATAATTCATCTCAATACATGTTTACACTTAGTAGTTTAGAACATGCAATAAAATACTATAGGGAAATTTTAGAACGGAATGTATGAAATGAATGATTAGTTGAAAGTAAAATTATAATGGCGAAAATTGACACCTTCTCTTTCTCCAAGTACCGCTCATGACGGCCCTTGGAGCCATCCCGAAATTAAATTCTTTTAGTGCGAGTGAACTCACTCTCTGAGACGCAAGATTTATCAATGTATCTTTTTATTGGTTCAAACAACATGGACTGCTGAAGATGACAAGACATAAATCACATTTTTACAAGTGACTGCTTTGGTCTTTGTTATAGAAGTGTGTGTCGAAGTGTAACGAGCATCTCGAAATCTTATTGTAGAAGTGACAAAATATATTACAAAGATTGCAAATATACAGTCGTGTTACTGGATTGTAGCATAGTACTGCGAACTGAAAACTTACGTTCAATAACGCTTTAAAGCTAATAGACAGGTTGGTTGGAAATGAGCGCTAAAACCGTTGAATCAACGAACAATCGAAACACTGCAGTCGTAATGAAAATAATGTTACCATCGCTATCCCTGTGTGTCATCATTCAAATAAGTGACCTGTCTCACTAATAGAGGTGGTGATGATGGGGGCTTGACCGGGTAAAATATACCAAACTGTGCTGTAGTGTCTGAGCAACTCCATTCTTCTGATGTTCCTCTAATGCACTTCGGTCATCTTACCGGGTTGTAACAGTCTTCAATCATTTTGATCTTAATAAAGTTTCAATGACAGTTGCCAGTCACAAACTTCATACTGTACAAACACTACACTCGTTAGTTGTACTTACTTCATACTTAACGAACTCAAAAATAAGTGTTAGTTAAATGGGTTAAAAATAAACATTTGTGAGTTTTTACAGAACACCGAGCACAAAGTAAACATTATATTGTATCTTAAAATGTAACATATTGTTTAAGACGCAAATCGTTAACACGAAATCACTGAATATGTGACTTTGCGAAGCCTAGCGAAGAAAGTTTGTTTGTTTGCTGAATTTCGCGCAAAGCTACTCGAGGATTATCTGAACAAACCGATGCTCATTTTTATAGTGATAAACTAAATGACATTTCTTCAACTAGTCAATACCATCTGCCGCCAACTCTTGGGCTACTTTTTCCAACGAATTATGAGATTTATCGTAACATCATAACGTACCTCACCTCTGTGAAGGCGAATATTCAGTGAGTGACGGGTTTCGATCTCGCGATCTGCATATATCGAGTCCACTGCCCTAGCCGTCAGGTCAACAAAGAGGGAAACATCTTACATGTTCGCTGGACTAAAACGAGTTTTATTTACCTTGATGTTGCATTTTGAGTGTTTAATCTTCGCCCCTAGTTTGTTTGGAATACTACTACACCGAAATAGAACGAGATTCGAATTTGGAGAATTCTGACAAACTCGTTTGATTTGTAAATACTTTCGGGTTATGACGTGTATTGACTAGTCCAATAATGTAAATTTTTCCCTTTACAGGTATTGCTTTTAAAATAATGCAATTTCTCTCTGGGAGGAATTGGGAAATGGGGCACTTTGACATAACTATACATTTAATTACCTTCAGTTAAACTTGATAAGCTGATTAATATTGAAACTAAATATCGACACCAGGTCTTTCAGACATTCTGAACTTCTGTGCGGAAAAAAAAAATCTCTACTTTTAGATACTTTTATAACAAACTTAAGACTAAGTTGATTGGTTGATTAAAACTTAAAGTAATAACTTTATTTAAGCTATTCTATTAACATTTCTGTTTTTAGACTCATACCGATAGAAACATGTTTTCTATAGTTTTATGTTTAAATACAAAACTAGCGTTTATTTTAAATGATATGGTTGAATTGTATTAGTAGTCATTGTTATAGTAAATGTTCTGTTAAAGCTTTTATTATTATTATTGCTTTGTTTGTTTTTTGAAACTACACAATGGGCTATCTGTGCTCTGCCCACCACGGGTATCGAAACCCGGATTTTAGTGTGTAAGTCCGCAGACATACCGCTGAGCCACTGGGGGGGCCTATTATTATTATTATTAACACTAATATAATGATAAACTAACTAATGTTTAATTCACTAGCCGTTTCTCCCTTTATCCAGTTGCTCAACGCTACGTCTGCAGGCTTACAACGTTAAAAACCAGGTTTCGATACCCGTGGTGAGAAGAGCACAGAAAGCCTATTGTGTAGCTTTGCGATTAACAACAACCAACCGACTAAACGTCCAAAATTTCAATTGCTTATCTATTATCTCAAGTAAACCTTGAGAGGGACTCGTTTATGACAAGGCCGAGATAAAAATCTTGGTCTTTATTGCTGGGAAAGCAGCAGTGCTGTCCATTGGTCTGATCTAATGCTGGACCGAAGTAAGTTGCTCTTGTATTTCGTGTCCACTTCTGTATTGAACACGTCATCATAACAACAACATATTTCAAAGACCTATGTTTATGTCACTAAATTAACCAGTTTGTCGTAGTAGATATGATTACTAAATCTAGAAGGGTTAGTTTGTTTTGAATGCCACACAAGACTACATGAGGGCTATCTGCGCTAGCCGTCCCTAATTAAGCAGTGAAAAACTAAAGAGAAGGCAAATAGTCATCACCATCCACCGCCAACTCTCGGGTTATAGTGGGGTTATAGTCGAAGTGGGATTTACAGTAACATTATAATGACCCTTTGGCTGAAAGGGCGAGCATGTTTGGTTGGAAAGGGATTCGAACCCATGACTCTCAGATTGAAAGTCATGTGCTCCAGCCACCTTTCTGACCATGCCGGACAAATCTAGAATAATTAATTTATTATATAGTTAACTCTTTACAACTGTAAAAGAGGACACAAGAATTTGTTGTGGCTATTGGTTACAAAACCCAACTTCAATTTACAGTTATTATGTACTCTTCTTTATTGCTTCATCACTACGAAATGACGTCTTGTCTGTGTATGGTTTTCTTTACTTTTTTATTCTAAACTATATCTACATTCATGATACCTTTGTTACAAGAATAAACTCTGTCATTTTATAAGAAATATGGTTTTTGAAAAAGGAAAATAAGGCAAAATTTTCACTAAATGTAATGAACTTCGTTAAGAACTAGAAAATTAAAATACAGAGGTGAGAAGAAACACGGAGTTAATATTCATTCTGTTACATAAATACGAAAATATTACAGCTCGCCGATGATTGTGATGTAAAGTGGGATGATTTCGTTTTATTTGATGCGACATGTTTTTGTTCATCGAAGTGTGTTTTTGTGTTTTTTCTCATAGCAAAGACACATCAGGCTATCTGCTGTGTCCACCGAGCCCTGATTTTAGCCTTGTAAACCCGTAAGCGTACCAGCGAGGGACTCACTGATGTGTGCTTACTGGTGCAACGACATATTTTTGCTTATCTCACAGTTGTGATACTGACTTTTGTAATTACCAACGGTATTTAACTTTCCTAAAAACGGAGGGATGATCATAGTTTCTAAACAATGAGAATTGTAAGACGACAGGAAGAGCTGGGTGTGGCACATATTAACGAGCTCTGTCGCGAAAAAGCAACAACAACGAAATGTGGAAAATATGAATATGATGAAAAACTAGATCTAATGTCCCATACATGTGTTGAATTTAATATTCATTACTACCTTCCATTTCTTTTAAAGTAATTTCATTAATTTCAATGAAAAAATGCACTTCTTATAAATATGTTGCCTGATATTTTGACACTCGACAATTTTGAACATTAATATCGTAGACTCTCTGAATTAAAAATATACGAACAATTTATTTTCAGTAATTTTTCCTTAAACGACAAAAATAATTTCGAAACACGGTTTTCACGACTCAAATTATCCATACAGACTGTATTTCACAATGCATTTCGTTTGTATGTTAAGTATATACCTATCTCGCTGCAGGGTGTAATTTGTTGTGTTTCGTGACGTCAAAGTAGCTGTGATATCACGTCGTTACTAGGATACCCGAAAGAAAATAAACCTCTGACGAAAATTCTAACTTAAATTTTTTTTACGGTGCTATTAGCTTGAAAGAACTATTGTATCACTAAAAGAAGGGTTCGCACAAACCATCAGTTCTCTTTATCGGTTTTCCGAGAAGTATTGTATCAAGTTCTTCGACGAGGCGTCAGAAATGTTACAAGTTTGTAACGAACAACGAGACCTGCTACTGGAAAGTTGTACTTCTGCCTTAATAACATATTGCAACAAGGTTGTTTCCGTCAATTCGCTTATAAGAAATTAGAAAATAAATAAATAAATAGACTTAGAAATGATGGATGCTCAAATAAATAAATAAGGGTTTGTAGCAAACCCCTTATTCCACAATATGTGCACTTTTACATACGTTTCTATCGTAAATACAAAAACAAAACAAAAATATTACTCACGAAAATATAATATTTCATAAGCTTGAATTTACTGGAAACAGATGAGATTTCAATAACAGTTCATATGCGATGATATAACGAAAACTAATTGTATACAAGGTTTAACCCTGTTAGCGTAATGATAAACTTTTCATTAAGAAGTAAATGATATAAATTATAATAAAAAATCCCATACCAGGAAATCAAACTAATCCAGCGGGAAAACATAAATCTCTACGTGCATTATAAGCAGTTTTACGAACTATGACGTGATTAGAAAAAACAACCAAAAGTTAACTACATTTGTCTTGACTTCCTTTTGTTCTTGTATTGTGATATTTTCGATTGAGTTCTGGTATTTGCATATGTGTTTGGATGTCAGTGTTTGTTGTAATACATCATTGTTCCTTTAAGCTCTGGCTTTTAGATATGTGTTTGAATGTCAGTGTTTGTTGTATACATCATTGTTCCATTGAGTTTCGACATATAGATACGTATTTCAATGTTAGTGTTTGTTGTATACATCATTGTTCCATTGAGTTTCGACATATAGATACGTATTTCAATGTTAGTGTTTGTTGTATACATCATTGTTCCATTGAGTTTCGACATATAGATACGTATTTCAATGTTAGTGTTTGTTGTAATACATCATTGTTTCATTGGGTTCTGATATGTATTTCAAAGTCAAGATTTGTTGTAATTCGTGATATCTCTATCATGTTTCATTATTTAGATATACGGTTCAGTGTCATGTTTCTTATAATACTTGGTTGTTCCACTGTGTTTTGAGATTTGAATATGTTTCACTGTCAGTGATTGTTGTGATTCATAACTGTAATTTATGTTACTGTTTTATTGATGAATTTTACGTAACAGGCTCAATTATTGTCTCCTTTCGTGACACTCCATAACTGTGTGCATCATGGCTGACATTCATGCTTAATTTTGCTTTCCGTTCTAATTTAGATCTAATTCAATTTCTCTTCCCTTAAACCGAGAGACAAATTTCATTGACATAGCCTGACTTAGTCTGTGTGCCAGGACAGTGAATTCGAAGATACATGGATCGAGTCGTTGCCGTAAAAACGCACTCCTTACTTTGTCGCCTTGAATGCATTATAAATGTGATAATCATATCCTACTATTCGATAATACAAAGGTAGCTAAAGTTTGTTTGTTTGTTTTGGAATTTCGCACAAAGCTACTCGAGGGCTATCTGTGCTAGCCGTCCCTAATTTAGCAGTGTAAGACTAGAGGGAAGGCAGCTAGTCATCACCGCCAACTCTTGGGCTACTCTTTTACCAACGAATAGTAGGATTGACCGTCACATTATACACCCTCACGGCTGGGAGGGCGAGCATGTTTAGCGCGACTCGGGCGCGAACCCGCGACCCTCAGATTACGAGTCGCACGCCTTACGCGCTTGGCCGTTCCGAGCCAGGTAGTTAAAGAGTTGACGGTGGATGCAGTTGAATTACTACCAAAATCGAACAAAATCAATATTAATGGATCTTTGTAAGTAATCACTAATCAGTTTTATTCGTTACAGACTCGCTGACTTTTTCATTAGTGTAACTTATATCGATTTATTGCAATCTGTTCTTAATTATTATAAAAATCCCTTAGGTATTTGGCCGGACAACCTGAACGGTATTTTATTTGACCTGCAGTCTCCAGTAATTCGAATCCTGAAATAGCTTCTCATATTACCATAATTACATGTTGAGATAGTTGTTGCTTGTTAAAGAAGCATTACGTAGTTGAAAGTTATGTTTATTTATTTATTGATACTTTATACATGGTATTAATACATTGAATAAATAAGCTTCGTCTTTTTGTCGGTAGGTGGCTGGTTCGGTGTACTGAGGTATAGATATTATAATGAAGTAAGTTTAATGAGTAGATTGCAAAGATAACCTGTTAAAATCCATGAACTCTTGTTAAGCTTTCCCACCGTCCATTTATTTGATACAAAATAAACAAGGCCTAAAATACACAGTTTCTTCTATTCACAAAGCAGCAAACAGCTTTCTTATTATTTATAACTTATTATAAACTAGTGTTTACAGTTTACAACTTTACTTAAAATGATATTTTACAGGTTATAATGTTTATTTATGTACCATTGTACCGGACCCGACATGGGCACGTGTTCAGGCTTTTCAACTCGTGATCTGAGGGTCACGGGCTCGAATCCCCGTCATACCAAACATACGCGTCCTTTCAGCCGTGTATACGTTATATTGCGACGTCTAGTCCCATTATGGGTTAGTTAAAGAGTAGCCCGAGAGTTGTCGATGGTTGGTGATGACTAGCTGCATTTCCTCTAGGCCTCACTGCTAAATTTGTGACAACGAACGCAGATAGCCGTCATGTAGCTTTGCGTGAAATAAAAACAAAACAAACTATTGCATTGCGTGTTATTTAAGAATACTTGTACATTTGCACAAGGCGTAGCGACTTCCATGACTATGTAAAACGTATTTCAGATTACGTCTTGCTGATATTTTGTTAAGCGTAACAAACGTGTTTGGGTAACTAGTATGTGTTCATACAAACACATGAAAAATGAAACAACTCATCATACTCCACTGTTTAATAATAACAAAACCTTGAAGCAATGTGTTTCTTCAAATAACGTAATTATGTAACCTTTACCAACAACAAAAAAATTTCTATTTCCACAAGCTGTTGACAAAGTTACAGAAATGTACTGTACTATAACATAAAAAGACTTCACACTTCCGACTGTTTTTCTATTTCATTTTTACTTGAAGAATAGTTTTGCGAATATTGCCATCTCGTTTATCATAAAACAGAAATTGCATCTATTCTAATTTACACACAACATCGGCCCGGCATGGCCAAGCGTGTTAATCCGGGGGCGTTATAATATGTTTGTTTGTTTTTGAATTTCGCACAAATCTACTCGAGGGCTATCTGTGCTAGCCGTCCTTAATTTAGTAGTGTAAGACTGGAGGGAATGCAGCTAGTCATCACCGCTAACTCTTGGGCTACTCTTTTACCAACGAATAGGGGAAATGACTGTCACATTATAACGCATGCCGGGCTGCGTTATGATGTGACAGTCAATCCCATTATTCGTTGGTAAAAGAATACCCTAAGAGTTGGCGGTGGATGTTGATGACTAACTGCCTTCCCTCTAGTCTTACACTGCTAAATTAGGGACGGCTAGCGCAGATAGCCCTCGAGTAGCTTTGTGCAAAATTGAAAACAAACAAACGGACACTTTGCACTTCGTTCCCACAAGCATTTTGTGGAGATTTTGTGACATCATTTGAGCATGCTCATTAGTTTATTACTGACCCAGGCTGTTTTCAAATGTTATTACAAGATGCACATCATGTAAGAGTCGTACATGAAATAGTGTAATATTTGATATCCAAGCTTTTCAGACCTCTTGTTTCGTCGCTGATAGACAAAATGATATCCACCCCAAGTCTGGAAGTTTATATTCGTATTATGGATGTGTTGTACTGAACCTTACTTTCAATATTTCTTAAAATATTGAAGGGGCATGTATTTGTAATGAACCGTCGCAGAAATGTGAACAAGACATATCCTTATAAGATAAAGGTTGACATAGATTTACAATAAGAGATTACGAAAGATATTATGAAATAATTCAATGCAATGCGGAACTATATATATTTATGTCGAATTCTAATTTCTAGCTAAAACTGGTATTAAAGATTATCAGATCAAGAAATGATTTTTATATGCAAAAACGGCTCGTTTGGATTCAGAAAATATTTTAAATAGAAGAGCGAACAACGTTTCGACCTTCTTCGGTCATCGTCAGGTTCACAAAGAAAGAGGTAACTGACCGGAAGCTGACCACATGTTTGGAAGGGGTTGTGTAACTGAGTGTCGCAATGTAGAGGGCGGGGTTAGATGTTTGAATATATAATTTTATCTATAATATTAATATAGGTATAATGGCGTTCCTTTATATTGGTTTATTTTGGGTTTAAGTTGTTGTATAAGTAAGGCTTCTTTAATTTTGCGTTTGTTTATGTTTGTTTCTTTATTTAGTATTTTAGTGTTTTCTATGGTTATGTTGTGTCCATTTGACTTGCAGTGTTCGAAAACGTGTGAAGGTGACTTTTTATGTTCTTTGAATCTGGTTTCCATTTCTCTACTTGTTTCTCCAATATAGAAGTCGTGGCAGTTATCACATTGTATTTTATAAATAATGTTGGTGTGGTGTTTGTCAGTGTAGTTCTTACATAGTACAGATCTTAGTTTTGTGCCGGTTTTTGAATAAATTTAGTATTAACTGGAATGTTATATTTTGTTACTAGTTTTTGCCAAATGTTGGTTATTTGTTTGCTGATGTCAGGAATATATGGTATACAGCAGTATATGGTTTCGTAATTTTTTGATTGGTGAGATATATTTACTTTTGTTGGTTGATTTTGCTTTCTGTCTAGGTGTGTGCGTATAATGTTTTCTGCGGTTTGTGGAGGAAACTTATTAATGTTGATGAAGTATTGTTTTATTTTATCTAATTCATCGTTAATTTTATCTGGTGAGCATAGTTTTATGGCTGTGTTTATCTGGTTTCTTAGTATGTTGAGTTTTTGTTTTGTTTCTTGTGCTGAGTCCCAAGGAATGTATAGTCCAGTATGGGTGATTTTTCGGTGGATTTCTGTTTTGAATTGTGTGTCGGTTCTTATAATTTTGAGGTTAAGAAATGATATTTGATTGCTTTCTTCCTGTTCACATGTGAAGTTAATGTTGGGATGTATAGAGTTAATGTGAGTGAAAAAATTAAGTATGTGTTCTGTAGATTTGAATCCCGCAACCGTGTCATCTACATATCTGTACCAGTATAGTAGTGGATGTAATGCTGTATTAATTGCTTGTGTTTCAATTTGTATCATAAAAATATTGGCTAGAACTGGTGACACTGGGTTGTCCATGTTTAGGCCATTTGTTTGTATATAGTTTTGGTTGTTGAACATGAAGTTTGTCTTTATTGTGGTGAATTCTATGAGGGTTGCTAACTGGTTACTGGGAATGTCAATAGTTGGGTTAGGGTCTCGGATATAGGGTTCTAAGGCTATCTTGCAGGCTTCTGTTGTTGGAACTTCTGTAAAGAGGGATATAACATCGGAACTGGCCATTAAGGCTTTATGATTAAGTTGATTTAGATTAGACTTGAAATTAAAAGAGTCTTTGATGAATGAGCTGGCTGATGTTGCATATTTGGAGAATGCCCATGCTATGTATTTATCAAAATTGTAATTAAACGATTCATATGTTGACATTATTGGTCGTAATGGACAATCTGGTTTATGAGGTATGGGGATGCCGCATATTTACGGTGTGCGTGAGTCGGTTTCACGTAGGTAGGAATAAAGTGTTTGTGAAATTGTGTTGGCTTTTTTCATTTGTAGTAGTAATTTGTTTAGTTGCGTCTCATGTGTCTTTGTTGGATTTGTGTGTATTGGTTTAAATTTGTTCGTGTCTGATAGGATGTTATTCATTTTTTGTATGTATTCATTCGTGTTCATTATTACTATAGCGTTACCTTTATCTGCTTTTAGAATTTTTATGTTTCTGTCTTGTTTTAGGTTTTTAATGGAATTAATGTCTCTTTTTGTAAGGTTGTTTTTTAGTTTTTCTGTTTTGTGAAATTATGTTGATGTTCGCTCTTCTATTAAAAATATTTTCCGAACCTAAACGAGCCGTTTTTGCATATAAAATTCTCAACAAGTGGGTTTCTCGACATCACTGATTGTTAGATCAAGAAATGGCAAAACATTCGGATTTTTAAATCTTTCCATTGTAAAATATCTGAATTTATTATTGTCGGGCATCAATAATTTTATATTTGCTTACCACTGGATTTATATATATATATATATATATACACACGTAGATATTTGTGATGTTTACAGGGATTTGCACTTCAGTCGCATCCTTGGCAAACTGTTGCACTACCAAAAAAAAAGTGTTCCCCACATCGCTTCCAATAAGCGAGTTTAAACCATAAAAATAAATTTCGTTGCTCTAAAGTAGTATCGATTTTATATTTCGCTGGCGAGACCAATATCTCTAGTCTTCATCTGAAGATCTGTGAGAATTTAAGACCTTAAAAGAATCGTTTATACACACTTTCACACATATATGTATACATAACCAAAATGTCAATTAGGTTCACCTGTGGATACGAATAAGAAAACACAAATGAGGTAAGCCTACCTTAGATACAATCCAAAATCCAAATAATTTGTATGTGTATGTTTTCTTACAGCAAAGCCACATCGATCTATCTGCTGATCCCACCGGGCGAATCGAACCCCTGATTTTAGAGTTGTAAATCCCTAGACTTACCGATGTACTAGCGGAGGGCCGAATAATTAGTTCACGATGTAAAATTTGCCCCAAATATGTCAAATATTGCAGTTTCCAAAGTCAGACATACCAGAAATAGAGTCGATTTTGTTGGTTTATTTGTATGAAGTGAAGCACAAGCTACACATATGGCTGTCGGTGATCAGTGTGTCAAAACCCGGTTTCTGGCGTTGTAGTTCCGCAGAGATACCGCTGTTGCAAATAACAAACGAACTAGCTTTTACTGAAAAAAAAACAAATATTGAATTATTTTCTTTCAGATTTATACACAAAAACTAAAACGCCACCTAGATTTTTCACATTATGGCGTGTAAGCTATCTCCCTCCCCTTTTCCCCAGTGGCTCAGTGATACGTCTTACAGCATATAATGCTGAGAATCGGGTTTTGATATCCCCAATGGGCACAGCTCAGATATTCCGTAGTATATCTCTGTGCTTAACAGGTACCAAACAAACCAATATTTCGGTCAAAGTAAATAAAAAAAATAAAGAATTGAGGGTCGTTGAATACGGTGTTTAAAATATTAAACAGTGTAACACAGAGAAGCGCGTGCCTCGTAAACTATGTAAATAAGAAACTTGTGAGATTCTAATTACTGATGTTTTTGTGATTTTTATTAAACTGTTGATACTCGTTTCTCAAGTACACCTTGGATGAAATGAATTCGTAACTCAGTACATACTGAATAGCAATGACGGTGGTGACTAGCCGTATATACATTTTTTGCCTACGTTTTGCGAAACCGAAAGAGACGAAAAACAAACATTTCATTTATGCTTCACATGTCCAGTCCTTTTTAAGAGCATACTTTACATTCAGAGGTACGAAGTCCAGTCCCTTCAGTGGCTGTTTCCCCCCTAGACCGTTAATTATTCTAAATCGAATCAACTTCTTCAAATTTTATGCTAAGAAAAACTATAAACTTCTTAAACAGTTGTAGCTTCTAGTTTTCTGATATAAATCGAACCATATTTGATATGAGGTCATTACACCAGTTAGCATTAAAACTATGGAAACTACTGAAATATATATCTTCGGACTATCAAATTAAGCACTTTAGCCAGATCCTAGCCAAACTGATGACGGAGTCCCGTCATACTTCACTGCTTATTACTAGACTCTACACTTTAGCCAGATCCTAGCCAAACTGATGACGGAGTCCCGTCATACTTCACTGCTTATTACTAGACTCTACACTTTAGCCAGATCCTAGCCAAACTGATTACGGAGTACCGTGATATTTCCCTACTTATTACTAGGATCTACACTTTAGCCAGATCCTAGCCAAACTGATAACGGAGTACCGTGATATTTCCCTACTTATTACTAGGATCTACACTTTAGCCAGATTCTAGACAATCTTAAAACGGTGTACTGTGATATTTCTCTATTGATTAAACAAAATATTTATCTTAGCCAGATCCTAGACAAACTTATTGCGGTGTACCCTGATATTTCCCTACTTATTCCTAGTATCTACACTTTATCCAGATCCCAGACATATTTTTACGTTGTACCGTGACATTTCCTTACTTATTACTAGAATCTACACTTTAGCCTGATTCTAGCCAAACTGATAACGGAGTACCGTGATATTTCCCTACTTATTACTAGGATCTACACTTTAGCCAGATCCTAGCCAAACTGATAACGGAGTACCGTGATATTTCCCTACTTATTACTAGGATCTACACTTTAGCCAGATCCTAGCCAAACAGATAACGGTGTACCGTGATATTTCCCTACTTATTACTAGGATCTACACTTTAGCCAGATCCTAGCCAAACTGATAACGGAGTACCGTGATATTTCCCTACTTATTACTAGGATCTACACTTTAGCCAGATCCTAGCCAAACTGATAACGGAGTACCGTGATATTTCCCTACTTATTACTAGGATCTACACTTTAGCCAGATCCTAGCCAAACTGATAACGGAGTACCGTGATATTTCCCTACTTATTACTAGGATCTACACTTTAGCCAGATCCTAGACAATCTACTGCAATGTAGCTATCATCAAAGCTACTAACAATGTTTACCCCATAGTGTTACCGACAAGTTAATTTAAACTATAAAAAACAATTTTTATTGCACAAAACTCATATCTATTTTATATTTGTAGGCAAGTCCAACATTTCTTGTCTCCAGCTTTGGATATGTAAGTATTTAAAGCCTTAACAAAACCAGTTTTTTGGAAACCGACACAGTGATTAGGATGTGCAAAACATAATGATACGTAAAAAATTGCGAATGTAAATAGAACGTTGAAAGTTATTGCTCACTTTTAATTGCAACAATTATTTTATATATATAGGTCCGGCACGGCCTGTGGTTAAGGCACTCAACTCGTAATCTGAGAGTCGCGGGTTCGAATACCTCGTCACCTCAAACATGCTCCCCCTTTCAGCCGCAAGGATGTTAAGCAACGGTCAATCCCACTATTAGTTGGAAAGAGAGTAGTCCAAAGCTGGGGGAAGGTAGTGATGACTAGCTATCTTCCCTCTGATCTTACACTGTTAAATTAGGGACGAACGGCTAGCGCAGATAGCCCTCGTATAGCTTTGCGCGAAATTCGAAAGAAACCAAACTTTACATATAATGTTTCATCTGGAAATTTCAAATAAACCCAACGGATTTCACACAAAATACGTGTATCGAACAACTCTGTTCTTTGTAATTCAAATTTTAGACTCTAGTTATTGAAGACATAACAGAATTTTTTTTCATTTACAATCACATTATGCTCAATTATTACATGGTAATGTGCAATCAAAAACCCATAAGTGGCTTAGATGGAAAGTAATGACCCTTTTGAAAATATTTTTATGAAATAAGACAGAAGTAGTATCTTTGTTGAAGGGTCTAGTCATGAAATAAGACGGATGTGGTATCTTTGCTGAAGGGTCTAGTCATGAAATAAGACGGAAGTGGTATCTTTGTTGAAGGGTCTAGTCATGAAATAAGACGGAAGTGGTATCTTTGTTGAAGGGTCTAGTCATGAAATAAGACGGAAGTGGTATCTTTGTTGAAGGGTCTAGTCATGAAATAAGACGGAAGTGGTATCTTTGTTGAAGGGTCTAGTCACGAAATAAGACAGAAGTAGTATCTTTGTTGAAGGGTCTAGTCATGAAATAAGACAGAAGTAGTATCTTTGCTGAAGGGTCTAGTCATGAAATAAGACAGAAGTAGTATTTTTGCTGAAGGGTCTAGTCATGAAATAAGACGGAAGTAGTATCTTTGCTGAAGGGTCTAGTCATGAAATAAGACAGAAGTAGTATCTTTGCTGAAGGGTCTAGTCATGAAATAAGACGGAAGTAGTATCTTTGTTGAAGGGTCTAGTCATGAAATAAGACGGAAGTAGTATCTTTGTTGAAGGGTCTAGTCATGAAATAAGACGGAAGTAGTATCTTTGTTGAAGGGTCTAGTCATGAAATAAGACGGAAGTAGTATCTTTGCTGAAGGGTCTAATTCGCTATGGCTCACAAGTTAAGAACCGCCACTATTTAAAAAAATTGTTATGGTAACAGTAAAACTATCGACGGAGGAGAAACATAAATGAGAATATTATTCAATACACAGAATATCAGGTTGACTGTCAAACCAGCTTGCTTTTTTCTAGTGTTTTATCTTCCCGCGTCCCTGGTAATCAATTCCAATAAAATGACTACAGAATGATGATGCTTTCAATCACTATGAAATAAACAGTTGACACAAACAATATGGCGTTTCCAGCACCGCCTTAAATACCATAATTGTAATTGAATCATCTCTTTATTGTTGAGGACAAAGCTAAACAATGAGCTACATTTAGATCCTAAACATGAAAGGTGTCAAAATATGTCTTCGTCTCGAAAATCAGTAATTTTCTTATAATGATGGATAATGAAAAAAAAACATAGGAACTCATTAATATTTGCATATTTGTCTGAATGGAAGAAATCCTTCATATTTTTTGTTTTTTTGAATTTCGCACAAAGCTACTCGAGGGCTATCCGTGCTAGCCGTCCCTAATTTTGCAGTGTAAGACTAGAGGGAAGGCAGCTAGTCATCACCACCCACCGCCAACTCTTTAGCTACACTTTTACCAACGAAAAGTGGGATTGACCGTCACATTACAACGCCCCCACGACTGAGAGGGCGAGGATGTTTAGCGTGACGCGGCCTCGAACCCGCGACCCTCGGATTACGAGTCGCGCGCCTTACGCGCTTGGCCATGCCGGGCCCCTTTTACCAAGGAATAGTGGGATTTACCGTCACATTATAACGCCACCACGGCTGAAAGAGCGAGTATGTTTGGCGCGACAGGGATGCGAACCCGCGACCCTCAGATTACGAGTCGCACGCCTGAACAGGCTTGGCCATGCCGGACCCACATTTTTGGACAAATTGCAATAACATTTAATCGAGCCAAACAAAAATTATATCACTAAGCATAATTTTTGAACAATTTTTCTAGTTTCACAAAATTAATTAAACTCATGATGATGAGAAACCCACAAAATTAATTAAACTCATGATGATGAGAAACCCACAAAATTAATTAAACTCATGATGATGAGAAACCCACAAAATTAATTAAACTCATGATGATGAGAAACCCACTTGAAACAAAAAATGTATCTCAGAACGGCTGGTATGGGTACTAACACTTTTATTGATAAGGAGAGAACATCTTGACCTGAAGATGACCTAGGAAGGTCGAACGTTGTTCTCTCCTTATCACTAAAAGTATTAATACCCATACCAGCCGTTCTGAGATACATTTTTAATTAAACTCAATTAATCAAACATGCTATCTAGACAGGTAAATATTTGGAGTAAGGGCATGATAAACACTTAGAAGCTGCAACACAAATGTATACTACCACAACGAGTCAAATTTTTTTAAATTCCATTTTTTAAAATTTTTCCTATACATTTATTGTCCAACATGTCATGACATTAAAATATGGACAATTGTTGACGAAACAGACATCTCTGAAGGGCTGTTTTTGTTTCTGGATTTTTGAAGAAAAAAAATTAAAAGAAGAAACCAGAAATAAATTACGGAAACCGGAAAATCTTTTTCCAAATCCTCTTTTTATTAAAGATGCAGTTCAAAATTTTGTTTCTTGTTGTTCTACTGACTGGAGAAGTAACTGAGGTGAAACCAGAGAATTTTTCTATTTATTTTCTGTTTGTTGAAATGAGAATACTGTTCTTGTTGTTAAAAGATTGCTATGATTGTATTGTTTTTATTCTTTTACTTGTTAAAGAAGTTGATGTGAAAATTGTGTTCCATTTCTTCATCTTGTCAAATATGTAACTGGTTTCTCTTCTTATAGTTAAACACAAAAAAAGAGGTGTTGTTACTGCTCCGAATGTTAAAAAAATACACGGAAAACTTATTATCAAAATATTGTTCATGATCTTTGCGTTATAGCAACTACGACAGGTTTGGTTTGGAATTTCGCGCAAAGCTACATGAGGGCTATACTAAAACCCCTTATTCTTACTTAAAGAAACAACTAAAACCCCTCATTATTGCTTCTTTGCTCTTACAAAAACGCTCTAAAGTCTGGTTCTGATTTTTAAAGTGACAATAGAAGGATAGTTCTTATTCTTTTGATTACTAAAGTAGTAAAAACACACTTAACAAACGTAGAATTGGTTTAGAATTGTTCTTAAACTAAAACAGAACCGGCAGGTACATCAGCAATACAGCCCTAAATTCCTGTTTTGTAGTTTGAGTGACAATGAAATAACGTATCTACATAATAATTAACACCTAGCTAGAGTTTTAAAGGTTTTTCATAATGATATCTGGTTGTATATGTATATGTATTTAAGTAGTGATTTTATATGCCAGATTCATTACTTCTATTTGTCTTTAGCCCAGAATGGCCAGATTGTTAGGGCGCTCGACTCGTAATCTGAGAGTCACGAGCTCGAATCCCCGCCACAACAAACATGCTCCTTCTTTTAGCCTGGGGAACGGTATAATGTGACTCTCAACTCCATTATTTGTTGATAATAGAGTAGATCAAGCGTTGGGGTTGGTTGATGACGAATAAGTGCCCATTTAGGTGCGGCTAGAGTAGGTAGCCCTCATGTAGCTTTGCGTGGAATTCAAAAAATAAAAACAAACTGACTTCATTTTAGCACAGCAAACTTTCTGGCTGCAAACAGAACTATGAGAATTTTTTAGTCATTTCTGAGCTTTCAATTAAAGTTAAGCCATTTATCAGATCAGAAAAACAACAAAATATTTTTAAATATCTGTAAGAATTTCCCGACAATAGACTAATCAAAAGTCTAATATTTTTTTTATTGAATTAACTCTAAAAATTACTTTCTTTTACGTTTCTTATTTGATGTTTCTAATCAAAGTTGTTTTTGTTTTCTTTAGTTTGCCATATAAACCAGATGAACGTTTAGAGGCAAAAAATTCTTTTTTAATGTTCCTGACAGTAATACTAGAGTTTAGGAGACTTCGTTTTAGGTAATCAGGAAAAAGTTCTGAATCTAGTAAATTTCACTTGCAAATGAAACCAGCTCGTGTAAGAAACTTCAATAATAAACTCTATTTTTTTAACTTGTCATTTATAATGATGAAACCAATACGGAAGTAACCATTCGATCTGTAGCAAGATATATGAAAATGAAACAAAGTAAATCTGACATTATCCAGTACTAAATAGAATGTTTTAAAATATTTCGAGATGGATAAATGGAGAGATCAAAATATTAATTTCTGATATAAGTACTGACTTTTCTTTTTAAATATAGAGTTGACAAAGTAAATAGAAAGAAAAGAAACAGCTGTAAAGAATTACTAGGTTTCCTTTGTTGGATTTAATCACGTTTTCCATTACCCAAATGTCTTTAGGGGTATAACAAATTACTCTCTCATTTTTTAAAACTCTTAATCATTAAATACAGACATTCGCAAAACATTATTTCATGAGATCAAAATATAAGTTTATTGCCGAGCTACGCAGACGTTTATTATGCGAATAAGAACCAAAGTAAAAAAACAACAAAAAACACAAATCCAAAGGTTTAACAAGTTATCATTCAAGTTTTCTTGTACAGTTTTTTTATCATACAAAGCAAAACTAACAAAGTTATCACAAAACTTCATTAATTACATGAAAAGAGGTGGTTTACATCGAGTTGTTTGTATTGTAATGGCATTACTGTATTCTTGAGAAAACGTGTTTCACAATAAGGCGTTTACAGCATTCAGCAGAAACAAGCTGTGCAATGCTCGTGCTTGCTAATCTTATGTTGCCATAGCAACTGCTACTGCTGGCTACACTGTAAAACTCACGCACGATTGGTTGCTCCAACCATCTCCGTTGGTGCGCATGTACACAGCGTTCTAGGTTCTAGACCTTGTACATATGCTGAACTGTTCGCAAACTCTACACTTCGTTTATAAATTAAATTCTTTTCGCATACATGCATCGAAAAGCTCGAAAACGTTAAATTTTAATAACTTTCTTAACTCTAGGACAAAAAACAACACATAATTAAACGTACAGTTCTACATGTACATTACTTGAATCAAACGCAGAGAATTTTCTGAAGAGTAACATTAATAAAAAATAAATGAATCTGTCGAAGCTCTCAAAAAATAGAGGGAAGGCACTTAACGTTTTATGCACAGCTACGGTCAATGCACGCCGTTTAGACAGTACTCAGAACTATTAGTAGGGAAAGTATATTCTATCAATATTTAAGTTGAAACAAGAACTTGTAGAATTCATATAAGCTGCTTATTATTAGAGAAGGAAATAATTGGCATATATATATATATTATAATAGAAACATATTAATAATAATTAGAAACATATTGAAGTCATAATGATGCACAATAAATTATAAGTAGAAAGAAAGCAAACTACATAAAAACTAAAACCTGATTATACATAAGTATAACATAACACAAAAATTAAAATATGATTATACATATTTATACTATAACACAAAAACTAAAACCTGATTATACATAAGTATAACATAACACAAAAATTAAAATATGATTATACATATTTATACTGTAACACAAAAACTAAAACCTGATTATACATAAGTATAACATAACACAAAAATTAAAATATGATTATACATATTTATACTATAACACAAAAACTAAAACCTGATTATACATAAGTATAACATAACACAAAAATTAAAATATGATTATACATATTTATACTATAACACAAAAACTTAAACCTGTTTATACATGTGTATAATGTAACACATAAATTAAAACCTAATTATACATAGCTACAATGTAACACAAAAATTAAAACCTAATTATACATAGCTATAATGTAACACAAAAATTAAAACCTAATTATACATAGCTACAATGTAACACAAAAATTAAAACCTAATTATACATAGCTACAATGTAACACAAAAATTAAAACCTAATTATACATAGCTATAATGTAACACAAAAGTGATTACTAATATTTAAAATAAATAAAAGAAAACAAAATATTTATCTATTTTATTTTTAATGAAACATACTTATTTAGTGGTTGTTTATAAACATAATAATATAGTGGTTTGAAAAACTAAAAGAACTCAACTGTTATGATCATAACATGATTCGTGTTCAAATGTAATGTTTTCAAGAATGTAACTTATTAACAGAAAAAAAAATACTGTTGCAAAAACAAACAAAAACAGCTCTTTAACAATGCATATAACACACATGACAGTGGGTTCTTTACTTATCTGAAAATCTTTATCGTAGAGAAATATTTTATTGTTGGATACAATAAACCAAAGCTTTTCACCAACAAATACGTAGTTGGAAGTAACATAATTAAACTCTACACAGCAAAAGGGCATAACCAAAAAGGGATCGTTCTCCAAGTCACAGGAAAATAAGATTTCTATAGTTATCAGTGAGGATGCGGAGATAACTTATTTTTAAACTGTAATACAAACAAAGGAAACGCTAGACAACACAAGTTTGAATTAAAACGTATTGAACTTTTTAGAGTAAAGACAAAAAATCGCACACATATAAACACAAATGTTACCAGAGGACCGAATAGTTACCGCGTAATACAAACAATAAAGTTATGTCTATATATGTAAGAAAATTTAAGATAATCACTTTTACTACAAGAATATAAAAAGCATTCATTTATCAACAAGGTTTTGCTTCATGCATGCGAAACTAACGAAATATTAAACCATTTAATCATGGAACCGGGCAATCCATTTAGAACACTCTGAATAATAATTGCAGTAGCTATTGTATTAGTTCACATCATAGTAAACGGAGCTTTTAAGCGGAAGGCATATAAATAAATGTTTGATTTCTCTCAGAAATATTAATCAATAACATATTAGTGACACGATAAAAAGGTACTCGTAAATAGGGACACTGTTTTATACGTGAAGAATTTGAATACATGTATTCCTCGGTAGCGTATTGTAGCATACCACGGTTGAGCCTAAAAATAGAAACTTAGAAAATTAACAAATATTTACTAAATGATATATTTTGGGCATGTCAAAGATGAACATTACATTAGAGTTGCTGCCTAACAAATGAAAATTACAAATAGGGCATACACAAACATATATAGTATTAAATAAGGTGCTTGTAGAATGTCGACAATAATCATGCAAATATTAACTCAAATATAATGTTCAATAATTTATTTGAGACAAATGAAGGCTAAGCAGATAATATTCAATGATATATTTGGAACATTTCAACGATGAGCGTGCAATTTTTGACAATTGAACTTATGAAAATTATGAGCACATATAGAAATATATTAGACGTGCTTAGACACGTAATTGACAGATTTTGATACGTCACAATTAGTAGGACAATCACTGGATACATTTGAAACTAACAAAGGACGAACTTTTAAACAATGACAGTTTAATATATGAACTACACAATGAGACACAGTTTAATAAACAAGCATTACAAACACATTACTCAATTGTGTATTTAGGGTATGTCATAGCCAAATGTATATGCAGTGACACAGTGTAATAAATAAATAATATAAATCCATTACTGACTGATGAATTTGAGACACTTCTTAAATAAACGTGTAAACAAAGATTCAGTATCAAATGTGAAAATTATTAATACAGGTGTCAGTGATGTTTTTGGGGTGTATCAAGAACGAACATATGGATAAAAAATAGTTACATTTAAAGCAATATGAAGCCATAGTGGCGGTTCTACTGGAGGTGTAGAAATTAGAATGAGAAAATTTGTTCGAATAATTTTAAGTTATATCTGAGAAGTGGGAAGTAGAAACAAATATATGTAAGTAATATTGAGGAATCATGACAGAAGTGCTAAATAAAATTACGTCTAGAAAAATGGGTAAACCAAAATGAGTGAAATATGGTCTGTAAATGATATGAATACTACAAACGCAAACATTAAAGATGAAATAAGGACATAAATATGTTACTAATATGTTTTCATGACAAACTATAGAAACTTTGTAAGTTAATACATAAATATAAACACATCCAATTAACACAGAGCTTCATTATACAGATGTCTAAATTAAAGTGTAAAATAACAGAAATAGTCAAATTTTTCAGTTATAACATACTCTTAAAATTAAGCAGTTTTGTCTTCGTTAGGCTTAGAAAAATAATTGATATCCAAAGTATATTGTGAAGCTATTTTTCTTTTCTCGTTATATTCACCTCTAATGGTATACATATATATGTATTTGAAAAAAAAAAACAAAACAAATAAGTAATATTTTTCCTGTTTGCCCATTAAAATTAATTGAGTTAAAACGGATTTCAGAACTATTTTCTTGTATGGTGATTAACACATTGTATTTTACACCTTCCCTCACTATAGTACGCTCTTGTATTATTACACTTAACAATCACTTCATTCTAAAAAACATGAATAAAGTACATTTGTCCTCTCGTCATAACAGATTTTATGAACAAAAACAAAGATTAACAGCTTCTGAATTGTACTGGTATGATTACTATACTCCTAATAACCTAGAATTTATATAAATCTTTAAATAATTGTCCGTAAATATTGGTGTCTAGCAACTAGTATTTACATATGGAACGTAGAAAAATAAAAGGAAGGAACTTATCAAACTCTACATTTAAAACGTAAAGTGACTGCTTTTGTATCATACAGAGCTGTGTAGTAATAAAACATGATTTACAGGCGCAAATATCAGTTAAAATATCTGCCTGTAAAAATACGCTTCACGAACAAGGGCACAAAAACTATTGGTTTTCATATCATCAATCAACCATCTACACATATATGATGTATTGTTTAAGTTTTTCGGGTACACAAGTTGCATTAATCTTCAGAAATAAAGACTAAATAACACACACACATATATATATAGATATTACTCAGAAAATTAGTTTCATGATTCATCATTTGATTTTTGAAAACTCGCAAAACAATTTTAATTATTTTACCATCTTAAATAAGTATCCTAGAACTTTAAATCGTAATATTTGAAAACCAGTGAGGAGTAAATAAATAAAGAAACAAACCTGCCAGCCTAAGAGCCGACATTCTGTGAAACTCCGGTTCCTTCAACCATTTATACATTCTCCGGAAAGTTTCCCTGCCGGACTTCAATTTGCTCCAAGGTTTAGGGTTTCGCAATAGATCAGAAAGGGTTCCTTGAGACCGACACAGTACACGTTGAGCGAAGATGGCCTGGGGGATACTGTAGCGTTTAAGTTCGGCACTTATCCTCTGAGCTACTTCTTTGGTGTTAATCTCCTCCACGTCTTCCTCAGTGGAGGTCTTGGAGAGAGATGTCGCGGGAGCTTCTGACATTTTAATGGGGATTGAGGTTGCAAGACTTTCTTCACCATTGGTCAAGTTTACAGTGGCGACGGCCACAAGAGGTTGTGACAAAGTCAGCCCACCACTTGGAGAAGTGGCCAAGGTTGCTATTGTCACTGGTTTCGTGTCCTCCTGCTCAGGTGGAGTCATTGGAGCCGTCAGCTGGACTGATGGAGGAGTCTCGGGAGCATTCAAGCCGTTTAGAGTTGGCATTAATCTTGTAGAGGAATGCAAACTGACGGGAGGACTTTGAGGAGATTCCAGATTCCGGGTCTGATCCCGCAGGCTGTAAGTATCGTATCCATTGTTGGACATTCCCTTCTCAGGGGATTCCCTACCATTTTCTTGGTACGTTGGGGATGGAATACTCACGTGGGTAGCCAGAGGGCCGAACCCGTTAGTGTTCATCATAGCTACAGGTGAGGGATGTGCTGCCCCTAGTGTGGGGCTGATGTTCATAATGGTTATACCAGTTAACTTGTCGTACTGATAACTACTCATAGTCATTCCTTGCATTAGAGTAAAGTTGCCGCCCGCATGATTGTAGTGGTTAAACTTGTCGGACATAGTAGAAATCGGTGGCAATGGCTGTAGTGGAGTCAGTGTAGCGTAGCTGCTGCCAGTAGAGAAACCTGGAGACATTCGTCCACCCAGGGTAGGATAGGGGGACTCACTAAGAGACCGAAAATCGGTCGAGTCCAACATGTTAGAACTTACTGCTTCGTCGTCGCCGTCTGAAGTGTGGGCAGCCAACAATTCAGTCGGTTCGGTTACAGTCTCCGACTCTACGGGTTCTGTCGACTCGTTACCGTCCAACTCGGCTAGGTTCTCCATTGTAGGACCAGCCCAATGTAAGGATCAGTTCATTGACCAGTTTCACCTGATGGGGTGGTTTTTTAGCTGCTGCTGATTGGTTTTTATTTTCACACGGAATTAAGGACCTGCGAATGGACAGAGACGCATTACCTTAATTCACGGTCGCCATCTTTCCACTGTATACACAGCGCACGTTATTCCACGCAGTTTCTATGACGCAGGCGTCCAAGGATAAGTTTTTGTTCGTCTGCTTTTGTGTTCGAACGAAACACTGTTTACTCTGGTTGTTAGACGATTTTAATAAAATGAGATCGTGGTGTATATTTACTTTGTTAATAAATACTTCAACAAACCCTCCTGTTTGTTAGTTTGAAACGTTTACAGAAAAACCAAGTTTTCCTTTTTGATCAAAACTGATGTCGAGCAGACGAATTTCCAATATTTACAGTATACGAGATAAAGAGGGGGGGGGGAAGTAAACAGTCCACCGTTCAGAACAAAGTAACTGATCACTAGTGGTGGAAAATGAAGTGAAAAACAGACGTCGTCCAGAGAGCTGTGCAAAACAAAATTTGTTCTAATTTTTGAAATATCGCCATGAACTTCTCACCGAGACATAACACTATTACTTTTGCTACAATTAGTTAACTTAAAAACTGAAAAAGAAAGAGAGATTGTGAGTTTTGAGAGTTTTTTTAATCAGAAACCTCGTCTACACTTTCCTTCTATCATCTTTAATGAGTTGGTGAGGGCAGGATACAGTAACAACATTCGATCGGTGAAATTTTCTTTATATACACATGGCTGTCCACTCCAGTGCTTCTCAAACCGTGATCTTCAGACCACTGGTGGTCCACAAGGATCCTCCAGGTGAGCTGCGTACGGGTCCAATATGCAACTCACTGACACGTAACGTCATATCTTAGGCCGTAAGAAAGAACAGAAGAGATAAGGTAACAGAATCGTTAGGTGATTCGCGGGTCTTTTTCTCCGTTGAGGTGATCCACAGACGAAGAATTTTGAGAATCATTGTTCTATTGCCATAACGTTCTATTCGTGCCTTTTGTGTTAAGTCTGTGGAACGACTGCATTACAAAGAATACGATGCATTTCTCTAATGTTCTGCTAAAAGTAGTCCACACAATATTGTTATTAATGCTTCTCACTGCCACAGTGAGACACTTCTTAAATAAACGTGTAAACAAAGATTCAATATCAAATGTGAAAATTATTAATACGGGTGTCAGTGATGTCTACACTTTTAGTTACGTGTGTTAAAAATTAGTGTACTACGTATTTTTCATTAGTATTTATATGAAAGTGTCTTACACGCATACTTCTATATCCATATAAACTTTATTAGACCAAGTTACCAATGGATAATGTATGAAACAAAAGCTATTAACATTTCACTCATCTTACTATGTCTACTGTCTTGATAATACTGTATATTATTTAATATTTGGACCATTATATATTAGTTTCTGTAGAAGTAATATCGCCATACTGCGCTTTCATAGCTCTTTAGAACACACAAATGAAGTTGTTTTCGATCATTATTTTTTTTAATACTTGGCTCATTGCCGAGTAAACCAGCAACAATGCTACATGCAACAAAGCCAAGCGCACGAGACCAGAAAGCACACGAAGAGAACATATAGCATGCATAGGAGTTTGTACCACTGAAGTAATTAAACGTTCTTGCGAGAGCTGCCCACTGCGGCCTCAGAAATGTCAGTGTATGTGATTGTAGTCATGGCAACGGCTAGAGTTGCACCCTTTTACGGGCGGTATTGTGACTGGTAACCAGGAAGCAGCGCCAACAGCGGTGACACACTGGAGCAGTTGTGTTGAATACAAAGATAAAACACAGTTTCACTACATACTTTTTAAGGTCATTAAGTATACAACGAAATTAAATATTCCGATTTTATGTCAGTGTTTCTAGTGCAACTTCTGTCAAAAATATAATTATTTCTAATATACATATATATTTCAGACAGTAGATCTGAGTTTCATAATTTTTACTTTTAGAATATACTCAGCAAAAAATAAACTAGAAGGAATCCTCAATAGCCGCAACACTTGAAATTCGTTTGGACAGGTTTAAAATAAATTAATTTATGAGACCTACACTACGAAAGCTACACGAGGGCTATCTGCGCAAACCGTCCTTAATTTAGCAGTGTATGTTTGTTTGTTTTTGAATTTTGAATAGCGCAAGGGCTATCTGCGCTACCCGTCCCTAATTTAGCAATGTAAAACTTGAGCTAGTCATTAGAACCCACCGCCAACTCTTGGATTGCTCTTTTATCAAAGAATAGTAGGATTGACCGTTACATTATAACGCCCACACTGCTGAAAGGGCTAGCATGTTTGGTGCTACGTGGATTCGAACCCTCGACTCCTAGATTACGAGCCGAGCGCCTTAACCACCTGGCCATGCCAAGCCGATCTGTCTTAAATTTGGTAAATTCTCTCCAAAAGTTATGTTTTCGTGAAATCAACGAGTGTTTCAATGAGTCCCAGTTAAATGTAATGAATAAAACAAGATAAATTTTAAGTTGTCTGTTTGCAGGTTTGTGATGAAGAGTAAAACCTAAAATTAAACTGCGTAGGTTAGCCACGTATTTCATTAAAAGTGTAAACAATAAATACAATATATTCTAAATCTAGTCATATTTGCAATTTACCATTACGTTTGTAGCATCATATATATGATTTAAAGTAAAGGTCAACATGGGTGGAAAATCTCGAACCAGGTTCTTGCTGTGAAAACCACCTGAGAAACCGAGTCTCGTTTGTAGAATAATAATGAAATTAAAAGTTGTGTTAAATTGATCACAAATATTAATTTGTGTGCATAATACATATTTACAGTTTGTGTGTAGTGCAGTATGTATACATATGTATATAGAGAGAAAGAATTAGGTAAAATAAAACAAAATCTGTATTCCCATCGCAATGTGGGTCCTACCTACACAGCCACCTACAACACCTAGAGTTCATATTATATTATATATTATAGTCTGTAACGTGTGGATCCTTTCAGTTGGTGCAGCGTTTCTTGTTTTCGTATTCAAGCCACAAGGTGGCGCAAGTGTATTAATAATGAACAAAGATGCTAAGAACTAACAAAAAAAACCGATCATGTAGTGATTCTGTTTCCTTCCTGAGAAGAAGAGTGCTTGTTGTAGGACACTTTCCTCTTAAATATTTACTTACTCTCAAGAAATGTTATCACCTCCGTTACTGTTGTAGGATGTTTGCCACACACCGCGTATCGATACCCGTGGTGGGCAGAGCACAGATAGCCTATGGTTTAGCTTCATGCTCAATTACAAACAAACTTCATAAATTATAGCCTGTGAAAAAAAAAAAGAGTAGCCGTTTCTGTTATTCTTGTAGGGTACTTTCCAAAATTGTGTGTTAGACCCGACATGGTCAGGTGGTTAAGGCACCTGACTTGTAATATGAAGGTCACGGGTACGAATCTCGTCACACCAAACATGCTCGCCCTTTCGGCCGTAGGGGCGTTTTATAGTGAAGGTAAATCCCACTATTCATTGGTAATTTTTGTTTGTTTTGGAATTTCGCACAAAGCTACTCGAGGGCTATCTGTGCTAGCCGTCCCTAATTTAGCAGTGTAAGTCTAGAGGGAAGGCAGCTAGTCATCACCGCCAACTCTTGGGCTACTCTTTTACCAACGAATAGTGGGATTGACCGTCACATTATACACCCCCACGCCTGGGAGGGCGAGCATGTTTAGCGCGACGCGGACACGAACTCGCGACCCTCGGATTACGAGCGCACGCCTTAACGCGCTCGGCCATGCCAAGCCAATCATTGGTAAAAGAATGGCCCAAGAGTCGGTGGTGGGTGGTGATGACTAGCTTCTTTCCCTCTAGTCTTACACTGCTAAGTTAAGGACGGCTAGCGCAGATAGCCCTCGTGTAGCTTGCGCGAAATTGAACCAAACCTGCTGGATTTTAAATCAATTTATTATTGACAGTATTAGTTTTTGTCGATTCGTGTATTTTTCAACCATTCTAGTTTTGTCGAACGGCTGCATTAGAAGATTTAAATTTTAATGTCATGACAATGTAAAACATAACTTGATAGTGGTTAAGATATGAAATATTAAGAACGTTGTCCACACGATAATGGCATAACAAATTATTGTCCAGAAGGATTTAGACACTTACATTGTTCTGGTGTTTATTGAATGTATTTAGTTATCGTTCACAACCCAAATGGATTTAATGTGTTATAGTAGCATGGTATTTAGTTTAAACTGCCTGAAAACAGCAACAATGTACAAATTAATACACACGTCATTTGGTTATTAACGAACGTCATAGGTGTCTTCTAGTATCAAATGATAGAACCATCACATATCCTTTCGGTTATCAAATTACCTCTTTTCATTTCTTTCTCCTGAGTATTAATGTTATTTCATCCATACCAATTGTTAATGTATCTTTATTCGTATATGTTTCTTTAAGAGGAATGTTCAGTTACCGTTACAATAAAATGCTCTTTGATCATATATGTTTGTGTAGCCTAAAAAAGAAAGGATGAAAATTATTATTTATGCTCAGAAGACGAGTTTAAAGAAGCATCACCCTAGAAAAGTAAGAACTTGATGTATTTGTTGTCCATTTTGGGAAAGAACTGTCCGAAAAAATAACATTACTGGGTAACAATAAAATCACACACGTTTACATGAAGTAAGAAATAGTGCATTGCTGTGAATAAAAAATTGTTATGAGGATTATAAATATTTTATAGAAAGTAGAAATAAAATACGAGTTCGATTCCCTGTAGGCTTAATTATAAAACACACAAGATATTTGGAATTAAAATTATCCATCCATCTGTAGCTATATGATAAAAGCCGCTCTTTGTTCGAAAAGTCTACATTGGTTCTGTTGTTTGTTTCTAACGGAAATTTCGAGTTCAAACACTCAGTGGATTGGGGATTTTTCACAACTTTTTTAATTACTAACTCATTAAGTTTAGAGAAAGATACTGCAGTATTACTTTACCTTCAAGATTTTTATTTGTCAATTTTCGTTGACAAACACTAGTTGTCTCGAGAGTTATGGCGTACCATCTCTTTGTTGTGAGAATCTCGAGGCGGGCTTTGGTGTTAAAAATTGTATATTTTTTATATATTTATCATCATACGTCGATTGAGCCTTCGAATATTCTTAAAAACACTAATACAATTATCGATTAAATAAGGGACATATCTTATTACATAACAAACTCAAGAAACTGTGTATGTCAATGCAGCATCTGGCGTCAAAATATATTATTATTCATGTTTCCATATTCTATAAGAAATTTTCAAAAAATTTATGAGCACTTTTAAAGATTTTTGTTTGTTTGTTTTGAATTAAGCACAAAGCTACACAATGGGCTATCTGTGCTCTGCCCACCACGGGTATTGAAATCTGGTTTTTAGTGTGTAAGTCCGTAGACATACCACTGTGCCACTGAGGGGCCACTTTTAAAGAAAACGGAAACTCGTGTGAAATTGTCCTTCACCATAAAACTCGCTGTCTTTGTCGTCACAATTAGAAAATCGCAGGGTCAAATATCTGACGAAGTAAAGATAGTTCTTCAAGAACCTTTTTGTTTTGCATGATTCAATCTATGATCATAATTAAACACAACATAAAGATTAGTCAAAATTATGACCAAGAAAACCTGACAGAACATGACCAAATATATATAAAAATTGTTGTTTTCGTGAACCAATAGAAATGTGATTGTTATTCTCCTTACTTACATCGTTTGAATTTCGCGCAAAGCTACACAAGGGCTATCTGCGCTAGCCGTCCCTAATTTAGCAGTGTAAGACTAGAGGGAAGGCAACATCATAACCCAGCACCAACTTTTGGGCTATTCTTTTACTAACGAAAAGTAGGATTGACTGCTAGTTATAACGCACCCACGGCTAAAAGAGTGAACATGTTTGGTGTGACTGTGGAATTCGAACCCGCGACCCTGAAATTACGAGTCGAGTGCTTTAACCACCCGGCCATGTACGGCCGCTTGTTCTGTTTCTACAATATAATCAATTTCACAAAACATTAATTCAGATTTAATTTTAGAAAAAAAATCAATAACCATTTATCTGTATATGACGGGCATTAAGCTAGTGTATATACATAGCATGATTTTCAATCGTTGCTCTGTTGATAACTCGATTTTTTCTGAATATACAGTATCCCATTTAAAAATAAAGGTTATAACAGTTGTGTTTATTTATAGTTTTTAATTGATTCACTTCACAAATTAAATGGTGATTTGTTTTCAAACTATAAAACTAAAATTTACTCTAGTTTGTATTGTAGAAGTTTCATTAATCACACGTGTTTATAACGTTTCATTTAAAGGTTAGTGTCGTCATTGATCACACGTGTTTATAACGTTTCATTTAAAGGTTAGTGTCGTCATTGATCACACGTGTTTATAACGTTTCATTTAAAGGTTAGTGTCGTCATTGATCACGCGTGTTTATAACGTTTCATTTAAAGGTTAGTGTCGTCATTGATCACACGTGTTTATAACGTTTCATTTAAAGGTTAGTGTCGTCATTGATCACACGTGTTTATAACGTTTCATTTAAAGGTTAGTATCGTCATTGATCACACGTGTTTATAACGTCTCATTTAAAGGTTAGTGTCGTCATTGATCACACGTGTTTATAACGTTTCATTTAAAGGTTAGTGTCGTCATTGATCACACGTGTTTATAACGTTTCATTTAAAGGTTAGTGTCGTCATTGATCACACGTGTTTATAACGTTTCATTTAAAGGTTAGTATCGTCATTGATCACACGTGTTTATAACGTCTCATTTAAAGGTTAGTATCGTCATTGATCACACGTGTTTATAACGTTTCATTTAAAGGTTAGTGTCGTCATTAAACCATGGCAACTCAAAAGAACAATTACACATCGATTACAGATAAATAAATTAAAATTTACAATTAAAAGTAAAATTTTTGCATTACACGTGTGCAAGCAGAGTATTCTTACACATGTGGATCTAGGCACTGAAAGTTATAATGTCATCCATTATATCTCGAGTCGAACGAAGACTGTTTCACGCCTTCTTATAAATAGCGTTCTTTAAAAACGTTTTTATTTTTGTTGTGTTTTTCCCCACCTGTGCACGTACACGATCAGAAATATTTAATTCAATTTTTCAGAACTACTTATAGAACCGTTTTTTTCGTTTAACTTCGCGCAAAGCTACTCGAGGGCTATCTGCGCTCGCGGTCCCTGATTTAGCTGCGTGAGATTCTTTCCCGCGCTGTAATTTACTGAGTATGTCATGTGGTTTTAGTTATTCACCTTTAAAGTTTAATAAAATTAATTATTGTTTATATTATACCAGTTAGTATGGCATAAAATGGTCACTAATAATCCATACATTAATATTATACCAGTTTGAGAAATACGTATTTTTTGTTTTTCTCCTATTTGAGTCAGTTATATTTTTATAATAAAATATAACTTCTTGCAGCAGCTGTTCGGGAAAAAATTTCCAACTCAATAATTGCCAAATTACCGCTAAGACAAACAACAATAATTCACCGTTTTCACAAGTTGAAGGTTTTTTTTGTTTTTTTTTTCAATTTTCAACCATGCTAAGAATGATCCAAGAACGTTGATAGATAATTAGGTAGAGCCTTAAAATTTTGGTCATAATCTACTTCAAGCAGTATACGTTATAAGAATTTTAATTTATTTTCATTTTCTCATATTTTATATTATTGAGAACCGAATTAAAATACCGTAGTTTGTTGTTGTTTTTTAAATAAAAGTACCCTTGTGGTTAATTTAAAAAACTATTCTCAGCTTACAATATATATATTTATATATATTTTCCTCTTACAGCGTGTTATTTTCTAGACATTTCGTTACTGTAATCGTATTCCTTCTTATTACATTGATTCAAATGAATAAAACCAATTCTTTAGAAACGAGATAACAATTAAAATAGACCTGGCAAGGTCTCGTGGATTAAGGCGCTCAACTCGTAATCTGATGGTCGCTTCAAACATGCTTGCCCTTTCAGCCGTGGGGGAGTTATAATGATACAGTCAATCCCACTATTCGTTGGTAAAAGAATAGTCCAAGAGTTGACGATGGGTGGTGATAACTAGCTGCCTTCCATTTCGTCTTACACTGCTAAATTACATATTTACAAATCTTTGACGTTTTGTAATGTAATTTGTCTCTTTGTATTCATTTGCTTTATGTCTGGAAATCAGGTGGCGCTCTTGAAAAAGAAATAATTTATTTAACCATTGATTTCTTGGTGCACTTCACGAATTCTCGATCAAAACTATTCTATTAAAGAAATACTAGTTGACTAATATAACTAAATTTGTAATAACTGATCTGAAGTATCAGTTCTACACATTTTTAATAGTTGCATATTCTATTAAAATTAAATTATCGTAAATTTTGTGTTTTAGTTCCTTATGTTTAGATGATTTATGCCTAATTAGGGATATTGTTTTTGTACGTTATTAGAAGTGCATCACGAATATATTGTATGTTAATGCAGGAATGTTATGTTCTGATTATATTACTTTTTTATTATATTAGTTTTTTGACATCCAGAAGAATCGATAAGGTTTGAACCTCGTACAAGGCTGCGTGAGGACTATCTCCGTTAACCGTCCATAGTTTAGCAGTGAAAAACTAGAGGGAAAGCAGCTAGTCCGCCAACGCTTGGGCTACTCTTTAGCTAACGAATAGTGAGATCAACCGTAACTTCATAATACCCCTCACGGGTGAAAGGACGAGCATGTTTGTTGAGACGTGGATTCGAACCCACGACCTTCAGATTTCGAATCAAGCGGCCATCATCCAGAAGAAAACAGAACTCTTTAATGATATGTGTAAAATTTATTTTTATCTAAAGCCATTTGTAACTCCAAAAACACATGACACGAAATTTTAAAACAACATACCTTTCAAAATTAATAACAAATTGTTATCACACACTTTAATATCTAATTAATACTTATATGTCATCTTAGGGCCAAACTTTTACAGTTTGTTAGGTCTTCGTCAGGTTACCTTCAGTAGCTTTACACATGAAGAACTGGTTCTAAGACACCTTGGTGTGTACTTCATTAAATCTCGTTCAGTTACAAGACTGGTTGTTCGTAACAGCTACTGTTCTCACCGTTCCCTATTTGCTAAATGTCTTTTCAATAATTCATTTTAGTTTTTATACGTCTATTTCACACATTAATTTAAGTTTATTGAATCTTCAATACAATTTCTTGAATTTTTTACTCACTATCAAAATTGGTATTTGTAATTTCTTTTCACTGTTCACAGCCTTGACAACAATGTGTAATCAATATAGCAAGAGAATCGATCTATTCTATTTTTATTCTTTACAAAAAGAAAGAGCAAAATCTTCACCTTTTTTTTTGTTTATAAGTTTTCAAAACGATTGAACTTAGGGTAAGTGCTGTTTTGTTTTCTATTTTATTTTACGATGATAGAGCTCTCGATTTTGCAGCATCTGTGAATTTTAATGTAATGACAACGTTTATGGACGCTAAATCATAGTTAGTTATTTGATAATATGATGTTAAGTTTTTTTCTTTTTTTGCAAATGAAAGCGTCTTCTCACTGTTAATTTTCAACGCTGTAAACGCACAACGCTCCACGTGATTCTTATTTTGGTAATGTGTTTGTATCGCAATTTTACTTGAGTGCACCAGTTTAATTTTTGAGAAAAGTAAAACATCGCAATGGGATATCTGAACTCTACCCACTATGGTATCGAAATCCTGTTTTCAGCCTCGTAAGCTTGCATAATTACTGAAGCCATTGAGGACATCTTCAGTGCCTTTTGTTGAAAAATGTAGGTTATGTGGAGGTAGATAAAACGCTGAAGTTAAATCAGGTTTACAAGGAATTCAAGTTTGCATCATAAAAAATCATATATACTTGTATAGCAACATTGTTTGACAAAGATGGCTTGTTCAGAAACAACTTTCAGTCTATTATGTGTGTGTTTTCTTTTACAAAAGCCGCATCGGATGTGTCTGTTGTATACACTGAGGGAAATCGAACCTCTCATTTTAGCGTAGTAAATCCGAAGACTACAAGCCCTTACCGCGAAGGGCTTGTAGTTTGTTAGAATATCAATTTCTTATTATAAACAAATACATGTGATTTATTGTTGTTGTTCTAAAAAAATTAAGAGGGAATCAAAACAGAGTATAATAAGTTTGAAATCACGTGAAACAACGTTTTATGCCTTGTATTATGAAATAGAAGGATATTCCAGTCTGGAAGTGGCTTTGACGTCATTTGGGATTTAAAAAAACACACACTAAAAGTTTCTGAACATTTCTTATCTGGTTTTGATCGATTTAAAGCTTTTGTTTCTTTCATTTATGACATCTCTGCTCAAGGCACACGTAAAGCAATGATGGATACACGGTAATCTGTAGACATGTTACCGCTAGTTTCGTTGGACTTAAAGTAGAAATGCTCTAGACTAAAAATATGTTACTAGGCATAAGAAAGCTTAAAGTGTGCACTTAAGCGTTCTTTTGTGAAGAACGATGTGTTCCCAAACTTCAGGAATATTCAGACTTTAGTTAGAAAAATATCTGATATCCATTATTAGAAATTCTTCGTCTTTGATTAATAAAATATGTTGAGTACTTCCGGTAAGAATGTAGTGGTCGGATATCAGTTATTTCCATGGTTATTAGTGTATACGATCAAATAAATCTTATCACTAATTGTTTATTATTCTTTATTTCTAGGTAATTCTTACTAATTACTTTATATTCTGCAGTTCGGCTGCTACTGTACCGCCCCCATCAGTGAAGATCTAAAAACGATTGCTTGTGGTAACAACAGCCAGAATTTGATCCCAGGATTTCTTGTCAGAGAGACTGATGAGTTAACCCATTAATTCTGACCTTAAAAAATTAATAGTTTATTAGAATATTGACTTAAGTGTTCATGTAGGCTTCTAACTGAGATAATGAATAATTGTTACTCACTCTTGAAAGAACTTTGTCATTGGTTCACGAAATATTTATTATTCGCCCTCAGAATACTATTAATTAAGTTAATTGTTTGTCATTTAATAACTGACACCCTTTGTTCTCAGTGGGGGTTCGTATCCCCGCCGCACTTAACATGCTCGCCCTTTCAGCTGTGGGGGTGTTATAACGTGACGGTCAATCCCACTATTCGTTGGTAAAAGAGTAGCTCAAGAGTTGACGGTGGGTGGTGATAACTAGCTGTCTTCCATCTAGTCTTACACTGCTAAATTAGGGACGGCTAGCGCAAATAGCACTCGAGTATCTTTGCGCGATATTCAAACCAAACCAAACTCTTTCTTCTTAGTGAAGGTAATATTCGATATTTGCTTACTCTCAGAACTTTCTTGCAAACTAAAGAAATATTTGTTTATTTGAACTTTGAAACACTTTATTTTGTTTTAGTGAACGTTTTGCATGGTAGAAAAGTACTCTTGCCACGAGCGATATTTGTTTCACAACGCAAAGCAATCTAATACATACAAATGATAAGCAAAGTGTACCGTTAATCATACCTTTCACTTGGCTTCACGTAGTTAAAGTTAAAATGAGTGCGAAACTAAATCGTTTGTCCGATCGCTTATCCATTTAACCTCATTCTCTTGGAGCTCCACACGATTTGCTGTAACAAATTCTGTTAAAATGGTTTAGCTTGTTTGTCAATAGAGCACGTGGTGTCAAAACTCCAGAAAGATTAACAAATCTTTAAATGTGGGCAAAAAATATCTCACTATCCGAAAACGAAGTGCTTCTAAGATTGTATACTAAGTAATTCAATAAATAAGAGCAAGGCGTTTTTAAGAGCGAAAAAAATAACAGACTGAGAGTAAAAGATCTATCATATGACTTTCATGTCCAAAGCACACAAAGACTCGCTGCATGCTTTCCATAATCCAACCAATATACAAAAATGAGTTTCTCAGCATTCATTTTAATAGTCCAAAGACACAGTAATTGTAATGACTACTTGACCTGTGTGTCTTTGTATGGAATAACATAAATATCTGTTTCATTCCATAGTTTGTTGAAGTATGTAGTGGTTGAACAAATATGTCGGGGATATAATTAGTGCCGACTTGACGTCCTGACGTGTTTTGCTTTTCCAGACGAGCGTCCTTTTAGATTATTTGCGTATTGTTGCTTAAGCCATGTGTACTGCTTTTGTCATTGTTCTTTGAGTTCGTAATTGTCACTTGTCACAAGACTTCATGCTTTGCTTATTGGCTAACACCAAGGAGTACAACTTGTTGCAGCCGTCTTTCTGGATAATCCTAATGCCACAAGTTGATCTATATTTTATAGTTTTCCTCGAAAATCGAAATTCACAGTCTTAAAACTTTAACATGTTGTGCGCCCTTTACAAAACTATTTAAATTTCGATTGTACAACACTACCTACATAGCACGATGTCAAAATGTACTTATACAATCTGTTTCACCACTATTTTATATCCGCTGTGATTGTAGCACGAAATACTATTTATATATTTAAAATCGTTTTGATATAACGTACACAACTCTACCGAATATTTATCTTCAAGTAATGAAACGTGTTTTCTTGTTGTTGTTTTTTTCACAAGCAGTGAATTTCGTAACCTGATAGGAGTGGTTTATTTATAATTCGTAAAGTTTTCACTGCCAGGTAATAAAAAAAGGTTTTAGTTTCAGATTATTAAATGTTTCTCTTCACTTTAAGAAAAATTTACGTTCAGATAATATAACGTATTTTTATGTACATTTACTTTAAAATTTATCTTTAGATAACACGTATTCCTACATAGTTATCTTCAAAGCAAAAAACCTGCAGTTATTCACTTTTTGGTAAGCCTTTACCTTCCAAATTACCGTCAAATAATCAAGCATATATTTATTCAAACTAAAGAAAGCTTTTACCTTTTAAAAACATGTTATTCATTCCGTGGAAAGCTTTCATTCTTAGTTACTATCACGAAAACTCACGTTATTTACTTTTAGAAAAGCTGTGATTTTCACCTGCACAATATTAAAATTGTCTCAGTAAAGTTACATATTTAATGTATGAAACAAGTTTCTTATCTTCAGTATATGAAACTTGTTTTATTCATTCTAAGAGCTGGTCTGATTTCATTTAATGAAAAATGTTTTACGTACTAGCACTAATACGCCCATAATGAAACTAACGTTTGTTTTGATCTCAGGAAAGTTCTGTCTTCAGGTAATACGTTACAGTTAACAGTTCGGTTAATAAAAATGTTTCTCTTTAACAGCCTGCGCCTTGATTGCGCTCCTTCAAGACTCAAGTAGCGTTAGTAACTGCTGTTCGTGATAAGATCCAGTTGCATGCTCACGCCGGTTCTCTTTATCTGATTTTTCCTGATGTATTTCGCTTTCCCTTTGCGAAACATCATGCAATGATTCGCTTCCAAAACAGCCAGCGTGAGAAGACTTTCATACAGTAATATTACTCGTAAATCAGTCATAGAAGTACTTTTCATATTTAATTTTCAAAAATAATTAATATTACAGTGCTGTGTACCTCCGTTTAATATTATTTTTCTATAATGCAATGATGTTAATAACACCAAAAAATAATTAATATTACAGTGCTGTGTACCTCCGTTTAATATTATTTTTCTATAATGCAATGATGTTAATAACACTAAAAAATAATTAATATTACAGTGCTGTGTACCTCCGTTTAATATTATTTTTCTATAATGCAATGATGTTAATAACACTAAAAAATAATTAATATTACAGTGCTGTGTACCTCCGTTTAATATTATTTTTCTATAATGCAATGATGTTAATAACACCAAAAAATAATTAATATTACAGTGTTGTGTACCTCCGTTTAATATTATTTTTCTATAATGGAATGATGTTAATAACACTAAAAAATAATTAATATTACAGTGCTGTGTACCTCCGTTTAATATTATTTTTCTATAATGCAATGAGGTTAATAACACTAAAAAATAATTCCTTTTCTTTTTCATAAAGTGTATAATGTTTATGGACCGCAGCTCAGTGAAATAGCTAAAAGACATTCCCATGGTAACAAGAGTAAATAGTTACAAAAAGTTGACCAATATTATGAGAAAGTTAAGTAAAAAATATTTGTATATGGCACAAATTTTGTTGCATCTTTTAGAAATAAATTAAATTATATAAAGTAATTAACTTTATATTTCAGATAAGTAAAAATTAATTATATTTCAGCAGATAAGAAACTCCATGCCTTAGCCAACACTTCAGTTTAATATGAAGAGATATATGCGCTAATCCATGTCTCGAGGAACGCACATCAGTGCCTTGTCGCTTACATAATTACAGAACGAAAGTCTTAAAATGAAAACGTTTTTAATATACGCTGTATTTAGATTATTAAAAAATTCTCTTTAAGTTTAATCTGCTTCGCTTGTATCTTTCACGTTTTGATCTGGTCACTGCGGTCGAGTTTTCTGCGTAAGTATTGCTTCATATATCCCAGTGCTTCAAGTTTTGAAATATTTTATATAATTAAAATTTGACTGACGATGAATTTTTGTGTGCAAATTTCAACCTGCCTGCTCGGTTGCAAGGTGCATATAGTTATTAAGGTCAGGACAATAATCGTCTTTCTATATTTTACATAAATCATTGTTTTATGATAAATTTTCGAAATATACACCAGGTGATTCAGGTTTCGCTGTATACACCAGGTGATTCAGGTTTCGCTGTATACACCAGGTGATTCAGGTTTCGTTGTATACACCAGGTGATTCAGGTTTCGTTGTATACATTCCTGACAAAATACAGGGAAAAGTTATATCAGTAAAATGTTATCACCAACTGTTTTTAGTGTTAGCCAGTGGCAGCTAGAATGTATTGTGATCGGATTATCTATTGGCTGATTATGTTACTTCTTTAGATGGTGGGAATAACGTTCCGGAAAACAGTGTTATAATTCAGAATCATTTTAATACTCCCATTAAAAAAATATGTATCAATAAAGGTTTGAAATTGGTGAAAATTTGCACAAATATAGCAGTTGATATAACAAATCTCTTGCACTTCCAAATATATCCTTTCCAGTTTACAATTTCCAATAACAATACATTAACGTTGTCGTATTTCACCGATGTAGCCTGTACGACTCAGAGAATGGACAGGTCAGACATCTGTACTGGCTTTGCAGTACATGATATCCATTTCAGGAAAACTTTTGGTTCACGTAATCCGTTCAGTGCTCTAATGGATCCATTGCATTACCATTTAATCATTTACATCATAAGCATTACTTTCCTTGGAACTCTCCTAATCCTGACAAACTGCCTGAAACAATTGTGGTTATGTGATACTAGAAGAGGAAAAGGTGTATTCTGGTAATGAAAGGATCTTAAATACCGCGACACAGATTCATTATGAATAAGAATCCCACCGTGAATAATACCAGTCATACTAATGCTAAGTCATAGGATAACCATAGCCAAGTCAAGTTATAGTTTAACTGGGGACCTAGGCAAGAATTGAAGCTATGCTTCTAATTACACTGAAGCCACAGAATACTTAACGCTTAAGGCTGTCATCTATGTTGTCTGACCAGTGGGAGTAAACCTTCAGAATTTTTGGAGATGAATCCTTCCGCGGAATGTGGGATTGAAATCTACCACAACATTCTCTAAAAGTATCAGTTCCGTGCAAAATCCAATGCAGTTCAGGTTGTGTAGTACTAGTTGTGTGACATAGCTTCCCTGTTGTTAAGCGCAAAGCTACACAATGGGATTTTTGTCCTCCTCTTACCACATGTTGGCCCTTTCAGCTGTGCGGGCGTTAGAACATATGGTCAGTCCTATAATTCGTTAGTAAAAGAGTAGCCCGAGAGTTGGTAGTGGGTAGTGATGTCTTTCCTCTAGTCTTACACTGCTAAATTAGGAACGGCTAGCACAGATAGCCCTCGAGTAGCTTTGCGCGAAATTCAAAATAACTAACTAGCTTCTAACTTATCCTTCGTTTTTCACTCTTCATTCATTTACGTATTTACCGTAATAGCCCAAGAGTGTATGCTGTGGTATTTGAAATGCTGGTGTTGTTATGTGTTTTGGATCTGAAGAGTACGTGTCGGTATATATTATTGTATACAATGAGCACGTATTGTGGTATTCCAAGAATACGTGATGACCCGAGTCGTGATAATACCGGAAAAATATATTGTACATGGGGGGAGGGGGAGTTGCAACTGTGATGATCAGTCCTGTTAAGAGTAACCATGTGGATGTTGTTGATTGGTTAATTTTCCTGTGGTCATCGGTGCAGAATCAGTGTAAACTTTAGGTATTTATTAACTGGTTTTCTAAATTGTATATCTCATACAGTGTTCAGATTTCAAATACAGTATAACTGAGAGTATAACTAAAATAACTGCCTTTTATTCCATTTATCACTTGTGCTTCGCTTTTCACACGTAATTCAGACATTTATATTACTGATGGGATTATCATTAGAGGGCCGAAAAACATTAATGTTATTTTACATTTTATTTTATTTTAATGTTAGAATGAAGACTATTAAACTATTCTGGAATAATCTACTTGTTGTCTTTATAGGTGCCATCTAGTGAGTAAGAAGTAAGCCTCTACATTCAATTTAACAGCTGGAAAACAAAACATTATGTTTTAAAATTCACTTCAAAATTCGTAATTGTAACAATCATTAAAATTGTTGCTTCTGAAAAGTATATATTTGAGACTCTTTCTTTATTTAAACATACCTTAAAAAATTACATATCTTGCACTTATTTTTTAAATTCCGTATACTTAGAAACTTCCGAAATGATGCCCAGCGTGGCGAGCACTGGTCTGATATAAAGAAGGAATGTTCAAAGAACAGTCGAAATACTTAGTGTGAAAAAATAAAACATTAAACTATTTGGAGCCGTAGAAAAAAAAGAAGTGGCTGAACAAAAGTGAAATGCAAAGTGTGAAAGTCAAATTGATCTGTTTAGAGTCATGCCCAGAAGACCCGTACAAAAGCCAATATACTTGGTTAGAAATTAAACTGACCTGTTTGGAAACGTGTGGAAAATAAAGGCTTTAACAACAAATATGTATGTAGTAAGAAAGTAAACTGACCTGTTTGAAGTCGTGAAGGAAACGAATGCTTAAACAGCTGTCAAGATGTTATGCACACAAAAGAATTGCCCTAATGGAAGCTGTGAAGAGAAAGAATTATTGAGTACCGATTGATTTTTGGAGGAGAAGACCAGAAAAAGAAAGTATTCGTAGTGGAAGTTGAGAAGAGTAGGGTTGTGAAAATAACTCCCAAACTGAAAATGAGTTGTCTTTGGTGTAGAAGTTAGTTTATTTGAAAATACAATTTGAGTGCTGGAAACTCTGATGTTGTTGACAGTAAAGCAGAAACAGAAGTGATGTTAATAATCGTTAAAGACATACAATAATCCTGTTAATACCAACAAAGTTTTTTCTTAAAAGTTTTCTCAGATATTAATGTTCTGCTTTTTTTTACAGTCATGCATAGATAGCTTACACTGTGAATGGTTTTCTTTCAGCCAATCAGAAACTCGCACACTAGTATAAATCCTATACATTGACAGGAACTCTTACATTACACTAAAGTAAAAATTATCTCTTCTCCTCCTGTCTACTGAACAGATGCAGTTTTCAGCGGTTTGTAGTAAGACGGCTCTAGCAGTTTAGTTGTTACTAAATCATTACAACATTCAAACCTCTTTACTTTTAATTCAACTTCTGACTAATTAGAATCCAAGTTATCTAAGCATTTTCACCCTAGACTTTTGTCATATATGATCAAATTTTCGATTCTTTTCTGGTTATCTCTTCTTTGACTGGAATTTCCGAAAGCTTTGTATTCATTGAACAGTTGTTTGACCATTCACATTCTCATATGGAAAATTACACCTTGATTATTAAGTAATGTCACTGGTGGCGACCTCTACACTATGGACTTACGTGGTATGGAAGATACCAACAGTCTTTCCCTGTACTCTGAGGAGTAAGATGCTCGTGTTTTTAATTTTCGCGCAACACTACACGAGGGCTATCTGCGCTAGCCATCCATAATTTAGCAGTGTAAGACAAGAGGGAAGGCAGCTAGTCATCATTACCCACCGCCAACTCTTGGGCTACTCTTTTACCAATGAATAGTTGAATTGATCGTAACATTATAACACACTCACGGTAAGCATATTTGGTGTGACGGAGATTCGAACACGCGACCCTCATATTACAGTACCATGCCTACCTATGAGCAAGATGTTCAGATTAAAGTATAAGCTAAAACTTTAGCCTCTCAAATGCCAGTACTGGTTCTTGTCTGCTGTGCAATCCACGTGCGAGTACCGGTTCTTGTGTGCTGTACAGTGTACGTGCGAGTACCGGTTCTTGTGTCATACCTTATTATGTGTCTTTACCTGTATTACCTTACAGCCATCATTAATGACAATAACCTGTCAACGTGGAATTGGCACGAAAGATTATCCTTTTTCAACTTTTATCATGTATTGTATTTTGTAGGTAAATTGGTAACGTTAATGTGATATTTTCTTGATACTGGAAAATCTTACTTTTATGTGAAAGTAAAATTATTTTTATTGTTTCACTTATTTTGTATTTCAAAATAGTTCAATTTCGTCTTTGCTGATGGGATCTTTTATTTCTAACTTATTTAGTGCACTATTATCTCTAGAGTATAATATCTGTTTCTATCGAATTTTGTTGCAAAAATTATTGAATATCACACGTGGTTCAAGGAAGTTTCTGCATTGTATCAAATTAAATTATAATGATCAAAGTTTCACTCTCTGGTATATCAGTGTTAGAAGATTCATGATCAAAGTTTCACTCTGGTATATCAGTGTTAAAAGATTCATAATCAAAGTTTCACTCTCTGGTATATCAGTGTTAGAAGATTCATAATCAAAGTTTCACTCTGGTATATCAGTGTTAAAAGATTCATGATCAAAGTTTCACTCTCTGGTATATCAGTGTTAGAAGATTCATGATCAAAGTTTCACTCTGGTATATCAGTGTTAAAAGATTCATAATCAAAGTTTCACTCTCTGGTATATCAGTGTTAGAAGATTCATGATCAAAGTTTCACTCTCTGGTATATCAGTGTTAGAAGATTCATGATCAAAGTTTCACTCTCTGGTATATCAGTGTTAAAAGATTCATGATCAAAGTTTCACTCTCTGGTATATCAGTGTTAAAAGATTCATAATCAAAGTTTCACTCTCTGGTATATCAGTGTTAAAAGATTCATAATCAAAGTTTCACTCTGGTATATCAGTGTTAGAAGATTCATGATCAAAGTTTCACTCTCTGGTATATCAGTGTTAGAAGATTCATGATCAAAGTTTCACTCTCTGGTATATCAGTGTTAAAAGATTCATGATCAAAGTTTCACTCTCTGGTATATCAGTGTTAGAAGATTCATGATCAAAGTTTCACTCTGGTATATCAGTGTTAAAAGATTCATAATCAAAGTTTCACTCTCTGGTATATCAGTGTTAGAAGATTCATGATCAAAGTTTCACTCTGGTATATCAGTGTTAAAAGATTCATAATCAAAGTTTCACTCTCTGGTATATCAGTGTTAAAAGATTCATAATCAAAGTTTCACTCTGGTATATCAGTGTTAAAAGATTCATGATCAAAGTTTCACTCTGGTATATCAGTGTTAAAAGATTCATGATCAAAGTTTCACTCTCTGGTATATCAGTGTTAAAAGATTCATGATCAAAGTTTCACTCTCTGGTATATCAGTGTTAAAAGATTCATGATCAAAGTTTCACTCTCTGGTATATCAGTGTTAGAAGATTCATGATCAAAGTTTCACTCTGGTATATCAGTGTTAAAAGATTCATGATCAAAGTTTCACTCTATAATATATCAGTGTTAGAAGATTCATTTTATGACACATGATGTAATAATTTTACTAAAAGGTGTTTTTGATATATTTTTGATTACTGGTTTGAATCTGTTCCTTTATCACTCTATTTACTAGAGTTTTTAATTTATTTTGAATTTCGCGCAAAACTTTCATGGGCTATCTTCGCTAGCCGTCCCTAATTTAGCAGTGTAAGGCTGGAGGGAAGGCAGCTAGTCATCGCCACCCACTGACAACTCTTGAGCTACTCTTTTGTCAACGAATAGCGAGATTGACTAAACCATTATTTCGGCTGAAAGGGCAAGCATGTTTGGTGTGACGTGGATTCGAATCCGCGACCCTTAGATTATGAGTCGAGCACTCTAACCACCTTGTTTGTGTGTTTTCTTATTGGAAAGCGACATCGGGCTATCTGCTGAGCCCACCGAGAAGAAATTAAACTATCACTAACACCTTTTCACACACACTCTCGCCATCGACGACGTTGTACGAAAATGAGACGCTCACAAAAATGCACAGAAAAATAAACAATTCTCGAACAACCGGACGACCCATGATGTCACTAAACACCTCTTTATATATATGTATATCACTCGTTTAATCACATCATCACTTGCCCCTGAAGTTTGTCCACCTTTCGAAAGTGCTCAGGCTACATATTTCATTTTTATTAAGACTTCTTGGACCTATATGTTTTATAACATCAAACACTGGGTATATCGAATCTATTTCTGTCGTGTTACATAAGCTGCTTTCAGTAGATTTTATTTCTATAGATACTTTTACATACTTATAGATATTTCAGTTCGATTCAACCGAGAACATTCTTATGACTTATGTTTTCTGAAACACCAGGTAAAATAATAGTTTTTTTCTACAGTGTAAGCTCACTCTGTATTTTTTAAATTTTTGTCAATGAAAAATCGACACCGGCAAAATATTTCAGAATGGAAACGGAAACCACTGCATTCATAGCATCATTGACAAAAATCAGGTACATCTTACATACCAGTGAAGCCTCACAGGACAGGAGTCACAGTTTTATTTTATACACAAGACTCTTGATAGTCAAATCAAAAATCAGGTACATCTTACATACCAGTGAAGCCTCACAGGATAGGAGTCACAGTTTTAATTTATACACAAGACTTTTGATAGTCAAATCAAAAGTCAGGTACATCTTACATACCAGTGAAGCCTCACAGGACAGGAGTCACAGTTTTAATTTATACACAAGACTTTTGATACTCAACTCATTTATTTTATTATTCGCTGCTTTTTCCGTATGTACTTGGTTTCAATCGTGTAATTTGAAATTCATGAATGTCTTCATGTAATATCTGTACATGTATGAAACGCCACACGCAGATATAACATGTAAAATGGCACATGCGCGTATATATCAAATCCAGTTTTCACTGTATGTACTTATGGTGTTCGGTGGGCTGCCTCAGGACTTATGCACGGTAACTATAGAAACATCAGTTGCTGCTACCTCTGTCAGTAGTCATACTTTTGACGACCCGTCATGGCCAGGTGGTTAAGACACGCGACTCGTAATCCGAGGATCGCAGGTTCGAATCCCCGTTATACCAAAGATGCTCGCTCTTTCATCCCTGGGGGCGTTATAATGTAATGGTCAATCCCACTATTCGTTAGTAAAAGAGTAGCCCAAGAGTTAGCGGTGGGTGGTGATGACTAACTGCCTTCCCTTTCGTCTTACACTGCTAAATTAGCACAGAGAGGCCTCGTGTAGCTTTGCGCGAATTTCAAACAAACAGTCATGTTTTTGATATCATGTCACCATTTATTAATTCATAAATTTAACTCTTCTTATATCGTCACGAAATAAATAACCAGAGATAAAATTAAGGTAAATTAAGTTTTTTTTTAACTACAGATATTCTAGCCAGGATTAATATTTACACTGTTCATTACATTATACATTAACACATACTCAAAAGCAACAGTCTAAATTCTATATCAAAGTGTTTTTGTTAAGCGCAAAGCTACACAAAGCGGTACCTCAATACAGGTATCGAAATCCATTTTCTAGCAGCATAAGTCCGTAAAAACATTACTGGAGCTCTGCATTAAACAGTAAAAACACATTTACTGTTCGAGGGTATCACAGAAACCAGTCAATAAACTTTCATGATATTGTGCTGCCATCTGTAGGTTTCTTCACTCACTACAGGTTGGTATGAAAACAAAATAAGTACAAGCAAAACATATCAGGTCATCTCATAACTTATATCCGAACATTTAATACAGAAAGTACATCATCATTTCTGTCTTTGTAGAATACTTGAATAAATAAAATATGTAGTAGGACGTGTAAATGTTCAGACACATAAATGAAACTAACCCAAATCCACTTTTTCAAATCATTAAACAAATAAATTCTTATGAAGATGGATGTGTCTGAGGAGCACATTAGGCACATAATGCTTTATGAGTTTAAAAAATCCAAGAGTGCAGCAGAAACTACACGAAACATTCAAGGTGTTTATAATGCAGAGTCTGTCAATGAAAGAAAATGTTGACGTTCAGATCAGATGACTACAATTTAAGTGGTGCACCACACTCAGGTCGTTCTGTTGAGTTTAATGATGACTTGCTGCTGGTTGCACTTGATGAAGATTGTGCTGTAACAGTTGAAGGACTACCACAGAAGCTTAATTCAACCCATTCAACAGTTCACCATCATCTGGAACATCTTGGAAAGATGTCAAAACTTGGAAAATGAGTCCCCCATGATTTGACAAAAGCCAACATTAGAGCAAGAGTAAATATTTGCACTTCTCTACACTCTCGTAAATGTAATTCACCTTTATTTGGACAGGTTAGTGACTGGAGATGAAAAGTGGATATGTTATAAAAAGTCTTATTGAGCGTTTAGTGGGATATTGCTGGTGTGCTCCACTTTGAGTTGCTGCCACTCAATGTAACAATAACATCAGACTTCTATTGTCAACAGTTAAAGCGCTTGAATGTTGCACTGACAGAAAAGAGGCCTGCTTTGATCATTGGTAAAGATGTTGTGTTACACCAGGATAATGCACACCCCATACAGCAAGGATCACATCTGCAAAGATTGAAGAGTTAGACTGAGAAAAACTTCCACATCATCCTTATTCTCCAGACCTTGTCTCATCTAATTATCATCTATTCCGAAGTTTACAGAGCTATCTTGATAGAAATGAGCTAAATAAAACATGGAGATGTAAACACTATTTTCTCTACATTTTTTTCCTCCAAACCCCCAAGACTTTTCCAAAAGTAGCATTCAAAAGCTTGTGAATCGTTGGCAGGAAGTAATTAATAATAATGGGAAGTATATTATTGATTAAATAACAATAAAATCGTTTGAAATCCTTTCTTATTTCTGAACCTAAAATCGGACATTACTTAAGGGATGATCTGCTAGAAAAGTATAGAATTATCGCTAACATTTAACACAGCCTGCTTCATATTCAGTATTTCCTGAAAGCAAACTTCACCATATGTGTAAAAGTCAAGTAAAGCTATATTATTTTATTTATACGTGCTACTTATATCTTTGCCCAGGTAGTTTCGAGTGGTTTCATTTTTCCATTGTACGTTACAAAATTCTTCTTAATTGATCAGAAAGCAAGGATCACAAATCCCTTTTATCATTTGAGATCCTGGTGGCCATTCTAGTCTCACTATTTTACCGCCTGTAAATGTTTACCTTTTTAAACTACGATTTAAGCATAACTCTCTTAGAAGTACTTCGTTGTCCTACAGAGTTATTGTTGAAGTTTCCAACACATGATTTCGTGATTTCCAAGTGGCGTTATATACAATGTTTTATTACTCATGTACCATTTAATCAATCTATCAATTTCAGTTGTATCGTACAGTGTGCTGCTTTAAAATAAAACCAACACCTAATTTACACGGCGATGATAAAATGTATAGATTTCTGGTGAAACAAGTAAAAAACACAGAAAACTATACGCTACTCAAGTTTTACTACCCCTTTTCTGAACAAATGGCTTCTGCTGATTAGATAGACACATTTTTTGATGACGTAATTCACACAGTCCAAGCTGTCCATAAATTTGTTTCTGAAAAAACAAATTCTAAAATTCCTGAAAAACTTTATTATTCACTGATAAACCAAGTCACTAGCAGCATAATAAAATTGTGTTTTTTAATTGAATTGGAAATATTTTGTTTAATAATGCACGAGATAATTTGGTGAAACAACTTATTTGCGGCAAAATTTAACGGTTATGTTAAATCTAAGGATAAAAAACAGACACTCGTAATTTCTTGCTATTACTTTTAGAATTAGATGTTTTACTAATTAATTAAACTGTTAAACTTAAGTTATTTGCATGCCTAAAACACCTCGCTTGATTGCAGTAGCGAGTAATAAAACATCAGCCGAACTTGAAGATCACTTCTCGGGCGTTGTATTGCCCTGTGTCCCTGTATCACAGTAGGGCGAAGTCCCACGGTTGATGAAGAATCACTCAGATTAAGTTTCGGTTTTCGCGCATTCCATAAAAGCAGTTTATTTGATTAGCTTAACGTCTTCATTCTGCACGTTTTATTTGTAAGTACAGTACTCACTCAGTTCACGCTTCAAATTACTTATACGCTTTACACGTGATGAAAGGGTGAAAAAAATTAAGTTAAAAAAAAAGGACAAAAGAATTGTAAAAGATGTTACCCCACAGTACACAGCAGAGAAAATGCAAGTCGGCTGCAGGTCTGAAGGGTCATGAGCAGTGTTGTGGTCCAGCCTTATGACGCAAGCACGTCTCGTGTGCAACGTCGTGAGCACATTTCAATCGATTACAGCTTATCAACATAATGCCCAGCTCCTCGTCTGGGATTCTCACGGGGAAGCCTTTCCATTGTTGTAGGAGCCACGCTCGAGCTGACGATAATACACAACACTGGTATCAGTTGCTAGGCCTCACAGCAATAGTATTGCATATTATCAAGTCCCGGCTACTGTGTCTGCTTTGCCTGGACACTTAACCAACATGCGTAACGAACTAGAAAGTGGGTCACCTTTAAACCCATCATTATGTAACTTTTACGTACGTCGAAAAAAAATGCATATTTCAAAAGGTTTATAAGTTTGGGATTTTATGACAACTTGCATGAAGCTGTTGATTTGTAAATATCGAATCCTAATGGGCTTATGTTCTAACAAAAAGACAAGTAAGATTTGGTCAGAAAATTAACCAATTCCTAAAATTAGAAAAAAAAAACTCCTTCGAGAGATTGATTACAAGGATGCTGGAAATTCCAAAAACATGCTGAATTATAAATACACTGATTTGAACGTATTCGTTTATTGGTAACACGTCACTGGAATCAATGATCATATAAACCTTAACAGAATGTAGTATAAATGTTTTTCAAGACTTAATTAGATATTTGTTTAAATATTGCACAGTCAGTAAACCATGTTTACTAAAATAAGTGTTTGGATTCAGTTCACAATGCCCAGCCGCATGGCCCGGTGGATAAGACATTTGCCCCCTATTCTGAAGGGCGCGTGTTCGAATCCCAACCGTCGAAACGTTATAACATTACGGTCAATCCCACTATTCGTTGATAAACGAATAACCCAAGAGTTGTCAGTGGGTGATTGTGACTATCTGTCTGACTTTCTTCTAGTTTTACACTGCTAAATTAGGGACGGCTAGAGCAGGACTGGTAGTTTTACACTGCTAAATTAGGGACGACTAGAGCAGGACTGGTAGTTTTACACTGCTAAATTAGGGACGACTAGAGCAGGACTGGTAGTTTTACACTGCTAAATTAGGGACGGCTAGAGCAGGACTGGTAGTTTTACACTGCTAAATTAGGGACGACTAGAGCAGGACTGATATGTTTGTTTTACATTTTGCACCAAGCTGCACGAGGGCTATCTGCGATAACCGTCCATAATTTAGCAATGCAAGACTAGAGGGAAGTCAGCTAATCATCACCGCCGGGTCGTCTTATGTTTACTTTTTACAACACTGTAAATTGTGTTCACATTCGTTAAGACGAAGAAAATAAAGTCTGTTTATATAATTGTAGCGTTTGGAACATTAATTTTACAAGACAGAAAGTAATGCGTTTCTATGCAACATAACTAGCAAGAGTAAAAATCTGAACGTTTTTTTATCACTTGTGAAAATAATCAATAAACAAACATCCATGAAAATATTTCGTTTAAAAAATTCTGTAAATATAAAACATTAAATTTTGAAATTAAGACACTTCTTTGTGTTTAGATTATTTATATTCTAAAAAAAACATGTTGAACTAATTTAATAAATTTATTAAAAATATAAATTTAATCAATTTATTAAAAATATATTCCAATCACAAAACAGCTACTGTAACTGTAAAGAAATTTAGTTACGTACACGTTGTCGAACTGTGAAAGTTACGTGTCACTACTCATGACCATTCCCGATTGACTCGAACATAAAGATATTTCTCCAAGATATCGCTGTGTTGGGACGGTGAATATCTTATGATGTTCTGCATTCAGTTATATGCGTGAATGACACACGACTGTTAAAAGTGCGTCCTGCACAGGAACTGAAATAAAACTATATTTCATTTATAAAATAAAATATCTGGATTCTTGATGTTTAAGTGTTTCTATGGAAACTTGGCAACTTCGCGAGAATTTAAAATGTAAGCTTTGTATCACAACGAATTTTAAGTTTAAAATATTTTGAGCTGTCTGTTAGTTCGTTGTTACTTCCTTAAGTAAGAACGTTGTGTACCCGTTGATATTTCTATTTTAATCTTTTTTTCCTCACGGTAGTTTTACTACTAAACTCTTAACTGCAGAATGTGCATATTTGAATGTATGAAGAAAACTGTAAGAATAAATAATATTGTTCACGAGCAAAATATTTACAATGTTACACCTTTTGTACCTTATGACTAAAGGCTTATTTTAGTTCATGGTTTATTTTAAATGACAAATGAAGTGGACCATAAAGTGTGAAACGAACAACTTAAATCTTATGATATCTTATGATATCAATGGAAGATGTTTGTGAAACATAAATCAGTAAACTAGAGAGGCACTCAGTGGAGTGAATACCTCCATCGAGAAGAGTTGATCACGTTCGGGTCTTAAAAGGGAAACATACTTGTATGTCTGTAGTTATTAATGGGCATAGATCATTTTTGGTGGGATAATGAAAAATAATATTCTACATATGACTACCAAATTTCATCAAAATCTGATCATTTTTGACTAAGTTATAGAGAAAACATGGTGTGAAAAATCGATTTCCATGTCAATATATAGGAACTTTTTTATTTTCGTGATATTCCTACGACCTTGACACTCTAAAACCTAATGAACTCTAAGTTGGGTCATATTCCAAATATATACAAATTTTCGTCCAAATCTATTCAGCCGTTTTCGAGAAATCTTGCTGACAAATACACACATATGCATGCATGCATACAGAGGTAAAAACACGGCCTCGGTTCACCTTCGGTGGACAGGTAATGTTTCCATTGTAACTTCCCCACTGTTTGAAAGAAGTAAAATGCAGTTTGAAAACAATAACAAAGATAAAACTATCTTTGCTGCCTAAATATAGCACGTAGTTAAATATCTTTGAGTAATTACTGAAATCGATTCTAAGGCATTAGCAGAACGATGACAACGGAATTTGACAAACTATAATTAATGTAATGTGGATAATTAAATATGCCAAGCTAAGTTATCTCATTAGTACAGTGAAGATAACGAGTGCAACAAGGTGATTTAATTAGTACAATAAGGGCGTTTGAATATGACAAACCAAATGATCTGGTCCGAACAATGAGTATGACCGAATATGAATTGCTAAATGATCAAAGTATGTCGATGTGTAATGGACGCAGAAGACAGCTTTTAATGATGTAGCTATGCGTTTTTCAACATTGATATTATATTCTTATGAATACACTGTATAACTTCAAAGAACATAAAACTTTACAAAAAATATTTCACGTGGCAACAAGGAGTGTCGCGGAAGTTTCACCAAACGAACAATAATTAAAAAAATAAAAACTCTACAAAAATATTGCACGTGGCAGCAACAGTGCCTCACGAACCAAGGTGAGTTAGGGTATCGTTATAAAGAACAGTCTGTGAAACACTGAGTTACATAGAACATAATTTCTATAGTACATGTTCAGGTTTTGTTTCCTTGTTCATATGAAAGCGTCTTATTTTATCTTAATCATTTATTTCAGGGTTTCCAAAGCAAGTGTATTATTATTGGCCCGGCATGGCCAAGCGCGTTAAGGCGTGCGACTCGTAATCTGAGGGTCGCAAGTTCGCATCCCCGTCGCGCCAAACATGGTTGCTCTCCCAGCCGTGGGGGCGTTATAATGTTACGATCAATCACACTATTCGTTGGTAAAAGAGTAGCCCAAGAGTTGGCGGTGGGTGGTGATGACTAGCTGCCTTCCCTCTAGTCTTACACTGTTAAATTAGGGACGGCTAGCACAGATAACCCTCGAGTAGCTTTGTCCGAAATTCCAAAACAAACAAACAAACAAACAAAAAGTACTTATATTTCAAAAAATCACTAAACATTATCAAAATAAATTCTCATTAACACATATATGACTATCAGTCTTTTTGGGAATCTAAACTGCTCTATCATATTAAAAATAATCTAAGAATATTGTGTTTTCTTAGAAAACTATTATTCACCTCTTAAAAATACAAGAACGTTTAGAAAATAAGAGATAGCTTTCTTTTTATTTAAAAAAAATCGACAATGCTGATTATAAATAAAAACCTGCAAATATAATCGAATATTTGCCTAAACTTAACGTATTTGTAACAATTTATACATTTTGAATTGTAATACAACTTTCAATATCACCTGATGTTTGTTTGCGAAACACAATAGCGTTACACTTTACTAACGTGTTAACAA